>OY283141.1:52747169-54209669 GCA_958299785.1 Medicago lupulina | reverse complement strand
AAAACGGGGTGTTACAATTGGTATCAGAGCAGGTCGGTTCGTCCGGCCAAGTAGATGAGTCGTGTCGTGTCGTGAGTCTGTTGATATATTTTTATGTATCATGCTGAATGTTGTGTTTTACGCAGAGAACTAGAATGGCGGGAAGGAATGACGCTGCAATTGCTGCTGCCTTGGAAGCTGTTGCTCAAGCTATGGGACAGCAACCGAATCCGAATGTTGGAGCAAATGCTGAGGTCCGCATGTTAGAGACCTTCCTGAGGAACCACCCTCCCACCTTCAAAGGGAGATATGACCCCGATGGAGCCCAGACATGGCTCAAGGAGATAGAGAGAGTGTTTCGAGTGATGCAGTGCACGGAGGAGCAGAAGGTGCGTTTTGGTACGCACATGTTGGCAGAAGAGGCGGATGACTGGTGGATCGGACTCCTTCCTATTCTAGAGCAAGATGGTGCTGAGATTACCTGGGCTGTGTTCAAGAGAGAATTTCTGGACCGATACTTTCCAGAAGATGTTCGTGGGAAGAAGGAGATTGAGTTTTTAGAGCTAAAACAAGGTAACATGTCTGTGACTGAATATGCTGCGAAGTTTGTAGAGCTGGCCAAGTTTTATCCGCACTACTCCGCTGAGACCGCCGAGTTTTCTAAGTGCATCAAGTTTGAAAATGGTTTACGTGCTGACATTAAGCGGGCCATTGGTTACCAAAAGATCCGTAATTTCTCTGAGTTGGTGAGCAGCTGCAGAATCTATGAGGAAGATACGAAAGCTCACTATAAGATGGTAAATGAGAAGAGGGGTAAGGGTCAGCAAGATCGTCCGAAGCCATATAGTGCTCCTGCTGGTAAAGGGAAGCAAAGAGTTAGTGATGAGAGGAGGCCGTTTAGGAGGGATGCTGCTGCCGAGATTGTGTGCTTCGCTTGTGGTGAGAAAGGTCATAAAAGCAATGCTTGCACTAAGGATATTAAAAGATGTTTTCGTTGTGGCAATAAGGGGCATACGCTCGCGGAATGCAAGCACGAGGATATTGTTTGCTTTAACTGCAAAGAAGAAGGACATATTGGATCCCAATGCAAGAAACCTAAGAAGACTCAGTCTACCGGAAGAGTTTTTGCTTTGTCGGGTACGCAAACGGAGAGCGAGGATCGTTTGATCAGAGGTACTTGCTATTTTGAAAATATACCTTTAATTGCTATTATTGACACTGGTGCTACACATTGTTTTATTGCTCTTGATTGTGCCGCTAAGTTGAACCTTGTTGTGTCTGATATGAATGGGGAGATGGTTGTCGAAACTCCTGCTAAGGGTTCGGTGACTACTTCCCTTGTATGTTTGAGATGTCCTGTGTCTATGTTTGGTCGTGATTTTGAGATTGATCTAGTGTGTCTACCGTTGGTCGGGATGGATGTAATTTTGGGGATGAATTGGTTAGAGTACAACCATGTTCTTATTAATTGTTTTAGCAAGACGGTGCATTTTTCTTCTCCCAAGGAAGAGAGTGGCGCAGAGTTCCTATCTACTAAACAGTTGAAGCAACTGGAACGCGATGGGATTATGATGTTTTCTTTGATGGCGTCTTTATCTATTGAGAATCAGGCGGTAATTGATAAGCTACAAGTGGTATGCGACTTTCCTGAAGTTTTCCCAGATGAGATTCCTGATGTACCTCCAGAGAGGGAAGTTGAATTCTCGATTGATCTTGTTCCTGGAACGAAGCCTATGTCTATGGCGCCTTATCGTATGGCAGCTTCTGAGTTGGCAGAGCTGAAGAAACAGATAGAGGATCTACTTGATAAGAAGTTCGTGAGGCCTAGTGTTTCGCCATGGGGAGGTCCAGTGTTGTTAGTCAAGAAGAAAGATGGTAGTATGAGGTTGTGCATTGACTATCGGCAGTTGAATAAAGTAACGATAAAGAATAGGTATCCACTTCCGAGAATTGACGACTTGATGGATCAGTTGGTGGGTGCTCGTGTATTTAGCAAGATAGATTTGAGATCGGGTTACCATCAGATTAAAGCGAAGGATGAAGATATGCAGAAGACGGCGTTTAGGACGCGTTATGGACATTATGAGTATACGGTGATGCCTTTCGGTGTTACCAATGCACCTGGCGTATTTATGGAGTATATGAATAGAATCTTCCATACTTATTTGGATCGCTTTGTTGTGGTATTCATCGATGATATTCTGGTTTACTCTAAGACTGAAGAAGAACATGCTGAGCATTTGAAGATCGTTTTGCAAGTGTTGAAAGAGAAGAAGCTTTTTGCCAAGTTGTCTAAGTGTGAATTCTGGTTGAAAGAGGTGAGTTTTCTTGGTCATGTCATTTCTGGCGATGGCATTGCGGTTGATCCGTCTAAAGTTGAAGCGGTATCGCAATGGGAGACTCCTAAGTCGGTTACAGAGATTAGAAGTTTCTTGGGTCTAGCTGGTTATTATCGAAGATTTATAGAGGGATTTTCCAAGTTGGCGCTTCCATTAACGCAGTTGACGTGTAAAGGTAAATCGTTTGTGTGGGATGTTCATTGTGAGAACAGTTTTAATGAGTTGAAGAAGCGTTTAACGACGGCTCCAATTTTGATTTTGCCGAAGCCTGATGAACCGTTTGTGGTATATTGTGACGCATCCAAGTTGGGTTTAGGTGGTGTTCTTATGCAAGATGGTAAAGTGGTAGCTTATGCTTCAAGGCAATTGAGAATTCATGAGAAGAATTATCCGACGCATGACTTAGAGTTGGCAGCTGTGGTCTTTGTATTGAAAATATGGAGACATTACTTGTATGGTTCGAGGTTTGAAGTGTTTAGTGATCACAAGAGTCTGAAGTACTTGTTTGACCAAAAAGAATTGAATATGAGGCAACGAAGGTGGCTTGAATTGTTGAAAGATTATGATTTTGGTTTGAATTATCATCCGGGTAAAGCTAATGTAGTTGCAGATGCTTTGAGTAGGAAGACTTTGCATATGTCTGCTATGATGGTGAAGGAATTCGAGTTGCTTGAACAGTTCAGAGATTTGAGCTTAGTTTGTGAAAGAACGCCTCAGAGTGTAAAGCTAGGAATGTTGAAAATTGATAGTGATTTCTTGAAAAATATCAAAGAGGCACAGAAAGAAGATGTTAAGTTTGTGGACTTGTTGGTTGCTGGTAATCAGACAGATGATAGTGACTTTAAAGTGGATGACCAAGGAGTGGTAAGATTCCGAGGTCGAATTTGCATACCTGATAATAAGGAAATGAAGAAGATGATCCTTGAGGAGAGTCATAGAAGTAGCTTAAGTATTCATCCGGGAGCTACGAAGATGTATCATGACTTAAAGAAGTTGTTTTGGTGGTCTGGTTTGAAACGTGACGTGGCACAGTTTGTTTATTCTTGTTTGGTTTGTCAGAAGTCGAAGGTTGAGCATCAGAAACCTGCTGGTATGATGGTACCTCTAGATGTGCCAGAGTGGAAATGGGATAGTATATCCATGGATTTTGTGACGAGCTTGCCGAATACTCCTAAAGGGAATGACGCCATTTGGGTGATTGTTGATAGATTGACGAAGTCGGCTCATTTTCTACCAATCAATATTACTTTTCCTGTTGCGCAGTTGGCAGAGATTTATGTTAAAGAGATTGTGAAGTTGCATGGTGTTCCTTCGAGCATCGTATCAGATAGAGACCCGAGGTTTACCTCTAGATTTTGGAAGAGTTTGCAAGAGGCCTTAGGTTCTCAGTTGAGGTTGAGTTCGGCTTATCACCCGCAGACAGATGGTCAGTCGGAGAGGACGATTCAGTCATTGGAAGATTTGCTGAGGGTTTGTGTACTTGAGCAAGGAGGGACTTGGGATAGTCATCTTCCATTGATAGAGTTCACGTACAATAACAGTTACCATTCGAGTATTGGGATGGCACCATTTGAGGCTTTGTATGGTCGGAGATGCAGAACTCCGTTGTGTTGGTTTGAGTCAGGCGAAAATGTGATGTTAGGACCGGAGATTGTTCAACAGACTACTGAGAAGGTAAGAATGATCCAAGAGAAGATGAAAGCGTCGCAGAGTCGACAGAAGAGTTATCATGACAAGCGTAGAAAGGATCTTGAATTCCAAGAGGGAGATCATGTGTTCCTGAGAGTGACTCCTATGGCCGGTGTTGGCCGTGCATTGAAATCAAAGAAGTTAACCCCGAAGTTTATTGGTCCGTACCAGATATCAGAGAGGATTGGGGCGGTGGCCTATCGTATTGGATTGCCACCACATTTATCGAATTTGCACGACGTGTTCCATGTGTCGCAACTGAGGAAGTATGTTCCGGATCCGTCTCATGTGATCCAGAGTGATGATGTACAAGTTAGGGACAACCTTACAGTTGAGACCTTACCGGTGAGGATTGACGATAGAAAGACGAAGACGCTGAGGGGCAAGGAGATACCTCTCGTTAGAGTCGTTTGGTCGGGAGCGACCGGTGAAAGCTTGACGTGGGAGTTAGAGAGTAAGATGCTGGAATCGTATCCAGAGTTGTTTGCTTTAGGTAATTTTCGAGGACGAAAATCTTTTAAGTTGGGGGGGAGTTGTAACGCCCACTTTAGATTATTTTAATTATCTAATTGTTTGAATTATTTGAGGAGTCTAGATATAATATGTATATATATATATATATATATATATATCATACGATGTAGAGATTGAGATTTTATATGATTTTTTTTATGTGATGTGGTACTTATTTTATTGTTTAATAAAATAAGATATGAGAAAATAATATAATATCGAGATTTGGGCTGTTTTTATAGTTGTTACTAGTTTTGAGGGTGAAAGGATAATTAGTTAATAATTATTAAGAAGGGGTATAAAAGAGGGAATTAGGTTAAGAGAAAACACAGTACGCGTTATAATTTTGGAGAACAAGAGAGAAAGAGGCAGAGAGAAGAAGGAACCTGGAGAGCGGCGATTTCATCTGTTACCAGGTAAGGGTGAGCCTAGTTTTCAATATCATTGAACTGTAAATCATCTAGTTGTGCTTAGCAAGAGGTAGGATGAGTTTGAGAGAAATTCAGAATTAGGTTTAATGTTAGAATTGAGGGATAGATGAAAAGGAACGATGGAATTGGCCTAGAAACTAATTACAGAACCTAGATTAATCATTATACTGATGTTGCTGATAGTTTAGAGGCTTAAAACGATGGAAATTGGAACTTTTGGGGTAGAATTGTGCGAACCCGTGGCTGTTCTGTGATCGCTCGCCTACGGCGAGCAGATCAACTCGCCAGGGCGAGTAGTTGATATCGCTCGCGAGGCGAGCAGACCCAGCTCGCCACTGCGAGTAACCCTGGTAGCGCGCGAGGCGAGCAGACCCACTCGCCATAGCGGGGTAGCCTGAGCGCTCGCGAGGCGAGTATCCCAGCTCGCCATAGCGAGTAGTCCTGATGGGCTCGCGAGGCGAGCAGACCCACTCGCCATAGCGAGTTAGTGCGGCTCAGACTGCAATAACTTGAGTTTTAGGATTCTGTTTTAGGGGAGCTTTTGAGAGTAGACCCTTGGGTAGTTTAGAAGTGTCATATGATATAAAATGCAATCTGTCACAATACCTTGGAAACTCTACTATGGTTGTGAGTGATTTGTGTGTCGTGTTTGTGTTAATTGAGTTTTATGTGAAATGTATAAGATGCCTAAATAATGAATAATGATGTTGTGTTATTGTAAGCACTGTTATATGTTGCATTCGCTGCTGTTTGATGCTGATGACCATTTCTGACCTATAATTTCATAAGTCGGTCCAAGTTGTTAAGATTGAGAGATGTTCATGACGAGGTCTTAGGTTGTAAGAGTTGAGTCCATTGCATACTCATTATAGATGGGGGCTTGATGCCCGACAGCTTTTGCTCAATCTACGTTGGGGGCTTGATGCCCGGCAGCTTTTGCTCAAACCTTGTTGGGGGCTTGATGCCCTGAAGAGCCTTTTCACGCTCACATATGTTGGGGGCTTGATGCCCTGAATGGTACCACATGCATTTGCATTTGTCAAGAGGTTTTAGATGTTCTGAGATGATTTTAGAAGTTAAGAGTTGCATAGTTGATTGAGTCTATCTGAGATGGTTAATTAAATAACGATATTTGTTATAGCATGTTTATGTGAAGATTGATGATTGCTTAACATAATTATTTGATTTATATGTTTAATGCTATTGATTATGAATCTCACCCCTTCTGCTGGAATTGCCGCCTCGTGGGCAAGTGCAGGTAACCAGGATTAGGTGCTGTCGTGAGTGGACTCCTCACACTGTGTCTAGGTGCTCTGATACGTAACGGGATGGGACCATGATTTATTTCTATTCCTTACGTATTTGTTTGTGAACCTTTTGATTAAATGTTGAACTAAGATTTGAGTTGGGGCCTGCGTGCCAAATGCTTTATGTTATTTAACTATATCCGCTGCGAGAGTTTGAAAATACTTTTGATGCATGATTTTTGAAGAACAAACTGTTTATTTATTCAGTTGCGAATCTGTAGAAGTGTGGCATTCCGTTTAAAGTTGATAAACTCTGATTTATTTTAGAAAATTTTTATGTTGGGAAAACGGGGTGTTACAGTATTGATGACCATTATGGATTTATTTTTATTTCCGCTCGTTGGTGGTTAAGGCGCGCTAGGAATAAATTGTGTATAACAAACAAGGTTGTTTCCCCCCTTTTCTATTAGGATGTGTACGAAAAACTATGCTAATCTTCTGGCTAAGTGCTTCCTTGAACAACATCCAGTTCCACTCATGCGAGTGATAAAGTGGAACGATAAGGGTGGTAATGGCATGATTTTGAACGTTGATGGCAGCAACCTTGGCAATCCCGGTGTCTTCGATTTTGAGGTTTGCTTAGGATCGAGGATGGTGCTTGGATCTATGGATTTGCTGAAAATATAGGCTTCTCTAGCATCCTCTATGCAGAGTTATTAGCAGTTTATTATGGGTTATGTATGGCCTCGGAGTTTGGTATTTCAGCGTTGTGGTGTTATTCTGACTCAAAGACCGCAATCAAGTTGATATATGA
Source organism: Medicago lupulina (assembly GCA_958299785.1). Lineage (NCBI taxonomy): Eukaryota > Viridiplantae > Streptophyta > Magnoliopsida > Fabales > Fabaceae > Medicago > Medicago lupulina. Next base: position 54,202,657 of record OY283141.1, on the reverse strand, counting down.
ATTTGTTACTGCCTGACATCACTACGCAACAGTTATTTATAATATAAAGGAGCTCATTTTTAAGGACAAACACATTCACATGCATTACACTCTTTGGAAAGGGAATGTCTGCGTCGACTATCTTGCTAAGCTTGGAGCTAGTAGTTATAAGACCTATCATTCGATTGCAATTCCTTCAACTGAAATTAGCCTACTCTTTTTCCATATATTTTTTTCCTTCTCTTTTCTTTCCTTTTCACCTATTGTAAAAAAAAAACTAGTATTGTAATTACGATAGATAGATAAACATTTATGATAGTTATTAATAAAATAAGAAATAAAGCTAATATTTTCACTCATATACCACATTTTATAATTTATTTGCATATTGAATATTTTTCTTATAATTAAATTGGTAAAAAGCATCTCCTAAAAAAAGTTGGTCAAAAGAAAACATAATTAAATAATAATTAATATTATTCTACCATACAAAGATAAATAAAGATAAACATCAATTTTGTTGGTAGATAAACAAAATTACAATAGTTGCTGAAAACTCATGCATATGTGTAGAGGATTTCGAACCCAGATCACAATGTCTAACTTAACATTTTAGTATTTTTGTCACTTGAATTAGGAGTTGTGGCCAATATTTTTTTTTGGTTAAGTTGCCTAATTGCTAGAAATTCACGCACCATTTATCTATTTTTTTATAGATAAAACCATCCTTCTTGATGTTGTATATTATAAGGAAGATAATGATTAAAAATTAGAAATACATTATCATACTAATAAATTAATGTTTCTCTCAGAACAATTTATGCGATTATGAGACGCGAATGTCTCTCTTAGAACAATTCCCACGATTATAGGGCGCGAACTTGAGATATTTTCTTTGCGCGTAAGTTTTCAGATAATATTTGTACCAAAATAAGAGTTTTTAGATGATATTCATCACTCCGTTGATGGAAAAGAAAATTATATTTTTAATTAATATACTAAATATATTTTTCCTAGTTTACCTTTACCCAAAAAGGATTATACTAAAAATGTTATTTTTGGTAGTAGTTGACAATTACACTCCCATTTCTCTCTTTCTTTCATTTTTATTTTTTCAACAATTATTGTATATCTACTATAATCTATGGCTGCTAAATTTTCTACGGTACACAAAATTTGAAACTCAAACTCTCAAAAAAAGCGAAAAGTCGAAAACTGAACTCGTCACACTGTGTGACGTGTTGCTCAACTCAACCACGGTATAAATAATCTTGACCATCGCCATTTTCAATTTTCAACTTTCAACTCAACGCACTTTCTCACAGCGCGGGAACTAAAAACTTCAACTCCTTAGATTAGGGTTTCAAATTCAAATTCATCATTTTGCAGTTTTCAATTTTCATCAACGATGAATGTACGCAAAGGTTCAACGGTTTGGGTTCCGGACAAGGAATTAGCGTGGGTAGCTGCTGAAGTAATCGATTCTGATAATAATTTCGTTCATCTTGTAACTGATTCCGGCAAGAAGGTGAGTTTTATTGCTGTTTGATTCTGAATTGTTGTTGTTTTGGTTGTAATTGATAATTTGAGTTGTGGCGGTGCCGGAGGAATTGTGCAGGTTGTTGTTTCGCCGGAGAAATTGTGTTTGAGAGATGCGGATGAAGATGAGCTTGGTGGATTTGAAGATATGACGAGGTTGACTTACTTGAATGAACCGGGAGTTTTGTATAATATTCGGAGGAGATATGCACTTAATGATATCTATGTGAGTTTGTGTTAATTTGTTTTTTAGCTAGCACCTGCACCACTGATACTTCTGATTGAAGGCGTGTTCGGTGTTTGATATGCTCGGCCACGTGTGAATACATTTAATTTTATCATTTTTCTTAATTTTCTATCGGTGCTTATGTGTCCGTGTTTGATTGGTTATTTATGAGTGTAGATTTTTATGATTTTCAATGTAGCTCTTTATTATCTGAAACTGCTGTTTTCGTGTTGACACTATGATTTTCATAATTTGTGTGTTAATTGATTTGTAGATTGTTCAATTATGAGTTTATTTATGACTGTAGATTTTGGTTCTATTTGAAGATTTTTTTTTTTAGTGGATAGTTGATAAATTAACTCATGGCAGATGAGCTTATAAGCTGGCTTATAGCATATCACAAATAAGTTAGCTAAGTAAGCTGTTTGAATTTGTAGCGTTTGGTAAAATTAGCGTCTGTACTAGTTTATAAATATGAAATGACATAAAAAAGAGATGTTTAGTTAATATTTAATTTTTTTCAAGTAAGATGACAAGGGTAAAATTGAGAGAAAAAAATTATAATATAACCCGTGAGATTTTTTTTGGTTATGTAAGCTATAAGCTCAAAATCTAGCATTGCCAAACAGAGCCTTGTATGATTTTAAATGTAGCTCTTTATTGTTGTGGGGGGGGGGGGGGGGGGGGGGGTTTGGGTAGCTCAATTGGTTTGAGGCAATGGATTACAGTAGTTGAGGAGTTAAAGTTCCAAGGTTCAAGTCTTGGCAAGGAGAAAAAAATACTAACATAACAATTGACATACTCACTAAAATTTGCCATTAAAAAAAACCTCATTAATGTTGTAAACTGGTTTTTTGTGTAGAATTGCTGTTTTTTTTTTGTTTGTTTTGGAGTATACGAGTTTCCATGCGAATTGTGTGACAGTTGATATACGCTTTCTTGGCAGTATCTGAATGATACTTTTATTTTTTTTTTGGTAATTAAAAATTTAGGCGAGTTGAGTCCGGGGGCTTACTGGGCAGACCCCAAGACTCAGGGGTTTCACTTGGGTGACATTACTTTTGGTAACATTGTGCATTTTAGATGAGAGAGAATGATCGATGAATGATTAAAATAAATTATTTTTGTGAAAGAGAATAATTGATTAAGAGAAAGAGATAAGAACAATGTCACTAAATAACAGTCACCCAAATGCAATCTGACTCAGAGAGTGCTTATAGAGGTACTTACAAATTATCCACGAACAAGGTTCTATTCTAACGTTAACATCGGAAGTTGTGCCCACGCCCTTGTGGTGTATGAATAAACTTTTTACCATCGAGGCCAACCTACGTTGGCTGTATGATACTATTTTATTATTTTCATTTATGAGGTCTTTTACTGAAGATTTGGATGGGTGCATGAGTTCAATGTTGTTAAATAGAGGCTTGCGCTATCGCATCGTAGAATTTGAACAAATCGCTAATGTGAAATAGCTGCTATAGTACTGTTGCATAACGGAATTTGAGCAAACCGCTATTTTTCGTGATCCGCAATTGACAACACTGCATGGATTAATGATTGGGATGTTCAGACAGGAAGAATCATTTTCAAATGCATCAATTAATCGAGTTAAAAAGAAAAAATGCATCAATTAATTGAGTCAAAAAAATGCGTCAATTAATTGAGTCAAAAAATGCGTCAATTAATTGAGTCAAAAAAATGTGTCAATTTATTAAATTAATTAATATATAAACAGTAGCTTTTAAAACTTTATTCTCCATTTGCTATTTTACTTGATGAATTTCACGTGGTTTTAATGTGTGGTTGTTGCTTATATGAATGGTTTTGTTTTCAACATGAACTGTCATTTCCTGCCTTTTGCCTGACTTATTTGTCTTTGCTATAGACATATACAGGGAGCATTTTAATAGCCGTTAATCCCTTCACCAAGCTTCCTCATTTGTATGATAACCATATGATGGAACAGTATAAAGGAGCTCCATTGGGTGAGCTTAGCCCACATGTTTTTGCTGTTGCTGATGCATCTTATAGGTTAGTACGCATTAAATGCGTTTGTGTGCTATTTATATTTTTTTGTTGATATTTTCTGTTTGTTATTTTATATATTGCATATTTAGTGAGATTTGATTGGTTATGATTTAGAGCAATGATGAATGAAGGTAAAAGTCAATCTATCTTGGTAAGCGGTGAAAGTGGCGCTGGAAAAACTGAGACTACAAAATTGATTATGCAATATCTTACTTTTGTTGGTGGTCGTACCGGTGGTGATGATAGAACAGTTGAACAACAAGTTCTTGAAGTAAGATACTCTCGAACCTAAGCATTCATTGGTTTAGGCATCGGTTTAGTGCCAAGTTTCAGTTTTTTAGTATCAGTATGGGATGCTAATTTCACTTTTGCTTGTTTCAGTCAAATCCACTTTTGGAGGCATTTGGCAATGCAAGGACTGTTAGGAATGACAATTCAAGGTGAATTTTGTTCTCGTTTTTGTGCGTTTATCGTTTCATACTCTACCACTTGCCTTCGATCTTAGATTCCATCTTTTGCAATTTTTTAGGCATTTGCTCTCCCTCCTAAAAAAATTTACAAAAGAAGTTGATACCTAGTGTTTGGGCTGTCATTTTATCTATCCCACCATTTGTATCGTGGAAAGCATACTAAGTGGTAATGAGACTGCCAAGAGTCCCACATTGAATGAGATATGACATGAAAATGTGTTTATAAGGTAGAGCCATCATTCTCTTTACAAGTCAGGTTTGTAGGATTGAGTTCGACCCAACTCAAATTTTAAGACAATAATAGAGCTTATCCAAGATTCTATTGGGTTACTGCTATCAGACCACTTGGATCACGCTCCAAATCTTTAGTTCTCTACGTGAGGTAGGTGTGTGGAGAGTCCCACATTAGATGAGATATGACTTGAAAATGTGTATAATCGGGAGACATCTTTTACTTTACAAGCCGATTTTGCAGGGTTGAGTTAGGTTCAACCTATATTTTAATAGGAACTTTATGGAAACAAGGTGATGAAGGCATGTTTAAATCGTGGACATGAATTTTTAGTCAGTATCCTGATTAAAGGAGATTGATCAGAGAGGAATTCTCAATTTGTTATGTAATACTTCATTTTTCTTTAGATATGTGCGTGATATGCAGTCCTTTATCAGTACCTTTTCTGTGCAAACGGTTTTTAGGGTATAAGAGTGTCAAATACTCTGCCATTGAAATTATAATTGTTAATAACCTATTACTGTGTTTTTTTGGTTGCAGTCGTTTTGGGAAGTTTGTTGAAATTCAGTTTGATAGAAATGGTAGAATATCCGGTGCTGCCATCAGAACTTATTTATTAGAAAGATCACGAGTTGTGCAGATAACGGACCCGGAAAGAAATTATCACTGCTTCTATCAGTTGTGCGCCTCTGAAAGGGTATTCAATTTCGTTGAAGGCTTTTATTTTGATTTTGTATTTCGCATTGTGCATGTGCAGATTATGGTTTTTATAATTTCACTGTCGGTATTAATTGTTGCATTTTGTAATTGGAATGCCTCATTTTAGGATGCAAAGGAGTATAAATTAGGACACCCAAGTCATTTCCACTATTTAAATCAAAGTAAAATCTATGAACTACACGGTGTAAGCAATGCTGAAGAATACCAAAAGACGAGGAGGGCAATGGATATTGTTGGCATCAGTCACGAGGATCAGGTGTAATATTGTTTTTATCTACTCTTGCTTTCTTACATGTTTTAATCATTTAATGAAAAGTTTTTGTGCTGGCCCTCTCTTATAAGTTTTCCTTTCTTCCTTCCATCAGGAAGCCATATTTCGTGTCTTAGCTGCAATTTTGCACTTGGGAAATGTTGAATTTTCTCCTGGAAAAGAGCACGACTCATCAGTAACGAAGGATGAAAAATCAAGATTTCATATGCAGATGGCTGCTGATCTTTTTATGTATGTGATTCAGATTATGTTTTGAATCTTATTTTCTTAAAATGACATAAAATATAAAACCATTTCCCTCATCAGCATTTGCATTCAAGATGCAATTACATATCTTTTCACCAATTTTTTATGAAAATATTTATGCTGCTGTTATACTTTCTGATAGTACGACCTTGTAGAGTATATAGACAATATATAACTAACATTTGCTAGCAGAAAGGGGATGGAAAAAGTTCTATACACAGCAACAACTAAGAAGTGACGTGGATGCATACCCAACTAAGTATTGTTTTGTCACAAAGATGGGTAGTTTGATTGTGAAGTTCAAATAATTCGATCATATCTGTGCATGAGTCCAATACCTAACTAAATATTGTTCTGCATAACCAACTATCGACCTAAAAAAGATAGTAGTCTTATTGCTAAGTCTAAAGAGTTGGATGATATCCGTGTAAGAATCCAAGCAGCTGACCCCAGAATAATCAGCATTGGTCTCTTTGGTACATTCTGTTGTTTCATAGAAACGATAAAAGTACTAACTAAATGAATGGGATTATTGGTCGTTTCACCTTTTAGATGTAATGACTAGACATAATATTAGACTTTTGTCCTTTGCTAAAGTTAATGACTTAATTTTTTTCATCACTAGGTGTGATGTAGACCTACTGCTGGCAACATTGTGCACTCGAACAATACAAACTCGAGAAGGAAATATTGTCAAGGCTCTTGATTGTAATGCTGCGGTTGCTGGTCGGGATGCTTTGGCAAAAACTGTTTATGCTCGTTTATTTGATTGGTATACATGTGGTCATTGCAAAATCTACAAATATGCTCTTTTTCTTTTTATTATGCATTGTTAGGTAACAATTCTATTTATTGTTGCTACTCTAACAGGCTCGTTGATAAGATCAATAGGTCTGTCGGACAAGATGTCAATTCCCAGATGCAAATTGGAGTTTTGGATATTTATGGTTTTGAGTGCTTTAAGGATAATAGGTAAGCCGGTTTCAGTTATTTTTGGACAAAAGCTGGTTTCAGTTACTTGTCACTGGAAGTATTTTTTATTTTCTTTTATTTTATTTGCAATACTTTAGTTGATTATGGAGAGTACAAGTTCACTCCATATTTTACATTATGGAACATTACAATGCATTGGTTGGGCGTTTGTTCTTGTGTGTACTTGTCACTTCTCTGGTGTTCTTTATGTATTGTAGACTTGTACTTTCACTGGTAGGAAAGAGCTTAATGCTCAGGCTTTTCATTAGTATCATCTATGATCAATATATTACTTTAATTCGTATTCCATTGCTATTCCTATTATTAGATTTTGGTTTGTCCACTGCTGCTGTTTGTTCACATTGGTTATTATTTTTTTTCATTATGATTTTTTTTCTCAATCTAATAATATTCACTTCCTACAGTTTTGAGCAATTCTGTATCAATTTTGCAAATGAAAAGCTTCAGCAACATTTTAATGAGGTATCGGCATGCTATTTTAAGTTAATTTGCATTTACCAAGTTAATGTCTTGTCTTAATTTGGATATGCTAATGTTTATTCACCTATCTTTTTTATAACTTCTGTCTCGTCATTTCTTCCAGCATGTATTTAAGATGGAGCAAGAGGAGTATGGCAAAGAAGAAATTAACTGGAGTTACATTGAATTTGTGGACAACCAAGATGTTCTAGATTTGATTGAAAAGGTTTTTATATATTTATAAAAGATCAAAATTGAGAATCAGAATATATACATGTGCATCTAACTTGAGCAATTTATTTCATTAAAAAAAGTTCTAAAACAAGACACGGTAGTATTTGACCTTTATTTATCCATCTACTATCGAAAAAGCTAAAAGTGTTGTAATCAACTTTAATGTCTGTAACCCCTTGTTGATCAACATTTCTAAAGACATCTTTAATCTTGATCTACCGTGTGTGGAAGCAGATAAAAAAATTCATACATTTGACTGAGTTGTTTGAAACGCCTTGTATGAGTGTTATATAAGTGTTGAAGTAAAGAAAAAAAAACAATTTTTTAGGAAACTTATTTGTCTGAATTGTCTGACAAGTGTCATAGGAGTTTGGGCACCGATACGTGTCGGACACTGCGACACGCCTAGTCCTAAAAGTGTCCGTGCTTCATCAATTTATTTGTTGTAAGTTGGAGATCTAGGTCTGAGATAATGATGGCTGAGGAACTGTGGACAAGTACGTCAGGTTAGAGGTTCTGAAAGTGCAAAGGGATCTTTATAAAGAAGGAATCTACTCATTAGTCATCAATATATCAAAACTTTTTTCTCTAATCCTACAACCTAGGTTTTATGTTTAAATTTTTCTCAAGATATATTGTTATACAAATACATTGGCACAACCTGCTTATCTAGGATTCATATAATCATAATTGTTGAAGTTATGGTTTTAGATAAAACAAGGAGAGAAATAATAAGAACTTTCAATATTGTTGATAATAACTTGATACAAAAGACAACACTAATTCATGTCTATGGAGACACAAGACTTCTAATCCTAAATAAATAGAGAAATCAGGAAATAAATCATGATAATAACTAAATATATGAAAACTAATCCTAGAAGATACTCTTAAGATTAGAAATTTATCCTAGAAGATATACCAAGATACTAACAATAATCATGGCAATAAAAAGTGATATAGTTTCATTTGGTAGTGCATTGAAATGTTATGAATCTTACAAATGTGTAAGTCATTGTTTTCTTTTGATTTCAATTTATACATATTATGTATGCCTGTAATTTTCAATTACTCGTTTTTTCTCATTATTGCTTCCTTTTGCAGAAACCCATTGGTGTCATTGCTCTGTTGGATGAAGCTTGGTACTGTTTGAGTTCTTTAACATTAATTGGGGTGTATTTGTTGATATCTATTGAAAATTTAGCTTTATTCCTGAATCTCTTCTTTTTGCAGCATGTTTCCAAAATCCACACATGAAACATTCTCTACTAAGTTGTTTCAGAATTTCCGGTCTCACCCTAGGTTGGAAAAGGAAAGGTTTTCACAAACAGATTTTATAATTTCTCATTATGCTGGAAAGGTGAGTATATGTTTCTTTACTTTTTCTTGATTTTGACATGCAATCTTGTGATATAATTTTACAAATTTTAAAGAGTGCTTCACTGTGTCATGCAGGTTACATATCATACAGATGCCTTTTTGGACAAAAATCGTGACTATGTTGTTGTAGAACATTGTAATCTATTATCTTCTTCAAATTGCCCTTTTGTGTCCGGTCTTTTCCCTTTGCTACCAGAGGAATCTTCAAGATCATCATACAAGTTTTCTTCAGTAGCTACCAGATTTAAGGTGTGAAAATCTACAACCTTTTCATATTGTACTAAGACTAAGGGATGCATTACAACGAGTCAATGACCAAATTGTATAGAATCTATAGACGACTAAATTATTTCGACATCTGTTTTATGTTTTTAATTATTTTGGTATGGGGTGGTTATTGTCTCTTTGTATTCCCAGCAACAACTTCAAGCACTCATGGAGACCCTCAAGTCAACAGAGCCGCATTACATACGATGTGTGAAGCCAAATTCATTGAATCGACCACAGATGTTTGAGAATGCAAGCATCATACACCAATTACGCTGTGGGGTTAGTAACTTATATAGATCTCTTTAATTGAACCCGCCAACGGAGTAACATTATTGCTAACATGTTAATTAGTAAACTTGGTGTTAACTTGATTGCTATCTTAATTGTTACATTACTCAAATGGAAATTTGTTTGCCCAATTTTAACACCGATGCTTGATGCGGCGGTACAACTTATAATATATTTTTGGTCGTCAGTGGCTGTACATTTTATTTTTCCCTCTTTCTCCGTATTAGTCGTTTTTTCACTTGTGACATCCAAAATAATTGTGTGCCGTGTGAACTTGATTCAAAATTTCATGCAAATAAGGCATCCACGATTCATATGTCTGTCTTCTAGTTTACTTTCTAGTAAATTTTCATTTATCAAGTAGTCTTACTCATAATCTCTATTTTATTCAGGGCGTCCTTGAAGCTGTTCGGATAAGTCTGGCAGGTTATCCCACTCGAAGAATGTATTCAGAATTTGTAGACCGCTATGGATTAATAGGCCCGGAAATTTTGGATGGAAGGTGAGTTATTTTAAGGTGGTTTTAGCAGTACTAGCACTTTACTTGTTAGTTTAAATAAAAGTATTAGGTTAGAGTTGTATGAACCTTTTTTTTATATCATATCAGTATCAATCACATCTTATGCTGAGTATTTCTTTTCTGCCTATTTAGTTTTCTATATATAAACCTTATAATTTCAACATGGTAATAGTCAAGGAGTACAGGAGCTACACGAGGTCAGATTATATGTTCCATAACTGGCCGAACCAGATCAGACTGGGGCATACCAGTTTAGACCAAACCGAATCAGACCAAACTTGATTGAACCGAACTAGGCCAACTAAACCATACCATATGTCTGCTAGGATCAGTTTTATCAATATCTCACGATTCATGTCTACTTGTATCTCAGTTTCAAATTAAATCAAACACAATTGATACAAATTGGATCACAGATCTCTTTTGGACCTGTATCATTACAAGAATCTTGAATCACACAAATCGCGAGCCTCACTGAATTGTGCAGTATGAATTCCATTGTGGGGGCAGTCCATAAGTTGTCTAGGTTGCATGACTCGGTTTCTAAAGGCCTAGTTGGATTTTTTATTTTATTTCATGGGATAGAATCGGTTAGTGTCATACCTTCCAAATAACTCAAGTTAGAGTCACAAACAAAACAACCTTAGCACACTGTGTTTTTGGTTCCAATCCATCCTACATTGCAATTTTTTTATTCTTCTTGCTTACACATGTTTTGTGCTCTCCTTTCTTTATTCTTCTCTGATTTTTAGCCTCCTTTGTCTTGTTTTGAAGACAGTGAGCTCTTGCTCTCTCTTTGATACCCATTTCTTCTCTCTTTCCACTTGCTGCTCTGCTGTGTTATTGCTTCTCTCCAATTTATGACTTGAATTCGTTTGAAGTTGATATATGATATTGATAAATCAACTTATGTTTTGACTGATTGCATATGTTATTTGTTGAAACATGCCATATTTTTATTGATTTTGTATCTTTAATTCATAATGATTCGATTCATGATTCACAAAACAGGCTTTCTGGTTCACAATGTGAATCTTGACATGATAACCTATTAGCCTTGCTATGTAGTATTACTTTTTCTTGTCATTGACGACAACTTTTTTTTCTTTTTCTTTTTTCTTTTTTAAATATATGCAACAGTATGAACTTCTTATTCGATATTTGATAAAAAATGCATTGTTTGCGTTAATAGTTATGATGATAAAGCTGCAACTGAGAAAATTTTGCATAAGCTCAAGCTTGAGAATTTTCAGGTATGCTCTTTAGGAAACCATACACGTAGCTTTTTTCCATACACAAACTAGGAATATCAAAGTGTGACTTTAATGGTTATATTCCTTGTTTTTGTTTTTCTTTCTTGTTCAGTTGGGCAGGACCAAAGTATTTCTCAGGGCTGGTCAAATTGGCGTTTTGGACTCCAAACGTGCTGAGGTTTTGGACAACGCTGCTAAGTGTATTCAGTGCCAACTGAGGACATTTATTACACGCAAGCATTTCATTTCAGTAAGAGCAGCTGCAGTTTCCCTTCAGGCATGCTGCAGAGGTTAGTTTTCTTAATTTTTTGTTATATTATATTATGACTGTCTATTGGGAGGGGCTTCGTGATAGATAGTTCCTGCCATGATGGGATACAAGGAATGGTTAGATGTATCGTGCTCTATGGTGTGCAGCCTTGTGCTGCATTAGCTAGAAACCGATTGTATGACTTGAACTTGTTATCTCCTTTCTCAGAGGAATAATTTCAGCAATTGTATGTTTAGTTTACAACTTTCAACTGCTCCTGGAAAAATAGTTGGCTTACCTGTTATACTCCTATCACATGGTCAACTGTCTTGAGGCCATATGATTAATTTAATTTCAAATTGTGGGGAAGTAGTTCTGAATTTGGCTTGGATTAATATATGTATGGTTAAATTGAATTTACTTATTTCCATAATGACAAGATCAGAAACATGTCAATTTATTTCATCACTTGTTTCTTAGTGCAAGCCAACTCATTGATGGATTTGTGCTTAGTTGGTTGGCTGCATGTTTAGAAATAGTCAACTTGTTCAAACTTGTTTCTGTGAGCACTCAAAATATAGGGAACTTGGGGTCACTAGTTCTATAATTACATCAACCTGGTCCTCATAGGTTTTGGTAATTGTAGGATACATTGCCCAAAAGATGTATGCAGCTAAAAGGGAAACAGCAGCAGCTATCTCCATTCAAAAGTATATACGTATGAGGCTAACAAGGCATACATACATGCAACTATATTCTACTGCTATTATCATACAATCACATGTTCGAGGTTTCATTACTCACAGAAGATTCTTGCATGAAAAAGAACACAGAGCTGCTATATCTGTTCAGGTAATTTTATCAAGAGATTGTTGTATGTGTTAGAACTTTGATATTGTTAAGATCATGGGCTATTCTTATTAAACATTTCAGTGAAGTTTATTTTATTTTGTATCTATCCTTTTAATTGTGGTTGCCAATGCTTCACTGATTTGCATTCAATTGCTGCTGTATTCACTTTCAATATCTTTCCATTTATGGTTGGTTACTTGTGGACGATGGGATTTTTTTGTATTATTTTATTGATCATATGTAACACTGATATTATAGGCCTATTGGAGGATGTACAAGGTTAGGTCTGCTTTCCAGCAATATCTTGCTTCAGTTGTGGCAATACAATGTCTATGGCGGTGTAGACAAGCAAAAAGGGAGTTTCGTAAACTTAAACAAGTGAGTTTTTTTTTATCCCCTTTTGATGGGAGATCCAATGTAACATATGTTGTTCTACTTGTCTGAATTTTTGTTCACTTTCTTCAGGAGGCCAATGAATCTGGTGCCCTCCGTCTGGCTAAAACTAAACTTGAGAAGCAATTGGAAGAGCTCACATGGCGTTTGCATCTAGAAAAGAAAATAAGGGTATTGTATCTAAAAGAAATGATGTTATGGATGGGTTGCATACTTGTGCACTTTAATACTTCTGTATATCTAGTCTTCCTACATCAAATGTGTTTTGGGATGTGATCTGTCGTTGCTGCTTCAACATTCTCTTACAAGTTTAACACTCTCTGTGCCTGCATTTTTCTTAATTTTTACTACGGGGCTCAAATCAATTAAATGACACGATGGTCACATGAGGTTGTTTAGTATAACTATTTCATCTTACGAGGATATGCACCAGTACCACATTCTTGAAAATTTAATCTTTCAAGTTCTTTGCTACCTACTTTTGTAAAATTTAACCTAGTGTTAGATCTGTCCGTGAGTTAATTAGCTGGTGCAGAGGCCTTTGCGATGTCGAGTCTGATCTTGAAAAAAACACCATAATTTTAATACAGGTAGATATATATAGAACTTTTTATCATGATTTTGCATTGTTGTGCAGGTTTCTAATGACGAGGCCAAGCAAAGAGAGAATTCCATGCTTCGAAAAATGTTAGAAGCTCTGAATCTTGAGTTAGATGCGGCCAAATTGGCTACGATTAATGAGTGCAACAAGAATGCTGTTCTGCAAAATCAATTGGAACTGTCAGCCAAAGAAAAATCTGCTTTAAAGAGAGAGCTAGTCTCTGTGGCTGAATTGCGAAAGGAAAATGCTATGCTAAAGGTTCTTCATTAGTTGCTTGATTGTTTTCATCGCTGACAAATATTTTACTCTCATCATATTAGTCTATTGAAAGGATTTTGGATCTTGTTTTATGGCATGGCATCAAAAGTGAAGTTCTGCACACCATAACAAACTATTTCACATTCGTGACTGTGTTATGATATGAACTTATCTTTCTATATTTTATGATATAGTAAGTCATGTTATAGTTTTCTATCTGTTAACATATATGGTATAGGAATGGAGTACATTAAAGAGGTTTGTAGCATACTACTAATTATAACGAGTAAGGTTTATGCTAAGTTACAGATTTGGCTCAAAGCAAAGTTACTGGTTAGGTTGTTGCATGATGTCTATGCATCAACAGTATCAAAGTAAAAGGTAGAACATCGTTTTTATACAGATTAACTGATGGCAGAAGGGGCATGAAACTGTTTAGGTTTTTCTTTGTGAAGAATAAGAAAAGAGGTGGCATGGAATAGTCTAGGTGACGTGGAATTATCTTGCACCAATTTTATGTAGATACTTAGCGAGATGTAAATTGCTTGGTGCATTCTTCAAGTTCTAAGATTTTGCATATGGATAGAATTTATGGCATTTATTGACTGTATTAGTTTTTCTTGGAATAGAACTTATATGGACGTAGTAAGATCCTACATGCTGTCTGTCATTCGTTTTTTTTAAAGCCTGTAATGAATGACCTTTAGATGAAAACGCATGAGTGGCTGTTGAGATATTCCCCTGGTTTACTTTCCGTTATTCCTATTGTTTTAGATATCCTGTTTACATCTTTCTTACTGTAGCTTTTATTCTTTTCCCTATAATTTAGGATCTTGATTGTAATCTTTTTAGTATAAATACACTATGCTGGGGGTTTAGCTTATCAAGTAAATCAAATCAATTTATGTTCCAATTTCAAGTGGCTTTGTCTCCTAGCTCCTTAGACAATCCTTTGGTTTAAAATGTGGAATAATGTACAAGCCCAAATAGTCTTTAGAGGCTCTGATAAGTTACCAATGTTATGAACAACCTATTCTAATAGTGATCAGAGAATTTTTCCATCTCCAAGAGCATATATCTGATGTGTTTTAAAACTACTATTTGTCGCATTAGGAGAAAGTTTAGGTTTGGAGACATATCAACTTTTACTATCTGTATGTTTGGCTAAACAACCTAATTAAACGTTTAAATAAATAAGCTCTTATGTATAAGATATTTCTATAATTAAAAGTGAAAGTGTGGTTAAACTGTTTTCGTAGAAGTTGTAAGTTGTTTTCATAAGTAACCTGAGAGAGCTTTACTGGAATAGGCTAAAAACAACTTGTAGGCATGCTATAAGCTGTTTTCATAAGCTCTTCCAAATGTTGACAAGTGCTTATAGATAAATCCAAATAAGTTGTTCATAAGCCAATCCAAACAGTCTATGTTACTGACCTGTTTGTTTGTTTTCTCTTCTGATTTTGAACATTTGTATTGCTTTTCTTGTCTTATATTTTCAGGTTGCACTGGATGCCTTTGAGAAGAAGTACTCATCTTTAGAGCTTGAGCATATAAATGTTCAAAAAGGCCGAGACGAAACAATTGAGAAACTGAGGGAATTTGAACAGAAGTGCTCTCAGCTCGAGCAAAATGTGAAAAGGTGCCTTTTCTGTTCCCTTTTTCTTCCTTCCCTAAAAAATGACTGAGTTATTGAATGGTGTTACATGTAACCCCATTCTATGCTCTTTATTGTTTGTGCTTGTTAGGGTTGTATTATAGCTTTGCTATAAATTTTAGGCTTAATTGCACTTTTCCCCCTATCTTTTGCTAATTGTGCGATTTTGCACCCCCTCTTTTTTAATGAGTGATTTTGCACCCCATCTTTTGCCAATTGTGTTTTGTTTGAAATCATCATTAAAAGAGGGAGAAGGGGGCAAAAGATGGGGTGGAAAATCGCTCAAAAAAAAGAATAGGGGGTGCAAAATCACACAATTGGCAAAAAGATAGGGGGCAAAAGTGAAATTAAACACAAAGATGGGGTGCAAAATCAGAAAGGGGGCAAAAAGATAGGGGGGCGCTTCAGTGCCATTGTGGCGGGAAAGGCACATGCCTTTGCCCCAATAAAAATCTGCCACGTGTCTTTGCTAATTTAAAAAATAAAAATCATAAAAACTGGGTATTGAATCAGAGAAGAGAGAAAGATAACGTGTAGCTGCAGAAGAAATTCACAACAGAACAGAACCCAGAACTTAATCTCTGCAACTTTACTTCAACCACCACCCATCATCAACAAGTGCCACCGTTTTCGCCGCTAACCCACTCAGTCCTCCGCCGCACCGTCCTAAATTGTTCTGCAATAGGCTATGCATTTCACCTCCTCCAGTCTTCTCAATCTATTTTGATGAATTTTTGTCGAATCAATTTTGTGAATGATAAATGGTTGTTATCTCTTGAGCAATGAGATTTATTTGGGATTGATTAATTGTTTGAATTACATGGAGGTTTGGATGAATTGTGTGAATTACATGGAGATCTGTAAAGAATAGATTCAAGTTTCTAGTTTCTGTGAAAGCTGCGATATCAGGAAGGTGACGGCGGCGGTGGTTGGAGGTGGACAGCTGAAAACTTGAAGTGGGGGCGGAGGTTGGAGGTGGGGCATTCAGGGTTGAAGTGGAAAGGCAGGAAGTGGGGAGAAGACTGTGTGTTGTTCACGCGTTCTCTCTTTTATTTTGAATACCCAGTTTTTGTTGTTTTTATTTTTTTAAATGAGCAAGGACACGTGGCAGATTTTTATTAGGGCAAAGGCATGTGCCTTTGGCGCCCAAAAGGCACTGAAGTGCCCCCCAAAAAGATGGGGGTGCAAAATCGCTCAAAAAAAAAGAGGGGGTGCAAAATCGCACAATTAGCAAAAGATAGGGGGAAAAGTGCAATTAAGCCTAAATTTTAATGAGTTATGTCTGCCTAATTTAAAAAGTTATGTTCTTTTTTTATAATTACTCTTTTACTTGTACTTATTGAATGCAGCCTTGAGGAAAAGCTGTTGAGTTTTGAGGATGAAAATCGCGTGCTTCGTCAGAAAGCCTTAAGTGCTCCTCGTAAGAGTATTCGCCCGAGTTTTGCAAAGTCTTTTTCAGAAGTAAGTTGTATAGTTTTTTTTTTTTTTGTTGCTTTTTCTGTTATTAATTTGTAATTTCTGTGTTTCATGTTTCCATACAAATAAGATCTTTAATAGATATGTCTTCCTTATGTTGACAATTGCACTGTAGTGACATTATTAGTTAATTGACATTTCTTTCTGCTACAGAAATACTCAACTCCAATTGCCTCCCGCACTGAGAGAAAGCCCATATTTGTAAGCTGCTACTATATCATTTTGTTGTCATAAAAATAATTGCCAAACACAATTACAACTGTTTTCCTGTGCTCTAATTTGATGCAGGAGACACCCACACCCACAAAACTTACTACCTCTTTTACGCTAGGCATGTCAGACTCTCATCGATCTAAGTCATCAGCAGATAGGCACCAGGTTGATCTTATTTCACTTCTGTTTTAAATTGTATAGTTTTGGCACGCTCCCCTGCCCAGGTTTCAGCAAAACTTTTAAGGATAACAGATTTTTTAAAGTCACCAGTTTTACTTTTGAAGTTATATATATATATATATATATATATATATATATATATATATATATATATTATTGAAGTTTTAAGATGATAGAAAAGGGGAACAAAAGAAGTGAATATTTTTTATCTTCATGATGGAAGACCAGTGGGATGTTGCATGTAGATTGTTTGAATCAGAAGACCATTTAGAAACACATCATTCACGTTTGATTGCCTTAGAGGACAGTGAGTCATGTGTAAAGGCCAATGTGAGGATAATTCTCATAGTAATTATTGGGTATTAAAATTTTACATGTGATCAAACTGTTTGCTTTGTCCTCTCATGAAAGACTGGATTGGATGAGAGGTTTAAAGCAGACTGGTTATCACACACAAGTTTCATTGGACCACTTTCATAAAAATGAAGTTCCTGAAGTAAATGCTTCAACCACAAAAGCTCACATGTGGCATGAGCCATGGCTTGATACTCGGCCTCTGTACTTGAACAAGCAACAACAGTTTGCTTTTTGCTCTTCCATGAGATCAAATTTCCACCAATGAAAACACAATAGCCTGATGTAGACCGTCTATCACTAGTATCTCCTGCCCAATCAGCATCTGAATATCCAATGATATCAGTGTTGCCTCTATCAGTAAAAACAAGCCCCTTTCCAGGTGATCCTTTGATTTACTTAAGAATTCGAATCACTGCATTCCAATGGTTGTCACAAGGAAGCTTTGCATTAGGGTCCATAGGAGTATCAACTGGTTTGCAATCTGTAAGACCTGTTTCCTCCAGGATATCAAGAGCATACTTCCTTTGAGAGATAGCAATACCTGACTCCAACTGAGCTACTTCGATGCCAAGAAAGTAACGAAGAGGACCTAAGTCCTTAGTCTGGAAGTTTTGAAATAGGTGTTGTTTTAACGATTTGATACCCTCATTGTCATCACCTGTAATCACAATGTCGTCAACATAAACCACAAGATAGATATATTTATTTGATGAGGAGCATTTAGTAAAAACAGAGTGATCTGCCTCACAACGGATCATCCCAAATTGCTGCAGGACTTTGCTAAATCTTCCAAACCATGCCCGAGGTGATTGTTTTAAACCATACAAAGACTAATGAAGTTTGCATACGAGATTACACAAACCATGGCTGTTGATGGAAGCCTTTTGCCACTAATATGACCTTATATTTGTTTATTGAGCCATCCGGATTCTCCTTAATTCAGAAATGTCATTTGCAATCAATAGCTTCACGGGAAAGGAAGAAGGTCCTGGTTACGTTTTTCATATATGCACCATATCCCGTTTTCATGGCAGTATGGCAATTTGGATCTGCAAGGCCTCTTTTGTGGTTATTGGTTCTGAGTGTGTCAGAAGCACAGCTAGCATTAGTCTTGGTTTGACTATCCCTGATTTTGAACTAGTTGGTATGGGATGCACATTAGGAGGACGATCAACTTGGGATAAAGTAGGGATACGACACAACTTTGAATGTCTGGAATTTCAGGGGCGACGTTGGGAACATTGAATTGAAGACATTAGAGGAACTTGCAGAATTTTGAGGGCTAACCTGAAAGGACCATTATAAGGGCAATCTGGTTTCTGAACTAAACCAGTGGGAAGATTTGACAGTATGGAATAAGGAAATATGATTTAATTGTAAACTATGGCATTTCTCAAGAATTTACAGTAGTGGAAGCCGATGGTTGGAACTTCAAGCTCTTGATACCATGGGAATAAAGGAAGTCAAAGAAAAGTATATAGAGAAATAATGATTCTGCATCGAATGATTCAAACTTTTAAAATTTCCAATTATGTAGGTTTTTTTAGGAAGGAATTCACTTTTTTCTCATAAAGGTTAATGTGAAAGACAAGTTTTGCCGCTCCCTTCAGACACTAGTCTGTTAACTCAAAAAATTGAAACTTGTAGATACATGAAAACCTTGAAAGGTCACACCTGATAACTAGCTAAATTGGTAAAGCAGTTATAACTGCTAACTGAAACCAATGTTGTCAAATAGTGGCTATAGTGGTGCTATAGAATAGCGAAATTTGAACAATTTAGATATGGTTCTACAATATGCTGTTTGGTAAAAAGTTTTGTCAAATAGTGGATATAGCAGGTGCTAGAGCAATGGAACATTATGGAATTTGAACAAACTGCTACTTTCCGCAATTTGCAATTGTCAACACTGTCTGAAACAAAATCTTACAAGAGAGAACCAGGAGCATATGTTCACTCTATAATAGTACTCTTTCAGAAGAAGTTAGTACTTTATAGAAATTGAATCAGAACCTTAAGGTAATGCAGAGTTGTTGTAATTGAAGAGGAGCAGAATCTGTCATTGTAATGGATGTGGAGACCACCTCCAAAAAATACCCACCCCCACTTTACAAATGACTGGTGTTCAGGCTTCAGGGTAGTGTTTGAAGAATATATTATTTGTCGTGATCCTGCCATCATTTTAACAAAATAGTTGCCATGGCTGGGCCATGTTATCTATGTTTGAAAAATGATAAAAATCAATTGACTTGTGTTTGAATAGAGGAACAAAATCAAATTTTGGTCCAAAACAAGGATACATCTTTTTACTAACTTCAGATTGCATTAAACAAATTCTATTAATCAGAAGCTAGGATTGCTTGTATCATGTCATTTTGACATGTAATCATGCTGATAGATATCATATGTTTTGCAGGACAATTATGAATTCCTCTCTAGATGTATCAAAGAGAATTTGGGATTCAAAAATGGTAAACCTATTGCAGCTCGTATCATATACAAATGTCTTCTTCACTGGCATGCTTTTGAATCTGAGCGCACAGCCATTTTTGATTACATTATTGAAGGCATAAATGACGCTCTAAAGGTAAATGACATGCTCTCAATTTTTAACCTGTACTTTTTATTATTGTTGTTGCTTGTATTACATTTGTAATTTAAAATTATAATTGAGTTTTGACAATTTTCTTTGGCAAAGTTTATCTTATATACTCCCTCCGTCCCATAATGTAAGCAAAAAAACTCATTTTCATTGTCCCAAAATGTAAGCAAAAAAGACAAACTTTCATCCTATTTAATCTTGTTTTTAAAAAAAAATCTCTAATCCAAGAAAAACTTATATTTATTCTCATAAAATTAAATGCAAATTACATTCAATTTTCTCTTTCATTTTATCCATAACTAATAGCCAATGAAAATTGTTTTTACATCTTTCGATAAGACTTTTTCCAAAGAAAACACAAAAAACTATACTCCAAATTCTTATGTTTTAGTTTGCTTACATTTTGGGACTGAGGGAGTAGTTCTGTATCTGAATCTTATCATGTTTGTGTAATTTTTTGAGGTTTATTCATTGGATTTAATCTGCTTCAGGTTAGGGAAGATGATATTGTCTTGCCATATTGGCTATCCAACACTTCTGCTCTTCTATGCCTCTTACAGAGGAACTTACGTTCAAATGGCTTTTTAGCTACCAATGGTCAGCGTTATACTGGACAATCTGGCTTGACCAGCCGAACTGGGAATGTGAGTTATCTAGTTGAACATTTGCATCATCACATATGTGTGTGAATCTGTGTGTTAGTTTCTTCCATTATGCAAGTCATATTATGTGATTATGTGGTCAATAATCAACTTGGTCTAAGTTGCATTTAGTTCTGTCTAAAACGAGGGCTGTTGTCAATTTATAAAATTGGCCTGGTAAGATTGGTGAACTATAAGACACTTGAGGTTTAACTTGGAACAATGGAAGTTAGTCTTGTTTCACTCTTTTATGTATTTTGTTTTTTTAACACATGATAAGGTAGCTTTTGAACAAAACTCAGCAAAAGCACATAGAAGAATAACAAGGTAAAGAAAAAGAAACAAAAACAACAGAACACAAAGGAAAAGAGAAAATAGAGGTCAAGGAGAGAGCAAAATCATCCTGGTGGACAGTGAGAAGAAAAGGAAAACAGAGCACTTTCCTGGAGTTTATGGATGGAGAGTGGGTTAGCAAACAAATGGCGAGTGCTAACTGAAAAATACCATTTCATGGTTGGAAAGTGTCAAATGGGGCCGTGCAGTAACAGAGATGAGTTTGCCGTTCAGAGATGAGGAAGAGGCACCCATATTCTTCTTTAAACCCTGTTTTCCACCCAAATACCCCAAACTCACATGTGGATTTTTAGATGATTCGGCCATCAGAGGATGAGCCTTGGTGCAACTGTAAGGTTGTTTCCTTGTGACCTCGAGGTCCACCTGTTAAAATCCTAAAAACAGCCTCTCTGTTTGCAGTGGTATGACTGGACATCTAGCCTAACAATTTGTGTTTGTTTATTATCTATAGAAAACTGTATGAATGCATTCGATGCTCTTTTGGGAGCAAGAAAAGCATAACATTGCAATACAAATAGTTATACTTTGCCTTAGGGGATACAGAAAGTACAATTATAACAGTGCAATACCAATAGTTGAATTGCAACACAAATAATCTTGTCAAGTGTTTGGTGATAGATCCACAACAAATAGTTATACTTTGCCTCATGGCCAGAATTACACATGAAGTGTGGACAAATGCGGGTAACCCACACTCAGGATTACACATGGAGTGGATAAATTCGGGTAGCCCACACTCAGGATTGGACAATTTTTATTTACTTTTTGAACGGCAAAAAACATTATTATATATAAGAAGCGAGCTACAAAGTACAATTATTACTCAAACCACCAAAAAAGTGTACAAAGTATAAGGGGTACTCAGGCCACCACTACCCAAATAAAGAAGGCGAAAAACACGCCCAGTAGAGAGAAGAAAATTAACTCCTCAAAATACACTCTCTTGGATGCATTAGCCATTCATAAAAAAGGCATGGTATCCCCGCCTTCCTAGCCAACAACCATTTCCAAGAAATATGTTAAATATGATCCACGATCTCTAACACGCTTAATTTTGAATCCAAAAAAATCCAATCATTTCTTGCCTTCCAAATAGCCCAAAGCGTTACATGCCACACCAACATCAAACCTTTTCTTTCCTTCCTTTTTCCGGAAAATAGACACCAAATTTGGAACAAGGAAAAGTTATTTCAGGTACAAATGCGGGCGACCCTATAACAACATCCCATATGGCCAGGGCTGGTCATCCAGACTCTAGAGCATGGATAAATACGGGTGATCCAATAATAGATCTAGATTATGCATTGATACCATGTTTAGAGAGAGAAAATGGGAAAGCAAGTGATAGAATCCATGTATGTTACTCAACAAAGCTGTACTATATATAGACTGATTCATGAAATAAATATAAGTATTGATGCTTCCCTATTTACATGATAATATCAACCACAATTACCATTTCTAACACACATATTAGACCCAAGATATCCAGACAGGAAGGTTTAAGGTATTGGTATGTTCTCCAATTTTCAATATTGAAAAAAGTGGAGAATAAACATATATAATTCTTTGTTTTTTCTACTGGAAGAAATCAGAGATCATTTTTAGCATTACAGATCATTGTTGAGGCCTCCTTAAATGTATTACCATATAGTTTGGTTTATTGATTTATTTGTGTTTTTCACAGTTGATTTTTTTAATAAAATTTCGTATATTTTACACTGGTTGACATTGGTTTCCCCTCCCTTGTATTATATCTTCCTCCTGATTGTAGTTTTGGTGTTACTTTTAGGGACCAAAATCTCCATTTAAGTTTATTGGATATGATGATGGTATGTCTCACGTGGAGGCAAGATATCCAGCTATACTTTTCAAGCAACAACTAACTGCATGTGTTGAGAAAATTTTTGGGCTTCTACGTGATAATTTGAAAAAAGAACTTTCTCCACTTCTGCAACTATGTATTCAGGTGAATTTTGTACTCTTAGTTGATTCTTTGGAGATGTTATTTGTAGATAAATTACCTTGTCAATTGTTCAAACATTGTGATTCAGTTCTTGGTTCCATTGTAATCACGAAAAGATCTAGAAGTGAATCAGTCTTAGACGTAGTTTGTAAAACACTATTCTGTTTTTATGCTGGGAGGGAAAGGGATTAATTAAGTCAGACTTAATCCACTATTTCCAAAACCAGTCTGAATTGCTTTGATTTTTCCGAATGTATTATTGTAATATCACTGTAGCATATGCTTTCAATAAAGCAATTTCTTCCATTGAACATTGTTCGTTATATGGTGGATGTTGAATGACCTGAAATATAGTTTCAGTGTGTTGAGAAAGAGGAAAGCGGGAAAAACATATAAGAAAATTTGCATGTTTGAATACACGCTAGAGAGTATATATATATATATATATATATATAGATCCATAAACACAAGGATTTGCAATTACACTAATCACGTAAATTCAATCCATAAGTACCCTAAAATGTAAACAACTGGCAGTTATGATAACTTTTAGATTCTATACCCTGGTTCAGTAATTTACATTTAAAAAATACATTTTATTTGAAGTTTACATCTGTGATTTGGTGCATGCATAATTTGTAATTTATAATATACTTTTTTTGTTAGACACCCAAAACAGGAAGGGTGCATGGTGGGAAATCATCTAGATCTCCTGTTGGGCTCTCTCCACAATCATCTGGCGGTCAGTGGGGCAACATTGTCAAATTTTTGGATTCACTCATGAGCAAACTTCGTGGAAATCATGTATGTTTCTTAATATTTCAATGGTCTCTTTGTTACTGTGTTGATCAGTTTGTATATTTTTGTCCATTTTCATAATGATCTAGTGATCTATATATCCATACACCTAGGAGTTTAATTCACTGTATATTTATTGCGCACACTTCATATTATCTTGGAAATGAACTTTTCCTTCTTTTTTTTCCTTCATGTTATGACTCCATAAATTGCAGCCTGAAACCGAATCAATATCAAATCTATATGGATACTTGCTTCTTCTACCTTAGATTTCATTTTTTATTTTCTTTTGAATGGTGATAATTGTGTCCGATTAGGACTAGGGCTAAACCTGAAAAATGACAACACACATCTGGTGTATATATACTGAAATATTTTCAATGTAGTTTTAGATGGAAGCCTTCAAGTCCATCTATTGTTTTTTATGATTAGTATTGGGAAAAACTCATGTCCCACATAGAATAGAGATAATATTTGAATGAGTTTATAAAGAGTGACACCCATTATAAGCCGGTTTTGTAAGGATGAGTCAAGTCTAATAAAAGAACCAACATGGTATCAGATCCTATCCATTGGGAAGCCTACCATTTATATCCACACACTAGGCCCTAGAGTGTTGGGTGTGAGGGGGTGTATTGGGAAAAACCCAAGTCCCACATAGAATAGATATAACAATTTAGATTTTCATGTTCCAAGAACATATTATTTTTAGGTGGTAAGCTGTGAGATTGCATACCTCTTCGTGGGCCATGGGATCAGATGCATTGTCCTTTATGCTTTGTAGTTAGGGTGACATTTGGTAAAAAAGATAAGTTGTTTTGGAGAACAATTAAACAGTGATAATTTCTAGGTTGTGGATTTATCTGCTTGGACTAACATGTATAGAATTCAACCATTCACCATGATCTGTTTTCTCACCCCCCACATCTTTTCTTACCTAAACTTTTACATGTTCAGGTGCCATCCTTCTTCATTCGTAAACTTGTTACCCAAGTTTTTTCCTTCATCAATATTACACTCTTCAACAGGTAAAAAAACCATGATTTCATGAATTGGTTTTTTGACTTCAAGTCACCAATTTACTTTGTTGTATAGTTAATTTCCCTTTGTTTAGTTTTCTATTTAATTTTTTATCTTCTCATCATTTTTGTAGCCTTCTATTGCGTCGTGAATGTTGCACATTTTCCAACGGTGAATATATGAAATCTGGTCTCGCAGAACTGGAGAAATGGATAGCCAATGCAAAGGAGATGGTAAACTGACCTTGCTAACATTTCTTCAATATTTTTTTCGTCATATGGGTTTGACTAAGTACTTGTGAAATGTAGTATGCAGGAACGTCTTGGCATGAGCTGAATTATATAAGGCAAGCTGTTGGATTCTTGGTATAAACACTGCCTTGTTTTGGTTGAACATCTAGTACTGTCAAATAAAGTTGCTATCTCCTATTTATGTTTTCCTTTGTTTGAACTATACAGGTAATACATCAGAAGAGGAAAAAATCATTGGAAGAGATTCGACAGGACCTTTGTCCGGTATGATTATTATATTAATAGAGCATGCAATGTCATATTAGCATGCATTAAAACAATTACTTTCCTGTTTTGTAACTTTCATAATTTTATGAAGATTGTAGTGATAAATTAAACCTATTTCTCATAGTTGCGATCACCTGAATCATAGGCCATGAATGTTTGATTCTAGCTGTTTATTATAAAACCTATATATGTATGCGCAATGTCATATTAGCATGCATTAAAACGATTACTTTCCTGATTTGTAACTTTCATCATTTTATGAATATTGTAGCGATAAATTAAACCTATTTCTCATAGTTGTGATCACCTGAATCATGGGCCATGAATGTTTGATTCTAGCTGTTTATTATAAAACCTATATCTGTACGTTAATATGATAGAACATCGTAAATCAGATAGCTGCTTTTTCCAAAACTCTTATTCCTGCTACTTGTATTGAGATTATACCAATCCCTGATATGGTTGTTCAGATTCACTATGGAGATCTTCCTTTTACTCTATATGTTATTCTCCTATAGTTTTATCTTTTTAGTGTATGTTTGATATGTTACTTGCATTTTGTAAATCACGGGGTTTTGGTTTTGTCCTCCAAAGAAAAAATATGTTGCTTGCATTGTATTTGCATTATTCTTGATATACCATTTGCCTGAGCATATAAGATTGTGGAAAAGGCTTAAAAAATTTCTTTCAACAGGCATTGACTGTCAGACAAATCTATCGAATCAGTACTATGTACTGGGATGACAAGTATGGAACCCAGAGTGTGTCCAATGAGGTAAGTTGAGTATATTAATTGATGCAGGTTTCAGAATACAATTACTATGGTAGTTTCTTTAGAGTTCTGAACCATATATGGTGAACAGGTAGTTAGTGTAATGAGGGAAATGGTTAACAAAGACAATCAGAATATGCCCTCTAATTCTTTCCTTTTAGATGATGATCTAAGGTACACTGCTTTTTCCCATCCAAGTTCTTTTAACTTGCTTGCAGTTGTACCAATCAATGTGCATAGGTTCCCTTGCTTGCGGATAACAATATGTATCAATTCTCGTTGCAGCATTCCTTTCTCTGCCGAAGATGTAGATATGGCAATCCCTCCTATAGATCTGGACGAGATTGATCTCCCAGAATTCGTGTCGGAATATTCATGTGCACAGTTTCTTAATTCACATCAGCAGTAGTTGACCTACAATTTCTTGGTCGTCACTGAAGCCTTTAGATTAATACTTCAACTTTGGATTCGCAGCTATCACTTTGAGCAGTTGCTAGTCATGATGTCAAAGGTAGAAGAGTAATGATCTTGGTTGGTTTGTAATTTACCCCATAAATTACCTAGCTTAACCAGCATATCCAGTGATCTATGTATAGAAGAGTAGAAGATGGTGTAAGTTTGACGTCTTCTTTGGTGTATTTATAGTAGTTTTTATGTTTGTATTGTACATAGGCAATGCAATTGTAACTAGAGTAGAAATGAATTTCATTCATTGATGTAAATACGATTCTTATTGAATTTCGCTTTTGCGAACTCAAAGTTTTGGTTTTACCTGGAGCATTGTGGTGTCCATTGTATGTGAAAACTTAGATCAGGCATTCTATAAATGTCTTTAATCAAAACATTCGCTTTGCAAATCCCCCTCTGGGTAATTTTAAATTGGAAATGTGGTCACTATTTTTTATTTCATCTTGCATAACCAGGCCTCAAAGTGATGTCTGAAAATTGTAATTTTATTTTGGGGTGGGAGTTAGCACTTTTTGATAATAGAATGTGTATTATTTTTTATTTTTTGAAGGAATATAATGTGCATTATTGTAGAGCCTATTTGACTCCCTTTTATTTTTGGTAAAAAAAAAAAAAAAATCGATTCCCTTAAAATATGTTTTTCAATTATTATTACTTTTTTAAAAGAAAATGGAAAGCTTTTTAGTAACGTGTTTTGTTAAACTATTTTTAAAACAAACTGCAAGCAACACAATTGAATATCTGGTTTTCTTGTCTTTTATTATGATTGAAGAATGCTTGTTTTTAGTGATGGTATTAGGTTTTTGTTTTGGTATTCATGTTCACAAAATTGATTTGTAAAATGAGGTGTCACTAGTATTAAATTTGTTTTAGATCTTATCTCTATTACATTTGAAATTTTAGTTAATTTTTTTTTCTCCTCAAGATAAACCGAACCGACCTACAAGCCCTATTAATCCATCTTATATTACTATATTGGTGGAATTGAGCATGGCGCTTGGGAAGTATACATCCATATTGTTGAAGGGAGTGACTATTTTAAATTATTCTTTAAATGTGAGATGATGATCGGCATAATACAACTCTCCAAGAAATCAGTCATTTGATCCTTACCATTCTTTAAAAGAACTCACGTCACCTCCTGCGTACAAAGAGAGCATTACGAAGAGTTTAAGCAACTGTAACTTAACAAAAATACTCTCTTTATTCTCGTATTGGAAGAAACTAATAGATTTTACATTTTGAGAATGAGTCTCCTATAAAGTGATGAAACAAACGTTGATTATACTTAATTAAAAGGTAAATATTAGAGAGAATGTTAAAAAAATGTATTCATATCATTCTTTGTTCACCTATAATTATATGAGTGCATCTCTTTAAATAAAAGTTTGTCATCTGTGGATTTTATTTAGATTTCGTTGAGCTTGTGTGTCTTTGTTCACATCTCTAACATTACTGTTCACTCTCTAATGTAAATAATTTATTCTAATCATTCATCTATTTTTTTTTTCTGATTTAAAATACACTAAAAGTACGAATGACATAAAAATAAATAATATCCAAATAAAATTTATATGAATTTGGCTCGTAGTCGGTCGGCGAGGGATGTACTTGAACCTTATAACAAAAATTTTGGGAACCATATAATATTTATATCACTTCGTAATTTATTATTTTCGTTTTTTGACGGAGTATTCCATCATTTCGTTGCAGTCAAAGTATATAGGGTGACTTGCATATATGCGACGTGTGGAATTAAAATT
This sequence comes from Medicago lupulina, assembly GCA_958299785.1. Lineage (NCBI taxonomy): Eukaryota > Viridiplantae > Streptophyta > Magnoliopsida > Fabales > Fabaceae > Medicago > Medicago lupulina. The sequence continues at coordinate 54,174,410 of OY283141.1, read as the reverse complement.
GAACAAGAGACGCGTTATTCATGTCCATCGAAACTAAATTTTTAACACCAAAATGCTTTAAATTCCTTTTTTTTATTGATCCAATAGTCTTTTTTTTAACAAAAGTGAGCAAAGCCCAGATCCAATAATCTTTAAATTCTACCTTTTTGTCAAGTAATTTAATGGCTAAAGCTCACACATTTTAAATTAAATATGGAAAAGTAAAATGTGCGATGCAATATCACTACCAACTGAGCTAAACTCATAAGAATAGTAGTCTTTAAACTCTAACTCATCTTTAAAATTATGACTTTTTTCTTTGACATCTGAGTCTTCAAATCTATGGTCTTTTATCAATGTTTGCACAAGAATCTTAGATTTAAATTTTAAAGTTCATAAGTAAACACACGAAAAGAGCAAAAAAGAAATTATAAAAAAAAGGGACAAAGTCAATATCTGAAGTTAAATTAAGGGACTAAAATGTAATTTTTTCCATATTACTAACTAAAGTGAATTCCAGCTCCAAATAGTTTTTTATAAAAGTTTCATTTGAATGAAACTACTCCTTCTCTTTGACAATAATTGTCGCATTTGACCGTTTTTCACATATTAAGAGGAAATGGTTAGTAAACGAAAAATATTTGTAATTTTATAAATTCCTCTTATTGACAACTCATGTATTTTTATCATAAAAAATTAGAAGTAACAAATAAGATATAAATTAGATTTGTGGCTAATTTTAAGTGTTAGTATTTAGTACGATGTTGTTGGAGTGCTGATAAATGTTCAAATCTGTCTAAAATTGATGTTCGTTGGATAACCTCTTAATGGTTATTATAAGTTTAATATTGATGAAACGAGTCTGAGATATGTTAATAAATCATTTCATTGTATCCTTCAAAAAAAAAAAATCCTTTCATTGTAAGGGGTAACAAAAACTTTAACTATGCGAAAGAGTTTTAAATTTGTAAAACATATGCCGTTCCTAAATGTAATAACAAAAGAGTATTGTTATATCTAGCAACATACTTATCGAGAAAAGCTCACAAATAAAAAGTTAACCAATACAAAAGCATGGCTTTGCAGAATTCACGTAGATGTTGGTGGAAAAATATGCTAGTCAATAACATTGAGTTAGTGAAACACACGTTCATTTTCGCTAAACATTATGTTGCAACATCTATCATTTCCCATAACAAAATCGTATGCCCCTAAGATTGCTATATATAGTATATTAGGCTTATAGAAACAATAAGATTTCCTTGGTTGCAGTGAAAAGGGGTGCCGATCTGCATATTAAATGGCAAGGGTTCGAAATCAGTTGTTTATTCATAAATACATCATCGAATGGTTTAATATATATCATATAAATATTTGGCACCCCTTTAAAATAACTCAAGATCCGTCACTGATGGTACGTTCATTTTCACTAAACATTCTGTCGTGACATCTATCATTTCTCATAACAAAATTGTATGCGGTTCTATTATTGATGTTGAACGCTCATCACATATTGGTTCATACACACATAGTATATATGAGTGTTGAACACGCCTCAAACAACCTAATGAACCCGATGATCCTAACCAATTAAATTGGTTCGACTTTTTTCGATGTCAAACCTAATCTTCATTGATTCATATATGAATTTTGTGTAATTCAGATATGAATTTTGTGTAATTCAAAATTAATCACCAAAAACTCTAACTTCTTTTATATACTTGTTCAAAGTTATACACTAGTTTTAAAAGTTATTTATGGAACATTTTAAAATAGTTTTTTTAAAACGCCAATCCGATCATACCAAACCACTCTTTTCATCGGTTTTCCAAAGAAAAGATTGTAAAATCAAACCAACTATTATTTGTTGGTTCGGATTTCTTCTCTTAAAAAAAATCCAAATCAAACCGACCGTTTATTTCATCTTCTATACATTGTTATTTGTTAATATGAAGAGATTATACTAAAAAGATTTATCTATGATTTTATTCTATAACCTCTTTCTCGCTCAAACAAAATAGAACTAGAGCAAGAAACTCATCCAAATGAGAATTAAAAAAAAAAAAAGTTAATAAACGTTGTATTTTAGTTATCATAAGGTTTTATACACTATGATGGATGATGAGTTGTTTCATTTTCAATTGAAGAATTTGGCATTTTCATTGTTGCAGCAATGGCACAATGATGCAGATCAGCCAAGGAAAAGAAATTCCTCTGCAGAGGAGATGCTAAAGAAGACACTCTATTTCCCGGATGACGCGGTGGAAGTGGCGATGAAGGTGCTGAAGAGTATGAGGTTGAAGTAGCTGAATCATCACTTGTAAAACTAGAGCTGCTATCAGAATTGCTTAATGCAACTGCAAGAGCTAAAGCACTTCTACTTAAGCTCATTGTTCTCTTTGAAATTCCACCACTATTGCTTCTCAAAGGGAAATTTTTGTTCTTGTCCCAACCATGATTGAAAGCCAGCAAATTTCGACGTCTTCTTGAGTATGCATTCTCTGGTTTCACAATGTCTTTTACAGATGGTGTTGTGACAACATCAGCTAGGCTTGTGAAGGACTTAGATTTCCCACTATAGAAATTTGAGATACTTCTCCTGCATAACCATAAAAGATTGGATTAGCCTTCATTATTTAGAAGATTAACTTGTCAAAACTGAATTTGAAATGAAGTGTACAATGTTTGAAAGTTTTTATTCGATAGTAAATTTTGATATAAATCTGCACAATTTGGAATGAAGTTTGAATCAACTTTCATTCGTGCATATTTGGATTAATAGTGAGTTTAGCCGAATCACATTGAATTACCCGAAACTAAACAATCGCGATGCCACCGTGCTATCGTCAAACTCACGGCGATTACAAACAAGTACCAAACAAGGCAAAAAAGAATTTGCAAAATGTCCTCAACCAAAAACAAAAAAGGCCATATTCAGTTTTAGTATTCAATCCAATTCAAAAGTTTGTCAGTACCAATTGCAAACATGTTCTTTAGTACAAACCCAAGTTTTCTTCCATCAAAAGCATGATTGAAGCTTACAAAACGTTTATCCAAAACATGATGAATTCATTGGTTCAAACCCTTACTATTTTTAGCAAAAATCCACTCAGTACAATATAAACCTAATTTTGTGAAACAAAGGGTAATACAAATACAGACAAAACCTATAGATCACATCATCCTACACCACTGGATAGACATGCCTTACAATACAATCACCAAATTTCATTTCTCAAACTTCTCATTTCATCAAATTGATCCAACAATAGTTCCCTAATTAATTTAACTAATACCCCACAAAAATTCATTTCTCAAACTCTTCATTTCATCAAAAATTGATCCAATAATTAGTACCATAACTAATTTAACTAATACCCAAAAAAAAAAAAAACAGCCTTTACAATTTAACAACCTGCTTAAAACATTAAAAAAAAACAACAAAATCAACAAGCAAACAAATAATATTAATTGAAACTAAGATGAAACAAAAAAAGATAAAAACTTGAATCATATTAGTAAAACAAAACATTAAAAAGTGAAGGATCTAACAAAATAATATAATAGGAAAAACAAAATGTTAATAATGGTTACCTGATAGGAAGAACTTCTTCTAAAGCTTCCATGCAATCTAAAGCACCACCATTATATTTACTCTCAGCTTCATTCTCATCCATTGATCTCTCTGAAGAAACCTCATCATCACTATTCCTTCCGATCGATGAAGACGACGTCGTACTACACACCTTCCCTTCATCATCATGATCTCTTGGCGCGTCAAATAACACAGAAGTACGTGATCCCACGCGCTTAAACGCCACCGTTTCAAGCTCCATAATCATCAACACAAAGAAGATAGACACGAAAATGTAAAAATGGATTTGTTTGTATATATATATAATAATGGAAAGGACAAGATCGTAATAAGGTTGTACTATTTATTACATGTGTTTTTTAATGCTAAAAATTTAGGTAACATGTGTTTTTTAATGTTTAGGATAAGGTATCCAACATCATAGTACTCTTTTTTTTTAATATTGTTGTTTGGTCTTATCCTTTCTTACTGGATGCTAAAAAAAGTTGGTTTCTTTCTTTGCTTTTTTTATTTTTATTAGTTAATGAGCTGTTATCCAGTGCTTGTTTCAACTACTTGATAAGCCTTTTAATTTTTATTTTTTGTAACAGTCTTTTTTGTTTAATCAAAAGTTCAGTTATTCTTTTTAATACTAAATTATCTAGTGGGAGTAACCTATAAAAAAATAAGAGTGAATTATCAATTTCGTCTCTGAATTTTATGGGTCGGTCAAATTTAATTATACGAAATATCAATTTAATTCCTAAATTTGTTAAATGTTAAAGACAAATTTAATGATTTACTCAAAAAAATAGTGATCAAATGAACAAGTTTACTTTTGAAACAGAATTTGTCAATCCCTCAAAAAAAACTGAATTTGCCAAGTCACGTTCTTATCCTCGTAGGATAAACGAGAATCATTATCTTTTCGTAATTAATTAATTATCCGGCCCGTTTCAAAAAATATATTAATTATCCGGCCCGTAATAATCCTAAGCCTATATATTTAACTTTGAAGTCAACAGTTGATTTTTGAAAAAAAAAAAAAAAAACTCAACATTGAATAACTGTGATTATAAAATTTAAAACTTTGGATGTAGTTTGGTCATAATTTAGAGTGGGGAATGAAGGAAAAAGAAAAGCTTCATATTGAATAATTGTGATTATAAGTAAAAATCGTTGGATGTAATTTGATCCTAATTTGAAGTGGATCTAAATTATGTCATGAGAGATGGATAAGTGGTTGTGGATAATAGTTACTCTGCAAAGGAGAACCGTATTTACAGATATTTTAACGGTTATTTTAATGATTGGGCGTGATCAATATGAGATTCTACGATATAGATAATGTGTGTTTAGTTCTCAGTCATGAGTTAAGTTTTTTATGAGATGAATTAAGATTTTTTTTCTTCGCTAGGAACCCTAACACAACAATTGTCCTTCGAGACAACTATTGATATGTTCAAACTCTTTAAAAAATCAATTTATTGAAATATGCTCAACTTTTGCACTTTGTAAATAGTTATGCCTCCATATCTGTAACATTGATGTATAAATTATTGATTGAATATGTTATTGATTGATCGATTTGAATAAAACAAACACCGTGATAAGATGAAAAATCAAACAACTTCGCATCAAGAGAAAAAATAGGATAATGTCGGACTTAGACGAAGAAATCACAAAATTTGTTTAGAACTATAGATAAACTACACATTTATATTAAAAGATAGGAAGAAAGGAAAAAAAAAAAAAAAAGAATAATGCATGCAAATGGATAAAAATATCTCAAAATCACCCATCCCATAAATGAAAAAGAATGAATATGAAAGTTAGAGAGAATCTAAAAAAATGCTAGGGCAGCTAGCTCAAATAAGAGTCGAACCCTAGTCAAATGTACACTTTGACAAACCAAAACTCTTTTTTTTTTTTTTTATCTAAATTGATTTAAATAAATAAATCAAACTTGAACCACTTATTTTATTAAGGTGCTCAAGTTTTTGTTTTATTGAGGGAATTAAGGTGCTCAAGTTGACTCGTTAACCCCCCTAACAATAATAACATGCCAAGTCCAAATGTGGCTGCCTATGCCTGCAAGGAAATGACATAGACACTTGCAGATGTGAAGAAGCTAACAATGTAATTACGTAATATGAGGACATTTTGAAGAATCTGATGACTGCTAAAATGCTGAGCATAATTTATATACGACAATTATCTTTCAACATTTGCATGATATTAATATTGAAGTTTTGCATTGTCGGTGTCTTTTTCTTCCATCATTTATATCAAAATTTGATATATGAGTAATAAGGATAATAGTATCATTTCATTATTATATATAAAAATCAAAATAATATAAAAGTCTCTGATTAAACGTAAACGTTTTCAATTTTGACGATCATAATGTTCAAATAAGAAGAAAATTGTTACTTGGGAAGCATGTCAGAAAATTGTGCATCATATCTTCTTAGTTGGTGTGTGTCACATCTCAATCTTAGTAAGTTGGATGCATATGACGTGGCAATGAGGATATGGTGTGTGGTGTCCGTCTTGTGAAGCTTATCCACAAAGAGAAAAAGTAGAACATGGGCCCTACCCTATAAAATTAACATTAAATGCCAACCTTCCAAATTCGTATCCTATGACATTATTTTTTATGATACCTTGTCAAAGTGACTAATTTTCTGATACTTAAAATATTAGTAAGTGATAAGGTTCAACGAACGAAGGTATCATAATCTCGTTTGACATTACGGGAAAGCATGATTGATTTATGGTGATTGATCTCAAATGCGAACAGTCTCATATTTGAGAGAAAATATTAATGTGTTGCGTGGAAGTTAAAATTTTACATTAAATGAAATAGTAGATGTTGAACAGCATATAAGTGATACAGAAAGTCTCATATTTGAGGAAAAAATGTAATATGTCAAGTGTGAGTTAAAGTTTTGCATTGAATAAAAAAGTAGATGTTGAGCAAAAAATAATGATATAACCATATACCTAAAACTTTAAGGTAATGGGTAAATATGCGGTGTCAAACTCATTTGTATGAATTCTCTTTGTCTAAGTCGATGTAGAATCTCTAAAAAATCACAAATGAATTGTTTATTTAGTTTTTTGATGTCATTTATTTATTTATTATCGTAAAATTTAGTTTTTAAATGTCATTATCTTTGATGTGAATTTTTCGCTTTCAACCTCTATTATTTCAAATTTATTCATTTTTAGACTTTGGTGGTAAGTGACAATAGAAAGTTACAGATGTGTTACGTCGAGTTAACAAAATACATACATATTAGATATTTAAAATTATGTGACATTTTTTTAATTGAGTCAATTTTTTAGAACAGTAATTACCTAAACATCTCCGACTCTTTTAAAAACCTATAAAATTACCGAAAAATTACACTATTTTTTATTCTCCCACAAACATAACGCACAATAATTTCTTCCCTTATCTTCTCTCATGTAATTTTTTATTTTCAAATCTGTTATTTTTTTTCTAATGTTCTTTCTTCCTTCTCTTAAAAGAAAGGAACATAAAACTCTCATCATAAAACAACTTCCGACCAACCTTTTGGAACATTACGTGTCTCGGTTGGACCTTAATTGACTATGTCACATGATTACATACGCATATAGTTGGTCCCTTGATTAAGAGATGTTAATGTGTCAAGTGTAAGTTAGAATTCTATATTAGATGGAATGGTAGATTTTGAACAACATGTATTTTACTGAGTTGACAAAAAATTAAACTAAATCAAAAAACAACACACCAATTTTAAATTGGTGTGTGTTGTTTTTTAATTGAGTATAATTATTTGATAAAATAATTATCTCAAAATCTCCTAATTTTTCAACAAGCCTGCAAAATTATCAATAATTCACATTATTTTATGTACTCTCACGATTAAGGTATACACTCTTTATTTTGTTTTCCTTACCATTTCTTTTGTTGGTGAGTTCTAAAAGGTCCACCATGGAATAATGATTAAAATTATCATAAATTTCAACCACTATTGATCATATATACAAAATTTTCTTTTTAGTACCATTAAAAATTTCTTTAATTTTTAGTCTTTATAAAAAAATTAATCACAACTTTTAGTTCTTATTTTTAAGTGAACTCATGTGCTTTCATTGTATTTTTTAATTGAATTACGCAGAAATGTGTTGAATATTATAAAAATTTATTAAAAAAATTAGAATTTTTAAGAAAACATGAATTAAATATAAATCTTTAACCGTTGAAAATATAAAATTCATATTTTCTTAAAAAATTATATTTTTTTGATAGATTCTTATAATATTATAAACATTTCAGCAAAATTATATTCAAAAATATGAATTGTATATATATGAGTTCACTTAAAAGAAGAGACAAAAACAAAGATGAAAAATATTTGAAGAACTAAAAGTCAATGAAATTTTTTCAAAAGACTAAAACAAAAAGTTAATAGATTTACATGAATCAAAAACATATTTTACCTTAAAATAATATACATAACTCTTTTTGTATCCGTTAATATTATTAAGATAGTGATATTATTAAGAATGTACATATTATAGAGTTGTTTTTTGTTGATTTAATCAAACTCAATTAAATGTCTATTTCAATCTTGAAAATAAAGATGAGTAGAGTCTTGGTAACGAGTGCTTTAGGTGCCGACTAACAAATCTATACTCTCTTCATTTTGTTTCTTTTGATATTTTAGCTATTGACACAAGTTTTAAGGAGTAATTGAAGTATATAAATATTTGCGTGTTTTTGACTAAAATGTCCTTATTTATCATTAAATTCACATGTGATAAATCAAAGGTCACAATTACTTTAATATTTTATTGTGCTTTCCAACAAGGGTAAACTTGAGAAAACAATAACAAATTCACTAAAACATCAAAAGTTTTGAAATATAGTTGAAGTTCTAAAACATCAAAAGAAAAGAAATGATGGGAGTAAAAGAAAAAGTTGACTCGAAAATACAAGTTAAACTTTTATCAATATAATAAACACGACATTTCCCATACATACTTGCTTCTTTTGATGGTTTAACCAATACTCCAAAAACACTCGATAACATTGCCCTCAATACATACTCCCGGTCACTATTATAAGTAAAAATTAACTTTTTAGATACATTGAATAATTAATGTAAACTAGATACATTAATCATTCAATATATCTAAAAAATTAATTTTCACTTATAATAATGACCGAAAGAAGGATATCATCAAAATGAGTTTATTTTCATCAAAGCTTTTAAACACTTTTAATTTTAAATACTAGTTCATGAACCATTTACAAAGATGATCCATATTGAAATTTCTATATTTGTGACTTTTTCTCCTCTCACCATAAGTTGTTGTTGAACCGAAATTTGAAATTCAACATCACAAACCTGAACCGTGAAATTTTAAGCCGTGAGATTACAGTAATTGAAGAATGAATGAAGACCATGACGATCTAATTCAATTCTTTCTGCTCCCTTATCCCCCACTCTTCAATCACGTCCCATCAACCCCAATTGGAATCCAATACGCAATAGAGATAATGGTATTAATTGACCAAAAAACAAAAGAGATAATGGCATTAATTAATAACCTTAATATAGACTTTAATATAAATGACTTTAAAGACAATATACTATACTTTAATATTTTTTTAACAAAAAAGCTATATATTTGTTTTAGTGAAAATAATATATTTTGTTGCTAACATGTTTAAAGGCTACATATAAGGAGTGTAGAAAACATTACATATACTCCGTTTCAAATACATGTCGCAATTTTACGACGTACATTATTCACAAAGTTTATGTTAATCATATTTTTCAGCTAATATAATATGAATACAAATATTAACATGTAAGATGTCGTTTGATTTATCTCAATAAATATTTTTAAAATATTAAATTTTTATAATTTTTTATTATACATAATTAAAGATATGAATTGTTAAAGTTTTTTTTTGACAAAGAATTGTCAAAGTTATGTATTGGGATACAACTGCGACATTTATATTTCTTCCATAATAGAATATTAAAAAAAAAAGTCAAATGTATTCCCCTAAAAAAAGTCAAAGGTATTTAGTTTGAAATTTGGACCAAATACAATCATTTATATAGAATTCTACTAGAATTTTGATTAATCAAACACATTTGATGTTTTGGATCCTTTTTATTCATATTGCGTTCTAGAATCTTAACAAAATAATATATTGCATTCTAGAAGGAGTAAGCTAATTATTGTTCTAATCACTCCTCCTTTTTTTTAAAGTGTAGTTTTTTGTAAATTGTTATTTCTTTTATTTGCAATTTTAAAATTTTTAATATTAGTTTGTCAAAATTATCTCTGATTATTTATTGTAGAGGTGTTATACAAAAGATAAATAATTTCAAAATAAAAAATATTGATTTTCTTGGTATGAGTAAATAATATTAAAATAGTTGCGTAGTTGCAACAAAGATAAAAGACTAGGGAATTTATATATATTTATTACAAAAATTAATATTATGACATGATATTATAGTAGAAAATAACTATATTTCAATGTATGATCAATGTTATTCTATAATATTATTATAGTATGAAAAAAATTAGTGTATATTCATACAAAAGATCTTTTTTTCTTGAACTTTGTAGTCAACCCGATGACCGACTAATTCAAAGGGTATAAGAAATTTTAATTTTTCAGCATCCAAGAATTTTGCGCAACTTCCATATATTTTTTTTACCCGATTCAGACAATCTGAATTATATTATTCAAACCACACGCAAAACCACCTTGTTTCAGCATTTTTTTAATTTTTGCCCTAAATCTTTTCTAAACACCCAAAATTCAAACCCTCCTCGATCAAGTTATTGAATGTGAGATAGAATATCAAATAAAACTCTAGAATACTAAGTTTTCACCGTATGTGAAATGAATAAACTACCAATTGATTCTACAAATCCTCACCATCACTCTAATTTAAATTCTAAATTATGTAAATATAATAACTAATTAGAAATCTTTAAAAATATAATATTTGTTTATTTAGTCTGAAATTAATATCAAGATGTTAGAACCTATATTAACAGATTTTTATATACTTTATCGATTAAGTTGATGAATTTCGTATAACTTGAAGACTATTTGAATACAGTTTAGAATAAGAGATCCAATTAAAAAGTGAGTAACAGTTTAAAAAATCAAATTGGTGAATAAGGGATTGAATTTGAGACCATATGTTTTTATTCTGTAATTTACAAGCAAATTAAAGAGTGGATTAGGAAATGACAGGAAATAACGTGGTATGGAACACTTCAACTTCAACAATTAACATATATCATATTACATGTCTTTGCATCACGTGGTAGTGGTGGTGGGAGGGAGTCACTATTGCTAGTTCATTATCACCTATACCACATTTTAATTCGTAGGTGGTTAACCTACGTACACTATTTAAGATGATTTTAATGGATGAGCTTAATCGACCCCTTAAAACTAAATGATTTCTTGTATGTTTAATGATGTAGTAAGTTTGTTTCCTTGAATTTAAAGAAGAAAAATGCTAGCAACATGCATTTTAACACACAATTTTCAACACTCTTTCTTTCTCGTTCGTTACAAACACAAATAAAAATGACTTAGACACACACATATATAAGAAAAATGACTTAGACACACATAGATAAGAAAAATTTAAAGATAAAAGTAAAAAATAATGCGACTAATTTATTTTTCTTTTAATTCTTTCCATTTATATATGTGTACCCAAATATTTTTGATTTAGGGTTGTGACTAGGTAAGAATTGCTTTGTGACCAACTAAGACTTTCTCTTCTTTATAGAACCGTAATTCATCTTCTGTGGTGTATGCTGAGCAAAAATTGAAAAAAAAGGATGTCATTTTGCAGAAAAAGGTACCTATCACTTTTATAAGGAACTAATGAATGGAGAGGAAAAGCGAGTGTTTATGCTTTAGGTGTGGAGAAATATTTCATCCATCACATAAATGTGCATATAATAAACAGATGAAATTGGTGGAAATTTAATGCTAGAATAAAGTATTTCTGATATATAAATGCTGTCAAATAATATAATTTAAATACTGCTATTTGTAGCATTTCTCATCTGTATCAAAGAAGAAAGCCAGTTCAACTATGGTTATGAATTGTAATTGAGTATAAATGTGGCAAAGCACTAGCTTGAGCAAACTGACATTAATATTCTAATCTGCGATTTTTTTCCTTTAGTTCTCTAAAATAAGAGTACACGTCTAACAAGGGATAGAGGCATCAAAGAGATGTGTATTATCAATAGCAACCTAGAAAAATTCAAACATAAATCTAACTTGAGCTATCCTAATCCTAATGACTTTTATGATTCAACGGACAAACCTTAAATAGTAATTCCGGGGAATTTTGAGCAGATTGAAATCGATTTTTTGAAACAATTGCTTCTGCTATAGGGTGGGGATAAATGCCTACCCTCCATATCCAATTGTCCATTCTAAAAATAAGGGCAATTGGAAAGAAAATGAACCTTTCAACAATTTCTAATAATATTTACTATGTTTGTGCCAATCTCTTTCTTGGTTTGTTCGCACACAGGGAGATCTCCAATGTACATGCCAAAGAAAGCCCCTGTGAGTTTAAAAATATTGAACCAGTTCAGTTTGATACTCTAGAGTCTATTTATAGTATAACAAGCACATTAGTTATAGTATGACTTACGACACAAATCTTTGCTGTGGACACTTCCAACATGATTGCCACCAACTGTACGGGTAAAAGAATACTTTCAGTTGTGAACACTATTTATTAATTCAGGTTACATACAAGAGATACTACAAGGAAATATGCATCTGCCTCCAAACATCACAGAGAGAAGGCAGACCAAAAACACAATTCTTTATTCCTTAATTACCCAAAGGCAAACAGTAGAGACACAGTTTAAAAGGTCAATTATGCCAGCAAAAAATACTTACTTTCAGTAATCAGACGTCCATCAACTGTTCGTTTAAACTCAATAACTGTTCCCTGCAACGTTGCAGTAAAGCCAGTGTAACTATATGACATGATTAGTTATTTAGTATTATTACAAGAAACATATTTGTTGCTTACTTACCAAAGGTATCGGGATATTCTCCGTAAAGTATGAACCAAATGTCCAAAGGCAATGAAAGTCTGTGGATGGATTTGTCTAACCAAAAAGTGGGGTTAAGGAAAAGTTAGAACTAATCCAGTGTAGAAGTGTTAAAAACTGATTTTTAAAGAGGTAAAGTACCTTAACTAATCGAGCTCTAAGCGATTTCTCAAAAGCACTGCAGTGAAGAGAGAAAAAATCAGTTCCATGTAGTTGATTTTAATTTTATAAAATCAAATATATGCCAAAAATCTCTATGCCAAGGCTGCATCAGAGCATTAGAAGAGCAGGCCTGATCTATTCATCCTCAATTTCATTAAGGTTGTAATAACCTGAATTCTGAACAATTGGTTCTAAAAATTACAAAAATCTAAACTGAACATTATGGTTCAGTAAATTCTTAGTGAGAAAAATTTAACTACTCAATGTTGGTAGATAAAAATGTGTAAAATAGAAAGATGGAAAACAAACCAAAATCATGTGGACTGTATAAACATTCCAAAGTATTGTTTGAAAACTAAATTCTAGCACACTCGAGACTTTTTCTAGATAAAAGCAGGTTTATCAGATATAAAGAACAGAGCACAATCAGGAGAAGGTAAAATATATATTTAAATTTTGAAAAGGTTAACTAGTGCCCCCGGGGAACTAGTTAAGGAAAACTAATATAGAAACTTTGCCTTGGGAAGTAGTGAAAAGTAGAATGTTCAACTTTATGAAAATCAAAAAGTTGTTGTTTTTTATGAAAAATTTCTATTTTTACTTCTTTAACTAGTGCCCTGGGGGCACTGGTTAACATGACCCTTAAAAATTAAGCAAATATTTATGCAACTTGAAAAAAAAAATTACTTACTCTCTTACGCTGTTAATTTTCATTCCTTTGCAATTTACGACAAGCCTAACAGTCATATTGATATCTTCCCTGCATAAGTAAAAACACAAAAAATTCACAAATCCACAAAGTTTGACAATGTATCTTTTAAAATATTACGTATAATTGAGTATCAAAACCAAGAAAGATCACTTGCATTCAAAAACATTTTATGCACATAAAAAAAGTTAGCACAAAGATGTTTGAAACCTGAGAAGATCCTGGTAGAAATCATTACGGTCATTCAGTTCATCTGCAGAAATTGAAGCATATTTTGGGCCCAACTTCTCACAGAGGGAGTACGGGTGAACATCTGTTAAATAACATCCAAGAGCGACTCAATGAAAAGGGGAACTTTTGCTAACAATAGCACAAACAAAAATCAATAATATTTCTTTTTCCCGTCAAATGGAATGGGAAAATCAAGTATAGAGAAAAGAAAAACTTACAAAATCCAAAGGCATAGACTTTCAGTGTCTTGATCTTAACAATTGTCATGTTTTTGGATCCTGTTCCAACCAGGACCTGAAGCAAATTTAATTGATTATTCATGTGCAAACGAAAGTAAGCATGGAATTTCAAACACAAAATATGTTGATAGGCAGAAGAGTGAAATCCAATAAGATTTGAAAAACTAGTAGTATTAGTTACCAAATAACCACATATGCCAGAAATTGAGAAGTAATGCTACCACTCTCTTTCAACCTATTAAGTATTAGCTATACTGTAACTGTAAGTCATTTTTCAGTAGCTATTTATCACCTCATTTGGTTCATGGTTGAGTTTGGTTAACTGGTAATAGGTTAGCTGGTGACTCGTTACATGATTGTGATTTGTTAGCTCTCTGCTAACAATTAAGCCCCTCTAGGACTCGGTACATTTCAATTTCTTCTATAACCACTGTTCTTTCAATTTCTGAATGTTTTCCCTTTTCTTCTTTATTTTTTTTCTTTCTAGATTTTCAATGTTTCTTTTTGTTAAGAGTCTCGCATTGGATGGATAAGGCCTGGCAATGTGTTTATAAGTTGGAACAATTCTCACCTTACAAGCCATTCTTGTAAGGGCTGAGTTAGGCCCAACCTAAATTTACAGACTTTTCTCAGAAAATCAATCCAAAATTGGCTGTCATTTTCCTAGTTCTCTTCAGTGTTTCCGGTTCAAACCTTGCTTCTGTTTCACACGATTACTAGTGAAATCAATAAATGCTTAAACTATTTACAGATCTGCATTTATCTTTTCCGTCTTGATTTTCTTATATTTGTGAGCATTGAGCAAACCTCCAAGATTAACCATAGCTATGCATTTAAGAGTAAGCCACTCCAAGACACTAGCTAACAATATTTTTAAGTAACTATGTATTTGATAACCAAAAATAACCCCTAGACGGCAATCAAGCAAGAATCTAGCAAGAGTATATAACTAAAACTCAAAACTGGTCGATAAAGAAATTCAGCATACAACTACCGTAAGAGTTAGAAGAGCCAGGAAAGAGAAGTAGTAAAACAGATATTAACCTCTGAGCCAAGGCTGGAATTACGATCTCCAGCTGATAAATTATCCAGAACCACAGGAAATTCAATGCCAGTTTTAGGCTCCACGGTAGAGTTTGCTAGGCTCAAATCGCAAATTGATAGGCGAGGACATCCCCTGCGTCCAACATCCTTAGGCACTTGGTCCATGCTGCCATGCATTTGTACATCAGGATCCTGCATTGGCCCAGACAGTAGATTTGATGACCTAGAAGCAAAAGTAAGATAAAATAAGAAAATCAAAAGGACTGAACTGTTGTAAAACAACAAAATGGAATGTAATAAACAGACTGTTTGAATTTTGCAGAAATGGATAGAAGGAAATGTCATCATTTACCATTGTTTGGATATATAAGGGTCCATTTACTTTGTCTTCAAATTTTCATTTTTTTTTTGTTTTCAATAATAACATACACATACTAGTAGTGCACACATAATCAAGGAGGTAATATACAAAGTGAGGAGATATACATAGTCAAGAAGTATCATATTTTGAAATGTTGAAAATGCTGCGAAGTTGTTTTCACCAGTTCCAAAGATGTTATTGATTCTTGCACCACTAATCTCCGTTCTGAATATCATTTCTTTGACTTTGCATATACTAATATGTGAATTTTATTGAAAATTGAAATGAAAATTTAAAACTAAACAAGCCCTAAATTTCTTAAATTTAAGTTATAAGGGTGACTATATTAGGATACCCCAAAGTTCCCAACATCTCATTTTCTCTATATATCTCTTTTCGTCACATCACTCTCTCCATTTCTTTCTCTCTCAAGGTGCATATGGAATGTATGGGTGTCCATGAAACATTTTCCAATATAACTCACACCATTCTATCAGACTGAAAACCTGATTATAATCATTATATTCCATTCCATCGTCAAAAATCAATCAATAATACAGTACCTCCATTCTACTTAACCCAAAATCAAATATCCAAACAAAACCAAAAGATTAATCAGATAAGGAGGTCCTGGGTTCGATCCCAACTCCCACTATAATAATATTAAGGCTTAATTGCATGTTTGGTCCCTTTTCTTTATTTTAGGTTTCAAGGTAGTCCCTTATGTTTTAAAAGTTTCAAGGTAGTCCCCTATGTTTTAAAATTTTCAAGTTGGTTCAAAACGCTACTCTACATTGAAATAAGTTAGTCTCTTCCTACACTTGACCGTTTAAAGATTCAGGTTGACAATATGGGCAATAGAATTTAACCTATTTAAAAAATCAATTTTGAAACATTTTTAAATTTTTTTTGTTTTATTAAACTCAATATCATGTCGCGGAAGGGACTAACTTATTCCAACGTGCGAAACGTCTTAGACCAACTTGAAACCTTTAAAACATAAATGATCAATTTGAAACTTTTAAAACATAAGCGACTAACTTGAAATCTAAAATAAACATAAGGGATCACAAATGCAATTAAGCCTAATATTAACAATACTAATATCGGTCATTTCAGAAAAAAATAAGTAGCAAGTTTTTTCAAGCTTAATAGCTATATACATACACTATTAGACATGCAATCACTTCCATTCTACTCCACTAATGATCACATATCCAAACAGAGCCTAAGTATCAATCAAATAATTATCAATATAACTTCTTTTTCAAGTTTAATAACTATGTTGCATAGGTATGGGTACCATGCAAGTAATATAACATGAAAGAGCTAAATTCTTCAATTCAGAACAAAAATCATAATATACTATCAGTATCAGAGGTCAATAATAACTAAAAACTATCAACATTGAATCATATTTCGCCATCATATCATCAAATCATAATATACATACAAGTTTTGAATTGGCGGCACCAATGCAGCAGCAATAGAAAGAACAGGAAACGATTGAATCCTTTTGGCTTCTCTCCAAAACAATCTAACAACAAAATTTGAAATCTTCCCCAAACTCACACGTTCACAAGTTTTCCTCTTCGATCCAAATCCAAAACCAAACCTAGGTGCCACATTATTCGTTATCACAGGCTTAACCTTCAAATTCACATTACCAAAACCACCACCACCACCACCGAATCGAAGAGAACCACCACCACCACCACCGCCGGAAAACCAAAACAACAACGCGCCGGCGAATTTGGAAACGCGACCGAACGCTTCTTCGATTGCAGAAGTTTCGTAGAAGGTTTTAGAATTATCTAGAAAGAAGAGGAATGGTTCGAATGGGAATAGGTTTGGATCTGAATCCATCCATGATAACCAATCGTTCTTCATTGTTAGAATAAGTGATTATGTTGTTTTTGTGAAAGCAATGAAGAAATGTGAAACGATTAAGCTTTTGGAGTTGGAAAAGTTTGGAATGAAACGAAAGAGTAAGCGAAATGAAAAAGGAAGAAAAGAGAATATTCGTTGGGTATGAAAGGGAAAATCACGGTGGAGCCAAAAGCAATAAAACAAACAAAAATGTGACAATGAATGAAATGAAAAGCACGTTTGGTAAAATTAATCACTTATATTAATGTGAAGCAGAATCTAATGGTCGGAAGTAACCGGCCACTTGAGTTTGTTTGACCATGTACTTTCCCATGTTGGGGTCAAATTGTGAAAATTAGTTGGGTATACTATTGGAACATTAAGCTGAATATTTTGCTCATGAATAAAATTGGTGTCCAATGATTAAAAAAGTGTTGATTATGATTTATGAATACAACTATTGCCTAGTTTATATTATTTGGTTTTTAATGCCGAAAAATATGAATTTTTAATAGTAATTATTTGATTTTTTTTGTCAACTAGTTTAGTGGCTACAGCTCACACAATTTAATTACGGAGAAGTGGAGTGTTCCGAGTTCGAATCCCGATAATTATTTGATTTAAAATGATGTCCCGGAAATATTGTAGAGTTTGTCCACGTTAATTTGTGTGCTAGATTGCTGGTTATGAAAAACTATTGTAGAGTTGATTTGGAT
Organism: Medicago lupulina; assembly: GCA_958299785.1. Lineage (NCBI taxonomy): Eukaryota > Viridiplantae > Streptophyta > Magnoliopsida > Fabales > Fabaceae > Medicago > Medicago lupulina. The sequence goes on along the minus strand of OY283141.1, from coordinate 54,156,391 downwards.
CTCACAAATGTGTTAATAGCTCCTTTTTTTTTATTTCCATCCGGTTTAAATACACATGACCTTGACCGTGAATGTCACCTTCATCCTTAAACTTTCTTAATCATGAAAAAGAAGAAATGACCAATGTCACGCAAGAAAGAAGGATTTTTGTTTTGAAAAGGCATAAAAATAATTGATAAAACAATGGCAATTACAATTTCACGTTCATTTTAATTTTATTTGTTTATTATTACTGTGTGTAGTTTTCTAAATGGATGGTTGGCAACCATTTTTGTTGCCGATTCAGTTACAGATTGATTTAATTGTTATATTGCTCACGAGGTTTTTCAATTCATTTGCCAACCCAACATTCTCGTCATTTATCATTTTTCTGAAGCAGTCTACATATTGTAGTCCTCGTTGTCCAAGGAGAAGTGATTGTTTTTTTTAAGCCGGGTATCCTCCGCACGCAACTGCGGAAACTAATTCCTCGAGCATTTTGAGACCCAAGTGGACGACAGACTCTCGCCCAAGGCTGGATTCAAACCCAGGACCTTGGTTAAGCTAGAAGAGACTCGTTCCATCTCTTGGGTACAAGGAGAAGTGGTTGATTTCTTATGGTTTTAATACAGTTTTAAGGTGGAAGAAATAGAGAAGAGGAAACGAGGTAAGAAAAATTTGGTAAAGAAAAAAAGGGTTAAATTGGGATATGGCACTACAAGCAAGTGTAGACTGTGTAGTGTAAGCTCTATCAAAAGGTTAGTAATGTACCCAACGAGACATTGTTTACTTGCGTACCCAAACCTAAGCCAATGTCATTTCCATCTACTTCAACAGGAAACTAAAAAAGTTCCATCTCAAAAAGCTTGTGTAGGATAAAATCTAGGTACTCAAGCAGAGCCAAAATAAAAATGTACTCTCAATCTCTCATCGTAAGTGCTTCCAAGGCTTCAGACAGAGCAGAGTTAAACACTACTTCCATTTTTAAAGTTGGGCATGTCCACATATAAATTTAAAATCTATTATCTTTCTGATTGTTTTTTAAAGAATCAAAATTTATTAAAAAGGTATACTCTAGGCACAAGGAGTAACAAAGAGAACAAGTAAAGAAGTCAAAAGCATTGCTAATAAAATAGCAGGACAAAAATTACCCAAGTCAATCTACTATCTAATCCACGACAACCAATTAAGAACAATACCAATACAATTGATCCTGCCACTAGCAGCTCATCCGATACAAAATTGTTAATGTTAAAAAATAATGGATAACGATATATGAAAGCTACTTCCAATCCTGCAGAACCGAGAAAAGAAATGCTACGAATTGCACAACCCCAAGCCTGAATGCTAGCTCACCAAAACTGAACACACTATTTATCAGTGTTAATGTAGAGTTCATCCAGTGTCCACATGCTATGTTGAATAATTCCATGGCTTCTGTTGAATACATGACTACATCTGGTATCTTCAGGCTCAGTTTGTCCAACCTATGTAAAGAACCAAAAGAATCAAAGATGAATCAAAAGAAGAACCAAGAATGATGCCATGTAACAATCAAAACATAACTACACACACTATTTATCAGTGTTAATGTAGAGTCATCTAGTGTCCACATGCTATGTTGAATAATTCCATGGCTTTAAAGTTTAACTTATAAAAAAACTAGCAAGATATTAGGATTTCTTTTCGTATTAAACTGAATCTTAAATTTCTAGGCTCCCTTCCTTTATGGGGAGAAGCATAAAGAAATTATGCAGCAAAATCCTATAACATATTCGATGCTGATCTGAAATCCAAGGTGTAAATAAAAGGAAAGATCCTGAATAAAAAACATCTACTGTACAAAACTTAAATGTTGAGATGGTATGTATATCATTATCATAGTCTAGTTGTGTCCTCTCATCCAACGTTGTTGGTAATGGTACCAATCAGTCAAACTACGGTTCACTACCATAAATCCAATCCTAAGTCCATTTCTCTCTTTCTAAACGAGACGTTTATATATAAAAACCTTAAAATCCCCAAAAGACATTTTCCTCGATAGGAAGAAAAACCCTGGATCCCTGTGATGGTGTGTATGCAACTACCACAACAAAAAATATGTTTTCCTAACGTTAAAAATGAAACTTTCATTGTTATACAGTTCAAACATTAGCAGGAAACAGCTATCCCAGCATGCTCATATAGTTATAAATAGTTAAATATTAATAATAATCATAGAGATTTTTCTCAATATAAGCCACATGCTCAGCATACAGTTAAATTAACCTAAGCAATAATAAAATAGAGTATTCACACAATTGATTATTATAAAACAACGTATACAGATGAACATAGATTCAAACACGTAAATGATGCAAGAGAAACTTACTTTCAAAAAATCGGAACTAAGCTTTCGACATAATCTTTGGCCTCTTCCAAATATACATCATCATCATCCTCATCATTGCTAATGCTAGTTCTATTATTGGCAGTAGTTCTACTTGCAATAATCTTTGTTCGCTTAGTTCTGTTATCTCTCCTATTATAGAGAATTGTTTCGGATTCTCGAGTGCTCTTAAGTATAAGGGTATCACCACCCTCAGAAAGAAATAATGGCATCAATTGAAAACTAAAGTCATAATCTATTAGAATATCATAATAACTAACTTTAAGCAATTGAGTCCAAGAATCTTCAACCCCAAATTTCTTCATTTGCCATAGAACAAAACCAGTTTCCTTATCTGCATAAGAAAAACAAAGGCAGTCCCTCAACACAGCAATAACTGGTTCATTAGGTGGCACTTCGGCAACACCAAGAGGCACCTTGTATTCATGGTATGTCTCAGTCTCCAAATCAAGAGAAACAATAATATAATGTTCCATAGTAATATCATCAAGATCAACCATAGAGTGATTCTTGTGAATAGCCAACCAGTTCAGAGTGCCACTAAAATACGCGTGGTTGCCACCAAGGTCCAAAGTTGAAGGAGCACAAGGAAAATTTTCAATATTTCTCCAAACATCATCTCCACCCAAATTGAGAACTCTCACCTCTATTGTTTTCAATCCCTCACAGAGCGACACCACTTTATAAGTTCCGGTTGAATTGTCAAATCCAAAGGCATAGAGGGTATTTCGATGGGGACAATATCCAAATTTTTCAGATACAGCCCTGGTGGCTGGGTTCCAAACACGGAGCCAGTGTTTAAAGTCTGCATCAGCCAAAAGAATCAAACCATTACACGAATCAACTATAAAAGAGCCTTTTGGAAATTCTTTGCAATTGAGATGATGAGAGTGAGAATCGTAAAAACAGGTGAAGTTAGGGTTTTCGATCAATAGGGTATTTAACGACGCTGTATTCCTCTTCAAGTTCATTTTCATTTGAGTATACCTTCCTCGTGAATATTGTGAAGAGTTCAGTTTTTGTGATTGTGATTTCTCGAGATGCAATTTCACAAAAATGGGATCGGAAATTAGGGTTTTCCAAGATTTACTCACACACCTGAATTGAAGAAGAGATTTCACGGGGAGAAACGAAAGTACCTCGGAGATGAGATCGTCGATGAGGACCACCGGCGACTGAGTCATCGTAGGCTTATAGTTATGGATCGATTTGTGTACATGCAAAAGTAGTAACTAGAGTTTGCGTCAAAGGTAATGCGCTTGATTTGATTTATGTGACTTAAGCTATAAGTAACGAGGGTATTGAGGTTTTTATGCCAAGTTCTAGAAAGAAAATGTTTGAGGTGGCACTATGGAGAGGGCGCGCTATGGGGCCTATAGCCTTTAGAAGGGCTTTGAGGCCTCTTGGAGGATCTTTAGACCCTTTGGGAGGATTTCTAAATCCTTAAAAAGATATTGATGGTACGATTTGATTGGTAGTGACGGTGGTGATGCGTTTGAAACGGCGAATATGGAAAGGTGAAATAGGATAACGAGATTTCTTTCTTTCTTTGGAAAATTTTAAGGGTAACAGTCACTTTGATTCCAACCTTAAATATAATTTTTTTTTATGTTCATTGTATAATTAATATATCTTCATTATAAATCAGATACATTAATTATTAAATAAACCTAATTTTTTTTTCTTCTTATATTTGAATCCATAGAAAGTAGTGGTAATATGACTAATATGAAGTCGAACAAACCCCGTAACAATAAGAGAACCATTAATAATGTGTTTGTAAACTACTCTAATCAATTTTTTTGTTGTCTCTAGATGTTACCCTGTCATATGATCATATGATTGAAAAAGAACATGTTTCTTTCTTATTTCTTATGATCTAATGATTGTTACTTTGACATTTTCAAACCAAATTCTATATACGCAAAACACCAATAACACTAAAAAATCAAATAACTCATTTAGGTTGACTGGTAGTATTAATTTAGATCTGAAAGTGTGCTTCTCTATAAAATTCGATTCTCACTGTGTTAATTTAGGTGGACTAATTTAACTTAAAAAAAAAAAAAAACTAAAAATCAAACTTTCACGTTCATTTCCATTTTCCATTGGGTTTGTATGTGACTAAAAGTCATTTTTCGTGAAAGTAACTCTTCCTAAACATCACAATTTGTATACAACTTTCACGTTTGAAACATCATCTATCATTGCTATTGTTGCTACCATCTTTCACCATAACAGTCTAGCACCCTCCCCCATAAAATTTCTAATCTTAGCCATCAACTTCTATTACATTTTATGCATGCTTTCCGTGATTTTGCAAACCATGATAGCTTACCATGACTCACTATGGATCCAAAACATGCATTCTGACACTAACATTGTCATCAAACATCCTCCACTATCAAACATGTCCCGCTCGGACTCTTGCATGTGTTCTATCTTTGAATGTTGGACTTTTAAATGTTTACTTATTAATCCAATGTCCACCACGTGGTGAACATGTTTTTCGAATAAGATTATCTCCAATTGGACGAGAGATGTAAATTTACCGAATAAGAACAGACTCATGTGCAAAGTAGCATCACTCACCTCATAGTCCCAACATGCCTGATCGCTAGTTCTATTATCGGCAGTAGTTGTACTTGCAATAATTTATGTTCGCTTTGCTCTATTATTTCTCCTGTTATAGAGAATTGTTTGGGACTCTAGAAAGAAATAATGTTTCGTCTAAGTAACAGTGAATCACCATCCCCAGAAAGAAATAATGGCACCAATTGAAAATACCTTCGCTCATTGTCACTAAAGTTGCCATAATCTATTAGAAGATCATGGTAATTGACTTTAAGGAATTGAGTCCAAGAATTTTCAACCCCAAATTCCTTCATTTGCCACATAACAAGACCAGTTTCCCTGTGTGAATAAGAAAAACAAAGGCAGCTTCCCAGCACACCAATGGTTGGCGCCTCAAGCGGCACTTCATCAAAACCACGGGGCATCGTGTATTGATTGTATGTCTCAGTCCCCAAATGAAGAGAAAGAATAGGAAATTGTTCAATAATAGTTTTCTTAAAATTATAAAAAAAAGGTATTGTTGTTGCGAATAGCCAACCAGTTGAGAGTGCCACTCAAATACACATAGTTACAATCATCGTCACAGAGCGGAACAGGAAAACTTTCAATATTTCTCCAAACATCACGACTACCACCACCCAAGTCGAGAACTCTCACCTCTAGTTGATCAAAAATACATATAGCCACCACTTTATAAGTTCCGGTTGAATTATCACATCTAAAGGCAAAGCGGGAAAGGCCATGATAGTGAAAATAGCTAGTTTCAGATGCAATCCTGGTGGTTGGGTTCCAAACACGAAGCAAGTGTTCAAAATCCTCCTTGTTACTTCCAGAATCAACATCCAAAAGAAGTAATCCATTACAGGAACCAACTATATTAGAGTCGTTTCGATTTCGAGTTATTGCTGGGTTTTTCAAATGATAAGAATGGGAATAGTAAGAAAAGGTGAATGAAGGGTTTTCTAATACACAATCGATAGGGTGTCTAACGACCCTGTATTCCTCGTCATTTCCCAAAACGTGATTATTGTTAATAGTAAAGAGTTTCGTGTTTGTGATTGTGATTTTTCGAGGTGCAATTTCACAAAAATGGGATCGAAAATTAAGGTTTTCCAAGACTTACTCACGCACCTGAATCGGAGAAGAGATTTCACTCGAAGATACGAAAGTACCTGGGCGATGAGATCCTTGGAGAGGACCTCCGGCGACGGAGTCACTGTGACGGCGGTGATGGTTTGAGTACTTACTGAGTTGCGAAATACGATAGTTGGAAGAGAAAGAAAAAGGCTTAATACATGCTTTGGTCCCTTAACTTATTTTTGAATTTCAATTTGGTCCCTTAACTTTAAACTGTCTCAATTTGGTCCCTTAACTATACCTCTGTTTACCCAAATGGTCCTCCCCGTTATTTTTTTTCAAAAAACGTTAACTTTGCCAGGTAGGCGTTACACGTGGGCATAACGTTACGTTTCTAAGGAGTTAGAGAGAGAATGAAGAAAACGTAGAGAGAGAAGGAGAAGAAAAACGCAGAGAGTGAAGGAGAAGATTGAAAATGTTGATCGAAGAACAGTAACCAACGAAGATTGTGGAAGTCGAATCGAAAAGCCAGGTTTGTATCCTCGTCTTCTTCGCTAATCTCATATGAAATAAGAATTTTTTTTCGTGATTAGTGTTTCGAAAAAAGTCTAGGGTTTTGAAGATTCCAATTAATTTTTTGGGTGGAAAGGTTCATTTTGTCTCCTTCTTCGCGAATCTTAATTTAAAACATTTTTGTTTGTGTGATTAGGGTTGCGAAATATACATAGGGTTTTGAAAATTTTCAATGAAGAATATACCTTTTATGGTTCGGTATGTCTGGAATTGGTTGAATAATTGTTTATTCCTTCTCAAAAGTTGATATTTGGTTGTTGTGTTGCATTTCTTTATGTTAAATTAGGTTTTATACTGTTGTGTGGTGTGTGGTCCAATTATTTTGAATTTTGTGCATAAATCTGATTAGGTTTTATTTATTTCTTTTGTATGTTAATGGTAAAAAAACAGATGGACGACATCTTTGAGTGTGTGATACATCATGCTGGGGATTTTAGTAGCTTTATGAACCCTGATTATGTAGCACCAGTAGAAACACTAGATTGTGACCCAGACTTTTTCTCCTACTTTGCCTTGTTATCAACCTTAAAAAGATGTGGTTATGTTAGTATTACGTCTCTGCATTATTTTGATCCTGCTTTAGAAAATGGGTACATTCCTTTGAATAATGATAGTGGTTGTAGAAGGATGCATAATATTGCACTTCAATATGAGAGGGTCCATTTGTATGTTGTCCACCCTATGACACAACCTGATGTTGTAGCCCTTGACCCATTGATAGAATATCCTTGTATGGCCCCACCTGTCCCACATGTTGCTGATGAGAAAACTGAAGGGCTCACTGATGTAGGTCCCAATGCTGAAGGGAAAAATGCTGGTAGTGGTGTAAGTGGTCCCAATTGTGATGTGAATGAAGATGGGCCTGAGTTGGACTTAAATGACTTAGGCCCAGTGTTGGATGAGAATGATTTGTTTGGTGAGCATGAGGTTGGGCCAGGAGTGAATGAAGATGGGCTAGGTAATGAAGATGAGGTGGGTAATGTGACTTCTGAGAAGGAAGATAATGCCTTGGAGGTACATTTTGGTGAGTCAGATGATGAGGTGGGTATAGCAGGCAATCTAGACACTGAGGTAGTTGGGAATGAAGTTAATAAACCATCTACTACCTTAAATGAAGATGAAGAGCCTTTGTTTAATGACCCAACTGTGAATGAAGCAACTGTTGACAATTCTGCTGGGAATGAAGAAAATGGGAATGAAGCAACTGTTCAAGATGACACCATAAGAGGTGAGGGGTCTGTTACTGCTAAGAAGAAGAAAAAGAAGAAGGGAGGCTATGGTAAGAGGAGAGGAAGAGGAAGGCCAAAGAAGAAAACAATTGCAGAGCCTGTGTTTGAAGATGACCTAATTGAACAATTAAGGAGATCTGCCAACAATACATCAGAAGTAGGTCAATCAAGTGTTGTGGGGGACAAGGGCTTAAGTGATGTTGAAGATTATAACTCTGAGCTGGATAATGGTTCTGATAGTGATGAAGATGGTGAGGTGAACCCAAAATTTCCAAATTTCAAGATGCCAAATAGCATGAAAGATTATAAATGGGAGGTGGGTACTTTATTTATGACAAAGCAAGATTTTCAACACGCTGTTAGAACTTTTGCCATAGAGAATGCTAAGGATTTAAAGTTTAGGAAAAATGATAAAGCAAGAATGAGGGTTTATTGCAAAGGTGAAGGTTGTGAATGGAAGATGTTCTGTGCTCATATTAAAGGTGAGGAAACATGGCAGTTGAGGCAGGTGTCTGAAGAGGATCATACATGTGCTCCAGAATTTAGAGTTAAGATGATGAACTCTAAATGGTTAGGATCTAAACTACACACAAGGGTTAGGGAGAATAGGGACTTACAAGTTACTACAATTATGCAGAGGGCTCAACAGAAATGGGGTATTGGTGTCAACAGAAGCTTAGCATACAGGGCAAAGAATTTGGCAGCTGAATTTGTTGAAGGTAGTTTTAGAGAGCAATATAGAAGGCTACATGACTACGGCAAAGAATTACTTAGATCCAACCCAGAATCTTCTGTATCCATTACTAGTACCCCTTATACAGGTATTGAGGCTGACCTAGAGAATCCTAATGCCATAGTTTGTCCTCACTTTCAGAGAATGTATGTGTGTTTTAAGGGGTGTAGGGATAGTTTCTTCAAATGTAGACCCATTATTTGTCTTGATGGGTGTTTTCTTAAGACCCCTTATGGTGGAATGTTATTGGCTGCAATAGGAATGGATCCTAATGACCAAATACTTCCAATTGCATATGATGTTGTGGAAGGAGAGACTAAAGAATCATGGGAATGGTTTTTGGAGCTGCTGATAGCTGATTTGGGTGGGAGCAGATTGTGCAAAACTTATACTATAATAAGTGATCAGCAAAAGGTAAACTAACAATTTTATTTTCTTGTAATATGTTAAATTTCCAATTGTAATGGTTTTTTGATTTTGGTTTTTTGAACTGTCTGATGTGAAACAGGGACTGTTGCCAGCAATTGATAAATTGCTTCCTGGAGTTGAGCAGAGGTTTTGTGTCAGACACCTGTACAACAACTTTAGGAAGAGATTCCCTGGGAAAAAGCTTAAAGAATTGATGTGGAGGGCTGCAAAGGCAACCTACAGAAATGCATTTGAGAGGGAAATGATGGAAATAAAGAAACTTAGTGAGGAAGCTTTTAAGTATCTGTGTGAAATTGAACCAAGACATTGGACTAGGGCAATGTTCAAAGGTGATACAAAGTGTGACACACTGGTGAATAACATATCAGAGGCCTTCAATTCTGTTATTGTTGTTCCAAGGTCCAAGCCAGTTGTATCTATGTTGGAGGATATCAGAGTGTATATGATGGAAAGGTGGCAGATCAATAGGGAGAAAATTGCTAAGTATGCTGATGGTGAGGTTCTACCAAACATCAAGAAAAAACTGGAAAAGGAATCCTCTTATACCAATAACTGGCTAGTAAGGTATGAGTTTAATGATATTTAATTTCAATTCATATGTTGATATTTAATGTTTATAATCTGTAAGGTTAATGTTAATGTAGGCAAAGTGGAGATCATGATTTTCAAGTTATACATATGTCAAACACTGGAGACAAGTATGCTGTCAACTTGTTGGACAAAGTGTGTGATTGCAGGAAATGGTTGTTGACAGGGCTACCATGCTGTCATGCCATTTCTTGCATGAAATTCAAAAATTACAGGATAGATGACTATGTGCCATCAATCTTCAAAAAAGAGCAATATGTTGCATGTTATTCCAGCATTATTTTCCCTATCAATGGCCAAGATCTATGGATGAGGACAGACTGCACTGACCTTCAACCCCCACCTGTGAAAAGACAGCCAGGGAGACCTAAAAAGAAGAGGAGATTGGATGCAAGTGAGCTGATGAGGGATAACTCACAAATGAAGAGAGCTTCTTATGGAATTAAGTGTAGTAGGTGCAAGCAAACTGGACACAACAAGTCAACATGCCCACAACCTCCACCACCAACAGATCAGACACATGCATCTCAGCCACAATCTTCTCAGACACATCCTGCACAAGCTTCTCAGTCACATCCTGCACAAGCTTCTCAGACACATACTGCACAAGCTTCTCAGTCACATACTGCACAAGCTTCACAACCTCCAACAGCTTCTCATCAACAAGCTTCTCAAACACAAGCTTCTCAGCCACATGCATCTCAGCCACATGCATCTCAACCACCAGCTTCTCAGCCACAAGGTTCTCAGCCACCAGCTTCTCAGTCACAAATTCCTCAGCCACCAGCTTCACATGCACAACCAGGTCAGGCACAGTCATCTCAACCAACCATTCAGAAGAAAATTAGATCACCTAGGAGGAGAAAGACTGTGTACCAAGCAGAACCATCTAAGTCACAAGCTTCTCAGTCAAAGTTACAAGCTTCTCAATCAAATTCACAAGCATCTCAATCACAAGCATCTCATTCAAAGGTACAAGCTTCTCAGCCAAAGTCACAATCATGTCAATCACAAGCATCTCATTCAAAGGTACAAGCTTCTCAGCCAAAGTCACAATCATGTCAATCACAACCATCTCATTCAAAGGTGCAAGCTTCTCAAGCAAAGTCACAAGCAAGTCAGACCCAAGCATCTCAGGCCCAAGCAGCTCAGATCCAATCAACTCAAACACAAGCAACTCATTCAAAGGTGCAAGCTTCACATTCAAAGTCACAAGCATCTCAGACCCAAGCATCTCAGACCCAATCAAGTCATTCAAAGGTGCAAGCTTCACAGTCAAAGTCACAAGCATCTCAGACCCAAGCATCTCAGACACCAGCAATGAAACCACCAATTCAGAAAAAATTGAGATCACCTAGGAAAAGAAAGTGTGTGTCAGATGTTGCTGCAACTCAACCAACACAAAAGAAAGGAAAGGTGTCAAGGAAGGCATGATCTGCATCTCAGCCTTAGAAATTAACCACTAACAAGTCTTTTTGAATGTAATATGTGTTATTAACCACTTTTGAATGTCTTTTTGGTTAACTGGTATTAAGTAGTGTAGTAATCACTCTTGAATGTCTTTTTGGTTAGCAATGTGTATGCACTTTTTTACTGTCAAGCACTTAGTGCTGTAACATTGCTACAACTTTGATGAATTATGTGCTGTAATGCACTTAGTGCTGTAAAATTGCTACTACTTTGATGAATTGTAACATTGCTTGATGAATTTAATGAAATGATGTGTTATTAAGCACTTTTCAATCTTATAGCAGTGACCTTATTACAGGTTTTTATTTTTACATTTATACAACACAACTTAGCTGTTTCTGATATATCATTGTGGGCTATCATTGTGCAACTCAACTTCATTGTTTCTGATATTACATTCATTCATTCAAATCATTCAAAACAGATTACATTCATTCATTCAAAACAAATCTGCTCAAAATACATCATTGTTCCTAAACATTACATTCATTCATAATGAACCTAAACATTACATTCATTCAAACTAAGCATACCTTAATTCAAAACAAATTACATTCATAACAATACCAACTATTACATCAATTCATATTGTTCCTATTTCAAATAAAATCCACTAAAAATGGATGTGGTTTTGCAAACTAACATTGTTCCTAAGACCAACACAATCCCAAAGCATAAAAATCCAAAAAATAACGCCATTATCAACCATTGCCTTGTTCTTGATAACTCAATCTTCAACTTTTTCTTCTTTTTCTTCTGTTTTTCAATCTTCAGCTTCTGTTTTTCAATCAACAAATCTCTTTCATCAATAACATCATCTTTTTCTTCTCTTTCATCCACTAACTTAAAGTAGTTACACCCTTTGTCACTCGAATTCCTGTAATTTCTACATCCCCAGAATTTCTTCCCACAATTACGATTCAAAGCATCAGTTACAGTTCGAATTACAGCTGCTTCTCCACACCTACAATTTGGTATTGACCTTCTTCTCAAATTAGACCCAACAGATCCAGATGCATATGACTGTTCATGAACCCATTGACTTCTTGATGTCTGGTTCGACATTTTAGGTTAAGCTGGTTTGAAATTTTGGGTGGAAATCTGGAGAATGAAGAAGAAAACAAATGGTGGAGGAGGGAGAAGGATCTCCCACGATGGAGAAGATGAGGAATTGTGAAAGAGGAAAAAAAACCCTAATTTTCACCAATCTTACCCCTTTTATATTGCTGACAAGGTTTGCCATGTCATCTAATGATAGGCCCACGTGTAGATATGACTTGGACAAAGTTAACGTTTTTTGAAAAAAAATAACGGGGAGGACCATTTGGGTAAACGGAGGTATAGTTAAGGGACCAAATTGAGACAGTTTAAAGTTAAGAGACCAAATTGAAATTCAAAAATAAGTTAAGGGACCAAAGCATGTATTAAGCCAAAGAAAAAAGAGAGAGAGAAAAAATAAAATAAGAGTAGTTTTATTTATAGCAAAAACATTTATCCTGAATCTCTCACGAACAATTATAGATCTATTTTCTAAAAGAGATGTGTTGTTAAAAGATTGATACAAAAATAAGTTGGCCACTTGTCGTGATTTCATAAGACCGAAGACTCTAAAAAAATAAGAATGAAATAAAACCTGATTCATCCAATCCATATGTTTGAGTATGAGTAAGTTCAAAAGACATAAAAGGAATTACATAATGCTCAAATGAAAAGAGTTTTCATTGACGTAAGATTGCTCTTAACCTTTGATTGGTGATACAAATACGGAAATCAATCTTAGAAAAATATTACTTCATTCGTTTCACAATGTTTGTCGTTTTTGAGAATATTATACATACAAAAAAATTAAATAAATTTTGTTATTTTTGATAAAATTTTATCCATTTATTATTTTATTTCATTATTTCTCTCTCTACAATAAATAGATAAAAGTATTATAGACAAACCAATAATTAATTTTGCATTGAAATTTGAAAGTGACAAATAAAGTGAAACAAAATTATTCGACATGTATTGTGAAACGGAGCAAATAAGTTCTTTGGAGTTGATTAAAAAATTCATCAATGTTCGGTAAATGATATTTATTCTTTACTACCACCTTGTTCAACTGTCCATTGTCTATATAATAATACACATAATCGCATGGATCCATATTTCTTCTTTACAAATAATACCAGTGTTCCTTAAGAAAAATAACTTGGCCGAATGAAACTCTTATTGATAAGATTTGTAACAATGGGTATAGATGTGGGATGTGGGATGAGTGTTAGGAACTGAGTTTATTGAGAATTCATTCTCCTTGTCGGGTGGAAATCCAGTAAACTCTTCAGGAAAAATATCAGTAAACTCACGTTATTGGAACTTTGTATAATGTTTTTTAACCCATTTGTGTATCCTTAATCAATTAAGATCAGTTATCTTAGACAACTTGTTTTCATTAACTTGAGGTCAAATTATATAGTACCAAACCACACTTTCCTTAAAAAGAGAAAAGTGATTATTCAACATCTCAACTCTCACTGCCTTATTATAACCAGCTAAAGTGGCACAACAGAAGGACAACGAATTCATCGTCAAAATCATATCAAAATTTATACCAAAGCTACTGATGTTAATATGTGACTAGATAATAATTGTATCGCAGTTGCCAAAGAAGATACATCATATTATGACCTACAGTGGAATCAAAATTACCTATCGTAATTGCCAAAGTGGAATCAACCACTGTAGAGTCAAAATTACTTAAAGAAGAATAGATTATCTATGTGATCCATGATCTAATCTACGACTCTGCATTGTGTAAAAGATTGTCTGCAAGAAACATCCCTTTGTGTGATTGATCTTTGTTCATAATGATCAAATATATCTTCACCACCAAAATTAAAATAATTACTATATAATCATTCATCTTGTCTTCCTTAAAAAAAAAAATCATTCATCTTCTCTTGTGAAAATTCGGTCTACTACATCCCTTAAGCTTTTGTTGCCTAATATGAAGTGTCAAGCTTGAAACCTCTGCAAAATATCACAATTAGATCCAATTAAGTATTCCTTTAATCATTTAGTGAACCACTTGAAACACATCTCTTCTATGAAACGGTGATGATTGTGCTTTGAAGCTATGTCACACAAGTTGTGTACTCTGAAATTGATATAACCTATTTTCGTTTCGATCATTCATACTTGTGACTTAATCCATCTCCAACACTTTCTAGAAGAAAACGAGTCATAAACAATCAAGTGGTATCACTTTATTCCATCTGGGTGAACCTTCTTGTTTTACATGTTTAAGTGTATCTAACTTGTCATATAACACACCTTCCAACATAAATTATATCAACTCTCTCGTTCTTATATCTAAGCATTCTAATGCATAGTTTTAAAATTCGGTTCGGCGATCGACTCGATAAGGGTGCTGGGTCACTAGGTTAATGGTCGAACCACTGAGTCACTGGTTGAACTGCATAACTGAATTGGTTTAAACCGAATAACTCGGTTAGATGACTCAGTCTTAAAATTAGTTTTTTTATAGGTATTTGACTCGATTAAATCGGATTGAACCGATGACTCAACCATATAAAAACTAAAAAAATGACAAATAATATGTATATTAATTTTGTATAACTATATTTTTTTAAAGAAAATAGTTATATTTTGATGACAAGAAATATATTTTGTCTTGCATATATATTAATATTAATATAATAGGAGATTTTCTAAAAAAATATATGATGTGTATATATGTCTTTTTAGGGGAGAGATATGATAATATTATTATTGTGTAAATATTATATTTAATAATAATGATGTACTTACTTTATAAAAAAAATAATTATGTACTTAAATATATATAGGCTAAAGTGCATCTTTCCCCCCCTAACTTTGAAAAGGTTGCGATTTTGGCCTCCTATGTACAAAATCTACAATTTTAGCCCCTTAAGATTTAGCCCATTTGCATCTTTGGTCCTTTTAGTCAATTTTGACTCATTCAACGCTTATTTGGCATGCCACGTGTGTAATTAACAATTTAAAAAAAATAAAAATGCCACATTTTAAATTGTTGAATTAAAAAAATGAAAAAATAAAATAAAAAAGAAATGAAGAAGGAGAGGCACGTGAGAGGTTCCTCAACCTCCTTCTTCATCAACCTCCTCCTTCTCTTCATAAACAAACACAACTAGTTAATTCATTGATCCACTTGAACAAAACATAACATCACAAATTAAAAAATACCGAAACACCAGAAAAATATAAAAAGCAATTGCATTTACAGGATCAATCTTCACTTGGTGACCATTCTTGCAATCAAATCTTCATAACGAATCTTCCCTTCAGACCCAACATCAACTTCCCTAATCCATTCATCAAACTCAAGCTTCTCACCAATACTCGTCAAAATTTGACAAAACTCATTCACATAAACAAATCTAGTAGCATGACAAAACTCATTCACATAAACAAATCCAGTAGCATCTTTATCGAAAACTTTAAACGGATCCCTTGGTTTCATGTGTTTGGACATGAGATCGAGAAATCGAAAGGGGAGGTTAGATTCTCTTCGGCAACTATGGAATTGAGTTGGGCTTGGGTTGGGTTACCGCCGAGAGAACGGATCAGGATTCCGAGCTCTCATGGTGCGATCTTGCCGTCGTTGTCGGTGTTGAAAAGTGTGAATGCTTCCTTCATTGATGAGATTTGATCGTCGCTTAGATCCTTACCCATTTTCTCTTCTTACGGGTTTTCGGGTTTGGGATTTTTTTTCTTTCTCTTTTTTCTGTTTATGTTTAAGAAGATGAAATGAAATTGAAAATGTTGTTTGGATCTTTCTTTTTCACTCTCTCTTCTCAGAATCTCGATTGTTATTGTTGATGAGATTGTTGTTGTTGAAAAGATTCATCTCTATTTTCTGGTGTTGGTTGAGAAAAAGATGAAGTTGTTAAGAAAATGAAGGAGAATAAAGATGTTGCTGGGGTTGATGAACCTCTCACGTGCCTCTCCTTCTCCATTTCTTTTTTATTTTATTTTTTCATTTTTTTAATTCAACAATTTAAAATGTGGTATTTTTATTTTTTTTAAATTGTTAATTACACACGTGGCATGCCAAATAAGCGTTGACTGAGTCAAAATTGACTAAAAGGACCAAAGATGCAAAGGGGCTAAATCTTAAGGGGCTAAAATTGTAGTTTTTGTACATAGGGGACCAAAATCGCAACTTTTTCAAAGTTCGGGGGGGAAAGATGCACTTTAGCCATATATATAATACATTTCATATTATAAAACAAACATGCAAGTTTGTACAAAAAAAAAAAAAAAAACATGCAAGTGTTGTGGTGGTAGGTTTCCACTTATTCCTTTTAATTTGCTTGGTTCGATTCTTATAGTACCAAACATTTTCAAAAATTGAATTTTTCTACAGAATTTAAAAGTCAAGGCATTTACTGTATTAACTATTATTAAACTGATAAAGTCTTAGCATTTATGATATTAAATAGTATTTATTCATAAAAAATGTTAAACAGCAAAATGGCGCATTAACTAACATTAAACCGTCCTCCAAAAAAAATATTAACATTAAACCGGTTTGGTTCTGAAAACCGGCCGAGTTGTCGGTATTAACCGGTTTTTCGCGAGTCTTACCGGTTTGTATCGGTTTATTTACATGCCCGATCTAACATATGGATCGAACCGGCATAGCCACTGCTTCCCGATCGGACCGGTTCAACCGGCCGGTCCGAGCCAATTTTTAAACTATGTTCTAATACCCTTCGTAACCTCTATAGATCATTAATGAATTTTAGTGGATCCTTACTCAACCTTGACTAGCTTCTTGTCGACCAACACCATTTGTCTGCCCTTGATTACCCTGTTGTTCTTGTCCAACAACAACAACTCCCAACAAGTTGTTACATAACCCATTGTATTCCTTGTAAGTTGTAAGCCAACAATAACCTCTATCATCCTTGAAGGATGTTTTAAAATGATTTGACATCAATTCTTCAAATTCAATCTACATGGATATAATATTTTTAAAGGAAATGTTAATGAGCCCCCCATAGCAATATTTAAGAACCTATGTAGATGTGATATTTTTAAGGAAAATGTTAACGAGTGTCACCGAGACACTTTTAAGAACCTTTAATAGTAAGTTTTTATGAACATCTGTGTAAACAATGCATTGGAATTTGTAATATTTGACTTTTCTAAAGAATACTTTCGAAATTTGGGATCCTTAAAAATGCTTTAGAGGTACTCGTCAAGACCCTATTTTTAAAACTAAAAATATATTAATCATAAATATGAATTTATCCCGATTAAAAAAAATATTTTTTCAAAAAGGAAAACGAGTCGTAAATCAACGGAAACTAAGAATTGCACTTACCACAACCCATCTTTTCCGCCAAAAATACTAATTTAATATTAGTTAATGTTTATGTCATGCTTGTGTCTGTCGTGGATGTCATGGTTATGTTTTTGCGTATATTCCCATCCTTCAATGCCCTCTCATCCCTCCAAACTTCCAAACAAAGCCTTAATGTTATCCAAAAGCAAACCATAAAAGAGAAATTTCAGCTTTATCTGCTTTTTTAAGGAAGTTTTATTTTTGATAGCTCTCTTATCCAATATCCTCCATAGTAGTACTTCACTATTGGAGTCCTCTTAAACAAACTAGTTTCCACATTGCTATTAACCATTGGAATCATTTAGTACTGTTGAGGTTATTGTGGATCTTAACATTTTGTCCCAGTAATGTCATGAAAGAGCTAACTGCAATTTGGCAGATATCGTTCTTAAAATGGATACTTAACCTGTTTACAAGCTGTATTGTGCTTAGAAGAAGTGTTATGTTTTCAGCTTTTGTTATGCCCTTGCTATAGTAGTAGCCTCATCATAGACAGATGAGACACAGCTTCCACTTTCCACATGCATTCCAATCTTCCAAGCTTGATCATTGATTCGATGAAGGTCTATATATGAGGATGAGCTTGAACAACTGCATTGATTACCAATTTCTAATACCACCCCAAGGACTGAAAAAAAGACTTACAATTTTCGATAATGCACGCAAAAGTAAAGGAACTATAGTTCAAATATGATAATTAATGTAACTGGTTACTGATACAAGAAATCATGGAGGCAGAGTAGAGGCAACCTAAACTCAATTCAATATAAAAGAACCTTCTAGCAGTCCATTTAATAGGGAACTAAACCATATTCTATTGTGTTTATTCAGTAGTTTCACTCTACTCCATTATTGTGTGATAAACAAGGCTAAAGCACAATTTTCTTCCTTGGATCAAAAGTCTTAAATACATCTCTATATTAACTTTACTTCCAATCCGGCAGAACCGACAACAGAAATGCTAAGGCAACTGGATTGCAAAACTCCAATGCTAGCTCACCAGAACTGAACCGATTGACACACCCAACATTCCACAGCAACAAAACTGAAATACGAAGCTTGAAGACTCAAACGGAAATGCGAGCAGATCTGATAGAATCCAAATTTCAAACCCCGCCAATTTACAGAATAGCAAACAACTCACCAACAATTTGTCATGCCAGAACTCTTCTGATAACCCCAAGACCCACTAATGTGCAGTCCACTAGCAAAGCACCCAATACCCAAGAAATCAACAAAAGAAAACCAACACCCCAAAAGGCTAGAAAACCAAGCAGCCAAGACAACTACAAAGGATAAAAAACATGAAACTGATGCAACACACAGTCCAACAAGCAAGATACAATGTCAGACACACCCCAAAACACTGCATTTGAACTAGAACATCAGAGCAGGACCGGAACAGCTTAAGGTCAGAAAGCCACAGCTGAACTAACTAACACCTTTGACTTCAACCAAAATACAGCAACGCACTTTTTCTTTTTGATTGTTGACTGAAATATTTATATCTGGACTTTGAGGATTCTGTTGAATACAAAACTACATCTGGTATCTCTAGGATCCGTTTGTGAAGATTCTTTTGAATACAAAACTACATCTGGTATCTCTAGGATACGTTTGTCCAGCCTATGTAAGAACCAAAATAATCAAAGATGTATCAAAAGAAGAACCAAGAATGATGGCAAGTAACAATCAAAACATGTCTAAACACACTTTATTTATCAGTGTTAATGTTATCAGGCATGCAAAAAGAACTAGACTTCATCCAGTGTCCACATGCTATGTTGAATAATTCCATGGCTTTAAAGTTTAACTTATCAAAAAACTAGCAAGATATTAGGATTTTCTTTTCATATTAAACTGAATCTTAAATTTCTATGCTCTCGGCCTTTATGGGGAGAAGCATAACTGCACCTAAGAAATTACGCAGCAAAATCCTAAAACATCTTCCATAATGATCTGAAATCCTGTGTAAATAAAAGGTAAACCCTGAAGACCCTGAATAAAAAACATCTACTATGCATAACTTAAATGTTGAGATGGTGTGTATATCATTATCATAGTCTAGTTGCGTCCTCTCATCCGACGTTGTTGGTAATGGCACCGATCAGTCAAATTACGGTTCACCACCATAAATCCAATCCCAAGTCCATTTCTCTCTTTCCAAACGAGACGTTGATAAGACACTTATGTTTTCCTAACATTAAAAATGAAAATTTCGTTGTTATACTTATACAGTTCAAACGTTAGCAGGAAACAGCTATCCATCCCAACATGCTCATATAGTTATATATTATACCAATAATAATCATATAGAAAAACCCACTTGGGTTGGCGTATTGGCTTCGGACTTGGGAGTATGCTCCTCCTCGAGGTCTTGGGTTCGATTCTCTCCGGTGCCAATTTGGATGGGCTAGTTTAGCTTCTTAAAAAATAATAATAATCATATAGATTTTTCTCAATATAACCTAAGCAATAATAAAATGGACTATTCACACAATCGATTATTATAATTCTAATTGCAATAATCTCTGTTTGCTTAGTTCTGTTATCTCTCCTATTATAGAGAATTGTTTCAGATTCTTGATCGCTCTGAAGTATAAGGGTATCGCCATCCAGAAAGAAATATTGGCACCTATTGAAAACAAAACATTGTCCCCCCGCCACCGCCAGTAAAGTCATAATCTATTAGAAGATCAATGTTTTCAAAATTAGAGTTCATGTGTATTATTCAATCTTGATTTGAAACAAAATTGATTGTTTACTAGATTTATAATACTATTGATAAATTATTTATTTGTAATATTAGATTTGAATTCAAAAACAAGAAGAAGAAAAAACGTGTTAGTAATTATGTTTGATATCATAAACAATTTTGAAACTACCACCTCACTTCAATGTTGAATGGTCATAAACATTTTTTAACGAAGTAGGTGAAAAAAGGGGTAAAAATAAGTGTTATATGACTTAAAGACCAACTTGTAACAGAAAAAGTTAAATACCTATTTGAAACAAAAAAAGACTCGAATGACTAATTAATTATCAACATTAAAACTTAAAGGATCAAAAACTGAAGTCTAAAAGCACTGCTAACAAAGAGAACAAGTAAAGAAGTCTAAAGCAAAATCTATTATTATCTAATCCACGACAACCAACTAAGAGCAATACAAATACAATTGATCCTGGCACTAACAGCCCATCAGATACAAAATTCTTAATGTTAAAAACAAAGGATAATGATGCATGAAAGCTACTTCCAATCCGGCAGAACAATAAAAGAAATGCTACGAACTGCACAACCCCGACGTTAGCTCACCAAAACTGAACGGCCAGACACACCAAACATTCCACAGCAACAAAACTGAAATACGAAGCTTGCAGACTCAGAAATTGAATCGCAGGCTGATCTAACAGAATTCAAATTTCAAACCCCGCCAATTTACGGAACAGCAAACAACTCACTGACAATTTGTCATGCCAGAACTCTGCTACAGCGAAAACGCCTCCATTTAATGACCAATATTATGTCTTCCGATAACCCTAAGACCCACTAATGCAGTCCACTAGCAAAGCACCCAATACCCAATAAATCAACAAAAGAAAACCAACATCCCAAAGGACTAGAACAACAAGCAGCCAAGACAACTACAAAGGATAAAGTCACGAAACTGATGCAACACTAGCAGTCCAACAAGCAAGCTACAGCGTCAAGCACACCCCAAAACGCCACAACACTGCAGCAGAACAAGAATATCAGACATGACCGGAATAGTTGAAGATCAGAAAGCCAAAACTGAATAGACCCCTTTGACTTCAATCAAAATACACCTACACACTTTTTTATATTTATATCTGGACTTTGAAGGTTATGTTGAATACATAACTACATCTGGTATCTCCAGGCTCAGTTTGTCCAACCTATGTAAGAACCAAAAGAATCAAAGATGTATTAAAAGAAGAACCAAGAATGATGGCAAATAACAATCAAAACATAACTTTTGAAGAACATAATTAAACACACTTTATTTATCTTTATCGGTGTTAATATTACAAGGCATGCAAAAAGAACTGGACTTCATCCAGTGTCCACATGCTATGTTGAATAATTCCATGGCTTTAAAGTTTAACTTATAAAAACTAGCAAGATATTAGGATTTTCTTATCATATTAAACTGAATCCTCAATTTCTAGGCTCCCTGCCTTTATGGGGAGAAGCATAAATGCATATAAGAAATTATGCAGTGAAATCCTAAAACATCTTTCATGTTGCTCTAGAATCCTATGTGTAAATAAAAGGTAAAATCCTGAAGACCCTGAATAAAAAACATTTATACAAAACTTAAATGTTGAGATGGTAGGTATATCATAGTCTAGTTGTGTCCAATCAGTCAAATTACATCTAATATAAAAAACATCTGATGTTGGTAATGGTATCAAGCGGTCAAATTACAGTTCACTACCATAAACCTCTCCTTAGCCCATTTCTCTCTTTCTTAACAGGAGGTTGATATCTAAAAACCTTAAAATCTCCAATCGTGATGGTGTGTAACAACCACAACAAAAAAAATGCTTTCCTCCTGTCTTTAAAAATGAAACTGTCACATTCTTGGGAAAAAAGAGATGATCCAAATTCTGTCCACAATGATTTTATACAGTGCAAACGTTACAAGGGAACAGCTATCCCAACAAGCTGATATAGTTATATAGATTTTTCTCAATATAAGCCACATGCTCGGTATACAATTACATTAACCTAAGCAATCATAAAAAGAAAATTCAAATTATTATAAAACATGTACAAATAAAACAACATGTACAAATGAACATAAATTCAAACACGTAAACAATGGAAGAGAAACTTACTTTCAAAAAATTGGAACTAAGCTTTCAACATAATCCACCTCATAGTCCCGATGTACATGATCGCTAGTTCTATTATCGGCAGTAGTTCTACTTGCAATAATCTTTGTTCGCTTAGTTTTGTTATCTCTCCTATTATAGAGAATTGTTTGGGATTTGTGGCTAGGAACAACAGGAATACTTTCAATATTTCTCCAAACATGATCACCGCCCAAGTTGAGAACTCTGACATCTGATTAAAGTCTCTGTGAATTTAGTTCAATTGGACATTGCATAATATGGTGGAATTTGTTATGCCAGAACAATTCCAAACCCCACCAATTTACAGAACAGCGAACAACTCACCAGCAATTTGTTATGCCAGAACTCTGCTACAATGAAAACCTCCATAGTCCATATAATGATCAACATTATGTCTTCTCATAACCTAAGACCCACTAATGCATTCCACTAGAAAAGCACCCAATACCCAAGAAATGAACAAAAGAAAACCAACACCCTCAAAGGGCTCAAACGCCAAGCAGCAAAACAACCACAAAGGATAAAACATGAAACTGATGCAACACTAGCAGTCAAGGAAGCAAGATACAACCTCAAACACACCCTAAAACGCCAGAACACTGCAGTAGAACTAGAATATTAGAGCAGGACAGGAACAGCTGAAGGTCAGCTAGCCACAACTGAGCTAACCCCTTCGACTTCAACCAAAATACACCAACACCCTTTTCTTTCTGATTGTTGACTGAAACATTTATATCTGGACTTCGAAGATTCTGTCAAATACATAATTACATTTGGTATCCCCAGCCTAAGTTGTCCAACCTATGCAAGAACCAAAAGAATCAAAGATGTATCAAAAGAAGAACCAAGAATGATGGCAATTAACTATCAAAACATGGCTAAACACACTTTATTTTTCAGTGTTAAATTGTTAATGTTACAAGGCATGCAAAAAGAACGAGTTCATCCAGTGTCCACATGCTAAGTTGAATAATTCCATGGCTTTAAAGTTTAACTTATAAAAAAAACTAGCAAGATATTAGGATTTTCTTTTCATATTAAAAACTGAATCTTCAATTTCTAGGCTCCCTGCCTTTATGGGGAGAAGCATAACTGCACATAAGAAATTATGCAGCAAAATCCTAAAGCATCTTTCATGGTGATCAGAAATCCCATGTGTAAATAAAAGGTAAAATCCCGAAGACCCTGAATAAAAAAAAAACTACAATACAAAGCTTAAATGTTGACATGGTATGTATATCATAGTCTAGTTGTGTCGTCTCATCCGATGTTGTTGGTAATGGTACCAATCAGTCAAATTACACTTCACTACCTTAAACCCTCTCCTTAGTCCATTTCTCTCTTTCTTAAAGAGAGATTGATATATCAAAAATCTCGAAAAGACATTTTCCACGATGGGAAGAAAAACCCTGGACACCTCGTGATGGTGTAACCACCAAAACAAAAAATATGCTTTCCAATCTTTAAAAATGAAACTTTCATGTTCTTGGGAAAATATGGATGATCCAAATTTTGTCCACAATAATGTCATACCGTGCAAACGTTAGCAGGAAACAACTATCCCAACACACTCATATAGATTTTTCTCAATATAAGCAACATGCTCAGTATACAATTGAATTAACCTAAGCAATAATAAATTTGACTACTCACACAATCGATTATTATAATTTTATAAAACAACATATACAAATGAACATAAATTCAAACTCGTAAATGATGTAAGAGAATCTTACTTTCAAAAAATTGGAACTAAGCTTTCAACATAATCCAACTCATAGTCCCAATAGGCTTGATCGCTAGTTCTATTATCCGCAGTAGTTTCACTTGCAATAATTTTTGTTCGCTTTGCTCTATTATCTCTCCTATTATACAGAATTGTTTGTGATGCTAGATTGCTCCAAAGTATCAGTGAATAACCATCAAAAGAAATAATGGTAACTAATTTTAAGCAATAGAGTCCAAGAATCTTCAACCCCAAATTTCTTCATTTGCCATATAACAAAATCAGTTTCCCTGTATGTATAAGAAAAACAAAGGCAGCCCCCCAACACACCAATAGTTGGTTCATTAGCCTGCACTTCATCAGCACCACAAGGCACCATATATTGATTGTATGTCTCCGTCTCCAAATCAAGAGAAACGATAACAGCGTGTTCCGCAGTAGCCAACCAGGTCATAGTGCCTCTCAAATGCACATGATTGTAGCCAAGAACAGCAGGAAAACTTTCAATATTTCTCCAAACATGATCACCGCCCAAGTTGAGAACTCTCACATCTGATGTTGTCTCTCGATTACAGAACGCCACCACTTTATAAGTTTCGGTTGAACTAACATATCCAAAGGCAAAGCAGAAAATTTCACGATCGTAAAAATACCCAAATTTTTCAGATGCTGTCCTGGTGGCTGGGTTCCAAACACGGAACCAGTACTCAAAATCATTAAAACTTTCAGTCTTATCAAACAAAAGAAGCAATCCATTACATGAACCAACTATAAAAGAGCCTTCTCGAGATCCTTTGTTTTTCAAATGGTGAGAGTGAGAATCGTAAAAAAAGGTAAAGGAAGGGTTTTGGAATACACGATTGATAGGGTGTCTAACAACGCTGTAATACGGTTTTCGTGATTCATGATTAGTGTTAAGAGATTAGGGTTTCGTGATTGTGATTTTTGGAGGTGCATTTCACAAAAATGGGATCGGAAATTAGGGTTTTCCATGACTTACTCACACACCTGAATCGGACAAGAGATTTCACCGGAAGAAACTAAAGTACCTCGATGATGAGTTCGTCGGGGAGGACCGCCGGTGACGGAGTCATCTTACTTAGCTTTATGCATCCTTGCATCGATTTGATTTGGAGGCGTGAAGACTGGTGGTGTGACTTGTGAGTTGCACCAAATGTGATTCAAAAGTAAAAATAATTGATAAATTTTATATTCCTTCAAAAAATTGATAAATTTTATATAAGAAAAGTAAGTTTTTGTTATTTCTATCTTCTATCGTTATCTCTACAAGTTTAGCTCAATTAATAGAGATATTTGAATATTATATTTAAGAGGTTCGAATCACGGACAACTCATTCTCCACGACTAAATTGTGTGAGCTTTAATGACTATTTGATAAAAAAAAACTTAATAGTACAGATAAATACAATACGGAAATCCACAAATTTGTTTACAGACCGTTTGTTTTAACTGCAACCACCTCTTGTATTCCAATAAGTGTAGCCTGTATTGTAGAAAGTATAACTTATATTAATTTTATTATTATTTAAAAAACACTGCAGTTGTGTGTATTCGTCAAATCCCGTATGCAAGCGTCCGTACCATTTAGCAAGGTTCGATAAAATTTCTATTTTAAACTTCATTAGCAAGTTTAGACAAGCATATTCGAAACTATTTATTAACTCGTTAACCATTTGCTACCATTTAATGAAATACGACGATAAAAATTTAAAAAAAGAAATGATACCTATTTTAAAGGATGTATTGTTACTACCCATTTTTGATTCTATAATAAATTAGTGCAACTTGAAGTTTAGCCGTAACTGTTAATTTTTTCATATTTTTAAGTACAAAGTACGTTCTAGAGTATTAGCAAATCTGTTTTCATTGCATAACCAATTTGAATTTGAAATTACAATGGCGAACCATAGTTAAAGTAAATATGCAGTGTTTTAAAAATCGGACCAGTGCTAAACTCGATCACGGTACTAATCAGTGAATTATTGATTGAACTACTAAGTCAGTGGTTGAATAGCATACTCGAATCAGTGTTGAGCTCTTTACATGCCGTTCACGTGTTTGATTCCTTACAAGTGTTTTTCATAAAGATTTTTAAGCTAACCAAAAAAGGGTGAGATTAGGGTTAAATCAACATTTAATTTAATATAATAAAGATAATATAATTCATAGTATTGAATATCACTTTTTGAAAGCAACATTAAATCATTGGAACTGCCGCCAATGGCTTACTGGTAAACATGTTGAAGTAATGTTATTTGCTATTTGAAATTTTAGGTTCATTCAATTAATAATGTATGTGGTCTATATTATAAAAACAAACTTATGACATTCATATTAATAACATAAAATAACAAAAGTGACAACTTTCTTACCCATCAATAAAAGATGGATAATACAATTCATGCTGAGTTGGCACCAATCAAAAATTATCTATGTGTTTTCTAATGTTATATAAATATATAGTTTTGATTGAGTCAACTCAACATGGATAGTGTTACTATCTTTTATTGATGGGTAAACAAGAATTTCCCAATAACAAAATAAATAAGTTTACAAATATAATTTATGACCATATCAAAAACACTAAAGTAATTGATTAAATCTGCAACGTACTAGATTAAAATTGGTGTGACAATCTTAACCAAACACGGTAACAATTAATAACATGTATCAAAGTTGTTGGTTTTCATAGACGATGGCATGATGGACCAATAAATGTGTTGAAGATGGCATTATCTAAGTTCTCAAACATTGAATCAAAATAAGAAAGCACTCTCATCGTAAGTGCTTCCAAGGCTTGAGACAGATCATATTCCTTGCAGAGTTGAATACTACTTGCATTTTTAACGTTGGACATATCCACAAATGGTAAATTTAAAATCTTTTCTTTCTGGTTGTTTTTTTAGCAGAGTCTAGTCTTGGCACAAGGAGCAACAAAGAGAACAAATAAAGAAGTCTAAGGCACTGCTATGACGATACACGAAAACATTGTAATAAATGAAAACTATCAATAATCTATATCTATACTACAAAAAAGTGTCATTTCATAGTCACTATAAGTTTTTTTTTTTTTAAAAAGGAACTATTTTGACCGATATGTATTTGTGAATTCAAAAATTATGGTTATTTTAATAATCCTTACAATTTGAAAACCAATCTACCTCTTGAGAATCATTGCTAGAGATTATTTCCTATTTACGATTATTTTGTTGGTCAAAAGTTTAGGAAAAACATGTTTCCTTCATATGATCGTATGATTGTTACCTTGTCATTTTTCAAACCAAACTCTATTTATGCAAAAGTATTCCTCCTCTTAGCTATCCGTCTACTACGTGTTTACCATGATTTTGTTAACGTTGAAGCTTTAAAGTGTAGAGTTTGTAAAAAATACTATAGCTCACCATGATTATTTCAACTCACTATGGATCCAAAACATGCACTCTGACACTCAACCATTGTCACCAAACACCCTCCGTTACCATATACTTCTATTACCTTAAGAAAGTATCAACATAATTGTTGTTTTCCCATTTCTAAATATATTGAAATTAATACAATCAAATAGAGAATAGTAAAATAAAACAAAACTACATTCAAACATGTCCTGCTTTGAATGTTCGACTTTTAAATGTTTACGAATTAATCCAATGTCCACAATGTGGTGAACATGCTTCCCGAGTGAGATTATCTCCAATTGGCGAGAGATGTAAATTTACCGAAGAAGAGTACATTCGTGCACAAAGTAGCGTTACAACTAATAATCACAAATAAATATGAAATACTTCATATCATTGCTGATTTTCAATCTATAAAAACATAATCACAAATCATGACATCAAATCTTGAAACTTCATAGCAACAAATTTCCCCTTTAAAGATGAATGTGGAGATCACTATATAGAAAGACCTTTCTCCATCCACTCACTCCAACAAGATTTTACAAGAAATAAAATCAACAAATCGATTTAATGTTTAGTATACCTTACTTCTAGTATACCCAAAATCTGATCTCACCTCTTCATTGTAAAAATATTTTATCCCTCTTATATAACATACATGGTCCACTCATCGGTCATAACAAGCCAGCCTCAAAGAGATTCCTCCGTCTCAAAGTCTCATCAACAAGCTTGAATGTCTTCTTCACAACCTTCTGATCAAGTGCAGTGGTCCTATATATCTTAAACACTCGGTCTACGCTATCCGGAGCAGTGTTCTGGAAATATGATTCCTCAAATTTTTTCTTCACAAACCTGAAATAAAAAAGAGTTGGTCCATGTTAATTCGTTGCGCTGGACTGCTGGTTATGAAAATCAAATTCCTATGAACTTATAGTAGTACCACTTTCAAGGTAGGTAAGAAATCATAACCTAATTTATCATGGTCGAGTATGAATTAACTTCTAACTATATGAGCTTCTCGGTTAAAATAAGTTATAAGATTTTCACTAATAAATAAGTAAGTACTAGTTTACAAATGCTTAGGAAGAAGTTAGATGAGAGAGTTATTGAAAATTTTCAAATGCAGAAGTTAATTTCTATTTATATGATATGCTATTCTAAAGAACTCGTAATTATTACAAGAATCTTTTATTTTGTTTTTGTGAAAAGTTCATCCAAGCTTCAACGTGAGTATGGGGCAGTTTGGATGGACTTGTTTAAGTTTATCTGCTAGTATAAGCACTTCTGAGACTGTTTCAGATGAAACTAGCTTGTGGCATGGCAATGAGCTGTTTTCAATTAATTTCCATAAACTATCCAGAATAGCTTATGAAACAGCTTATAGCTTACATGAACTGTTTGACTTTATTTTATCATTTGTTATAGAAATAACTTATTCATAAGCATTTGATAAGCGATTATGCTATAAGTGCTAAATTAAGTTGTTTATCCGAACTGGACGTGAGTCTTCAATGGCCCGTGCTATAAATAAATTACTTACTCGTATGCATGTTCAATCTCTTGTTTCCCGGTTGACACTGGCTGGTAGTCTTTGAACCACTCACATACATTAAGTGGGACCTGCACAATACAAAACATTAGACTAAAACAAAAATAGCCTCCACCATTGACAAAGTGTATGAGGTTAGGCTGGTTCTTACATCCAGGATCTTCTTCTCAAAGATGTCAAACTTATTCAAAAATAGCATGAAGGATGTTTTCTGCGTAGAAAAGAGAAAGACATGAGATAGGCCAAACTTAACTGTTAGTGAAGATTGGAGCGCTAAAGGGAACAGAAAAAATTCCATAGGAAACTTTCCATATAATTGTATTAAGATGTTAAAGTGAAGAAAAAGAAACCTCAAAACATTGTTGCTTCAGGACCCACTCAAAAAGTTCTTTTGTCTCCATCATTCTGTTCTTGTTTTCATCCTCAAAAAGTGTTTGATCATACCTGGAAGGCAAGTGAGATGTCAGCAAATTCTTCAACTTTGCACATTTTGTAATTAAATCATGTCCTTGCCAATGATCGAAGGGATACACGAAATCATTTGTCCCCTCAAAGTACTGGCATGAAATATTTTGAGAACAAACGTTTTTTAATTAGTGACCAAAAGAAAAACTTCAACCGGATTCTTTAACCTTTTGATTTGTTGCACAATAAAATCAAAACAGATGCACATGTAAGAACGCAATACATGTTTTTGAGATTTGTGAAATTCATATTAAAATAGAGTCAAATGGTAAACCATACTCGCTAATCGCAACACAGAATATTACAGCTGAAACTCCTTCAAACAGATGGATCCATTTCCTCCTCTCATTTCTCTGGCCACCGACATCAAACAGTCTATAGACTTCACCACTTTTCTTGTTTTCTCCAACAGGGCTGTCAAAATAACAAAAGACATAACAAATTATGTTGTTGTGCAAGGGGACAGTATAATCATAGAGTAACAAAATCACACCAATCTTCAAATAATGAAAGTGGCTAGACTCACTTGAGTAATGTAGAAAATGATTCTAATATATTTCAAAGTTGTAAATAGGATACAAACACTAATTCATTTAAATAGACTATTGTAAATCTAACGGGCCTGACTAATGGGCGAAATAAAGTTCTTTTACAAATAATTACAAAAATACATTATTTATAACAAGAGTGACACGGGATGTAAGGTTGATTTGGTGGCTGGGGTGGAGAAGTTAAGAAGTGAAGCGATAAAAAGGTCAAAGGTTCGATCACCACAGCCATCATAATACTAACAATTACAACATCCGTCGTTTCAACAAAAAAATACAAGAATAACATACACATTAAGACCGACATGCCTTGTCCTTCCTACCAAAATTTATGGAAACGGTTATTTGACAAATATGGAAAACAATGAAGAAAAAACTTAAAATGTTACTAATATTCGTAATAATCTTTTAACACTAAGACAAAACTTAATATGTTTTATCTCGTTAAGAGTAAGAACACCAGCCCAAATCTTGCCAAAGAATACAGGCAACTAGCACTCACCTGAATCATAAACTTCAGATTCAGTACATACCCAGCAACCTTAATCATAAACACACGACAAAAAGCCAGACAAAGGACAAAAGAAGAAACAATGACACATAGAGGAAGCTTTCAACAAGAGACAAGAAACTAAACAAGATAGCAAATCCTGATCCTTTATTGTCAAACTTGAAATTCGCAAGTCGGCAGGTCAACGTCTAGAATCGTGTATTTAAAATTCAATGTGGGATACATACCAAGTTAACTCGTTGTAAAACTCCTTTTTGGTCAGACAACACCAGTGTTTAAAGGGTTTAGTACACACAACATACTGTTTAAAAAAGGGAATAAATGACAGGAAACTAAGTAATATCGAAGGCCAAAGGGCCATTTTCTCCGAGTAATAAGCATATCAAGAAGAGATCACAATGGCGACAGGAATAACCGCATAAGCGTTTCTGAGTAATTTCAGTATGACAGCTAGAGACGATCGACATGTTTACCTGAACTGAATCTCTACAACACCAGTGGTACGAACTCTTGCAAGCAACACATCCTCCTGAAATTGTATAACAGAATGACAGGTTTAGTAGATTCATGAGAATCATTTCAAATTGTATGAATATATGACTACGGAATGAAATTAAACCATGGAACTTTCAATATGAAATGATTTTTAAATTTCCCAAGACCCACAATGTGACAAAAGCAGACAAATGAAAACAGGAATATGCTTTAAATTAAAATGAATGTAAAAAACAATAGTATGCTAAATCTTGGATACCTTTGTTGGAACATAATTAGTATCAGACAGCCTCTGTAAATTTTCCATGAAATAATGGGTACAATCTGGAACTTGGAGCTCATTACCACGGGCATATGTTTCCTACAGAAAGTATAACATATGGTTTATACTAGACATTAACTGATACCGAAAAACATCGAAGGACTAAGCAGCACAGTGAAAGTAGTAAAAGCAATCAAAGCATGACATTTAGCTACCTGAATTGCAGCATCCTTCCACAGACTCTCTATTTCTTGTGCAAGTTCCTTAGTGAGACGGGGATAATCAAGCCTGCCTCCAATTTCTGATAACTTTGCGCCAATGTCCTGTCAGGAAAATTAAGAGCGCATTTTGTATTAAGAAGAAAGTTCTTAAAAGTTTAACAAAAAGCAACAGATTCCACACAAAACAAACAAACAAAAAACCTATAAACAATTGGTTGCTCTACAGTTCTTTATAATAAACAGTTTTAACAGAGACAGTAGCATTGACCTACCTTATTTTCACTGGATATAACATACTTCGAAAAATCAACATCATTCTGGGCAAACTCTTTCGATCCATCATGAAGTAACTGAAGAAACAAGTCAAGTACATAATAAGGATGACAGTTTACAAAACCAGCTCAACCAAAACACAATTCACAGAAAACTGTAACTACAAACGGTGGACACTGCAAACACTTCATTTTTAAGAGAAAAAATAATCAACACACCCTTTCCAAGTATTGCGTACTTTTATTGTCTGATAGACATTAGCATGAATGACTGGTAGGTAGCTTTTTAGCTCTGCCTCATCAAAGCCAGTTTGAAATAAAAGTTTTATCTGCATATTCCAGACAAACAAATATCAACAATCAAGTACACACACACACAATGCTAAGATACGGAGAAAATGCATTTTCTTACCTGCTTAAATATAGTGGACTTCCCCGACTCTCCAGCTCCTAAAAAAAGGGATCGTTGATAAGTTTAAATAAGTGCACCATAAAAATAATAAAAACAAGCAAGTATGAAAATGAAATATTATTGCATAAATGATTCAATCAAATGAGTATGCAATTATTCGCAGGAACATGATAGATAACTCAAAAGAAATCATTAAGATAAATAAAGAAAATCTAATCTCATGTTTGATCAGTTATTCCAAATCCTAAAAACATGAGTTTACAAATAGTTTCCTCAATCATCAATACTAAAAAAAACTCATCTGCAAATTTTATTTGGAAACATGGAGGCAGCAATGATCAACTCATGACTATTTGGTCAGAAGCTTGATACCATATCAATAGCCAACTATCCCAAAAGCTCAGAATACTAGATGAAAGATCATAAATGGTTTTATATGAAAAATACATATGGAAATCAAGTAACCCTAAATCGGAAGTTGAATACACTTCTGCCATAGTATAGTAAAACACCTTATGCTGCAAAGATGACAGTTTTCTCCATAATGGAGACAAAAAAAATAACGAGAGTGTTGAATGTTTGGAAACAGTTCATTTCCTGCACAAACTGCTTATTATCTCTCGGTATTCGGTTGGGAAAAGCTTGCAAGGTGAGGGATGTCTCCAACTTACATAATACATTGCAGGTCATTTCTCGTCTATTGTGGAACTCTCATCACACACCCGTCAGGTCCAAAACTGGACATCTAGAGTGTTACCAGAATAATCCGAAAGCAGGTGATCCAATGGATCTTGGATAGGCTCTGATACCACTTGGAATTCAGGTTATGCCTAGTTCAATCCTACTAAACCGGTTTGTAAGAGGAGGGATGTCTTATAAACACATTTTCAGCTCATGTATCATCTAACGTGAGACTCTCAACATAAAAAGATAGGCATTCCTTCAAAACCTGACGAGTGCCATCATTTATACATTGTAGATTCCAAAATGGCAAAGTTCAACTTTATAATGTAAACGTGAACCATTAAGCATATAAGACTAAGATAAAAAGACAATTGTCCAATAAAATGTACCTAGTAGTAGAAGTTTCTGAATATGCTTTTCAGCCTTTGTTTCTAACTCTATTCTTCTTTCAATTTCTGCAGTCTGTAAATGCATGTAACCTTAATCAAATATAGCACTTTCAGATTATTAAGAACTTAAAAAGTAGGTACTCAATCGAGTATAATTAACCTGCGCATTTTCTTCAGTGTTGGCATCATTATAACGGCGACTTTTGCTACAGAGTAAGCCCATATTTTCTGCTACAAAACACAGCATAGAAGATTATTAGTCAAGCTCCAGCAGTAGTGTGTACATGCATTAGTGGGCTTGATTTCACCTAATAAGGGAACTAGCATAGTGTCAGGGCCAGAAAACAAAAACAAAAACATGCCACTTTGAGTTTGAAGTCAGCGATTATTCTCAATAAGTGTGTATGTTTTAGCACAACATCGAGTGTGTTTGACTTGAAAATAAACACACACACGGTAAGATATTTGGCCCAAATTGCTATAGGCCTGTTTGGGTAAAAAGTTTAATTAAACATTTTATCCTGGAGAATTAAAGGAAATAAGCTAAAAACAACCTATGAATATGCAACTTTTCCTCACAAGCCCAAGAACCTGACCGACTAATTCGGGGGACCAATCCCTCAGTCGACTAGGGGGCCTAATTGAAGCCAAAGCAAAGCTCTGAACGGACTGGTATCATTTGAAGCTATGAATGCTAAATATCTCCAAACAAAAGGAAGAAAAACAAAGCCCTTTTAAATTATTCTAAAACCATAAGCATGCAAACTTAACAAAATTGTTAAAGAGAATAAATAAT
Source organism: Medicago lupulina (assembly GCA_958299785.1). Taxonomy (NCBI): domain Eukaryota; kingdom Viridiplantae; phylum Streptophyta; class Magnoliopsida; order Fabales; family Fabaceae; genus Medicago; species Medicago lupulina. The sequence goes on along the minus strand of OY283141.1, from coordinate 54,122,320 downwards.
ACACTCCAAATTGGTACCCTAAGTCCCTAACCAAATGCAAAATCACAAAAACAAAAATAAATATTTAAAACAAACAAAGATTATGCTAAATTGCTAACATCTCGATCTACATATGCAACTGCAAAATCAATCAGCAAAAAAAAAAAAAAAATTAAGACAACCCAGATAAAATTTCTCAATAAAGGATGGATCTTGAAAGAGAAATTAAGAATGCAACATAAAAAAAGTAGGTTACCTGAAAAGGGTCTTGTTGTTAAACTAGATTTGAGTGATGAATTTGAGATGAAGCTAAAAAGCAAGTTCAGTTTTCTTCAGTAGTAACACAACAAACATTAACAATAATAATAACATAAAAAACAATAAAAGTTTGTTAATTTTAAGGTGATAATAATAATAAATAATAAATTAAAAAGCTAGTACTAGTTTGGAGCTTTTGAATGTAGTGTAGGTAATAATGAGTACAAAAAAAAAACATGTATGGTGGTGGTGGTTGTTGAAGCTGGTAAAAATTGAAAAAAATGAAAAAATGGGGTTAAAGAAAAAGAGCGCCGAAAGGTGATTCTGGTAAGGCTTGTTCTTGTTCTTGTTTGGTTTTGGTCAAAGATTGGAAAAAGACAGGAACATACATACACAGGTAAGCAGTGTGAATGACAACACTTTTCTATTGTATGTGTCTTGTTGGAAAAACACACACACCACCACTTGTACTTTCTTTGCCCTTTTATTTATTTTTTTTCTCAAGTTAAATTTAGACGAAGATATTCGGTTTAATAATATTGACAGATATTGTTAATTAAACTATGTTTTCTGTAATTCACCTTTAATGAAATTTATGTTTTTGTTATGTATGTATTTTTATCAAAAAAAAATTACATTTTAATTTGTGTAAATAAAAAAACTACATTTAAAATAGCCAAAAGAGGAAGATCTCATCTACAATATGATAGTTGTGAGGCCAGCAAAATTGTTGAATTTCATTTTTCTTTATTTTATGTTAAGTAGCCTAGTGGCTAGAGAAATTCACCTTAAAGGTGAATAAATGAACTAGAGAAATTCACCTTAAAAGTGAATAAGTGGGGTGTCCGAGGTTCGAACCTCAACCCCTGCATATAATATGCATTATCTCTTACCAAGTGAGCTAAGCTCACACGGAGACAATTTCATTTCATTTCTTCCTGAATAAAATGTAAGTTCTTCGATTTTAAAAGAATAACATATAATTCAAAATTACGATAAGTAAAAAATAAAAATAAAAAAGGGTCAAATACTAACCGATGTTCTAAAAATCATACGGAGGAATCAACAAGGAGAAATGTTGTCTTTAACATTGTATGTTCATTAACTCATTGAAAATGAAAGTTGTTATGTTTAACACAATATTCATATATTCAATAATGAAGTTGTATTTCTTTGAATAAATATTTGAATTTTGAAGGCAATAAAATATTTTGTTTGATCTCTCAAAAATAAAATATTGTATTTGTTGTTTTGTTTTGTACTCAACCGATCCAAGATGCACTTTACGACCAAAGCTTTCTAGATGTGGAGGGTTATTCAAAGTAAAAGATGCGTGGTCTGATTCTTCTATGTACTATAAGTCTTTGTCTTCTTCTTTCTTTAACTCTCTTTCAAAGCACATTTTTCTTTCTTAATTATTTAATGTTGAATTACTCTGCCCGTATTTGACTCAATTATGATGTTAAAAGCTTCCCCTTTTGCAATATGATTCTTCATCAATAGCTAAACAGAGGTGGGAATTATCACCAAATAATCATAATCCATAAAAACGACAACTTATAATATGGGTTAAATTATTAAGAAATATTCGGGTGTATATGTTCATTTTTAAAAGTAAGGTATTACTTGTGACACATTTCTGTATAATTAATTGATATAAAAGTGGTACTGTATAATTCATTTATCGAAATTTGATTAGATTTTTGGTCTCCAACTTTTATTTTGGACTTTTGTATATTGATTAAAAAAAATGGTCATATGTTTGTACCCAAAAAAAATATCATATGTGATACAACCGTTATTTTGATCTCATACATCCCAAAATACAAATGTTACCTTACTTTAGTCTTCTCCATCAAACTCTAACTTTATACATAAAAAATAATGAACAAGTCTTCCTTAATCATAAGACTATGATCACATATTTTAGGCACAACCAGAAAAAAGTAAAATGTAAAATTAGTTTTGTTTTTAAAATAATCAAAAGAATAAAAGATAGAACTAATATTTTGTGAGTATACTGCCTCTTCAAAAAAAAAATATATTGTGAGTATACTTAAGAGATTTATATTTTTGTGTACACCAAAAAAAGAGATTTATATATTATTTTTTATAGAAAGAAAAATTAATTTTTGGTTTATGTGGAGTAGAAATTAGCAGGAGTAACCAAAAAAAGAGTAGAAGTTCCCGCTACTATTATATGTAGTACTAAGTGAATTCGAAGACGGGTACAAACAAACAGGAAGAATAAGGGACAATGAAGAATAAGTTACCAATACTATTATGTTTGCTTAATGCTCTATACAAATATTATACAACCATTCCTTAAAAAAAATATATACAACCGTATTAAATGGGTCCGAAACCTTTTTGGTTTAATAACTATTGCTGCAAAACCGGAAATTTAAGGAGGTGGTAGAAGGGGCTTGAAGAGATCACAATGTTAATGGGTGGATGGGTTATGTGTTAAAAGAAAAGTTAAAAGGGGTTAAAGAGGAGATAAGGGAGTGGCATAAGATAGAATATGGGGAAGTGGATGCTAGAGTGTTAGTTTTGACGGGTGATATAGAGGAGTTGGATGTTAGGGGAGAGACTAATAGGTTAACGGTTTTAGAGGTGGATGTAAAAAAGGCAAAATATATGGAATTGTGGAAACTTTTGAAGAGTAAGGATGCAATGTGGGTGCAGAGCACATTCGAAATGGCTTAAAAAAGGGGATGTTAACACAATATTTTTATAGTTGTGTGTAAGGAAGAAGCGGAAGGAATGCAATTAAGGTGAATGATGAATGGGTACAAAATCCAAGAGAGGTTAAGGAAGTTGTGGTGAATCACTTCCGGAGATATGTGGCGGCAAATGTATGAGATCGGCCTAAGCTAGATGGGGTGGAGATCGTGACTATTTTCGAAGAAGAAAATGTCGCTCTTACTGCGACAATTTCCTTGGAAGAAATGGAAATGATGGTGAAGGAGAGTGATGGTAATAAAAGTCCGAGTCCGGATGGTTTTAATTTGATTTTATTAAAGAATTTTGGTATTTTTTGAAAAATGGAGTCTGAATTATGATCGATCAATTTCATGGTAATGAGATATTACCGAGGAATTTCTTGGCATATTTTACGACTTTAATTCCAAAAATCAAATGTCCTTTTGAATTGACATATTATAGACATATTTCTCTTTTGGGGTACCTTTACAAGTTGGTGGCTAAGGTGTTGGCGGTGAGACTTACAGGGGTTATGAATTCTATTATCTCATCTACCCAATCGACTTTCTTAAAAGGGAGAAATTTGGTGGACGGTGTGTTGGTTGTTAACGAAATAGTTGATTTAGCAAAGAAGACAAACCGTCGATGTTTGATTCTTAAGGTGGATTTTGAGAAGGCATATGACTCGGTCAAATGGCCCTTTTTGGAATATATGTTGGGTAGAGTGGGCTTTCACTTGAAATGGATCGCTTGGATGAAGGCATGTGTGTATGGAGGGAGTATGTCAATTCCTGTGAACGGGAGTCCAACGTATGAAATTAGTATTCAAAAAGTTCTTAAGCAAGGAGATCTGTTGGCTCCTTTTTTATATCTCATAGTGGCGGAAGGTTTTAGTGGTTTGATGAGGAACGCGGTAAATCAGAATTTATTTGGAGGTTTTGATATGGGCCAAAATGGTTTGGTTATTTCGCACCTTTAATGCGCGGATGACACCCTTTGTATGGGGGAAGCTTCGGTGGAGAATCTTTGGACTTTGAATGATTTGCTTAGAGGCTTTCAGATGGCTTTCATGAAGACGGCTTGTGATTTTTTGAATAACAATGAAGGTTCTTTGCCTTTTAAGTATTTGGGGTTACCCGTGGGGGCAAATACTAATGCTTTGTCCACTTGGAAACCACATTTGGAGCATCTAAAGAATAGGCTAAATGTGTGGGAAATAAGTACGTGAGCCTTGGTGGTAGAATTGTCCTTTTGAATTCGGTGTTAAATTCGATCCTTATTTTCTACCTTTCCTTTTTAAAGATGGTGGTGTCGGTTTGAAAAAAGATAACAAAGATCCAAATGAACTTTCTTTGGGGTGGTGTAAGGGGGGGTGGGGGGGCGTAAAGTGTGTTGGGTTAAATGGAGAATGAATTGTGATCCAAAGAACAGAGGGGGCCTTGGTGTGAAGGATGTTTGAGCGGTTAGTTTAAGTCTTTTGGCAAAAATGAAAATTACTTCAACAAGGAATACTGTAACACCCACAGCTGACGAGGACATGGGAGTGGTTGCCGGTGCATAAGGCAGGACAATGAGTGGCTCCCGATAATTTCTAGAGGAACCAAATCACATCGGAATGAGAGGGATCTTGAGGCCGTGTAGGCATGGGACTACATGGTTGAAGGAAGGCTTATAAGAATTGTTTGGTACTACCTATATTAACAAGATGCATCTTCTTTTTGGTAGCCCATTCCATAAGAACTCCACAGTTAAGCATGTTTGACTTAGAGTAGTCTTTGGATGGGTGACCTACCAGGAAGTTTCCCGGTAAGCGTGCGAGTGAGGACAAAACACGCTGAAAAGACTCGTGTTGGTTTGTAGGGTCAGTCGGCAATGCTTAAAGTCGTTTGAGATGTTACAAATGGTATCAGAGCAGACCTCTCCCAGTATGGTGTGGTTCGGGGACGAACCAAGCGGAAGCTGGTGGGCATGTAACACCCACAACTGGCGAGGACAGGGGAGTGGTCGCCGGTGCATAAGGCAGGACAATGAGCGGCTCCCGATAGTTTCTAGAGGAACCAAATCACATCAGAATGAGAGAGATCCTGAGGCCGTGTAGGTATGAGACTACATGGTTGAAGGAAGGCTTATGAGAATTGTTTGGTACGACCTATATTAACAAGATGCATCTTCTTTTTGGTAGTCCATTTCATAAGAACTCCACAGTTAAACGTGCTTGACTTTGAGTAGTCTTTGGATGGGTGACCTACCGGGAAGTTTCCCGGTAAGCGTGCGAGTGAGGACAAAACACGTTGAAAAGACTCGTGTTGGTTTGTAGGGACAGTCGACAATGCTTATAGTCGTATGGGATGTTACAAGTACCGCTTTGGAAGGAGGTGTTAAAATCTAAATATGGTAATAATATTAATAATATGTTAGATAAGGGTTGAGATGTTGTACCGTATTATGCTTATAGATGGCAGAAGGAAGTTATGAGTTTGGAGAAGGTAGTGGAAGGAGTTGTGGGTAATAGAGAAAATACTAGTTTTTGGAAGGATTTTTGGGTGGATGATGTTTCTCTTCGTGTTAGGTTCCCTCATCTCTATTCTATTTCTAATCAAAATGATTGTAAAATTGGGGATATGGGGGAGCGTGTGGGCTCAAATTGGAATTGGGTCTTTGCTTGGCGTCAAAACCTTTTTTGTTTGGGAAGAGGGCATATTTAGTAATTGTCATACCCTAATTTTTGACCTACGATCCTACTTTCATACGCTCTTTTGACCCGAAATATTCCTTGACTTTTCAAGAAAAATTTCGACAGAGAGCTATTTTAAAATAACTCATTTTTGTTTGTTTTCAGGCCCACTTTTTATTTTTTTTATTTTTTTTAGTCTTTTTATTTTTTTTATTTCTTTTTTTATATTTTTTTTACATTTTATTTTAGTTTTTGTTTTTATTTTTATTTAAAATAGTAAAAAATTTATAAAAAAAAAATGTTCATGGTCCAAGGCCAATTTCGGCCGCGCCACCATTTGTGGCCAAGTATGTATTGAATTAGGATTTTAAAAGACTTTTTAATGATGGAAAAATCTCAAGGTATTCAATCAAGACTCTTTGCAACTTAAAAACAATCTTGTTGTATTCAATCAAGACTCTTTGTCATTTTAAAAAAGTCTTGAGGTATTCAATCAAGGCTTTTCATCATTTAAAAAAAGTCTTGTGGTATTCAAAATCATTCAAATTTTGAAGGATTGTTTAATAAATTGGATTTTGATGGATTTTGTGGGATATTCTAGTGAAATTTTAGCATGAAAAAATATTTCATAAAAACATGAGATTTCTTGGGATTGTTTTTCTTTTAAAATTTTACCATCTCTCTCTTTCTTCTCCTCTCTCTCTCTCTCCTCTCTTCTCCCTTCCCCTTCTCTCTCTCTCCCCTCTCTTCCCCCTCTCCCTTCTATCTCTCTCTCCTCTCTTCTCCCTCCCCCCTCTCTCTCTCCCCTCTCTTCCCCCTCTCCCTTATCTCTCTCTCTCTCTCTCCAAAAAAAATGTATATATTGAGAATATTATGATAGAGAATGTGTTGTAATCATTTCTTTTCAATGAATCTTTAAAATTGATAAAATCTTTTGAAATCTTATAAATCCATAAAATCATTTGAAATCCTTTAAAATCTTTAAGAATCTCATGATGTAAATCCATTGAAATCCAAATTATAAATCCTGATAGTCTTTTAAAATCCTGAAAGTCATTAAAATCCCATAAAATCTTTTAAAATCCTCGAGACTTTTTTAAGCAAAAATTGTCCTTCAAAATCCTAATCCAATACACCTCCCTTAGTGTCAAACCTTCCTCTTCCAAAATTCACCATTAAAAACTCATTCAAATTACCATCAAATTCCATTAACAACTTTTTCGTTAAAAAAAATAAAATGAATTTAGCTCCTCACTTATAAATAGAGCTCTCATTCCTCACAAAAATGACACCAAAAGTTATCTTGAGTTATCATAAAACTTTTCTCTCTTCTCCCTCCTTTAGCTCGTGTTGACAAGCTATTCTTTTTCTATCCCTCTTTTTCTGTCCCGTCAGATTTTGAGAGTGGTCTTAAGACCATAGTCCCTTTTCGGTTTATTGTCCCTGAGAGGTATTTTAAAATACCTCATTTTCTGGTTCGATTTTAGTCCACTTTTTATTTATTTTATTTTTGTTTCATTCTCTATTTATTTGATAGCATTTTAATTTTTGTTATTTGTTAAATTGCAATTAGAATGTATTTTAGGGAAATTGTAATATAAAAAATATAAAAAAATATGCATTGTCTTTATTTATTTATTTAGCTTTCATATATTAAAAAATACAAAAAAATTAGGTTTAGTTTATTATCCAAGGGAAAGGGGATTCGTTTTGTCTGAGTGTCACTACGGAATTATCTTGCGTTTAATTTCCCGTCATTTAAATTTTCAGGCCTTTAAAAATAATTAAAAAAAACATTCAAATATTAAAAAAAAAAATCACAAAAAATTATTTTCTAACTTGATTTTCAATCAAGTGATTTTCCACTTTTATTTTTCTTAAACAAAATTTTAATCCATTTTAATCATATTTGAGTCATTTCTTTCAAAATAAAAAACATTAAACAAATTCTATTTGCCATTTTGCTTTTTACTTTAAAAAACCTTTTCAAAACTAATAAAAAGTATCCAACAAATCAATCAGTCTTTTTACCCTGAACTACGTGGTTTTGATTCATCGCGGATACGTAGACAAAAGACATTTGTCTTTTCAAATCAAAAAATAATAAAAAAACATTTTCTTTCTTTTTACTCACCAAATTAATCTTTTTTTAAGCAAATAAAACAATTTAGCCAAGAATAAATAAAAGCAAGAGGTTTATATAGGATACCATAGACGTTTAAGATGCTAATACATTCCCTTTACGTAACTAACCTGAACCTTAAATCTCTTTAAAATGTGGGTTTATTCGAACTTTTCCCCCTTTCCCTTGGAAAAAATTAAAGTTCGGTGGTGAATTAAAATTTGTGAGTCAATGCTAATCAATAACTTGATCTTTGAAAATCATCGCGGCAGAAATGACGACTTCATTGGGGACATCCCCTAAAGAGGGTTGAGTCTAACTTGGTTTTATTTTTTCTTGTACTATAATTTGCTTAAAAATAAAAATAAAAAATAAAAGATGTAAATACGTGCCTATGTGTTTTTTTTTTACATGATTGGTGAGATAAGTCATATACCCGGACTTGAGGGAAACAATAAGATAAGACGATGGTATAATCAAAGTGTCATACCAAGATTAGTCTTGGGTCTTGTGTAAATGTGATATAACCCCGCTTAGTGGAGGCCTCTTGAAAGTAATACTATGTCATCATGAGTAGTTGTGATTGACATTATTATTTTTGTGTGTCCCGTGAAGCTGAGGACCTTTAGAGTTACCTTTAACCCATCTTGGCCTTTTAAGGCGTAGTGCGGCGACTAATCAAGAGTAGTCTTGAAATTAGTTGACACGCGAAACTACACTCAAATGAGACTTTCTTACGAATGTTGTTGGACCAGAAGTTAGTCCTGCAATCCAATAAATTCCGGAAGGGGTCAATGACTTTGGGAACTTGGTAGAACCCGTGATACAAGTACAAATAAAACCGTAGTCCCTACCATACGGAGCACTTACCCTTGACTCAGACATTATGGACTTAAACCTTACACCATGTTTTTCCTGTTTTTGTAGCATAATCATGCATACATTCATCAATAAAAAAAATCATTAAATATCGAAGGACTTAGATAAAATCATTATTAGAGAAGAAAAATCATTATTAATAATTGTGACGCAAGCTTGTGACCTATGTAGGGGCATTGAGATGTTGGGAGGTCTTTGATGTGTGCAAAAAAGAGAATTAAAAAAGAAAAAAAAAGTAATATAGATCTTAGAGAAGCACAAAGAAAAAATTACAAGAATAAACCCTGAAACTGAAGTGTCTTGTAGACTTGAAAAACACAAGTACTGAAGTCATCGCTCGCACATACGTGCATAAATGTTGCCTTTCATTTGAAACAAATGCTTGATAAAAATAACATCCCTTAAAAAAAACTAAAAAAACAACATAGTAATTGATCTTTGGGATGTAAGAAGAAAAAATCACAGAAATAAACCCTGAAACTGAAGTGTCTTGTACATTTGAAAAACACAAGTACTGGAGTCATCACTCGCACACACATGTGCAAAAACGTTGTTTTTCATTGAAGCAAATGCTTGACAAAAAATAACATATTTTTTTTTAAAAAAACCTAAAAATACAACATAGTAATATATCTTTGGGATGTACGAAGAAAAAATCAGAGAGATAAACTCTAAAACTGAAGTGTCTTGTACACTTGAAAAACACAAGTACCAAAGTCATCGCTCGCACACACGTGAAAAACATTGTTTTTCATTGAAAAAAATTCTTGCCAAAAAATAACATCCCTTAAAAAAAAAATCTAAAAAAACAACATAGTAATAAATCTTTGGGATGTACAAAGAAAAAATCACAGGGATAAACCCTGAAACTGAAATGTCTTGCACGCTTGAAAAATACAAGTACTGACGTCATCGTTCGCACACACGTGCAAACACGTTGTCTTTCATTGAAACAAATGCTTGACAAAAAAATAACATCCCTTAAAAAAAACATAAAAAACAACATAGTAATAGATCTTTGAGATGTACAAAGAAAAAAATCATAGGGATAAACCCTGAAACTAAAGTATCTTGTACACTTGAAAAACACAAGAATTAAAGTCATCGCTCGCACACACGTGCAAAAACGTTGTTTTTCATTGAAACAAATGTTTGACAAAAAATAACATCCTTTAAAAAAAACCCTAATAAAACAACACAGTAATAGATCTTTGAGATGTACGAGGAAAAAATCACAGGGATAAACCTTGAAACTAAAGTGTCTTGTACACTTAAAAAACACAAGTACCGAAGTCATCGCTCACACACCCGTGCAAAAACGTTGTCTTTCCTTGAAACAAATGCTTGACAAAAAATAACATCCCTTAAAAAAAGCCTAAAAAAACATCATAGTAATAGATATTTGGGATGCACGAAGAAAAAAATCACAGGGATAAACCTTGAAACTGAAGTGTCTTGCACACTTGAAAAACACAAGTACTGAAGGCATCGCTCGCACACACGTGCAAAAACGTTGTCCTTCATTGAAACATAAGCTTGACAAAAAATAACATCTCTTAAAAAGTACCCACGTTGGGGAGAAAATGTTGCCTTTCGTTGAAACAATTGCCTTTCATTGAAACAAATGCTTGAGAAAATGTGCCTTTCAGTGAAACAAATGCTTGGCCCCAATGGCGAGGTCTTCACCATTTAAGACTCGGTACCTAATAAGTACCCCGTTGGGGAGAAAAAATTTGGGGTCTTCGAAGACCCAATGTCTCATCTAAGACCCCAAATTCTTAGGTGGACCCCACAATACTTTTTATTAAAATAATATATTAGTGTTGAAATGTAAATGATAAAAAGTTATTGATGGACCCATTTAGACATTTTTTTAGAGGTTTTCCATTGAAGTGACTGAGTGTTTATTATGAATTGTTATTAAAAAATTATAAAAAATAATGTGTACGTGAGACCCGTTGAAGAACTTAAAATCGGGGGTCTCCTTTGTGAACGATTTTATGTATTTTTGGGATGTACAAAGAAAAAATCATAGGGATAAACCCTGAAACTGTATCATATTAAATAAAGTTTAGCGGAAGTCAATAAAATTTACCTTAAATCATATTAAATAAATTACTAATATTAAGTTTTATATGCTTTTATGTGAAAAGTCAACGAGTACCTTTGAGGTACTCTTTAAGCCCCCATAATGGTACTCCCTTCGTCCCATAGTACATGACACAGTTGATCCTATCACATACCAATCATAATTTTGAGCTTAAATAGAATAATATAATAGAAAAAATTACGAAAATTTGATATTTTGAAAGTATTCGTCGAGACAAATCCAACATCTTATATGTTATAAGTTATCATTGTATATTAGTAGAAAAATATGATCAAAGTATGTTAGGCGAATAGTGCACATTTTTAAAGTAGAGAAATGTTAACAAGTGCCCTTATGACACTTGATAAGAGGTTTAAAATAGAAATTTTGTCTTGAATTTTGTGCATTCAACCCATTAAAATATCAAAAAGTAACATTTTTTACATAAAAGTTATCAATTGTTAACAAGACCCTTTAAAGTAAGTCATTTAAAATAAGACCAAGAAAGTAACGTTTTATGAAAGTTGGTGTTTTTATTGCATTGAAAATTAAAAATTTTACTTTATTTAAAGAGTTATTCTCTCCGTCCCATATTAAATGACTTATTTGATAATGTGCAATATTGACGTGATAAACTCCTACCATATTTTTTTTAATAATATACAAAGATAAATAATATCATATAAGACGTCGTTCGATTCGTCTCGATGAATATTTTTAAAATATTAAATTTTCATAATTTTTTCTAATAGATAATTAAAGATATTAAGTATAAAAAATATGCATTGGTATGTGAGACATAGTTAATTATGTCACTTAATACGAGACGAATGGAGTATTTCTTTATTATGAATGCTTAAAGAGTGTCTGAGACACTCGTTATCGTTAATAAGACTCTGGAAAATGTTTACGAGTGCCTCCAGAGCACTCTTTCTTGAGAATATAACACATCTGTTAAAAAAAAATAGCGTTAATATATGTTTACCCCCTGTAATATTAGCGATTTTCGGTTTACCTCCTGTAAAAAATTTGTTTAGATTTCAACCCTGTAATTTAAAGATTTTTGGTTTTGGACCTTCATGAATTTTGATTGTACAAAATCGATGATAAGACAAGGGGTAAACCGAAATATTGATGATATGACGTGGGGTAAACCGAAATTCTCTCAAATTACAGTGGGCAAAAATACCTTAAATTTTGTAACTTGATGTTATGAAAGTCGAAAATCTTCAAATTACAGAGTCGAAATTCAAACAATATTTTTTTTATGAAGTAAACCGGAAATCGCTAATAAACATATATTAACCCCAAAAAATAAATCTAGAAAAACATAGCAATAGATCTTAGGATGTATTGTAACAAAAAAAAAAAAAAAAGATCTTAGGATGTACTAAGAAAAGAATCAGAGAGATAAACCCGAAGTGTTTTGTATACTTGAAAAACACAAGTACTCAAGTCATAGCACACACGTTGTCTTTCATTGAAACAAATGCTTGATCTCACGGCAATGGCATCAGAGGAATCAAAATTGCCACTTCAAACTCAAAGGTTGCAAATTTACTCCAAACCAAATTCTGGGGTCTCACCCTTTTGGAGAGGTACCTACCCTCTTTCTTCCTTTGTCACGCTTTTGCTTCTGAATTAATTTCTGAACAGAAAGTTTAATTTTTTATGATTTTTGGTTGCAGAAAAGTATGAAAGAGAAGCTAAGAAATATTGGGATGTCTTTTACAAACACCACAAAGACAAGGTTAGTTTTCCTTACTCTTAAGTTTGTTTTGTACTTATGGTTGTGTTAGATTATCACTTATCAGAAGGCCCTACAAATCAAACTAGAATTGTCCCACATTAGATGAGACATCATTCACAGCACAAGTAAGTTTTGTAGGATAGACCAAACTTAAATTTCAAGATGATCAGAGGCTATCCAATATTTGTTGGCCCACCCGCTATCGAGTAACTAGTGTCACACTTTAGATGGGTTGAGTATGACACAAAAGAGGGGAAAGGGGCGAAGGAGGAGTTGAGCTAGCGGTTCAGGGGTATTGTAATGCAGTACTATACATTGGTTGTAACACTATAAACCCTAATTCTTCACAATACAGGGAACTAGTTACTCTATAGTCGCAGAGGTAGGCACCGTTGCCGGAACTGCATGAATAAAGATTGTGTCTCATTGTCTTGCAACTTTTGTTTCATTTATTCTTCTATTACTGGTTGTTATTCCAACAAGATGTTTAGTTCTAGACGCTAGGGTGTGTTATGAGTCCCACATTGTATCAGATATGACATGAACACCAGTTTATAAGTCAGAGTTGCCCCTCAACTTACAAACCGGTTTTGTAAGGTCGCGTTAGGTCACACCCGAATTCTGAGACATTTAATGGATTTTTTTTTGTTGGTTGGGTTCATTATTCACTTCAACTTAACGTCATGTTGGGTTCTTCTTGTTTGTGGTATATTTTACTGTAATTGTAACCACATTTTTGAAGTATTTATGTTTCATATTGATGTGAATTATTTGCCACTTGTAATTTGACTATAGCGATGATACTTTTCTTCAGTTTTTCAAAGATCGGCATTACTTGGATAAGGAATGGGGAGATTACTTTTCAGTGAGTGGATGGAATAGTATCTTAATTTTTAACTTGATTTATGTTTTTCAATTTGTTTTATTTTCTTCCTGTGCTGATGAGTTAAGTAATCTTCAATTTCAGGGAGGAGGGAAGAAAGTGATTTTGGAGGTAGTATATTTTCCCACATTATGCTGTTTCACCTCTATGGTTTTTAAGTTTATCATATAAATTAATCTGTTTGGTTTAACTTATTTGAACTTATCTATTGTCATAAGCACTTGTGTGACTGTTTGAGAGAGCTTACGAAATCAACATATGACATGTCCATATCTGTATTCAACTTATTTCCATAAGCTCTCTGAATAACTTATGCAAATAATTTATAGCTTATATGAAAACAATTTGACTTTATTTTACCCTGTGTTACGGAAATAGCTTATACATAAGCACTTATATGATGAACACTTATTCTATAAGCACTTAATTAAGATGTTTACCTAAACAGGGCCTAAATAATGATAAATTTGGCATATATGCATGGCACGGTGTTGCAGTTAGATTAATGTGTAAAGATAGTTATTCTTATTTTAAGATATGTGTGGAGCATACTCTCTTCTCGCATCATTTCTCTTCTCTGCTATTCATTATTTGTTATATTTATTTAATGGTGAAGTATTTATTTTACCAATTATGCTTTCTTAAGAAGTGTTATTTACTGAACAGGTTGGTTGTGGAGCTGGAAATACCATATTTCCTGTGATAGCATCATATCCAGATGCTTTTGTTTACGCATGTGATTTCTCACCACGGGCTATTGAATTGGTTAAGGTTGGAAATCTGCTTTATATAAACTTAAAGTCTTTGTCAAATCATCATCTTCTTGTTGTATACGTGTTTGCATAGTAACTTGACTTTGCTGTATGTTTTTCGATTCAATCTTGATCTTTTAGTGTAAAAGCTTGGTAAGATTCATTTTGCGGAGAATGTAAATCCATCCAAGTGTTGGTAGCATTGGTCATAATCATGTTGCATTGTTTTGTCAAATAGATAGACCTAGGGGGAGCCTTTCATATCTAGATACTCTTTTTATCAGTTGAGATTTATGTGAATCCCATTATATCGCACAAGTCTCACTTCTAGAGTTCATTGAAAAGACTCAAAAGAGTGATGCTGAAAATAGTGTGTTGCTAGTATTTTTCTATACCTTTTACATTGGACGTAAATTGTGGAAGCAACCTTTTTGTTATAGTTTCGTTATGGTGCTGGTGGAATTTCACTTCTTTAGTCCCTTCAAAATGCGCTTCCTGGTGTGGTCTTTGTTACAGTACAGCTAACTTTAGGACTTGTGAAATTGCGAGTTCTCATTTATTTTTCATTAAAAGGATGCACTTTATGTTTACATTTGTATTGCTCATCTTTTCTGTCATAAAATAAAGAAAAACATTGTCTTCGTTGTTGTTTATATACATCTAATTAGAACAAATTTGTGTTCCTTATTGCAGATGCATGAAGACTTTCAGGAGTCCCATGTTCACGCTTTTGTCTCTGACTTGACAGCTGATGATTTATGCAAAGAGATTATTCCATCTTCTGTTGATATTGTTACAATGGTATCTGAAATTCTGTGTGACAGATACATAGCTTATGTTTACAGTTTGTGAACTGTAGATTGATTATGTGATCAGATTTACTTTAGTATCATTTTCTTGAATGTCAGATAACTTATGTGCTATTATTACTGAAATTATTTACGACTCTTGTATTGAAGTGCCTGACATGGTAAACAGATATTTATGTTATCTGCAGTGTCCCCAGAAAAGATGCCTATTGTTTTGCAGAATATTAAAAAAGTTCTAAAGGTAAGAAGTTGATACTGTGAATTTGTTATAGTTTTTCTAAACCTTTTTAGATAACTTGTTCATGTGTGATGAGTCATTCCTTTTCTCCATTTGCAGCCAAATGGATATGTGCTGCTCCGAGACTATGCTACTGGAGACCTTGCTCAGGTTGGTTTTGTTGTACTATTTTCATTTTAACTCTACTGCTAGAAAACTGACAAGTGTTCAATTATCATCCTGATGATTTTGTTCTCCTAATTATTCATGTGATGACTGGAAGAATCTAAATATAATTCTTTTTGTTTCCTGATGCTCTGACTAATAAGTGCATAATTCAGAATAACTTAGTCAGTAGTTAGACTTAAGTATGCGGCTGTGGTAGTTTTTGCATATACAGCACAGTGCTGATTCAGAATGTTCTGTTGTAGTTGGACAGTTACTGTGCTTAGTTCGTCTAACTTTTGCATATTAACACATAATGTACCCACTCTATAGTTCAGGGAATCATTTTCTAAAATCATAGAACACATTCTTAATTTCTCTCTGAACCTCTAGTTTATCATGGTATCTAGAGTTTTTCTTTGGACCTGTTTCTTCATTTGAAGGGCTGATTCACCTCTTCCTCAAGACCCGCTCAACTATGTTGGTTAAAATCCTCATAATCCTTTTTCTCAAAACCATGCAACGTCAACTGGAGCTCTGTTTACTTCACCCATGCGCTCTCGGTGAAACTTAATGAGAAGAATTTCTTTACTGTGCAGAAACTGAATTAATTCGTTGTGAATTCTTTCATTCCAGTGAATATGCCTCCCAAAACTGATCGCGACCTAGATATTTCAAACCAAATCTTATCTAATCCTTAAGTCAGTCTAAAAAATAAAATCTCAACTGACAGTCTTGGCAGGTCTTTGGACAAGGTCAATAAATAACCATTTTTACTTTCAGTTTTGAAGCCATCATGGAGTGTCAAACTTATGTCATACAATTGTTGGTGTTGGACACTCACGGCGAAGTAACATTAATTGCCGTGTTTCATGGAATTTTAGCATTTCATTTGTTGGAAAGGAAAATTGTTGGACTGTCAAATATTGGTCGATGAATTTCTTTGTTTGAGCAATCAATAATATGTATATTTTTTTTTTATATTTTCTATAGGAGAGATTCTCTGGCAAGGATCAAAAGATAAGTGATAACTTTTATGTTAGAGGTGACGGCACTGTAAGTTTTCAGTTCTTCCATGTTATCTTTAGTTCACCTGTGAGTTTTTTTATTTTCTAATGTTATACTCCTTTTTGTTTCCTATCCAGCGCGCTTACTATTTTTCAAATGAGTTCTTGACAAATTTATTCAAAGAAAATGGTTTCGATGTTCACAAACTTGATGTGTGCTGCAAAGAAGTTGAGAACCGCTCAAGGGAGTTGATAATGAAACGGTAAATACATTATACCACTTGTTCATTTTTGCCCAGTTTATCATGATACTATAGCTTTATGAGTTGTCTTTTTTATTTTCCTTCTTTGTTTGCTGGTCTCAGGCGTTGGGTCCAAGCTGTATTTTGTGTTTCAGATGGTTCCAACTCTTCCAGTAAAGAAGCCGAGGCCAATCATCTTCATAGTGATAACAATATTGGCACGGCAATCGAAAAAAATAATTGTGGTAGTATAACTGACTCTGTAATTGACATGTCTGAGGGAGTCGGGGCTGACATGTTTGGAGTCTTGCCTTCCGACGAGTATGAGGTAAGGCTTTCATCTTTTTGCTCCATTTTGGCTAGTCTCCAGCTCTTTATTCGAGCATATCCCATATGAGGTTGCCTATTCTTTTAGAAGTTCTACAAAGGGCCGGTTTGAATTAGCTTATTTGAGCTTATTTAATGGCATAAGCATTTGTAAGCAGGTTCTAAGAATTGAGATCTTGCTTAAGATCGAAAGGGGATAGCAAGATCGTAAGACATAAGATCGCAACCAAGATTGAAGGATCCTACCAAAACAAAAATCATACTAAATATATATTTTTATGGTGCATAAACTACTCCAAGTTTCAAAGCTTAAACATAAAACAACCAAGGCTCAAATCTTAAACATAAACGACTCAAAGTCTCAAACCTTAAGATTTGAGACTTTGCGTCGTTTATGTTTAAGATTTGAGACTGAGTCCTTTATGTTTAAGATTTGAGACTTGGTTGTTTTATGTTTATGATTTGAAACTTTGAGTAGTTTATGCACTATATATTTAGTATTATTTTTGTTTTGGTAGGAACCTTTGATCTTGGTTGTGTTCTTATGTTTTATGATCTTGCTATCCCCTTTCGATCTTATGTAAGATCTCGATTCTGACAACCTTGCTCAGCATAAGACATGGTGACTATTTTGGCTTCTAATATTTTTGTACTGATTTTCTTGTTATGGTTTTCACTTTTGATTCCCAATAGATTATGGAGATCAACCTTAGAGGCTGGAATTTCAAGATTAACTTACTATCAAAAGAGTACCAACATACCTGCAAATCAACTGGTTTGATGCTGTGGGAATCGGCCCGATTAATGGCTTCCATCCTTGCAGAAAATCCCAATATTGTTTCTGGAAAAAGGGTATTGGAGTTAGGGTGTGGCAGTGGTGGAATCTGCTCTATGATTGCTTCTAGACACGCCGATCAAGTAGTTGCTACAGATGGAGATGATTTTTCTCTTGACCTATTAGCCAAAAATGTTGCATCTAATATTGAACAACCATTGCTGACTAAACTAACTACAAAAAAACTTGAGTGGGGAAACAAAGATCACATAGAAAGCATAAAGGAGTTGAGTGATAGAGGGTTCAATGTCATCATCGGCACCGACGTTACATACGTTGCTGAAGCTATATTGCCTTTGTTTGCAACTGCAAAGGAACTTATTGCTTCAAGTGAAAGTAATAAAGATGAGAATGTTCCTGTACTTATTCTTTGCCATATCTTTCGCCGTGTCGACGAACCAACGTTACTTTCAGCTGCATCACATTTTGGTTTTAAATTAGTAGACAAGTGGCCTGCCGGAAATTCTCCTGAAACGTCTCGAAGTGTTATTGACAATTGGTTTATGGACAATGATTTAAAGGATGATCTTCCTAATAGTGCATTAAACATATTGCTCTTCTGCATGAGGTGAAATCAAGTTTAACATTATAGCTTGAATTAATTAATACAAGCTGTTTTGTTGATTCTTTTTACAATACAAAATGGGAAGTAGAATGCTTTTTACATGTTGATTTATTGTAGTACTTTACATTCCATTTAAACTCATTTTGAAATAATTTTGTAGCACCCTTTGATTGTGTTACAAATTCTGTGTTTTTATTTTTATTTTTTATTTATGTTGTATTTTTCAAATCCCATTGATTTGCTCCTCACTTTGGGGGTGCCATTCATATGTAGAACATTCTCCTCATCAGCTTGAAATCAAAAGGCCAATTTTGTGTTTTGTGGTTATGATTGTTTATTGTTGTATTCAATTTGAGGCTATACTTTTGTTAGAGCTGATTAGAATAAATTTCTCCACAAATACTTAATAAACAAATCAAGAATTTTTTTATTAGTTATTAGGTTTTTATTTAATATAATAATATACTGGCAAAAACATTGACAACATGCATAAGACAATTTGCATTTGAACCACTTTGGTTCTGAATGTACCAGCTAGAATAAATACACGAAAAATAATGAACATGTATTTTACTTACTTCAATCTCTTGCTTCTAGCATGATACGAGTTTATGCAAAGTTTTGCTTAAAGTAATTTACATCGTTAAAAGGATGGTAAATTAGATCAGAAATTCAATAAGACTGAAATGTAGTTGTTGAACATGTCAAAATGGTGTCTAGTGACGATCACCATAATAGGGTTTTATCCCATACTTGAAATTGAGATTGTCGTTTTTTTTTACAAAAGATTATCGTTTATTTATCACTTGGAATTGAACTTAATATTTTAGAGTTAATAACAATACTTAAATATTATGCACCGATCACTTACGCTAGATTCCACTGGTAGGGATATTGTGGTAGGGATATTGCATCTTATATGCAGGGGTTGAGGTTCGAATCGCGGACACTTCACTTCTTCACAATTAAATTTGTGAGCTCTAGCCACTAGACTACTTTTTTTTTTGATGGAGCCACTAGGCTACTTAACAAAAAAAATTCCAGTGGTAGAGAAATTATCATTTAACCTATATAAAATATTTATTTTATATCCAAAATAATAATTCACTTTGCAGAACATTTTTACTAAAAGTCATGATTGTTTGATATTTTTGGTTTTGATTTATTGGCCTAAATAGTGTTTGGTTGGGGAAACAGAGGGGATTGAGAGTGGTGATTTTGAATAGATTTCTGCTCTGCCCCCAGCACAAAACACTCGCGCCCTACAGTATTGTCAAAAATACCCTTGCGCTAGTTAAGTAGCGCTGCACACCTTAACTAGCGCAAGTATATGACTTAAGTAACGCCGCGCACCTTAAGTAGCGCAGCGTTACTTAAGTCATATAGGCGCGGACAAAACCAAATATCCTCATTTCTCCAACTTTACCAAACACGAAAATTTCCTCTCCAAGTGCGATTTTCACCATTCTTGCGCCATTCAAAGCCAATTTATCCCATATTATCAAGTAAGTGATGATTACCCTACTTAATTGCATTTAACTTGTAGAAATTTTTGTTTTTTTTGAAGAAATATAACCTTTTTAGGGTTTTATAAATTTTGTTTGCATGTTAGTTTTGATGATTGTTAGTGATGAATTAACTTAGGAATTGTTGTTTAGAAGTTGTTTAGAGTACATTGTGGTAGTTTAGGGTTTGAAAATTGTTAGATTACGTTGTTGTTTGAAAATTGCACACCAAATGTTTAGTAAAATGTCTCAATGGTAATTGTTTTGTTTTTTTGGATTGTGACTTATGAAATTAGTTAGCATATGGTTTGTTAATTTTGATTATAATATGTTTGACTGCAATGTGGTAGTTTACGGATTGAAATGTCATTGTTGGAATTTTAGTGTTGTTGTTGAATTGTTGGAAATGACATAATGTTCGTGTGAAATTGTATCATTTAATTTGTGTTTTGTTAAATATTGTGCAGATATGTCTCGGAGGAATACTTCTCAGATACCGTCCAAGCAGGATAGGAGCGACATACTTAGGGCAGGGAGGATTGCCCCTACTGGTAGTGTAAGGAGGGAGAAAGAAGCATCACGCCCTCCTATGGCTGGTCGAGGGAGAGGTGGGGGAACGCGGATTGCTAGAGTTGATGATGCGGGAGGGTCATCGTCGCATACGGGTCCATCCCAGACGGTGGACCCAACGCAGTATCAGGTGTATGAGCACCCGCATGGTCATGAGTATCAGTTTGAGGACCCTCAGCCTCACCAGTATCAGTTTGATGCTTATCAGCAGCATCAATATCATCATGAGGAGCCTGTTGTTGAGGAACCTCAGCAGCATGAGGAGGCTGTTGTTGACGAACCTCCGGCTCGTTTTCAGGGGGTGCCGAGGGTGGTGTACGAGGCCGACCTGGACGACTATGCAGGGGGGCCTTCTGACCTCAGGCTTCTACCTCACTTTGGTGGACATGTGACATGCAGGATATGGGTCGATGCCGATGTAAGTATAATTTAATGTTTATTTTACTTCTTTTACTATTTATACAACTTAATCTAATTATTATTTTACTTATTTATTTAATGTTAGCATGTAATTAATGTTTGTTTTGCTTATTATTTATTTAACGGTGCTGTTTGTTGTGTTTTGTATTTGTATTTCAGTTCCGAAGAAAACATAGGGTGAAAGGCATATCACACGCGAAGAAGCTGAGCATTACAAACTTGACATTGCCTATGCCCGGGGAAGGAAATGATTGGTTTTCGGATGAAGTGAATGCGTCCGGCCTTACTCCCCTCCTCAGTAGTGGATATGAGAACATATCTCACGGGTTCGTTTGTGCGATCACCGAGAGATGGCATGGGGAGACCAGCAGCTTCCACCTACCCTTTGGAGAGATGACCGTCACACTAGATGATGTGGCGTGTCTCCTAGGCATCCCCATCACTGGGAGGCTCCTTCCTGATAGAGAGTTAACCCGTGAGGAGGGGCTAGAGATGATGCAGGCGGACCTACTGTTTACAGAAGAGGATGCCGCTAAGGAGCTGACAAGACAGGGTGGTTGTCACGTCAGTTTTGGTGTCCTGAAGAGGCGCTACGAGGAGCTCTTGCATAGGTGTAATCAGCTGGTTGAGATTGACACCGAGGAGGAGCAACACGAGCGAGCTCTGGTTAGGTTGGCCTGCATTAAGGCGTTTTTGTTGCTCTTGCTTGGCTGGACCATTTTTTCGCCAAGAACAGCAAAAACGTTAATCTTCTCTGGCTGCTTGCGCTGCAAGATATGGACGAGTTGGGCAGCTGGTCATGGGGTGGGATGGGACATGTTTTCCTATATGAGCAGCTATCACTTACCTCCGACTCATCAGTGGCCTCCTGCGGTGGTTACATGACATTGCTTGTGGTAATATTTGTTTTTCTTCTTCTTTACTTATTTGATCGTAAATGTTTAGTTTTGTATAATTATTGCGGTGATATAAATATTTGTTTCTTTGTGTTTGCAGGGATGGACTTTGGCGCACTTCTCGAACATCATTCCGAGGATTGATGCTGAGGAGTACGACCCTATTGTTGCCCCGCTTGTGAGTCAATGGAGACCTCCCAGGGGCTTTTCTAATCCTGGACACTACCGAGCTGCCATTGATTCCTTAAACCATCCACATGTCAATTGGAGGTCGTACGAGAGACGACGACACATCACGCCCTTCCAGGACATATGTTGGTACTCCGGATGGATCATGGCCGGCCGCGACAGGATGGTCCGTCACTTGCCAGAGCGGGTTCTTAGGCAGTACGGGTATGTCCAGAGGATTCCCAGGCCTCCTACAGACATCGAGGTTCTTGCGGCGGATGACGTGACCCATGCCTTCACGGAGTTTGCTCTACATGTCCTCAGCCATCAGCAGAGGGGTGATCAGGTTCCGGATAACCAGCCATGGGCTCATACTAGAGGCTACATGAGATGGTTCGTTGCAGTGTCACATCCTATTGTGAACCCTCCTGCGGCCATTCCTGATTATGCAGTTGTTGCCCCTCCTCGTCCTGTCCCTCCTTATGAGGAGGTTATTGTTGAGCAGCAGTGGGCCAGACATCCTCCAGACCCATACCAGATCATTAACAACATCAGAGCCAGAGTGGACAGTGCAATGGGGCATTCTGATGTGTTTGGTAATCCGGAGCTTCTTTGCATAATGCAGGGCATCCAGTCATAGTGGAGCATGATGGAGCAGATACCGCCTCCCTGGAGGAGTAGTAGGAGTCCACGGGACTAGGGTTTTATTCTAGGTTTTTTTATGACATTTTGAAGGATTTGATTGTAATCCTATAACATTTGCCCTTTTATGACAATATTCGTTAATTTTTCCTGTATTCTGCAATTTTTCGTTGATTGAATGAATGTTTGAATAAATGATGAAAAATGCATGCTTGAATGAATGTATGAAAGAAGGATTTAAAAATCAGGGAAAATAGAGGTTCTGCCTTGTCTGTGCTGTATGCACAGAATGTGCGCCACTTAACTGGCGCATGTGCTAAATGTTGTGCCAGTTAACGCGCGCAGTGTTTTACACATGCGGCAGTTAAGTAGCGCGGCATGCGTTAACTAGCGCAGCATTTAGCACTTACGCCAGTTAAGTAGCGCAGGGGTATTTTCGGAATGGCTGCAGGGCGCGAGTGAAAAGTGCAGGGTGAAGAGCAAAATTCTTTTGAATATATCTATCTTGTTTTGCTTCACTATTTTGAAGAGAAAACAAAATCTTTCATCAAGTGATTGAGGTCAAGTAATTAATAGGTTTTAATTAAAGTCAAATCAATAAAAAAATTGTATTCGAACCTTAATTAAAATAATTATTGATCATATTTTACGTAAGTATTATCTTTTGATACACGAATTGAAGGAGTTAAATGAGTGGTGTTCAGACTTTTATGAAAGAGGAAAATTCTAAGAAAACAACTAATATATCATCAACATTTTTTTTTCAAAAGAGTTACGGGGATAGAAAGATCAAATTAATTCAAGATTCCTCCTCCCCTAATTTCATATGAACCAAACAAAGAGATAGATATTTCTCACCATCTCCCCTCTCAATCAAACATTTGATATCTAATTGAATATCTCATTTCCCTCCTCCTCCCCCATTCCTTAAAATTCCTCATCTCTCCTCCCATATTTTAAACTAAATATGCATGAAGAAGCATTTCTTGGGATGTTACTTTAATTCAATAAGTCATGATCAGTGAAACCAATTAAGTTAATTTATCCCTTCCTCCATACGGCTGAAAACACTCTCAAATAAAGAATCAATGAAAACAAGGACCACTCTAGCAACAATCACTTTCTTTGCACTCAAATTGAAACATTGTATTCTATTTGTTTTTGTTATTAAAAGACTATAAGGAAAGCCTTTATAGTATATAGTCATGCTCATTTTCAATGAGCAATAGTTATTCTAAGCTGCATGCACATATATAACATATTCTTAGTCCCATGTTTACATAGGGTGTAGCTCACTGTATTTCGTATTACCTTTACATTAGAATATGTAAGAAGTGAATGTTCAATTTTTTTAGTAAGATTTTAGTTGAGTCTTGTGAATAGAAAATTTAAACCTTACAAGAGCTTTAATCACCCCTTAAGTAGATTCATCATCTAATTGACTCAAATTAGCATATATATGTTTTTATTGGCAAAATCGCATATTCACAATCGCTTAAAAACAACACTTTGGAGTTTTAACAAAATCACAGTACATATGCGTTGTGAGATTCATAATTGTGTGTATTAAGTTAGAATAGATAGATATTTGATTCAAAATTGAGTTCCATATTTTTTGGTAGTGGCTGGGGTTTGAACCCTAGATCTTTTTTACGTTATGAGTTCCATCTATCAACAATAATATCATTCTTCCCTAAAATGTTTACCCTTTCACACCCTCAACAATGAATAAAACAATTAATATATGTGTATTGTAAAAGCTTAGTGCACTATTGTGTGTATATATATTCTAACAAAAAATTGTGAATATATAGATCTTTATTACTCTCTCTGTCCCTTTTTAATTGTCACATTTTGATTTTTTACATAAACCAAGACACTAAATGTATTTCACTACTTTTGATACAATAACTTATGTTTTGCCTATAATATCCTTAATTATTTAATATCATATTTTATATATTTTTCTGTGCAATAAATTACTAAGGGCTTTATAGGAAAAACATTTAATGTTACATTGAACTTTGAAAGTGACAGTTAATTAGAAACAAATTTTCTATAAAAGTGCCGGTTATAAAGGAACGGAGGGAGTATCATATGCCATCACTTATTTTTTTTCAAAAACAAAATATATGCATACATCTTCTTCATCATAATAATATAATTAACAAGATGAATTGACCAGAACAACACCCTTAATTTCCTCATCTCCAACTTCAATTGTTAACCTCAAATTAAAGAAAAAAACAGTACATATTATTGTTTTAATTTCCCACCATTGAAGCTTCTGCTTTCTGCTGGAGCCTGAATGATTTCAATTGATCTCCACATTTCACAGCCTGAAAGGAGCTTGAGTATTTATATTTGAGAAAACCTGTGAGGGATTAAAAACCTATACATAGTATAAATTAGAACCCTATTGTGTTCTAAATATCAGGAGTTTGACTCCCTTATTAGAGTAAGAAATGTATTTTTTATATATAATAGGTAAACTATAAATTTATAATAATAATAATAATAATAATAATAATAATAATAATAATAGACTGTTAAATCATTAAAATATAACAATTGTAGATCTGCACTTTATCTTATGTATGTCAATAGAAATTAAAAGCATGAAAATGAACTACTTTCTTGAAGGTAATTAATCTGAAAGTGAATCATTGATAGAATTCCCAAAGAGTTAAACAAACCAGATTGTTTATCAGTTTGCTTCTTGGGCATACAAATTCCAAACCCTAATATAACAGTTTGGTAAATGAATTCAATTTTTGTTTTAAACAAGTAAATGAATTCAATATTAGGTACATTTTTTTTTACATATAATTTTTCATATAAAACATTATATGCCAAGAATAAACTATATAACCATGAGATCACCTGGTGGTAGGATTTTTGTTAGCCTTTAGCCTCTTAAACTTAACGGTAGGTAGTAGCTAGGTTGGCTGAGTCTGAGAGTATAAGATCCAAATTCATCAATTAATTTTTAGAGTCAATATTCATAATTGCGAAAATAGCTTCTGCATCATGTCTTTCATACATCAATAAATCTTAATTTTAAATTGTGGTCGCAATTGCGCTGTAATTGCATCATATTATGGAAGCTCGCCGTTAAATACAACTAATGCCTGCATTAATTTGCTCACAAAGACATAAAAAACATGGATGTTAAGGCCACAGCGGCGCTGACGTTCACATACCATTTTTACAAAACTTGGCAAACCTAAATCAAAAACGATTTTCATGAAACTGATCTGAATACCGGTCAGATCAGCCTAAAAAGTACCTCATATATATAAAGAATGATATATGATATGAAAAGAAAATGTACCTGAGATGCATAATATGACATATGATGCATAAACAGATATGCATAGTATTAGAAAACAATATAATTAAAGGGACTGAATTGAATTAAAGAAAAAAGATGGTGATGGGGTGACAGATAGAGAGTGAGCACACATAGCTTCGAGAATGAAACATCATACAAGAAAGTACCATGTGTGCTCACTCTCTTCTGTCACCTCCCTTACCCTAGATCGAATCTGATATGCGTCGATCACCTTTCCTTAAGCCTGCAAGGATTGCATCAAACTAAGCTTAACCCTTATAAATTATTTCTGAAATAGGTGATGGAGGGTTGGGGGAAAAGAAAATAATAAACAAACCATAACTCTCTAAATTCTACAACAAAGAAGCTAAGTGTTCCTTTTCTATGGAACAAATGAGAAACTTGTTGTTGTCTGAGGAGATGAAGAAGGATACAAGGGTTTATATAGAGCCCAAAAAGAGAAAATAATTGATTGCATCATGTATAAGTATGGAAGGAATAAATGTGGGGTTTGTCTTCCATTGCTATTTTAATTATAATTTATTGTAAAAGTTACATAATGTAAGGGGGAAAAAACAAATAAATTAAAAAAAAAAGTATATAAAAACTTTATCTTTGTCGTATATAGAGAAAACTCACTTGAGATAGAACTCACCTTGTGTGTCTAACCATTTTCTTAACAGAGATTAGTTTATGCTAAACAATGATCAATACTTCGTTTATAAAATAATTGATCAATACTTTGCTAACTTACTCCTTATAGTTTTATGCAAGTGTAGATTGTTAATTTACTCCTTAATATTTTTAGGTGACTGATATTAACAGTCGGATATACTCCAACAACCCCAACCACAATCTCACTTACTCATTGTTGTTACCAAAGCATCTTAAAAGCCCTAGTGGCAAGGAGTTCATACGGTTCAAATTTCATTGTCCATTTTCAAGTTACTGTGTGTACTGAAAAAAGTTTAATTCCAAAGCATCTTGTAATTCTAAATGTGTGTTGACTGACCAATTATGTTTTGAAGTCTCTTCAAAAAGTAATTGTTTTATTTGAAAAATTAAAAATAAAAGTAGCAACTTTTAAGCTGCAAAATCATTTATGGCTAATTAGCTCTCATATATTCCCGTGAGACAAGAGTTAAGGAAGAAAAAAGTAATATTTCAAATAAAAAATGATAGTTTTTAAACTTTTAATGCATTGACTACATAACATCCAATACAAATACTACTATATTTAATTCCTTAACCAGTATCTTCCGAGAACATCGGTTAACATTTCTCAATTTTTTTGGTCACAATACACATGTGATTTCTTGTGTGCATATAAATCTAAGTGCATTTTCTTACATGTGTTTTTTTTTGTGGTTATAATAAACTTTAAGAAAATTGTTAAGAAAATTGTGAATCTGAGAAATCATAGATGTGAAGAACCACTCAATGCACATAAATTTTATCCTTTCTTACCCCCGTTGAACCAATTGAACAAATTAAATCATGACATTGATGTTTTCTTGTTCAATCTTCCATCTATAGTTTTAAAAATATTGCAATAACATGTGGAGTTGAAAATATACAGTTAAATTTAGAGTTGATCTTACGTGATTGAGAATGAACAACTTCCATAGAGATGGATGTTGGAGGGTTGCACCTCCAAACATTCCAACGTTCAGGTTAGTATGAGAGAAAAAAGTGAGACGTATCAAATAGAAAGAATTGTGTACCTTGCATTTGTGATGAAGGGTGGTTTTATAGCACTAGAGAGGAGTTGTTGGAGAGTGATTGAATGACCATTACAAACGGCGCATCGCCAATGTTTGGATACAGTGACCACTAGAAAGACGCTACTAGTCGTTGAGGCATTATAAATTGGAAAAAAAATAAAAAATGTTTACATTTAATTTACAAGACCGGAAAAAATGTTATAATAGAGTTTTTTTTCATCTTTCAAATTAGCAATTTCGCATCATCAAGTGTAATTCAAATTATATGGAGAAAGAACTTGAAACCTTTGAAACTAGGACCAAAGTTCCAGACTTAAAAACGAGGAGAATAAATTTCTATTTCATTTAAAATAAGAAATAAGAAGTGTTAGATAATAAACTATTGGATTTAAGTTATTGACTTTTATATTTTTAGTTAGTCTAGACCATTTAGTTTTGGAAGAGACTTCTGTGACTTTGTATTGGATGACTTTGATGACTTTAGTGTAATTTAGATGAAAGAAAGTGATGATTGAATGATTAAAATAATATATTTTGTGAGAGAGAATTATTGGTTAAGAGAGATAGAGACAAAGACACTCAAAGTCACCAAAGCCAAAGTCACCGAAGTGCTACCCTTTAGTTTTGCTATATAATCTTTTGTAACTCTATTTTAATATTCTATGTCATTGTAATATTATTGAAAACCCTAACCATATTTTGTTATTCACTATTGAAACTCAATATCTTCAACAACACTTATGCATAAAATAATGATCAGGAAGTCAATGGAAAAAAAAGGATCTTGCTCTGAATGACCATGCCAAGATCTAAGTGCAACATTATTGTTGTTCATCTTGAAGGAATATCCATGGTGTTTTACTACTCATTTCACATAATATACTTCAGATCGATCGAGGTGTTGCCCAACACATGGAAGTATAATGGCAGGTTCCTGAACTAACTAACCAATTAGTGCTCAACACAACCCATGAACACAAAAATCTAATACGGCGATAAAGCAGTTTAAAGTATAGTTGCTTTATGCTTTATATTAATTTAAAACATTATTGATTGATGCAAAGTAAATATTCATAGATGTCAATATTCCAACCAAGCGTTTCATGCGTGTTTGAGTTTTGGCCTCAACCTCTTTTTAATAGATTAATTAAATTTAAGTTTTTCTGTACTAAGATAACAAATGTGTTTGTTAACGGATGAATTGGTCGAAGCGTTAAAGGATTTTGACTATTTAAACATACGATTAAGGATTCGATTCATAAAAATCTGGTTGGAATGAGAGGAAATATCATGTGTGCCTCACAAGTTCACAGAAGAAGATTTCGAGTCTGAAATCTTGAGAAAGAGTACACTTCTAGGTCTCAAATCAATACCACCAGACCAACCCAAGTTTTTAAATTACTACCCATAAAAAAACACTTTCGAATGTTTTTATCATGTTTGTTACGGTTTTGAGAAAACGAGAATTAGTAAAAGAGTCTATAAGCGACTTTAAATAATAGGTTGCTTTTAGGAACTTCTAAAAAGAAAAAATCATTTTCTTATAATTGATGCATCTATTATCTTATTATGAAACTTAATGACTACTTGTATAAAAAAATTTAATGACTACAAAAAATACAACCTTATTCGTTTCTAATTATTTGAAACATCATCAAAGTTATATGTTTTTGTGTCTTTTGTTTCAACATTCCCATATTATTTCTCTCTACAAATTAAAACTAACTAAAACAAATGATCCTGTAATAACTCCCTTTTCCAAACAATTTTTTCCATAAATAGTCAAAACAATCTCCAATAAAAACTGATAATTTATTCTCTAATTATTAAACCTAATTGTCAAAAACACAATTATGGCCAATTCAAATTCAAATAATTTGACGCTTGACAAAAAAAATCATTTGACGCTTCAACATTTTATTTACAGTTTTGTATCTTTTCGTAATAAAAAATATCTTTTAAAGGGGAGACAAAACAACTGGTCAAAAAATTAACATAATTTTGTAACATAAAATTCAAACAAGTTAAATTATTAAAAACATTCATAACACTATTTTCTTCTTTGAATTGGTTATTGGGTAAGTCCTTAATGTTCATTTGTATCAACTAATTTGTCTGCTTAGATAATCCTTATCTGTAGGAATGTTAAGAAAGAAAAAGAATGAAAATTTTACGTTGTAAATAACAAAATTCAAGTTTTAAAAGTTTACTTAAGTGTAATACACCATTTTTAAGACAATACTTTAAATTTGTTTTCTTAACAAGTATCCTTCTTTAACTATTTATTTAACCAGTTGGTTTCGCTACATATACTCCCTCCATCTTTTTTGTTGGTCATGTTAACATTTTTTTTGTCTTAAAATAATTGTCTCTTTACCATATCAATTTAATATTTATTATTTTTTCCATTAATATCTTTATTTATTAAATTTCCTTCAACTTAAATACTTCACTAACAACATTGTTATACATCGCGAGGCATATTATCCCGACGGAATCACGACACCTTTGCAATCATAATTTTGCTCCTGCCATAATACAAGGGAGGGCGCCACAATACAAGGGAGTGCATTCTTGGAATTAAGAAAAAATATGTCTAGTGCAATTTAGTTGTCGTGAAAATTTCTCTAGTTTATCCATCGCGATAACTAGCATTATTCCTCCACTAATTATAATTAATATGAGTGTTTTAGTAAATAATGTTAATTTCACTATTAAAATCTGTTTTGTTAAAAAAAAATACTTTTAAAATTAATACAACAAATCATTTTCTTAAAAACCGCATACAACCCTTAAAAGACTATTGTAATAAGACGGAGGGAGTAGATTTTTTTTTAAGATTGGCTGCATAAGATGTGTGCTATCTATTGGATATATAAATCACAAAACCTTGTGATTTAAGGGGGAGGTTAACCCAATCATTTTATAGGACCCTCCATGAATGATGATTATCTCTGTGCATGTGAATCACACCGAAAGATATGTTGTTTCACGCCTCAAACTCAATCAAGAGCATGATGTACAGATCATTTTGACGCAATTTCCCCGTATCTTCGTAGCAACATCTATATCTTGTGCTTGTAATCATGTTATGTTATAGGATAGATACCAAAAAGGGCAAGAAAATCCTTTCCCAATATGGAAGAATATATGAGTATTAGATTCTCCTGACTTACCCTTTTTTGATGGACAAGAAGGATTTTTTTTTTTTGACAAAACGAAGGATGTTGATATATATATATATATATATATATATATATATATATATATATATATATATATATATATATATATATAAAAGATGTTGTTACATTACATTATATGCTGGTTGCATTATTGATTCCAAGTTTAATTTTTCTATTTTTCTATAGACGTGAGATGAACGGAATTAATGCAAATACAAATATTTGTGTCTTTACATGAACAAAATATTATCCGTGTATAACTACATAAACAAATCCTCGAGTTTATTAAAAAAATAAATATTTCTTGATAAAAAAATTGTGACTGTATCATCAACACCAATTATGATAAGCATTTTTTTAAGTAAACTATAAAAAAAAAGTTAATGTTGCTAATGTTTAAATTTTTTGGTTCTTCAATATTATTTACATTTGAATAGAATGCAAGCAGGCAACAAGCTGCGCCGCTAGACCTTTTTTGATGGCTAAACCAATCCTCATAAACACAACATTCATGAACCTAGGAAAAATGACATTGATATGCATGACCTTTTGAACTCTATGTAGAAGGTCAACAACCTCTGGTGCTAGAAAACTGAAAGTGTCAAAAACAAATGGTATAAAAACATGTTGATTGTAGGACACAATTTCTCATGTTTGACCACTTTGTTTGACGTAACTTTTATGGCTGCTTGTCCTACCGTAAAAGGCCCAACACCTAATCCCACAAGTGGTGAGACCCCAGTCAAATCTACACATGCATGTTTTTCTCCTACCAATCTGTACACCATAACATCCGCAGGCCTGAGTGTTGATCTTTTATCTAGTGGGTTAGTCAAAAAGTTCATAGACGTCTCATTCTTCACTGATACTCCTGCCCGTCTGAATATATCAAAACGTACATCCCTAACAAAGTTATGTATGTACTTAAAGCTATGAAGCTACTTACAATGGATGACATGCTCCCCAGAAGTATCTAGACACGTCTAACAACAAACATGGCACACCTCATCAATAGAAAATAGTAGAATCGTGAGATTTTTATACTTGTATAGTCTAAGATCTAAATTGGGAAGAGATTGGATTGATGCTTAGGAAATAAATTGATGGCTTATACGCAAAAGATAATTATAGAGGCACTTGCATGAACCCTCTGCAATAGCTGCATCATACAACTCAAAGAAAAGCCGTTAGATCTCTTTTTTCTCTCTCTTTTTTTTTGATTCATTGACTTTTTTTTGTTGATGAATTTATTTCTCCTCACTTGATACTCGTTAACATAATACCTCCCCTCACTTGATACTCATTGATGAATTTTGATTTTTTTATTTTTTTTGATTCGGTGATTTTGAAGCTAGTTGTAATATAGGTAGCCATGACAAGAGATTAAAATCTCTTGATAAGAAGTTGCTGAACACCCTTCAAAGTTATAATTGTTAAATTGAATTTTGAATCAATGATATTTATACACATTCCCTCTAATTATGGATTTAACATGTTTTTTTTGATCCAATTACTCTTTCAAAATGAATATTATCAATCATACAAATTAAAATGTTGATATTGTCGATACATCACATCCTAACAAATAATTATGAGTTGGTGAAAGTAGTAAACTAGTAATGATTGTTTGTTTTTTTTACAAAACATTTTAAAAGAATCAAACTATTCTTTTCTTTTCAAATGATAAACTATTCTCTTCTCTATTTCTTTTCATTTGATAAATAATCTCTTCTTCATTTTTTTCTTTTCATTCGATAAACGGTCTCTTCTTTATTATTTTGACTGCTGTTAAAAAAATGTAAATGCTAACATATATCTTTAAGAAATGTGTTAATTAGTTAAATATAAAAAAAAACTATCTTAAAAATTATGCATTTAATTTCTTAAAATTTAAAATTTGTACAAAATGTTTACTTTTAAATTTTTAAAGTGGAAAAGACTTAAAAAATAAATAAATAGAGTTGCATATATCTTCGTAGGTAGCACGTGGATCCTTTTAGATTTGCTAACAGTTCCATTTTTGTCTTCTTTTGACTATAACGAAAACGGGGCAGTGCAGTGCCAAAACATCATATCAAAATGATTATTTTTCCAACACATTGCATAAAAGTCTGTCGAGATTTTATATGGTATCAATTGAGAGGAGGTATTATGTGAGAGAGAGGTGATAGGATAAATACAACCTTAGGGTCGGTCTAACGTCAAGCAATCTAAGCAAGGGTTTTAAGTCTTAAAATTTTTTGTGAAAAAAAAAACCTCTAAAAAATTAATTTGGTTATAAATATATTATATAATAGATAAATTATCAATATTTGCATAGCTTAACTGATTACTAAGAAGACCTCAATTACTTTTAGTCATGAATTTAAATTTTGGTTTTCACAAAATTGATTTTATATAAATATTTAATTAAAAAAATAATTTTATATAAATTTTGGTCTCCACACATTGCATAAAAGTTTGTCAGAGATTTTATATTGTATCAAGTGAGGGGAGGTATTATGTGAGAGATGATGGGATAAATTCACTATTCCCAAACGCATCTGTGCCACGACGCGCGGCGAAGCCGCGCTACTCGTGTTGTAGCACGGGTATCTCGACTAGTTAGTTTTAAATTAAGGTCTTGTTAACGAATATCGCCAGGGTACTCTTTTAACATTTTAAAAAAAGAAATTATTTCATAAAAAATTAATTTTTTTAATTTCTAATGCTTTGATTATATTAATTTTCAATAAAGTTACCTTCGAAAGGTCTTAAAGAATGTCCCGGAAACACTCCTTAACATTTCCCTTTAAATTAACGAAATTACTTACTCTACGTTTTTTTTTAATGATCGAATTTCTCTACATATTATATATCGAAAACTATATAAGAATGGGTATGCGAGTAACAAATTGAATAGGTAATCTTTGTTAGATAACAAAATCAATTTTCTTGAATATTACATTTATAAACTTAGGAGACACAATATTATTATGCATGATCTTTTGAACACGCTTGATATTATCGGTCAGATAAACCATCAATTTAGTTTCTTATCAATCATTTACGAATTAGTTCTTACAATATACAAAAATAATAAGTAATAAATATAAAGTATATGAAGTTTTTTAGTTTAGAAACTAAATTTGGTCTCCAACATTTGAATATCAAGTATATAAAGTATATAAATTAATAAATATAAACATTTTTTAAGGAGTTTATCAGGTCTCCAACATTTGAATATCAAGTTCTAAATTTGACAATTTTCAAATATTTTAATTATTACTATTAAGTTTTCATATATACTTAAGAAACTAAATTGATAGTTTTCTTACAAAAAATGCTTATGATCTAATTGGCGTTGAGGATACAAATGACAGTTCTTTATCTCATGTCTATAGGAAAATAGAAAAGTTAAACTTGGACCTCTAAAAAAGAGTTAAACTTGGAATCAATAATGCAACGAGCATATGATTATGTTACAACATCCTTCCTGTCCAACAAAAAAGGGTATGTCAAGAGAATCTAATACTCATATTCTTCAATATTGGGGAAGTATTTTCTTGCCCTTTGTGGTGTGTATATATATATATATATATATATATATATATATATATATATATATATATATATATATATATATATATATATATATATCCCACATCATATCATGATTACACGTATAAGATATAGAGATTCCTATAGAGAAATTGCCTCAAAATCCGTATACCATGCTGTTGAGGCTTGAAACAACCTATCTTTCGGTGTGATCCACATGCACAGAATAATCATCATTGATAGAGGGTCATGTAAAAACCATTAATTTATATATCAAAAAATATTGCTTATAAATATACATTAGTTATTAATAAATCTAAAAAATAATTTTTTCGTTTATAGTAGTGATGAGTTATGTACAAGTACAAGTTCTGATGATATGAAATTTTGTTACAAAAACGAGAGGCCATGTGTGTGTTTTACTGACCTGTTTTGTTGGCCATTTTCCAACACGCTTGATATTATCGGTTTCCAAAACTACAAAGATTAGGGCTTATCACTTCTAAGCCAATGGAATCAATTACCCTAGCCACTTGGCCATATAGAGCCAATATAGCAAAGCAACCCCAACCACAAAATGTGATTATTGAAGATATATTCATGGACGAGTCATTGTAGAATGATAGCATCACTTTTTAATATTCTCTTTAGCGCTTATTTTTTTATTGGACGAAATTAATGTATGTCCTTCTATTTTGGGTGGGTTCAATTTTTAAAGTGTAGACCGACAATAATTTAAATCAATAAAAGAGTGAATATTAGATAGGGTATTCAAAAGATAGTGTTGCTAGTATTACTCATGAGTCAATTATTTTTATTATTATTGTTGTTGTTGTTGTTATTATTATTATGGGAAATTGATTAGATCGTTATCCTTTACCAATGTCAAAGTATCAAATATCCATGATTATTTTCCCAACCCATTGCTTAAAGCTTATATTAATTTATTTTCGCAAATATATTCTCTCTTGATAGTTGATTGTATCTTCCTTATTGGTAATGGTCATGTGGCGCCATCTTATTGTATGAATCAAACAAATAGTTACAAAATATTCGATACAAATTGTTGTTTTTGGATTTTAAAAGGATTACGAGAGAGCTTTGAAACAATTATCGGGGTGAGTCACGACCAGGTCGCTTTCTTTAAGACGTTTCACGGCACTACCGAAATTGTGCAAGGTAGACTATCAACCGTGGTGTCTCCAGGATAAAACAGCCCAGATTCTTTCTGTACGATTAAAGGCTGCACTGCCAAAAATTGCTCGAGAATAACACCTCAATATGGTTTATAAAACCACTCTTATATGGTTCGCAGACCACTCAATAAACCGAAAGCCCACAGAAAACCGAAAACCCACAGAGGAGGAAGAAAAGAACGGTTCGTCAACACGAACCGCGGGAGATGAGAAAGGGGAGAAAACCAGAGAAGAGCGTTCGATTCTCGGTTTTGGGATGAAGAAAATGAGAGTCCCGAGCTCTCTATTTATAGAGAGAATTTCCGGTTCGCAACCCGCGGTTTAGCCCACGACCCAGTTCGCGACCCGCCAAAATTCACCCACGACCCGGATAACGGTCACCCACGACGCGTAAACGTGTGGAACGTGGGGATAAGCATGGGCAGACGCGCGAGCATGGAAAACGTGGAACACGTGGGAAAGACTAAGTCTTGCGGAAATTTCGGAGCAAAAAAAAAATCTGATAGGTTTTTTTTATTTTCTGAGCCCAAAAAAATATTCCTTTTTCGACCCAAGCCCGGCCGGCGGCAGTGTCGCCGCGCGTGTTATATTATTTTTGGCATGGCTCACTCTGTTCACAAAAGTGGGTACCCCAAGGGCACACCCTTGGGATTGAATTCCCACATATATAAACACTACTAGAGTGTGTGCTTTACCCAATGTGGGACATAGACAATTTTCAATTCACACTAACACTAGTTTCTTCTTCCTTGTTTTTATATTCCAATGGCTCCCCAATCCTCACTAGCATACTCCAAGTTTCTCCCCAATATACACTAGTGTTCCAACACAAATCTTAAAAAATATGTAAGACTAAGATATGGTCAACTCTAAATGTACAAAGATAGTGATTGTCTGCATTTTTTTTTCCTAACATTGGATCAATATAAAGTAACATCATATCTCACTTGATTTATGGTAAAAATTGATTCGATATATATAATAGAAACAAATGTATGATACAACGCCTATTTTACTTATGCTGTTATGCATCATAAAATCATCTATAAAATATATGTATGAGAACTTTTTTGATACATTTCAAAATATTTTATTTTGGCACATTATATATAAGTTCTACAATGCGAATTGAAACAGAAAGAAAGGCAGACTTTCTTGCCACAGCAAACGTATTTGGTCTTCATCAGTGCCGTAAATAATTTTCACATTTGGATGGATACAAGATAGGATCCCAACAAGAGTGAAACTTGGAAAGAGATGTGTGATTAATGATGAGTACCAACAATATTGTGTCCTCATCGGTGCCGTACACCCTAAACCCTAATATATTTAAGGCTAAATTAATCTAATAGTCCCTCAACTAATTCTCAGTTTTCATTTTGGTCCTTTAAGTCTTAAAATCATCATTTTGGTCCCTGAGAATTAGTTGAGGGACCATTTTAAGACTTAATAAACTCTTTTATGTCTCCAAAGTATTTGATGTGGTCTCATTGCAATGAGTTTAGAATACATATTGTACTATTATTAATAATTTTTTCTTATAAAAAAAGCATAAAAGTTCTACTTGTTAATTTATTTATTTCTATTCGTTTTTGAGGAGAAAGAGGTTAGTATAATCCAAAGTTTAATTAATAAGTTTGATAAGTGATTTTTCGGCTAAGGTTTAACTCAGTTGCTCGTGAAGAATGTAAGTTTTTTTTTAGAGAAAGTTATATTACATGTATTATGTGAAAATTAAAACCGAATTAGAACACGTAAAAAAGGTGAATAAATTTTAATTTAACTAAAAAAGTGAAACAAAAAGCAACAGTTTTATTAAAGTATGATGATATCTAATCAATTCCCATAATTGACACATATAAGTAAGTATATCTTCAATTTTAGTAAAGAAGGATGTATAACTTCAGTTGTCATATTTCATGGTTAGGGATGGTTTGCTAGATGGCTATACATGGCCAAGTGACTGGGTGATTGATTTCATTGGCTTAGAAGTGATAAGCCCTAATCTTTGGGAATCGATATATCAATTGTGTTGGAAAATGGCCAACAAAACCCGGTCAGTCAAACATACAGTACTAGCCTCTCGTTAGGGCAACAAAATTTCATATTATCGTAAGTTATATATATGGAAAAAATTAAAGTTTATAAAAAACTATACTCCTTATTTTACAGGGTCCTACTAACCGGTGTTACGGGACACTGGTTAAGTATACCATAAAAGAGAATTATTACTATAAAAGAAAACTGTTTTTAACATTATTATAAATTAATTACACAATTTCAATACATTAATTACTATATAATTTCTTTTTCCATGTCAATAACTAGTGCCCGAGACACCGATTAACATTTCCTATTTTGTAGACTTGAGATAGAAGACCTAATTTGTCGAAAAAAAGTGGTACTCATTAACTGAAATAAAGAGCAGAAGTTATTCTTCTTGTTTTCTATTGGTTGTTAATTTGTCGTCAGAAAAGATAATTGCCAACTCAGGTACATGTGACAAGAATTAAGAAGCATGTGGTAGAAAGACTTTTGGTAGTGTGCAATGCATGCAAGCAAGACTGTATTGGCTAAGTGGGGCGGTTTTGCTGTATATATGTATCCCCACTCCTGCACTATTAACAGAAAGACTACTGCTAGCCCTAGGGAAGAATTTTGGTCTTTCTTTTAACTACTTTAGTCTTTATACTCATCACTCCATTTCAAAATATTGCCCTATCATATCTTTTCAAGGTCTTTTCTAACTTGTGTCTCAAGAGTATACCTTAGAAAACTCAAATGTAGTTCTATCGTAAAAAAAGATCAAATATCTCTTTTGATACTTTATGTTTTAAGACAATTCATTTTCAAGATTTTGAAGATTAATTTTGTATTTTGAGTTCTTTAAACTATATCATTAGGGCATATGTTGCATTTGTTTATTTTGCATATTTTAAAAGAATAATTTGTATTTTTCAAATAATTAATAAATATTTTTATCTCTATATATATGCCAAAATAATATGCTCAAATTCTCTAAAAAGAAAAATGATCAAATACTTATGACCATGTAAGACTTCATCATCTTCAATAGAGATGACCACTTTGTGTCAAAAGAGAGAACCTAGTATACTTATTGTATAGTTTTATTGATCTTCTTTCCTTTATTTTAATTTTATGAAAAGAAAACTAACTTTATTCCTCTTGTTTTTTTATTAAGAGTTAACAGAATAATGGTGGTAACTTTGTATGACAGAAGGACATTAGCTAATTAATTAATGGATTTACACAAGTTTCACTTGCATATATGCTGATGATTATGCAATTCCTCTATCATGCGTATCGATATGTGATTGGTCCAACCTTAATTATATATGCATATAGTTTTCAGTGTGTCCCAAATGCAGCAACACATGCATCTTCCTAATATCCAGTCTAGGTAGAAGTGGAAGCATATCACACCCTTAACCCTTAACATATTTTTATCAATTAATATATGTTGAAATCTTTGTACTTAATTATATATTTTAAAAACCTTCTACAGAACATAAAAACTTAAATGGTTTGAGAGATTATTACTTTTAGATGTATCTAAAAAAGAGAAAAACAGAAAATTTGTCTGATACCTTCTTTTCAAAAATTGTTTTATAAAACAGTGTTCAATTTATTGTTTATGAACTAAAAATCAAATCAATTTATGGATGTTTCTGGTTTTTAATTTTTAAATAGTTTTTCAAAATCATTTTGCATAAAAAATTTAAAAAACAAGAAGAATGTATAAAAATGTTTTTATTTTTGTTTTTCCTTTTGAAAATTTAGTTTTTGAAACGCAATATATACATTATGAAAATTCGATAATGTCTCAAAATTTCCTTTCTCAAGAATATAATTTTTTTTAAACCTTCGTAATTTTTGAAAACTTCATACTATATCACATCTTTATTTTTTATTTTTTTTAAAAAAAACTATATTTCATCTTACTTTCATACTTATATGTTTAAGAGAATGGTTTTGAGGTGGGGGTGTATAAATAAAATTTTGAATTGGGCAAACCCACTTATCAATAGTAGTGATTTTTGTCCAACCCAATACATCACAAAGGGGCCTTTTCAAATATTAGGTTAACTCAAATAGACAGTTTCTTTTCCCACCATCCGACCTTCTTGCGCACCCTACTCGGATTATAAAATCTGGAAAATGGGGTGTTTTGGACGATGTTTTATGTTTTGTGGATTATATAAACCAAAATTCATAGGGCGCATGGTAAACTAGTAGAGCACGAAAAGAAACAGTCATTCAAATATGAGGGTTGAGGGATATGATATTTTCTATACGCATGCGCTTGATCCTTTCAACCCTGCAAAATTTGAAAGGGACAAAAATATTATTAATTTTTTTTTTAAAATATGTTTTTACCTCCTGCAAATAACTACTCTCGTTTTTAGTTCTTATAGTTTTATTTTTAAGTCTTTGAAAGTAGATAACTTTTTATTTTTGGTTTCGAAGTTTTGTTTTTATCATTGTAAAATTGGATCATGTAATATAATTTTAGTTCTTATTTGGAGGAATTAAAATCAAATATTCTAGATATTACACAACCAATTTTAATATGAACAAATTTTGCAAACATCAAAACAAAACAATGAGCAAAAGTAGAAAGTGGTATATTTGCAACAACTAAAAATGAAGAAAAAAAATTACAAAAATTTAAATAAAGACACCCTATATAAGAACCAGAGAAACCCCAATCTTGAATTTAAAAAACAACCATATCTAGGATTTTCAAAAACAATATGCAATAGGCCCAAAAGAAGGAGCACATGTGACAACCTATAATTGGTGAAAATCTCTTTGAAATCACAAACCCATAGGCAAGAGACATGAGTCCAAAATTTTCAGCGATATATCAAAGAAACAAGTCGCAGAGGCATGCCGATGACTAGACAATGGTGCACCAATGAGGGAAAACACATCACCTCCCATCAACTCTACATCTTGAAGGTCAATCTTTGGATGTCGGGGGAGGTGAAAAGGGTAAGACAGTGGTAAGCTTTAACTTGATTTCAACAAGGGAGAAGAGGGCATTGAGAACTTCTTCCTTTAGGACGTTAATTATTCAATGTATTTAAAAAAATGAAGTTTTTTTTATAATAGTGTCAGAGGGAGTAGTCTACTTACCTTATTTGATAAAATATATTTTTTTGTTAATCTTTCGGTTCTCAGGGGAAAAGGGCTTTGGTAATATGGAGTTTGTTCCATACAGGAGTCGAACTTAAGTTTTCGTGAACAATTTGTTTTTGGTGAAACTCGTTAACCATTTAGGCCAAATTGTTTGGTTTGATAAAATATAATATATATTATTTGAAATTGCATTATATAATTGCTAAACTTATCTTATTTATGGTGTGAATCGTGTATTCGATGCGCGCTGGATTTGAGTTCAGGATCTCTGTCAAGTTGAAAAGGATCTCTTTCCATCGCATCCAAGCGTTGTTAGTGCTAAATTGATCTTATTTATATACATTTTTCAAAATTTTGGCCACTTATAAATTATATAGGAAGCTACAATTTTTTTTTGTGTGTCAACCGTTCGATTTCTAGGGAAAGAAGACTCAAGTAATCCGGAGTTCAAGTGCAAAGTAAGTTAGGTCTGACGAAGAATTGTTATACCAAGGAATCAAACTTGGTTTTC
The DNA here is from genome assembly GCA_958299785.1 of Medicago lupulina. Taxonomy (NCBI): domain Eukaryota; kingdom Viridiplantae; phylum Streptophyta; class Magnoliopsida; order Fabales; family Fabaceae; genus Medicago; species Medicago lupulina. The sequence continues at coordinate 54,081,207 of OY283141.1, read as the reverse complement.
CTGAACAATTAGTCATTTGGTGGAACCCATTAACCACTTGAGTTCAATCACTTGGTTAATAAAGATACAATTATTTATGAATAACTCGTAATTAGCACAATAAATTTTCGTGTGAATAATAAGCATAATATTTAGTGTAAATTACACTCTACTCCCCTAAAAGAAGCTAGAATTACACTCACTACGATTTAATCTATTTTAACATAAATAAATATGTTTACGATATCTACTAATTATAAAACACTATTTAAGAAAAAAAAATCATTTATTTGTAATTTAAATGTCAATGATGATTAAATTTAAGTATTTTTTTTTATTAATATTATAACTTAGAATATAAAATTAATTTTTAAATAATCATATTTTATCGACTTTAGTAATTTTCACTCATTTTAATTTTATTTTGTGTTGTTTTATATTTTATAATTTATAATAGGTTTTGAAACTATATGGTAATGAAATTGTAAATAAAAAATAGAGAAAAATATGAATTTGAATTTTGATTATATTAAAGTGGACCCACAATACTATTTTTCTTCGGAGTATGTTTTTTTTGTTGATAAATTACTAGAAATAAAAAAAGAAACTTATTAAGGGAAGAAATTGTAGATTTTAACATAAGAGGGGTAGAGAATGTAATTCAAGCTTCTTTGAGGGGTGTGGAGCGAAATATTTTCTAATATTTTTGCATAATAGAGGAGGGGAGTGCAATTCAAACATCTTTTCAAAGAGGGGAATGTAATTTACTCCAATATTATATTTAAGCATAAAATAACATCAACATAAATAGAAGCCATTTAATTTCCATGATTATAAAACACGTGCAAGAAATAAACAATTTCTTCCTAATATTTTAGCACTACATATGTCATTTATAATTCCTTAAAAAAAAAAGTCAACTTATAATAAAAATATCATTTGAAAATTTGTCACATTAAAAAAATCAGTAGTATAGTCACACACAAAAAGGACATTGTATACGTATTATTTGTCTGTATTGATATATTCTAAAATTACCCTTCAATTAATCTTGTAATATTTTTAGGCAATTACTTCTAATCTTTTTAGTTTTTTGAAGGGCCTAATCTTTTTAGTTAAACAAGGACATTTTGCTAAAGATAAAACGAGGCTTACATATTTAGGGATAGAGATAGTTGCATTTGATAAATCAAAGTAAACTAAGCCAGCTCCTAAGTCTTGGTTGGATCACCCCACACTGTCCCACTTTCTCTAAAATATTTGATCACCTCTCTTGATAAATAGAAAAAAGAGGCTTGACCTTTGAAGAGTGAGACAAAACCCTTCAACCTCATTCCTTGCTTAGTTTCCATGGAGGATTACAACAAACAAATTAGTCCCTATGGAAATAGCCAAATGATGCAGATGGAGGGCAACTATGGAGCAACTAAGCCTAATTATGATATTAGGTCCTATAGTGATTTTTCCTATGCACAAGCTCAAACGGGTCCTAATAATAAAGACTTGAAGTTGAAGAAAGAGAAAAGCATTTCATCAAGGTCTTCAATTTCCAAGTCTTGGAGCTTTGGTGATGATCCTGAATTTCAAAGAAAGAAAAGAGTTGCTAGCTACAAAATGTATTCTGTGGAAGGAAAAGTGAAAGGTTCATTTAGGAAAAGCTTCAAGTGGCTAAAGAATAGGTATTGGCATGTGGTTTATAGCTTGTGGTGATTTTGTGGTTCCTTTGTTCTTTTGGTTTTTCCTTAACAACATTTGAATATGATCAGTTTAATTGAGTTTGCCATTAAACGTTTGCTTATAAATTGGTATTGCTTTATTGGCTAGAGAAAGATCTTATTTATTTTGTTAATTGCATATGATGCTTTATTTAAGATGGTTCTTGTGGAATAAATCTATTTATAGGTGATATGTAAAGTGTGTGATGCTATTTCCTTGTATTCAGAACCTTTGTACTCTTACAAGCGCCTATGTTTATAAATAAATAAAGATTAATGTTATTGAGTATCTTTAGAACATTAGTTAAAGTATTAAAAACAATAAGTTTATATTAAAAAGTTACGTAATTATTGCATTGACAAAAGTAACAACTTGTATGTCTTAGACAAACTCTCCTTTAATGAAATCTTTAAACAATGTCCTTGGACAAAATCTTCCTCTAATAACCACAAATTATAGGATTAGGATTTTTTTTTTCTTTCTAGAGAAGGATTAGGATTACTTGTGATCATATATTTACGCATAGAAAAATTGATACATTAAAATTTAGATTAGATGAAACACATCTCTATATAATGAATAAAAGAATTTACGTATAAGTATGACAACCAAATTCAACAAAAATTTATGTATAACTACTCATCACCAAAAGAATTTCAGATTTAAATTAAGTCAGAACTAGAATGAGAAGAATGCCCAAGTATCTTAAAATTGAGTTGCTTATATTGGCCTAAATGCAAGTGCAACAATCTTGATCTCAAATTTTGACTGTGGCTCATTTCAAGAAGCACCTCATTGACATATATAGTCCCATTGATGATCAATGCTTTCTTTCTCATTTGTCCATTCACTTTTATCATGACATGCCACATGAGTTATGCTATACAGGGTCAATGTCACATGCCAGTCAAGTTCATATAGCTGGCACAATCTCATGAAATAGCTTTTCAACATATTCAACCTGTCATAACAGACAAATTAATCTTATACACAGTCTGTGAAGTATAAGCATTTTGCAGTTGTCCTCTTCCACCACAATAATAACAATAATGGACGCTATGAAAAACTTTAATTTTGACCATACCTAAAATAATATATATATTGTGTTTTGATATAATAATTTTTCTTTCAATTTTACTATTCATTTTTTTTTTTTTTTTATCATTTTATCGTTCATTCTTAATAAAAGTGGAAGGACAGACACATAAATCAAGGTCCAACATGGAGTTCTCAATTCTTTCTTTTCTTGGTAATAGCTAAGCCCTAAATTCTACTCGCATTTATTCATCAGATGTGAAATATTTCTACGAAACGGTTTTCTTTTCTGTAACTCTAGCATGCAAAACTACAATCAAGCTCGAGGATGTAGACCAAAGCAACTAATTTGAGTTGTAAATCGAAGACCTAAAACTGCTCCCATGAATTCAGCAACCTTTACTATATACAATATAGTTAGACTCATTTTAAAACTAACTTGTAAGGTGAAGATACCATTTTTGATAAACTCATTTCAGACTTCGTCTCTAGTTAACTTGAGACTTGAGTTTTTTCTGATAAAAATAAAACATGTATTGAACAAATAGACACGCCCATTAAAAAACTTTGTTGAAGATACAAATCAAAGCTATCTACGACTAAGGTTTTGCAACTCGAGAGTTTACCTCAACTCGTTTTGCTTAGGTAAACTTGACCCGTAAACTCAACTTAAAAACTCGTACGTCTTTACCTAAAATTAAAATTGTATAAAATTTATAATATGCATAACATATATAAGTTAATATAATATTGTATATAGGTTGATAGTGCAAAATATTACTTAATTACAAAGGCAAATTATACCAAACTACCATAATAAAACGTTATGCTCAACTTAACATCAAAATACAAAAATTAACACACAAAATCATAAGTTTCATAAGTTTCTAAGTTTAAGCCATCCATAAAATCTTTCAAAAAAGTAAGTTTCACAAGTTCCTAAAGTTGTTAATAAAACTATCTAAAAAGTCTTGACCAAAAAAAAAAAACTATCTAAAAAATAAACTAGATAATTTATTCAAAAGGTCAACAAACACCACTACCGCAACCCTAACCGGCATCGAAAAGTGAATTTCCACAATCGGAATCGCAACCCTAACTGGTATGTGCTCCTCTATTCATGGTTTGAGAACTCAGAAGAAAGGAAAAAAAACATTTCATTTTAGGAACAACATGTTACCGTAAAGGTAACTATTCAGTAAACGTTTCAGTCTTTGGACTTATAGAAAAAGAATTGGGTTTTAAAAAAAAGGCCAATTTTCTTTAGAAGTAAACTCGTAAAACTCGGTAAACACGGCTGAGTTTACACGAGTTTACCGAGTGTTAACTCGGTCAAACTCGTTAAACCTTCCAATTTTACCAAAAATCGAGTTTACCTCAGAATTAACACGATTTTGATACCTAAACACGTAAACTCGATAAACTCAAAAAGTTAACACTCAATTTACGAAGCATTGCCTACAACTTTAAACTACAAAGGGGAAGAAAAATCTTAATTTGAGAAACAACATATTATATTGTCAAGGAAAATAAAGGAAAGTGACTTGCAACAACATGAAACAAACAACGCCAATTTGAATCAAATATTGCAACGAGATGAAAAATTAAAATAATGTCCTTATCAACTCTCTTACGCAATGCCACTTTATTACCCAATTAGGATAATTGCAACGAGATGAAAAATTAAAATAATATCCTTATCACCTGAGCTAAGCTCGCAACGACACTTTATTATCCAATTAATATAACTAAGATAACTCAATATAAACAATTCAATTATAAAAATCAATATTTTAATTTTTTATTATATTTCAATCGTGAATCGTTATTTATTAATTTTGTTAAGTCTTAACCTAATTTTTTTTCTCTCCAGTAATCTTTTATTAGATTTGCAACAACTCTATCCTAAAATTTTGGCTCTAAATTTGCATCATATATATTTTTCATTTTTCTCTTTAATAACCGTGAATATTTTTCGAAGCAAAAATTTAATAAATATCTTAATCCTTATCATTATTATTTAATTATTTTATTAGGTCTGCAGTAACTTAACCTACTGTTTCTGTAGATTTTTTTTTTGACAAGTTGTTGTACACTTATTTAATATGTTTACTAATAGAATACCCTAATTTCCATACAAACTCGACTATCTATCCTAAATAATTTGTTAAGAACCATGAACTGCTGTATTAATTTTTTATGTTTAACTATAAAAGTAATAAATAAAATTGACTCGTGCAACAATATAATTTTGTATTCTTTTTATCTTTTTTCTTTATATATATTTTTTATCATCATTTGATTATAATATTGTATCTCTAATAATCTAATTTGCGTCTATTGATCAACTCATGATCTTATGGGTTAAAGATTATTTATTGGTCTCTATTATAGTCGAGAAGATCCATGCGTCGCACAGGTCATAAGTCTAATTTATTAGTAATTTCTGTTTGGGATAATTTTATCATTTAATTTCTTTTTGACTGAATAATTTAATTTAATCCAATCCTTATCCAAGGACTTATATACATAATTTTTTTAGGGGCTTATACGGTACATTTTTTTTTAATAAAAAGTACCAAGTTTTTTTTTGACAGAATAAAGTACATAGTTAGAAACTAATCTCTCAGTTCCTTTTTAAGTGTCTTTTTAGAAAATTTTCTTAAAAATAGTAAAATGTATTTTTTCACGTTTTCTTCCAATTATAACCTCATTTTAATCCAACAATAAATTCCTATTTTTTTTGCACACACACATTTTATCTTTCCAATAAATTTAATATGTTATTTTTTTCTCGTAACAAACAATTGTTAGTTATTATCTTTTTCTCCAACAAATTCCTAATCACCGGTCGAAACTCAATATGTTGGGAAGATTCTTCTCCTTCTTCTTCTTCTTCTGGATATTTGTTCAAATCAAATTCATAATCTGCATCTTCATTTAAATTAAAATCCATTAGCACTCTTGATGAAACTTCTTCTTCTTCATTGTCATCCTGTTCTTGTTCTTGTATCTTGTCAAACGAGTCTTCAACTATTTCTCCCTCTTCATCTCTCATCAACAGTTCTAATGAGTCTTTCACTTTTTCTTCCTTTGGAACTTCCATGGAGTCTTTTATTTTTCTTCTCTCAAATTTGTTCTTTTACTTTGCACTTGAAATTTTTAACAATTGTTATTCATCTTATTTGTAGAATTTTAACTCTTCTTCGAATCATTGTTTGTAACAAAATTTTGTTTAAATGTGAAGATAATAAGAAACAAACTTTGTTTAAAAAAAACAAACTTTAGTTTTCCAAATAGATAGCATTAATTAGATTTATTGAAAAAGATAAGAGTAATTGACTAAGGGTATAATTGACAAATCATACCCTAAAAATACAAAAAGGACAATTAATTAGGAACGAAAAAAACACGCTAAAAAGATACTTAAAAAAAACGGAGGAAGGAAGTAGAAAGTAATTAACAATTCCCCTTCTCGTCAAATTCCCCTTAAAAAAAAGTAACCAACGATTATAGATTTTTGTTCAAAACTAACAATTATAGATTTATTTATTTTTGCATCATTTTTTAATATAGATTTTTATAGACAAAAAAAATAATAATATGTTGATTGAGTAACTTTTTACCAGCAATAGATCGTGAATGAAACCAAAGCAACAAAACATTGAATCAAAACCATTAAACCAACGAATTTTTTCAATATTTTCTCACATTATCATGTGGGAATCGATTCTATTAACGGTGGCTGCAACCGCCGGGAACAACATCGGAAAAATCCTTCAAAAAAAAGGCACTATTATTCTTCCTCCTCTCTCCTTCAAGCTCAAGGTAAAAATCTTTCTTTTTTCTATTTTTTTGATAAAGATCTCATCTTTTTTGGTGATTTAATCATTTGAAGCAAATGGGTCAGTCTGAAATTTCATAAAAAATAATGGGTGTGTCTGAAATTAGTAATTTTTGTGGATTTTTCATGCATGTGTAGAAAATGTATTAAATTGAAGAAGAATAGGTTTTGATTGCTGTATGATTGTGTTTTGCAGGTTATTAGGGCTTATGCTTTGAACAGAACATGGTTGATAGGTTTCCTTATGGATATTTTTGGGGCGTTATTGATGTTAAGGGCATTGTCTTTGGCTCCAGTAAGTGCTATGAAAAATCAATTTAAAGGGATCTTTACTATCTCTTTAGTACCGGCACTCCTGATCAATGGCATGTGCGGACACTAACTGGACGAATGTGATTACAACAATTATGTCATTTTCTCAAATTATTACCGTTGTTAATGTATCTGTGCCATGTCCGTGTTTGTGTCGGTGCTTCATAGTTTAGTATACCCTTATAGTGTTTTGCTTAGGTTTTTGATATTGATTGGTGATTTTTATTTATTCAAGTATAGGTCTCTGTTATTCAACCGGTTTCTGGCTGTGGACTAGCGATTCTGTCAATATTTTCTCATTTTTATCTCCAAGAAGTCATGAATATTGTTGATTGGGTTGGAGTTACCTTGGCTGGTTTTGGCACAATAGGTAATGTAAGTTTTTAATTATCAATTTGTTGTCTTTAAGCGTGACTTCTTTTAACATGAGAGGCAAGGTCTTGGGGTTAGTTCTTAGGAAAAAGTGTGTTAAAATCAGAAGATAAAAAAGTTGTGTTATGTGACAATTCATTTTGTTGATTATGATGAGAGTAATGAATTTTGTAGCTTTTCCTGTAGTTCCTATTTGGATCTACCTATAATCGTGATTTATTTGTCTCTGTGTAATTGTGTATACTATTGTGTTCAACCGGTGTGTCTGAGCATCTAATTAATGGATTGAAATTTTCTGGAGTTTTCTCATTTTTATTATTTGGATTATAAGAAAACTAAGTTTGGGCTGCAGTGTCATTGTATTAAGGTGTATGATTTTGTATTTGTGTGAAACACCAACACTATTGGTTAACTATTATGTGTTTATTTATTTAGGAGTTGGTGCTGGTGGTGAGGAGCAGCAAGAGATGGTTGCTCTGTCTATTTTTCACATACCATGGCTGGCATTTGTTGTTTCCATCTTGTTTGTAGGTACCTTGTCTCATGAATCAACTTAATTTATAGTCACATGCTTTAATGGTCATAGATATTCAGCATCCATAAGTGTGACGCCACTCCCTTGATTTTACTATTGTAACAATTATTTGAGAAAATACTTGTAAATTGGTTGGATGTTAGAAGTTGAATCGAAAAAGCCTCATCCAGTAACGTGGTTGTCTGTTTTTCTCACTTTTGTTCATATGAATGATATTTCTCTCTGAGGCTGGTGCATAGAGTTGGGGGTAACACCTATCGTAGAAAAGATGGTAGAAACTCGGCTTAGGTGGTTTGTTCATGTAGAGAGAAGGCCTGTAGATTATGTAGTAAGGAGAGTAGATCAAACGGATGGTAGTGAAATCCCTAGAGAGAGAGAAAGACCTAGAAAACTCCAAGAGAATTTATTAAGAAAGGTCTAGAGATTAATGAGTTGGATAGGGATATGATATATGATAGATGATTATGGCGTCATTTGATCCATGTAGCCGACCTCACTTAGTGGGATAATGATTGGTTGTTGGTTGGTACATAGAGATTGCCTTGTCAATTTTCATCTATAATAGTTTCAAACGTCTACAATACATGTCTTCAAATGTCTGATTGGTATTTCAACGAGTAACCATTTCATATGTAGCAATCTGTTTTTATTAGACATTCTCAAATGAATATTAATTTTCTTTGCGAGTTTAGGGTTTACTGGTCTCTTGGAATGCCTTAAATGCATTATGCTTGTCATTTCATTAACCTGGTAGTCTTGTATACGAGTATTGGTTACAATAAGTATTGATGATATTTTTCATAGGATTCAGCAACTTCTCTTTCAAAAATTATGAGTTCACCTATGAAACAAAGTGATGATACTAATCACCCAGGCATTGTTATTATTTTAATGGTTAGAAACACTTGTACAGATCCTGCTTAATGGATGGCTTCGAATATACAAGCGTCAGCGAAGAGAACAAGAGATGGTAACTCATGTTTTAAGCTTGCTGAAATACCTTCAAATTTACATGTGCGGTTTCATAATAAACACCAGCATATGGTTATTTAGTGAGCAATGTTTTTTTTGTTCTTCTATCGGTTGACATTTTTATGTTTTTCAGATGGAATATGATGTTGTCGAGGAAATCATTTATGGCTTGGAATCTGGTATTTTGTTTGGGTACTTTAGCTTACCTTTATACTCTATTTCCGTTCTTGTTTTGACATGTAATTTTTTCCGATGCCTCAACGCCTTATGTGGACTGAAATTCTAACAACAATTCAGTTCGATTAAATTACAGGTTTTAGATATAAAAAAAAATAAAAAATGAGGTGAATACTGAGAGTTTGAATATAGTAACTTGATAGTAGCTTGGTACTAACTTGCCACAAAAGACTAAACCCCAGTCCCTATTTATATAGGTACATAAACTCAATCCGTAAATTATGAAATCAGGAAGAAAATAATCATTATAATAATGAAAGTAATATATAACCTAACCCCAAGAGATAATCTAAGACACTCTTAAGATTATAGACTGATCCTTGAAAGTAAACTAAAATACTATAATAATATCAAAGATATTTTCTTTCTAAAAAGAGTTTTCTGCATTTAGACAATTGAGCGTTGTTTGCTTTGTTGATTTTATTTTCATGTGCCAATTTGTGTTTCTTCATGGTTGGGTGTGTGTACTAAAGACGTGTTTAGGGAGAAGATAATAAAGCAGTTTGAAGGATATCCTAAATGTACAAAAAGAAATGAAGCCAATGCTGTTCTACATGTAATGAACTGTCCAATCACTATAGTCTGTATATTGGATTGGAATTGAAAGTTACTTTAAAACAATCTCGAGTACCACACCATTTAGAGATCACAAAGAAAGTCCTTCCTATATTGAGGGCAGAGTTAAGCTTTGGAAATGTGTTTATGGTGCCAATATGCTGAAGAGGGACCTGCACAAACCGTACATGCACACACAATTTTGGCCTCTTTTTTATTTGACACAAAAATCCTTTGTGATATTAATCAACAGCAAGTTTGAGCAGTTTGCGAAATGCCATGTTACGAACAGTTTATTCAATGATTGTAATATTTCTTTTTCTTGAAGACTAAGCTTAGCTTAATTAGAATTGTCAGTTTATTGGGAGGTCACTGCTTTCTTTGGCAATATACAAAACATGATTATATGTCTTGAGTTAATTTTAAAATCCCTATGCAGGATGTCATCTGTAATATCAAAGATGGGATTTCTATTCCTTGAGCAAGGTTTTCCTAAGATTCTGGTTCCTATATGCCTCTTGATCAGCGTATCTTGTAGTGGTATCGGCTTTTATTATCAGGTATTTTGAGTCCACTTTTACATGTTCTAGTTTTGTGAGAACTCTTGCACCTTTCAAACTTTGAGGACATTTTACCTGTTTCATTCAATTTCATCCCCGCTCAGAATTCAGATAAACTTCTTTAATAAAATAATATTTATCATCCCCGCTCTGCAGACTCGTGGCCTAAAGCATGGGAGGGCTATTATAGTTTCTACATGTGCAGCCGTGGCATCAATTTTGACCGGTGTACTTGCTGGGATGCTTGCTTTGGGTGAGCGACTTCCTTCTGCTCCAAAAGCCCGTGTAGCACTTCTTCTTGGATGGTAATTTAAGATGTTATGCTTTGTGTTTATGGTTTTTTCCCTCGTATTAATTAGTAAAGGAAAAGACAAAATTTAAGCTACAACCGTTCTTTTGTTTAGTTTTTAAATACATGCACATTCACAAGAAGGAAAGATAATTTGGGACTCGCTCTATTGAGGCCTTCTGCTATGTTATACAAGTTGGACTTTTAGGGTGAAATAGTTGATAATATTCATGGAAAAATGAGAAAAATACCATCTGGTGCATCATGGATAAAATCTCTTCAACCCAGAATCAAGGATTCAATTTGATGGCTCTTATCTAACATAAAACAACCTATTAATTAGTTTCTTATTTGTAAATTGTTTGCATATGAAAACTTCTTACAAAATATACAAGATATCTCTATCCTTTTTTTAAATATAAAGATTTCTTGTTGGCATTTTATGAAAAAAATAAAAAATAAAAAGCCTGTTATTAAATTTGGTCTGATGAATTACGCCTTACCATGTCACTTTGATACCTCTTTCCATATGGATGAAGCTACATCGTGTTAAGTTGTCTGTTACAAATATTTGGTAACTTTTATCTATTTTGTTGCGAGTCTTTATGTGGGTTGGTTAATAACTTTATCAAGAGAGCAAAAATTTAAGATGGGTGTTCTTTTGGCCCCCTATTTACTCTTTATCCTGAAAAACAACATTCGGGAGTTATCTCCCGAAGCTTTTAAAAACAAAAAATGTCGTTCAGGAGTTATCTCCCGAACCGTTGTGGTGGGGCCAAAAGAGCAGCCATCAAAATTAAAAACTTACATCGAGTCTATGTTTGTAGAGTATCCAATCTGGTAATTCTTGTTTCACCAATGAGATGAAAATGATCACGTTTTTATGTCAGAGTCATATTTATGACATTATTCTGCAGGCTACTTATAATTACTGGCGTGATTTTGCTCGTTGGCTCAACACGGCTACTGAGATTCATCACTTCGCAGCAAAAAAGAAGTAACATGGAGAAGAATTATGGTCCTAGAAGATCCACTACTTCCCGTGTGAGGGAGCCAAGTCCTAGTAGTGCTGTCATTCAAGCGTCAACATTAAATCATCTGTTATCATCGTCTTCCAAAGAAAAAGCTTGACTCGACACGATCTAGAAAATGTTCCTTCACCCCTTCACAAAATTTCTAAGCATTAAGCTGCTAAAGCCATGGTGTATGATGTAATTGAGTGGCTGCTTCATCACTCATCAGGGGGTGCGACATTTGTTCTGGAACCATACCTTCTGACTCATAGTTTGGACATGAAATATCTGTTAACTTTCTCGTACTATCTTGTATAAACTATTCCTGAACTTTCACCATGTTGGCTTTTGGAGATTGTATATTATAGTGATAGTGATGGTGGCATACCAACATAAATACTTCTTTCTTCTGTCAGGAAACAAATTTGAATGATGAACAATTTATTCCTGTTTACTGGTACAGTAGTGACCTTTCTTTGCATATAGTTGTTGTTTGTGTTAGAATAATATGCTAAGTGTGCACTTCATCCTCCAGAGACTAGAATTGAGGCAAAATAATTGATTCCACTAGATTGCTTCAGAATCTATTTTGAAAGTAAAGATTCATATCTTGATAGGTAGATTAGTGAGTGATTAACATGAAAGTTGAGTGATTCTTGAAGTTCCAGAATGTTATAATCAAAGTGTGTTTGAAAAGCGCTGATTTCATGGTACAACTAGGAGAATTAGATGACTGGTTAAGTGTTTAAAGCACACAAACATCCATGAAAAAGTGATTATTCTTTCACAAAATGTCTTTTTTAATGAAAATGTAGTTGAGAGATGAAATGTTTTGTAGAAGATATTTGACATACCTAAATTAAGATAAGGAATGAATAAATAGATGGTCCCTTTAGAAAGTAACAACTTACTCCATTATACAGAACTTCTTGATTTAACCTAAGCAACTGGTCCACCACGACAATGACAATGACACAAGCAGTACTATATAATGGAAAGATGCAAAACAATAACTACCGTTGATAATTGTAGTGGCACCATGAGACTAATGAATGACCAATCGTTTAGAAAAAAGGAAAATAGAACCAAGTAGATGACTTGTCAAATGGAAATTAGGGTCCTACAATGAAAAGTTCCATGACAATTCATGTCTAATATTATCCAATACACTTAACACCCTCAAATGTGGCCATCTTGCACAAGAAAGCGACACATTAGTCAATGACACTGATAATTACCAAAATGTTTAACCACAAAGGTGTAATATTCTGTCGTTGATGTTCCACCAAATATGTATGGTTGATGTATTAACAAAGATTCTATATTTTTGAATAAGTTTACAGCACTACAATGAGACATCATATAAATATCTCACCTACTTATACTTTTACTGAGAATCATGGTTCCATGGTAGTTTTTTTTCTTCTCAAATACATGACAGTTTACGTAGCAGCAACCATTGTATTTAGGTAGCTATAGTTGCCACATGCAGAGTTTTAAATTGCAGTTAACAACTTTTTTTATGTTTGCAACATCAAGGTTTTTATAGTCACTATAGCTGCATTACAATTGCAAATTTGCAATAGTGACACATTAGCTATATCTATGTGATTTTCGCATTATTAAGAGATTGTAATGACAACTGTAACTGCAATTTAAAACCTTGACCATGTCATGGATAACACTCACTCTACATCATAGAAGAGGTCAATTGTAAACAACCTTTGGTTTGCCAAACTCTAGGTTGGCCATGATTTATCTGTAATTTCAAATCTGGTCACAACATAGTGGAGCCACCTCAGTAGATATTAGAGCAATTCGCCCGAAGAAAAGTCGGATAAACTCATACTTTACATACTATACGAGTATTGTCCCCACAACTTAAAATTTCTCGATTCATCACGATTTGTCATCTCATTTTATTTCCATATACTTTTTCACTTTCAACTGTGGTAAGTAACAACCAAATTTGACTGTCTTACAGTGTCACAATTAATCAATAAATGAAATGATTCAAAAACAGCAAAGAACATATACCGTCACTTCATAAAAATCAACACATAGTAACAAAATAACATTTGGCCCCATCTCCAGCAATTCTTGTATACATTTCAAGTTATGGAGAATCATATCAGAAGACAAATTCTAGAAAAACCTTCCACCAATCAAAGCTTCATTCTGCATTTTCTTGTCCTGGATAATTACCTAACTGCTTCATCAGCCAGCTCTCATGAGGGGCTACATGCTCATGGGAAGGAGAGTAACTCTGCAAAAATTCCATTTCAGCAATTTAGACTTTTAATTAACATAATATCAGAGAAATGTAAATAATTATTGGAACTTTCTTATGTATGACTAACTTTTTGAGTTTGAAAATTGGAATGCATATCTGGTACATGTTTACAAGTACCAGAAAAACAGTAAACTCCTATTTAACATTATCACGCTACAAAGTTCCTTATATTTTCATGAGCTACAATCTATTTTCATGAGACTTGATATAGAGCCTGTTGTGATTGGCTTATTTAAGTCTATCTACTAGCACAAACACTTATGAGACTATTTTGGAGAGCTTATGGAAGCAACTTATGACATGTCCATAAGTTGTTTTCAACTTATTTTCACAAATTCTCCAGGATAGCTTATATGGAAACAACTTAGAGTTTAAATAAAAATAATTTGACAGAAATGGCATATTTCTAAGCCCTTAATTAAGTTGTTTATCCAAACAGGGCCATAGACTCTCATGTACATGATTAATTTTAGTTAGTAAAACAATCCACCATTCATCAATTTAGACTCTGCATATACACATTTTCTAATGTTTCCTTTCAAATAATAATAATAATAATAATAATAATAATAATAATAATAATAATAAGGTAAAAGTGGCTAGTCATAGTTAAACCTCCATCTTCAACATAAGTTCTTTGGCTGATGAAGCTGAGACAACTATATTCCGAGCACTGGGCTTAATGAAGCCTTCTTCAACACCATTGTCAAATAATGCAAGCAAAGAGTTATAGTAACCATCAACATTCAGTAGGCCAACCTGTGCAGGATGATATTTTGGGTCAACATATGATTATAACAGTATATACCAAGCATTTTATCCAACAAAGTAACAGCATAACGTTACCGGTTTTTTATGAATTCCAAGTTGAGCCCAAGTTATCATCTCCAGAAGCTCTTCCATAGTTCCATATCCTCCTGATTATGAGGATAGAATGGAGGGTATGACAAAAAAGGTAACAGTCAACATTATACATTCATTAGGGTAATCTAATACACGAAAAATAAAAGTAAAATTTCATAATACAAAAGAACAGTTTTCTTTAGTAGAATTGACATATAATAATAAGACACATTCATTGATTTCTTTTAAAACTATTTGAAGAGTTATTCAGGTAATACCAGGGAGTGCAATAAATGCCTCAGCTTCTTGAGCCATTCCAGCTTTCCTCTCATGCATATCTGAAACAATCCTTACTTCACCTACTGCTTCACCAGATATCTGTCAAAATAAACCAATTACAACATACTAAGATGATAGTTTCTACATTGAAAGAACACTATAAATTGTTAACTACTATCATAAAGGACAAAGCAAATTTTCGCCCAAATAAGTCATTATCAGAAGTAAGAAAGATGATGCCATTCAAAACTTTGTACTCGTCCCAACGACATTACCCTAACATACATCAACCCTCACCCAAAAATAACATTCTTGTAATTTCTTATTTCTATGGCTCAAATTCAGATTATTTTTTCACAAAGACTATATACCTTTGATTGTCAAATGTCATATAACATGAATCCAGATGATAAACTAATATCAACCAAGAACCAATTCATTGCTAGAGCTCAAATTAAATCCATGTAGAATGAAAATCAATAGCGAAACAGAACAATAACACTATAACAGTTACACAAGTAGTAGTGGCACAAATACCTCATGTGGCATGAGAGCTTTTGGAATAACCCTGTAAATGTAGAGAAGTACATATTAGGAAAAAGAAAACAAATTAATAACAACACAAATCTTACAAAGGGTCTGTTTGAATAGGCTTATTTGAGCTTATCTACTAGCATAAGCACTTGTGAGTTGCGACACTGTTTGACAGAACCTATAAAACAACTGTTTTCAGCTTATTTTCATCAGCTCTCTATGATAGTTCATGAAAACAACTTATAGATTATACAAAAACATTTCAACGTTATTTTACTCTGTGTTACAAAAATAGCTTATTCATAAGTGTTTATATGCTATAAGGTGCAAAATAAGTTGTTTATCCAAACAGGGCCAAAGTGATATCAATCAACAATACAAAGCTTACAGTGAATGAATATGCATACCCGAGAACATGACAACCACCATTATACATTTTTTGAGATATCAAACCCATCAATCCAACACTTCCACCACCATAAACCAAATCTATGTTCCTCTTAACCTGAAACAAAAACCATAAAAAGACAACAGCATTAAACCTTAATCAATGTTTCTGTACAGAAAAAAACAAAAATAAATTAAAAACATTAACATTTCACACATGGTAAATAACATGATATGACAAAGTGAAAAAAAACAGTATTGATGACAACATCAACACAGAGCAATAAATGTATTTACAAAAACAAAAAAAAGTTAGAATGTTAGTTAACCCAAAAAAAGCAAATATTCTCTGACAACTTCACCTACCCAGATACCCTTTTATGGAAAAAGATGATTTTTTTTATTTGCTAATGAAAAAAGATGATTTTTTTACCAAAGATTAAGAAAAATACAATAATGATAGTGTTGTAAGAAAGAGAAAGAGAAGAACACTAACAAGTTCATCTGCTAATTGAATGGCGGCGTCACTGAAAACTTGACGGTTGCCGGAGTTGCTGCCGCAGAAGACACATACCCTTTTGAACTTTCTGCTTCCTTCCTCCATTCAAAATCGATTCTTTCTTTGCTTTTTCTTTTCTTTTTTCTTTTTCTCTTTGTGGGTTTATGATATGATATGCTTTATATAGAAATGAAAATAATGTAACACCAATGGAACAATAACAATAAGGTGAGGTTTTTTTTTTTTTTTGGTAGGAGTAGAATATGGTAATGTATAGTTAATTAGTACTAATGATATTGTAACCAAAAAAAATTAGTACTAATGATATGATGATGACGTAGTTGTATTATTTTAATAATAGGTATGATTTTGGTCCAAAAAAAAAATGATTTTGGAATTTTATTAGTTTCAATGAGATTTGATGTTTATTTTTTAATGACTTTGTTGTATGATACATTGCATTGACTTTCTACATAAATGTCATGTCTTTTATTTATTAAAAAAAATCATGACTTTTGATTTTATTTTTTATTTTGATAGATATTGTCTTGATTTTTTTAACAGATATTCTTTGTTTGCAACTTCAAACATAATTTATCGAGTACGTTAGAATCATAATAGATGATAAAACACATTTTCAAGATTTTTAACATTCACATATACAAACACGAGATACAACATGTGAGTTATCTTGTAGAGCTATCTAAGAGGTGCTTCAAGAATACTCTAAAAGGATTAAGGTAAAACTATATTGTTCAAGCTAGATAATAGAATCTATTTGAGTGTCTCTTTTATAGTTAATAGATCTTGGCCTAATGAGTCTTTCTTTGGTCACCAAAGCCATTAGTATGTGATCCATAATCTCTCATATGTTGTCTGGTGCGAGTATGATCGCACAAAGTTGGTTGCAACTCGTTCGTGTATGACGTGTGGAACCGAGACACGTTTCAGAGACATTGGTTATCTATATAGAACCCATGGAATTGAAGCATGCATAACTTATGGCACTGCATGACTTGGCAAGTCGTGAAGCACTTATTAGAACATGCTGACTTTCATAACCTAATTAGGGGTGAGCTTGATATGGTTGAGTCAAGTTAGGCATAGATAAAATAGTCAAGCTAGTGTTTAGATAGAACCTGGTTGAATGATCGATCTAGTATGAATTAAATTGACAAGCTACTACATGAGCCGATATGGTTGAGTGAATATAGTGCTAAGGTAAGACATAGTTGAGTGGGATGGACTAGCATGAATTGAACAGTCATGCTATTGGGCGAGCTTGATATGGGTTGAGTCAAGCTAGACATGACTTGAATAGTCAAACTAGTACTAAGGCAGAATCTAACTAGACGAGGTCAGCTGTCGTGTTTTGAACAATCAAATTAGTGCGACGATGGGTAAGATATCTCTAATCAAGTTGAAATATCTGGGGTCATGTGGTATGATCGTCCATACCAATTTAAAATGGGGACGATAATAAAATAAAATATGATTTAAAAAATTGTATGATGATTCTGCTCCCTTTCCTATTTTAATGACAAGATTACACAATTCGTCCCTTAACTTAATTTTAGGTAACATTTTAGTCTTTTTTTTTTCCTGATTGAGTTCTTTATGTTATAAAGTGACAATATCTAGTTGTTTTTATGATATTTTTTCAATGAAATATGATTTTCTAGGTTTGTATGATGAAGATTTGGGTTTGTTTATAGTTTGATGATTTTTTTTTAGAGTTTTTGATTATTATTTTTTTCATAAAAAGAAATAACTATGTTGACAATAACTATGTTGACGTTTTATAACATATATGACTAAATCAGGACCAAAAATTAAAAAATAAAAGATGAAAGTGTTACCTAAAATTAAGTTAAGGGACAAATTACGTAATTTTGCGTATTTTAGTTGAATTTTTTTTATCAAGCAACTCTTTAAAGATTTTAGTTTTTTTTTTTAACTAATGGTTTTGGTGAAATGGTTTTTAATGAAATCCTTTTAAAATTATGACCAACTAGCTCAAGTAGACACTATACATTTTTAAAAGGTCAAATACTATACAAGTCATTTTAAGTTTGATGATTATAATAAATTAAACTTTTAAGTTTATTTTGTTACAAATTGGTCTTTTAAGTCATAAAATATTTGCACCATAATCATATTTTCATCAAACTCGGTTAAAAAAATGTTTATGTGGATGTTTAATGTTAAGTTGATATATTCAAATTCACTATTCTCAAAACTAAGGTTCATATTTGTATTATTCAGTCTTAATTTGAAACAAAATTGATTGATTACTTGATTTGTAATATTGTTGATGAAATATTTATCCGTTAAATTAGGCTTGAATTCAATAACAAGTAGAAAACGTGAGTTAACTAATCATGTTTGATGTCATATGCACTTTTCGACCTGCCATCTCCATGTTAAATGATCCAAAAACATTTTTTAACGACATTGGTCAAAAAAAATGGAAAACAATGTAAATATTCTAAAACTTAAATGAGCATTAAAGAATATAAAGGATTAAATTGTTAAAAACAAGACACAACATATGATATTTTACATTTTTAAAATTCAGCAATGGTCCTTTAAAAAAAAATCAGCAATGGTGAATTGTATGCATTATCATCTATAAAAATAATTAAATTAAAGTAATTGATATGGGTGATGTGATATAAAATAATAACTTAAATCCACTACAGTCTCCACATCATCATTTTATATTCACATGACTCAAATTCATGACCTGCCTAAGATAATCATTCACAATAATAAAATAGATTAAAGTTATTGAGAAAGAATAAATTCAAATGAACTTTCTTTGTTTTATACTAATGTGACAAAATATACACAACCCAAACGTAAGCAAAAACTAGAGTTCCAATATTTTGAAAAAACAAAAATTAATGTTAAAACGATAAAAAAAAAATCTATAAAAGATGCTAAAACGACTAAACTACCCTTAAGATACAACATGTGTAACAATTTCTACCCTATTTAGTTTCATTAGTTGATGATGAAGCGGCATGATACAATGGAAGTTAAATAAATTTTTTATTCTATCAACTAAATTTTCCAAGTTTAGACTCTGCCTTCTACCTGCATGTTTCCTTCCCTACAACTTTAAAATTTGAGCAACCATATGCAGTTTTCTTCAACGAATCAAACCAAACAAAACCAAAAACAAAATTGGTCATTTGATCATTTCCCAAAACTATATATTTCTATAGGAATTTGAATTTCCCAGACACCCTTCAATCATCATTTGCCAAGAAACAAAACCATTAAACTGTTGAAACAATACAAAGAACATAGAACAAATTCTCAGCAAAAGAAATCACTTACATAGATAATATCTTTTGTCATGGGAAGAAGATTGCCCTATGACAATGCCAACAACTCATTGATAGGTCCATTTCTATATTTTTCATTCTCCCTAATAGGGTTAGCAACAAGTATTGCCATAATCACAACTCTATGTAGTGTTCGATTTCGAAGAAGAAAATTGATGCCGCCCCCGCAACCTCAAATAATGAAGGATCCATCTACAACAACAATATCAAATACGAAAGAAGCCACAACCACGGACAAAAACACAACAAACGCAACAATATTCATGTCCCAAGAACAACCTCGTACCTCGGAGACAACAAAGTTAGAAAATACATCAATAGAAGGAAATAACAATGAAACGTCGACGAAAGAGTTACCTCTCCCACCATCAATGCAACAACCCAACAATACAAACAAAGCTTCAGAATTTGTGAAAAGGACAACTTCTGAACGTAGGCTATCGTTTAAATTGAGTATAAAAATGCCAAGGAGTTTATCTTTAGTAAGAAATTGGGATAAAAAAGAGGAAAATGAAATAGGGAAGAAAGAGAAGCTAAAACCTGATGAATCTATTTGGATGAAAACAATTATATTAGGTGAAAAATGTGTACCTGATGAAGAAGAAGATGCTATTATATATGAAGGAAAGGGGAAGAGAATATCGGCATATCATCCTAAAAATTCTATTTCTTCTTCAATGTCACTTTCTAGACAATGGTCTTCTCTTGCTCTTGATGTACCTCAATCCCATTAGGAACAAATTAGTAACATCTGATTTGAGTTTTAACCTTTTAAAAACATATATGAAGGGATAAAACATAGAAATGTTAGAATTGTTTCTTTGTGTAATTATGTCCATTATATAGTTAGTTCATATGATTGCATACCTGCACATCGAAAGCGTAGTGGAGCCATATCCCACAAGTCTTAGGACGAAAATATAGTTCTAATAACATCTTAGAATTTGAGTCATATCTAATTTAACAATTATAAAATTGGTTTGTATAGTGCGGATGGTCCACAACTTACAAACTTTCAAGCGTATTTCATTTAAGGCTTTAATATGTTATTCGTCCTTGTAAATAGAGGTTGTTTAAAAATTGGTTCCTGTATTCGTTAATCCTTGTTTTTTAGCCTTGCAATATTTAATCATTTAAAATTTCGTCATTTGACCAACTTAATCACTGCCAAGTCATCTGTTTACTGACGTGGCACTATTAAATTGGCTTTCACTTGATAGCGCATCCATCTGGGCATGAGAATGGACAAAAATGCCCCTCTTCAATTAAGGGCAAATGAAAATGACGAAACTACCCTTCTTCCATCTTCTTGAAAATCCCACCTCTTCTCTTCTCTTCTCCTTCATTGCTTTCTTCTGCAGATCCTCTTCCTTCAATTCATTCTAGTTCGAAACTATTATAACTTGTAGAAACATCTAGATTAATATTCAAGATTAATAAAGCCAAGATTAATACCCAAGATTAGTAACTGATGTTTCAAACTATTCCTTCATTTCATTCTTCCTGAAAATACCTAAGATTAATTAAGCCAGCACTGTTCTAGATT
The DNA here is from genome assembly GCA_958299785.1 of Medicago lupulina. NCBI lineage: Eukaryota > Viridiplantae > Streptophyta > Magnoliopsida > Fabales > Fabaceae > Medicago > Medicago lupulina. Next base: position 54,060,054 of record OY283141.1, on the reverse strand, counting down.
AATATTCCTACAAGATTCGGCCTCTACGTGTGCGAGAGATTTTGAACACCCTTTAAAACCTTCTTTTCTGGCTTTCATAACAAGGTCGACGTTGTGGTGGTTATCGGAAACTACCGTCTTCTTCTCTTGATCTGCTCAATCCACCCATTTCCTCATCAAATGGAGGATCCATTTCGACCCTCTCCTTGTGGTTCAGCCACCCTTTTCAACCCTCTGGCAACAGCGACGATGACAATAACAACATTGACGGCGACGTCATCGAAACAATAATTAAGTATATGGGTTTTGGTTCAAATAAAACAAAACATCCTGTTAGATTTGGTTTTTGGAATATTTGGATTTGAACCTCACGCTGATTTAATTTCATTGTTAGATGTCTTATTGTGTTGATTTTGATTCTGAGATTAACGGGTTTGTGTTTGAGAAAGGGGGTGGTGGTGGACGAGGGAAAAGGGAAGAGGGAGGAGAAGTGGAAGAAGAAGAGATTTAAGGGGTAGTTTTGTCATTTTTGAGTGGGTTGATGAGTGCAGGGGTATTTTTGTCCATTCGTATCGCCTTTTGCTCACTTAGACTGTCACGTTAGCTAATCAGTGACGTGACAGTGATTAACTGGGTCAAGGGACGAAATTTTAAATGATTAAACATTGCAAGGCTAAAAAGCAAGGATTAACGAATATATGGACCAATTTTTAAACGACCCCTATTTGCAAGGACGAATAACATATTCAAACATTCATTTAATACGAGTCTCTTAGCAAAAATGATTGGATCGCATGTGTTTTGATTTATATATTTTTTAACTCGCTCATAATAAAAATGATCAAGAGAGAACAATAATTAATCCACTGCATTAACAATAAAATTTAGTTGGTTTACGTAGACACTATTAATTTCTTTTTATTACTCAAAGATTGACACCATGCTTGAAGTTGAAAACTAAATCATATTAAGTTCTACATGTTGCTCCATGTCAAGTGAATAAGAAAAAAAGACATATTTTCTATATAAATGAATCAAAGTTAGCTTGATCTATTGGAAGAAAAATTTCTATCAATACATACCCTTGGACAGCGGCGGAGTCAGGAATTTCATCGAGCCTAAACAAAATTTTGACCGTAAATTTATATGTGACATAATATATAAATAGTCATAAATCTAAATAAAAGAGGCTCATCATTTTGTCGATAAAAGTACAATTTGAAATAAGAGAGATGTAACATAACCTGTCAATAGTGTGCGAAATAAACTTAGGAGGTAAATGCTCTTTCTGAGACATTCTGCGGTGAATATTTGAATAATATCAACATCATTAAGTGGGTTGATTATCTCCCGTTCGGTGTAACATATCATCAAGTTATTGAACCACACATCGTTGATCTTGTTGGTAACAATTCTTTCTTACGGGTTTATAAAGCGATCGTAAGTTGTAACTCGATATTATGTCATTTTGTCTAATAAGCTATTATGAATAGTGTAACGCCCATTTTTGATTATTTAATTATTTGATTTATTTGAGAAGTTGCTATATATTTATTAATATATTATGCGATGTTGAATGAAGATTTAATATGATTTTATGCGACGTGGTGACTTATTTTATTGTTTAATAAAATAAGATTTTAAAATAAAATAAAATATTTAGTTGTGGGTTAGTTTTGGATTTTAGAGAGTTATGTGGGAGAAAGAGTAAATAAGATAAGATTTGTTGGGAGTATATAAAGGGAAATTAGGTCAAGAGAGTCAGTAATACGCGTACAGAGTTTTGGAAAAAGGGAGCAAACGGCCAAGTGAAGAGAAGTGACCTTTGAGGGCTGCGATTTCTGCTTATTACCAGGTAAGGGTGAGCCTAACACTTAATTATATTGATCTGTAGTTCATCTAATCTCGATTAACAACATAGGATTGAGTTTTGTGAGAATTGGAATTAGGTTAAAATTGAGAAAAATCATGAATTAGGCCATAAAGTTGTAGAACAGATGTGTAGGATGAGTACAGAACGTAGATTAATCATAACATTGATGTTTCTGAGAGTTTAGACGTTTAAGATGATGAATTTGGGAACTTTTGATGAGATTTTCGCAGAACCCGTAGCGGTCTGTTCATCGCTCGCCTAGGCGAGCTATGCAACCCGCCGCGGCGAGCAGACCTAGATCGCTCGCGAGGCGAGCAACCCAGCTCGCCATAGCGAGCAGTCCCCTAGAGCTCGCGAGGCGAGCACTCCAACTCGCCATAGCGAGCAGGACCTTAGTTACTCGCGAGGCGAGCATTCCCACTCGCCATAGCGAGTTATGTCAGAACCCAGAATCCATTCTGTTGGCGACCTGCAGTCGCATATAACCTTGAGAGATGACCTTTGGGTAGCTTCTGGGACTTTTACTGAAGTTTAATATGATATGTGATGATGATACATGATGATTGAGATTGTTTATGATGATTTTATGAAGCTTATGTGTGATATATGAATTAATTAAGTTATGAATGTTTGATTTACTTGCGATGCTTGCACTATGGATGCTGTCTGTATGATGTACTTGCTGCCATGTTGCTATTTACTTATGTATAGTTGCTGCATGTGTCAGTCCTTGATGATTAAGATGTTTTGCGACGTTTAAGATGTTAACTTGTTTAAGTTAAAAATGTCGAGTCTCATGCATACTCATTCTATGATGGGGGCTTATGCCCTGGAGTTTTTACTCACCAGCGACGAGGGCTTATGCCCTGGAGCTTTGCTCACCAGCGACGAAGGCTTATGCCTTGGAGTATATTTATGCTCATAGCGACGAGGGCTCATGCCCTGGATTGGTACCACATGCATATAAGACGTAGGGTTGCATAGTCAAGTGATGATGTCGAGTCGAGTCGTCTACTATGTTTATTATGATGTTTATTGAGATGTATCTGATGATGATTATGATGATGCTAAATGATGTATAGTTTATGTTGATGCTTGAATGCTAGATGTTTATCTGAGATATGTGAAATTGTGTTGATTGTTGATTGTGATTATTTAATTACATGTTTAATATAATTATTTGTGAATCTCACCCCTTCTGCTGGAATTGCCGCCTCGTGGGCAAGTGCAGGTAACCAAGATTAGGTGCAGACGTGTGAGGATTCTGCAGTCGAGTCTAGGTGCTCTGATACGTAACGGGATAGGGGATCTCTTTTATTTTCTCTGTTCCTTGCGTATTATGCTCTTTTGCATGTTTATGATTACTCTGACTATTTTGCTTAAGACGTTGATAAGGCCTGCGTGCCAAAGATGATTTTTGAGATGTTTTTCTTATGATATTTCCGCTGCAATATTGAGTAATATGTTATGACTATTTTATGAAGGTTTAATGTTTATTTATTCATTACCACGAGACGTTTTAAGATATGTGATGTCCTGTTTACGTGTTTACTCTGATGCATGCTATTCTTTTTAAAGAAATTTTTATTCTGGGAAAACGGGGTGTTACAAATAGTGATTCAAATTTTATTACCATAAATTATATGAGTAATATAGTATATATAAATTTTGATTTCTGTGAGTATTGGTTTGGGTGAATGGTATAATAGTTTATAGTTAGGGAAAATTATTCTAGTTAAGTCACTTCAAGAATTTATTCTAAAAATTGATTATAGTAATCGATTTCTAATTCCAATGATATTGATTATAATATTTTATTATATTGATTAAACTAATTTTAATGGTAATTTTATGAATTTTATTTTTAGAATTTATAGTAGAATAGAAAATATAAAAATAAAATAAAACAATGATAAGTTTTAGTGACAGCCACAAACGTAGGTAGAGGTCCATAATGTTTTTAAAATGGTCTTCTTAGAATTACCTACGTTTTGTTAGTAGGTAAAAGTGGAAAATATACAATGACAGCAGGATTTAGCTACAGAAATTTCCCTAAAATTTGTGGAATATATATTTAAGGGGCGCATGTTCGATTCCCCTCAAGTATGTTTTTTTAATAATATATAATAGAAATATAAAAAAAAAGATATATAGATTGGAGATGCCATGGTTCCATGGGTCTAAGAGAAGATCTGTCGATGAGCCCGGGCGAGTGCCTAGGCTCGCCGGGCAGTAAATCCGCCCATGCCCTTGGACCAATTCCCAATGGTATGAATGCGTACGGGTGCCTTCTTTTTATTTCTTCACATTTGGGAATGGGCAGTTTATGAAATAAAGAGAAATAATTGAAGACCAAAGTAAGTACCACAATATGCATTTAGATGTATCGTTAGGACTATTTAAAAGAAAATGTGAATAAACCAACATGAAAGGCAATATATAAAGGGAGAGATAAGTGAATAGCAGGTGATTTTTCTCCTCAACAAGTGAGAAAATATCTCTATGCTTAACACAAGGATAATCCCAATAGTGATAAAAGAATGAAATTTAGTGTTGAAATGCTTTATAGTGTTGAAAAGCTCAGCTTAAATTAAATTAGGTAGGTCCTTTCAGAGTTAAAGAAAAATTTATTGGAGGATCTTACAAATTAGAAAGTTGAAGGTAACCCGATTCCTAGAACATGGAATCTGGACAATCTTTGTTACCATTTTATAAACCTAAACTGCAAAATATGTAGATGCTCGCTCTTCGCTCCTCGGAGTTAATTTTTAATGAGGTACATCCTTTCATCAATTCCATTTTCTCATGTAAAGCTTAAATCATATCATTCTTCTTATACCCTCTGGCCTCTACTCTACCTTGAAAGCGTTTAAGAACATAACTATAATAAAAACATTGAGAAAATTCAATTTTGTACTGCCATAAGAATTATGTCAACTAAAGAACCACACGGCGGCCTCCCTAAAAGAATTATGTCAACTGGTTGGCATCGTACTTTGAATTTTAAAATTTTTCCGTAGCGGTGTATCGGTGTCATATTTTATCATGTATCTGGGCTTCATAGCCAGTGTTGATTTTGTTATTGAAATATTGGAAAATGTTTAATGGACATTGGACATCTAAACATTCCAATGATATCAAAAAGAAAGAAATAGAGAAAGTTATTGTGCTAAATATGATATGGGTTAATTGTTTAAATTGATCATGTAATGTACAATATCTAAAAATAACACTATAAAAAAAATTACATCTCTTTTTGAGAAACCATATCTTATCTCTATAATTTGAGATTTTTCTTATTTTTAACACTATAATATAAGTATAGTAAAAAAAATGACTTAGATGTTGAATTTTTTTATGATTTTTTTCAGGTAAGTTTAAGACGTTAAAAAAATATGGTTTTACAGAAAAAAATAGATTTTCTTGACTAAGGACAAATTAATTATTAATTTTTAATCCTTGTGATTATGAATTTACTAAACAATTCATAATTAATTTTCTCTTGTTTAAAAACTCTAGAATTTCATGGTGAAAGTTTTTATGATGTTCTAACCATGTCTAAAAAATTAAGGAACAAAATTTAACTCGTGAATATACGTTTACTCGAAACAAAATTACAATTTTGCATATTTTGGTTGAAAAATAAAAATAAATCAAAATGCTATTAAATTTTTCATACTCTTATGTATTTTTATAGAAGTTTATGCAAACCATCAACTTAAAATTTGACTTTTAGGTCAAGATTTCCGTTGTTTTATAGATGTTACACGACTATGAGGATAAATATTTTTAGGTTAATAAATATTTTTACTTGTCTGAACTAAAAATAAAAATATCGGCCATAAGATTTTGGAAGAAAAATATATTGTGTACATTTTACTGGGGTGAAATCACCTTGAGATAAAAATATGGCATGTGTATGCTTCTGGAAACTACTAGAACGGACTGTTTAGAAAGCCACGTGTTAGGTTTTTCTAGATGTTTCTATTTATGGTACGGTAAAAAATAAAAATGAATTAATTTGGATGTGTATAGAAAGAACTAGAAGTTTCAAAAGCAGAGTTTCATCCACACACATTTAAATACTTGAAACAAAAACCATTCTTCAACATTGCAAATCATTTCATCATCATCAAAATAGCTAGAAAAAATTGTGAGAATGGATTTCAGATTGATGGGTTTGGATGCTCCAGTGTTACACGCTTTGCACCAGATGATGGACCTTTCAGACGACAATGTGGAGAAATCATCATCACACAATGCTCCAACAAGATCCTACGTTAGAGACGCAAAGGCAATGGCTGCTACTCCAGCGGATGTGAAGGAGAATCCGAATTCATACGAGTTTGTGATCGACATGCCTGGGTTGAAATCTGGTGATATTAAGGTTCAAGTGGAAGATGATAATGTGCTTGTGATAAGTGGTGAAAGGAAGAGGGAAGAAGAGAAAGAAGGTGGTGCAAAGTATTTGAGAATGGAACGTAGGGTTGGGAAATTTATGAGGAAATTTGTGCTTCCTGAGAATGCTAACACTGATGCTGTTTCTGCTGTGTGTCAAGATGGGGTTCTGAGCGTTACTGTTCAGAAATTGCCTCCTCCTCAGCCTAAGAAGCCTAGGACCATTCAGGTTCAGATTGCTTGAATTCTTATATTAAACAACAATGTACTATGTGTGATGGTCTTTGGGGGGCAGAGGAGTACTAGGACTATGTTTTTCATGTTTTGTTTTGTTTTGGGGTTATTGTTATAATGTACTTGTTTTGATGCCGCGTAAGGATGGGTAGGTTGTTAAGCATCAAATTTGTAACTTTGATTTGAAATGCAATGTCGTTCTATTTCTATGCTTGTGTTGTTGTTAATGCTTCTTTTAATTGACTGTGTCACAAAGATCAATGATATGAAGTAGGAGACTTGCACTATCCTTTAAGGATTTTCCCGATGTACACTAAACTCTCCACATTTAATAGTTTTTGTATTAGATGTGAAGCTCAAAATTTTTATGAGTGTATCTTGCAATGCAAACTTGTGAGAATTGTCAAAGGTCTAAGGATCGAAATATGGTTCTGATACCATTTTAGAATTTGAGTAGTCTAATTCAAACCATTACAATACCAGATGATGTACCACTAATAAATACATTGTCATGTCTATATGCAACACAAGTGACTAATTTACATGTGTTTTGATTTATATACGTTTTTAACTTCCTTATAATAAAAATGTTCAAGAGAGGAGAGAACAATTAATTACTCACTACATCAATAGTACAATCTAGTTGGTTTACACTATTATGTTCTTTTTATTACTCTAAGCTTCACACCATGCTTGAAGTTAAGAACTAAACCATATTCAAGTTCTACAGGTTTTTCCATGTTAAGTGAATGACGAAATATATATTTTCTATATAAATGAATCAAAGTAAGCTTGATCTCTTGCAAGGAAAATTTCTGTCCCATACATGCCCTTGGACCAATTCCAAATGGTATGAATGCATAAGGGTGCCTTCGTTTCATTTCTTCGCATTCTGGATCAAACCTCTCTGGTTTGAATTTTTCTGGCTCTGCATAGTTTCTTGAGTCTTTTGCTAGAACTCCAAGGGCTAACCACACCCATGTTCCCTGTTCACATAACACTACATCATTAATGGATTATAGCTGAGAATCTCTCCATGAAGAATATACCAAAACAAAGCCTTAGATAGACATATTTGAATTATTTCCGGTTAAGAAATCACACATTTGACTTATTTCTGCAATATGGACCGTCAAATTGAGATTGAAGAACATGTTTCGACTTTAGTAAATATGGTCCAAAATAAAAAGTCAAAAAGTAAACCATTTGATCTTGATTAGACAGTACATACCGAGAAGCCAAATCCAACAAAAACTAATATTATATGTACCCTCCGAAAAATTTCTCATGGGACTAGAGTTATTTACAAAAGTAGTGTAAAAACTCAACTTAATTAGCCACAAGTTATCTTAACACTAGTTTTGTTAAAAAACAAAAATCCATGGACAAAGATATATTACCTTGGGAAGAAGGTAACCTCCTATTTCTACTTCATTTGATGTTTCTCTTGCAACCAATGGAGAGACCGTATAAATCCTCATTGCCTCTTTAATCACCTGCATAAATGAAAAGAAAAGAAAACTTAGAACTATTTTCTTGGCCCTTGCAATCAAATCAAAGTTCAAAACAAACTTAAATTTCTACAAGTTTCTTTCACTAACCTGATCAAGATAAGGAAAACTTTCATTGAGATCTTTTGCATTAGGTATCTTATCATGCGGACCAAATCCATCAATCTCTTGAAGCAATTTTTCCTCAACATTTGGATGACCAGCAACCAAATAAACAATAGATGACAATGTAAAAGATGTGGTAGCCGAGCCGGCAAGTAAGTGTTCGTAAGTAACGGCACTTACGTAGTCAAATGAAAACACATTCTCTGACACACTCTTCGATTCTCTTGCATTCAATATAAGCGACAAGAAATTCTTTGAAGTTCGTCTTTTATCTTCCATTCTTTTCTTAACAATATCATCAAGACGATCGGTTAAATTTTTATTTGTACATTCCATTTTCCAATCCATAGTGCCTGGTATTCTCTTCAAAATCTGCCTTATTGGCTCTTGGAGAATAGGAGCAATTAGGCCAATTATAATTGAGAAGGAACCAGACAAATCCATCTTAAGTTGTGTTGTGGAGTAAATGTGTTGATTGATGAAATTTGATACATCATCACTATTAGCATTTGATTGTTCTACATTGTTAACATTGTTCATTGATTCACAAATTGAATGAGGCTTAGAGAGACCAAAGTTGACACCAAATGCTGCATCTCCAATAACATCAGTTGCTAGTCTTAGGGAAAGATTTGAAAAGATTATGTCTTCTTTCGAGGTGTCATCAAGATTTTGGGTTGCTGATTCTATAAATGATTGCATTTTAGGCACTAAGTTGGCTAAGTGTGATGGTTGGTATACTGATAATATAGTATTTCTCATTGTAGACCATTGCGAGTCCCTGTAATTTTAAATTAATTATGTTATTTTAACATCAAAATACAACAATACATAAGATAGATACTATATGCGTTTATCTCTATTTATTTATTTTAAATAATCTCTATTTATTACAATGTCATTTGATTTTTGTGTGTGTTTTTTTTTTTGTGTCAAAAAAAAATACACAGAAAAATCAAATGAGATTGAATTTGTCATCAGTGTGATTAATTTTTCATTTGAAATTACATGATCAATTTTTGTGTGTTGAAATTTTGTACATGAACCAGTGGTCTTTAGTAAATGGACAAAAGAGTCTTGTTCAACCATTGATTTAAATGAATTTTGCAGATCTCATTTTAATAATGATGTGATCACAAAAAGTTAATGCCATTCAACTGAGTGGCCAGGCTACCCCACCCTGGAATCCACATGAAAAATGCAATGTTGACTTATGAGAAAATGAAGTTGTACAAGCAAAGTACATGTATACTTATCTTGCAGTCTATTTTATATGGTGTGACAAAAATATATTATGAGGATATATACAACAATAATAAACATTTCATTTTCCCACTAAATAGTGTGGATCATATGAATAAAACTACTCATGTGTGAGTCCAAAAAAAAAAAAACATGCATTCATGTAATACAAACCATTTACAAATCAAACTAATCTTAATTAACACATAAATTTGGTCATGTAAATTATTTGTTAATATCTTTGACTAACAAATTATGATACACTGACAAGAATAATTACCATTACATCTACCCTTAACTTATAAATTTGCATATATACCTGATGAAGAATAGACCTTTTTGGTGAAGAGGAGAAGCTGAGATAGGAGAAGGAATGCTTCTGTTTGGAATGTCTTTGAATTTTTTGATTCCCACTTCTTTACAAAGCTCTGCATCTGCTATGATTATAAGAGGTTGTCTTCCCATATGAAATCTGCTCCATTTAACAAATAGGAACAATATCATCGATAGTAATAAGGAGCTTGCTAACAAGTGCCCTATGTAAAAGAAACCTACAAAAAGAAATTTTATCTTGAAAATACAAGTTAAACACATGTAAAAGTCATAATTATACAATTTTCTATATAAAAGTTACTACTTTTGGATGTTGGAACAATGCATTAAGGAACTTGTTAGCATTTTCCTAATTGTAATAATGATTTGAATATTTGCCTTACATCAAAATTTTCTTTACAAATTGATTTTGGTTATCTCATTATTTTAAAAAACTGATTTTGTTAAAATATAAATAAAGATTAATATGTTTTAATTTAGAAAATATCTCAAATAAAATATTAACCCTAGTCTCAAACTTGCATGTGATAATAAATGCTAGCATCCAAATACACAAGTAGTATTTTTTTCCCAAGCAATATCCACTAGAACACTGACCCACCACACCACAAAATTCACAAGTCAAAACAGCAGCCATCATGACTAGGCTAAAGTTCATCCTCATCAAAAGGGTTTGAAGATTTTGCATATCATGTATTCAACTTGATCTTGATTCCAACCAGAGAACTAAAAGAAAAGGAGGAAGAAAACAAATAAAGTGATAAATTGTATGTATGCAAGTACAATATAGAAACCTGTAGATAGGGCCATATTGCTTGGCAAGGACTGAGAAAACGTCAGGTCCATACTTTGCTAGCAATGGAAGGTGTCCTACAAGAGGCAGAGATGGTGGGCCAGGAACTTTCCTTAACTTCCAAAATGGCCAATAGAGATAACCTACTAATCCTCCAATTAAAGCCACTAAGATGATTATTGTTGAAGCCAAAGGGACATGACTTGAGATTACACTAATAAACAACATCGTTATGTGTGCATATACTTCATATAGTAAGAGAGGAGGGGAGCTTTTTGTTGCTTGAAATAGAAGAATGAGTGGGGCTATATATATTGTCCCATTTCATGGATTGAAGTTTATATAAGGGGGAATGGGGGGACCATATTAGTTATAAGATCGTTAAATCAAGAGTGGAGTGGAGATGGTTTTTTGTTTAGTCTGTGCATGAATGATGATATAGACGAATTTGGTACCCAAACATATATTAACCCAATTTATTTTACACACATGCTAATTATGCACTTATGTAGTCGTCATTCTTTTTTCAATTGAAAAAGAAACCCATATATGCATGCGGAGAAATTGGTGCACAATCACCAGAATTGTGACGCACAAGCCTTTGTGCACTATGGCACATTGGCCCCTACTAGGAATAATCTAAAAATAAAAAATCAGCGGAGGGGATTTTAAATTCCCTCAACAAAAAAAAATGGAGGGGATTTTAAATTTTTTATTTTGTTGAAGTCGTAGTACAAGTTGTCTCATTTTAATTTAATGATCGAATTTTGTTGACTGTAGTGACATGTATATTTAGTTATTGTGGTGAATTCTAGTTTATATGCACGATCTGCTTGAAAATGGTTGGACTTTATGAATTGTTTGGGTTGTCTATCGATGAACTAGACTTTTTTCTTTTTTTTTAAAAAAAAGTTTAAAACGTTTCATTAATTAAAATGTGTTTGATACAGTATGGTATTTTATACATAAGGCACATACCCTTTCACAATTAACTCCTTTATCTCTAAGGCGCAACTGTGTAGGTAGAGTGTTACGGCACACACGCCAAATGAAATTCTTAACCTTTGACGAAATTTTAAGCTTCCAAATCAAGTCTCAGGAACCTTGTGCCTTAGAATGATCAACATCAAATAATTCTTGCATACACATGCGATATGCACTACAAACAGAATACTCACCATTATTTTCCTTTGTCCAAACAAGCCTATCATAATGAACCGAGGGATACATAGGCGTATTGAAAACCTGATTCACAATATACGGATCAAAAATTGAATATAAGAAAGGAACATTCCAATCTTTAACCCCGGAAGAATACAATCTAAAACTTTGAGATTATGAATAGGTGTTGAGCCGTAATTTTGTAGAGTAAGGTGGGCATTACCAGCAATCCAGTTATTGTTCCATACCTGCGGAATAGATGATTTGTCATCTATTTTCCACCTACTCCCCGCCTTAAATATAAACTTGGCATTATAAATACTCCTCCAAACATAAATGTTGATGAGAGATAGAAAGAGTTAAAAGTCATGTTTTTATTTATGGATGATGTAAATGGGATAAGAGATAGAAAGAGCTGATATTAGACAACAATTTCTTACAATTGCTTTTGAATTAGCAACAACGAGTGCATCTAGCGCAAGAGTTAAACTTCCTTAACATGGCAAACCAAGATTTGAATTTCAGTTAGAAAAGGTGTACGTTGAGTGTCTAACATACTTGAATAGGATTACCTCTGTTGGGGGGAGTCTATGAGAACAAAAAAAAATGTTTTTGATTTGTTGATTATTGTATAAACTGACACTTGTTTTGGGTTCTTTTTAATTATGTTTTCATTGATATCCTAACATGAGAGTTAAATTATATTATGATTTAAATGAAAACTCTACGATTTGTGTGTTGATCACAATTTACATCGTGATCATCATAGTTATGCATTAATGAGGAATGCTCAATATCTCTTTCTTTAAATGTTGATACTATACATGTATATATACTTTTTAAAATTGTTGATGTATTTAAGTAACTCGTATCATATTTTAAATTTTTAAAATTTCACGCATTCGTATCGTATTATACTCGTACGGACTTCATATAAATCTCTTGATGAATATCTCCTTGTACCATGTTAGATTTCTAATTACACAACTTACTATTTTAAACATTTCACCCATACATACATGTCTTATGCTCGAGAATGTGTATACATACATAAAATATTTGTTAAACCTTGGACTAAATTTCAAGGACTTAAAACTCATATGGATTATTGCCATCCTAGAATGTTCGACCCTTAGAACTCGACCTATAATATGTATACTCGGTTCATTCTTCTTTGGTTTTGAATCAACTTTATAAAATGAGGAGGCTCCTAAGTAAAAGGAGATATGCCATTCATTCGACTTAAACACAAAGCATTTGACCTTAAGCATGGCCGACTATGGGCGGAGGTCACAAAAGTTCCATCACGGAACACTCCCCTTTTTTATTATTAAGATATGATGACGATGATGATGTCAAAATCAAATATTATTTACATTGGAGGTAGATTTTTCCAACAATTTTCCCTCAAAATCAAGGAGATATTGGCACATGGATTGGTGCATCTCTACCGACGCCAATAATTTGTTCCATTTCATATTATTTCACTTCCTTGCTTTTATGTTCACTCAATACTTGTTAATGACTTGGGAAAATGACATGAACGGGGCCAGTTCTTCCCATCCAATTTGCATTGACAATGATTCCACAACTTGCGTGCTTTGCTTTGGTGGAAGACACTAGTAATATTTTTTAAATGAACTAGAGTTTGCTTCCGTCCATTAATTTGTTAGAATGTTGAATCATCTTGGAAAACACAAAAAGAATGAACCGTTTATAGCATTTGAACTTTCTTTATCTTGGCATTTTTTCCTATTTTGATTTGTTGGCTAAAGCATTTGAACTTATAAACCACGTGAAAAAAGTTTAATTTGAATTTTGTCCCATTATTATTTTTGTATGATTTTTGTCTTTTATAAATTTTCGCTCAATTCAATCTTTCACTTTTTGAATTACTAGACTTCACATATTTGAGAATTCATAATAGCTTTGGAATTATTTTGAAGGTTTAAACATTTGAACAGGATGAGTAAAAGATATTAGAAAATAAAATTTGATAAACTTTGAAGGATTTTATATGATGTATGTATCAAGTTGGATTGACTAGAGGGTGAGGACTCTCTCCACACTTGAACAAGTAATCCCATATTCAAATTATAAATATACTAGTTATAAGTACGATCGTTCCTATCATGCCTGATGTTGTTTTAAGAAGGGCAATGTGTATGATGTATTTTTTAAAAATAATAGTCTGATCCCTTCTTCTGTGTTCAATTTTCTCTTTTATGTTGTCTCCCTTTGCTAACCGTCCTCAACTCCCTTCCTCTAGTGGGGAGGTAACTTCCCTCACCCTCTACTTGTATTCGTGGCGGTTTCTCGTACTCGCTCACGTGATATGGTGCACAGTCCTCCAAACACGAGGCTAAGTCATTTAGACGAAGTGATTGATACAATTGATTTCTTGCATAGCGCACCGGTAAATGATTGTTTATTCCCTTGATGAATCAATATAAAGTTTTTGTATGTAAGGTATGTCTACTTAAAAGATGATAATCACCTTTCTGCTTTCAAAACCTTTGAAGGAACTAACTAGTTTCTTTTTATGTTAATTTAGAATACTCCTTGTATTGAGCACAAACAAAAAGAAGTGAAAGTAGAAATGAATATATATATATAACTAAAGTAAAAAGTATTCAAACAAGTTATAATTAAAAAGTAGTTTATTTCATAACCTATTACACGTTCAAACAGTGTGTGCTTTTTTTTAGCAACATATATATTAATAGGTCCTATCAAATATATAGGAGTACAAGAGATACTCTAACTCCTGCAACAAACTTTGTCAAAACAAAAAAAACTCCTGCAACAAAGACTCAAATACATTGCAAACATCCTAATTAGAGTGCTTCCCCCTTCTACTTATGAACGACAACCAAGATACATGTTTAACATGCTCCAGCAACTTCACTTTATTAGCAATCTCACCTTTGAACATAATGTTTTTTCTCATGTTCCACAACCTCATATTGTAGCGAGCCATATTAATTGTGTCACACATAGCATGGGATTAAGGAGTTATCTTTCTATTTGTGAAATTGAGAGATAAGGGGAAAAGAGAGAAAATATTTGAACGTATAATAGGTTATGAAATAAACTTTTTAAATGAGAAAAAAAAAGTTAAGATGGGAAAAAAAATTAAAATTCTACAATGATAAATGGTGCATTTTTTTTTGTACAAACCATGCATCCTCGAGCCGGTAGGACCCTTATGAGTGGTAAAAAATTTTGAGACGATGGATGGGAAAGTCTCGGTCAAAAGATTGAACACTACAATATTTTTATAGTTGGATTCGAACCAAGAATCTATGATTAAACCATAAGAGATCCCTTACCCTCATCTTCTTTGAGTATAGAGATTGTGCATTTGATAAGTGAAACATTGCACATGTTTTTAAAGTGTATTTCAAGATGGCATAGATTGATTAGGACACAATGTGAATATGAGATAAAATTGTCTAAAAATTGTTACAAAATAGTTGTACAAATGTCATTTATATGTTTTTTATTTTTTATTTTTCTTTTGGGTTGAGGTTGTAATAAAGTAATAGGAAAAAAACTGTCAAATTAAAAACAAGGGTTAAATATGTTTTTGGTCCCTATAAATATACCAACTTTTCGTTTTAGATCCTCTAAAATTTTCCTTCAACTTTTAGTCCCTATAAAATTTTCAATCACTACTTTTAGTCCATATTTTAAGTTAATTTTTGTATTTTTTTTAATGAAATTGTGCTGAAATGTGTAGAATATTGTAAAAACCTTTCCCAAAAAATATTAGAATTTTTTAACAAAACATAAATTAAATATGAATTTTTAACCGTAAAACATATAAAAATTCATATTTAATTCATGCTTTGTTAAAAAAAAATTAATATTTTTTAGGAGAGATTCTTATAATATTATAAATTTTTCTGCAAAATTTTATTCAAAAATATGAATTCTAAATGAGTTTACGTTTAAGGAGGGGCCAAAAGTGAAGATGGACAATTTTTTAGGGACTAAAAGTCAAAGAAATTTTTTAGAGGGACTAAAACGAAAAGTTGACATATTTATAGGGACCAAAAACATATTTAACCTTAAAAACAATATCATTTTCTTGATTGGGCCTTTTTGGGCCGCGATATAATAAAAAGAAAAGAGAGTTTCTAATTTCACCCTTAATCTTTCTTGCGGGCCCTCTGAAAAACCAAAAATGTTCTACGATTTTTGGGTTCTATAACCCGAATGAGATTTTGTCATCCATTTTCAAAGTGTAACAAATTAGTCAGAGTCGTTTTAATCATGATTCAACCGTGGCTAGTTGCTTTTTTTGGGATTTTTATCGATTCAGATTATAGATTTCAAACAGAACAAGTAATTTGGATCGGTTTTAGTATTTAAACTCTATTTTTATATGCTTCAAACCCCTCTTGTGTAAAAAATTCATGAATAAAAGTGCAAATTTATTTTGACACGAGGGCTTCAAAGCATGTAAAATGGATGTTTGGTTTTTAAAATTCTAATGTTTAAAAGGCTTTAAGAAGAAACAACAACTAGCCACGATTAATTTTTTATTTTTGAAAATAGTGGTAAAACTTATTTCATATTCTAGAATCCAAAAATCCAGAGGCATTCTCAGGTTTTGAAAGGATGCACGAGAAGTATATAGGGTGCGATAAGAAATTCTCAAAAGAAGAACAAGTACAAGTCCACCGTTGGGATAAAAGGAATAACATTTCTTTTTAAGCCTCCCAAAATCTCCAAAGACCCCCTACAATGCTAAATTTGCCCTTCCATACAACATCTGGTAGATATATACCGAATTAGTTAGATAGATATATACCGGATAAGTTAGGAAGAAAATTGGAAACATATTTGGTTCTATAAAAGCTCAGCTAAAAACAAGTATAGTATACTCTTGTTGATGTGAAATTCTATCCTCCCAATAAATGAACTTGAAAATCAATTTAAGATTCAAGTTTAATTTTTAATTGCTCAAAAAAAAGTTTAATTTTTAATGGCATTCTTGGTTGATAGGTTTAACGCCATAAGTTGTACAAAAAATGTATAAAAATCGATAAACAAAGTAAAAATATAATAAAAAGAACGCACAAATGTAAAAATGCAAGAAACAAAAGTAAAAGAAAAAGATATTGAAGGAAAAGTTGAGTTGTATACATCCTTCAATCACAGGAAAATGTTTTATCTTACTAGTTTGAAACCCGTGCCTTGCACGGGAAAATTTGTGCTGAATTTTTTATATAAATTTTAATTTATGTTGATAATATTTATTATAAAAAAGAAGTACAATACATGTTAAAATGTATGTATACCTTATATAGAAAGGGAATACAAATATCTCCTAAGTGATTTTTTTTTTTATTTCATTGCTTCCCTTTATTAAATTGTTTTATCATTTTGGTCTTTAGAGGTTTGTCAAAGTTAAAGTAGGCCTCAAGGTCCCGTGAACGTAAGTAGAGGTCTCACCCATCGAATAGATCATCACACTAACATCGGGAGTTAAACATACAACCTTGCAGATAAGTTAACTCTATACCAAGTTAATATTATTAAAACTATTTTATTATTTTTATGACATTTTTTTATCTTATTTTCCAAAAATTTCAAAAAAGAAAATCTATATTTTGATTAATATAAATTGAAGTGGGTTCTATTTAAAGAGGGTTTAAAAAAGAAATCTAACATGCTTGTTCACAATTAGAAACGGAAGATTCTTAATCCCAAAATCAATGTGATATACACAGAAAGGAATCTATTAAAAAAATATCAACTTGTAACCATCTAAATTAATTTAAATGGAAAAAACTTGTGTTAAAAAAAAGAGTAAATTACACTCCCCTCCCCTCAAAGATGCTTGAAATACACTCCCCTCCCCTCTTATGTTAAAATATACAATTTCCTCCCTTGAAAAATAAAATTTACACTCCCCTCCCTTATAAGATGCTTGAATTACAACCTCCTCCCTTGATAATTAAATATACATTACACTTTAATCTATTTTAACACAAATAAATATTTTTATGATATATATTAATTTTAAACCACCCTTTAAGAAAAATTAATTCATTTCTTTATAATTTAAATGTTAATGATAATTAAATTTAAATATTTTGCTATTGATTTTATAATTTAGAGTTTAAAATTAACTTTTAAATAACCATGGTTTATTGTCGTTAGTAATTTTTCACATATTTTAATTTTATTTTGGCTTGTTTCATATTTTATAATAGGGTTTAAAACTACATGTTAATGAAATTGTGAATAAAAAATAGCAAAAAAATATGTATTCAATTTTTTATTGTGTTAAAATAGACCTGCAATACTGTTATTTTCGAAGTGTATTAGATTATTATTTTTTTGCTAGATTATTAAAAATAAAAAAAATATATATTGAGGGAGTAAAGTGTAGATTTTAACATAAGAGGGGAGGGGAATGTAATTCAAGCTTTTCTTAGGGGAGGGAAATGTATTTTTCTCTAATATGTTTTGAATAAGAGGGGAGGGGAATGTATATTTTAACATAAGAGGGGAGGGGAGTGTAATTCAAGCATCTTTGAGGGGAGAGGAGTGTAATTTACTCTAAAAAAAATGAAAAACTTACTTTTCATTGCATAACTAACTTAAGAACGAATTAACAAACTAATAGTATATATTTTATGCAACCTTCAATTTTTCAATACAATTTTGGGAGAAAATCTTGAATCAACAAACGGTAGCAACATTCATGAATTGACTATGTTGATGGACTGTTTCAATAACAAAAAGTGCTTAGCAACTAATGTCTAACTCTATGACAACGATTTTGGCCTTGAAGTTATTTATAATATATTCTCTTTTTTTTCCAATACATGAAAAATTAACCAGTAATGTCTGAATAGAATAAACAATAGCCTCTTAGTCTAATAGTTTATATTATTATGATGAAGTTGTTTAATTTTTTAATATATAAACAAATTCATCAACCAACATATCTATGTCAAAATCTTCTTGAAAAATAACAACCCGTGGAGTAAACTGATACGAATTTCATGGTAAATCATTATTGTCAACCCTTGTAAATTTAAAGTGATACAATTTTCCTATCTTGAAATTGTCTCTAATAATATGATATTGTTAAGTGTCTTCACAACGTGAAACAAATTAATAGTATAGACAACACATTCCCTCAATTATGTTTATAAAGATGTATATGAGCCTCTTTTCGGCTATTGCAAGAGTATGGTTTCATTGAAGAAAAAAATCAAAATCAAAAAATAGATTTACCAAGAAACGCTTTTAATTTAGTATAAGAACACCAAAAACAACAAATTAATGATAACCTCAACATCCATTAGGATCATTTTAAATAAGTTTGACTCTTGAGATTTTGATATTTCAGTCACATGATACGTTTTAACAATCTTCACAATCAGAAAATAATTCTAAGTAGAGTCTATGACGTTAGAAATCATGAAAATATTTGGGTTAGTTGTCATGTAAAAAGACCGAGAAAATAAATATTTGGCAAAACTATGGTTGCAAATTATGAAAACGAAAAAACTTAAGCAACAAATAAATCTCTTACGAAAAATAAATAGTTAAAAACGTAAAAATAGCTACTATTGTTTAACCCTTTTTTTTTTGTCTAACACTACAACATTTGAGTTGGCATCCATGGTTGCAAATCATGATCATATAAAAAATATAAGTGAAAAAAACATAAAAGATTATTAGTTTAGGAAAATAAGTAGTAAAAAAGCGCATCATGATAGTAATCGAAAGACAAAAAAATAACTTTTTTATTAAGATGAGTTTGCCGAAACATCATGCATTCTCACCTTTGTGCCGTATATATTTATCGGATGCAAAGATCTCTCTTAGCGTCCAAAGAAAATTCAAAATCGATTAGAAATAATACGATAATTAAATGACATTTAAGGGACAAATCAAATTTGATAATCAATTACTATTAGCAACACCAATTTTTTTATGGATTAATTTACATATCCAATTTTATTCAATATAATATTCAATTATGTTTAAAATGATGCTATTAAATCAACATTGGCAATCCCCTAAAAAAACAAAATTAACCTTAGCAAAAATCCCTCCCCTGGTTTGTGATCAACAATTCATTTTATGTTATGGACAAATCAAGTCAAATTT
This sequence comes from Medicago lupulina, assembly GCA_958299785.1. Lineage (NCBI taxonomy): Eukaryota > Viridiplantae > Streptophyta > Magnoliopsida > Fabales > Fabaceae > Medicago > Medicago lupulina. Next base: position 54,040,283 of record OY283141.1, on the reverse strand, counting down.
CTACTTTCTAATAATTGAAGGAGAATATCTTATAGGTGCATTGAATTTTAAATTTTTGATGATGTATCTTTAATGAAATGATAAATTACATTGAATGTAAAAGAGTATCCATTTGTGAAATCAATGCAAGAAGAGAGGATAACAGTTAAAATATAAGGGCTAAATGAAAAATATTTGGTACAATTGAACTGTTGATTTGTGCAATTTGATTTATGTAAATCGTCTTAAATAGAAATTTATGCTAAGTCAAAATATTTTTCATTAAATATACTAATTGATATTGTCCCAGCTGTTTCTACTGATGTTTTAAATTTTAGCAATTGGACATAATTTTGAATGGAGGCGAAATTGACAAAGAAAGGTGCTTAAATTTGGGAAAATGATGGATAACCCGTCTTGGTTGATAGGTTTAACGCCATAAGTTGTACAAAAAATGTATAAAAATTGATAAACAAAGTAAAAATATAATAAAAAGAACGCACAAATGTAAAAATGCAAGAAACAAAAGTAAAAGAAAAAGATATTGAAGGAAAAGTTGAGTTGTATACATCCTTCAATCACAGGAAAATGTTTTATCTTATGTGGATGGATAACGTATTCATGAATGTGTCTTTTAGCAACTCACACCTCAAGATGTGATTTCTATTTTTTAGTTATAACTTTGCTAAAAGACACCTTCATAAAAATTAGTTAGTGTCTTTTAAAAAATGCTCATAGAATAACTTGCTAAAAGACATCTTCATAAAATATGTCTTCTAGCAAAACTCATATATATATATATATATATATATATATATATATATATATATATATATATATATATATATATATATATAACATGTTTCCTAAAATCAAACAACTCTATATCATCTTTGCCCAATGCCCTAAAAAAAATCCTCTATTTTACGAAATATTGGCTTCAAAACATAATTGAATCATAATGATTTTCATACACACTATTTTTTTTGTGAATACAAAGGTAACATGACTCTGACCTTTTTCATTTGTTTTTTAACGTTTTCGTTTCATTTACGCAAAATACTATGTATGTGACGTTCAGATCCAATAATCTAAATTATTCAAATTTTGATTTTTTTTTTCTTTTTACTTTCTTTAAAATTCTTATAAATGATTATTTATGTTGGATTGAGAGTGTAAAATATTTAACACTAACAGTCTCCATGCTTAATATGCATCCAAATTTTTAAATAAACTTCTAGAACAATGAATGCCTTTTCATTCTTTTGTTTGAACCGTAATAGTACATAATATAATAACTTAATAAGTAATAAATCATATATAAGACATGTGATGAAAGTAATTGACAAAGATATGAGAAAACAATTGAAGAAGACCTAGCTTATGGGACACGTTAGTTTTGGTCAAATTAGAATCCGATGCTACTGTTTAGCCCTTTAAAGAACATAGAGACAAGTGGTAAATAATGCTCAACAAAAATCATCCACTTCCTTCCACCCATTGTGTGACTATGATAGATAGATAGTAAGCTCAACTAATTTATGGGATGACCTTTTTTCATGGTAACCAATACCTGTGTGGCGGTGCCTTTACTTTAATTTGCTGTCCACTCAAAAGATGATAGGAAAAAAATTAATTTATGAATAGAATGTGATGGATCTTTAATTCAATATTGATATGATTTAGAATTAGACAAGTGATGGTGAGATTCTAATTTAAGAGATACTCCAAAACCTAGTTTCTCCAAAGTTTATGGGAGGAGTTGTTACATTTTTTATAACTAGACTAGATTCTTAATCTCCTTTTATATTTCTTGTACAAAGATGTGCACTTTTAAAATATGTGGAGTATTTTAGTAGTGAGAACTAGGTTAAAAAGTAACACAAGAAAAGCACTCACTATCCAAAGTGGAAATTCAAGCAAGACACAAGTGATAGGCCACCAAAGCTTTTGGCTTGGGCCTCCATTTTCTTTTCAGTAGGAATGCAATACCTTTATGGAAATTTCTTTTTGCACCCTACCTTCTCATAAACTTTGTTTTTGAATTATAAAATCAAAAAATGGAGGATTTTGGAAGGTTTTTCTTAATGTATTCTTTTTTTGGTTACTTTTCTTAATGTATTTTATGCTATTCGGATTGTATAATCTAAAATTTATAGGTGCGTAAAAAGGCAGTAGAGTGAGAGAAAAAAAAACTATGTTTTCTTTATGAGTCAGGTAAGGTGCATAGTGTTGTGCTGTTGTAGAAAATGTATTATCTTTTATAGTATGATTTTCTTAATAATTTCTAAACTATATATTTTTTTTTTATCAAAATTAGTTTTATTTTAATCAATAACAAATGAATCCCATAGGATAAATCGAGATAAAGTTGGTAAATGTTGAGGTTTGAAAGGTAGATAATTTTGGTTTGTTTGTATGGAAATGAAACCTTCTGTATTTGGCGATTTTAGTGTCTTTAAGAAACAAATTGAAGATCAAAATAAATAATTTGAATGACAGAGAATGATTAATTAAAAAAAAGATAAATATGTCTCTTAAAGGTGGTTCATTTGATATCTATCAAAGATATTATTTGTAAGATTCGGGGTTATCAAATATTATTTTAATGAGTGTTTGGATATGCTTCAATTCACAACCATCGTAAGTTTATGAGACTTTTACCGTAAAACGGAAGAAACCAAGTATTGTATTTGTAGGGTTTGTGAGACCCATGTCAAGCCTAATCCCACTCTGTTTCCGAACATAGCATTAATACTTCACCCGATCTTATTTATAAAAGAAAGTTGAGTCAAGAAAAGTTTATGTATCTGGCTAAAATTTCAATCCATATATATATATATATATATATATATATTGTTGATTAGATCTTCTCTTATAATTTAGACTGGAGAGAGTATTTTCTATCCATTAATATAGATCGAACAATTCCGATTGAATTTAGTGCAAAGGTTCTTGAATCAAATTTATTTCTCGTTGCGTCTAATTGAATGTTTAAGATGAGTGGGAAGAGTAAAAGAAGGGTAATGTTATTTTATCTCCGGCATCTAATCAATCCACCTCTACTTTTAAACACAATATTTCTCATGATCAAAGGTTTTTGTTCTTTGACAAAATTTGTCATGATCAAAGGTTGAAACTTGAAATTTAACGTGATAAAAGTTGGGCATGAAAATCTACATTTTACTACATGCACAGTTATGGTATGGTGATGAGACAAAGATTCAGAGTATGAAGTCATAGGGTCCCCACCATTGATGTGACACTGTCACCTCAGATTGCGTCACCCATGTGTCACATTAATCAAACCTAGTCAACCAAATTAATATTTACACCTTCAAAACAAATGAATCATCATCCTTTCTTTCTTTCTCCATCCATTCCGCGGCGCCGACAGATTTGCATTATAAGCAAGCAACCATCCACAACGTGCCAATCTACACACAATTAATAATACACCCATCAAAATGAAATACCAAAATCATATGTCAAATCATCCAGCATAGTATACAATAATGTAGTGTAATTTGTTATTTGTCCACATTTAACATTAGTTTTGTTGTAAATTATTAAGAAAAAATCAAATAAAAATAAGTTTTGATAGAATTATAAAAGGGTATCGATCAAATATAGATAGAGAAATCACTAGCTTGAGTGAGTTATATCCTGAGCACCAAATTAAATAATGTTAAATACTTAAATATAATGTGTATTAGAAACCGGTTATATCTACACACCAAATTACATAATATTGAGCGTGAGGTGTATTGAGAAAACCAAAGTTCACACATATTTAAGATAAGGCATTAGAAAAACCAAAGTAAATTTTGTAATGTTGAATTAGATTTAATCCAAAATTTAAATTAAATACTATTTTTTATCATCCTATAAAATATTAATCATATGATAGAATACTAGAATAACATTTGATATGCTCAGACAAAGGTTTGAACTCCTAATTATTTTTTATTACTTAACATTTACTATATAAAAATTCTGCTGCTAGACTCTTTAGAAATACTCATATTTTGTCATTACATGAGACATGTATTTATTACGTATCGATTCATTACTATTAATATCTTCCTAACCCCAAAGTTTGTATTGATAGATAAAAACAATGGAGTAATATTCCATTAAAGTATTCTGTGTGGATTGAAATTTAAATTTTGTTAAGGATTCACGTGGGCCTAAATTTATTTTAAAAAAAATCCAAAATGCATGTTGCTTTTTCTTTGATACAAAAATGCATGATGCTTTTAAAAGTGAATTATAGTAAGTATGTATAAATAAATACTAAAATAATGTATATTGTGCATGGTGACCAGGACAGGAAGTGCAGCTTCCACGGACAAAGGCTATGACAATATTTACAAGAAGAAGAGTTTTGGTCCACTCATAATATCCATCACGCATTATTGAATCCTCAATGAGACCACGTCGTTTATTCCCACTGATTTTAGAATCCAATTATCCAATCAAGATTGAGCCCTTGCAAGAAATAAGTCAATCAACTTGTATAGTAATGATTATACTATATATCTTAATGAATAAACCATCAATCTAGTTTTTAAAATATCACTTTCTCGTCAATTTAATTTCTAAATTATAAAAATAATAAACGACTTTTAAAGTATATAAAATTCATCCATTTGGTTCCCAAAATCTCAATACCAAAGACTAAACTGATGAATTTCATATAGTTTAGGCACTCCCCTGAGAAATATGACGTGACAATTAATGATTGATTTAGTGAAATCCAGTTTGTCAAGTTGAAAGCATAAGCAATTGTCCATCGGTTATCGTGTAGTTATATTAAAATAACTTTTGTAAGTTATTCGAGTATATTATTGGTAATGATTTTGTTCAACGGTTATATGTGATTGATGCGAATCAATACCTAAATCGTTCGCTCGTCATTGGTCGTTATTACTGGAATATTATATCAGAGGTCACCTCCGTTAAACGCACTTCCTGAAACACGGTTATGGTTTTCACCTTTGTTGGTCATTGTCGTAGGTATGTCGTTCAAGTTGTCAGCATTGTTGGCAGCTGATGTAGGCACATCATTTTGGTTTATAATCCTTGGTTCATGGAATGGGAGAGGATTACTTTGTCGAAGGGGCACCATAATTTTCCATTTTCTTACCATTTAATTAGGGTAGTCACTGAATGATCAGATGGTTGATTTTTTCAAATGGAACCTTGCCCCTACCTAGCGTGCTATTGATTCAAACTTGATTGAGAAGTTTGCTCCGTGGAAGATCGAGTAACACTTCCTCATATTTTGACGGGAGTGCTACTCGACGTCCAAGTAAGTAAGGAGGTTATGAGGAGCATTCCCTTTAATGATTGAGATTGTAACAGTAGTAACTCCGTTGTCTGTGTCATTGTCCATGTTAGCCATTATTGCTTGTTGGAGAAGTTTTATCATTTGATCGGATCAAGTGCATTTAGCTAAATTATTGATGGATTGAGCTTAGGCCTAATTCAGAATAAATAGTATGAAGTGGTTCAACAATGTCGACAACATACCCGAACAATTCACCTAGAGGTCAAATTCGTTTTCTAAAAAACGACGAATGTTAAAGAAAATGTGAAAAAGAGAATGTTCATTTAAATTAGGATAATACTAAAGAGTGTCTCAGGAGCATTGGTTAAACATCCAAAAACAAATAAGTTTTTATACAAAGTGGTTTAATCATTACTCAATCACAAATAAATTTTTATACAAGATAGTGTAATCATTTACTTAATCAAAAGTAACATCTTATATTTTTAAGATAAAATTTCTATTTATATATTCATTATCAAATATTTTAGGGTTACTGGTTAGCATGATTCATTAAATTAAAGACTATGATTCCATTATAGTTTTGAAAAATGATATTTGTAAAACCATTTTTTGATAACTTTTGGAACGATCCCCTTTCTCATAGTCACATGTGTTTTTATTATCTCTCTTCTTCATTCTCTCTATATTGTTTTAATCCAATAAAAATATAGATAAAGTAGTTCTCACAAAAGTTGTCTAAGATTAGTTATTTAAATATCATTTTTATGTAGTTTTATAGATTTAGAACTCTCGTTGAAAGTTAGTTCTTTTTTAATAAATTTATAACTAATAAATAAAATTGTGAAGAGGGACCCTTCAAAAGTGTGACGCAACCCGTAGTCATCACACTCCATATGGCAGACAAAATATTTACTTATTTAGCACCATCAACGGTGCATCTTCACATTTGAGTGTGAGGGCTCTATCTCTAATATGACTGACTTTATATTCATGATTATTTTTGTGGTCCCCACATCCCACAAGGTCATTCATTACTCACTGCCCCATAATCTCCATATTTACACACAAAAAAGGACAACCACGTGGGCCTATCCATACTCAAGCCCAAAAGCATGGTGGACCCAAAGCCCACAAACCTCCCTACCATAAGGAAAGTTAAAGATCTTGCCACGTGTTGAAACAGGAGCGTTACGATGACTAGGAAAGGTATGACTTTCTCCGATGATTATGTCATGGAAGTGGGGCCCATCACCTTACATGTCATCCACGTCAGCAGTTTGTTTTTGTTTTTTTTTTTATTTTGTTATAAAAAAGTTTAGATAAATTTGTCTTAAAAGATATGCAAACTTCAAGACTCAGCAAACATTTATATAATACTTAGTTTTCTAACCTATGCAACGTTACATAGGATAAGGTGCAATAAATGTATCATTTTTTAACAAAAACTATCATATTAATTATCCTTTTCTTAAAAAATGATTTTTTTCTCTATCCTATAAATCATTATATTTATTTTATTACTTCATACTACAACAATAAAAAAATACTCGTAATAATTTGATTTAAAATTATCCATAATCAAATGCAATAACATTTTTTTAGACAAGGGTATCACAAAAATTGATTTAGATCAAATACTCCAAACGTGATTTTCTTTTCATATCCCCAACACAAGAGATGGTGTATTTGCAATTTTTTCTTTAAAATATGAAAAAAAATAAATCCAAAGGCTATGTTTTTGTCCATTGATTCAACTTCCGGTGCCATAAGTTTTTCATCATGTGCCATTGTGTGCCGCCACAAGAGATGGTGTATTTGCAGCTTTAAAAATACACTGTCGTTAGGTTACATTTTTCTTGGGCATTTGACTCTAATCTTCTGGGCATTTGGCTCACTATATAACAGTGGTGGAGAAATAGAAAAGTAGGGTTTTTTTTCTTTTTTAATAATTAATAGAAGCAATCTTTATTGTTGTAGTATGAAGTAAATAAAAAATATGATGATTCATAAAATAGAGAAAAAAAAATCATTTTTCAAGAAAAGGATAATTAATATGATAGTTTTTGTTGGAAAAAATGGTACATTTATTGCACCTTATCCTATACAATATTGCAAAAGTTAGAAAAACCCTACTTATTAATATCCTTAAAAAGATGAAATTATCACATCGATAAATGTTCGAATCCATGACTTTGGTGACAAATCAATTTTTTATCAACTTAATCAAATTTTATTGACATGTTTTTGGTTTTAAGAAAAATGTTAACTAATATCTAAGAGACACGATAAAATATTGTAAAAGATGTGTAATCAAACACATAAAAGTATAAAAAAAATATTTATTTCAATATAATTTTTTTATATAATTGGTGTTCCGAAACACTAGTTATCATCAATCTCGGTTTTTTTTTTACTTCCTACGTTCTTATATTTAAGCACCCTTTTGACTAAAAATTTGTCTCTAAATATAAACTTCTTTTAAAATTAATAGATACATTTATTATTATTATTTTTCTTAAACATACCTCTTATTAAAACTGAAATTTAATATACATACAATCAAAAAACAATTCGATAATATTAACACACATTAATTGCACTAACTTCAGTTTTAAAATTCGAGTATATATAAAACTAGTATAGAAACCCGTGCCAAGCACGGGTTAAAATTTCGTCAAATTTAAAATATTGGGTGAAGGTGTGGTATCATTTCGTTTGTATGGTCGCTTTGTGTTTAATAAGTCGATCCACACCATCTTTGGCTCCCCTGTAAAGTCCAACGACACTATCATAGCCGGTTCAACTTTGTGGAGGAAACAAAAGTAGTTTCAGATGGTAGATCACATATGTTAAGAGTCTCATAGAAATATGTTAATGTGTCGGGTGTGATTTAAAGTTCGACATTGGATTCAATAGTAGATATTGAACAACATACAAAGTGATATGACTCATATATCTAATGCATTAAGGTGTAGATTGAAGATTTGGTGTCAAACTCACTTTTAATTTTTCTTACCATTTCTCTCACCTTAAATTTTTTGTCATCTTATTTCTTTTTATGGTTTATTTTCTTTATACTCATGAAAGAGAGGAATGGAAGCATCTCTTCATGAAACTACCACCAATCTATCTTTTTTTATCGTGTTGTACCTCAATGTGACTTTATTTGGTTATATTACCAAATTACAGATGTAAAGAGTCCCACATTTAAGAGAAGTTAATTTGTGATATGTGACTGAGTAGGTGGTTAGAAAAATATAAGTGAGATGACTCATATACATAATGTCTTAAGATTTTGGATGAACATGTGGTGTTAGTCTCCCTTTTATGGCTTCTCATAACCTAATGTGATTGTCCAACTTAGTTTATATTCCCCTCGAAGTCACAACATTATGATAAACTATTTTGTTAGTTTTGGATGTCATTTGTTTAAATATTTTATCTAATTGATATCATTTGGTTTGATGCTATTTTTATTAATCAACTTTTATTAGTTTATATTATAAAATTGTAGATGTTTTATGCTGAGTTGACAAAATGCATGTTTATTAGACATTTTAAGTGAAAATATGATGTCAACCTCACTTGTGTGATTGCTCTTAACCTAATATGATATTCCAACCCAATGTAGGTTTCCTTTGTAGACTCAACATTATGATGAATTATTGTGTTGGTTTTTGGATGTCATTTGCAATTTTTTGTAGGGCTAATTAACTAAATGGTCCCTATAAATAGCAAGAATTTCATTTTTAATTCCTACAAAAATAAATCGCACTTTTTGGTTCTTGTAAATAATTTCTTCAGCATTTTTGGTCGTTGTTAAGGTTTGTATTCTTAAAAATTTCAAAGGAAAATGTTTAAACGATTAAAAAATGCGATTTTTTCTAGGGACTAAAAACAAAAAATCTTCATATTTGTAGGGAATAGTTACTTAATTAAACCTTTTTTCATGTATAACTTTTGTTTTTTAATGTCATTAGCTTTTATTCTATTTTTGGATTCAACCTCTATATTTAAAATTCCTTCACATCTAGTCTTTGGGGGATGTGACAACGGAAAATGCAAATGAGTTATGATGATTTTAATAAATACATGCTTATTAGACATTTTAAATTGATGCGACAATTTTTTAATTCAGTCTTACTTTTCGGTAATAATAACCCAAAAATATTCAACTTCAACAAAATCATATGATTACCGGTAACTCAATCTACTATATACTCTTGCGGATTAAACACACACCGCATATTTTCCTTTTAATGTTTTTCTCATGTTCAATTTTTTTTTATTCGTTTTTTTTTTCTTTCTAGTTTCCTTTCTCTTTTCTCATTAAAGAAAGAAACATAAACCTCCCTCCATGAAATCATCACCAATCAACCTTTATGTACATGTTGTGCCTCAATTTGACCTTATTTTGCTATGTCACATAATTACGATGCAGATAGTCGCAAACTTAGTCAAGATATGCTAAGGTGTCAAGTGTGAGTTTAAAGTTATATATCGGATGAAAGAGTAGTTTTTGAACGACATATAAGTATAAGTGAGATGAACAAAATACCTAATGGCTTAAAGTTTTATGTGAATATGTGGTGTTAAGCTCACTTATATGAATGCTATTAACCTAATATGATCATCCAACCTAGTGAAGACTCACTTGGAAATCTCAACATTATGCCAACATTATGATAATTTGTTTTGTTAGGTTTTGGATATCAATTGTTTATTTTTTTAATTTTAAACTTTAGTTATTGGATGTCGTTCATTTTCATGCTCTATTTTTTCATTCAACCTATGCTAGTTCAAATTCCTTCACTTTTTATCTTTGGTGGGATTTGACAATGAAAAAAATAATATGTGTTATGTTGAATCGACAAAATATATGCTTATTAGAAATTCTAAAATATTGTGGCATTTTTTTATTTAGTCTAATTTTTTTGTTAAATATTTACTCACAAATCTCAACTCCATAATCAAACCAGTAAAATTATCAGTAACTCACTATATTTCGTATACTCTCACAAAAAAAGCTCATACTCCTTCTTTTCCTTATCATTTATCTCATGTTCAATTATTATTTTTTATCTTCTTTTCTTTTTTAATTTATTTTCTAACTTCTCATGAAAGAAAGGAACGTAAACATCTCTCCTTTAAATCACTATCAACTCATAATTTTTACCATGATATGCCTTCATCTGATCTTATTTGGCTATGCCACTAAATCACTCATACAGAGAGTCTCACACTTAAAGGGAGAGATGTTAATATGTCTTACATGAGTTAAAGTTCCAGATTGGATGCAATAGTAGAAAGTAGAAATGAGGTGATCCATACATATAATGCCTTTAGAATTTAGACGAAGATGTGATGTTAATCTCACTTGTGTAGTTGCTCTTAATCCAATGTGATTATCCAACTCAATTTAGACTCCCGCGTAAGTCCTAACATTATGATGAATTGTTTTCTTCATTTTTGGATGTCATTTTCTTAATCTTTTTTTTTTTCCATGAAGGAAACGGAAAAAAATCTCCTTGAATTGAATCCACAACCAACCCATATTTTTTTTGCATGTTGTGCATTCGTATGATATTATTTGGCTATGTTTCTATATCACAGTCGCAGAGAGTCTCACAGTTAAGGGAGATATGTTAATGTGTTAAGTCTGAGTTAAAAGAGATATTTCATTTGTCAAGATTGATTTAAAATAAAAATTCATTTGCTAGTTCTCTGCAATTTTCCAACTCTAGAGGTTTAATATAGTTGTAAAATGTGAAACTTTGAATTTTCTGAGGTTCGAGCTCTGCTAGTATCTTTGAAGAGATGCAAATGTAAATATATTTGTGAGTGCTCCTTTATCTCTAAGATCTTCCCTACATTGCAGAAAATCATCACTCTGTCACCATAATTTTTTTTATTAAAAAGAAATTCACCGTGATTTTTGTTTTTTTTTCAATAATGGCATGAAATGTTATACCTCATGAATCATTATGGTGCAATGATCATTAAGAAAGTATCTCGTGTACATTTTTATTAAAAGGCATGTACGAAACGTTGTAGAAAATTAGTAGAATTATAATTTGAAAAATCAGTAAGTTATTGATAAAATTTAATTTTGTATATCATTCAATTTCCTTTTAAAATGTTGATGTTATTAGTATTTCTATAAAACATATCTTTTAGAATATGCCAAAGAGACTTTAATTTTTCATATAAAAAAAAATGAATCTTTTCTAATGACTACTATCAAAATCTATAATTTACAAATTAAACAAAATTGTTTTTTTTAATGATAAAAATTTAGGTTAGCTGGGTTTTGGAGGGCACATCAAAGTCAAAACATGCTTCATGACTCAAAATACGCTTATGGAGGAACTTAGAGATCCCTCGTCAAAGATAACCTCACGCTAATAACGGAGATTGAATCCAGGCCTTGAGGTTGAGTAAACTCATCAATAACTTAGTCAACCTAAATAGACAATCTTATTACCATATAATGGTATCATTTAAATACCATTTTTCATGCGACCTATGTAATAAGACATTTATAGAATCGTTATAATTTAAATGACCACATTAATGACTCTTAAATATTATTTAAATAACATTTTTTCTTTTTCCGTTTGACCAATCAAATGAGACATTTTTCATTCTAAATGAAAGATATTTCAATCTTTATAAAATCATGCTAATTTTTTATGACATATTAATGACTCTTAAATTGCTTTGTCATGATTATCCTTAATAAAAGGAAAATAAATAATAATGAGAAATGTATAAAGTATTAAGTATGCAAATACTTTTGTCAAAAAAAAAAATAGTATGCAAATACAGAAAATTGATGATATTGAGACAAAAGATTGAAAAGATACAGGGGGAAGTATTTAATAAATTGAAAAGATTGAGACAAAAGAAGGGTGGTTATGGAAACATCATCTCTCTCTTTATTTTTTGTTGGTCCTATTCGATAAATTAAATAAATTTTGTTGAAATGCAATGATATAGAGTTATTTGTGGGACCTGATGCGCTGGGTTGAAGAAAATTGGCTGGGGAGTGGTACATAACTAATTCAATTTTTTCTAAAAAAGAACAAATTTAAATAAGTAGCCTTAATTTTAAGTTATTAATTAAAACTATTAGGGCCCGTTTGGTGCACATGATATGATAGAGATATGATATGATATGAAATTGGATAAGGATAGGAAATGATATAAACATGATAACATTTATCCTATCACATGTTTGGTGCACACATGATAACAAATATAATATCATATATTTCACAATTAAATGACATAATTACATTTGTAATTAATTCTAATTAAATGTAATTAAGCTATTATTAATTACACAAAGTTATAAAAAACATTGTCAATTATCTTCTTCCTTATTTTAGGGGTGCCGTCATCTTCATTCTTAAAGTTCAATAAAAAAAAATCATGGTTTCTTCAATTTAAAAAAAATAGTTGTCTTTATTGAAGATAATAATACGAAATTCTTAAACTCTTTATTTCATCCCTTTTCAAATTTAACTTGAGTACAAAATAGATAATCAAGAAAAAAACAAAAAATTAAGCAAATTGAGGAAAAAATGATTGTAGGTTGGAATTGGGGTCGGATCTGTATCAAATAGAAGAGATGTCAATGAAGAGTTATGGAGGAAGTAGAAGTCGATGGATGGAGAGCAAAGAGAGCATGAGTGATGAATTGAGAGAGGGCAAAATAAACATTTTAGTGCTAATCATGATAGGATAATTCTAACCCACCAAAAACTAAGGATAAAAATAACAAAGGGTGAGTAGGATATGATAAGAAATAGGTTTAAGTTATCTTTTCCTATTGATGCACCAAACAACAAATTGAATCAGGATATGATAGTTTTATCATATCCTGTCTTCCTATCCTATGCACCAAACGGGCTCTTAGATTTGAAATTAAAATTGGGATGTTCTTAAAACAACTAAATTTCAAAAGAATGAGGCTTCAAACAAAAACAAAAAAGGAAAAAAGTTACGACCATGTAATTGAAATTCAATCTATCATCTTATACAACAATAATAAGACCCGGTTTGGTACCTATATGTAAGTGTCTTATGTTCAAAACAAATTAAAAAAGATCAAGAAGCAATTTTTTTTTTAAATTGTAAAGTAAAACATAATATGCATAATGGTCGGTTGGTGGCTATTAAAATTGAAATATTTTTTTTGTTTTGTCAAATGAATTTTTTTTTTATCAAGAATCGTTATGTCATATGTATTTATTAGATTATTTAATTAGGACTAAATGAAGAATGCATTTTCTATTAAAATTTAATTATGAGAGAGAAGGAGAGCATGTTTATTCAAAATGTGTTTTCAACCCCTAAAATTGGGATTTCTCCCATGTATTTCAATTCAAAATTTGGGAGATCATTTCCTTTAAAGAATTTTTTAGGTTGTAAGTCAAATTTGTAAACACGTTCACACCGACCTCATGTGGTAGCTAAATGAGGAGTCATAGTTTGTGTTGTAAGTTTGATCTTTATGTTAGATATTTTATTGGTTATTCATACGTTAAATTATTTTTTCCTTCATATTTCTATCAAATTAATTTGATATTAGTTGTTGAAAATATTTTAAGATAGTTAGTGTGTAATCAAAGTTTGGAAAAATAAAAAACAATTTATATTTATGTTGGAAGTCAGTATTATTTTATGGGGTTGACTCTAGCAAAAGAAAGTAGACTCGCAACGTGAGGAACCAAAAATTGAATTTCGACAGACATGACATCCACATTTAGTTACCATTACACATCAAATAGAATTAATTTCAATTGAGGGACCTTATAGATCAAATTTTTTATTTTTTGTAGTATTCTTCCTCAACACACTTAATTCCATTTAAATTTCACTTTAGGCTTACAAATACATTGGGTCGGCCCTGTTAAAGCATTTATTCATTACAACTTCACATAAAGAACTAAAAGCAAAAAAAAAAAACACCATGAACATCTACCTAAAAAGAATTTATATTTGATCCGTAATGATTTTTTTTATCAAGTAGCCTAAGTTAAAAATTAAGTTTTTTTTAGATGTATAAACGGAGAGTTCGAAGAATTTAAGTGATGAATGCTAGTCCAAATAAAAATCACAAAAGTTGCAAATCCTGATGTACAGGAGTGTCATGATTGATAACATATATAGCCTTAGCATACTTCTGTCAAAAAGTTGATTGTCATCGTACTAATTTTAAAGATATTATTACAACATTTATGGCCTAGAAAATCAAAATTGAATTCATATTACCAGTTTTACTTCTTCACCGCCGCTAGAAAACCATAACATCTACCCAAAACTGCAAAATTAGGGGCAACTATATGGTAAATGTTTATATCATCGTCCTTCATGTCTTTCTCAAGACAGTTGTAGTAAATATTTATTTCTCTCCTTAAAGTCTTTCTCAAATTTTATATATCAAAGTCGTACACGAGGATTGAAGTTTATTCCATGAATGAACAAATAAATAAATACAAATAGTAGTATAAAGAAGAAATAATCATTAACAAATAAAAAAAAATGTTTATGTACGGCGGTATGAATTTCATTGCATTTTTTTTGTAGGGATGCACATTTAAATATGAATATGAGCATGAATGATTGATATAAATAAAAAGATTCAAATCAAAATATCTCTAAAAAAAAAATCAAATCAATATAAATATGTAAAACACATTAGATTTACAAAACTTGGAATTTTATGAATTACATACGAATGTGTCCATCAAAACGATGTTTCATAAAGAATTAACTATACATATACAACTCGCACAACTATGCTCTATAATTCTTTGACTGGAACAATATCAGAGATATTGGAGCCATTGCAATTTTTTAAAGCTAATAAGATTGTACAAAATGAATAAGCAAGTGAAAATGATGTAAGATTGATCGACTATATATAGGGAAAAAGGCTAACAAATTATTGAACATTAAACAAAGTATTAAAAACACAAATCATCCATTTATCTTGCTGAAGGAATTGAATTAATTATTTTTTAGAGGAAAAAGAAATTGAAGGTAAAATGATGGTCATCATTAAGGAATTGAAGGTAAATGTGTTATGAATTATCTTTGACCATGCATATTATGTAATCAATTAATATCAATGCATATAATTTTCATTCAAAATTAAATTCTTATAGTATTAATGTATGATTAAATGGACGTTTCTTTGCTAGTAAAAAAAACTTATAAAAATGGACGTTTCTTAACCAAATGAGTTACACAGGTCCAATTTTTTTTTTTTAACAAAATATGGCCTAGTAAGTTTGATTGGAATATTTGTTATACCTTGATTTATTTTTATGAAAATTAAAACAAATTTTTGGAAAATTAATTTTTAAAATTTTCGTAGGATATTAAATGTTTGATGAAAAAGAAATAATTATTTTTCCTGGGTTTGGTTTAATATGTAAAAATGATTTTTTCTATTTACTTAGGATATTATTTTCGCAAATTAAAAAATCACGAAGAAAATTCAATAATTAAATAGAGTTGAAACTGAATAATAAAATCTTAATTAGTTTTTTTCCTAGTACAATTTAAATCAGTAATTATTCACCCTAAAAAAAATCAGCAATTATTCGCCTGTTTTAATTATTTTTGAAAAAAATTTAAAACCATAATTTGGAAAAACGTCAGTCGCCTAATTTGTAAATTTGAGCATAAAAAATATCAATCAACTAATATGCGAAATTGATTGGCTAATTAGTGTAACATTAGAGTTGAAAAAAATGTTAATTTCAGTTACCAAAAGCTAAGAATGAAATCAAAAGAATATTGATTTTTTTAAGGTATGACTTTTTAATGTGGAAATCAAAAAAATAATTAATTTGATCTTCTTAATTACTACCATAATCAATTACTACAATCAAGGAAGCAAACTAATACTTGATTTGATTACGTGTATACTTACTTGTCACATATAACATAGGTGTAATTATTTTTTATGATATGGCATAGCATTAAATAAGACTTAAAATATCAAAGGGACATGTGTACTATTCAAAAAAATTAAGGCAAATGTTTATAATAGAGATAGAGATGGAAAGAATGCTTACGGGGACGAAGTAATAAACATCAACTTCGGTTTTACTACTGCAGTTTTATTTTAACTTTTAGGTTACGTCATGGTTTAATGTTTTACCGTAAGTCAAAATGACGTCATGGACGTTAATAACCCATGTGACCGGTTTGTGATATTTGATTTCACCGGCAAATTTCCTCTATAGACGAAGGGATTCAATTTACGTTCCACGCGCGTAAAGAATGTCGTGAGTTTCAACAATTTTCCTCAATCATATTCATTCACTTGAGAAACTCGTGTGCAACACTGGGACGGGAATCTTAGGAGATTTCTTTCTTTCTTATCCCATGTTGTATGTATGTGTCAAGCTGATCCTGTTCAGATGTTTAAGATTACCACTTGATGTGTCTCATGGATGTATACATATATAGAAATCAAATTAAAAAGGCTGACATGACTTATTTGGGTTGACATGATGATATTATCTATATTTTGAGAGTGTGTTTCTTTTAACGTTTTAAGTTTGATTTTCTATGTTATGATACAATGATATTTGATCAAGATTTGCACCTCTTTAAATTTCATATTTGATAGACCAAAGAGGAGTTTTTTTTTTTGAAGGAGACCAAAGAGGAGTTAGAATCATCTCTATTTAAATTATTCTCATTTTCTTTTATTTGGAGAGATAGACACAAAAAATCTTGAAAATAATAAATGATGGCGTGACTCATTTAATAATGTGATTCACCACCTATTTTTTGCGTCTATATCTTTCATAACGACAAAAGGTTTATTAAGGATTAGACTTTTCTAGTGAGAGAAACTCTAACTTCTCTCTAAACTTTCTTTCTCCTTCGTTCATCGAGGAGGGGTGATTTTAGGTCATTTTTGACATAGAATCACCCCATTTACATCTTTTTTCCCCTTCTTTCAATCTAAATAAGTGGTTTTCACACATATCAAGTTTTTCCTTTTGTTTTTTTGTGATTTCATCGTCTAAGTGCGGCGTTGTGTTGTTCGTCGTCTTGTGCGACATTTGATTTCGCGTCTTGTCGCGGTGTTCGTTTATTTCCTATTGAAAGATCTACATCAGTCAATTACAAATTCAACCAATGATTTGAGCATCAACGTAGCAGATCCGGAAGCATGGGTATTTCGGTGACTTATGTTTTATCTTATTATTTGTAGGCATTTTGCCGATGTATGCTATTAACTTGGGTGCTGTGAGTTTGTTTGTAGATTCACCCTTTATGTTTTTAGCGATGTTTGTATCTGATGTAATGAATATCGTTTTGTTTTTGTCAAAAAAAAAAACTTTCATAATGACAATCTTCATTTATTTTTAGGCTTAATTGTAGTTTTAACCCCCTAACTTTCACAAAGTTGTGATTTTGGCCCCCTAAGAAAAAAAAACTACAAAACGGCTCCCTAAGTTTTGCATTTGTGGCAGTTTTGGCCCTCAATGTCAATTTTGACTTGGCCTACGCTGACGTGGCACCCTAAGTGAGGTGCCACATGTTTTTTTTTTTTTTTTGCCTTGGGGGGCCAAAACTGCTACAGATGCAAAACTTAGGGGCCGTTTTGTAGTTTTTTTTCTTAGGAGGCCAAAATCGCAACTTTGTGAAAGTTAGGGGGTTAAAACTATAATTAAGCCTTATTTTTATAAATAGAATATATCTCAACTCACCAAAGAGATAATATTTAACTAATTACGAGAGTAATTTTATCATTTAATTATAATAAAATAATATTATGTTTGTTATCATTGGTTCTTCAGATATTATTTAAGAAATAGTACATAAAAAGAAATTTTATTTTAAAAATATAATTCAAACACTTAAATGGTAATTAATTGCATCATTTTCTATATAAAAAATTATACAGTCCACAAATGACTTAAGTTTTGTATCATGCACTACTTTGTTTTCACCATGAATCAATAAGTATTGTCAATAAGCTTATACATGCCACAAAACTAATTCACTTGTGCATATTAGACAAGAGGACAAGCTTATACATGGTGCAAAACTAATTTATTTATGCATGTTAGGCAAGAGGAGTGTCATGAATACTCTCACTCTAACACTTTATCTTACACGCTCTCTTACTTAATAAAATCCATGTGAGTACCACATTTTTAAAACAAGTTTCACATAAAGCGACGTGGCGCACATGAGTTTCACATGAAAAGAGAGTAAATGTTAGAAAGAAAATGATCATAGCATTTATCCATTAGACAAACATCTTAAACAACATACTAAGAAAACTTCTTAGCATTTTCCATCTTGGTTAATTTTACAAGTTTTTTGTTGTTCGTAGACGAAGTAACAAACACCACTGAAAACTTAAACATCTATTTCGAACTTATATACACGTGTCTACCTTGACAATATCAACATTATCAGGTGAACTACACCTCACACACACAAGTTGGTTATTTAAAAAGACTAAATATATTTTTAGTCCTTTAAGTTTTTTTATACTTCATTTAATTCTCTAAATTGTTTCAGCTCTTATTTTATCTCTTAGGTCGTAAATTCTAGACCGTGAGTTGTTTTTGTTATATTTTAATTAGTATCTTAGATTACAATGTTAAATGACCTTGTAGGACAATATAACGTGATTATTTCATAAGAGGAGAGACTCCACCTTATGTATCAAACAATTTTTTTTATGGAGATTTATTTTATATAACAAAAATGTAGCGTGAGAGGGTGATCTCTGATTCAAGGTAGAGGAAACATTAGGTCTAAAAGAACACTTACAATGGGATTTATATTTACCTACCTCTAGGGTGGTTAGAAGAATCCTCTCACTTTCAAAAGAGACAACCAAAAAGTAGGTAGTAGGTCTCACCATCATTAAAAAAATTAACACCTAACCAAATGGTTGAGTATCAAATGGTCAATGAACTCCGTCTAAAGATAAATCACTTGAGATAACACAAATTCGACTCTTGCACGAAACATTCTTTGTCGAAACTTTACTTACCTCCCAATCGAACTCTAAAATATCAAGCTCATCTTCCCCTAAGAACTGGAGAGATAACACACACAAAAAATAAAGGTAATTCAAACTTCAATATCTTTATCTATTTAAACGAAGTCTTTTATTTCTTATGAAAAATTGAAAGGAGCCTAACTCCATATAAGAGCAATTCTTCTAGACTGGCTTAAAGTCCCGCCATCCATCCATGGGAAACCCAAATCATTCTAGCCCGAACACATCGAACTGAGCAAACGCTCAATCACAAGATATGACAAAATCAAATTAAGGTTCCACTCTCCACTGCACCCTAACATCCAACACCCCCAACGATCATGAAACTTAGGATCCTTACAAACCCATAATGTTTCTGACCATAAATTTAGTACGACAGTCGACATTTTCAACACTAGTACCCGCTATTCGTAACTACCTTTCAATGACTATCCAAACAACTCGTTTATAGGTTGTATAAATAGGTCATTAGAACATAATACAAGGTAAAAAAATGTATTCCTTTTTATCTTTTATAATCTACTCTCATACTCACTTAAGTGTCGAAGTGCTTGCAGATATCCTCAATTTACGTCTTGTTATTTGATCCAAATCAACATTCTATAAATAGGTCTTGTTATTTGGTGCGTCTGTTTACTTTGGAAGAGGTTAAACTTGTTGTATGTGACTGTGATAGTTTTAAATCTTGGTTCTATCAAAGATTTTTGGCACGAGTTGAAAGATGATTTTATGAGATTTTTTTTAGAATTTCTTAGAAATGGGAAGTTGACAAAGGGTGTGAATTCGACGTTCATTACTTTGATTCCAAAGGTCGATAATCCTCAAAGGCTTGCTGATTTCCGACCTATTTCTTTGATTGGTTGCATGTATAAAGTTTTGGAAAAAGTTCTAGCGAACAGATTACACTCTGTTTTGGGCTTTGTTGTGTCAGATGCACAGTCAACTTTTGTTCGCGGTAAACAAATTCATGATGGTATTCTTATTGCAAATGAGATGGTGGATGAAGCAAGACGCATGAAAAAGGAGTTATTATTATTTAAAGTCGACTTTGAGAAGGCTTATGACTCGGTGGACTTAGGGTATTTAAACTCCATGATGAGAATTATGAATTTTCCAACTCTTTGGAGGAGTTTCCTATAGAGAGGGATTTACGTCAAGGGGACCCTCTTTCTCCTTTTTTATTTTTATTGGCGGCTGAAGGGTTTGATGTTTTAATGAAGTCTTTGGTGTCAAATAATTTATTTCAGCCGTATGGTGTTGGAGGGCAAGGGGATATCATGTTGTCTCATCTTCAGTTCACGAATGACACTATTATTATTGGTGAAAAATATCGGTTGAATGTCCTTCAATTCGGGCTGTGTTATTATTACTTGAGGTGATGTCAGGGCTGAAGGTTAATTTTAATAAAAGTATGCTGACATGTGTTAATATTCCTCCGACGTGGTTGTCAGAAGCTGCTTCAGTATTAAATTGTAGAACTGCTTTTATCCCTTTTATGTATTTGGGGCTGCCCATTGGTGGAGATGCTTTAAAACTTAGTTTTTGGAAACCTTTGGTTGATCGAATTTTGGCTCGGTTGTCGTCCTGGAATAATAAATTTTTATCTTTTGGTGGTCGCTTGGTTCTGCTGAAGTCTGTCTTGTCCTCTCTTCCAGTTTACTTTCTTTCTTTTTTCAAGGTTCCTGTAGGTATAATTTCTTCTATCGAATCTTTTTTTAAAAAATTCTTTTGGGGGGTGTGTGAGGTCTCTGAAAAAATTGCTTGGATAAAATGGGATTCAATTTGTTTACTAGTGAGTCGAGGTGGGTTGGGGGTTTAGAGGTTAAGGGAATTTAATTTATCTTTGTTAGGGAAGTGGTGTTGGAGATTGTTGGTAGATAAGGAGGGATTGTGGTATCAAGTGCTTAAGGCTCGGTATGGGGAGGAGGGTGGTTGTATTAAGGAAGGGGGGAGACACGGTTCTAGTTGGTGGAAGATGTTATGACACGTGAGGGAAGGGGTTGGTTTGGAAGTGGGGAATTGGTTTGATGATAATACTAGGCGGGTGGTAGGTAACAGTCGTCTTACTTTCTTTTGGACTGATAATTGGCTGGGTGGAGTCCCTTTAAAGCTCCGATTCAGCCGTCTGTATGAGTTATCAGTGCATAAAGAGTGTTCAATGGAGGATGTAACACCCCGTATTCCCAAACAACATAAATCATACTTAAAATCAGAGTACTTCAACATATACGGAATGTCACATTTCTTTTCATAAAATCATAAATAGGATAGAGTTACTATTTATTTAAAACATGTCATATCAAATCTCAAAATTACATCGCATCGGAATTCGTTCAATCTTTTAAACAACTTTGGCTCAAAAGGCCTCAACGTAAAATCTCATAAAATTTATTCCAACAACAGGTTCATAAAATTTCATAAATAATACGTAAGGAATAGAAAGCAACGACAAAATTTCCCATCCCGTTACGTATCAAAGCACCTAAGACACACGTGAGAGAAGTCCATTCACAACTGCAACTATTCTGGGTCACCTACAAGTTACCCATACAAAGGCAACAATTTTCAAGCAGAAGGGGTGAGATTCACATTCAATAATAATAAGCATATAATTCATTAAAAGAATTTAACAACATAAACAACAACAATTAACAATGCTAATACTTCACATAACTCGTCATTAATCTCTTATTAATTCATTGACAACTCGACGACGACAAAAATGCATCAACGACGACACAACACTTGACAAATGCAGCGACAACGACCTCAATATGCATGTGGTACCAATCAGGGCATAAGCCCCCAATGTGTTAGAGTAATAACTCTCAGGGCATAATCCCTCATCATTTGGAGTAAAGCTCCCAGAGCATAAGCCCTCATCATGGTTAGAGTAATAACTCTCAGGGCATAAGCCCTCATTGTGGTGGAGAAAGCTCCCAGGGCCATCAGCCCTCATCATTTAGAGCAAAGCTCTCAGGGTCATCAACCCTCATCTTTAACGATTATGCATGGACTCATCAACCAATCCAACTCAACAACTTAGACACATCTTATAACTTCATCATCTGGACAACATCTTACAACTTAGACATATAAAATTCATATAAAATCAATCATAGGAGATTTGCCTATCAAACCAAGTGATAGAAATTTGGAAAGTGTACCAAAACCTATCGAAGTAGTAAAATATCGATCCCACAAGGACTGTTTTTAACTCCAATAATTCAACTTCGTTAATCAATAGGATGTGTAAAAGATTATATTTGTTTTGCCACTAGGCGGTTTGTTTGTTTTGATCTTATCGTAACAAATCACAAAAAATAAGATTTGATTAAGAAAAGATTGGAGAGAGATGAGATTAGGTTTGTCGAATCCTCTATACGTTCCCCTAATTGGTATACCGTACTCTATTGTCATGAATGGTTCTCTAGTTTTTACGATAGTTAACAAAATAGCCCTAATCAATCCCTTGAGTTAGGACCCTCTTCTCAAACTACAGCCCCTAATCCCTTAGGTGGTCTAATAATCTTTGTACCTCCAGAACTACAGCCCCTACCCCTAATAGGTGGTAGCGGAAAATGATCCTTTCTTGTTGCGGTGTTCAACCTCCGGTAATCTATGCACATTCGCCAACCGGTGATGTTACAAGTGGGTATTAACTCTTTTTATTCATTAGCCACCACCTTCATTCCACCTTTCTTTGGTACCACATGAACAGGACTTACCCAAGAACTATCAGAGATAAGGTAAATCATACTTGCATCCAGTAGCTTAAGCACCTCTTTCTTTACCACTTCCTTCATTGTCGGGTTTAGTCTTCTTTGAGGTTGAACCACTGGTTTGTATTCAGCCTCCATGTGTATCTTGTGCATGCAATGTGCCGGACTAATACCCTTCAAGTTAAAAATTTTCCACCCCAAAGCTCCTTCATTACCTCTTAACACCCTCATTAACTTTTCCTCTTCTAAAGGTGTCAAGGTGCTGCTGATGATTGCTGGTTTAGAGGCATCCTTGCTTAAGAAGACATACTTTAAATGAGAAGGAAGTTCTTTCAATTCATGATTTTTTTTCTTCTTCAACACCCAAAGCTTGCGCCTCCTTATTGTTGTCAACAAGTAATTTTTTGAGTTTTACCGATTCAACTTCTTGTTTGCTTGCCTCCAATTGCTTGACACATT
The DNA here is from genome assembly GCA_958299785.1 of Medicago lupulina. NCBI lineage: Eukaryota > Viridiplantae > Streptophyta > Magnoliopsida > Fabales > Fabaceae > Medicago > Medicago lupulina. The sequence goes on along the minus strand of OY283141.1, from coordinate 54,016,768 downwards.
CCTTCACCTCAAGATCTTCATCATTGTCACAACTCTCTATAGAATTCACAATTGCTTTCTCCATAGGTTGTGTTGGTTGAGGTTCACGAGAATTGTCTTCAACGATTTCATCAACAACGTCAATCCGATAGCACTTGGGATTTTCAGCTCTATGTTTCATGGCTTCAAAGATGTTAAAAACCACTTGTTCATTATGAAATCTCAACATAAGCTGACCCATCTCGACATCAATAAGAGCACGGCCTGTAGCAAGGAAGGGTCTCCCTAGAATAAGTGGCATCTCTTCATCTTCAGCCATGTCTAAGATCACAAAATCAGCCGGAAATACTAGCTCATTAACTTTCACTAGCACATCCTCAAGAATGCCAAAGGGATAAGAAATTGACCGATCAGCTAGAGTGAGGGTCATTCTTGTTGGCTTTGGTTCACCACCTCCAAGCTTCTTCATCATAGAAAGGGGCATCAAGTTGATACTTTCCCCTAAGTCACATAAAGCTCTACCAACTTTTACCGGTCCAATGGAACAAGGAATAGTAAAAGCACCTGGATCTTTCATCTTCGGTGGAAGTTTATTTTGGAGAATAGCGCTGCAGTTCTCTGAAAGAGAAATGTTTTCATCATCTTTTGGTTTTCTTCTACTAGTTAACAACTCCTTCATGAACTTAGCATACACCGGCATTTGATCAAGAGCTTCGCCGAAAGGAATATTCACCTGAAGTTGTGAGAAAAGTTCCATGAACTTTTTGAATTGGCTTTCCTCCTTCTCCTTCTTTTTAGCTAAATGAGGGTATGGAAGCTTCACATAAGATGGAACAACTTGTGGTTTATCTCCATCTTTCAATATCTAGCTCTTGGACTTTCTCAAGATTGAGTCCTCATCTATCAACTTCTCACTTTTTTCTCCCTTTATTTTTTCTTTCTTTTCATTTTCAACTCCTTGATCATTTTCTTTTTCAACTACATCATCAATCTCTACTTCCTCCTCCACAACTTCATCAACAATTTTCTTAGCTTTCGGGGCTAAAGGTGTGAGAACCTTTTTGCTCCTAAGCTCAATAGCATTACAAGTTTCATTCTTAGGGTTTTCTTTAGTGTTACCTGAGAATCCTCCCTTGCTTTTTTCAACCAATTGTTTAGCCATTTTCCCGATTTAAGTCTCAAGTAGCTTTCTGGAGGCTTCATTATTCTTTCTTTCAGCTTCCTGGCTCTTCTTCATCTCCTTAAAGTTTCCTTGAGTCATCTTCATGAAATTGATCATTGTGTCTTCAAGGGCTGAAGGTTTTCTTTGTTGTGGTTGTTGAGGATTAGGGAGCAGAGGGTTGAGAGTGTTATTGTTGGAGTAGCTCAAGTTGGGATGCTTGTTAAAACCTGGATTATAGTAAGGGTTTTGCCTTTGAAAGTTCACATAGTTAACAACTTCCTCACTAAATCCCTCAGGTACACACTCACCATTTGCGTGCCCCTCCCCACATAAATCACACTTAACTGCTGCTACCTGTTGTTTATTGGCCAAAGTGAAACCTTGAAACTCCTTAGTGAGAGCTTCAATCTGCTTGTTCATGATTTCTTGGTTAGCTAGAATATAAGTAGTATCACTTACCCCGTATATTCCTCTTTTCTTCTTCTCAGCATCAGCACGGTACTCGTTTTGAGCCATGCTTCCAATTAAGGCTTCGACTTCATGATCGGTTTTATTCTTCAGACTACCACCAGCTGAGGCATTTAAGAACATTCTAATGTTGTGAGTCAAGTCTTCGGTGAAGATTTGGAGGTATTGTTTCTCAGAGAGTTCATGATTCGGGCACCTTTTTAACATCAAAGTAAATCTCTCCCAAGCATCATATAAAGACTCAGTATCTCCTTGCTTGAAATTTTGAATCTCCATCTTTTTGTCCTAATAGTTTGACATAGGGAAATACTTTTCTAGGAACTTTAGCTCGAGCTCTTCCCATGTTTGAATGGTACCACTTGGTATGGTTAGCAACCAATCTCTAGCTCTTCCTGTCAAGGTGAAAGGAAACAACCGTAGTTTCTTCTGGCTATCGGTAACAGTGGCCGGAGGTACACAAAATTCACAAGTCTCAACAAATCGACTCAGGTGTTCATGTGGGTTCATAGCTTTCGTCCCATCAAACTGCTTATCTCTCAAACCATTCAAGACGGTGCTCTTGATGTCAAAGGCTACAGGATTAGCCGGCCGGAAAGTGTGTGTCAGCTAACCCCAATGGGTAGCTAAGCCATAGTCTCCCAACTTCGGTCTCGGTGGTGCATCTCCCATGATACTAGGTTCAGGAGATACAGGTTTTGTAGTTACTGACGGTGTAGGATTCGATATCTGCTCTCTTCGCTCTAGTGGGACCGACTTTGACAATCGGAAAGCTCTCTGATTGGCTCTAGCAGTCCTTTCGATCTCCGGATCAAATTGTAAATCGTCCTTGCTCTGTCTACCTCGCATAAACAGCAAAATACCTTAGTAGCACTGCACAGACAAAAGTAACAAAAAAATTTAAAACAGAAAAATAAATTGCAGAAATCCTAAATTCTAACGAAATTACCTTGTTGAAATAATTCAACAGTCCCAGATAACGGCGCCAAAAACTTGATAGAAATTTGGCAAGTGTACCAAAACCTATCGAAGTAGTAAAATATCGATCCCACAAGGACTGTTTTTAACTTCAATAATTCAACTTCGTTAATCAATAGGATGTGTAAAAGATTATATTTGTTTTGCCACTAGGCGGTTTGTTTGTTTTGATCTTATCGTAACAAATAACAGAAAATAAGATTTGATTAAGAAAAGATTGAAGAGAGATGAGATTAGGTTTGTCGAATCCTCTACGTTCCCCTAATTGGTATACCATACTCTATTGTCATGAATGGTTCTCTAGTTTTTACGATAGTTAACAAAATAGCCCTAATCAATCCCTTGAGTTAGGACCCTCTTCTCAAACTACAACCCCTAATCCCTTAGGTGGTCTAATAATCTTTGAAGGTTTTAAGAACGTTAACCTAATATCACTAATAAAAGATTATCCATTCCTAGACTAACCATGTTTATTAGAACAATTCAATGGGTCTAAGGCGAAAGCCAGGGTCAGTGGTCATTCAAACTCACGATGTTTATATGTGATCAATATATAAAAAGAATTAAAAGCAATTGAATTGAATAAAAACTAAATTGTCATTCACGAATAATAGAGTTTCATCACGACAACATGTATCAATTAGGGTTACATAGATTCATCTCAAACCTAATCTCTAAGAGATTTAGCTACTTATAATTGTGGTTACAAATAGCATAATCAATGAAAGAATTAAAACATACATAAACTGGATCCAAGATGATGAAATCGCCCTGTCTTCAGCCTTCTAGGTATGAAAATCGCACTTTAGCTCTCCAAGATCGTAACCCTTGTTTTCTGAATAGTCTTCAGCTTAAATAGGCTCAGAAATTCGCCCAAATCGTGTAACGTTTTAAGTAAATCGTGACACGTTTTTCCTTGTGTAACAAGAAACAAAATGAGGGTTTCACAAATCGTGTCACGTTTTGGCGAATGTGACATGTTCTCCTTATTTCCAAAAACATGCGTTCTGCCTTGTGAAATCATGTCACGTTTTTCAGCCAACGTGACACGTTTTGTGACTTGACCTTTTTCTTCAGTTTTCTTGCTTTTCTTGCTGCTTAAGTTGCCTTGTGAACTCCATAATGTGGTAATATATACATAAAAATTACGTAATGACAACATGTCATCACCAAGGCTACTGGAAAGATAAATCATATATCAACAATTCACATGTTTATAACAAAGCTCAATTCATCATAGGTAATCTGACACAACATCAGCTCGCCAGGCGCGGATAAGCGCTCGCTATGGCGAGTTGGGACTACTCGCCAGGCGGGTAACTTGCTCGCTAGGCGGGCTCCCTACATCAGTTCGCCAGGCGGATAAACTTGCTCGCTAGGCGGGCATCCTACATCAATTTGCCACGCGGGGAAACTTGCTCGCTAGGCAGGCATCCTACATCAGTTCGCCAGGCGGGGAAACTTGCTCGCTAGGCGAGCATCCTACATCAGTTCGCCAGGCGGAGATAATCGCTCGCTAGGGCGAGCGATGAGAGAAGGGTGTGCGAACAAACATCTGTTCTCACTCAAAAACCCAAAATCCAACCTTCTAAACCCCAAAACTGTTAGGAATCAATACCTACGTATAATCTACGACCTAGACATCAATTCCCCACATTAATTCATGCAATTACATACTTTCTACCTTGTTTTCATGAAATTTAACCTAATTCTCAAAATCCCAAATTCTCTACCTACAACATGTTAATTTTAATTTTAGAATTATAAACCCATTATTAGAGAAAGCTAGTCCCACCCTTACCTTGGATGAAGAAATCACAGACCTCTAGCTCTTCTTTTAGTCTTCTCACTTTTCTCCCTTTTCTCCTAAAAACTGTTTTTACGTGAAAACTATTCTGACTCTAGGTTTCCTATTTTTATAACCTAAGCCAACTCTCATAATTCTATTTCAGCCCCACAACTCTAAATATTCTATTTTATTATCAAATCTTATTCTATTTTTAACCACAATCTACTAAATAAATAATTAAAGCCACTTAGTAAAATATTACATAACACATAATTAACTAAAACATATAATTAGACTCTAAACTCATTAAAATAATAGAATAAATAAATAGGGCGTTACAGAGGATATGGCTAGGTTGGGGTGGGAGGAGGGTGGAAATGCTTGGGTGTGGAGAAGGCGTTAGTTGGCGTGGGAAGAAGAGAGTGTGAGGGAGTGCACTGTTTTGTTGAATAATGTTATTTTACAAGTGAACATAAAGGATCATTGGAGGTGGTTGTTAGGCCCTATTCATGGCTATTCGGTTAGTGGGAATTTCAACATTTGGCATAAGTTGGCTCCTTCTAAAGTTTCTATTTTCGCTTGGCGTCTTCTTCAGAACAGAATTCCGACAAAACATAACTTGGTGAGAAGACACGCCCTTCAACCTAACGATAATTTGTGTGTTGGAGGGCGTGGTTGCATCGAGACAGGAGATACTCTCTTTATTGGATGTGATATTTTTGGGGCTGTTTGGCACTTAGTTTGTCAATTACTTGGTATCTCTTTTGTCTTCCCAGGATTGGTTAAGGATCATTATTCGCAGTTTATTTATATGGTGGGTTTACCACGCACAACGCATTCTTTCTTGAAAGTTATTTGGCTTGCTTGTGATGGGAAATATGGAAGGATAGAAATAATTGTGTCTTCACAAATGCGGTAAGCAATCCTCATCGTATTCTTGAAAAGGTGAAGATGATCTCATTCTTATGGCTATCTTCGAATGTTGTTCCTATTGCTTTTGGCTCTCATGATTGGTGGAGACACCCACTTCTTTGTATGGGTGTCGTGTAATTTTTTTAGTTTTTTGGTGGCATCAATCTTGTGCTTGGTGCCTACTTGTTGTATCAGATTTTAAGTGATTCACCATTTTTAGCACACCTTGTGCAGGATGGATCACTTTTCGTTTGAGCAATATATCTCATTTTGATTTGTTAAACAAGAGTGGAATCAATAAAAGGGATTTCTGAGATTTGTTGAACAGATTCAATCCCTTTTCAGTTTCGAAACTGTTCATGAACATAATTCAATCCCTTTAATATTGTTAACCATTAAATTCCAACAAATCTCAGATCTAGAATGATACTGGAATCACTAGGGGTATTCAGTTTCGAAGTTGAACAGTTCCTTTTCTGGATTTCGTTTTAAGCAAGAGTGGAATCAATGAATAAGGAATGTTGTGAAGGGGTTTATGGGTTTTGTTTCAAAGAAGAGTGGAACCCATGAATGTTGAAAATGAATTGATGAATGTTGAAGATGATTCAATGAAAGTTTGGAGCATGTGAATAAGAATCTCACCTCGAATTCATGTGGAGGGATTAATGAAAAGAAGACTTCTGTGGGTCAGATTCATCTGTTTTGTTGGGGAGGGAGGTGGCAAACTGGCAGCAAGATGGCTGCGAGGGGAGGAGGGGGTGGTGTGGATTCAGATTTGTTTGGGAGAGGTGGTGGTGTGTGTTTCAGTCACATGCTCTTTATTATTTTATTTTTTTAAGTTGTTTAATTATACGCGTGGAATTAACAATTTTAAAAATAAAAAAAATCAAAAAATTTACAGGTGACATGACACGTAACGTATACCATGTCAAAATTGAGGTTTTGCAAAAGAGGGTAAATATGGGGAGTCATTTTTGCTATTTTTTTAATAGGAGACCAAAATTACAACTTTTGCAAACTTAAGGAGTGAAAAGTGGATTTAAGCCTAAAAGAAACCTGACATAGAGAAATGACAAAACCGCGCGTGAGGGAAGCACAGGAGAAAAAAAATAGGAAGAGGGTGTTGTGTTAAGGTGAAGAAAAACACTAGTTCAATGATGTAAGCAAGCACAAAGTCTTCTTCTTTTCATTTTTATAAATAAAATCTCCCACAATTCCAACACTAACACTTCTTACTCTCTCTCTCTCTGCTTCCTTCATTCATTAAATTGAAATAATTTCACACTTCATCACCCACCCATCCATCCTCAATCATCTTCCCTTCTCCCACCCTCCTTCCTTCCTTCATACTATGCAAGACCTACGTCGTTACTCAAACGACACCATTCAACTAGACCTAGCCACCACCACCACAACAACCACCACCACAACCACGTCCATGAGTTCAAACTCCTCCTCTTCCTTATCCATAGATGTTGATGAATCCGCAGAAACACGCATCCACCGTCTCATATCAGAACATCCAGTCATCATCTTCACACGTTCCTCTTGCTGCATGTGTCATGTCATGAAGAAGCTTCTCTCCACCATAGGTGTTAATCCCACCGTCATCGAATTAGACGACAACGAGATCGCCTCGTTGTCGTCTGATGATGACGATGATCTTGCTTCCGTCCTCCGTAGCCGCTCTCCTGCCGTCTTCATCGGTGGTGCTTGCGTTGGTGGTCTTGAGAGTCTTGTTGCTCTTCATGTTGGTGGTCATCTTGTTCCTAAACTCGTTCAAGTTGGTGCTCTTTATGTATGATATTAATATCTAATATCAATTTCTCTCTTCTCTCTTCTTTCTTTTCTAGTTTAAATCAAATCAATTATCCTTGGTATAAAATGTTTATTATTATTATGATTATCATTAATACTATTATTCACCTAAATAGCCCAAAATAATATAACTAATTGTATAATTTTGGGTAGTCTTTTGTGAAATTAAATGTCTATGTCTATTTGTTTCGTTATTATTGTTATATATCTATCTGAAGCACCACTATAAACTCAGACACAAAACTGCAAGATTCTAATGTTTGGTCTACAAGATTCTAATGTTCGATTTAACAATATTGACATCGAAAATTAGATACTACTTCATGAAAATGTTATTGTTGTTGTTATAAGTTTTTTTTTTTGGAGTTGTGAGTGGTCAAAGGGGGGCATGGCATAGTAGAGAGTGTGAATGATGATTCTCAATTGCCGTTTAAGGAGGGTACACGTGTTAGGGGAGAGCATCTATCATCAATGGTTGTGACTATGACAACGTTGTTTGTTTGGACGTTTCAGCATGTGGTCTGTTTCAATATAATGTTGTTGTTCTATCTTGTGTGGATTCATCACTTGATTGATCTTCTCTTCTAGTTTCATTATGGGGTCCCATTTTCTCAATTATTTTGCAATTGGACCCCTAGCTTTGCCACTTTAAACTAATAGAGATTAAAATATCTCACATGGAAGAGTTATTGAATTGATCATAAGCTTCTTTCTTTTTTAGTAATGAATTGATCATAAGCTTGTATAATCTAATTTATTATATAGAGATGTGTGATAATAAGAGGGTAAATTGTAGTTTTAAATTTAAATTTTTTAATCAACCTTGGCTTGATTGGTTGCATGTGTCTTTAGCTTCACAAGCTACCAATGATAGGGACAATCATGAACGTCCAAATGAGGAAGTAGCTTTTTTGTTTCTAGTTATTGACTTCTTGTCCCCTGCTGGGGTTTTGCCGTTAAGGAACAAAGTTTTCTCAAAGTAGTACTTTGGAAAACATGATCATGAAATGAGTGAAGAAGGCTAGGGAAGAAAATTATTTCTCATAAAGCATTAGCTCCAATTCATCAAATAATAATTGAATTTAAGCAATTACGAGTTTAGTTAAAGATAAATTATTCAGCAAGATTCGATTAAACAACTTCAATCAGACTTTATTTTTATCTCTCATCTGAACTTTGGATAACCAGAGTCAGATACAAGACTACAAGAGTTTTAAGAAGAAAAAAAAGAACTCCAATTATTGCAAAACAAGAGCATGTTAAATCTGGCACGGTTTTGTTCTATTTTAATTTCTTGCTATTTTTTGGCACATTCGTAAACATCAATGGAATCAAATCCCCTTTGCTATGTACCTCTAAAAAGGAATTAACATAACTACTTTAGGCACAGTTCATTACTTAATTGAGTTGTTATTTTCAAACAAGAATCTTTTTCATAAAAGAAGTTGGAATTAATTTGGAACTAGTTGGAATTGCAATTCCAACTCTTCCTTCTTATATTCTTGTGTTGACTATGATCAGCATAATTAAACTGCTTTTTCTTTTCATAAAATGATAGATAGTGACTTCATATTTTTTCACTTTAACCAAAACCTCTCTTTTTAAATGCCAAGGTGGATAAATTATAAATCATAAATAACCACCATCCATCATAAAAAGTTATTGTTTCCTTAGATTTGTTAAGGATGCAATATGCAACTTGTGAAAATAAAATAGTATATGATATAAATATATATTGAAGTGGACACTGTTGGAGATATTTTAATAATTGTTATTGAATCTAGCATTCACAAAAGGTAAAAGCCCAGGTTAGATTCAAAGCTAAAACAGGATGCAAGGACAAAGCTTAAATTGCTTTGTCATCATTGTAAGAGACAATATGGGCTGGGCGTGTGATGGCATGCATGACTTCATCCTCATAAACCTCAATTTGGATCTAAATTTTATATAATTTGTTTTAAATTTTGCTGCGATAAAAATTGATTTTAAAAGAATTGATTTTAATTAAAAATAAATTAAATATGAAGTGATTCGTGTATGAGAACATTTAAGTAAAAATGAGTTAAAAAATAAATTGAAGTGTAAAAATTAAATTGAATACAAAATTATAAATCACAGCTTCAAAATAAAAATCAATTATAAAAACAAAATCAATTTTACTCAAAACATTAATCTATGTCAAAATCAATTATACATTTATATTTTTAGAATTAGTTTTGTCAAACCAAACATATACTAAAGTATTTGTCATATAACATTAACACTGCCATAGTTTCCGTGAGATTAACTCAGTTGGTAATATAATGTTGCATAATACATGCAGGGCCGAAGTTCTAACCTAAAAAATCGCACTTTTTTTTTGATAAAAATAAACAATATTTATTCATTCAAATTGATAGAGTACATCGATACAATACAAATCCAAATTCGTTAAAAACAAAAATGATGAATCTGTGAACAAACTCACAACATCCATGTTAATAGCATAAAACGGTAAAGTACCTATGCCTACAAATATGACTATATTAGAGTCTCCGGAATATTCATGTCTCTGAATTTGCAACGTTGACGACGCCAAAGTCATTGTCATTGATCGGATCTGCACCTGCTCAAAGCTAACCTTTCAACTTGAATCAAATAAACACCGCACGAAGACGAGAAATCAAAAACACACCGTACAAAGACAGGAAATCAAAACAAACAGAGTCGTTCAAAGACGACGAAATCACAAAAACAAACGAAAGAAAACAGAAAATATGTGAAATCACTTATTCAATTAGGATATAAGGAAAAACAACTCTGAGGGGTGATTTTTGGGTCAAAATTGACCCTAAATCACCTCTCTAACAAGATGAAGAAGAAAGGGGATGACAACTAAGGTTTGAGAATGAAAGAAAAAAAAACAGAAAATATCTAAAAAACCGCACTTATTCGTTTAATGAGGTGAATTTCTAACCATATATAAATGAATTTCTAATCATTAGACAACTTGAAGGAAAAAAACATTAACACTGTTACCATCAACATATATTAGGAAAGAATCAGAAATATCACCTTTCATTAATTATACTAAGCATACCACAAACTCAATCTCAAATAGAAACAAAAATTATAAAGGTTCAGCACTAAGCAGCACTTCCACTGCTTTCTCCTTGCTTACACATGTATAAACAAAAGGCACTTTGGTGCTGATTCATTGATAAGCAAAGCATCTTAGAAGTAGGAGGACAGCCACTAGAGCATCATGGTGCTTTCTACCTATTTGTTAATATCATACATTAGTATGTTTGTTGCAACAAAAGGTACCAAAAAACAAATAGTTTATGACAAGTTTTAAAGTGAAGGTGTAGTCATGCTGCAATGCGATTATATTATGGTTGCTGTCAACAATTTAAGTAAAACTATGGTTTAAGGTAAAGAAAATGTTGTTTTTATGATTCAATGTTTTGAATACACAAATCTCAATATAAAACATTTACTTTAAAACAGTTAGATATAGGTCAGATTAATACTTGGACTGTGCAAATCCTATTAAGGGAAGGGAGAATCTTGAGTGAGTAGATTCAACTGGCGGAAGAAATTTTTTCATTCTTTCCACCAATTTTCTCGTGATCGTCAATTCACATTTTTTTTTGGTCGGTAAGTTCACATTTTCTAAATTAAAAAAAAAATTAAGCTTGAAAAACGGTTAGATATAGGTCAAATTAATACCTGGACTGTATAGGTCTCATTAAGGGAAGAGAGAATTTTGAGCGAGTAGATCCAATTGAGCGAAGGAAAGTTTTCATTATTTCCTCCAATTTTCTCGTGATTGTCATTTCACATTTTCTAAATAAAAAAAATGATTTAGGTCAGATTAAAACCTCTGAACAATTTAAGCTTGAAAAAACAGTTAAATTTAGATCAGATTAATACCTGGACTGTGAAGGTCCTGATAAGGGAAGGGAGAATCATGATCGAGTAGATCAAACTAAGGTATGGAAAGCTTTCATTCTTTCCACCAATTGTCTCGTGGTCGTCATTTCACATTTTTTTAAATAAAAAATAATATTAATGAAGATTTAGGTGAGATTAAAACCTCTAAACAATTAAGCTTGAAAAACGGTTGGATTTAGGTCAGATAATACCTTGATTGTACATATCCAATTAAAGAGAAGGGAGAATTTTGAGCGAGTAGATCCAACAAAGGAAAATAAAATTTTCATTCTTTCCATCAATTTTCCCGTGATTGTCATTACACTTCGTTAAACAATATCGAAGTTTTCGTAGTAAGAATAGAGTTCAAGCTTTTTCTTTAGGGGGGAATAGAGTGTTAGCCAGTGAACATATATAGGTCGGATCCACGTTGTTAATGAGGAACATCTTTGCCAATTTTCTTTTAACATATTTACCAATTTAAATAAAAAGAAATAATTTTCCTTAAAACAAACAAAAATAAAAATAAAAAACAACAAAAATTTACCAATTTAAAGAAGTAAATGGTCTCCTATAATTTAATATTTATAACATTTATAAAAGAAACCATAGAAAAATTCATTCTCATATATTTAATTTTTATCGATAGTTATTACCCGAACTATTCTAAGTGATTGATGTATAATGTGTGTTGATGTTGTAAATATGAGATATCAGTTTAAATCCATATTGATAAATTTTTTTTTATCATTAACAGTTTAGCTTCTTTAGTAGTTTAAATTATTTATTAGTTATTTTTTTGAGAGAATTATTTATTAGTTATTCTTCATCAATTGATATCTATTTTATATTATAAAATTAGTTGCTAATCTTAGAAGAGTTTTCCTAATTAAGGAAAAGGATGGAAAGCATGAGAAATGATAATTAAGGGCAAGGAGTCCTAACTCCACTTCCTAACAAGAGGGGCCCAATTATTTTCCTTTAGGTTGGGAAAAGATGGCTAGTGACGACATTCAACGACATCAACCACTACAATTAACTATGGCCACATCATAGTTCAAGAGAGAAAGTGTAAAATTTCAAGTTAGTGGGTACTTCATTTTCCAAATATTAAGGCTTTATTAAACTATAGATCAGACCTGGCATGCATGTCACGATACTATACTATTTGATTAACATTATTGGTTGGTCCCATTTTAGAATCTTACAGCCTAACGTAAGAAGAATCTCTTAATGATTCCCTTTCCACACACAATACAAGTATGAATGAGTTTCCGTAGATTTTATGCTATCTCAAGCTTGATCCTAGATTTAGGTATATATATGGTGGTTCAAAGAGTATATATAAGTAATTTATTAATTGACTATCATTTTTTGTTGTTGAAAATTTGACTATCATTCTATAACGATGGTGAGGTAGTTTTCATTTTAAAACACATAGTGGCCTTGTTGAATATTATCACTTGGTTCGATTTTGACTAATGACTAGTGTGTATGAAAGAAAATATCTGTCGAGATATTAATCTTTTGAAAGGATTAATTCTTTATAAGATTAGCATATATATATATATATATATATATATATATATATATATGCATGAGCATGAGAGTACTTTAATATACAAAAAAGTAAAAAATTCAACACAAGACCACTTGAGCAAATTTGATCCAAAAAGTCAAAAATCTCTTTGCAATATACCTCTCATATAAAATTGTTAGAAAATGTTGGTAGTATGAGTACTAGTCCTAGAACTTGTAAGGCAACACATTAATAATGACCTTATTGTAGAAGGTTTTGCAAGAAATAAAAGTTACATTATTTTCGCAAAAATTTCTTTGTCTATAGTCTTTGACCAATTCTTTGAAGTATTGATCATCGTCATTAAAGGTTTTGAACTCTAACTTTAGCATATTATAACAGTGATTTTGTGTATTTGGCAACCTGTTTCTTAATCAATTCCGTTATGAATAGCATATATTGTTTTTGAGAAATGTATGTATTCAAAGATGGTATATATTTTTTGGGGTGTTGGTTGGATGAGTTCTCCTTGTGTAAAGAGAACTTAATTATATTCAAGTTTAAAAGACTCTTTAATCCTGAAGACGACGAGGTAAGGAAGAACTACTGCACCATTGAAGCAGGCCGCAAAACGTTTTAAAGAGAGTGATCAAATTCACGATTCAACCTATTTTTTCATCTAACAAAATTAATTTTGTGTGTTCAAGGTTTGATTTTTGCAGTAATAATTTCAATTGTTCGACAAATGCAACAACAATTTCAAATGTTCGAAAATTGCTCCAGCAACTTATATTCTAAACATTATTAGAACAATCTAGAAGCAACTTTAGGTGAACAGTTGAGGATTTTGATCCATAATTCAACTATGTGATTATTATGCAAATTATTTAATATATAATCAAAATATGAAGCCTAAGTCGAGACTACTTCCTCCGATATTAAATATAAGAAAAAATAAATAAAAAAAGTCAATGTATTTGATCCAAAATTTAGATTAAATACACCAACTTTCTTTACATAACTTTTGCTTATGTTTGAAAGGGAGAAGTAAATGATAATGATAAAAAGGGAGAAGTAAATGATAAAAAAAAGTACGAACTTTAAGTCCTAGCTTGACTTGCGTTATGTTGGGCTGCCCAGACTAAAACTAACAGAAGGACTAACTTGATAAGCGTTTTAATAAATCAAGAACTATATATTTTAAAAATGGGAGATTATGTTGATGTGAGTACTCAATTTGAGGGACCAAATTGGATACACTACTCAATTGTTTTTAAATTGATTTAGTGCAGGTCCAACCTCACCTTGGAAGGGAAATAATTGACACATTGAATTAGACTTATTTATCAAATTTGGTGGATAAGCTCAATGTTCTGCAGAGATAGATACATACAATAATAAAGAAGAAAAACAAAAAACTCATATCTCAAAACAAATAAATGCTGCCTTAATCTCCATATCCTTGTTAAGCACAATTTACATTTCCCTCATCTCCAAACTCTGCTTGCTTCATGCTCCAAGCATTTAATTGTGAGATAATTACACTCTGACTTCCATTGTTGAATACAAAAAGATGTGCATCTTTTTCTATAGCGAATAAAGGATAAACTCTACTTGTTATGACAACTTTTCCTCCATCTCCAAAACTTTCAATAATGGACTTGTCAATCTGCATATTAACACCTCATATTATATATCAAACTCTCAATAATGTACATTATCATACAAAAAAAAAACACTTATGATGACTAATAATCTTACCAAGGTTCTAAGCGAAATCGTTTTGAGATTAGGACCTATGTTGAAGATTGTTCCATATGTGGTTTTATCAAGGTCGTTTCGCAATGAAGACCTGTAAAATGTACACAACTTAATTTCATGAGCTTATAGACTAGAATTTCCTGCAATCAGGAAAAGCACACATGCACGTATTGAAGGGATCTCGACCATTGTATGAAGATCCAACAGTTTGTAAATACACTCTTCAAATACAAACTGTCTGATCGTTATCAAATGATCGAGATTCATAACTACATTAACTTATGAGAATCAAAATCCCTTGCTATAGTCTATACGAGGTTGAAACTCAATCTCATTGAAAAGTGAAATTTATGCAATGCAAATTAAATTAGAGAATGTTAGAAATAACCTGCTCTGGTCACTGCACATTAGACATAAATATCTATTCGAAGCTCTAAATATTTGGAAAGACACTGCAGTTTGTTCTGTGAGATCCTTTGAAGCTAAAGCTAACAAACCAAATGGTCCTATTTTGCCACTTCTTGATGCATGTTGTTTGCTACATAGTAGTTGAGGATCAACTTCACTTGGATCTTCTAACCACTCACCACTTTCTAGTTTAGGTAGCTCAAACAACACTTCTACATCAACCTTGAAGTTCAAATCGGAAAATGATTATCATTGATGATGTATTTTCTCATAAAATTTATCGATAAAATTTCGGAAACATATGTTACAGCAATTTACTTACCTGTGATGCATTGATGCCTGAGACTTCAAGAGTTGATCCACCCTCAAGTTTCTCTCCTGTAATATTGATTTGTTTGTGTCTTAGATTTTCTATTTCTTCAATTGGCCATTGCATCAATCTCTTCCCACTTTTATCTAGCCAAACTTTCCTTGGAATTGTCTACATTACCAAACAAGTTTAATCATTCACCAATATGATACACTTTCAAATTGACCATATCTTCAAATTAAATATCCAATTTGGTCCTTGAAATTATAAGATTGTATCAACATAGTCTCATACATTAACGATATTTCCAAATGAACCTTCAAAATGCAAAATATTATCAAGATTTGTCAGTCTGTTGGTATTTGCAGGAACTATAAGGATATTAAGTTGGTAATGTCGGAGATGTATTTGAAACTAAGAGAATAATGTATGCGATGAATTTGATAGAAAATCCCGACAGATTGGCGAGTCTGAAAAACATTTTCCAATTCCAAGGATAATTTTCGAATATTGATAATGTGAGACTAAGTTGACACGGTTCTACATTTTTAAGGATGTAACGTAATCGAGCACTAACTAAAATTAAAAGGCTGAACATGGAATTACAATAAATTACCTGCAAACCTGCCCATCCTTTCTCTATATCATTTTGTGTAGAGTCAGACTCATTCACCCATCCCCACAATATTCTTCTATTCTTAGCATAGTCAAAAAATGACTTTGAAGCATAAAACTTACCATAGTCAAACCTTAAATCTAAACTAGTTCCTGTAAATTCTACATCAGGAACAAATTTTTCTTTATCAGAAACATATTTACCAAGAAAATAGTAGTCATGATGTTTTGTAAGATAGCTTATCTTCAAAACATGCCTAACACTTGAATTATCCACAGATGTATCCACCCCATTTGTACTATTGATATACACAGGAAAAAAGTCTGGACATTCACAAACTCCAGTATTATCGGTTGCAAAAAATGGATTTGGATTCACTGTCCAATTAACGAAATCCTCACTTTGGTAAAGAATGGTTTTCCCTTCATCACCATTTTGAGCACCGACGATTACCCTCCATTTTCCATCTTTTCCATGCCATGCAGTTGAAGGGTCTCTAAAGTTATCCTCTTCAACTCCACTAGGCGGAGTCATCACAGGATTTTGAGGGTGTTTTTCCCATTCCCTTAAGAAAGTGTCGGTTAGATTCTTGGGTTTAGCTAAGTTCTGAACTTCATTCTTATTGTGATCAATTCCTGTGTACAAAATAGCAGGTTTGTCACCTGGGAGTATAGTGGCTGAACCTGACCAACAACTGTTGATGTCATAAGGCCCACTTGGTTCAAGAGCATTGTTAAGATGAATCCAATTAATGAGATCATAGGATACAGAATGAGCCCATACAATTATATCACCAAATGTTGCTGCAAGTGGATTATGTTGGTAGAAAAGGTGGTATACACCTTTGTAGTACATAGGGGCTGCAAGAGATCAATTATAAATCAACACTAGTAGTTTGAATATGAATAACATAATATATACAAAGAAAGAATGCTTTATTTCTTGAATAAACCATTTGATTCCTATTTGGAGTGACTTGAGCTTATCTTCTAGTATAAACACTTTTGAGACTCTTTGAAAGAGCTTATGGAAACAACTTATAACTAAAACTAATACAGTTTTACTTAATTTTGCATACTTACAGAAATAGCATATACATAAGTGGGACTGTTAAAAGAACTGACTGCACTGAAAAAACTTAACTATGACTGGCAGTTCATGAACTGAACAAGTTCGGTTTAGTTTGTGAACTATCTGTCACTGTTCAGTTCTTTTTGGTTATTTTTTTTTTAAACAATCCTAATATCCAATTCGGTTCTATATTTGGTTTTTATTCAACGGTTTGTTAGGAGTCCCACGTCGAGTAGATAAAAGTGTTCGACGTGGTACTTAAGTCATGAGGCTCTGCCACCTGATGGACTAGTCTTTTGAGTTGGGCTCTCTTTATGTACTTAAGTCCTAACACGGTCCTAATTATGATCAAATAATAGCAACTTGATATAGTTCGATTCACAAAAATCAGTTTCGTTTGAAAAAGTACTATTAACTTTTCTATAAAGGTAGTTCCCATTCGGTTGAGAACCACAAAACCGGTGTAACAAGTCTTTATACCAGTTCAGTTTGGGTCGAACTTCTATAGCAGTTTAGTTTGGTTTCCTTCTTGAACTGAACAATAAAAATCCTATATATAAGCATTATATGATATGCACTTCTGTTGTTCGTGCTTAATTAAGTTGTTTATCGATATAGCTCAAAGTTTAAATGCAAAAGGAAAGCAACATAACAGTTTTGATTCTCTCTCTGATAGATAGTTATACTTGGATAATTTGCTGAGGAAAAAAGTAAATAATTTAAATAAATAATAATAAAAGATAGATAAATAAAGTCAGTGGATTACCATTTGGATCTGCATATAATGAAGAAGACATCCACTATCAATTTTCTTCAACAAAAACATGTAAATTGAAATAGAAAATAATCAGCCTTATCAATGGTTTATAACAAAAGGTACCAAAAAAATTAAAAGTTATACTAGTTGATCAACAAGTGCTAAAAATAACTTGACATAGCTTGGTGAAGAAAATACCGTTCATCCAATTTTGTGGGGGCTGAAAATGATAAGAAGTTCTGTAAGGTTGCTCTTTAGGTATCCTGTACTTGATAGGATCAATATTGTTACTATGTGTAGATGCCTCAATTCCATTTCTGCTGCTTAACAGAAAAGAAATTATCACAAGTAATAGTTGTGCTGCAAAGTTTTTCATGGTGCAAGAATGAAGCAAAAAGTGGAAGATCAACAAAAGCAAGATGGATTTTGATTTTATTTCTATCAGATCATATGGTTAATATATTCATCATGAATCTGTCACTTTGTGACAAGAGGACCAGATAGGAATAATGATTCTTGGAGACAAATCTAAAACCAATTAAATTTTAGTTCTATAAAACCAATTGGATAGTTCCAGCTAGAAATTATATTAAATAAAAAGTTTTGAAGTCTTGAATTTAATGACTTTATTAGGTTTTCTGTTTTAAATACCAGTCTAAAATTTGTTTCAGCATCCAAAAGACTAATTGAACCTTCAAAAACACCCAAGTAGTATACAATTATAGAAATCTTTTTGCTTGCTGCAACAGTTAGTTCTTGTTATAGTAAGTTAATCTAGGTTGTCCCTACAATTAAAAGAAACCATTTATTTTTGGTAAAAGAGGACACTCCACCAGCTTTAGATCAAATATATCCAAATAGTTAAAAGGACCAAAGTCTCGAGGGAAAGGAGTTATGATATCCAGAGTTCGGTTAGATGGTAAGTAAAACTTGGTCAAAGATTGTTCCAAAAGTCCAATAAGCCCATTTAAATACTTTTTCCTTAGTAAAACAATTTTTTTATTAAAATATCATGCTGTATTTTAAAATATTATTCACTTAGACTTGCAAATTTCTTAGTATTGCCCTATATATTTGTTTACAGGGCAGATCTTAATCTCTCTCTCTAAACAAACATTTCACAGTTGATTTCATCGGTCTCTCATGTGAAATGTTACTTCAATAATGGATGTTTGTGAATCATCAACTTTAAGTCTTTTAATTAATAATTTAAAATGTTCAAGTCTTGTGAGGAATGCTAGGAAATAGGAATACTTGATGTTGCAAAAAATAAGAAACTCAACAACCACACGTGAGCAGAGCAACGTGGGCCTATGAGTAGAGTTTTCGGCTTTAAGATAATGAAACTGATTAATATCTAATAATTGAAAATTAAAACTATAGCATTACACCTACCCATGGCTGCTCTTAGATATTATTTTTTTCCATGAGCATTGAGCATGGACATGAGAAATGAGAATTTACTATTCACCCACCACATATCGTCTCTTGATCTCTTCTTCATACTCTAAATTAGGGGTGTTAAATCCAAACTAATTTTAATTAAAACTGCAGACCTAACTTACAAATATTAAATTGCACAAATTTCACCTAATAACAGTGTACTCAAGAAAATGTATTATAAACATTTCTCTTGAATAAAGTACTCTAACTCTGGTTGCTTCATGCTCCAAGCATTCGGTTTTGAGATCATCAATCACAACCTGGCTTCTTCCACTGTTCACTGTCGAATGCATAAAGTTGTGATTCATGGTCAATTGCCAGTGAACGATAAAGTCTACATGTTATACAAACACTCTCCCACCCAAAAACTCTCAATAATAGACCGATCAATCTGCATATTAACACCCCTTATATATCAAACTAGCAGGTCACAACCTGAATTGGAAATTCGATCTCGTTGAAATGCAAAATATATGCATGGAAAATAAGTTTGGAGAATGTCAGAAACAATCTGCTACAATCACTGCACATCATACATATTTATTGTTGGGAATTCTATATATTCTGAAAAACAATGTAGTCTACTCTGCGAGATCCTCTGAAACTAAATTTTTGATCAAAGCACTAAAAAATAAAAGACAGGAGAGGTCTGAACCAATACATCAAATTCAAAATGTATAAAACCTGTGAAAAGAAAAATCGAATCTATCCCAAGAAAGGAAAAGTCATAAGGAAAGAGGTGTCAAAGACCACCATTGTGCAGAAAAACTAACAACTGCTACAAAACTACCCTCTCTATGATGATATTCGCAGTTATACTTTGCTACTATTCTGTACCTGTCAAGGCAACTTTGGAGGAACCCTTTGAAACTAAAGCTAACAAGCCAAATGGCTCTGTTATTCCACTTCATACTCTCTGCTACATAGTAGTTGGGGATCTACCTCACTCATATGAAGTCACTCAACACTTTCCAGTTCAGGTAGCTCAAACAAAACTTAAACATCGGCCCTTAGAGTTTTAAAAGAAATCACCATCAATGTTGTACTTGCTGTTTTTTTTTTTTTTTTAAATGCATAAAATATAAAATAAGAGGAAGTGGAGGCTCCAGTTTTACTTGTGATGCAGTGATACATGTGACTTCAAGAGTGGATCCACCTAGGAGTATCTCTACTGTCATACTAGTTTGTCTACCTCTTCAATTGGCCACTGTACGAATTGCTTCCCTCTTTTATCACCAAACATGCCCTGGAATCGTCTCGAATTTCACAAAAATAATTACCAGGGTATATGAGGATAGCCATAAAGTTATAAGTAAAGAGTCATGGAGCTAATATACCTGTACACCAGCCCATCCTTTTTGGATGTCATCTAGTTTGGTGAAAGACTTGCTTATCCATGCCCACAATATTCTCCAGTTTTTGGCATAGTAAAACATGACTTTGAACCATAAAATCTACCATAGTCGAACCTTATGTTTGAACAAGTTCCTCTAAATTTTACATCAGGAATAAAGTTTTCTCTATATGAGCCATATTTACCAACAAAGTAGTAGTCCTGGTGTAGACTACATAAAATCAAATTCAACTCTACTGCTGCCTTCGAGTCCAATATTGCCAAAGTTCCCACATAAATCAAAACTAATCGTTAGATGATACATAGTGGACAGTATAGCAAGGAATAGAGCAAATTCATGTAGTATGGAGAGTAACAACAAAATCCTTTTCCTCTAGTAAGACTGTGATGCTGTCAACAAGAGGTAAATAAATGATTTAAAGTTCGAGAAAATATCACTAGCATACAATTTGGATCTGCTGCATCAGGATCGCAACCGTTTAGAAAATTTGTCAACATAACATGTCAAATGACACAAAAGAATTAGACAAACGGTGATTCGGAGCAGAAACAGAAGGAACATATACTTGTAGACCTAAACAGAGCATGCATGCTTAAAGTAATTTGACAATGACTGCTGCGATCAATACCGTTCATCCAATTTTGTGGGGGATGAACGTGATACTGCTACCTAGTTCTGAAAGGCTGTTTTTCAGGTACCCTGTTCCGAATTCATATATCTTTAACTAGCGCAACACTGACTCATAATTCGATAATCTAAATACCCTGCCCATCCTGCAAGCTACACCTTAGATAAAACTCAGATTTCATATTTAATTATCATGTTCATAAAAATCAATAGAAAAATACTTGTTATATTTATGTGAATATCCCATTTCAATTCTACTCTAATGTATTAAGAGCACTTTCTTAGAAAATGCTTCTTCTAAACTATTTAAAAAAAAATACGGGGAAGGGGGAAATTTTATTAATTGAAGTGGCAATAATGACCATTTTACAACCATCACCCAAGGTATTTGAACTCTGCAACTTAAGGTTACAAGATTAAGTAATACCACTAACCTAGCACCTCAAGTGCACTTCTTGTTAACTTACTGTAATTTCTTTTTTCTATTTCAATCTACAAATTTGAAAGTTTTCCTGAACCAATTATTTATAGTACAAGAACCAAATCCAACTAGATAGAACAAAAAATACAATCAAGTCAATATTATTTTCATTGACCAACTCTACTAAATACTTCATTGTAGACTACATATCCCTTTAAGTTTGAAACTTCAATGGCTATGCCAAATTGTAATCCATATATGCAAAGTTAAACAAAAATGAAATAATTCATAGGAGAGATGTAACATGGCAATCCTGGATCTCAAGCAGTACTAGCTTTAGCAGGATGGTGAATAAAATTGCAACCATCACACATCACAAAATAATTAAACTTTTTTCTTCATTTCCTCAAAGTACTGCTAACCTTAAAAGTCGAATATACTTTATATATAATAAACAACATTACAGTATAACCCAATCCCTCAATTTCTATGAAGCACCGACGCAAACACGACACAATAATAATTCAAGAAAACAAAAGTGACTTAATAATGTAATCAATGTAGCAGTGTCGGTCACCAGACATGTCTTCAATCTAAAGTACTAGTGCTACATGGCTCAATTTAACATCACTCAACCTCTAGTTGAGTAGTAATTGATTCTTAAACCTCAATTTCATGTCAACCTTAGCTTCATTTACAAAAGAATCAATAAATATAAAACCCATCTTCATCTTCTTCATCGGAATCCTCATCAAAATCCTCATCATCACTATACTCCAACATAAAATCTTCTTCCAATTCCTCGCCCTCGTGGAAAAACAACACATCACCAAAATCATCCATTGTCGTCGTTGTAGAATTTCTTCTTCTTCTATCCCTATTCCTTGGAACCAAATCCATATCCATAACCTCACCATTCTCAACTGCATTCCACGGCACCCACAAATCAGCATGCCTCCCTAAAGCCCTATCAACATCCCCAACAACAACAGTCCCTAAATTAGCCTCTCTAGCCTTCCTCAACGTCTCACTAAAATCGGAATCATCGGAAACCAAAAACAACCAATCAATCCCTCTACTCATAGAATGCATCATCTGCTTCTTCAAAGCCAAATCAGCAGCCTGTGGTTTATCCTCCACAGTCTTCACAAACACCCCTGCTCTCCTCAACTCCGAAGCCAAACCATACCCAACTTTCGGTTTCAAAATCTCCCTAACAGCATCAGTATACTTCTCATCACCACTCACAAATCTCTCCTTATACTTCTGCCTCTTCTTCCCCTTCAACGAATTCAAACGGTTCAGCTTCTTCTGTCTCTCACGTTGATGAAGCTGTTTGAAGTGTTTCTTAAGATCTACGTTAGTTTTACATTTTCTACCGCAAACAGAACATACATATGGTTCAGGTGGATTGATGATACCTTTACGTTCGAGGAAGTCGAGGTTTCTACGTTCACGGCGTTGGTTGCGAACCCATTGTGGGAGATGAATGAAAGCGTGGCGGTTGGCGTAAGCGGAGATGTCGGTTACGTCGCCAAAGCGTTCGGCGAGGGATTTGAGAGATAAGGCGGCGTTGTAGGGTGGTCCACGTGGTGGTTTGTTGTCGAGGTCCCAGAGGACACATACTTTGTTTTGTTTTTGTTCGTAGGTTCCTTGTTTGGTTTTTACCATGTCGATATCGATTACGTTGTTGTTGTTGTTGTTGGAACAGCATTGGATACGAGGTGGGGGTTTTGGTTTGAGGGAGAGGAAGGAGTGGGGGGTGTAGAAGTGGAGAGTATTCATGCTTTGCTCCCTCACATTGCTTCCATGGAAATGTGGATTAGATAATGTTATCGATGCTCATGGATTAGAGTGGAACTAATCCAAATCAAACACTTAAAAAAGTGTAGATTAATTCTAAATATTACGCTTTAATTTGAATCATCAAAATTTGATCCAACGAACATAAATATCCTAGATGAATGCTTGGCAATAGAGTTAGATTCAAAGATTTTTTTTCCAAAGATCTTGTTAACTAGTGTCCTGGTTAAATAGAAAAGTTGTCTTGGAAATATAAACTGTTACTTTTAACTAACTAATTATTACATCACTTTTTAATAAAATTTTACTTCTTTTGGCTGATCAAACACATTGTAGTATTTATATTTTCAAAACTTTGATAATAAGAAAAATGAAGAGAGTAGAAAATGAAGAATGTCTTGACCCAGACTCAAAGAACGTAGATTCTGGAGGTTTAACTGTAGGACAACTAAGTCCACACTATTTTCTTTTTAAATAGTAAAAATGAAAATAACCATTAAAATTGTACACGAAGTACAAATCTCAACCGCGACGATTGTTGCGGTTCCTCTCATGTTCATAATCGAAACAACACTTGTTTCTAGCCAATATGTTGTCTAACAAGTTAATTTCTTATTTTTATTTTTTTTCAAATTATCTCCTCCGAAAATGAGTCTTTTAAGCATGGGATCCGATGATCAAACTCCGGTTCATGTATATTATAATGTCATGTTAACTAAGCTATGTTTGCGGAGACGAACATTTTTTGTTTATTATGCGCTATAACCAGATCAAATTAGTTTATTTTTAAGATTATTTTAGTCTCCTTAAAATATATTTTTATCGATATTTAAAATTTTTGAAAATCAAATTTATTTCTTATAAAAACAAATCAAACCTGAGCTGACAAAAGACCATGATATTGCCAAATTGACACATCCATTCTTTCAAATAAAAACAACATAAATTATTTCATGCATACAACCCATACAAATAATCTAATCTTGTATAATTTTCCAAATTCTTTTCCGCCATATACTGCTTTACACTGCAAACTCAGCTTGATTCATGCTCCAAGCATTCAGTTGTGAAATAGCCACACTTTGGCTTCCATTGTTGAATACATAAAGATGTGCATCTTTCTCTATAGCCAATAAGGGATACACTCTACTTGTTATCACAGCTTTCCCTCCATCTCCAAAACTCTCAATAATGGACCGGTCAATCTGCATATATTAAAACCTCATGTATATAAAACTAGGATTCACATAATCACAAAAATGAAGAACACTATTCATAAAAAACTAAATATACCAGGCTTCTGAGTGAAATTGTTTTGAGATTGGGATCTATGTCAAAGATAGTTGCATATATGGGTTTCTTAAGATCCTGCCTCAATGAAGACCTGTAAAGTGTACACAACTTAAGTTGATGAGCTCTAGTCTCAATCACATACTCAAATTTTCTGCAGTAAAAAAAATGCACTCATGCAGCTAAACGTTCTCGATCTTTTCATGAAATTTAATCGTTCACAGTTAAGATCAACAATTAGAGATATAAGTTAGTAACAAATTAGTTACACTAGTTAGAAGTTAGTTATTCTCATTGATTATATAAGTCTCGTTGTATGTCTTAATTAATATAATCAATATTCTCATTATCAGTATAATTTCTATTTTACTTACTAGGCCTTTCTCTTATCCATGACTTCCGAGTTCTCTCTATAATTGTAATATCGACAATGTGGGTGTAGAAAAATTGAATACTTCAAAGAGAGATTGAAGGTCATTTGAAAAATGAAATGTATGCACTGCAGAATAAGTTTGAAGAGTGTAACAAAATAACCTGGTCTGGTCACTTATCATCAAACATTTATAATGATCCGCAACTCTATATATCCGAAAAGATATTGTAGTCTTCTCTGTTTGGTCTTTTGATGCCAAAGCTTGCAAACCAAATGGCCCTATCAATCCTTTTCTTGATGTATATTGTTCTTTGCAGAGTTCTTGAGGATCAACTTCACTTGGTTCTAGCAACTCAGCACTTTGTAGATCGGGTAGCTCAAACAAGACTTCCACATCAGCCTTGAAAAGTTAAATTAAAAAGTAATCACAAAATATGAAGAAAAAAAAATCTATGTAGCACTGACATATCTAGATAGTTACATTTAATCATTTATGTTTGTTTATTTTATAAGTGATTACGTGTTAATATAAGTGTCATGTCTGGTGTTCGAGCTTCATAAGAGAAAACACAACTTGCATTAATTTAATTACGTACCTGAGATGCAGTGATTCCTTTTACTTCAAGAGTTGATCCACTTAGGAGTGTTTCTCCAGTGATATTGATTTGATTGCCACGAAGTTTTTCTAACTCTTCAATTGGCCACTGCATTAATCTTTCTCCACTTTTATCAAGCCAGAACTTCCTTGGAATTGTCTACATTGTAGAGAAACAATAACCATTCATCAAATATTGTAACTATTATCTAGAGCATTCTATAATATAAATGTATGACGGATAGTGCAAGGTTTTAAATCACAGTTGCAGCCACATGCCAATTCTTAATATTGCGAATAGTTGGAGTCAAATGCGGTTGATGCAACATCAACCGCAGTCACTTATGTTTGTTTATACACAAACAACCTTGGTATCGCAGTCCAGAACGAGATCACAGACCTTTTTTAAAACCTTGGTATTGCGGTCTAGATCGAGATTGCAAACCTTATGCAAATTATAACAAAAATAAAAATCTTATCACAAAACCAAAATAAAATACCTGTAAACCAGCCCATCCTCTTTCAATGCCATCTTGTTCGGAGTCATTTTCCTCCACCCATCCCCATAATATTCTCCTGTTCTTAGCATGGTCAAAAAATGACTTTGAAGCATAAAAAAGGCCATAGTCAAATCTCAATTCCTTCCAAGTTCCAGTATATTTTACATCAGGAACAAACTCTTCCTGACCAGATACATATTTTCCAATAAAGTAATAGTCATGACGTCTACGTAGATAGCTTATTTTCAAGACATGTCTAACACTTGAATTTTCCATAGTTGTATCAACTCCATTTGTGTTATTGATATACACAGGAAAAAAATCCGGACATTCGCAAACTCCAGTACCATCTGTTGCAAAGAAAGGTATAGGATCCACTATCCACTTAACAAAATCGTCACTTTTGTAAAGAATAATTTTTCCTTCATCTACATTTTGAGCACCAATGATTACCCTCCATTTTCCATCCTTTCCTTGCCATGCAGTTGAAGGATCTCGGAATTCACCGACCTCAACTCCACTAGGTGGAGTCATCAAAGGATTTTGAGGATGTTTTTCCCATTCCCTTAAGTAAGGATCAGATAAATTCTTTGGCATGGCTAAATTTTGAACTTGGTGTCTATTTTGATCAATTCCTGTATACAACATAGCAGGTTTTTCACCTGGGAGTATAGTGGCTGAGCCGGACCAGCAACTGTTTATGTCACCAGGTATAGTTGGTACAATAGCATCATTTAGATGAGTCCAATTTATGAGATCATTTGATATAGAATGACCCCATACCATTTTCTTATGACCAAATGTTGCTGCATCAGGGTTATATTGGTAGAATAAATGGTACACTCCTTTATAGTACATTGGTCCTGTCACAGCCAAATAAGGATTGAATTCATGAGCACATTGAAGAAATAGTTGGATTGAGGGTGACATTGTAGTGCCTAATTTGTGTTCTGGTTTCAAGAGTCTCACGTCTTCTTATTAACAAATTAAAATGAATACATAATCTAGGAAATGAAAATAGAAAATATTTTTTACAAGGTCAACGAGACAATAGTTGTTAACATGTTACGTTAAAATGAGACCTCATTTTCAAACTATTTTAGATGTCTCGGCTCAACAACTTAAGTTATGCTTGGGGACTATGAAGATGTTAGACAAAAGAGATTGGTAAAACATTAGATAGAGAAGATAATTTCAACTTATACAAACATTTATATGATGTTCATAAAACCAGTAGTTATTACAATATATTTTTCCGGATGTGTTTGGTTATGAGAAGAAATTGCGAATAGAGAAATAAGTGAGAAGAGAGAAAGAAGTGAGAAATATGATAAATTTGAAGTATTGTTTAGCTTATAGCAAAGAGAAGAAAAATATAAGAGATAAAAGTGTTTATTGTTTTTCTCAAAAGTACTAAAATACCCCTCAATTAAAAATACCTCCCATCAGATTCAAATTCTTATCTTTATTAATCTAATTCAAACAATTTTATTATTTGAACTAATTACAGTGCTTCATGAAATTTATTTATTTTTTAATAAGTCTTTCATGATTTTTTTTATCCAAGCTGACTCTTGATTGCTTATTACACTAGGATTTCAAGGTTCTGAGGTACGATTCTCCCTGTTGTCAATTTCGATGGACTAATTTAGCTTTTTTTAAGGGAAAAAAACTACTCAACAAAAGTCAATTTTATTCCTTTTACAGCTCCTGTTTTTTTGGGGTGTGGTAACATGAATCATGAATGGTTGTTTATTTTTGTTATAATTTGATCAAAGTTCATATGGAACAGAACATATTTCTAATTTCCCCTATTCATATGTAGTATATACTAGACTAGATGTGAGAACAAGAAGTGAAAAAATAAATAAATAGCTGAGAGTATGAGGCATACCATTAGGATCTGCATGATGAAGATGATGGTTTTCAATTTTGGTCAGCAGAACATGTCAAATAATACAAAAGAGTTAGATATAACATTTACACATGTGCAAAAAGTAAATGGACAATGGTGCTTCAGATAAATACTCTACCATTCATCCAATTTTTTAGGGGCTGAAAGTGGTACCAAGTTCTGTATGGTTGTTCAGAATTGATACTATTTGGGGATGCATCCTTTGTAATGTTCTCCATGATGATAGAGCCAAGATTATTGGAAACTCAACAAGAACTAGATTGCAAATATGGTTTGGTTTGGTTTGATCAAGGGTTGATACATGCAATAATGCACTCAATTAGTCTTCCCTTTGGTGAAAATATCATACCATATTTATAATGAATCGTATAGGCAAATGCATAAACTATTAGAATATATTTTATCAATGACTTGACTTGCATAATTCAAGTAATGTAAGATGGATATCTTTATAATATTCAACAAGTAAAAGATAGGTTCCTCTCAACAAGAAAAGAAGAAGCAAAAGATAGTTTTTTTTCACATCAAAAGCTAGGTTAATAAGGGGAGGTGTTTATATTTTAATGGAAAATAAGGTCGATGCTTGTTATTTTAATGGAAAATTTAATAATCCTATTATTAATTAATTACTTTGGTTGGGACCTTCCTATACAAATAATTTATTGTTGATTTCATCACAAAGGCTTATAGTTTTCCAATTTCAATATTTAAATATTTCTTATAATTTTCCAATTTCAATATTTAAATATTAATAGTAAAAGAAAATTGAAGTCTTTATTAGTATACATTATTCTTTGAAAGTCTTGGTCGTTTTTTTAACATTTATCTTTATAGTTGTTTCCTGGAACTTGCAAACACGAGCAGGGTGTTTTGGGTCCACATGACTTTTTTTTTAAAGAATGATCCACATGACTATTTTTTTTTACTTAATTTACAAATTAAATTTACTGAAGTGGCTAATTTCATAAGTTATTGGATAAATTACTCATAATTCTTAAATAACAACTTAAAAAACCATTTTTTAATTGTGTAATATTAAATCTTTTAATTTTAAATCATTAACTGTATCAATTGATGTTATTATGTAGACGATATTGAAAAATCTGTTTGTAGTTTGATTCGGATTTAGTGAGACTGCAAGAAAGAATTAAAAAAAAAAACGACTATTTTTTCCCTCTTTTTCCTCCTTAACTGATTTTGTTTTGGATCGAAAAAACTCCTCATTTTATTTCAGCTATAGTGATCTTTGATTTATTGTCACTATTTGATTTAAAAAACTAGTTATTTTAAATTTCCTGAGTCTTTTTTTTTTCCTTCTTCAAAAGCAAACTTTTTTTAATGAAAATTAGTATATTAATTATTATGTTTGTATTTCTTTTCCTTATTAGAACTTGAATCATGAACCTTTAACTTCTCAACTTTTTTAATCCCTTAGATCAAATTGTTTCGCCCCTACTTTCGATTGAGATTAATCATCGGTGAAAGTTTTGGATATAAATTTGGTCTTCTTTTTCATTCTGTTAATGAGTTTTTTCCATTTTTAAATTTACATATTTTAGTTTAAGTTTTCAAAATGTCTAGCATTTTCTCCACCTATGCATTTAGGGTTGAATTTTGATCATGTGACAAGTGAGATAATCATGTTGCAAATGAATGGATGACATAAAAATTAGTGATTAAGTAAGAAACCATCTAAACTACAAGCCACTCTTTATTTAAACTCCCCTTCATCCACTAGACCAAAAAAAAAAAAACTCCCCTTCATCCTCAATGTCAATATACAAGTCACTCTCGTTTGTTTTTTACTTAACTAAGATTTTATATTATGTCTAACTTTAACATAATAGTGTCTTTTATAAAGACCCTCCAGCATTACTACGAAGGTATAGAAACCAGACCAGACACTTTTCTCTCTCACAGTAGGGATGCTCTAAGGTTCGAATTACTATCTCTGCTGGTGATCATCATCTTTGTCCCAGTATAGAACTTCTCATCGAGTGCTTTCTTTCTCCATTGAAGTTCACCCTCATCTTCCTTTTCCTTCCCCACCCGGGTTCGAGAGCGGTCCGACAAGTTGAGACGAAAGATGTGAAACTTCATTCAGTGAGATTGAGTTAGTGCTTGTAGAATTGGAAAGCAAGATGGGCTTTGTGCCCTAGGAGATCTTATCTTAGATGGATATGGTATATAATGATACAATAATTTACGGCCGTATGTACAGAATAATATAAAGCTAATAGTGCTCAGTCTACGAGAGGATTGCCCGTCTTGTTGGTTTGAGTTTGAACCGAGCGTGGAAAGAATTGAATTGTGCATGAATTGCTTATCATTGAAAAGAAATGGATCAAGAAATAGCGTATTTTAGAATAAAAGAAATCGGAAAGGCTGAAAAGAGCCTTCTTGCTTGCTTGTCTAGCTCTGCAGCTCGTAAAGGGCTAGATCCATAACACTCACACCTGGCTACTCGCTCTGTTGCGGATTTAGCTTAGCTTAAGTGTCCGTTTCGACCGATTCTTTAGTTGAAGCTACTGATGCCCTATACTGACCAGCTCCTTTCCTTCTCTAACGTTTGACGTTTGATAAGCATTGCTTTGCTTCTTTCTTTGCTATGAGAGTGAAAGCTGCTCTGAAAGGTCTTGCTTTTCCTATTACCGAATCGACTGCTAACAGCCGGCCTTACCTTAAGCGCGTTACAAACTATTGTTCTTGACAGGTTCACCCCTACACTGGGGAGCAAACTGCCTATCTGGGAGGCTTTCTCAGATCATATGGGGGAATAAGACTCAACAACCGGTCGTTCAAGTTCAAGAAGCAAACCTAGGAAAAGGGAAAAGTAAAAGACTTGGAGAAAGAAAGAAACAAGGAATTTTGGCATATAAGTCTCTCGCACGCAAGGAGATGCATTTCTGGTACAGGTAGTACTGGACAAGCTCTTAGGGAATAATATCTTTCTTATTTCTTCCTTTTTTCCCATGACGACTAGGAACGGGCAAATCAAAAATTTCACTTCGAATTTCGGACCTCAACATCCTGCTGCTCATGGTGTTTCACGATCAGTATTGGAAATGAACGGAGAAGTGGTGGAACGTGCGGAACCACATATTGGATCACTCCAGTGCGGCACGAAGCCACTGACGCCGAGTCGGCTCCTATGCCGCTAGCTATGCCCTGCTTGGTCCCCCGGCACGGTGGAGGTCCCGTAGCGCGTCACGAGCACCGGGCTAAGGGGCGGTTGAGCAACTGATCCATGACCATGAACCTTCTCAAAGTTCTTTTCATCTCCTCGATCAGAATAACACACATTCTTTAGCCAATACACACTCTAACAAATTATTATTTGTTGAATGTAACTTAAACTCCCAAGCTGTGCAAAAGAGATGGATGAAAAATTACTAAAGAGGGTTTTGGTACTGCCTCGCATTGCATCCTAGGCGCATGGCTTATGCATTATTTAAGAAAAAAAATTGTTTTTGCCTCATGCGTGAGGCTCATGGCTCATACGCGAGAAGGGTGACTAACTATCACTTATGTGTTAGGCGCATGGCACGGGTTTTGGGTCTTTATTTAAGTTTTTGTAACTCTTTATTGTTTAATCTCATATAACCAAAATAAGGGACTCTTCGAAAAGAGTTGGTGGTTTTTGGGGAGAAATTCTAGGGTGGAAAACACATGAAAAATTTATTGAGAGTAAAAATCATTGAGTGATTATAAGAGGGTAAAGTGAGAGAAATTTAGGTGATATTCTTGGAGAACATTGGGAGCTAAATTTCTTGGTCACTTTTGTAACTCTCATGATCAAGGAAAGTGAGCGAAAAGGGGTAGAAATTAAGTTTGCTATCGGAGAGCTTGTTGAAGATAATTTCTTGTA
Organism: Medicago lupulina; assembly: GCA_958299785.1. NCBI lineage: Eukaryota > Viridiplantae > Streptophyta > Magnoliopsida > Fabales > Fabaceae > Medicago > Medicago lupulina. The sequence continues at coordinate 53,985,118 of OY283141.1, read as the reverse complement.
ACTTTTAGTATCATTTGTAATGACTTATTGATAGTGGATCAAATAGATGCTCTCTTTCATAGACGTAGGTCATTATTTGGTCAAAATGGGTAACCAGATCTTGATGCGTTTATCATCTACGGTCTTTACCTTGTTCTTACATTGATTGTGATTTTTCTATACACTTGGTTGCTAGATTAGATCTAAATCTATGCATTGTTGCTTTAACTTTTTGGTTGTTTGATCTCCTTGTTACTTGATTCACATCTTTGTTCTTGTTGGTTTTGACAAAGAGTCCGAATTCACAACATTATTTTTGTTTTTTAACTTTAAAAATACGCCCTTTTTAGTTTTGGAAAATGATTTTTGTGCATCCATACTCCAATTCAATGCCTAAAGAGAAAGAAATATAAAATGTGATATGATAGCCATGTGATAAGAAGAAAAAGATGGAGAGAAAAAATAAGAAGTTGAATGATCGTTGAAATTTTTTGGATGTTCGAATATAAATGCTTTTAGTTTATTTATTTTTTGGTGGAAAATGCTCTTCAGTTTATTATGAGTTATACATATCAAATTAGTCATTTTTAAGAATTTTTTTGTGTCAACCAAATATTTTTTAAGTTTAAATGCACTTTAAGTGCCCTCATTTTTTTAAAATGAAATTTTGACCCCTATTTAAAAATTGGTTTTTTTATTCTCTTATTTTAATTTTTTTTTAAATATTGATTTCTGATCTCATTTTTGTGTCATTTTTATGATATTACACATTCATTTATGACGTGACAATGCTTGTTAGGCTACACTGAATATCAATGTTATCAAAACTATGCATACTAAGCGATGTTATGTCATAATCAATACGTGACGTCATAAAAAAAATGACTAAAAAACAAGAAAGCTGACCAAAATTCCAAAAAAAAATTAAATTAAATAGGGAACCCAAAAATCGATTTTGAAAATAGAGAGACAAAACATTTTTTTTAAAATAGGAAAATCAAAAGTGTGTTTATGCCTATCTTTTAACAATATTCGAATATTTTTGAGATCAAATATATTTCATTTCTTAAACATTTAATACGTCTAAAACAAATAATCTAAGAGCCCATGATATTCCAATAAAAGTTGACTTATTTATCCCAAATTGACACAAAATTATTTCTTTGACAAACCAAAAAAACAATACATAAAAAAGAACACAAATCATTTCCTGCGTACAAAACATAATTCAAAGGAAAAAAAAAACATAAATTATCTTAAATAAATGTTGTATGATTTTCCAAATTCTTAGCCATATTATGTTTGTTCATTCTCAAACTCTGCTTGCCTCATGCTCCAAGCATCAAGTTTTGAGATAACCACACTCTGGCTTCCATCATTGAATACAAAAAGATGTGCATCTTTCTCTATAGCCAATAAAGGATAAACTCTACTTGTTATCACAACTTTTCCTCCATCTCCAAAACTCTCAATAATGGACCGATCAATCTGCATATTAACACCTCATAAATATCAACCTAGCAAGCATGTGATAAAGAAAAAATGAACAATACTTATGATAACAAATAAACATTACCAAGCTTCTTAGTGAAATCGTTTTGATATTGGGATCAATGTCAAATATAGTTGCATATATTGGTTTTTCAAGGCCCTCCCTCAATGAAGATGAAGACCTGTAAAGTGTACACAACATAATTTCATGAGCTCTAGTCTTAGTCACATACTCATTGTCTTAGCAAAATGAAATGTATGCACTGCAAATAAGTTTGGAGAGTACAGTAAAAAAATAACCTGGTCAGGTCACTTATCATCAGGCATTTATATTCATCGCCGACTCTATATATTCGGAAAGATATTGTAGTCCTCTCTGTCTGGTCTATTGATGCTAAAGCTTGCAACCCAAATGGCCCTATCATTCCTTTTCTTGAAGAATATTGTTCTTTGCAGAGTTCTTGAGGATCAACTTCACTTGGTTCTAGCACCTCAGCACTTTGTAGATCAGGGAGCTCAAACAAGACTTCCACATCAGCCTTGAAAAGTTGAATTAGAAATTAATCACAGCAGATTTATCAACAAAATCTTAAAAACATAGACATCACCGACAATTCAGATCAAGGGTCTGTCTGATGTTCAACATGTGATACTTACGTGACACCGACACATATTGTTACAGTCAATCACTTTATATTTTCTTAAATTTTTATTAGGGTCTACTTAGTGTGTACTTCATAGGAGAAAACTCATAGCATGCATAGATTTAATTACGTACCTGAGATGCAGTGATACCTATTACTTCAAGAGTTGATCCGCTTAGGAGTGTCTCTCCAGTGATATTGATTTGGTTGTAACGTAGTTGTTCTAACTCTTCGATTGGCCACTGCAGTAATCGCTTCCCGCTTTCATCAAGCCAAAACTTCCTTGGAATTGTCTACATTGTAGAGAAACACTAATCATTCATCAAATCTTGTAACTATAATCTAGATCATGTTATAATATAGTTGCATAACGGATAACGAAACTAAAATAAAATACCTGTAGACCAGCCCATCCTCTTGCAACGCCATCTTCGTCGGTGTCAGACTCTTCCACCCATGCCCATAATATTCTCCTGTTCTTAGCATAGTCAAAAAATGACTTTGAAGCATAAAAATTACCATAGTCAAATCTCAATTCCTTCCAAGTTCCAGTATAGTTTTCATCAGGAATAAACTTTTCCTGATCAGAATCAGATACATATTTCCCAATAAAGTAATAATCATGATGTCTTAGTAGATAACTTATCTTAAAGACATGTCTAACACTTGAATTTTCCACAGATGTATCCACCCCATTTGTGCTATTGATATACACGGGAAAAAAATCCGGACATTCACAAACACCAGTACCATCTGTTGCATAGAATGGATTAGGACCTACAATCCAATTAACAAAATCCTCACTTCTGTAAAGAATAGCTTTTCCTTGTTCGCCATTTCGACCACCTATTAATACTCTCCACTTTCCATCTTTTCCTTGCCATGCAGTTGAAGGGTCTCTGAATTCACCTACTTCAACTCCATTAGGTGCAGCCATCAAAGGATTTTGAGGGTGTTTTATCCATTCTATTAACTTAGGGTCTGATAAATCCTTCGGCATAGCTAAGTATTGAACTTGGTGTGTTTTTTCATTGATTAATCCTGTATACAACATATATATAACAGGTTGTTCTCCAGGGACTATTGTGGCTGAGCCTGAAAAGCAACTTGTTTCACCAGCACAAGTTGGTTCAATAGCATGATTCAAATGAGTCCAATTTATGAGATCTTTGGATATAGAATGACCCCATACCATTTTATTCACACCAAAGCTTGCTCCATCAGGGTTATGTTGGTAGAAGAAATGGTAATATCCTTTATAGTACATTGGTCCTGTCACAGGAAAATATTATACTAATCATTAGATTAGAACTTAAAATATCATTGACTTAACAATTTTATGAAGTAAATAAAAAATAATAATAACTGAGAGTATGAAGCATACCATTAGGATCTGCATGATGAAGGTAATGGTTTTGAATTTTGATCAGCAAAACATGTCAAATGATACATAAAAAAGAGTTAGATATAAGCATAATCATCAGTAAATTATAAGAGAAAGAATCAAGACTAAATAATTTGACACATGTACTAAAAGTAAATGGACAAGAGTGATTTACCATTCATCCAATTTTTTTTTGGCTGAAAGTGGTACCAAGTTCTGTATGGCTGTTCATAATTGATGATGTTAGGGGGTGCATCCTCTACAATGTTCTCCATGTTGATAGAGCCAAGATGATTGGAATGCCAACAAGAACCAAATTGCCAATATGGTTTGTTTTGATCAAGGATTAATATATGCAATAATGCACTCAATCAGTCTTCCATTTAGTGAAAAGATCAAAACATATTTATAATGATTTGTATAGGCAAATGCATAAACTATCTGAATATAGACCCACTTGCAAAAAAACAACATATTTTATGAATGACTTAGACTTTTATAATCCGTGTAATGTCAACAAATAAATAAACAAATAATCCGTGTTATCGGATAAACTTCCAAAACTTGGCCCACCAAGAGTCGAATTAGTTAATAGATGTATGCACATTTAGGTTTTGTTTGTAAATTAAATCGAATTAGTTAATAAATAGAATATTCAACACGTAAATGATATCTCATTTATTTATCTTAAAACGTGAATCTCTAACTGTTAGATTACTTAAAAAAAAATTATATATGGTTGGCTGTGTATGGTTCAACACTCCCATTATTATTAATTTTTGGTTAGGAACCTTCCTAAACAAATAGTTAAATGTTTTTAATGGAAAAACAAATAATTAAATGTTGATTTCATTAATCTCTTTTGTCAAATAAGATCACTTTGACACGATACTAATCTCAAACTCTTAGTTTTCCACTTTTTTTTTTTAATAAGGGATTGACGTCTTATTAGTATTCTTTAATCTTTTTGAAGTCTTAGTCGTTTTTTTAACATTTAATTATCTTTTAGTTGTTTCCTCCAACTTGCAATCACTATGCTCGAACCGTAGAAGATGGATTTCTAAAATCAAAACATGTGCAGGGAGTTTAGGATTTCTTTAATGATCTAAAAACAAAGTGTCAAATACCATAAAAAAAACTCACATACACAGTTACGAGGTTTCACGTTCAAACATAAATACAAATATACGATCTTAAAAATATGAACATTGTTAGATGAAGTAACACCACCAAAAATACAAACGCACAACTATGGAATTTCAGATTCAAAATAGGGCAAAGGCATCGACAAAAAATTTAATTGGGTACAGTAACAACTTTAAACTTTTTATTAATTAGTGTTGATATATTTTTACGATTTGCACATCCTTTTTCTATAGTTTATTATTATCATTTAAATTAAAATTTTGAAAAACAGCAAGATGCTTTGTCTTATTTTTTTCTTTCAACTTTCTTGGAACGTGAGATAAATTCATACAAACCATAGACTATTTTTTGTATTGTTTAGGTATTCATTTTGATGTTTAGGCTTTGAAATGAGGTGTGTTATTTGAACAATTATTTGATCGATAATTTATAAGATGACCATAAATTTACCAAGAAAAAATATGTATTGGCATGAAAATCAAAGCAGTAAAGACACTTCTTTGCATAGTAGTTTTTCTTCTTTGTTTTGTTTGCCTATGTTTCTATTGTTAAACTTGTATTCTATCCGGACACTCTTTGCGTTAGGTAAAAAGTTTAATATATTTTAATTTGGTTTGTTCGAAAAAAAAACTATAGACTACTTTTGTTATTTACAAGTGACTATGTAATATTATTAAATGACTATGCATCATGCATGTTTAAGGATTATTTTAGATGAGTGTTTCTTGATATAGATCGAGGACTGTTCAATCATATCAAGAGTTGAAGGAAACTGAGTAGAGCATTTTCACCTAAATTGAGAATTTGAGGTTTTAGGTGTTGATTGTGCATCTTGTTAAGAACTCAATTCCATCAAGGGTCCGAAGATTCTAGGTGAAGGCTTCAAGATTGAGAATTGATAGATTCAAGCAGAAGATCATTAAGATTTGAAATTGAGCGCATTAATTCACCAGATTGTGAAATCATAGGGGCTCAAGGAATTTCATCAAGATTAAAATTTAAAGGTGTTTATTCATAAGGGTATGAGATCATAGGGCTGAAAAAATTTCATCAAAGATCAAATTTTGAAGGGTTTCAAAATTTAGGAATCACAAGATTGAATGCATATTGGTTCAGAAAGCGTTAGAATCATGGCTCATGATGAAGCTTCTGGTTGTAATCATACGTTCGAACGATTAATAGTAAAAATGGAAGAAACTCTCCCACACATTGAGAGGGGACTAGATTAGCCACAAATTAGGACAAAATATAAATTTGGTGTCTTCTTCTCTAACCCTTAACTTTTTAATTTTGCAATTTGTGGATATTTGAAAAAGACTTTTTTTTATTCTTTAGAAAATTTTCTAAACTATTCAAAATAATTTTTTCATGAAGAATTTAATAGCTGAGAACTTTAACTTTGAATTGCAGAAAGAATATTTTTCATGAGAACTATAACTTTGAATCGTTTTCCTTCAAAATGAATTTTTTTTTAATCGTGAAGTAGATATAATAGTCACAAGGAAGGGGTTTGAATTGTGACACTTTTAAATTGAAACCTGTAACTTAAAAGTAATTCTCAAGTTGAAACTTGAAATGGTTAAGTTAAAAACTGACTTCAGAACGTTCTGAAGTATGAGTGCAAAAACAATTTAATAAAGTCAATGTGTTTGTGTGTGTTGTGTTTACTGTGAGTAAAAGTATAAGGAAGAGAAGAAGAACACACATAAATTTATCGCGGTTCATCCAACGTGGGCTAATCCACTCCTCACAATCTTGTGAGAATTTTCACTATGATGTTTGAGATACCCTCTCAAATCTTGCACCTTACAACCTTGTTCCCTTGGAACAATTACAAATTGTATTCTCTAAGCTTCAGCATGCTTACAACATTGTTTTCTAAGTCACACAATACTTTACAACTTTTCTACTCAACTTAACACGTTAATATCCTTAGGATGTGTTTGGATCAGCAGATATGTTAGGGAAAGAAAGCGCAAGCCACAAGGGATAGAAAGTTTCTCGAGAAAAGTGTTTCCATAATGTTTCCATAGTGTTTCCATAGTTTGGTTCATTGTCAGAAAGGAAAGAAAGTGTGATTTTGATGGGGCCCACGCTCTAAAACTTTTCCTCCCCACAAAGCGAAGAAGCACGAGGGAATGCAACCATTATGATTAAATTACAAAATAACCATGCATTGAAGCATATTATTATCAACGTAATTTTTCTTCTTTAATTAATATGTTTTTCTTTAATTTATAATATAATATAATATACTCTTTTTTTTTTGAAGAGGCTAAAATGAGATATATTAACAAATCAAAATGTTCTCCCTAGCACAAGGTGTACCAAGGAAGAACAAAGAGTCAATACATTATGTACAAACAAACAGAAAAAAGATAGCAACAGATATATGTAGTGCCTAACATAGTAAATGGACTAAGCCATCACCCATGATAATTTAATGGAAGAGAGGCATATTTCGCCTTCAACCACGCATAGGAAATAACCTTAATTTTATCCACTACTTGTATCAAAGAGCACTCTTTTGCATTGAAAATCCTGTTGTTTCTTTCTTTCCAAATTTCCCACATGGTAGCAAACCAAATCACTTGTATAGTAGAACGTCGAGTCCTAGTCCCACCACCAGCAAAAGAAAAATGAATAAAATGGTCGGTTATGTGACAAGGAGTAACCATAGAAATACCAATCCACCTATAAATAAAGTTCCAAACAGATCCAAAACAGCTGCAATGCAAAAATAAGTGAGAAGAATTTTCCAAAGAACCACATCCAGAAGCACACATCTGAGAATCAAAATCAATAACACCACGGCGATATAAATTATCCTTTGTTGGTAACCTTTCTTTGAACAGGCGCCAAGCAAACAACACCACCTTAACAGGATATCCTTATTCCAAAGCGATGACGACTCCACGGTAGATGTATCATGATGTTGAACCTTCCGGACTTGGTAATCACTATGAACAGAATAAACACGAAAATTCTCCAAAGACAAATGCCACATATCCTCTTTGTCAACCTGCAAATTAACATTTTGAAGTAAAAGAGTAAGCTCCCCCACCTGCTCCTCCTCCCACGCAAACAACCTCCTCCTCCTCCACCTCCAAGCATCACCCTCAAACCCCCCGCCAAACTGACACACCTCAGACACAGTCTCCCCCTTAAACTCTGATAAATTAAATAATCTACTAAACCTGGTTCTAAAAGGTACACCACCCATCTAGACATCCGACCAAAAAGAAGTATTAATTCCATTTCCAATCACTCGCCTACTATTATCAACAAACCAAGGTTCTCTACGTAGAGTTGCAATAACGCGCCACCAGTGAGAAGCCTCACGGCCCCCCTCCAACACCTGCCCTCCCTCCACACCATAACGAGCTGACAACACCCGACACCACAAACTCTCTCTCTCCATTAACAACCTCCAACACCACTTCCCCAATAAAGCTACATTAAACTCTCTAATACTCCTTACCACCAACCTCCTTACTCCTTACTCCTGCAAACAGTGTTCCAATAAACCCAAGATATTTTTTTGTGATCCTCTCCCTCCCCCCCCCCCCCCCCCAAAAAAAAAAAAATTTAAAATAGATTCTATAGAGGAGACAATACCTGAAGGAGCTTTGAAGAAGGATAGTGCATAAACAGGCAGAGATGACAGGACTGACTTCAAAAGAACCAAGCGTCCGCCCAACGATAAATGTTTGCAATTCCACACAGACAATCTAGATTTAATACGATTTAGCACAGGTTCTCAAAAAGTCAATCGTCTCGCATTACCACTTATAGGCAGCCCGAGATACACAAAGGGAAGAACCAACTTTACAATTTAGAACCAAAGCGGCTTCTGCTAACCAAGAGTTGTGCACATTGACGCCTACCAACTGACTTTTAGAACAGAACAGCTCGCATAGCACGTATGTTTGCCCACGTTTTTTCTCCTAGTAATAACATGTCATCTGCAAACTGTAGATGAGATACCACCGTCGGGTCACTAGCACCAACCTTATAACCAGAAAAAATATTATGAAAAATTAACGATTCCATCAAGACATTGAACCCCTCTGCAGCCAGAAGAAAAAGGAAAGGAGATAGGGGATCGCCTTGTCTCAGCCCCCTCTCCAAGTAGAACTCGTCAGTAGGAGAACCATTAACCAAGACCGGAGCTGAGGCGGTTCCAATACATTCTTTAATCCATTTCCGCTATAAAGTAGGAAACCCCATTTTCAACAATACCGCATCTAAATAACGCCAATCGATAGAATCATAGGCTTTCTCAAAATCTACCTTAAACAGTAACAATTCTTTATTGTGTTGACGAGCTTCGTCGACAACCTCATTTGCCACCAAAATACCATCAAGGATCTGACGACCTTTAATGAAAGCAGACTGAGAATCCGAGATGACTGTGCCAATCACTACTCGAAGCCTATTTGCAAGGACCTTTGCCAAAATTTTGTACAAGCTTCCGACCAAAGAGAGAGAGGGCGGAAGTCATTCAATCATTGAGGATTGTCAACCTTAGGGATAAGAGCAATGAAAGTATTGTTGATCCCCTTGGCCAACCAACCATTTCTATGAAATTCCACCAAAAAACGCATCATGTCATCCTTCAGAAGCCGAAAGTAACACCATCCGAACCTGGGCATTTAAAATTATCAATCTCCCACACCGCTACCTTCACTTCAACCATAGTGAATGGTTTAACCAAACCAGCCCCCTCCCTGACATAAAGGGTTCGAAAATTTAACCCATCCAACCCGGGGCGATCAGCTTGACTCAATTTAAAATGAGAAGAAAAATGAGTGAACACTGCATTGCGCACATTATCAACCCATTCAATCAGAGCACCATCAACAAAGAAGCAAGGAATAACATTTCTTTTTCTTCTGCTTGACATAATTCCGTGAAAAAACTTAGTATTTGCATCCCCTTCATGTAACCATTGCATCCTAGATTGTTGCCAACAAATACTTGAATTAACTCGAGATAAAGAGAACAAATTCTCCGATAAACCATGTAACTCCTCTACCTCATAATCAAGAAGTAAGTCAGCCTCCCTTTTAAGATCAAGAGCTGAAATTTTATCCTTTCAGAGATCATATTTTAGCATGTAAATTTTGAGTGTGACGCTGATGCCATTCTCTCAAGGCCAATTTAATTAATTTGAATTTTTCTTTCAACACATAGCCTCCCCAACCATCCACTTGAAAAGATTGCCATTTCTCACGAACAAACATATCGTACCCCGGAAAAGTCTCCCAACACTTTAACATATGCAAAAGTTTAGGACCCCAATTTTGATCATCAGCAGAGAACTCTAACGGACAGTGATCTGACAAACCACGCGCCGAAGCCGTTTGAAAGCAATTAACCCAAGTCAAACACCAACTTTCAAACAACAGAAATCTATCGATGTGACTCGTTAACCTTCTGTTCCCATTAAACCACGTATAGTTGCGGCCCCGAAGGGGAAGGTCAATCAGAGAATTATGATCAATAAGATAATTAAATTCAGCAATCCCTGCCACTCTAGGAATATTACCAACACTTCTTCTTTCTTCCACCTTACGTACGACATTAAAATCACCGCAGACACATATTCTGATCAACAAAAGAGGTAACCACAGTGTCGGAGGTAACCACCCCCCTTTCGCTTGCTGACTTGTTGAACACCTAATGAAACTGATTTGTTAACAGAAGCACGGACACCACCAGCTTCTGAAAGATTTTTTCTATGTACCCAATCCAAACTCCACGGACCTGATTGTATGGAACGACCTGGAGGGCACGAAGAAGTGCGCTTCACAACCCTTTTAAATTCACACAAAGATTGACGAGCCGTTCCACCCCCTCTTTGTCACCAACATGCTCTTTAGTCGCATTTGACATGTCTAGTAACTACCCTTTTGGAGCAAAAACTGTAGGGTCACCTTCTATAAGATTGTTTGAAACAGACTTTACACTGCAAGGAGTGTTAAGTTTCGGCCTAGAAGTTGATTCAGCTGAACCCTTATTACCATCATCGTCTCCAACCCGAACACCCTCATCACCAATATTAACAGTAAAAAATGGATGTTGTTCATCTATTTACAAGTCACCCTCCTTACTCCAATCCTCCGATAATTGTTGCAATAAATCATTTACCTCATCATCTCCAGCTCCTTCATCATTAAACTCTGACGCACCGGATTTGTCCACCTCTTGTGCGTCTTCTTCATCAAACAAGCATGCATCCTCCCCTAAAGAAAAGCCCCACTCCTCTATAATTTTAAAATAAAAAATCACCCCATCCACCATTAACTTTGCATTAGTATTGATCACCTCCACTAACGAAGTAGCAACCAAGACCCTTGCATAATCTAGCCGTTCTTTTTCCACCGTTACTTCATCCACACGCAAAAGTCGTCCACAGTCAAACACACATAGTTTAAAAAAATTCAAATTCCAAGCATGAAGTGGCACACCATATATTCTCACCCACGCACCTCTTTCACGAATTAATACTCCCTTGTTCCATTTAACTGGTGTAGAAAAGAAATGATCAAAGAAATATGTAGCCTTCAACAAAACGTTACTGACATCCTCTTTATCACTTGTTCGCACCAAAACTTTATCTGCCCCTAATGGAATAATATCTAAGTTCTCAAACCCAACATAAAAAATACGGCGTTGTACAACAGGTATAGCCTCCCCATTCACCACAGACATAACTACCCCTTTCGATGCCCACGAGACATCCATATCATCAGAACGATACTTACAGACATACATATTTTTACCTTGCACCTCAATTTTTTGTTGTGTACCTGTAATAATGTCCGACAACACTCCAGCCACCTTCACCTCCCCACCTATAACAACCTTTCTTTTTTCTCCCTCGACTCTTTTCTTCACTTTTTTCTACTTTTTCTTCACCTTTCTTACTTTTTTCTCCCTCTCTGATTTTTTCTACCTCAACTCGGTTAGACACAACCTTCCTATTATTACCAAATCTATCAAAACTAGACACTTTAGCCACCACCTTCCAGTCACCAAACCGTACATTATTTAAAGCGTGCAAAAGTTTGTCGACATCTTTAACCTTACAATAACGCACAAAGCCAAAGACTCCTCCATTCACATTCCGTTTTCTCGCCAAATACACATCCTCCATTATCCTACAAACCTCGAAACCTTGCCTTAACGACTTAATTTATAATATAATATACTTATAAATTAAGTCCACCAAAAAAATATATACACAAATCATCTCACTTTCTACCCACTTTCTATCCATTTTCATTCCTTTTACATGTTTTTCTATTACTTTCTTTCCTTTCACTTTCTTTTATGATCCAAACACACCCAGCTAAATGAGACTTTTCTCTTTACAATTGATTTGGAAGTTTGAAAGAAATCAAACAAGAGGAAGAAGATAAGAAGAGGAAGATTATCTTTGAAAAGATAAAAGAGAGAAGTTTGATTCACACTCTATAAGATTTTAGGAATATTTAGAGTTGATTTGTGAGATCAAGTTGTTATGAAAACACTTTAAATAAGTTGTTTAAATATCCTTGTTATTTGTGTGCTTCAATGGCGAGCCTTCCTCTCCTTTTATAGAGTTTAATGACCTCTTGTATCCGTTGGAGTGTGACCAATAGTCTTGTGCCACGTGTCCTAGGACTTAGCAACTTTTTCTTGAAAATCTGGGTTAACATTCTGAATTTGAAAGACTTCGGAATGTTGTTGTGTTCTTCAAAATACTTCAGAATGTTGTTGTGTTCATCAGGATATTGTTCATGGGTTCATATGAATGAATGTCATATTTGTTTCTAGGTTTCATTCTATGAATATCACATGAATTTCTGGGATTTCCCATGAGTTATGTTTTTCGTACATACTTCAGAATATTGTTGGACAAATGTTTTTCCATATCGTTCTTGGAATATGTGCAGGAGAGTGGAAAGTGGAACTATCACTTCATACCCATGTTTTAGGGGATTTGTTTTGTTTTTACTGTATCAACTATCATATGTGTCTAATTCTGATTGAATAAAACTAGATCTTGTTTTTTGCTTTTCATTTTTCACCAACTGTATTGTTCATGTCATTTTTAAAGCATGTGCTGGATTGAACTTTCTGAGCTCTAGAGACTTCATAATGTTCTGTTTGTTTTATATAGGATGATTTGTAATACTTCCATTTGATGTAATCAAATCCTAATAAGAAAAAATCAATGAAGTGTAGTGTGTGTAACATCTAGTATGATATTCTTGATGGAATATACCTAATATTTTGTATTTCAATTGTTCATAGTATTGAATGAACATTGACGATGCATTTTTTACCTTAATCAATTAAATGTCTTTATTCCTTGATTGATATAAGTCAATGTACTTTACTGTACTTTTATTTATGTCATGTGAGTCTTGCATGTTCTTCATAATGTTCATGAATTTCTAGGCTTGTTGTAACGACCCAACTTTTCAAACGTTAATTACCAAAGTTTTTAGTGAAAAGACGAATATATATTTTTTTTAAAATAATATCAATAATGTTAAACTCATCAACTATAAGATAAAACAATAATTAATTTTCTCTTTGAATTTCCAAAATAGTAAATTTTACATAAAAAATATAACATTCCTAATAACAAGACACTTGGTCTTTTTCTACCCAAGACTACACCTAGCTGGTCAAAGTTTTGGATGCTTGTAAAAAGATATCTCACAAGCCTCCAAATGTGCACCACCGTATTTCTTGCGCCTTCATCTACTAGATCACTTTGTCTCCCCGGCGTCACCGCCAAGGAGAAAGACGGATTGACGGTCTTCAGTCCAAAAGTAAGGGTCATCTCCAACTAACAAACATAATACAAATATGCATGCAGATATAAATTTAAACAATAGATAATCAAAAATAAATAAATAAACCGTACAAGATACATTACTCTGTTTCTTAATCACCACCCATATCTTTAAATTACAACCTGACTAAAATGCGTTAATTCCTATTGGTCAGTCTATATGCCAATGCTCATGATCCGGATTTCACCTCTATGCGGAGTCAAATGTCCCACCATTGGACATTATACCCCACCATTGGGCAACTACCCCACCGTTGGGTAATAACTCCTAAAAAATCGATGTCCAGTACCCGACCGTTGGGCATTATTCTGAAACACCTAATGCATATGAATCGTCACTACCCCGCCGTTGGGTAATAACTCCTAAAACTCGATGTTCAGTACCCCACCATTGGGCATTTGTCTGAGTCATCTAATGCATGAATGTCTCCGTAAATACCCCACCATTGGGTAATAACTCCTTAAACTAAGTCTAGTATCCCACACTTTTGGATATAGTTTAGTATCACCATTTCGTTACTTAAAGTTATTCACCCATACAAAGTAGTATATGTTGCAACAACACCACACAATAATAATACATGATATTCATGTCAAAACAACACCACAAAAAAATAATTATCACAACACCAATATATAACACATAGCAATCACACACAAAAAAAAGCATTATAATAATTATCACATCTCAAATATATATACACATAAACACGTAAGCGCGTGGAGTGATGCCCTTACCTTCACCACAACAACTGTTAAAATTTTCATGAAGTCTTCTTCGTTCCACTACGTCTATACCTTCACAAAATAATTCACCACTAATTCTTAATGCCAAACTAACTAACACTTTAACATTCAAGGCTGATGGGTTTGGCTAAGTTCAAAAATGCTTTCACTTTAACACGTAAAGGGTTTGACTGACACTTTAACACGTAAATAAACAATGTTTTCAAATAATCATTTTAAAGTTGAAAAATTATACTTCCTGGAATAAAACTCTATATTTGACTCACAATTTACTCAAGGTTATATTCTTCTAGTAAAACAGAAAGATAGTAGCATACTCTAATGTCATGTCAGGTCCTGGTTTTTTTTTTTTTTTTAAAGAAAACGTTAAATTATATTTGCTTTAACCATAAAACGTTGATCGACTAATCATTCTAATAAACCATTTTAACTCACTTCTTCTTCTTCTTCTTCTTCTACATCGTTAACAGAAATTATGTTAAGAGCATCTCCATTAGAGTCTTTATTAATGTAATGTCATTGGAGTCATTGAGTACTTAATCTATACTTTCATTAAAAAAATATAATTAAGTGATGTGTACACGTGGAACCCATTTAAGGAGTCCCTATTAGTGGACTACCATTGTAGATGCTCTAAGAGACCGCAAGAGTAATTCATAATCCTATAGTTCTTTTATTGTTTTTTCTTTGCAATTTCCGAAACCGTAACTTTTAGTTCTTATGAATTTTAAAAAAAATGATGTGACAAATTTTTTATGATGTGGTAACGTGTGATAGGATATGATTACGTGGAATTCGTAAAATGAAAAGTTCATGATGTATTTAAAAAGAATTGATTTGACAAATTTTTTATAATGTGGCAACATGTGCTAGGATACGATTACGTGGTATTTTTAAAATGAAAAGTTCTTAATGGATTTAAAAAGAATTGATGCGACAAATTTTTTATGATGTGCCAACATGTGATAGGATACGATTACGTGGAATTTGTAAAATGAAAAGTTCTTAATGGATTTAAAAAGAATTGATGTGACAAATTTTTGATGATGTGGCAACATGTGATAGGATACGATTACGTGGAATTCATAAAATGAAAACTATAAAAATGGTCAAAATTTGGGTAATCACCACAATTTCATGTACCTTCTTGAGAACTTGTCCATTTCATTTCTTCTTTTCTAATTTTCTACACCTTTGACAATATCAATTACAAGTAGAATTTGATCTTTGGGTGCGACATCCAGGAGAGACAAGCTTCCTTTGTGTTGATGTAGAGTACGTATGAGGATGTACCACCATTGGAAATATGAAACGCTAATTCTTGAGATGCATTAAATGCAGTGTGGGGATCATTTGTCTTTTCTTATACTATTATTTTTTATGTTTGGTTGTTTCTATTATGTTAATTATATTTTTATTTTTGTAGAAGATAGTGTGATGTAAGTTGTTCGTATGAGATGATGAATTTGACAAATAAACAACATCCACAATGGATGTTTCATACACAATGAAACATTCAAAAGTAAATTAACAAGAAGTTTAGATGGTATCCCAACTAGCCTTAAATTTCAATTTGATTGATACATCAATTGCGCATGTCTCTTAAAGCATCTACAGTGGAGCACTGACTATGCCCTAAAGTGAATCTCAATGGAGCATCGACTATGCCCTCAAGTGAATCTCAGGTATACACGTAATTATTTTACATTCTCGTAATATAAATTCATAGAAAAAACATGGGATGGTAGCAAAATCCGTACCATTGATAGTCTGATATTTTTCATTTGAGCCATTGATAGTATGATACCTTAATCTCATAGTTTGTCTGCACTAAACTATCATGCAAAATACCCAAAATTATGAGGAGAAAATTAAAATTGTTTCTCCAAAATATCTTTTTAATATTTTTTTAAAATTTTCCATTAACATTTTCATTCTTATTTAATTGCAAGTCTGTCTTGCTTTACAGGTCTCAACGTGTAGTGTTAGTGTTGTGTCTGTGTATGTGCTTATCGAGAGGGCATTCCATATTTCTAACAAATAAAGGTATATGTTCATTCATCTCTTCATTATGAAACTTAGATAGGCTTGATTCATTTATATGTTTACCATTGTTATATTGACTTATGTGAATGAAAGAAAGTTGTTTAAGCTACTGTATGAGATGAAGATTGAGGAAAACTAAAAAAATACATTTGTTGCACTAGGAAGTTACGTGATGTTGATGACAGTGGTACTTTTATGGGAAATAAATGATACAAACTTTTTTTGGTAAATCAATTTATATATTTTTCATTATCATCACCAACTACGAGAAATTATAAGCACCGTTAGTTTTAATTATGTTGTAGAAAAAATTTGGTGTAAGGTTTTTGTGACACATTATTTGACTAGGGAAAACCAATGACTGATTTTTCAAACAATCTACGAGGTTACTGGAAAGAAAAAGTGAAATTTGACAAAATGGTCCAATTGCAATTATAAAATATGAAGAATAAAGAACAATTTCAATAATTAATGACATGCTGAATGGTGAAACCAATAACACCTAACTCATTGAATTAATTACCTAATACAACATCAGGTTAAAACTTTTCATCATAAATGCAACATTGTTATCCTCCACAAAAGAGATATCATATAGAAAGATGCATTCATCCACCATGGTGGCCATTGGGAAAAAAAGCATGGTGGAATGAAATGAAATTTTTCCAAGATCTTGGCACACCACCTTAGAGAAAGCCTCATGATTTGAGGAAAGGTTTGCAAAGTTAATGGTTTGACAGGTGTTATCAAACATATGTCTCTTGATATTCATAAAATTAAGAGACATGTGTTTGATAACATCTGTCAAAACACAAACTTTTCAAACCTTTCTTCAAATCATGAGGCTTTCTATAAGGTGGTGGGCCAAGATCTTCGCTAAATTTCATTTCATTCCACCATGATTCTTTTCTTGATGGTCATGGTGGAGGAATGCCTCTTTCTAAGGATATCTCCTTTGTGGTGGATCACAATGTTGCATTCATGATGATAAAAGCGAACCTAATGTTATGTCAGGTAGTTTGTCCAATTAGTGAGGCGTTACTGGTTCACCATTCAACATGTCATTCATTGTTGAAATTTCTCTGTATTCTTCATATTTTGCAATTGGAGGTATGATGTTTTTGTTAAATTTTACTTTGTCTTTCCACCAACCTCATACTTTGTCTAAAGAACCAGTCATTGGTTTGCGCTTTTCATATATTTTGTCTCAAATACCTCATTCCAAACTTGTCCTTCAACATATTTAAAGGTAATAGTGCTTAGGTTTTCTCATAATTGGTGATGACATTGAAAAAAATATTATAAATTGATTACTGAGCAAAGTCGGTATCATTCATCACCCATAAAAATAACATTGTTTTCAGTGACATGTAATTGCCAAGCATAATATTGATAGAAAACATCTCCTTCATTTTTTCAATTATCAATTAGTGGAGATTAGATGGTTTAATTCTATCTTTTGATATTGTCGTAATGGTACCTACATGTAAATGGTAGTGTTAGGACTTTAACTTAAAGATATTACTTGTCAGAAAATTTTAAAATAACATGAAAGTGTTATCTTACCATGATTCAATATTGCAATGATCAAAACCATGATGGTTTCAAAATTAAATTTCCAGATCAAAGCAATAAACAATGTGAAAAGTTTGATTGTGAAACATATTTATATTGTGTTAATCATCATTTGTATCGTGGTAAGTGCTATAATTAGTTTGTGGCAAAAAAATTGTCAATATTTGAAGTTTGAACACTCAAATCATATACTTATTTTGATTTGTTTTTCATTTTGATAGTTTGGTTTCTTATTTATTGCGTTCATCTTCAAGTTTGATTTTGAATTGTTCATGGTCTTGGTTGTTTCCTTAAATGATGGTAGGTTAATATTTACTTGATCTTCAAGTTATTTTCTTGTTAATTTGCTTAAACTCTTTTCCTTATGCTACCATATACATTGATTTATGTGCCATTGTGACAATATCAAATAGCCAATATCCTAAGTGTGACTAAATAGGGGCACCAATGCTGAATGAAAAGTCATATAACCAAGACATTATTTTCCTAATAACCATTGTTATTATAATTTATGATATGATTCTTAATTCCCATTTATGTTAATTTTATTCTTGTGATTCATTTATGTTAATTTAAATTTGAGCTACTGAGGGACAACAATTTTTTCTCCAAAATGTCTTCTAAATCTTTTTTCATTTTCAATTAACTTTTTTCATTGTTATTTAATTGCAAGTAAGTGATTATAAATATAAACTCTTCAAACAAATAGAATTTTATCGGTGGTCATGATTCATATCTAAATTTTTGTTTGCCATGAGTCGAGCATATAATCCCAATTCATGTGAACTTTAAATTGATGTCAACATTACAAATTTGGCAGATTTTTACGTTACGATAAATATATAATTGATTGTTAAGTTTTAACATGGATTTTTGGTTTTGACAGGGAACTATTAAAGGATGGAGCAATTTGTCAAAAAAACATCTATCATAATCAAGTTTAAGAAAGACATAACTGAAAATACTCATGAAAATCCATCCATTTTCAAGTTTATCGGTTTATTGGCTTGAGAAGGCTGATGGATTTTCATGAGTATTTCAAAGCATGTACTTATTATATCAAGTAAATATTTGCTACTGGTGTTGTGCAAATATCTCCACTGTTTGTGCTAAGGACAATGGTATTTTTCTGGACAATGGAAGATACAAATTTTTTTGATAAATTAATTTACATTCCTCAATTAACTAATTATCATTGCTAAATAGGAAAAATCCAAAGTGTGTATCGCTTTAAAAATGATGCATAATTAGTTTGGTGTGAGATCTTTGATACATAACCCTAATAAAATGATGGATGCTTTATTCCAATAAGTCAGTATAATAATCCAATAAGTCACTAAGTTTGAACCTCATGTTTTTATTGAGAATAGCGGTCAAACAGGAACACCGATACTCATTGCATGTTAGTACTCAATAAGATATATGCTATATTAGTTTCAAGACTGTAATGCTAAGAACCAAAGTTTGTAGTAATATTTTGTAGTAACCATAGTTTGTAATGTAATAGACAAAAATGGGGTGGAGTTGGACCGACATAATTTGGTTTGTATAGTTAAGTGATCTATATCTCTCTTGATTTACTAAAATTCACAATTCGATATGTTCTAAGTGGCAAAGCTTGGGATAATATTTTGGAAAGCAAAGTGTAGGTTCATTTTATTTTTCTCATAAGCTTGGCGCAACAACTTTTCTGCTTGCATGGAAAAGAATGTTTCATCAAAATTCACTTTTTGGGAGCCTCATGCACTGAACTGTCCTATTTTTTCAATGTTGATCTAATTGTGATTTCATGCTTTCTCATCTAAGAATGTCTTCACTGCAAATATAGATGATGGGAAAGAAGAAAGGGAAGCACGTTGGGTGGCCGCATAAAGAACACTCCAAGGTCTTCAGCCTCCGGAACCTTCCAATCTTTTCAATCAACAATATACTTTTTATATTTATATGGTAAAAACAGGAGGAAATGAATGTGATTTACACCTCAATATTATAAGAAAGAAAATACATTTTTTTAAGTTCATTAAATAATTGATGTACAAGATACATAAGTTATTTAATGAATTTAAAAAATTGTTTTTTTGTTTATAACAGTGACCAAATGGTGTAAATTTTTTGTTAGAAATTTTGTTGTTAAATTAAGAGTGAAATATAGCAATATTTTTATGTGTTAATATCTTTTCATTGTTACTACAACAACTAAAATTTTAAAATCAACTGGTTCATTGTGATGTCATATCAACTGGTTTATTATAATGTCAAATCTTTATTTTCATTTTGCAAAAAATACGAAACTATAAAGTGGGACATCGGTGCTTAATGAAAAGTCATATAACCAAAATATTTTTTTCCTAATAACCATTGTTATGTTCATTACTGATATGATTCTTAAATCCCATGTTTTTTATGTTAATTTCATTCTTGTGATTTGTTTATGTTAGTGTTGACTTTATGTGAAAAATGTGAATGACAAAGTTTAATTGTGTAACTATAAACTACTCTAAGAAAAAATTGCTTTTCATTTCTTCAATAACATTGTTAATGTTGAGTAAGATCAGTAGCCATTTGGGGATTGTCTTCCTTTATTTATTTTTCTTGTGTGAATCTAGCCCATGTATTGTAAATTCATTTGTCGAATTCATTTAGTATCAGTTAACTGATTGAACTCAATTGGTTACTGCATTTCAGCTTATGATGAATCTTATAGAAGATTCAGAGTCTGTGAGTCTGAATCGTGGTTGGAATAATTTTTTGTCATATGTATAGACTCTTAATTTTTGTTTGTTATGAGTCAAGCATATAATATCATTTCATTTGAACTTTAAATTGATGCGGACATTACAAATTAGAAAAAGTTTTATGCTGACTGTCAATTCTTTCAAATAATTAAATATGATAAATATATGAATGATTGTTAAGGCTAATAAGATCATCCAAAGTAGAAACATGATCATTGTCTTGACCAAGCAATGTAGATGATGGATACATGCTTGTTCCCATTCCGAGCCTTCTACCTGCTTTTTTACTAATTGCAAGTTGATCGCCCTGGAGAAAAATAGAATCCATAATTAATTTCAGGTGGTGGTTGCGGTTACATTTAAGAAAAAAATGTAAGTCTATGCAGCCGCATTACGGTTGTAGAGACTACTAAAACCTTTATATTGCAATCACAATTGTAGTTACAATTTGCATTTTAGATCGGAAAACAAGAAATTAAGATCTCATATCTTACTAGTAATCAATTCTTTCACGAAAAGTATTCATGATAGACTATTACTCTTTCATATGCAATGATTTAAGCTCATTTCTAAGAGTTTGGAGACGCGCATTCTTTACTTTGTCCTCTCCTTTGCAAGAGGTTTGAAGGTTCTACCATGCCTCCTTTAGCGGATATTGCATTTGAAATTTACTCGAACTCGTCTTCATTCAATGCTTAGTAGATAAGGAAGAGAATTTTGTTTGTCTCTCTTTCTACAATCCTTTAAAATGTCTATCTTTCCTTAAGTTAAGGAATCCTCATCTTGTGATTCCTTATAACCTTTTTCAAGAACCTCCCAAACATCATGTGCTCTAAGAAGAGCCTCCATTTTGATACACCACTTATCAGAAGTACTCCCTTGATAAGTGGAACTTGGAAGGATGCCGCTTCATTACCCGCCGCCCTGACTATGGAATAGTTTCTTCTCAGAACCAAAGTTCTAAATGCCGTTTTGATGGAAAATAAGACGGTTAAAGTGAGATTTTTTTAGGAATAGAGGAGGAGATAATATTTGAGAGAAGACTTAGTTTCCTGCTTGCTTGCTTCCATTTGCTTGTACTAGCTTGCTATAAAAATGACAAGCTATTAGGTATGGCAACAAAACCCATACCCGTGGTTACCCACCCGAACCAAACCCAATTTGACGGGTTTTCCCCGTTTTGACTGGGTTTGGGTATGGGTTTGGGTTTTCCCCGATTTCAAAACACGGGTATGGGACGGGTAACGGGTATATAGGTACCCACCCCGAACCCATACCCAAACCCGTCCCAAATGCAAAAAATTACTTTTATGTTGATATGCGATGTTATTTGTTTGATAATTGTCGTGTTATAAAAACTACCATTGATATTTAAAGGAGCAACTAAATCAATCGGTCTAACAAATGTTAAAGTGAGCATATTGCTTAATAATGCATTACAACATTTATCTAGGGGTTGCAAAAAAACCTTCTATTTTTATTAAAAAAATTATATTGAATGCGGGGACGGGGATGGGGCGGGGATACCCGAACCCGTCGGGGATGGGGATGGGGTTTACTTTCTCATCCCCGTTGGGTATGGGTAGGGTAACGGGTAAGTATATGAGAATCGGGTATGGGGATGGGGAATGTAAAACCCGTCCCCACCCCGTCCCATTGCCATGCCTACAAGCTATCTCATTTGTATAAGCTCGAGGGAGGGTTCAAGACGCATCCTAGATAAGATTCTATATATTTAAAGAGAGAGTTCTACATTATTCTCTCAACTAATTACAATAAATTAAAACTATTTCCTATACTACCAATCAAGTTCTATACTTTTCTAAAATTTCTTTTGGACTACACTATTTATTAGTTAATTGGGTCTAACACTTGATTAGTCTACCAAATCAAGTTTATTATCCAACACATAATACCCAATGCAGATCTCGATAGTTTGACACGGTGTGAAATCTCGGTCGTTCATTTAAAATCGGACGCACTAGATCAATTACTGTACATACAGTAACTTAACTGTGTTAAATCTGTTTCCCATTTTTAGCTAGTTGTCATGAGTTAAATATTATGCATTGAGTTTTCTCCTTCTAATATTATATATATATCTTCTGCCTATGAGCTTAATTTGTCAGCTATTTGCTGATTCGAATCTATGATAACAAACTATTCATGGCAGTGTCTGTGTGAGTACAGAGAGGAGGGAAAAAGCAGTTTTGCTTTTTAGTTTTTATGGCTTTTACCCAAGATATGTTAAAAGTTAAGAGTAATCAGCCCCTCATCATCTCTCATGGACCATACCATAATATTATAACTTTATCTCTACTTTTTATGGAGGAGAATGTTTGCTTCAATAATCAATCAATATGCCAGATATTTTACTATTTAACAATATTGATTTATTATATCCTCTAAAAAAGATATATTGATTTATTATATTATAAAGTTATAATAACGTTTTAAAGTGAGACACATGCATATCATAATGCTATAATGTAGTGCAATTATTGAGCAAGAGAAAGAAAAAGAAAAGAGGAAAAGACAGAAAGTGCACTTCATGATAACAAGCCAATTTTGGCTTTGTGTTTTGGTCTTGTACGTGCCATACCAGCTTTCAAAGCAACCCTTTAATTTCTCATCCACAATATTCTTCTCTCTTACCCTTCACACACTCACAAACAAATCCTGAAATTTCCACACTAAGTAGGAAATTGACCGTGTTTACCAAATTCTTGATGTTAGCTAGTTCCTA
Organism: Medicago lupulina; assembly: GCA_958299785.1. Taxonomy (NCBI): domain Eukaryota; kingdom Viridiplantae; phylum Streptophyta; class Magnoliopsida; order Fabales; family Fabaceae; genus Medicago; species Medicago lupulina. The sequence goes on along the minus strand of OY283141.1, from coordinate 53,961,771 downwards.
TAGCTAGATTTAGATGTGTATATAACTTTGAAGGAAATCCATCTTGGGATCTATTCACCTTAATTTCTCATCTTTTTCTTCCTTTTCAAGTTCAAGTAAGCAGCCCTCTTTTTTCTTCTTTTTTTTTCACTCAGAAATCGAACTCAGTACCTCGAGATTTATAGTACTCATACACATGCGCATCAATCACTTGCGCTGGAATCCGATATACTTAGTGCAAGGAGTCTCTAGCTAGCCGTAAGATCTAAACAATTCTTGCCTTTTCTTGTGAAAAAAAAAAAGTTGATCTATCACAAAAGTGTGTATATATCTCTCTCACATATATTGGAAGACATCATAGCTTGCTTTCTCATAATCTAATTATTGAAGTGATTTAGAGATGATGAAAGGTTTGTCGGTGGATGAAAATATGTCAAATTTGACTTCTGCTTCAAGTGAAATAAGTGCTTCTTCAGCAACCAAGAATGGAAAAGCTTCAACAAATCTTGAACCACAAGCCAAAAGGAAGAGAAATCTTCCTGGCCACCCAGGTAATAAAATCACACCAATTGTAATATTATTTTCTAGCTTGTTCATGAAGTAGTAGTCCAGTAATATAAATTGGTATATACTGAAGGAGTCATATATAGGAGGTGTAGGGTTTGGTATTTGTTACTCAACATTTTCCACTTCCCTAACAAACTAACTATACTAACACTTACCTATCAATAAAAAAAGATAGGGTTTAATCGGTGCAACAATCTATCGTTCGTGGAGCACCCTCTCCCACGAATTCAACTAAGGCAAAGGCTAGTTTGTGGCATAAGTTATGAAGCACCATGGATTTAGGTGATATAGTTTGTGGTATGAGTTATGAAGCACGGCTCTAACACGGTCATCAAACACGACACTAGCATGTCAACACTGTTAACTTCAAAAACATAGCACACTGGTGCACACTGGTGCATAGGTACAAAGGTAGCACCAGGTGCTCCCTTGGCTACTACTTTTCTTTGTAAAAAAGATGTCCTCTAAATTATTAGCCTATTAAATTTTTATAGGGAATTAGCCTATTATATATTAATGTTATATTGTTTTATTACAATTGAATATTTGTGGCTGAAAAATGTTGCTCATTTGGTTTTGTTTCAGACCCTGAGGCACAAGTGCTAGCCTTGAGTCCCCAAACTCTCTTGGCAACAAACAGGTTCGTTTGTGAGATTTGTAACAAAGGTTTTCAAAGAGATCAAAATCTTCAGCTTCATAAGAGAGGACATAATTTGCCATGGAAGCTAAAGAAAAGAAACGTCAATGAAATCATAAGAAAGAAAGTATATGTTTGTCCAGAGCCAACATGTGTTCACCATGACCCTTCAAGGGCACTTGGTGACCTAACTGGAATCAAGAAGCACTTTTTCAGGAAGCACGGTGAGAAGAAGTGGAAGTGTGAGAAATGTTCTAAACGTTATGCAGTTCAGTCGGATTGGAAAGCTCATTCCAAAATTTGTGGCACTAAAGAGTATAAGTGTGACTGTGGAACCCTTTTCTCAAGGTAAGAATCTTATTAATTTAAATTTGGTCATTATAGATACAAACAAACTAAATCATTGTACGTTCAATAATAATGAGTCAAAAAATCCAAAAAGAGATAAGAGAGAGAGTACGTAAAAAAGTAATAAAAAGTGCTTAAACAGTATTTAGTTCATAGAAAATGTTTTGTAAATGCAATGGGACATACAAATCAATTCAAAATGGTCCATAAGGTAATCTTTCATTATCCCATATTGAATCCTTCCAGAGAACTCAAATTTAAATATAATGATATATAATATATTGTGTTTGATATGTACTTTACAAGTAACAAACTATAATGCATATATTTTTTTCAATATATATTTCAGATTAGTTAAATAATAATATGATGTATCATCCTGAGTTTAACTCAGTTGATAGGGACAATGCATAATATATATAAGATTTGAGGTTCAAACTATGACGACTACAAAAAAAATAAAAAATATGATGTATATACTTTAAATTTAAATTACTTTTGTGACAAAATTACATTTAATTCATCAAATAATTTTAAATTTATTTTTGATTGCAGAAGGGACAGTTTTATCACTCACAGAGCCTTCTGTGATGTTTTATCACAGGAGAGTGCATCAATTTCAGCAGTGAATCCTCTATTCTCTTCTCACTCCCAATTTCATCAAAGCCATGGTTTTCAACCACTATCACTAAAAAAGGAACAAGACTTCAATATAAGACCAGAAATTCCATTATGGTTACTCCCAACCCATTTGAACCATTTTCAAAACCCTAACCCTACAACTTTGTTTCCTAATAATTCTTTCAACTCCAACAATATAACTACTGCTTCTCCTCACATGTCTGCCACTGCTTTGCTGCAAAAAGCATCACAAATAGGTGTAACGACAGTGAGTAAAACAGAACCTTGTAGACCCCACTTAATGCAAACTCACGTGCCTTCAGGAATGGTTATGCCTTCACGTGAAGAAATAGGAACTACTGGTTTTTCTCATTGTTTGGCTTCTTATGGGAATAAAGCTGCAATAACTTCTGATTGCTTTGAAGAATCTTCTTCTCTTTTGCATGATGTGATGTATGGTAGTGAGAGCTCACATTCACAATTTGAAGCTGTTACTGCTGCTATGAACATGAGGGGAATGTTTGATACACAGAGAGATAATAATAACTTTGAGGAACAATATTCCCATTTTGGTAAAAGCAACATTATAAAGAGTGGTGGTGCCAATGATGATGAGATGACTAGAGATTTTTTGAGTCTTGGTGCATTTTCTCAAAGAGACTTGTTCAATATATCTGGAATTGATGGCCCTTTGAGTTTGCATGGTAAGCATAATCAAATTCAAAATCAAACTCCTTGGTGAGGCTGATATTCAGGTTAATTTGTACACTAATGCATACTCCATGATTTGGAGATTGGTTAAATTTTGTCCCAAGAGGGATTCAAATTAATCTATCTATACACTTTCTATTAATTAGGCATAATTTGTACTTTTTTTCACTTGTATAATGTAATTTTCATTTTCTATTAATCAATATCAATATTAGTATAATCTTGATAAATTATGGCTTCTAGTTCATAATTTTTAATAAAATATTTTAAATATTCTTTGATGAAATTATAAGTGCCGAAAGTGACTTAATAATCAGTTTTGATATATGTCTATGTGATCTTAGCTAAGTTTTGATAAAATTATTCACAAATAAGAGTAAATATTTCCTATTTCAACTTTCTTACTAAAACTTTCTATGAATGGGGCCAGATTTAGATTATGACATGGAATAAAAAATTAATTTTGTAATTATAAAAAAAAAATTAATTCTGGAAAAAAAATTAATGTTGTAATAATAATTTTTTTTTTTTGTGGCGGCCTTGGTTCACCACTAATTCTAGAAGAAAAAAAAATATCATATTGAAATTTGCGGCGGTCTTGTGCCCGTTGGTATGGAAAAGAAAAGAAAAAAAGGCATGCCTTTGCAGCGAATCATGTCTGTCAGTATGTCTTCCATGGGTTTTGCGGTAGCCTAATCCCGCAACAAACGTTTGCAAGGCTCATTTTTCTGCCGGACCATGGGGTTCTAAGGCCCGGCGAGCCCGGGCAGGCTTCGGCCCATTTTTTTTGTAATTTCTTAAGTAAATCCCTCTGAATTTCTTATATAAACTTATATAAATTGGGCAATTTCTTTAGATTTCTTTATTATTTGCTTGCAATTTCTTATGTAAACCCCTATAAATGTGTTGCAATTTTTTTTTGCCCAGACTTTATAATAATCCTGACTCCGCTAGTGCGCCAAACCAATATATGCCACTAGTTTGCCATTGTCTAGGTTTTTTTTTTTTGAACAGACAAAAATGAATTATATTAACAACAGCACCGACATTGTCTAGGTATTTGACAAATGTAAATCCCTTGAATTCTTGTAGTGATGACTACTTTGTTATCTTGGCCAATGTTGTTGCTCAGGGTTCTTACTCATGCTAATCTCCTTCAACGCAAGGTTATTCAAGAGACATCGGGATGAATTGTATTTTATGTGGTAATTTGTAAGAGACGGCGGGCCACCTCTTGTCACTTGTGAGTTCTCTAGAGGTGTAGTATGGTTTCTTTATAGGGTTACGGTGGCAGCTTCCTATGTAGCTGTACTTTACTTCATTTGTTCTTCGTTTTCACTTCTTTTGGAGCTAATCCTCGGTCTAAAAAAGGATTAACTATTGTTTGGCATGCAGTGGTCAGAGGAATTTGGAAAACTCAAAATGATATATTTTTCTCTAGTGAAATTAAAAATGCTGAGCAATTTGTGGATCAAATTCACTACAAGAAAAACTTTTTTTGTCAAGGGCGGAACCCCCTGGAAAAAGCAACAAAGGCAATGAGAAACAGGAGTTTGCGAGGGGTTAAGTGAGGGAAAAATCTATATCTATATAAATTTGAGGGTTTTCCTCAAAGTTTTATATGAAAATGTTTTTCTCAACATATTGATGTGACATGTGGCACTTTCAACAAACTCAACATCCTCATGACATGTGACACCATAAAATAAACCAAGCATTCTCATGCACTTGGCATTTAATGCTATTAATTTTATTTTTATTTGTGTTTCATAAAATTATTCTAATTTGGTGTGTTTCTATTCATGGAATATAAAATGTATAACACATTTGAACTATTATTTTAATTGAATTTTTTCTTTTTACACACACATACACACACAAATCTATTTATATCTAAATTATTTTTGTGATTGAAATTAAAAGTAACAAAACCAAATAATACACTTCATTATATTTAGTATTTTCATTCTTAAAAAAATAGTATATGTTGTATTTTTGTTAAGAAAAAAAAGATTTTATATTGTCATACCCCAAATTTTGACCAGGGTCTTCCGTTTAACCATCATTTTATGTGATTTTTAAAACTTATTTCATTCATCTTCGATTCCCTTTTTATTCACATTTTTATCTGCATTTTAACCGTACTTTAAACGCTCGTCGCATTCGTACTTTATTTTTCAATTTAATTCGCAGTTTTAAACTCTTCGCACTTGTTTTTTTTTATTTCTCGTTTTGTTGCTTTTGAAAATTTTATTCGCCGAGAATCGTCGTCGTTTCATACAAAATTTCGGCAGGGAGGTATTTTAAAATACCTCAATTTTTTTTTTGGTTCCGAAAGGACATTTTTAAATATTTTATTATTATTACTTCTTTTAATTTTAAGTTTTATTTTGTTTTTATTTATTCATTTTTGTTTTTTTTATTATTATTAGCATTTTATTATTTATTTAAATGTCATTTTTAGTCCTTGAGTCTTTTATCCATTTGTTTTTGTCCACATGTCACTTTGCTATTGGTTATTGGTCCAAAACGTTTTCTTCAAGTCTCATTTGTCTTGCTGTCACATGTACCAGAGACCCTTAGGGGCATTTTAGTCTTTGACGTGTACCAGATGAAACCCTACTTTTCCACTATAAATATCTGCATTAATTACACTGTTCAAGGGGGGAATCACTGACAAAGTCTGACAGCCGCAGCCATCAAATCAGAAACCCTAACTTCCATTTTTTTTTACTCTTTCCAGAATCAAATAACACAAAAATTACAAAAAATATAAAGCTCAAGAACAACATGAACATCATCAACATTTTCTAGATTCCATGAGACTCAATACACCTCATTTTCGAAATCTCTTACAACCACACCAAAATCATCTTCAATTTCGTTTCCCTTCATCAACATTACACGATTTGCGGACCTTTTCACCAAATTAGAAGCTGAGTTCGAAGTAAACTCAACATCCAAGTCCACTAATCACAACACACAAGATCGGATCTCGTGAGAACAACAACAAACGCCATCTAGGCCGATCTTAGAACAACAACACACAAGCTTGGATCGGAAAAGAAAGAAGCAGCACTAAGCCAAACCAAAACAGAAAGGAGAAGAAGAAGGTAATATACTGAAGTGAACCGAGTTTTTTTTTTCGAAACTTTGTTTGTAGATCTAGGGTTTTGTGTTAGGTATTTGAAATTTTTGAGTTGATTTTCGATAAGTAGAGAAAAAAGGATGTTTAAAGCTGGAAAAAAAATTTGAAACGGAGAAAAAGCTCTTTTTGCAGAGCATCTCTCTCTAAAAGTCACCTAGAGAGAGAGTGGTTTTTTGTTTATGTTGTTTTTTTTGTGAGCTCTGGAATATATAGTACCTTTTTTTATGTTTTTGTATACATGGATCTATGGTACTCGCATGTACCTTCAAGATCTAGACCGTTGGATCTGAAATTCAACGGCCAGTGATGGTCTTGCTATTGGATTCAGTGTATGTCTCTTTACTGCAGTATACTGTGTTCGTTTTTTTTAACCTCTTGATCGTTTGATCTAGTGGCTATGATGAACACTGCTGTGATCAGATCTGAACCTTCTGATCTATCAGACGGTTCAAATATATTCAGCCTGAGCCTTTGTTTTTTTACTATCTTTTCACTATTTACACCACTATTTTTACTATCTGCACATCTTTTTCACTTAAAACTTTTTTCTCTATTTCTACAAAAATATTTTGTTTCATGTTAATTGTTTAATTACCGTTTTTTATTATTTTTTACATTGTTGCATTATTTTTCTTCATCATCTCATGCATATTTTTATTTCTTGTCATTTTTTAATTGTTATCATTTTTAATGTGTATTTAGGATTTGATGTAATTTAATTTTCCGCATTTTTATTTCTCGTCATTTATTTTTATGCAAGACTTTAGAATGTATTTAGGAAATTATGTAAATATCTAAGTAATGAGAATATGCATTGACACATGCACCGACACCACGATTTATTTTTACCGCATTATGCCATAACCGCGATCGAGGACGAAAATGAATTAGTGACAAACTAGGACTAAAAACTTGACTAACATAAGTGCCTTAAAATCAAACAACTAGTAATTTTAGTTTTGGGATTTTACCTTGGGATCCAATATCCCCGTTTTTAATTTTACGCTTTCCGTATAGTTTTTTTACCGTTAGCTAAAAAATCTTTTTTCCAAAAAAATCAAATAATCAAAAACATCAAAAATATTTTCTTAAGAAACCTTGGATCTTAACCCAAGAGATTTTTCCTTTATTTTCTTAATCAAATTTTCAATCAATTCTAATCTACACTTAAACCTATCTTTTTGTAATTAAAATCAACCAACTTCACATTTTTATTCTTCTATGCATTTTCGGCCTCTTATCCTCTCAAAAAAAAAATCTAAACTTTAAAGTCAACCTAACTCACCAAGTAAATCTTTGAGGTGAACTACATGATTTTGATCCTACTTTTGGGTATGTAGGCAAAAGACTTTGTCTTTCCAAATCAATAAAAACAACAAAAAACATACTTCTTCTCCCTCCATTCTTTCACTTAGACTTTAGGCAATATTTTACAAAATAAGTAAGCAAATAATTAGCACAAGATAAATTAGGTAAGAGGCTCCTTCGGAGTACCGAAGTCGTTTAGGGTGCTTAACACCTTCCCTAATCGAAACCAACCCCAGGACCTTGATCTCATAAGGGTTTTTACTCATTTTTTCCTTTCCCACGAATAAAAATTGAGAGTTCAAAGATTGAAGGTTCAAAACCAATTTATGGATTGATACCCGAAAATCACGAGCACATATTTGTAATATTACTAAAAAAACGGATCAAGCAAAAATGTCACCATAATGTGAAAACAATAATGAAAACAAACTATTAATAAGAATTATTTTTTAATAAAACATTTAGTGAGAAAATATTCACTATTATCATTGACAAAAAATTTAATTGTTTTTTTTAACTGTTGATGCTTGGATCATTACATATATTATAATTAAAAGGAAAAAAAAACATAGTCAGAAGGAGGAAAAAAAAAAGGCCTCTGTTTTATGATTTTTTTTTTTTGACAAATTTTTATGATACTTTTTAATGATACTGATACGTATATGTCAAAATTACTTTACCTCTAACTTAGTATAGGAGATTTCCTAAAAAATAAACTTAGAATAGAAGACTTTTTATGATACACATTTAGTGGCTATTGAAATAATTTATGGACATTGAAATTGATTCATAGCTAAATAATTTTGTAACTAAATTACCCTATATGACAATTGTTTTTTTTAAAATGTTAAAAAAATAATGGTTATTATACCAAGTTACGGTCTGAATCAAGTCTATAAATTATACATATGAGTTGACATAATTTCACATCACAATTTACAACTCTCATCACCGTTTTTTTTATTTAACATAATTAATTTTTTATTGTGTTTTTGTTTAACATAATTTATAAAAAAAAATAGTAAATAATTATAAAAATAATTTTAATTATAATCTATATCATATAAACATTTATCTTTCATAGAATCAATAATCATTTTATCTATATTAAAAATAAAAATAGTTTACACTTAAAAAGGAATTATTTTATGGTGTGTAAATGTAATTAACTTGCACTGCCTTTTCTGATTTGTTTAAAATTAAACCTCACAAACGAATATATTTCTTTTCCTTCTTCTTTCCTATATGTTCCAATCATCTCATGAAACCAATTAGATCATAACATGTGTCACATGAGATTTCTAAGCCAATTGAATTCTAACATGTGACATTTTTCTCATCATCATATTATTTAATGATGGTTAGGGATTCAAACATAATTTGTTGGTTTTCCCCCTATATATAGTTGATGAAACTTGCACTATTTTCATCTCCTCACTTCTTTCACGCAATTTCTGATAACATGTTCGAAATTAATTCAGTAAAAGATTCATGGTTCTAATGAATTGCATGTATTTGGTTCGGTTTTGTTTAGTTCGTTTGTGATTTAAACTGTAACTTATACATGTTTTCAATGAATATGGTTCTAATGTATGAATCAATATCTTAATCATGGAAAAAATATGTTTCTTATTGATATCATAGCTATCTATTTCGATGTGGTCGTTTTGGTTATATTCATTTTATTTGTTTTTGTTTTGATATATATTATTTTATATTCAAACTTAAAATTATGAATAGTAATTTGATGAAGTCTTCTCACATCCTTCTCTTTTATTTTTATTACTGTGCAATACACATATAAGTTCACGTTTCTGATTCCATTTTCATAAAGCACTATAACTAATAATTGTTAAAGAAATCAATGCATGAATAATATATCATGTACGTGTTCCATTTCCGTTGTTTTTAAAAATGAATCCATGTACATGTTTGACTTCTCTTTCTTGAAAGAGAAATATTATATTGTCAAATAAAACATATAATTAAATTAAAGAAACGATTACATGACAATGAAAATTCATGAATGAATCTAAATGAAAAAAAATAAAATTGTTCAACTAAGGCTTATAAAGTCTTCAAGAATATGTACATTAGAAAATTTCTTTTAATTAGTACGTATTTAATTTAATCTCAACAAGAGTGAACCTATGATTCTATGCAAATCGTCTCCCCATGTTAATTTCCTCTAGGATAAAAAATTGTTATAGTTAAAAAACCAAACAAATGGTTCATAAAAAATCAACTTAATACCTATCAAGATCTCATTTCTTAAAAAAGACCCGTTTCTTACAACATTTTTTGTAAAGACAAAATGTTTACGTATTAGTTTTTGTTTGTTAGGTTTGAAAAAAATAAAATCTAATACGTATTAGCTTTTGTTTGTTAGGTTTGAAAAAATAAAATCTAAAAATAAATGACTACAAATGTAAAAATGTGTGTATACAAAATTTAGGGATATCTCCTTCAAAAAAAAGTTAGGGATATCTAATATGGAACAAGTGTAAAGGTGAGTCTTATTATTTTTTGCAAACTTTAATAAAATTTTGCATTTTCTTAAAAATAAAATATTGCATTAGGGTTTCTTTTAGATCATTTTCTAGATGTTCATATTAGATTGATTCAAACAATTAACTCAAATAATAAATATTTTTTAACGAAGTAAAAGAAAGGGGTATTTCGATGGGTATTTCGATCACGAAAACATGACTTATAAGCTAAGAGTAAAAATTGAGTCCTATAAATTCTATTGGATTTGATTAATTATATTTTCATTAAAAATTACAACGTTTAGATCAATTCAAACATTTGATTTTATCTTAACCACATTCAACGTCACAAACATGATTGATTGTGATGAGCTGTTACTATAAAACTTTCTATACTAACATTCAAAATAAACATGTTAACATTAAAATGATCTACATTTATCATTCACATTGATATAAGTTCTTTCACGTCATTAGGGCACATCATGACAAATTAGCCTAAAATGTGACGTGGATAAAACTTTGGGAAAAAGTACAACTAGGGACAAATAAATGGTTTTAAAAATAGACGGACTAAAAAAACATTTTCATTATAAAAAAAATAGGGAGATCAAAAGTGGATTTAAGCATTATTTTATTTTATTTTTAGTGCCTACCAAATAAACTCATGTAGTTTCAGTCCCTATTAAAATTAAATTTGTTTAATCATCCTTAAACTCTTAAAAATTTAATTTTTTTTTCAATCAGAGTTAATGACATCCAAAAACTAAAAAAATAGTTCATCATAATGTTGGGCTTCCAGATGGCCTAAACTAGATTGGATAATCACATTAGACTAAAAGCAACTACTCAAGTTAGACTGACGATGTATGTTCATCCAAATACATAAGGCATTAGGTATATGAGTCATCCCACTTATATGTTTTTCACCATCTACTCTTACATCTAATGTGAAACTTTAACTCACATTTGACATATTAACATATCTTCCTGAAATGTGAAACTCTCTGCATCTGTGATCTGGTAACATAACCAAATAAGATCATAGAATACATGTCATGGAAAAAAAAATAGGGGGTTGGTGGTGGTTTCGTGGAGAGATATTTTTATTCCTTTATTTCATGAGAAGAGAGAAAATTTGAAAAAGAAAGAAGATAACAAAAATAAATTTCATGGGTTAGAGAGTGTATACTTTGTCTGTGACTGTTTAGAGAATAGAGTTAATTATTGGTAATTTTACGGGTTTATTGAAGGAGTTGGAAATTTTTGTGTAAATGTTTTACCAAAAAATTAGTGTAAATAAAAAAAATGCCAACATCATTTTTGAATTTCTAATAACCATATATGTTTCAACTCAACATAACACATATGTAGTTTTCCATAAATTCCACCAAAGACAAAAAAATGAAGGAATTTGAAATAATATAGGTTGTAACAAAAAATACAGAAAGAAAGAAAATGACATCCAATAACTAAATTTTAGCAAGTGTACTAAAAATTAAACAAATGACATTGATAGACTTTTAGCAAGTGTACTAAAAATGCATCGAAGTAATAAAATAAGTTCGTATCCACAAGGACTGTGTTAATCTCAATTTCGCAATAAAATAAATATTTAGGATGTATAAATTATTTTGTAAAAGTATATTTGATTTGATTGCATGAAATTAAATAACAGAAAATATAGATTCAGTCAGAAATATAGATTCGATTAGAAAATATATATTCGGTTAGAAAATATAAATTTTGTTAGAAAATATAAATTCGGTTAGAAAATATGAAGAGAGAGATGAGATCAGGTCTTTCGAATCCTCTATGTTCCCCTAATTGGTATACTGCACCTATTCTTGTGAATGATTTTCTAGTTCCACGATAGTTAACAAATTAGTCATAATCAATCCCTTGACTTAGGACCCTCTTCTCAAACTACAACCTCTAATCCCTTAGGTGGTCTAATTGTAACACCCCGTTTTTCCCAACATAAAAATTTCTTTAAAAAGAATAGCATGCATCAGAGTAAACACGTAAACAGGGCATCACATATCTTAAAACATCTCATGTTAATGATTAAATAAACATTAAATCTTCATAAATTATTAATCATCGTCGCAGCGGAATAATCATAAGGAAAAGCATCTCAAAATCTTTGGCACACAGGCCTCAACAACGTCTTAATAAAATCTTCAAAAAGAACATAATCATATCATAACATAATACGCAAGGAACAGAGAAAATAAAGAAGATCCCCTATCCCGTTACGTATCAGAGCACCTAGACTCGACTGCAGAAATCCTCACACGTCTGCACCTAATCTTGGTTACCTGCACTTGCCCACGAGGCGGCAATTCCAGCAGAAGGGGTGAGATTCACAAATAATTATATTAAACATGTAATTAAATAATCACAATTCCACAACCGACATAATTCAACTTATCACAGATAAACATCTAGCATTTAGAATATCAATATAAACAACACATCATTTAGCATCATCATAATCAACATCATATACATCTTAATAAACATCTTAGACGACTCGACTCGACATCAACACTTGACTATGCAACCCTACGTCTTATATGCATGTGGTACCAATCCAGGGCATGAGCCCTCGTCGCTATGAGCATAAATATACTCCAAGGCATAAGCCTTCGTCGCTGGTGAGCAAAGCTCCAGGGCATAAGCCCTCGTCGCTGGTGAGTAAAAACTCCAGGGCATAAGCCCCCATCATAGAATGGGTATGCATGAGACTCAACACTTTTAACTTAAACAAGTTAACATCATAAACGTCGCAAAACATCTTATTCATCAAAGGACTGACACGTGCAGCAACTATACATACATAGACAGCAACATGACAGCAAGTACTTCATAAAGTATAACATTAATATGGCAAACATCGCATGTAATTCAAGCATTCATCACTTATTCAATTCATATATCACATATAAGCATCATAAAATCATCACAAACCATCTCAATCATCGTATATCATCATTACAGATTATAATAAACATCATTAAAAGTCCCAGAAGCTACCCAAGGGTCATCTCTCATGGTTCAATGCGAAACAGTTCGCAAACAGCACAAGGTTCTGGGTTCTGACTTAACTCGCTATGGCGAGTGGGATAGCTCGCCTCGCGAGTACTAAGGTCCTGCTCGCTGTGGCGAGTTGGAGTGCTCGCCTCGCGAGCTCTAGGGTACTGCTCGCTATGGCGAGCTGGGTTGCTCGCCTCGCGAGTAAACTAGGTCTACTCGCCGCGGCGAGTTGCATAGCTCGCCTAGGCGAGCGATGAACAGACTGCTACGGGTTCTGCGAAAATCACACAAAAGTGTCCCAAATTCATCATCTTAAACGTCTAAACTCTCAGAATCATCATCATTAAGGTTAATCTACGTTCTGTACTCAATCTAAACATCAATTCTACAGCTTTATGGCCTACTTCATGATTATTCTCACTTTTTAACCTAATTTCAATTCTCTCAAAACAGCCCTATGATTGCTAATCCTGATTAGATGAATTACAGCATAATATAATTAAGTGCTAGGCTCACCCTTACCTGATCAAAGCAGAAAATCGCAGCCCTATGCTCTTCTCCCTTCACGTCCGTTTTCTCTCTTTCCAAAACTCTGACAACGCGTACTAACTCTCTCTTGACCTAATTTTCCCTTTATATACTCCCAACAAATCTTATCTTATTTACTCTTTCTCCCACATAACTCTCTAAAATCCAAAACTAATCCTCAACTAAATATTTTATTTTATTTTCAAATCTTATTTTATTAATCAATAAAATAAGTCGCCACGTCACATAAAAACATCTTAAATCTTCACTTAACATCACATAATATATATAAAAATATATAGCAATTTCTCAAATAAATCAAATAATTAAATAATCAAAAATGGGCGTTACAACTCTCCCCAACTTAAAAGATTTTCGTCCTCGAAAATTACCTCAAGCAAACAACTCAGGGTACGACTCTAGCATCTTACTCTCCAACTCCCACGTCAAGCTTTCGCCGGTCGCTCCCGACCAAACGACTCTAACGAGAGGTATCTCCTTGCCCCTCAGCGTCTTCGTCTTTCTGTCATCAATCCTCACTGGTAAGGTCTCAACCGTAAGGTTGTCCCTAACTTGCACATCATCACTCTGGATCACATGAGACGGATCCGGAACATACTTCCTCAGTTGCGACACATGGAACACGTCGTGCAAATTCGATAAATGTGGTGGCAATCCAATACGATAGGCCACCGCCCCAATCTTTTCTGATATCTGGTATGGACCAATAAACTTCGGGGTTAACTTCTTTGACTTCAACGCACGACCAACACCGGTCATAGGAGTCACTCTCAGGAACACATGATCTCCCTCTTGGAACTCAAGGTCCTTCCTTCGCTTGTCATGATAACTCTTTTGTCGACTCTGCGACGCTTTCATCTTCTCTTGGATCATTCTCACTTTCTCAGTAGTCTGTTGAACAATCTCCGGTCCTAACATCACATTTTCGCCTGACTCAAACCAACACAACGGAGTTCTGCATCTCCGCCCATACAAAGCCTCGAAAGGTGCCATTCCGATACTCGAATGGTAACTGTTGTTGTACGTGAACTCTATCAACGGAAGATGACTATCCCAAGTCCCTCCTTGCTCAAGTACACACACTCTCAACAAATCTTCCAACGACTGAATCGTCCTTTCCGACTGACCATCTGTTTGCGGATGATAAGCCGAACTCAACCTCAACTGAGAACCTAAAGCCTCTTGCAAACTCTTCCAAAATCTAGAAGTAAACCTCGGGTCTCTATCTGATACGATGCTCGAAGGAACACCATGCAACTTCACAATCTCCTTGACATAGATCTCTGCCAACTGAGCAACAGGAAAAGTAATATTAATCGGTAGAAAATGAGCCGACTTCGTCAATCTATCAACAATCACCCAAATAGCGTCATTCCCTTTAGGAGTATTCGGCAAGCTCGTCACAAAATCCATGGATATACTATCCCATTTCCACTCTGGCACATCTAAAGGTACCATCATTCCAACAGGTTTCTGATGCTCAACCTTCGATTTCTGACAAACCAAACAAGAATAAACACACTGTGCCACGTCACGTTTCAAACCAGACCACCAAAACAGCTTCTTTAAATCATGATACATCTTCGTAGCTCCCGGATGAATACTCAAGCTACTTCTATGACTCTCTTCAAGGATCATCTTCTTCATTTCCTCATTATCGGGTATGCAAATTCGACCTCGGAATCTTAACACTCCTTGATCATCCACTTTAAAGTCACTATCCTCCGTCTGATTACTAGCAACCAACAAGTCCACAAACTTAACATCTTCTTTCTGCGCCTCTTTGATACTCTTCAAGAAATCACTATCAATCTTCAGCATCCCAAGCTTTACACTCTGAGGTGTTCTTTCACAAACCAAACTCAAATCTCTAAACTGTTCCAACAACTCGAATTCCTTCACCATCATGGCAGACATATGCAAAGTCTTCCTACTCAAGGCATCTGCAACCACATTAGCTTTGCCCGGATGATAATTCAAACCAAAGTCATAATCTTTCAACAATTCAAGCCACCTTCGCTGCCTCATATTCAATTCCTTCTGGTCAAATAAGTACTTCAAACTCTTGTGATCACTAAACACCTCAAACCTCGAGCCATACAAGTAATGTCTCCATATTTTCAATACAAAGACCACAGCCGCCAACTCTAAGTCATGCGTCGGATAATTCTTCTCATGAATCCTCAATTGCCTTGAAGCATAAGCTACCACTTTACCATCTTGCATAAGAACACCACCTAAACCTAACTTGGACGCATCACAATATACCACAAAAGGTTCATCGGGCTTCGGCAAAATCAAAACTGGAACCGTCGTCAAACGTTTCTTCAACTCATTAAAACTGTTCTCACAATGAACATCCCACATAAAAGATTTACCTTTACACGTCAACTGCGTTAATGGAAGCGCCAACTTGGAAAATCCTTCTATAAATCTTCGATAATAACCAGCTAGACCCAAGAAGCTTCTAATCTCAGTAACCGACTTAGGAGTCTCCCATTGCGATACCGCTTCAACTTTAGACGGATCAACCGCAATGCCATTGTCAGAAATAACATGACCAAGAAAACTTACTTCCTTCAACCAGAACTCACACTTAGACAACTTAGCAAAAAGCTTCTTCTCCTTCAACACTTGCAAGACGATCTTCAAATGCTCAGCATGCTCTTCTTCAGTCTTAGAATAAACAAGAATATCATCGATGAATACCACATCAAAACGATCCAAATAAGCATGGAAGATTCTATTCATATACTCCATAAATACGCCAGGTGCGTTAGTAACACCGAAAGGCATCACCGTATACTCATAATGTCCATAACGCGTTCTAAACGCTGTCTTCTGCATATCCTCATCTTTCACTTTAATCTGATGGTAACCTGATCTCAAATCTATCTTGCTGAATACACAAGCACCCACCAACTGATCCATCAAGTCGTCGATCCTCAGAAGTGGATACCTATTCTTTATCGTTACTTTATTCAACTGCCGATAGTCAATGCACAACCTCATACTACCATCTTTCTTCTTGACTAATAACACTGGAGCTCCCCACGGTGAAACACTTGGTCTCACGAACTTCTTATCAAGCAAATCCTCTAACTGCTTCTTCAGCTCCGCCAATTCAGAAGCTGACATACGATAAGGCGTCATAGACACAGGCTTCGTTCCAGGAACAAGATCGATCGTAAATTCAACTTCTCTTTCCGGAGGCACATCAGGAATCTCATCTGGGAAAACTTCTGGAAAATCACATACCACTTGTAACTTATCAATCACTGCCTGGTTCTCAATAGATAAAGACGCCATCAAAGAAAACATCATAATTCCATCGCGTTCCAACTGCTTCAATTGTTTAGTAGATAGGAACTCTGCGCCACTCTCTTCCTCGGGAGAAGAAAAATGCACCGTCTTACTAAAACAATTAATAAGGACATGGTTGTACTCTAACCAATTCATCCCCAAAATCACATCCATCCCAACCAACGACAGACACACTAAATCAATTTCAAAATCACGACCAAACATAGACACAGGACATCTTAAACACACAAGGGAAGTAGTCACCGAACCCTTAGCTGAAGTTTCGACAACCATCTCCCCATTCATATCAGATACAACAAGATTCAACTTAGCAGCACAATCAAGAGCAACAAAACAATGTGTGGCACCAGTATCAATAATAGCAACTAAAGGTATATTATCAAAATAACAAGTACCTCTGATCAAGCGATCCTCGCTCTCCGTCTGCGTACCAGACAAGGCAAAAACTCTCCCAGTAGTCTGAGTCTTCTTAGGTTGTGTGCACTGGTGTAACGCCCATTTTGATTATTTAATTATTTGATTTATTTGAGAAGTTGTTATATATTTATTAATATATTATGTGATGTTAAGAGAAGATTTAATATGATTTTATGTGACGTGGTGACTTATTTTATTGTTAAATAAAATAAGATTTGAAAATAAAATAAAATATTTAGTTGTGGGTTAGTTTTGGATTTTAGAGAGTTATGTGGGAGAAAGAGTAAATAAGATAAGATTTGTTGGGAGTATATAAAGAGAAATTAGGTCAAGAGAGTCAGTACGCGTACAGAGTTTTGGAAAAAAGGTGCAAACGGACGTGAAGTGAGAAGAGAGCTAGGTCTGCGATTTTTCTGCAATTCTAAGGTAAGGGTGAGCCTAGCATTTGATTATGTTATTCTGTAATTCATCTAATCAAGATTAAGCAATCATAGGGCTGTTTTGAGAGAATTGAAATTAGGTTAAAAATGGAGAAAGATCATGAATTAGGCTATGAAGCTGTAGAACAGGAGTGTAGGATGAGTACAGAACATAGATTAATCATAATGATGTTGTTTCTGAGAGTGTAGGTGATCTAGACGTTGAATTTGGGACACTTTTGTGTGATTTTCGCAGAACCCGTAGCAGTCTGTTCATCGCTCGCCTAGGCGAGCTATGCAACTCGCCGCGGCGAGTAGACCTAGTTTACTCGCGAGGCGAGCAACCCAGCTCGCCATAGCGAGCATTACCCTAGAGCTCGCGAGGCGAGCAATCCAACTCGCCATAGCGAGCAGGACCTTAGTACTCGCGAGGCGAGCTATCCCACTCGCCATAGCGAGTTAAGTCAGAACCCAGAACCTTGTGCTGTTTGCGAACTGTTTCGCATTGGACCATGAAAGATGACCCTTGGGTAGCTTCTGGGACTTTTAATAATGTTTATTATAATCTGTAATGATGATACATGATGATTTGAGATTGTTTATGATGATTTTATGAAGCTTATGTGTGATAATATGAATTGAATAAGTGATGAATGATTGAATTACATGCGATGTTTGTCATATTAATGTTATACTTTATGAAGTACTTGCTGCCATGTTGCTGTCTATGTATGTATAGTTGCTGCATGTGTCAGTCCTTGATGATTAAGATGTTTTGCGACGTTTAAGATGTTAACTTGTTTAAGTTAAAAGTGTTGAGTCTCATGCATACTCATTCTATGATGGGGGCTTATGCCCTGGAGTTTTTACTCACCAGCGACGAGGGCTTATGCCCTGGAGCTTTGCTCACCAGCGACGAAGGCTTATGCCTTGGAGTATATTTATGCTCATAGCGACGAGGGCTCATGCCCTGGATTGGTACCACATGCATATAAGACGTAGGGTTGCATAGTCAATTGATGATGTCGAGTCGAGTCGTCTAAGATGTTTACTAAGATGTTTATGATGATGATTATGATGATGCTAAATGATGTGTTGTTTATGATGATGTTCTAAATGCTAGATGTTTATCTGTGATGAGTTGAATTATGTTGGTTGTTTGAATTGTGATTATTTGATTACATGTTTAATATAATTATTTGTGAATCTCACCCCTTCTGCTGGAATTGCCGCCTCGTGGGCAAGTGCAGGTAACCAAGATTAGGTGCAGACGTGTGAGGATTTCTGCAGTCGAGTCTAGGTGCTCTGATACGTAACGGGATAGGGGATCTTCTTTATTTTCTCTGTTCCTTGCGTATTATGTTCTTTTGCATGCTTATGATTACTCTGACTATTTTGATTAAGACGTTGTTAAGGCCTGCGTGCCAAAGATGATTTTTGAGATGATTTTCTTATGATATTTCCGCTGCAATATTGAATAATATGTTATGAATATTTTATGAAGGGTTAATGTTTAGTTATCCATTAACATGAGATGTTTTGAGATATGTGATGCCCTGTTTATGTGCTTACTCTGATGCATGCTATTCTTTTTAAAAAAAAATTTATGTTGGGAAAACGGGGTGTTACAATTGGTATCAGAGCAGGTCGGTCCGTCCGGCCAAGTAGAGAGTCGAGTGACGTTGTCTTAGAGTTAGAATAGTATTATTGTATTATTCTAATTTATGTTTGTTTTGTTAAGGATTAAGATGGCTGGAAGAAATGATGCTGCGATTGTTGCTGCCTTGGAAGCGGTTGCTCAAGCTGTGGGACAGCAGCCTAATGCTGGTGCTGGTGCAGAGGTCCGTATGCTGGAGACCTTCTTGAGAAACCATCCTCCTACCTTCAAGGGGAGATATGATCCTGATGGAGCCCAGACTTGGCTCAAAGAGATTGAGAGAGTATTCAGAGTTATGCAGTGCACGGAGGTGCAGAAGGTGCGTTTCGGTACGCACATGCTGGCTGAGGAGGCAGACGATTGGTGGATTAGTCTTCTACCCACCCTGGAGCAGGACGGTGCTGAGGTGACCTGGGCAGTATTTAAGAGAGAATTCCTCAACAGATATTTTCCTGAGGATGTGCGGGGCAAGAAAGAGATTGAGTTCCTGGAGCTAAAGCAAGGGAACATGTCCGTGACTGAGTATGCTGCAAAATTTGTGGAGCTGGCCAAGTTTTATCCACATTACTCTGCTGAGACCGCCGAATTTTCTAAGTGTATTAAGTTTGAGAACGGATTGAGAGCTGATATCAAGAGGGCTATAGGGTATCAGAAGATTAGAAACTTTTCTGAGTTAGTGAGCAGCTGCAGGATTTACGAAGAGGACACTAAGGCTCATTACAAGGTGGTTAATGAGAGGAAAGGAAAGGGGCAGCAAAGTCGTCCTAAGCCCTACAGTGCACCCGTAGATAAGGGCAAACAGCGAGTTAATGATGAGAGGAGACCTGTTAAGAAAGATGCTCCTGCTGAGATAGTTTGCTATACTTGTGGCGTGAAGGGCCATAAGAGTAATGCTTGTCCTGGAGAGGTGAAGAGATGTTTTCGTTGTGGCAAGAAGGGTCACACTACTGCTGATTGTAAACGTGGTGATATTGTATGTTTTAATTGCAATGAGGAAGGTCACATTGGGTCCCAGTGCACACAACCTAAGAAGACTCAGACTACTGGGAGAGTTTTTGCTTTGTCGGGTACGCAGACGGAGAGCGAGGATCGCTTGATCAGAGGTACTTGTTATTTTGATAATATACCTTTAGTTGCTATTATTGATACTGGTGCCACACATTGTTTTGTTGCTCTTGATTGTGTTGCTAAGTTGAATCTTGTTGTATCTGATATGAATGGGGAGATGGTTGTCGAAACTCCAGCTAAGGGTTCGGTGACTACTTCCCTTGTGTGTTTAAAATGTCCTGTGTCTATGTTTGGTCGTGATTTTGAGATTGATTTAGTGTGTCTGTCGTTGGTTGGGATGGATGTGATTTTGGGGATGAATTGGTTAGAGTACAATCATGTTCTGATTAATTGTTTTAGCAAGACGGTGCATTTTTCTTCTCCCGAGGAAGAGAGTGGCGCAGAGTTCCTATCTACTAAACAGTTGAAGCAGTAGGAACGCGACGGAATTATGATGTTTTCCTTGATGGCGTCTTTATCTATTGAGAATCAGGCGGTGATTGATAAGCTACAAGTGGTATGTGATTTTCCTGAAGTTTTCCCAGATGAGATTCCAGATGTACCTCCAGAAAGAGAAGTTGAATTTACGATTGACCTCGTTCCTGGAACGAAGCCTGTGTCTATGACGCCGTATCGTATGTCAGCTTCTGAGTTGGCTGAGCTGAAGAAACAGTTAGAGGATTTGCTTGATAAGAAGTTCGTGAGACCAAATGTTTCACCATGGGGAGCTCCAGTGTTGTTAGTCAAGAAGAAGGATGGAAGTATGAGGTTGTGCATCGACTATCGTCAGTTGAATAAAGTAACGATAAAGAATAGGTATCCACTTCCGAGAATTGACGACTTGATGGATCAGTTGGTGGGTGCTTGTGTATTTAGCAAGATAGATTTGAGATCGGGTTATCACCAGATTAAAGTGAAAGATGAGGATATGCAGAAGACGGCGTTTAGAACGCGATATGGACATTATGAGTATACGGTGATGCCTTTCGGTGTTACTAACGCACCTGGCGTATTTATGGAGTATATGAATAGAATCTTCCATGCTTATTTGGATCGTTTTGTTGTGGTATTTATTGATGACATTCTGGTTTATTCTAAGACTGAAGAAGAGCATGCCGAACATTTGAAGATCGTCTTGCAAGTGTTGAAAGAGAAGAAGCTTTTTGCTAAGTTGTCTAAGTGTGAGTTCTGGTTGAAAGAAGTAAGTTTTCTTGGTCATGTTATTTCTGGCGATGGCATTGCGGTTGATCCGTCTAAAGTTGAAGCGGTATCGCAATGGGAGACTCCTAAGTCAGTTACTGAGATTAGAAGCTTTCTGGGTCTAGCTGGTTACTATCGAAGATTTATAGAAGGATTTTCTAAGTTGGCTCTTCCGTTAACGCAGTTGACGTGTAAAGGTAAATCTTTTGTGTGGGATGTTCATTGTGAGAACAGTTTTAATGAGTTGAAGAAGCGCTTGACGACGGCTCCAGTTTTGATTTTGCCGAAGCCCGATGAACCTTTTGTGGTGTATTGTGATGCGTCCAAGTTGGGTTTAGGTGGTGTTCTTATGCAAGATGGTAAAGTGGTAGCTTATGCTTCAAGGCAATTGAGGGTTCATGAGAAGAATTATCCGACGCATGACTTAGAGTTGGCGGCTGTGGTCTTTGTATTGAAGATATGGAGACATTACTTGTATGGTTCGAGGTTTGAAGTGTTTAGCGATCACAAGAGTTTGAAGTACTTATTTGACCAAAAAGAATTGAATATGAGGCAACGAAGGTGGCTTGAATTGTTGAAAGATTATGATTTTGGTTTGAATTACCATCCGGGTAAAGCTAATGTAGTTGCAGATGCTTGGAGTAGGAAGACCTTGCATATGTCTGCTATGATGGTGAAGGAATTCGAGTTGCTTGAACAGTTTAGAGATTTGAGTTTGGTTTGTGAAAGAACACCTCAGAGTGTAAAGCTGGGAATGCTAAAGATCGATAATGAGTTCTTGAAGAGTATCAAAGAGGCGCAGAAAGAAGATGTTAAGTTTGTGGACTTATTGGTTGCTAGTAATCAGACGGAGGATAGTGACTTTAAAGTGGATGATCAAGGAGTGTTAAGATTCCGAGGTCGAATTTGCATTCCTGATAATGAGGAAATGAAGAAGATGATTCTTGAAGAGAGTCATAGAAGTAGCCTGAGTATTCATCCGGGAGCTACGAAGATGTATCATGATTTAAAGAAGTTGTTTTGGTGGTTTGGTTTGAAACGTGACGTGGCACAGTTTGTTTATTCTTGTTTGGTCTGTCAGAAATCGAAGGTTGAGCATCAGAAACCTGCTGGAATGATGGTATCTTTAGATGTGCCAGAGTGGAAATGGGATAGTATATCCATGGATTTTGTGACGAGCTTGCCGAATACTCCTAAAGGGAATGACGCTATTTGGGTGATTGTTGATAGATTGACGAAGTAGGCTCGTTTTCTACCGATCAATATTACTTTTCCTGTTGCTCAGTTGGCAGAGATCTATGTCAAGGAGATTGTGAAGTTGCATGGTGTTCCTTCGAGCATCGTATCAGATAGAGACCCGAGATTTACTTCTAGATTTTGGAAGAGTTTGCAAGAGGCGTTAGGTTCTCAGTTGAGGTTGAGTTCGGCTTATCATCCGCAAACAGATGGCCAGTCGGAAAGGACGATTCAGTCGTTGGAAGATTTGTTGAGAGTGTGTGTACTTGAGCAAGGAGGAACTTGGGATAGTCATCTTCCGTTGATAGAGTTCACGTACAACAACAGTTATCATTCGAGTATTGGGATGGCACCCTTTGAGGCTTTGTATGGTCGGAGATGTAGAACTCCGTTGTGTTGGTTTGAGTCAGGCGAGAATGTGATGTTAGGACCGGAAATTGTTCAACAGACTACTGAGAAAGTGAGAATGATCCAAGAGAAGATGAAAGCATCGCAGAGTCGACAAAAGAGTTATCATGACAAGCGTAGGAAGGACCTTGAGTTCCAAGAGGGAGATCATGTGTTCCTGAGAGTGACTCCTATGACCGGTGTTGGTCGTGCATTGAAGTCAAAGAAGTTAACCCCGAAGTTTATTGGTCCATATCAGATATCAGAGAGGATTGGGGCGGTGGCCTATCGTATTGGATTGCCACCACATTTATCGAATTTGCACGACGTGTTCCATGTGTCGCAACTGAGGAAGTATGTTCCGGATCCGTCTCATGTGATCCAGAGTGATGATGTGCAAGTTAGGGACAACCTTACGGTTGAGACCTTACCAGTGAGGATTGATGACAGAAAGATGAAGACACTGAGGGGCAAGGAGATACCACTCGTGAGAGTCGTTTGGTCGGGAGCGACTGGCGAAAGCTTGACGTGGGAAGTGGAGAGTAAGATGCTAGAGTCGTACCCTGAGTTGTTTGCTTGAGGTAATTTTCGAGGACGAAAATCTTTTAAGTTGGGGAGAGTTGTAACGCCCATTTTGATTATTTAATTATTTGATTTATTTGAGAAGTTGTTATATATTTATTAATATATTATGCGATGTTAAGAGAAGATTTAATATGATTTTATGTGACGTGGTGACTTATTTTATTGTTAAATAAAATAAGATTTGAAAATAAAATAAAATATTTAGTTGTGGGTTAATTTTGGATTTTAGAGAGTTATGTGGGAGAAAGAGTAAATAAGATAAGATTTGTTGGGAGTATATAAAGAGAAATTAGGTCAAGAGAGTCAGTACGCGTACAGAGTTTTGGAAAAAAGGTGCAAACGGACGTGAAGTGAGAAGAGAGCTAGGTCTGCGATTTTTCTGCAATTCTAAGGTAAGGGTGACCCTAGCATTTGATTATGTTATTCTGTAATTCATCTAATCAAGATTAAGCAATCATAGGGTTGTTTTGAGAGAATTGAAATTAGGTTAAAAATGGAGAAAGATCATGAATTAGGCTATGAAGCTGTAGAACAGGAGTGTAGGATGAGTACAGAACGTAGATTAATCATAATGATGTTGTTTCTGAGAGTGTAGGTGATCTAGACGTTGAATTTGGGACACTTTTGTGTGATTTTCGCAGAACCCGTAGCAGTCTGTTCATCGCTCGCCTAGGCGAGCTATGCAACTCGCCGCGGCGAGTAGACCTAGTTTACTCGCGAGGCGAGCAACCCAGCTCGCCATAGCGAGCATTACCCTAGAGCTCGCGAGGCGAGCAATCCAACTCGCCATAGCGAGCAGGACCTTAGTACTCGCGAGGCGAGCTATCCCACTCGCCATAGCGAGTTAAGTCAGAACCCAGAACCTTGTGCTGTTTGCGAACTGTTTCGCATTGGACCATGAGAGATGACCCTTGGGTAGCTTCTGGGACTTTTAATAATGTTTATTATAATCTGTAATGATGATACATGATGATTTGAGATTGTTTATGATGATTTTATGAAGCTTATGTGTGATAATATGAATTGAATAAGTGATGAATGATTGAATTACATGCGATGTTTGTCATATTAATGTTATACTTTATGAAGTACTTGCTGCCATGTTGCTGTCTATGTATGTATAGTTGCTGCATGTGTCAGTCCTTGATGATTAAGATGTTTTGCGACGTTTAAGATGTTAACTTGTTTAAGTTAAAAGTGTTGAGTCTCATGCATACTCATTCTATGATGGGGGCTTATGCCCTGGAGTTTTTACTCACCAGCGACGAGGGCTTATGCCCTGGAGCTTTGCTCACCAGCGACGAAGGCTTATGCCTTGGAGTATATTTATGCTCATAGCGACGAGGGCTCATGCCCTGGATTGGTACCACATGCATATAAGACGTAGGGTTGCATAGTCAATTGATGATGTCGAGTCGAGTCGTCTAAGATGTTTACTAAGATGTTTATGATGATGATTATGATGATGCTAAATGATGTGTTGTTTATGATGATGTTCTAAATGCTAGATGTTTATCTGTGATGAGTTGAATTATGTTGGTTGTTTGAATTGTGATTATTTGATTACATGTTTAATATAATTATTTGTGAATCTCACCCCTTCTGCTGGAATTGCCGCCTCGTGGGCAAGTGCAGGTAACCAAGATTAGGTGCAGACGTGTGAGGATTTCTGCAGTCGAGTCTAGGTGCTCTGATACGTAACGGGATAGGGGATCTTCTTTATTTTCTCTGTTCCTTGCGTATTATGTTCTTTTGCATGCTTATGATTACTCTGACTATTTTGATTAAGACGTTGTTAAGGCCTGCGTGCCAAAGATGATTTTTGAGATGATTTTCTTATGATATTTCCGCTGCAATATTGAATAATATGTTATGAATATTTTATGAAGGGTTAATGTTTAGTTATCCATTAACATGAGATGTTTTGAGATATGTGATGCCCTGTTTATGTGCTTACTCTGATGCATGCTATTCTTTTAAAAGAAATTTTTATGTTGGGAAAACGGGGTGTTACAACTGGGACCCAATATGACCTTCCTCATTGCAATTAAAGCATACAATATCACCACGCTTGCAATCAGCAGTAGTGTGACCCTTCTTGCCACAACGAAAACATCTCTTCACCTCTCCAGGACAAGCATTACTCTTATGGCCCTTCACACCACAAGTATAGCAAACTACCTCAGCAGGAGCATCTTTCCTCACAGGTCTCCTCTCATCATTAACTCGCTGTTTGCCCTTATCTGCAGGGGCACTGTAGGGCTTAGGACGACTTTGCTGCCCCTTTCCTTTCCTCTCATTAACCACCTTGTAATGAGCCTTAGTGTCCTCCTCATAAATCCTGCAGCTGCTCACTAACTCAGAAAAGTTTCTAATCTTCTGATACCCTATAGCCCTCTTGATATCAGCTCTCAATCCGTTCTCAAACTTAATGCACTTAGAAAATTCGGCGGTCTCAGCAGAGTAGTGTGGATAAAACTTGGCCAGCTCCACAAATTTTGCAGCATACTCAGTCACAGACATGTTCCCTTGCTTTAGCTCCAGGAACTCAATCTCTTTCTTGCCCCGTACATCCTCAGGAAAATATCTGTTAAGGAATTCTCTCTTAAACACTGCCCAGGTCACCTCAGCACCGTCCTGCTCCAGGGTAGGTAGAAGATTAATCCACCAATCGTCCGCCTCCTCAGCTAGCATGTGCGTACCAAAACGCACCTTCTGCACCTCCGTGCACTGCATAACTCTGAATACTCTCTCAATCTCTTTGAGCCAAGCCTGGGCTCCATCCGGATCATATCTCCCCTTGAAGGTAGGAGGATGGTTTCTCAAGAAGGTCTCCAGCATACGGACCTCCGCACCAGCACCAGCATTAGCATTAGGCTGCTGTCCCACAGCTTGAGCAACAGCTTCCAAGGCAGCAGCAATCGCAGCGTCATTCCTTCCAGCCATCTTAATCCTTAACAAAACAAACATAAGTTAGAATAATACAATAATACTATTCTAACTCTAAGACAACGTCACTCGACTCTCTACTTGGCCGGACGGACCGACCTGCTCTGATACCAAATGTAACACCCCGTTTTTCCCAACATAAAAATTTCTTTAAAAAGAATAGCATGCATCAGAGTAAACACGTAAACAGGGCATCACATATCTTAAAACATCTCATATTAATGATTAAATAAACATTAAACCTTCATAAATTATTAATCATCGTCGCAGCGGAATAATCATAAGGAAAAGCATCTCAAAATCTTTGGCACACAGGCCTCAACAACGTCTTAATAAAATCTTCAAAAAGAACATAATCATATCATAACATAATACGCAAGGAACAGAGAAAATAAAGAAGATCCCCTATCCCGTTACGTATCAGAGCACCTAGACTCGACTGCAGAAATCCTCACACGTCTGCACCTAATCTTGGTTACCTGCACTTGCCCACGAGGCGGCAATTCCAGCAGAAGGGGTGAGATTCACAAATAATTATATTAAACATGTAATTAAATAATCACAATTCCACAACCGACATAATTCAACTTATCACAGATAAACATCTAGCATTTAGAATATCAATATAAACAACACATCATTTAGCATCATCATAATCAACATCATATACATCTTAATAAACATCTTAGACGACTCGACTCGACATCAACACTTGACTATGCAACCCTACGTCTTATATGCATGTGGTACCAATCCAGGGCATGAGCCCTCGTCGCTATGAGCATAAATATACTCCAAGGCATAAGCCTTCGTCGCTGGTGAGCAAAGCTCCAGGGCATAAGCCCTCGTCGCTGGTGAGTAAAAACTCCAGGGCATAAGCCCCCATCATAGAATGAGTATGCATGAGACTCAACACTTTTAACTTAAACAAGTTAACATCTTAAACGTCGCAAAACATCTTATTCATCAAAGGACTGACACATGCAGCAACTATACATACATAGACAGCAACATGACAGCAAGTACTTCATAAAGTATAACATTAATATGGCAAACATCGCATGTAATTCAAGCATTCATCACTTATTCAATTCATATATCACATATAAGCATCATAAAATCATCACAAACCATCTCAATCATCGTATATCATCATTACAGATTATAATAAACATCATTAAAAGTCCCAGAAGCTACCCAAGGGTCATCTCTCATGGTCCAATGCGAAACAGTTCGCAAACAGCACAAGGTTCTAGGTTCTGACTTAACTCGCTATGGCGAGTGGGATAGCTCGCCTCGCGAGTACTAAGGTCCTGCTCGCTGTGGCGAGTTGGAGTGCTCGCCTCGCGAGCTCTAGGGTACTGCTCGCTATGGCGAGCTGGGTTGCTCGCCTCGCGAGTAAACTAGGTCTACTCGCCGCGGCGAGTTGCATAGCTCGCCTAGGCGAGCGATGAACAGACTGCTACGGGTTCTGCGAAAATCACACAAAAGTGTCCCAAATTCATCATCTTAAACGTCTAAACTCTCAGAATCATCATCATTAAGGTTAATCTACGTTCTGTACTCAATCTAAACATCAATTCTACCGCTTTATGGCCTACTTCATGATTATTCTCACTTTTTAACCTAATTTCAATTCTCTCAAAACAGCCCTATGATTGCTAATCCTGATTAGATGAATTACAGCATAATATAATTAAGTGCTAGGCTCACCCTTACCTGATCAAAGCAGAAAATCGCAGCCCTATGCTCTTCTCCCTTCACGTCCGTTTTCTCTCTTTCCAAAACTCTGACAACGCGTACTAACTCTCTCTTGACCTAATTTTCCCTTTATATACTCCCAACAAATCTTATCTTATTTACTCTTTCTCCCACATAACTCTCTAAAATCCAAAACTAATCCTCAACTAAATATTTTATTTTATTTTCAAATCTTATTTTATTAATCAATAAAATAAGTCGCCACGTCACATAAAAACATCTTAAATCTTCACTTAACATCACATAATATATATAAAAATATATAGCAATTTCTCAAATAAATCAAATAATTAAATAATCAAAAATGGGCGTTACACTAATAATCTTTGAAGGATTTAAGAATGTTAACCTAATATCATTAACAAACGATTATCCATTCCTAGACTAACCCTGTTTATTAGAACAATTCAATTATATCTAAGTTGAAAGTTATGGTCAGTAGTCATTCATTCTCATTAAATCAGATTATATGGTGTCAATATATAAAAAGCATTAAGAACAATTGAATTGAATAAAAACTAGATTGTCATTCACAATAAATAAAGTTTCACAGCAACATGTTTCAATTAGGGTTACAAAGAATCATCTCAGACTTAATCTCTAAGAGATTTAGCTACTCATAATGAGGTTTACAAATAGCATAATCAATGAAAGAATTAAAACATACATCAACTGGTAAAAGGATGAAGAAATCGCCCTCCTAGCCGTCTTTGGATGTCAAAATCACACTTTGCTCTCCAAGATTCGTCACCCTCGTTTTCTGAATAGTCTTCAGCTTAAATAGGCACAGAAATTCGCCCAAAATCGTGTCACGTTTTAAGTAAATCGTAACACGTTTTTACCTTGTGTAACAAGAAACTGAATTAGGGTTTCGCCAAATCGTGTCACGTTTTTGCCATCGTGACACGTTTTCCTTAATGTCGAAACAATGAATTCTGCCTTGTCAAATCGTGTCACGTTTTTGACCAAACGTGCCACAATTTTGTCTTTGCTTTTTTCTTCAGTTTTCTTGTTTTTCTTGCTGCTTAAGTTGCCTTGTGAACTCCAAAATGTGATAATATTTACATAAAAATTATGTAATGACAGCATGTCATCAGACATTCAAAAACTAAAAAGAAAACACTTTATCATAATGTTGGAACTTGCATGTGAGCCTACACTAAGTTAGATCATCATATTAGGCCAATACCAACCATATAAGTGAGATTGATACCACATCATTACACAAAATCTAAAGACACTAAGTATATGAGTCATCACACTTATTTTCTATTCAAAATCTACTACTCAATTCAATGTAGAACGTAAACTCACACGTGACACATTAACATCTCTTAATCAAGTGTGTGACTATCCATGTTCATAATCATGTGATATAGTCAAATAAGATTGTGGGTTGAAAGTGAATTAATTGAAGAAGATTTATGTTCTTTTCTTTCATGAACAGAGAGAAAGGAAACTAGACAGAAAAAATGAATATGAAAAAGGGATTTGAGTAGTTATACGAATTTGTTGAAGAAGTTGGAGATATAATTGGGTAAATTATTTTAGCATAAAAATAGACTTAAAAAGAATGACACATCATTTTGAAATGCTTAAGAAACATGTATTTTGTCAAACTCAATATAACACTTCTACATTTTTCATTGTCACATCCTACCAAAGATCAAATGTGATGGAATTTGAAATAATAGAAGTTGAATAACAAATAGCATGAAAGTGAATGACATCCAAAAATTAAATTTAAAATAAAAAAATTAAACAAATGACATCTAAACACTAACCAAATAGTTCATCATAATGTTGGGACTACAAATGGAGCCTACATTAGGTTGGATCATCATATTAATTTAAGATAAATCACACAAGTGAGATTTACGCCGCATCTTCACTTAAAATGTCTAATAAGTATGTATTTTGTCGATTCAACGTTGCACATCTACAATTTTCTATTGTGAGATTCTACCAAAGACCAAAAGAGAAGTAATTTAAAATAATAGATGTTGAATAAAAAATAGAATCAAAGCGAATGATATCCAAAAGCTAAAATTGAAGAGTAAAAAATTAAACAAATGATGTCTAAAACTAACATAACAGTTCATCATAATGTTGTGACTTCTACGGGAACCTGAATTAGGTTGAGTAATCATATTAGGTTAAGATCAACCACAAAAGTGAGATTGACAACACATTTCAATTCAAATCTTAAAGCATTATGTATATGGATAAGCCCACGTTTATTTTTCTCATCGTCTACTCTTGCATATAATGTGTAACTTTAACTCAAATATGACACATTAACATCTCTCTTAAGTGTGAGACTCTATGTACCTGTAATTTGGTGACATAGCCAAATAATGTGAGACTAAGTCACAACATGGGAAAAAAATTGGGTTGGCGACGATTTCATTGAAAGAGGTTTACATTCCTTTCTTTCATGAGAATAAGGAAAACAAAGTAGAAAAAGAAAGAAGATGAAAAAAAAATTACATGAGAGAAATTGTAAAGGAAAAAATAAGGAGTGTGTGTTTTAACTGCAAGAATATTTGGATTACGGAATATATTGAGTTGTTTATTTTGTGAGTTTGGTGAAGGATTTGGATATTTTGGGGTAATTACTTTACCAAAAATTTCAACTCAATTAAAAAAAGTGTCATAATATTCTAAAGTTTCTAATAAGAACATATTTTATCAACTCAGTAGAACACATCTACACTTTTCCATTGTCTCATTTCACCGAAAATGAAAGTCAAGGAATTTGAAACAAGGGAGGTTGAATAAAAAAAATACCAAGAGAGATAATGACTTCAAATAACTAAAATTTAAGATAAAAAATAAACAAATGACATCAAAACACTGACAAAAACGATTCATTGTAATTTTGGGACTTCCCTGGGATCATACTGTGAGTTTAATCATCGCATTAAATAAAGAGAAGCCACACAAGTGAGACTGATATCAAATGTCCACCCAAAACCTTAAGGTATTAGGTATATGGGTCATTTCACTTATATGTAGTTCAAAATCTACTCTTCCATCCAATATAGAACTCTAACTCACACTTGATACATTAACATCTCTTAATCAAGTGTGAATTCTCTGCGTCTGCAATTATGTAACATAATAAATTAGGTCAAATGGAGGCACAACATGTTCAAAAAGGTTGGTTGATGGTGGTTTAATGGAGGGAGGTTTATGTTCGTTTCTTTTATAAGAAGAAAGAAAAGAAATTAGAAGAAAAACATATATGAAAAAAGAATTTGAACATGAGAGAAGGTAAGGGGAAAAAAAGTATTGTGTGTTTTGTTCGTGAGAGTGTAGGAAATAGTGTGATTTTTTTGGTAAGTCTATGAGTTTGTTGAACGATTTGAAGATTTTTGAGTCATTATTTTACCAAAAAAATAGATTCAATTTAAAAAACGTCACAGAATTTTAATGTTTAATAAGCATTTACTTTGTCAACTCAGCATAACACATATGTAATTTTTCATTGTCACTTGCCACCAAAAGGCCAAGAGTGAACGAATTTGAAATAATAGAGGATGAATGAAAAAAATTCACATGAAAGAGAATGACATCACAAAACTAAATTTAAAGATAAAAAATCAAACAAATGACATCCAAAAGCTAAAAAAATTGTGACTTTCGGAGAATCCTACATTGAATTTGATCGTCGCAATTGCATACAATGTAAAATTTTATCTTACACTTGACACATTAATATATCTCCCTCAATTGTGAGACTCTCCGCATCCGGGATCTGCCATCGGGAACCACTTCTACTTCCCCATAAAGTTGAACCAGACTATGATACAGTCGTTGAACCTTATAGGGGAGCCAAAAGTGGATAGAGAACAACCACACCAATGAAAATAATATCACATCTTCATCCAATATATAAAATGTGAGAAAATTCTAGCCCGTGCTTAGCACGAATATCCATACAAGTTTCAAATGGTTTGAAGGTATAACCCCTCTCAAATTTGTTAGGGGCTAACTCGTGTCAAAGTCAACTTCTTTCACAATTACTGATGTGATATCACGTAAGATTTATTGGTTGTTTTACACGAAACTCTGTAAGGGAAATGCTCTTGTCAATTTTTTAACAAAAAAAATATATTTTAAATTTGGATATTAAACTGAAATCAAATTGATCATTAAATAAATTTATTAAAAAATGAGAATTATTTTCTTAATTTAATTATCAAATTGGAGTTCAGAGTGTTACATTACGATATTTTTACATCTCATGCACCTGCACTTTCATAGTTTCATTCGGGTGTCGCAACTCTTGAACGACGACTTGAATTTATGCCAAGGCCTGGTTCTTGTTGTCCTCAGGTGGCGTTTGATGGTTGTGCACCATGTGAATGATTTAGACAATTTTTGAGTGGGGTAGGGAAAAATGTCACACAGCCCCATCGGAAAAAAGAAGAAAAAAAAAGGCAAAGAAAACAATCACATGGGTAAAAGAGGATTAAGCCACCACATGTGGTATTTAAAAACAAAGTTGACGTTTTTCGCCTTCAGCCACTCAAAAGATTACGTCTTAATTTTGTCAAGTAAGTTGTAGTGAATAGTATAGATTCTTGAATTTATTTCTTTCCATAAAACTCAAACCATGGAAAACCAAATTAATTGAGTAGCGTCGCGATTGTATTTAGAGAATCCTCCCAAGGTACCGATTTGAGTGAAGTGATAAAAAAATATGGTACGGATTCACCATGACAAAGCCTAACCAATCTGAAATAATGATCTAAACTTGACAAAAATAGTCGCGATGAAGAAATTGATGAGACACATCCTCTAAACTACCATACCCTCCCACACACAAGAGTGAGAAGTAGCCGGAAACACCCATCTCTTAAACAAATTGTCTTTCGTTGGAAGATGATTTAGAAGTAGACGCCACACGGAAATATTGACTTTTAGAGGAACGTCTTGATGCCAAAAGGCAAGGTTAGCGTCCACAATGATGTGATGATTTGCTGATTGTCGTAAAAAATTATAAGCATTGTTGACAATATCACTTTTTGAAGAATGCAAGCTCCACAACCACTTGTCTTTAACATTATTTTGCAAAATAATAGATTTCAATAGAGCACTACACTCCCTCGTCTTTTCCTCCTCCCAAACTCAAGCCTCATCTTGTAAATTAAATACATTAATTATTCAATAAATTTGAAGAAAAAAACAGTTTACTTATAATAATGATAAGAGTATGTGCATATTAAAAACAAAATTGATTATATTTATAGAGAACAAAAATTTATTTAACCCTATTATTTTTTCAATGATTTAAAATTTATAGTTTTTAACTTATACAACAAATTTTAACATTAAAATTATTGTTAAAATCACTCAAATAATCAATTTCACAATTTCAGTTCATTCAAAACCAACCTAAAGCACATATTGAATTTTTTTTTTTATCAAATAGTTTAATAGTTAAAATTCATTTTTTTTAACAAGGGGGTTGTCCGGTTCAAAGTCAACTATACAGATTCCTACCAAGCGAGTTATTTTCCCTGGACAATCTTATTATGATATTTACATATAATTAATTGCCTAAGTGGACAACTAAGATAAAATTACGAGGTATATATTTGTAATTTACTACAGCTGAGAAGCTTTGATTCTGAGTTGTCGTTGAATAAAATGTGGCAATTATTTGAATCTCAAACTCTCAATTGTGCTGGTTGATTTTGAACTGTTATGGCCGATTTTGTTACACAGAGGAGAATCACGGTAAGAAACCACCACGGTGAAAATCTCGTCGGAATATTACACAATGCTTCTTCCACATCACTTGTTATTGTTTGCCATGGTTTTCAATCTTCCAAGGTTCGCATCATTCATTCTCTTCCCATTTTTCGTTAACCTAATTCTCTTCACAAATTAACCATGTTTTGTTTGGATTAACTTACTTTTGCTTATTTACTTGCATAACCACTTGTCAGATTATTTGTGAGAGCTTATACATAAGCACTTGTATGATAAGTGCTTAATTAAACTGTTTATTTGAATTGAACTAAAGGGTTGAATGATCTATAGGAAAGGATTCCCATGGTGAACCTTGCTGCTGCTTTGGGGAAAAATGGAATCAGTGCCTTCCGCTTTGACTTCGCCGGAAATGGGTAAGCTCCTCTGCTAAGGAAAAATGAGTATTCATAAACTGGGAATGAAACTTATGATGCCACATTCAAAACAATGTCTTTTATAAATTCAATGTATTAGCAATTCTA
This sequence comes from Medicago lupulina, assembly GCA_958299785.1. Taxonomy (NCBI): domain Eukaryota; kingdom Viridiplantae; phylum Streptophyta; class Magnoliopsida; order Fabales; family Fabaceae; genus Medicago; species Medicago lupulina. Next base: position 53,927,148 of record OY283141.1, on the reverse strand, counting down.
ACTTGGAGGTAAGGTAATCCAAGGGCATACTTGTTGTCATAAAATTGAACAAAAATAATTTATTATTGACTCATTGGATTTTTTGCTGATAAATTATTATATTGTCTTCTAGGGAAAGTGAAGGTTCATTTCAGTATGGTAACTACTACAGAGAAGTTGAAGACCTGCGAGCTATAGTCCAACACTTCCGTGAGGAGAAGTATGTAATTACCGCAATTGTTGGTCATAGTAAAGGTTAGATTACTGTTATGCACTAATGCGTATTATTTGAAACTGAATTTAGTAATGGACTCATCAGACAACTTATGAAGGATATTTCAGTGGCAGTTTGAAATTGTTTTTTCTCATGATAATGCAATAGATTTTGGTAAAATAAATAAACTTTTCTTAAATAAAGGCTATAGAAATCACTAAAAATATTTTATTTTGAGTACATGGGTTAGTAATAAAGGTAAAGACTTTATGTCTTATAGAACAGTGTTGTCCAATCTTGGCCATGACGGATTGTGATAGTGGATTTTTTTACAACCGCCATGGCATTTTATGGCTGATTTCTGGCTTTCCGCTATCGATAACACTGTTATAGAACCAGTAGAGAGAAAGATTTAGATCTTCACTCTTTTCTTTTTGAGTTCTTTGGAGAAACCATGTGATGGCATTGTTAGTAAACATAGTGTATATATGTCTCTAGTATTGGATGGTTGATGTTATAAAGAAGAAGTTAAAACGGAATGTTTGTCAGAGCTTAGTATAGCGTTGATCTATGGATAAATATGATGGAAAACTGTCTGAGATATGGTTGGGACATGTAAAATTTATTGCTGAAAATGTTTTAGAAATTATTAGAGAATATTGATATTAAAAAGAGGACCAAGTTCACATGATTAAAAGTCTTATGTACCTGTACGTTTGCAGGTAAATGGAGCTGAAATTCTCTGTGAATGTGTTAAAGTTTTCCCTATACAAGTCTCTCACAATCCTCAATTTTTGTGCAATTCACACTCACTATGATGATTTCTGCAGGGGGTAATGTGGTTCTGTTATATGCCTCAAAATATAAGGATATTCATACGGTTGTCAATATATCTGGCCGGTTTAACCTAGCAAGAGGAATGGAGAGTCGACTAGGCGAAAATTTTATACAAAGGATCAAGCAAGATGGATTTATAGATGTTAAAAATAAAAGAGGTGAGCTAAGAAACATAATTATTCGTCTATTTGTCTATCATATATTCATCTATCATTTGGGGATTACACAAATCAGCATGTCTTGGTCAACGTTTTCTTGCTTCTTTGTTCACTTGCTGCCATGAACATTTTGACTTTTATGTAAAAATGAAAAAAGGTGAATTGACTGCTTGCATGGTTCCGATAATCTCTATTTTTGGCATTGAATGGTGACCTCCCTCGTCAATATGTTGCTTGTTCATTCCACTGTTGTCATCATCCTTTTCTGCTTCTTCATGATGCTACATCATACTGCTGATTGCTAAAGCTACTAAAGACATTGTCTACAGCCTTCGTTTCTTGTCAATGTACTTCAAATTTCAACCATACAGATTGACATATACCCTTTCTTGTTGTAGGGAAGGTTGTGTTTCGAGTTACTGAAGAAAATTTGATGGACCGTCTAAACACCATAACCCATCTTGCCTGCTTATCAATCCCTGAAAATTGCAGGTAAGGGTTGTGATTACATCTAATAACATACATCTCTCTTTCTCTCAAAATTTGAAATAAAATGCTTCTTCATGACTTGATCAAATATTGAAACAGGGTGTTGACAGTTCATGGATCCATGGATGAAACTGTTCCTGCAGAAGATGCTTTAGAGTTTGCTAAGTTCATATTGAATCATGAACTGCGCATCATAGAAGGGGCTGATCATGAATATACTTATAATCAAGATGAATTGACCAGCTTAGTTTTGGGTTTTATCAAGTTTCATAATGATAAGGAATACAATACATCTAAGCAGACACGATTTGGAAGAGTAGATAAACTTATCCATTCACGATTCTAGTCCTTGCAGAGTATGTGGATCTGGTACCTCATTTTAATATATCCTACTTACAAATAAAAATGGAGAGACTCGTCTTATTTCTCACTTCTCAAGTGCCCACCAGCCAGCCATTAATTATTGGCTGTCAGAGTTAATGAAAATCGACCAATATGGCCCAAGTTTCTCATTATTGGACCTGAACAATTGCAGATCTGACAAGAACTACTGCGTCGTTATTGCCAGGTTATCAATCTGATATTAAACTCTTACTGTTTCTTCTTTCTAATTCTGTGGAGTAACTCACTTTTTCAATAAGGAATAAATTTTCACATATAACGACTTATATTGTCTGATGGGGGTTGGCCTACACACTATATGGTAATCAAAGTTTGAATTCTAATTGAGAGAAGTGCTTACATTTATTGTCTGAAAATGTCTTGAAGAAACATTCAGAATAAACTGAAACTCTTAACAAGCCACAACTTAATTGATTAAATAGTTAATTTGGTCCCTAAGCTGACACTTTCTCTCCAAATTGGTCTCTAAACTATTTAAACATATTGTAAGGTCTTTAAACTATTCCTCCATCCAACTATTTAGTCTCTCTGTTAATTTACCCGTTTAGTTGTTTGTTAATATCCCTAAGCTATGGAAAAACATCAATATACTCCTCAAACTATATATAAAGACAATTTAGTCCCTCAATGTTCAATTTTTTACGGTTAAATACCTCAATAGTTCTCCAATCCCTAATCTCATCTCTTCTCTAACTTCTTTACTTTCAAATTGTAGAATCAATCAAGTTAAGTTTCAGTCATGGCTAGTGGGTCAGTCAATGGAACTAGTTCGAGCTCAACAAGAAGGAGAAGTTGTGGATCAATGTGTAGAGAAGCTTGACAAAAGATGGAGGAGTCATAGAGTTGTTGATATCAAATGTTTTTGTGGTTAAAATGCTGTAGAGCAACAATTACATGTGTCAATCTAGGAAGGAAGTTCAGTGACCAAGTTATGTCTACAATTTTTCTCAACGACTAAAATGAGCTCACTCAAATATTTGTCTCATTATTTGTCAGTTTCGAATACCAATTAATCATTAATTATACCTTTAACAAATATCTTCATTTATCGTATCTCAAGCCATCTTACTACTCTACTATTTAGTTTTTTTTTGGCAAGTAGTTTAGTGACTAAACTCACACACCTTAAGTGTGGATAAGTGGGAAGTTCTAGGCTCGAACTCATACCATGCATTTCAACGTCCCTGCAGCTACCAACTAAGTTTTACTTGCAAGATATTCTACTATTTACTTTATTAATAAGGATATGAGTTTAATGTTCATGCACTTTTAGTGTAAAAAGTTTTACACTCAACACCTTACAACCATTCATTTATACTTTAAAAGTTGTTACGATAAAAGTCTAACATTTATAATGACGTAGTGATATGCATGTATACTAATACTACGAAGGTATGAAATAATTAAAAAAAATATCAGGATCAAACAAACATTGAGGCTGGAGATATTTTGCATATTCCATCAAAGAAAAATATTTTGCATAGACATAAGCATCTTCATACGGCATTTTTTTTTTTTTAAGAAGATCTTCATATAGCATATTATAAAAGCTATCGTGATACTAGGGTGCAACAGATTCAATATTCTGTTGGGCTCATACCTTGAGCATGGCTAATATTTTCTTTATTTATTGTTTTAGAAATACAGTTCTTTCCCTCGATCTGTGCCCCATTTGTTTGCCACTTCTAATTCCAGTGCAACAAACGTTTCAAATTTGCTTATGGTGCACAACGTGACTAATATTCATGCATTCACCCTTATCTTCTTCACAGACAACTTGTTTTATTTCTTGAGTTCTATATATATAGATTAGAAAAATAAGTTAGTCTTTCCCTTTGATTAGAATATGACTTCAAGGATCAGTCACAAAAATGTGAAGGCCTGGGGATTAGATTATGACTTCAAGACGAGAGGAGCACTCATTCGGCCTCCGGAGAGAGTTGTGCATTGTGCCTACTTGTCCATGCACACTACATTTTCTCTACTTGCCTCTACAAAAAGGCTGAAAGCAGCAAACACACCCACACACTAATCTTCTCTTCTTTCTATGTACAATGGCACAGAATTAACTGTTGGGAAAACCAACATACACTTCATTGTAAGAACTCCAAAAACACAACAAACATGGTGACGCATGGATCGCCATTAACGGCAAGATATACGACGTCTCTAAATGGGCCAACCACCATCCCGGCGGCAAATTCCCTCTCCTCAGCCTTGCCGGCCAAGAGGTTACTGAAGCATTCCTTGCTTTCCACCCTCCCACTGCCTACAACCACCTCAACATCTTCTTCACCGGAAGTTACCTCCGTGACTATGTTGTCTCTGACGTGTCCCGTGATTATCGGAACCTCTTCTCCGAACTGACCGAGATGGGGTTCTTCGAATATAAAGGACGTGGTGTTTTACTCATGATTTCGTTAATCGTTGTTATGTTCTATGTCAGTGTTTGTGGTGTTTTGTTTTCTGATAGTTCGTGTGTGCACGTGTGTTGTGGTGGGTTAATGGGTTTCTTGTGGATTCAAAGTGGTTGGATTAGTCATGATTCTTGTCACTATCGTATCATGGCGAACCGTAATTGGAACTGGTTTGTTCAGATCCTTTCTGGAAATTTTCTTTCTGGTATAAGCATGGAGTGGTGGAAATGGAACCACAATGCACACCACCTTGCTTGTAATAGTCTTGATTTTGACCCTGATCTTCAACATTTACCCTTTTTTGTTGTCTCTTCAAAGTTCTTTACTTCACTCACTTCTTGTTTTCATGATAGGAAGATGAACTTTGATTCTTTTGCTAGGTTCTTGGTTAGTTACCAACATTGGAGTTATTATCCTGGTATGGGTTTAGCTAGGTTCAATTTGTTTGCTCAATCTTTTTTCTTGCTACTGTCTAATAGGAAAGTTCCCAATAGAAAGATAGAACTTTTGGGTTTGTTTGTGTTTTGGATTTGGTACCCTTTGTTGGTTTCTTGTTTACCTAATTGGGGTGAGAAGGTTTTGTTTGTAATTGCTAGTTTTTCTGTGACTGGTATTCAACATGTTCAGTTCACTTTGAATCATTTTTCTGCAAGTGTCTATATTGGTCATCCAACATCTCATGATTGGTTTGAGAAGCAAACTAGTGGGACTCTTGATATCGAGTCTCCTTCTTGGATGGATTGGTTTCATGGTGGTTTGCAATTTCAGATTGAACACCATCTGTTTCCGCGGCTTCCACGGTGTAATCTAAGGAAAATCTCGCCTTTGGTTAAGGATCTGTGCAAAAAACATAACCTTCCTTATAATTGTGTGTCTCTCTGGAAGGCCAATCTACTTACCATTCAGACGTTGAGGAATGCTGCTTTGCAAGCTCGGGATCTTACTAAACCAATTCCGAAAAATTTAGTTTGGGAAGTTGTTAATACTCATGGATGAAACGAATTGGAGTGAAACTTCCTAATATTTTGCTGTCATTGGCAATTTGGTAATCATTGGCTTTGAGGAAAGAATAACTGATTTGCAAATTGTTTAGCGTGATTTCCTTTCAAGAGATAGGCAAGAAAGAAACTACTGATACTGGTTCATCTGAGGTTTTATAGATTTTTGTTTTTGTTCAGCTTCATAGTTGAAGTGTGGGATATAGTGCAATGTTTAGTTTTTGTTTGTTCGATTTCCTTATGCGGCAATGGATATTTGTACTACATAACAATTTGTGTTATGCCTTGGAATTCATCGTCGTTTGAAGCAAAGAAAAAAACTGTAATATATGTTAAATTAAAATTCTTTGAAATGATTTTTTTTTTCTTTCCATTTCCTGGCTCCTTATGCTGCTGATTGTTGCTTCTGTGAGACTATTAAGTTTATAATATTGAATGCATAAACAATTTAAACTTGGAGGTAAGGTAATCTAAGGGTATACCTGTTTTATAAAATTGAACAAAAATAATGTAATATTGAATTATTGATTTTTTCGCTAATAACTCATTATATTGTCTTCTAGGGAAAGTGAAGGTTCGTTTCAGTGTGGTAACTACTTACTACAGAGAAGTTGAAGACCTGTGAGCTATAGTCCAACACTTCCATGATGAGAAATATGTAATAACCGCAATTTTTTGTCATGGTAAAGGTCAGATTACTGCTATGCACTTACGCTTACAATTTGAAACTGAATTTTGTAATGGACTGAACAGAAAACTTATAAGGGACATTTCGATGGAAGTTTGAAATTGATTTCTCTCCTCATAATGTAACAGAGTTTTATATCAAAAATATTGTCTACCTTCCCTTTAATAAAGTCTCTCAATATCCTAAAAAATATTTTATTTTGAGTTCATGGGTTAGTATATAGGTAAGACTGTATGTCTTATAGACTCGGTTTAATTATTACAAGGTAATTTATTGAAATTGTGTTTTTTGCTGAGAAGAACTATGGAAGTTCACATTCATAAAATCGAACATTTAGTACATAGTTGTACAGTTTTAGTGAGAAATGTAGTCTGCCAGGTTTGCAGGTAAATGGAACTGAAGTTCTCTGTGAATGTGATAGAGTTTTCTTTATACAAGTCTCTCCGACTCTCACAATCCTCAATTTTCGTGTAATTCACAACCACTAGAATGGTTTCTGCAGGATGTAACATGGTTCTGTTGTATGCCTCAAAATATAAGGATATTCGTAGTGTTGTCGATATATCTGGCCGGTTTAACCTAGCAAAAGGAATGGCGCGTCACTTGGGTGAATTGTTTTTACAAAGGATTAAATAAGATCGATTTATAGATGTTAAAAATAAAATAGATGATCTATGAAATGTAAATATTTGTTAATCATCTATCATTTGTGGATTACACAAATCAGGATATGTTGGTCAACTTTTTCTTGCTTCTTTATTCATTTGCTGCCATGTCATGGTTCTGATAATCTCTGTCGGTGTTTGAATAGTAATATCGCTTCTTGTCAATATAATTCAAGTTCAGTCAGTTTGATTGACAAATACCTATTCTTATGGTAGGGAAGATTACGTATAATGTTACTGAAGAAAGTTTAATGGACCGTCTAAATACTATAATCCATCTTGCCTGCTTATCAATCCCTGAAATTCCTGGCAAGGTTTGTGATTACATTACATTTAATATCATGCATCTCTCTCATAAAATTTGAAATTAAACGGTTCTTCATATTTTTCTGTTATTGCTACAAGTCACTTGATATATACTGAAACAGGGTGTTGATGGTTCAGAATCCATGGATGACACTATACCCACAGAAGATGCTTTAGAGTTTGCTAAGTTCATATCAAATCATGAACTGCGCATCATAGAAGGGGCTGGCATTGAATATACTTGTCATCAAGATGAATTGACAAGCTTAGTTGTGGAATTTATCAAGGTTAATAATGACAAGGAAAACAAACATCTAAGCAGACACAATTTGGAAGAGTAGATAAACCTTTCCATTCACGGTTCTAGTCCTCGCAGAATATGTGGATCTGGCACCTCATTTTAGTCCATCCTTACAAATACGGACATACTCGTCCTATTCCTCGCAGCCAATAATTGTACGTTCTCTGTTAAAGAATATCGACCAATATTGTCCTAGCTTCTCATTATTGAACCACAACAATTGCACGTCTGACAAGAACTACCACGTCATTATTGCCATGTTATCAATCTGACATCAAACTTTTATTGTTTATGTTAAAAAGTTTATGTTCTAGCATTTACTGTGGAATTTGATATCGTGAGTTTGAGCACCACTCATCTGGTAGATAGAACATGTGAAGTACAGTTGATTGAATTGAATTGTTGTTATCACAAGTGAGCAACTACCAAAACAATTGATCTTGGAAGCAGGACTGAGTCAGTAGTCTAACTCAAGTGAGGCCAAGATAGCATTATTGATAAAACTTGACCAGAAAATATTATGACACCTACTTTAGTATGATAAATATGTTACTAAAAGCAGGAGGGGGGAACACAAAATTTTGATCCTAGATGCTAAAAACTTGAGGGGCACACAGTACTATATTATTGCATTATCAAGTGAAGTTTTTAGAGGGGTCACTGTGCTCCCCCTAAGATTGGCCCCTCATTGGAAGCTGACTGTTCTGTTTGTTGTTACAGAGTTGAGAGGACATACTACCTACTGTAGTACTGCCGTTAAAGACTTGCCTTTAGCCACAGCATTTTGCACATTCTATTTAAAAATGGAAGTTCATGTTTTAAAAAATAAATAAATATAATCACGAGTCTCTAGATCTTGACTCTTGAGGACAATATTGTTTTGAAGCTTAATGTGATGTGTCAAGGCTTTCAAGAATCCTAGTATTGTTCCTTTTCGTTTACAGAATCGGTGGTCCAAATGTTTTCATCTTGGCCTTCTGGTGGTTTATTCTCATATCTTCCGTGAAGGGAATTGTTGTGCGGATATGTTAGCGGCGATGGGACATACGCTTAGTGCTACTACTTGGTTTCACACCTTGCTTGCACCATTGTCGGCGGATTTTTCTAGGGACCTGAATGGCTTACCGCATTACAGATTTTCTTAGCTTTTTCTTGTCCTTTTTTATTGTTTTATTTTGTTCACTTCGAGGGTTTTGGCCTTGTCCCCCCTCTTGTAAATGCTTCTTTTCCTTTTTTTAATAATACGTATTAGAAAGGCGGTAGAGGAAGAGAGTTTCCGTTGGGTGTCAACCTAGTTGGGATGTTTTGGACACTCTCCGATACCTAACCTTTCTCTTGGCTTATCCAAAAAAAGATGTGTCAACTTAATCAATATTTCTTGTAGTTGTCAGCCTGTCATTAAAAAGAAAAATAAAAGAAGGAAAAGACCTCATTAACATGCCTATCCACTTCATACAGAAACAAATGTGATTTGTATTGTTTGCATTGTATGACTCTCCTCACTTTGTGTGTCAATATTAGGGATATGATGATTTGTTTGAGTTGTGAATGAAATGAGTTAAGGATAGGGCAAAATTTGAAGCTAAAAGGGAAACATCATTTTTTTTTATCTTTTTAAGTGAAGTTAAAATTGTAAGGAAAGAGATAGGAAGATGGAAAATAATATGACTCATTCTTTTCTTCTTTCTAATTCTCCAAATGGAGTAAACTCATTTTACAACAGAGGAATAAACTTTCACATATGTGGGGAACAAAAGTTTGATTTAAACAATTAAAAATTGAATGACCAAAATTAATCAACTATTGATGAATAGAAATATACTTAATCCTGTATGATGCTCTCTTTGTCTCTTTGAGTTTCATGTTTAAAAAATGTCAGTAGTGTGTCAAACTACGCGTTTACTAGAGCTAATCTTATTCCGATGTGTTAGACACTAAATTAAATATATTTTTTGGATGAGATTCGAACATTAGTTCATTCCGTTGTGATATCTTAGTTTGCTATATTAGACTCAATTTTAGCTGAAACTTTATTATTTACTTTAAATAATCAGGATAATTCACTCAATAAAACTCACTTTATCATAAACGAGTATATTCAATAATCATTTTAAAAATTGTGGATAAATCTTAAATGATACACTTAACAATGATACGGAGGTAGTGATAAGCATACTAAGAAAATATCAAGATCCAAACAAACTTGAGGCTGAAGATATTTTGCATAGACATAAGCATCTTCATATGGCACATTAGTATATTACACTTTGTCGTGATACTAGGTTGCAACAGATTCAACTTTCTGTTGGGCTCATACTTTGAGCATGATTATTATTTTATTTATTTTATTGCATTAAAAATACTCTTCTTTTCCTCATTATGTGCACCACTTGCTTGCCCCTTCTAACTTTATGTTCTAACTTTATGTTGCTCAATATGTGCAAGAAACGTTTCCAAATTTCCGACGCTTGCTTCTAATACACAATGTTACTAAACATATATTTGGCATCACAATGTGAGAGTCACATTGATTCGTCGTGATTTTTAAAAACAACCTACAGTATCTTATGTAAAATTATGATGATATCAATCACGATGACCCATACATTAAGCATATGTTTAGTTTTAATTCTGAGTCAAAACTTAAAAATTGATTCTAGATGTTGTAATATCGATTTTATCATGTTTGAATGATTTAAATGAGAATTGATTTTTCTTGTAGGATTGATTCAACTTGAAACTAGAATTTGTAGTTCTTTTATTCTACGATTGATTTTAGTATTAAATTTATCCTTAGGTCAATTTTTTCACAAATACATCAAAAGATAAATCAATTTACATTCAACTCACTTTTATCTAAAAGCAATTCTACATAATTAATTTATTCAAAATTAATTATAAATATATACTAATATTCATTCCTTCAACCACCCTTATCTTCTTCATAGACAACTTGTAATATTCTGTCAAAAAGAAAATAAAATATAAGTATTTGTATTAGTCAACAGTCTGTTTTTTTAACAGCTAATAAACTCGATCTTCCTTAGACAGATTGTACATTGAACTATTTATGCATAAATTGGTCGCTGTCATAATTTTGGATATTTCCCTCTCTTTTACTTTTAAAGTATAAACCACATGTCGTTGTTTCCTTGTTTTTTCTTTTTTCAGTTCTATTTTTAATTTTAGGAATATGGCCTATCACCAATTCCGTTTTTAAGATAACATAAATGATAAATCTAATGTTTTCTTTTACTCATATAAATGTAATTTAAAAATGTTTCGTAAATACAACTCAAATAATAAAATACTACAATGACATTTTTGATATGTCAAAATGTAAGTTTGAACTACAGTATCTTACTTTTTTGTATTTTGTGTGAGTTTTATCGTTTATTAGGTTTCTTGAATTTTAAGAAATAAGAGTCTTAATAATTTAAAACTCGATCGAAAGATAAATAAAATTTAACTAAAAATTATTTCATCTAAAAATTAAACTTTCATTTTTTTAACAATTTGATGTTTGACGAAACTGGTTAATCATATTCAATTATTTGTTTTTGAAGCCTATTTGCCCACACAGTACACTACAGTTAGCCACAGATTTAAAAGGAAGAATCTTTTACTATATCGCCAATTGAGCCACATCTCCAAAAGTGTCGCTTTCAAAGTATCCCACAGCACAAGTGGAATTCTCGTTTTTTAACTCAATAATCAATCAACACAAGTTACACCCACTACGTGGACACTCACTTGACTCATATTTTAAAGAAAAAATACTACTAGTAGTAGTATCTAAATATATAAATATCAAAGAAAATACATGCTTCTTAGTTTAAGGGTATACTACTAGCTTAATTTTTATTTTTTTGAAGAAACTACTAGCTTAATTTTATTGATACCATGTTTCTATAAATTTTGTGATAGAAGCAAATTAAACAACCCAATCCTCGAGGTAATTGTTTACTACTAGAATAAGAATATTTTGTTTTCTTCAAAAAAATTGACTCAATTCATGATTTCCCTAAATTACTATATTTTAGAGAATAAGATATTTTAGTTATAAAAATAATAATAATTAGTTTTCTAAATTCATAAAGATGGTAGACATTGTTTTTTTTTAGCAAAGACATTGATCTTAGACATTGATTTTTATATACATATATTCTAAACAAAATTTAAAGAATAAAAAATTAAAATATTAAGGAGCTATTATTGTTTTTCTTAATCTTCTGATTTTATTAGAGGAATTAGTGTTTTTTTTTTTTGAGGGAAGAGGAATTAGTTTTGACAATTTAGAATTTAGTTAAAAGGTAAATAAAAAATGTCCGAAAATGTGTCCAAAAAAAAATGTCCGAAAATTACTCTAAGTCAAGGATTAAACTTTGAAGCATTCAATGTATTCAACCTTTGTTGAATCTTATTAATGACTTAAGTCCAATCAATTTCTAAACATATTCTTTGTTTAGGGATTCTTTTTTTTTTTACACTAATCAAGAAAATTAAATAAAATCTAAACTAAATTCTTTATTATTATGTATAAAAAAATATTATTATTATGTTAAAATGTAAAATTATATAATATTTACTTTTTGAATTTTAAAATTAAATTCTTTATTTTTGTATAATAAAATATATTTTTCTGAAGAAAAAAAAAATTCTTTCAAATATTAAACAGTGATATAGAAATTATGTATATTACCATAAATAAAAAGCAATAATTGTTAATAAATAATTGTTTTTGACTCAATGTTAATCAATAATGAGAGAGATTTTATTTTATTTTTGTAGCCTTAATGAGAGGGGCCTTCAAAAAAAAAATAATGAGAGGGGATTTCTTCTTTAATTAGCTTATCACCACATTCATTAGAATATCAGAAAAAGTTGTTATATTTATAAAGTTCTTTTTTTTTTGTCAAACATAATGTTCTTTTCAAACTAAATGTAAGATAAAATTCAAAACAAAAATAATAAAATTTTATATGAAAAAATATTATATATCATGATAGTAAAATGAAATTTCGATGTCCAAATCTCGAACCCAGTACCTCAAAATTGAAAGACAAACTCTCAACCCTATGACTTTTTTTCTTAAATTTCCTTTAGCTCATCAATCGAGTTACTTACGTGGAAACAGATAAAATAAATTAGTTAGATACGGTGATAGTAATATATTTTTTCCTAAAATAAAAGTAATATTTTTTTATATTTATGAAAGAAAAAAAAAATGGTAGGGCCTAGTTTACCTGATTGACCTGTCCCAACCTAATGTAGTCACAAAATCATTACTTCCTACTTACTTCCCTCTACAAAAACAACTCAAAGCACCACACACAACACATTCTCACACTCTTCTTTCATTCTACACTACACAATGGTAACACAAACTGAACCGTTGCTAAAACCAACCTACATTTCATTACAAGAACTTCAAAAACACAACACTCGCGGCGATGCATGGATCTCCATTGACGGCAAGATCTACGACGTTTCAAAATGGGCCAACCACCATCCCGGCGGCGAGCTTCCTCTCCTCAACCTCGCCGGTCAAGATGTCACTGATGCATTCCTTGCTTTCCACCCTCCCTCCGCTTACAAACACCTCCAAAACTTTGCCACTGGCAGTTATCTCCGTGACTACGTCGTTTCTGACGTGTCACGTGACTATCGTGCCCTTTTCTCCGAACTAACCAAACTTGGTTTGTTCGAAGAGAAAGGACACGGTGTTTTAGTTTTACTGTCCATTATTTCTGTTATGTTCTTTGTCAGTGTTTATGGTGTTTTGTTCTGTGAAAGCGCGTTCTTGCACGTGCTTTCTGGAGGATTAATGGGTCTTCTTTGGATTCAAAGTGGTTGGATTGGTCATGATTCTGGTCATTATCAGGTTATGGTTAACAAGAAATGGAATCAGTTCATGCAGATTCTTTCTGGTAATGTTCTTGCTGGTATAAGCATTGAATGGTGGAAATGGAATCATAATGCTCACCATCTTGCTTGTAATAGTCTTGATTTTGATCCTGATCTTCAGCATTTACCGTTTTTCGTTGTTTCCTCGAAGTTCTTTACTTCGCTTACTTCATGTTTTTATGGAAGAAAGATGAATTTTGATTCTTTTGCTAGGTTCTTGGTTAGTTACCAGCATTGGAGTTATTATCCTGTTATGTGTTTTGCTAGGCTTAATTTGTTTGCACAATCTTTCTTTTTGCTGTTTTCTAATAGAAAAGTGCCTAATAGAAAGATGGAACTTTTAGGGTTGGCTCTGTTTTGGATTTGGTACCCTTTGTTGGTTTCTTGTTTACCTAATTGGGGTGAGAGGGTTTTGTTTGTGCTTGCTAGTTTTTGTGTGACTGGGATTCAACATGTTCAGTTTACTTTGAATCATTTTTCGGCTAGTGTTTATGTTGGTCCACCGACGGCTCATGATTGGTTTGAGAAGCAAGCTCATGGAACTCTTGATGTGAAGTGTTCTTCTTGGATGGATTGGTTTCATGGTGGTTTGCAGTTTCAGATTGAACATCATTTGTTTCCGCGTCTTCCACGATGTAATTTGAGGAAGATTTCGCCTTTGGTTAAGGATCTGTGCAAGAAACATAACCTTCCTTATACTTGTGTGTCTTTCTGGAAGGCTAATGTGCTTACTATTCAGACTTTGAGGAATGCGGCTTTGCAGGCGAGGGATCTTACTAAGCCTGTTCCAAGAAATTTAGTTTGGGAAGCTGTTAATACTCATGGATGAATGTTAACTTGAGCGAAGCTTCGTAAGAATAAAACTGATATGCAAATTGCTTAGAGGCTTAGATTCGAACGCTAATTGTCTTAGCTGTTTGCTTGCTGATACTGATAAGAAAGGAACTATTGATACTTATTCTTCATCTGAGGTTTTATAGATTTTGTATTTTGATTTTGCTCATCTTTATTTTAGTTTTTTTCTGCTTGAGTTCCTTATGTGGCCATGGATATTTCTACTACATAACAATTTGTGTTATGCCTGAAAATCCATTGTCTTTTGGAGCAAAAAAAGTACTATATGTTAAATTGGAATCAAATTTTTAGCTGCTGATTGTTGCTTATATTGTGAGGTTTTTAAGTTTCTTATATGAATGAATGCTCAGATATCATGTTTCTAGACAGAAAACAGAACAATTGTATAATTGAAACATACATGATGTGGAAAACTAAGTTTTTTTTTTTTTTTCTATTCAAATCTACTAAATAAATTTCACATATTTTCTACAGTTTAAGTTGTCTCGTGAACTAAAAAGTAAAATGGGGTTGGTTACACTTCAAAGGGTGAAAACAGTTTACATTTACACTTAATCATTTTTTAATGCTTCACTTTTTGGTGATCTGTAATGGTTATGCTATCGATAGCACCCTCCGTAGGCGTTCAGACCTATTTGAATTGCCTTATTTGAACTTATCAACTGACATAAGCACTTGTATGCATGTTTACTAATTTTTAGTTTTCTTGTTAGGAAGGTGCACTCTCTTAACTTGCAAGGTTTGTTGATTCTTTTTAGCAGACTTATATGCCATTGTCAATTTATGTTTAAACTGAAAGAAGCTTCACTTCTTAACTTACATATTGCTGATGGGAGGTTTTTGTTGGTTTGTGTTCGTTTTGCATTATTATGGTCCCAATCCAAGTGTTGTTATGGGCTGTAGAAAACAAAATAACCATAAATGTAGCCAGTAATGTATCCTCTGTTAGATCTAGCAATGGTTACTTCCAAAACTGCTTCTGTACCAATTTGTCATGCTGTAAATTATTTTCTTGGTTCATGTTCTTTAGTCACACCACAATCTTCATATCCTTCTGCTGATGTGGACACATACAATACAAGTGTTTTATTGGTATCCATGTTTTTATAGAGAAACTAGAGGTTGTAACTTCTTGTTAAAGGTTAGGTAATTGGACACTGATTGATATGCTTTTTACATTGTGTCAGTTTAATAATTGCATCAGTGATAAGGATATGGGCTCTTTTGAGGGCAGTCCATGTATTCTGGTTGTGTCAAGACAAATTTGAATTCGGATTGCTATGTTCGGCAATCCTACACATTCACGCAATCTGCACATTGGTGGTTGTTGTTAAATCACGATTAGACAGGCTAGATTTTTAACTCAGTATTTTAGTCTAAAAATACAAACAAGCACAATCTTCATAAAAATTAAAAATTGTGTGATCTCGATCCAACAATCACTCATATGCAGATTGCATGATTAAGTAGAACTGCCGACCTCAAACAATCCGAATTCGGCAAATTTAGATAAAAAAAGCTCCACATCATCTAGTTCTAGGGTGCAAGTTTGTGACAATGACACCCTTTTTCTAACTTCTCACAAATATCTCATGCTCTTCATGGCGCATGACATGTGACCAAGGTGAGATGGGGTCCCCACTTTCCAGTAATGTACATTTTGTTAGTGAAAGAAGTTGTATTATAGACATGAAAAAGATGTTTAAGGTCCAAATTATCCTCAATGCATGAAGCAGGGAATCTTGAAACAAATATACTCCATACTCAATTATTTACCAAATTAAGTATAAAACACTTTTTCAACGACTAAATCACCCGTCCCAGATTTAGTCTTGGCGACAAAAAATATATATTTTTATAATTTGGAGTGCAGCTATGGGATATTAGAAAGATACTCCTATGAAAAAAATCACCTTTTGATTTGGACTAACTCTACTCAATTATTATTGGAATAACTTCAACGGCACTCATGAAATTAATATTTATTAGACATAAACAATAAAAAACACAACACTAGGTATGTTAAAATAATAATAAAACATGAACACTCTACCTAAATCATATCAAATTATGAATTATATGTATCCAATAACTTTCCCTGCTACCTGCTTGGTGCTATGCTCACTTAAAAATCAGTTGAAGAACATTCAAATCTGAATGTGAGGTATTGAAGCATGAATCTTCTAGAGCTAAATTTGACATAACATTGTGATTTGAATTTTATTTGTCTATCTCTCATTTCATTGACCTCGGTTGCCTGTAGCAGATTGAAGCAGTTATACGCTCTAGGCGATTTCGGTTGTTGATTTGAGATGGAAGGTTCAAATTACATACTCAATAAGAGAGAAATCCTTTCGCAATTTATGAATATTTATTAAAAGAAAGACGGATACAACTTTCAAATATGTCGTATTTTAACCATGAAAGATCCACTTCCTATTCATCCCACAACAAACAAATACTCTTAGATGAAGTGAATGTTTGGAATACTTGTTTATCTCTATTATTTGTTATTTTACGATACCAGTGAAGTATTAATTACCTTTTTCGATTTATTTACCATTAGTTATTGTATCTCAACTCACTTATACACTTTGCTAATTGCTATTAGTAAAAGTATTTTAGTACATGAATCTCATTTTATCATAAAAATTAGTACACTTAATGATTTTCTTAAGCAGTATGCACAATCTTAAATGACACTTAATATAAGATGGAGAAAGAAAAATAAATTAAATAGTAGATACAAAAGGTTCAATGACTTGTGTTGAAGAACTTATATTCTGTTTCTGGACATTTTAGTTCCAAGATTTACATGAGCAATGGTCAAGTACATAGGAAAACAACTAAATTAAGAATCCTAGTCTATTACCTAATATCCTCAACATACTTATCGATCTGACCCAAATAAAACTAGCCATCAATGCAAAAATGAAAGGAAATTTGACTATAATATACAGCTAAATTTGTCAGCTCGATAAGTTATGGAACAAAACTCTATCACCTTTGTGGACCATCTAAAATCACTCACAAAATCAGTGTGTTGTTTTCATTCATGGGTAATATTAATGCAACATGTCTAGTAAGTAACCAAGAGAAACTGTACATAACATCAATACCTTTGGCAATCTCAATTCTTCTTTTCAAAGCTGATCTTTAACATCTCCTAATCTGTCACCAAGCCAACAACAAGAGATGAGAGTCCAAAGCTCTTCCAAGAAACATTAATTACAAAAAGAGAAAATACAATAGTAAACCTTCAACGTTGTTCTCCACAATTAGGTGCTTATAGCATAAGCACTTATCATCTAAGTGTTTATATATAAGTTATTTTTATAACAGATAAAACAAAGTCAAGCTGTTTTCATATAAGCTATAAATTGTTTTCATAAGATATCTTGGAGGGCTTATGAAAATAAGCTTAAAACAGCTTATCACAAACAGATTATGATAAGTTGTTTTCATTAGCTCTCACAAACAGTCTCACAAATGCTTATATCAGTATATAAACTAAAATAAGTCAATCAAGGGAAATGCACAAGCTACAAATTGTAGTTAACAAAGCAATGCACGTTCACTTTTTGTCAATCACTAAAACAAACACATGTTAATAGTCTATTCCAAAACCAATTCATGGTGAGGTAAAAATCGATTTTGACCACAGCATGTGAGATGGAGCTGTGATCAAAATCGATTCCTGATGGTCTCAAAAGCCTAGACAAACTATAATTTGGCGACTACTTTTGAAGAAAAAAACCAGACTGGTGTTGTGGTCTTTGTGGATTTTTGAATTTGGAAAACAGACTTGAGGATTAACTCACAAAAATTTGTAGAGAAACAGAACAACAAGAACAATTTGTGAACCAAATTTCACAAGGAACCAAAAAGTCCATCGAATAGGTTTATCATCAAATACCTTTTTAACTTACGCTCCCTGTAGATGAGCATCACACTAAGTAAAAAGGGGATAAGTGCTAAGCACAAGTGTTCCAAAGAATGCCCACTGATAACGTAGTTATTTGCACGGTAAAGTTTCTTGTCAGAAACAGCTTCAAATTTTGCTAGCAGATAAACCCCTGTGCTAAAAAGGTCAGGCTTCAAATATTTGAAATTTATAAATAAATGTTACAAAAGTCTGAGGCATAATACCTATTGATGAAAACCAATATCTTGAGTGAGTATAGTTGGAGGGATATACAAATGCAACTGCTGCAATAGCTAAAGGAAGAATGAACTGGAACATCAAGCAGAGCCGAATATCATCATAAATTCTGCAACCAACTAGCAGGTCATAATTTTAGCATAAACTTAGTGGCAAGTTCAGCACCTCAAAGTATAAAACATTTAAAAGAGAGAATAAGCTTGAGACTATTGTTAGAGGAAGATAAGAACTAACCGTTCATAAACTACACAAGTAAAGGCTGCGAAAAGGAGGGCACACATACAACACAACCCGATCCGCTGGCCAATTCTCTCAATAACTAAACTAGAGAAAAGTGAGGAATATGCCACCATCATCTGCCATCAGTACAACCAATGAGCTTCTTAATAAAGGGGAAAAAATGAACCAAGTACTAAGAGGTACCAGTCTAGATTTTCAGCTAGCAAAAGAAGCGTTTTTAACAGATAAAACACACTCCAGTTAAACATTTTCTCTTTATAAGTGCTCACTTCTGTCGTAAACTAAACAAATGGAGCAACTAGGGAGTGTTTTAAAGAGCTTAATTGGCTTTATCTAATGACACAAAAACACTTGTGTGAGAGTTTGGAATAATTTTTGAAGAGATTAATTTTAAAAAGAGCTTATGACAAGTTTATAAGTTGTGTTCGGCTTATTTCCATAAACTCACTGCTCACATCATAACTTAATAGAATTATAGAGAGCTTATGTGGAGTTTGACCGCATCTCCTATTCAAATATAGAAATAGTTTATACATGTGCAGTGTCTTCTCGGATTGACTTATTTGAGCTTATCTACGTATCAGTGAGAGAGCTTATAAAACAGCTTATGACACATCCATAAGCCATTTTCAGCTTATTTTCGTAAGCTCTGCCAGATAGCTTTTGAAAACAGCTTGACTTTGGTTTAACTTTTGTTAAAGAAATAACTTATTCGTAAACATGTATATGATAAGCGCTCAATTACGTTACATTATTGAAATAGCTTACACATAAACTCTTATATGATAACTTGATAAGTGTGTATAAAAGAATCACAAAAATACTAATAACATATATAAATATATTCATATAGAGAGTTATGTAATGGGAATGCTAACCAACCGGCAAAGTGTCACACAAAACTCTATCGTTATCAGGCTTCAAATGATAATAAACAGAGCCAAAAGCCACCCCTATAATTCCACCATAGAATAGTATCCAAGCCCATATCTCTGCTTGAGAACTAACCAATTCAAAAACACACCTCGTATTAGAATCTAACCACGGTAAATTCTACTGCAATGATGATAAGAATAAGTAAACTAACCTCACGGTAAAAAAACCTCCTTCAAGAGCAAGAACTAAACCAAGAACACCCACAACTAAAAATGGGAAATTTGTGATCACATTCAACGTATTGGGGACACCTGTGCAAAACCCAGAAACCGAAATCAACCAAATTAAGAAAAATGAAATCTTTTTCATCAAATTAAATAGAAAGTGAAGTTTTTTTACCAAGAAGATTGCGCAAGTCAGCGAATTGGTGGTGAGTGGGAGAGCGAGGAATTTTGGGAGAGAAGAGGAAGAAGGAGATAGAGAAGAGAAATGTAGCTACAATAACACGATGAGTTGTTATCTTCAATCTTCTCAATTGTTGTTGTTGTTTGTTTGCATGTGCCACCATCCAATTCAAAGTCCAATTCTGAATCATCATCGTCAATTTCTCTTTCTTTTTTCTGTGTTTTTGTTTCAATGTGTTTTTTTTCTGTGCTACCTTAAACAAAAGAACACACTGTGTATTGTATCGGTTTCTGTTTGTTGGTAACGGTTTGGTTGGTAGTACACAAGATTTTTTTTGTCAATATTTTAAATGTGATAAAGTAGAGTGTCCGGTTTGAACTCCAACCTTGTATATCCTTCGGTCACTATTATAAGTAAAATTCATTCATTAAATGATGTATGTGGTCTATACATACATCATTTAATGAATGAATCTCAAATATAGTTTTTTTGCTTATAATAGTGACCGGAGGGTGTATATATTATATGATGTCTTTATCGATTGCGTTAATTTTGTGTGGACACAAAAAAAAATAATTAAACATTAGTAAAATGACAACCTCGTACATTTAATCAACTAGTATAGAAACTTGTACCAAGCACGAGCTAGAATTTCGTCAAATTTAAAATATTGAGTGAAGGTGTGGTATCATTCCATTTGTATGGTTGCTTCGTGTTTAATAAGACGATCTACACCATCTTTGGCTCCCCCGTAAGGTCCAACGACACTATCATAGCCGGTTCAACTTTATGGGGGAAACAAAAGTAGTTTCGGGTGGTAGATCACAGATGTCGAGAGTCTCATAGAAATATGTTAATGTGTCGGGTGTGATTTAAAGTTCAACATTGGATTCAATAGTAGATGTTGAAGAACATATAAAGTGATATGACTCACATATCTAATGCATTAAGTTGTAGAGTGAAGATTTGGTGTCAAACTCACTTTTGTGGTTTTTTTGAATCTAACGTGATGGTCAAATTCAATGTAGGATCCCCTAAAACTCACAACAATATGATTAAGTGTTTGTTAGTCTTTACATGTCATTTTTTTATTTTGGCTTAATTACTATTTTGGTCATCCTATTTTCACCAACTCACATAATTTCTCCCTCCATTTCAAAATCACCTAGTTTTGGTCCCTCTTTCAGATTTTTAAACATAAAGATGGTAATATGTCATATTTATATTAAAATTTATAGAGTTTTTAGGTAATTACACGGGTAATGATGATTTTACATCACCAGATTGTATGAAAGATCATTTAAAATATGTCGCATCACTGTTTTTTAGTCTAAAAATTGGAGAAAGAGACCAAAACTAAGTGATTTAAAAATGAACGGACCAATTTTGTGGGTTACTGAAAATAAGGGACTAAAACTAAAATTAAGTCTTTAATTTTTCAATCTTAAAATTTACTTTTTGGGTGTTATTCTCTTTCTTGTGAATTTTTTCATTTAAGCTATGTTATTTCAAATTTATTTTCTCTTGGTTGATGGTGGCAAATGATAATGAAAAATTGAACATGTGTTATGTTGGGTTGATAAATACATGTTTATTATATATTTAAAATTATGTGACGTTTTTTAATGAAATCTAATTTTTTTTGGTAAAATAATTATCCAAAAATATCCAACTCCTTCAATAAACTCATACATTTATTGACAACTCACACTATTTCATATACTATCGCAAACAAAACATACAATACTTATTTATTTTTTCTTTGACTTCTCTCATGTTGAAATTTCTTTTGGTATTTTTTTTTTCATTCTAATTTCTTTTCCCCCTTCTCATGTAAGAAAGGATCATAAACTTTTTTCAATGAAACCATCACCAACGAACCTTTTTATACATATTGCATCTTCATTTGATCTTATTTGACTATGTCACGTAATTATGGACACGGAGAGTTGCAAACTTGAATAAGGGATGTTATTGTGTCATGTGTGAGTTAAAATTTTATATTTGATGAAATGAAGGATTTTGAACAACATATAAGTGAGATGACTCATATACATATTGGTTTAAGTTTTGGTTGAATATGTGATATCAATTTCACTTGTGTGTTGTCTCTTAGTCTAATGTGACGATAAAACTTAAGGTAGGATCCCTTGGAAGTCTCAAAATTAAGATGAATTATTTTGTTAGCTTTTAGATCTCATTTATTTATTTTTTTAATTTAAATTTTAGTCATTGGGTATCGTTCGTTTTTATGCTACTTTTTTTATTCAACCTCCCTTATTTCAAATTCTTTCACTTTTGGTCTCTGGTAAAATTTAACAATGGAAAATGCATGTGTTTTTCTAAATTGGCAAAATTCATGCTTATTAGAAATTTTAAATTGGTATTGCAAATTTTTAATTGAGTCTAATTTGTGGTATAGTAATTGCCCACAAACTCTCATATTCAAAGCACACACTCCTTTTTTTTTTCTTAACATTTCTTCTCACGTTAAAATTTTTCTCATCTTATTTCTTTTTATGGTTTATTTTCTTTATACTCATGAAAGAGAGGAATAGAAACATCTATTCATGAAACTACCATCAATCTATCTTTTTTTCACCGTGTTGTGCCTCAATGTGACTTTATTTGGTTATATTACCAAATTACAGATGTAAAGAGTCCCACATTTAAGAGAGAGAAGTTAATCTGTGATATGTGACTGAGTAGGTGGTGAGGAAAATATAAGTGAGATGACTCATATACATAATGTCTTAAGTTTTTGGATGAACATGTGGTGTTAGTCTCCCTTTTATGGCTTCTCTTAACCTAATGTGATTGTCCAACTTAGTTTATACTCCCCTCGAAGTCACAACATTATGTTGAACTATTTTGTTAGTTTTGGATGTCATCTGTTTAAATATTTTATCTAAATATATTTTTTTGGGATGTCATTCGGTTTGATGCTATTTTTATTAATCAACCTTTATTAGTTTATATTATAAAATTGTAGATATTTTATGATAAGTTGACAAAATGCATGTTTATTAGATATTTTAAGTGAAAATGCAGTGTCAGCCTCACTTGTGTGATTGCTCTTAACCTAATATGATATTTCGACCCAATGCAAGTTTCCTTTGTAGACTCAACATTATGATGAATTATTCTGTTGATTCTTGGATGTCATTTGCAATTTTTTGTAGGGATAATTAACTAAATGGTCCCTATAAATAGCAAGAATTTAATTTTTAATTCCTACAAAAGTAAATCGCACTTTTTGGTCCTTCTAAAAAATTTCTTCAGCATTTTTAGTCGTTAAGTTTTTTATCCTTAAAAATTTCAAAGGAAAATGTTACAACGATTAAAAAATGCGATTTTTTCTAGGGACTAAAAACAAAAAATCTTCATATTTGTAGGGAATATTTACTTAATTAAACCTTTTTTTCTGTATAACTTTGTTTTTTAATTTCATTAGCTTTTATTCTATTTTTGGATTCAACCTCTATATGACAACGGAAAATGTAGATGAGTTATGATGATTTTAATAAATACATGCTTATTGGACATTTTAAATTGATGCGACGATTTTTTAATTCAAGTTTACTTTTCGGTAATAATAACCCAAAAATATTCAACTTCAACAAAATCATACAATTACTGGTAACTCAATCTTCTATATACTATTGCGGATTAAACAAACACTGCATATTTTCCTCTTGATGTCTTTCTCATGTTCAATTTTTTCGTATTCCTTTTTTTTTTCTTTCTAGTTTCCTTTCTCTCTTTTCATTAAAGAAAGAAACATAAACCTCCCTCTATGAAATCACCGCCAATCAACTTTGATGTACATGTTGTGCCTCATTTTGACCTTATTTTACTATGTCACATAATTACGACACAGATAGTCGCAAACTTAATCAAGACATGCTAATGTGTCAAGTATGAGTTTAAAGTTATATATCGGATGAAAGAGTAGTTTTTGAACGACATATAAGTATAAGTGAGATGAGCAAAATACCTAATGCCTTAAAGTTTTATGTGAAAATGTGGTGTTAAGCTCACTTGTATGGTTACTATTGACCTATTATGATCATCCAACCTAGTGAAGACTCACTTGGAAATCCCAACATTATGCCAACGTTATGATAATTTGTTTTGTTAGGTTTTGGATATCAATTGTTTATTTTTTTTATCTTAAACTTTAGTTATTGGATGTCGTTCATTTTCATGCTATATTTTTTAATTCAACCTGTGTTATTTCAAATTCTTCCACTTTTGATCTTTGGTGGGATTTGACAATGGAAAAAATAATATGTGTTATGTTGAATTGACAAAATATATGCTTATTAGAAATTCTAAAATATTGTGGCATTTTTTTATTTAGTCTAATTTTTTTGATAAATATTTACTCACAAATCTCAACTCCATAATCAAACTAGTAAAATTATCAGTAACTCACTATATTTCGTATACTCTCGCAAAAAAAGGTCATACTCCTTGTTTTCCTTATCATTTATCTCATGTTCAAATTACTTTTTTTTTTTTATCTTCTTTCTTTTTTTAATTTATTTTCCAATTTCTCATGAAAGAAAGGAATGTAAACATCTCTCCATTAAATCACTATCAACTTGTATTTTTTTTTACCATGATATGGCTTCATCTGATCTTATTTGGCTATGCTACTAAATCACTCATGCCGATAGTCTCACACTTAAAGGGAGAGATGTTAATATGTCTTATGTGATATGAAGTTTCAGATTGGATGCAATAGTAGAAAGTGGAAAACATATAAGTGAGATGATCTATATATATAATGCCTTTAGAATTTAGACGAAAATGTGATGTTAATCTCACTTGTGTAGTTGCTCTTAATCCAATGTGATTATCCAACTCAATTTAGACTCCCGCAGAAGTCCTAACATTATGATGAATTGTTTTCTTCATTTTTGGATATCATTTTCTTAATCCTTTTTTCCCTTGAAAGAAAGGGAAAAAAATCTCCTTGAATTGAATCCATAACCAACCCATATTTTTTAGCATGTTGTGCATTCGTATGACATTATTTGGCTATGTTTCTATATCACAGTCGCAGAGAATCTCACAGTTAAGGGAGATATGTTAATTCGTTAAGTGTGAGTTAAAGTTTCACATTAGATGTAAAAGTAGATGTTGAGCAAAATATAAGTGAAATGACAGATATATCAGATGACTTAAGGTTTTGGTTCAATATGTAGTGTCATTTTTCCAATTCCTTAAAAAAAAATTACCAACAACTTTCGGAAAATATGTTTGTCGATGCGATCCCAATCAGCAAGAACAATTAAACCATTAACTTCTTTCAGTGAAAAATAAAGTTGCGAGATGGTTTAGGTAAAAGAGATATTTCATCTGTCAAGATTGATTTAAATAAAAAAATTCATTTGTTAGTTCTCTGCAATTTTCCAACTCTACAGGTTTAATATAGCTGTAAAATGACAAACTTTGAATTTAGAGATTCTGAGTTTCGAGCTCTGATAGTATCTTTGAAGAGATGTAAATGTAAATATATTTGTGAGTGCTCCTTTATCTCTAAGAACTTCCCTACATTGCAGAAAATCATCACTCCACAATTTTTTTTATTAAAAAAAATTCATTGTTATTCTTTTTTTTCTTTCAATAATGGCATGAAATGTTATACCTCAAGAATTATTATGGTGCAATGATCATTAAGAAAGTATCTTGTGTACATAAAAAAGTAGTAATTAGTGGATGGAATAAGCAGATGAAAATGATACAAGACATAATGACTATGTATATTAAAAATATCTTGTAAAAATAATGTATAGAAAAAATATCTATCAAATTAAGTTCGAACCCCTACCCATGATGCATAATGATGCGAGAATGACAAAACCCCACATGTTAGAATTTGACTGACTTACAAAGTAAAATATGATACATGTTATAATTTAATTGGTTTACAAATTTAAAGGTGACACATGATGCAATTTTTTGATTGACTGAAACAATACGAAATTATCATCACCTGATCGAATTGTTGATTGAAGCGAACGATTGATGACGACATATAATTAACATTTATTACTTTATATGTGAAATTATTTATTTCCTTTTATCATTAGTCGGGCAACTTAAAAGTAGTTTCCGTTGAAAAAACTCTTTTTTGAAAGGATTTAAATTTGCAAAGGAATGAATTATATATATTTAATTTCATTTAATGATACAATTAATTATCACCGCTGTCCATTTAACTTACTACTAATTTGATTTCAAAGAATATATTTTTGGTGTTATAGCTATAAGATATAAGTACATGTACCAATTTGCTCAAAAAAAAAATTACATGTACTATATTAGTCCCGTATTAAGGACATGGATTAAAACTAATTTACATATGAACAATTGTAAGCAATTAAGGTTTGTAGACTATTTGTATTTGACATGTCATGTATTTTTTTTTTAGGGAACATGTCATGTACTTTTAACACTTTTTTTGAAAGAAAGTACAATCAGTATTTGTGCAAGATAAATATTTATAATATAGATAGATATAACACAGATAAACCATAAGAACTATACTAAGACAGATGAGAATGCACAGGGATGTGGATTATCATCGGTTTAGCTTTGCATGTGAACCTAGCTAGACATATTTTGGTGCATGGTAAATGGTGAAGTCAATTAAAATAAGATCTTTTCAATATAAAAAGGAACCAATGGAAATTTATTGAATTGATGTTTTCATATAACGCATAACATGTTCTCTTTCTTCTTCTTTTTTTTCCAATATGAAAAAAATCTTTTCAACATTTTTTTTTATTAATATATCAAATTACTTTGTTTTATTGATGCATCTAATCGAATTACTTTGATTTAATATATAATTAAAAAATATGCAAAAATAAACAAAGACAATAAAAACCAACAACATAACGTATCAATTTTACCACATATAATTTGACTGTTAGATTTTATTATGTTAAATAGTGTCCCGTGTGCAAAATTATAATTAAAAACAACCAACCTATATATTTCAGCAAAAAATAAATAAATTATCAACAACCAATATGATGTCCTTAAAAAAAACCAATATGATGATAATGTCGGTAAACACTAAAAAGAACATTAGTGTGTGTTTATATCCATGTTTCATAGATCTTATCAATCCATAGATCCTTATCGATCCTTCTCAATCATAATATTCTTCAAAAAATCTTGAAAGAAATTGTACTGCTGCTACATGTTGATCCTGATATCAAATAATCGCTTCAAAGATGCGAGTTCAAAATTTAGATGTCTAATTGCTAGGTCTAGCCTCCATGTTACATATTACATCCATAACCCCTGAATTTTGATAAAGAAGTCCTGTATTTAAAGTGAATGAAAAATAATGATAGATAATATTATCAATAAAAACAATACAATGAGAGAAAACCAACACAAAATAGTATAAATAAAAACACATTTTTACCCGAACCACGATCATATACAACTTTCGTTACAACATTTGGAAAGAATTTCCATTTTTTTGAATGAATGTGAAATGGTGAAAGTTGAACCAATTATTTATGGAGAAAAATTAAAATATACAATTGTTGATGCAGATTTTAATTTGGAACTTTTTTCACACGTAATTATAAGACATTTATGGATATTAAAGGGTGATTGTTTAATTAGTGGAAATACACATAGAAAATGAAATCGGTCTTATGTTCAACAGAGAGCATATTCTTATAGATGCCACTTTTGTATTGACATTCATATCGGTATCAATTGTAATAAATGGCAAGGTCAATTATGTGTTAATGTGTACCAATGATTTATCAATAGCCAATAATCAAGCTACAATTAGATGATGAGGTGCATATGTGTATTAGTGATGCTTAAGTGTGTAATATGTAACACCCCGTTTTTCCAACACGTAGATAACATATAATAAATCAGAGATTCATCGCAAAACAGAAAGTCACATTTCGTTCTTCAAAATATCATAAAATATAAATAGAGTTAAATTCACTATTTATTTAAACAACTGGTTTCAATAATTCAAATAATGTTGCAGCGGAAAATATTCAACGTTTTAAAAAGAAACTCAACATTAAGGCCTCAACATAATGAAGTTTCAAATCCAAAAGTGGTTCAACAACAACAACTTGAAAAGTAATACGTAACAAGGAAAACAAAACATATAAATATCCTCATCCCGTTACGTATCAGAGCATGACTCCTATGACGACACGTGAAATTAACTCACATTAGCGGTTACTCCTCGTTATTTGCATGTTACCCACGTAGAGGCAACATTCAAACAGAAGGGGTGAAATTTCACATTTAATAATAATAAGCAACAATTCATGTAAAGAATTAATTAAAACAAAACAACAACAATTCATCTTTAAGAATACTTTACATAATGCCAACAACAATTATCATTTAACTTCATTCAAATAATGCAGCAACAACATCAACAATGCAACAACAATGACTCAATAATACAACAACGACTACTCAACAAATGCAGCATAATTATGCATGTGGTACCAACAGAGCTACAACTCCCTTCGCTAAAGTCATAATTCAACTTGTCAGGCTACAGCCCCCTTCGCTAAAGTCATATTCGACTTGTCACGCTACAACCCCCTTCGCTTGACAATGCTTATGCAATGACACAACTTAAATGCAACGACATCAACATCATAAATTCATATTAAATCAACCACAAAATATTTGCACATCAACTCAAAACCACTGAAAAGATAAATCAGATATCAACAACTTTCATGTTTATGAAAAAATCCAACTCAAAACAGAAACGAGTGAAAAAGACACAAGAACGCGAAACAAGCAATCTACCACTGAAGGAAACATTGCCTACTGTTATTCTACAACCTAGACATCACTTTCTTACATTTATTCATGGAATTACCTACACTTTCAATAAATTTTATTGAATTTAGACCTAATTCCTATAACCTCAAAACTCAACAACAACAACATGATTAGACCCTTTTTAGAATCATATGCTTAAGATTATAGAAGGTTAGTCCCACCTTTACCTTAGGTTTGTTGAACTCTGAAACCTACAAGCTTCTCTTCTCTGACTTCTCACTTTTCTCTTTTTCTCCCAAAAACTGGTTTTCACGTACACTGACTTTCTATTCCCTACCTCTTATATTCTTAACTTAAATAAATTCTCCCTATTCCCAAAACTGTCCTTACTGCCTCAATATTCTATTTTAATTTTATGCCTTCACTAACAATATTTTAATAAACTACTAATATTACTAACACATAACACAAAAACTCACACACCGCAATTATTCAAATAAAATATACCAAAAAGGCACTAAACTCGACAAAATAATTAGATAATAAAATAGGGGGTTACAACTCTCCCCCACTTAGAATATTTTTGTTCTCGAAAATGTACCTCATGCAAACAACTCTGGATATGACTCCATCATCTTGCTCTCCAACTCCCACGTCAAACTTTCACCAACTGCTCCTCCGCAAACGATTTTCACAAGAGGTATCTCCTTGCCTCTCAGCTTCTTCACTTCACGACCTTCAATCCTCACTGGTAAGGTCTCGATCGTAAGATTGTCTCTTACTTGCACATCATCTCTTGGAATCACATGAGATGGATCCGGAACATACTTCTGAAGTTGTGACACATGAAACACGTCGTGTAAGTTCAAAAGACGCGGTGGCAACCCCACTCTATAGGCAACCGTCCCAACTCTCTCCGAAATCTGATACGGGCCAATGAACCTCAGTGTCAATTTCTTTGATTTTAGCGCCCGTCCAACACTGGTCTCGGGAGTGACTCTAAAAAACACATGGTCTCCTTCTTGGAACTCAAGATCCTTCTTTCGCTTATCATGGTAACTCTTTTGTCTACTCTGCAACGCTTTCATCTTCTCTCTAATCAACTTGACCTCCTCAGTAGTCTGTTGGACAATCTCTGGTCCTAGCACCACACTTTCACCGGACTCATACCAACATAACGGGGTTTTGCATCTCCGACCATATAACGCTTTAAACGGTGTCATTCCAATGCTAGAATGGTAACTGTTATTGTAAGTGAACTCGATCAATAGAAGATGACTATCCCAAGTTCCCCCTTGCTCAAGTACACAAACTCTCAACAAGTCCTCCAACGACTGAATTGTCCTCTCTGACTGTCCATCTGTCTGTGGATGATACGCCGAACTCAACCTCAACTGAGAACTCAACGCCTCCTGCAAACTCTTCCAAAATCTAGAAGTAAATCTAGGATCCCTATCTGATACAATACTTGATGGAATACCATTTAGCTTCACAATCTTACGGATATAAATCTTCGCCAACTGAGATACAGGAAAACTGATGTTAATCGGAATGAAATGAGCCGACTTCCTCAGTCTATCCACAATTACCCAAATCGCATCATGTCTTTTTGGAGTATTCGGAAAACTCGTCATAAAATCCATGGATATACTATCCCACTTCCACTCTGGAACATCTAAAGGTGTCAACAACCCAGCAGGTTTCTGATGTTCAACTTTCGATTTCTGGCAAATTAGACATGCATACACAAATTGCGCCATATCTCGCTTCAACCCAGACCACCAAAACAATTTCTTCAAATCATGATACATTTTTGTAGCTCCTGGATGAATACTCAAGTTACTTCTGTGGCTTTCTTCCAGGATCATCTTTTTCATTTCTGCATCATCAGGAATGCAAATCCTATTCTGAAACCACAACACTCCTTGATCATCAACTTTAAAGTCACTATCTTCAGTCTAATTACTTCCAACCATTAAGTCTACCAACTTCACATCTGCCTTCTGAGCTTCCTTGATACTATTAAAAAATTCACTGTCAATCTTCAACATTCTCAATTTCACACTATGTGATGACATTTCACAAACCAAGCTCAGGTCTCTGCACTGCTCAAGCAATTCTAACTCTTTAACCATCATAGCAAACATATGTAACGTTTTCCTACTTAAGACATCTGCAATAACATTAGCCTTGCCCGGATGGTAGTTCAACCCGAAATCATAATCCTTTAGCAATTCAAGCCACCTTCGCTGCCTCATATTTAATTCTTTCTAGTCAAATAGATACTTCAGACTTTTATGATCACTGAACACTTGAAATCTAGAACCATACAGATAATGTCTCCAAATTTTAAGTACAAATACCACTGCAGCTAATCAAGATCATGGGTAGGGTAATTGCGTTCATGAATCCTCAACTGTCTCGATGCATAAGCCACCACTTTATTATCCTGCATAAGCACACCACCTAAACCCAACTTAGACGCATCACAGTATACAACGAATGGTTCATCGGATTTTGGTAGTATTAAAATCGGAGCTGTCGTCAAACGTTGCTTTAGTTCATTAAAACTATTTTCACACTGAATATCCTATACAAAAGCTCTACCTTTACATGTCAACTGAGTTAACGGAAGTGCTAACTTGGAAAATCCTTCAATAAACCTTCTGTAATAACCTTCCAAATCCAAAAAGCTTCTAACTTCGGTAACCGACTTCAGAGTATCCCATTGCGATACTGCCTCAACCTTCGATGGATCTACAACAATACTGCTACCAGAAATAATGTGACCAAGAAAACTCACTTCCTTTAGCCAGAATTCGCATTTTGATAACTTGGCGTATAACTTCTTCTCTTTCAGCACTTGCAACACAATCCTCAAATGCTCGACATGTTCCTCCTCGGACTTGGAGTATATCAGAATATCATCTATAAACACAACAACGAAACGATCTAGATAAGTATGAAACATACGATTCATATATTCCATAAACACTCCAGGCGCATTAGTAACACTGAAAGGCATCACGGTATATTCATAATGTTTGTAACGTGTCCTAAAGGCCGTCTTTTGCATATCCTCATCTTTCACTTTGATTTGGTGATATGCCAATCTTAAGTCAATTTTACTGAACACACGTGCACCCACTAACTGATCCATCAAATCCTCGATCCTCGAAACTGGATACCTATTCTTGATTGTTACCTTATTCAACTGCCGGTAATCTATACATAACCTCATGTTACCATCTTTCTTCTTAACCAACAACACCGGCGTTCCCTAAGGCGACACACTCGGTCTTACAAACTTTTTATCAAGCAATTCTTCTAACTGTCTTTTCAACTCTGCTAATTCGGAAGCTGACATACGGTAAGGTGCCATAAAAACAAGCTTCGTTCCCGGAACAAGATCAATGGAAAATTCTACTTCCCTCTCTGGCGGCACATCAGGTATTTCATCAGGGAAAACTTATGGAAACTCGTATACCACCTGCAACTTATCAATCACCGCTTGATTCTCAATAGACAGGAATGTCATCAAAGAAAACATTTGGATTTCATCATGCATTAACTGCTTCAACTGCTTGGTAGGCAAGAACTCAGTTTCTCCTTCTTCTTCGGCAGATGAAAAACGCATCGTCTTACTAAAACAGTTAATATGAACGTAGTTAAACTCCAACTAGTTCATACCTAGTATCACATCCATCCCACTCAACGGTAAACAAACTAAGTCCACCGTAAAATCTTTACCGAATATCGACAAAGGACACTTCAAACACACTAGAGAAGTAGTCACTGAACCCTTAACCGGAGTTTCGACAACCATCTCCCCAGTCATAAACAACATAACAAGACCCAATTTCAAAGCACAATCAGCAGCAATAAAACAATGTGTAGCACCAGTATCTATAATAGCAATTAAGGGAATACTATCAATGAAACATGTACCTCTGATCAGACTATCCTCATTTGCCGTCTGAGTACCAGCTAAAGCAAACACCTTCCCACTAGCCTGAACCTTCTTAGGTTGCTTACACTGAGGACTAGTATGTCCTTCACCACAGTTAAAGCAAACTATATCATCATGCTTGCAATCCGCAATTGCATGTCCCTTCTTGCCACAACAGAAACACTGCTTCACATCGCGATTACAAATGTTACTCTTATAACCTTTCTCTCCACACCGGAAACAAACAATCTCAGCGGGAGTACCCTTCTTTCTAGGCCTACTCTCGTCATTCACCCTCTGCTTACCCTTATCAGCCGGAGCGTTGTAAGGCTTACTACGACTTTGTTGTTGTTTACCCTTCCGCTCATTCATAATCTTGTAATGAGCTTTGGTGTCTTCCTCATAGATTTTGCAGCTACTCACCAAATCAGAAAAATGTCGGATCTTCTGGTACCCTATTGCCCGCTTGATCTCAGCACGCAAACCATTCTCGAACTTGATACACTTGGAAAATTCAGCAGTCTCAGCATTATAGTGCGGATAAAGCTTGGCCAACTCAACAAACTTAGCAGCTTACTCCGTCACTGACATATCACCTTGCTTCAGCTCCAAAAACTCAATTTCCTTCTTCCTGCGAACATCTTCCGCAAAGTACCTACTCAGAAATTCCCTCCTAAAGACAGCCCATGTAACTCCTTGTGCTCCGTTCTCCAGAAGCGAATGAGTACTTACCCACCAATCATCAGCCTCCTCAGCCAACATATGCGCACCAAAACGTACCATATGAGCTTCATTGCATTGCATGACTCGAAAATTCTCTCAACTTTCTTGAGCCATGTATGAGCTCCATCAGGATCATATCTGCCTTTGAAAGTAGGTGGATGGTTACTCAGAAAAGTTTCCAGCATACGAACCCTATCATTACCACCAGCACCAACATTAGGTTGTTGCCCCACAGCCTGAGCCATAACTTGCAATGCAGCAGCAATAGCAGCATCATTCCTTCCAGCCATTCTCTGTTTATTACACAATGAACAATCATAAGAAAACACGACGACAGTATTCAACCGTCAGACGACACAAATGACTCAACTACTTGGCCGGATGGACCGACCTGCTCTGGTACCAATTGTAACACCCCGTTTTCCCAACACGTAGATAACATATAATAAATGAGAGATTCATCGCAAAACAGGATGTCACATTTCGTTCTTCAAAATATCATCAAATATAAATAGAGTTAAATTCACTATTTATTTAAACAACTGCTTTCAATAATTCAAATAATGTCGCAGCGGAAAATATTCAACGTTTTAAAAAGAAACTCGGCACTAAGGCCTTAACATCAGCAACATAATGAAGTTTCAAATCCAAAAGTGGTTCAACAACAACAACTTGAAAAGTAATACGTAACAATTAGAGCATGACTCCTATGACGACACAAGGAATCAACTCACATCAGCGGTTACTCCTGGTTATCTGCACGTTACCCACGTAGAGGCAACATTCAAACAGAAGGGGTGAGATTTCACATTCAATAATAATAAGCAACAATTCATGTAAAGAATTAATCAAAACAAAACAACACAATTCACCTTTGAGAATACTTCACATAATGCCAACAACAATTATCATTTAACTTCATTCAAATAATGCAGCAGCAACATCAACAATGCAACAACAACGACTCAACAATGCAACAACGACTACTCAACAAATGCAGCATAATTATGCATGTGGTGCCAACAGAGCTACATCTCCCTTCGCTAAAGTCATAATTCGACTTGTCAGGCTATAGCCCCCTTCGCTAAAGTCATATTCGACTTGTCAGGCTACAGCCCCATTCGCTTGACAATGCTTATGCAATGACACAACTTAAATGCAACGACATCAACATCATAAATTCATATTAAATCAACCACAAAAGATTTGCCCATCAACTCAAAGCCACTGAAAAGATAAATCAGATATCAACAATTTTCATGTTTATGACAAAATCCAACTCAAAACAGAAACGAGTGAAAAAGACACAAGAACGCGAAACAGACAATCTGCCACTGAACAGTTCTCTAGGCGAGCTCAACTACTCGTTGTGGCGAGCGACGATGTCTACTCGCTAGGCGGGGAAAACATTCGTTGTGGCGAGTTGGGATTTACTCGCCGGGCGACTAAAAACACTCGCTGTGGCGAGTTGGGAACTACTCGCCAGGCGACCAAGTACACTCGCTGGGCGAGTGATGACATCTGCTTGCTAGGCGAGTTTGAGCATTCGCCGTGGAGAGCGACGACAGACAAGTTTGCGAACAGACCTCTGTTCTCACTCCAAAACCCTAATTTTGACAACCCTAAACCCCAAAATTGATAGGAAACATTACCTACTATTATTCTACAACCTAGACATCACTTTCTTACATTTATTCATGGAATTACCTACACTTTCAACAAATTTTATTGAATTTAGACCTAATTCTTATAACCTCAAAACTCAACAACAACAACAACATGATTAGACTCTTTTTAGAATAATATGCTTAAGATTATAGAAGGTTAGTCCCACCCTTACCTTAGGTTTGTTGAATTCTGAAATCTACAAGCTTCTCTTCTCTGACTTCTCACTTTTCTCTTTTTCTCCCAAAAACTGGTTTTCACGTACACTGACTTTCTGTTCCCTGCCTCTTATATTCTTAACTTAAATAACTTCTCCCTATTCCCAAAACTGTCCTTACTGCCTCAATATTCTATTTTAATTTTATGCCTTCACTAACAAGATTTTAATAAACTACTAATATTACTAACACATAACACAAAAACCCACACACCGCAATTATTCAAATAAAATATACCAAAAAGGCACTAAACTCGACAAAATAATTAGATAATAAAATAGGGCGGTACATAATACATTAAATGAAGTTTAACATAGAAGAGTGTCAAGTGTACTCTTAAAAGTCATGAAGCTAAATGTTTATAATAGAGATATCAAAAATGCTTTTTATAAAAAAAAGTAATACTATATCAGGACAATAATTAGGGTGTCTATGTATAAGAGGTTTTTTTATGGGAAATGTTAAACGGTAAAAAGTGATGAATATTTTATTGATTAAGAGGAAAAAATTAGAAATATTTTATTGGAAAAATAAAAAAAAATGATGAATTTAACTTTTTAAATATTAAATTATTATTGAATCTAATGTCAGTGTCGTAGTCAGGACCCTATGGCAGGGGATGCAAGGTGTTTTTTTTTTTTTGATAAAGAAATTTAGGGCTACAGGATAATGCTTTAGTACAAAGTAGAAAAAAATCTTCAATTCAAAAAACATTTATAGAAAAAAAGGCAAAATTACAATTTTAGTGCCTTAACTTAATTTTAGGTAATAATTTGGTCCTTTATCTTTTTTTCATTTCAATTTAGTCCTTTTGGTCCATTTACATATGAATTTTCAAGCTTCAAATTCATGGTTTTATTTTTTTATGGCATTTGAATCTTCAAATTTATGGTCTTCATCTATGTTGGCATAAGAATATTAGATTTGAAGCTTGAAAATTCATATGAAAATGGACCAAAAGGACACAATTAAAATGAAAAAAAGATAAAGGAGCAAACTTGTTACCTGAGATTAAGTTGAGGGATTAAAAATGTAATTTTGCTTAGAAAAAATAACATTTATCTCTTTTCAAAAACATTGACAGGGCTAAAAACCCATGATATTCCAATCTAAAACATGTCTTTTTATCACTACATAGTTTCTATTGTAATGTGTACTATATTTACTTCTTTAACCTGTGATCAAAAGACTTTGATTAGTATTTCCCTAATAATTATTATTATATATACACGTACTAAACAATTATACACGTACATAAACGTTAAACATACATATACCTCTTATGAATTATCCATTTTGATTAGTTATAATAAACAATTAAATAAAAGTTAAAAATCAATATAAAGATAAACTTAAATGTAAACATAACTATATATGAAAAGTAAAAGTTAAAAATCAATATAAAGATAAAATGTAAAATTGAATTGAACTATTATAGCTATACTTGCAAAAAGTGAAGGTAGAATATTATATAGGAAACTTGATTTGAGAACTATTGGTTAGTTTGTTGTATTGGAACTCCATAGAATAAGCAAGCGGTGCAAGAGAGGTGCAAAGTCAAAATGTTAGGAGGTTCATGAGTATGAAAAGATCATACATGTACATGTAATATTTAGAAAGCTAGAGGGTTCATGTGAACCCCTCAAGTATGAGTGGCGGTCCGCCACTGTTTAATGCAAACCTATTGTTTTTTATTTCTTTAACAAATGTTCGATTGTGTGGACTTTTTTTTTTAAATGTTAGCATACATTTTTTATTTATATATTATAAGTATGGCATTTGACTCCTCAACGAATTAGTTTTGGACATTGTGAGAACCATTACGATTTTGTCCTTTAATAAAATAGTAGCTTTTGGTGCAGGTTAAGGGACTGTAGGGCAGGTAGATAATGCATCTTCTTTTAGTGTAAATGTTCCGATCTCAAGTTCACAACACTACGTTTATGATCTCAATTCTTAAATAATGTGAGATTATTTTAATGTGCTAGAACAATTGTTTATTTTGGACACGAAGGTTTTAGTATATGGCTTTTACCTAGTTCAATTTGAAAATGCTGACGGACAACTATATACAAGTCTCCTTTAAAAAAAAAAAAAAACTATATACAAGTCTCCAAGTGAAAGCTTATTAGCTTCAAATTCATATGAGCAATTCACTTTATCCCTTTTTTATTTTGATTTTTAAGAAGAAAAAAAAAACTTAAAAAATTCGTTTGCCATCCCATGTCTCTCGCACGTCCTTGGAAAACTAAAAAAATACCCCTCTATTTTCATATCTTAGGATTTAAATTGTATTTTCCTAAGAGTAAATAGGCAAAAAACCCCCCGAAATTGTAAAATCTTGCAATTATTCCCCCGAAATTCGAAAATAGGCAAACACCCCCCTCAAATTGTAAACCGTCTGACAAATTAGTCCTTCCATCTATTTTCTCCGTTAAAGGTGATGACGTGTCTGTTAACCGTCCACGTGGCATTGCCATGTCATAGGGGGGTATTTGTCCATAATACCCAGGGGGTATTTGCCCATTTTTTGAATTCACAATTTTTTTTCTATGGAATTAGATTTTGCAAAAGAGACTTTTTCTCCCACTATGCAAGTTTTCAGGACAATAAAATTCAATCTTTAGGATAATAGATACTTTTTTTAATATGTTAGATTTCATGATAATAAATTTCAGGCAAAATCCCCCTTGAAATTTGTCACTTATGTGCAATATGCACCCTGAAATTGACAATAAAAATTCGCATTGGTCCCTAATTAAAAAAAACATCGATATATGAAATAACAACTCATAAAAATCATTTCAGTAATAATACTTAAATAAGTTTGTAAACATAATTCTTCACCATAATGATGTTCCATCCATAATAGATAACCAAGACACATCAAGATCCAAAATACATCATAAAGAGTACAGGTCGTCCAAAATACATTATCCAAAATACATCATCAAAATGCAGTCAACAAAAAAAAAAAAGCTCTTCACATAGCCCCGTATTAAGCAACATTGCTCCAATTTCAATTAAAGCTACTACTTAAGATTTTGAGGTCCCATTCCTGGATTTGGAATGAATAGCATATAATCAGGTTCATTAGTTCCGGAGCCAGACCTTGGGAATGGGACTCTGATTGGAGGAGGTCCTGAAGGTGGTCTCAAGGATCCTTGTGTTGCCATCATGTGTTGTGCTCTAATAGGTGGTTGTAGTTGTATCGGTCCCCTGATCGGAGGTGGCCTTGCACCAAAACCATCTCTGTAGACCATTGGTCCCCTTAAGCCATAAGTCTTTCCCTGCTAAATTTACATTAACATAACAGTTGAGTCCCTGAAAATAATCACTTACAGGAAAAACAGTCCCTAAAATTAATATTAAATAAGCAGTTTAGTCCCTGATTTCATATACCTTTTGTCCAGTTTTAGAACCCTCTGGTCTGTTGAGAACAATGGTTGGTGCCTCCTGAGACAGATGTTCGTTCAAAGGACCAGATTGGGACAGTGGAATTTCAGCTTGTTGTTGTTGTCCTTGAACTTGTTGGTGTTGTCCTTCAGCTTCTTGTTGTCCACCTTGCCCTTGATTATTTGCTTGTCCATCTTCCTCTTCATTTAATAGCCTCTGAGGACATCCTCTACTACTGTGGCCCTGTTGTTTACACCTAGAACAGGTCCATTCCTTGTAAGACCTTTTGAGCTTTCCACCAACAACTGCTTCTTCATTTCCATCTTTCCTTCTCTGTTTTTTGGGCCTGCCTGCGCTTCTTTTAATTGGTGGAGGGACAGGTTTTTCACATGATGTTTGCTCCCAAAATTCTTGTGAATTTGTGGGGTTCACAAAGAACTGATATGTAGCATGGTATGATCCAAGAGAAAGTAGTCCATCATAGTAATCCTCAGGTTTTCTGCATTGATGTGCTATTGTTGAACATGCATGCATGCATGGGATACCTAAATTGAAACAATAAACTCATTATAGCAATCCATATAAAAAAACATGGTGTCAATGTCAACATTCAAATCATTTCTTTAAAAAATTCTTACCTGATATTTGCCAATATCTACATGTACAAGTCATTGCATTCAAATCAACGTCCACCTTTGTACGTCCATTTTGAACTTGATATCTTAAACGAGGAGGGCAAGTCCAACATGGTGTCCAATAATTGCTTTGATATTTCTCTTTCTCTAAACGACTTTGTTGGACTGGACAAAGAGGCCCAACCCTATCAGCTAACTTTAGTTTTCTAGTGGTCATGGTTCTCGAGAAAAACTTTTGAGGTCCAATAATTAACATCACATGAGAAATTTATTAACATCACAGTGTAAAACTCGAGAAAAAAAAAATTAACATCACATGATTTCACTGTTTCAGGCAAAATGCCCCCTGAAATTTATTACTTATAGTCAATATACCCCCCTTTAGGAGCTGCATAGTTTTATCTCTACTACTCCTCCTTAATTTTTCAACCACAATCATTATTATAAATACCTATAATAATGAGGTTCTCACGATAAAAAGCCAATTACACATTGTTTT
Source organism: Medicago lupulina (assembly GCA_958299785.1). Lineage (NCBI taxonomy): Eukaryota > Viridiplantae > Streptophyta > Magnoliopsida > Fabales > Fabaceae > Medicago > Medicago lupulina. The sequence continues at coordinate 53,887,356 of OY283141.1, read as the reverse complement.
ATAAATACCTATTATGAGTATGACTACTTTTTCATCTCATGTGTTTGAATTTTTCATAATTACATGTTACACAGTATGACTATTTTTGGTTAAATTTTTATAACATATCATAAGGAACATTACTCATAAGGAACATAAGCCCCCTGAAATTGCAAAATCAACCATCACAGTCACACTAGTGGTGGCTTGATGACAGCACTTCACATTAAGATATAGGGGAAATTAAACTTTTGAGGCATGAAAAGGAGAGATGGGCACGTTGTGTTGAATACAATATAGACAAATAAATAAATAAAATTGTAACATTTGGAATATTGGTAAGAATATTAATTAGTTCTGTAAGAAAGTCACTAGGATTGGAAGACAAAGAACATATTGTATTGATTTCTAGGCTACTATCATAAGACACTAACATATTACATATATATCCATCTTTATAATATTGTTTAGAGAATTATATAGTATTTTAAACTAATTGAACCATATTGTATTGATTTCTTGGCAGATTCCTTGGCTATGAAGCCATGTACATATTCAATAAGAAACAAACCATTACTCATAGTTACTGTTATAGCATATCACAGAAGCCATGTACATATATAGTATCATATTATCCCTATATTTATGTCTTATTTGCTTATTATAAAGAATAAACCACAACTCACAATTAATGTTATATCATATCACAGAGACCATGCACATATATGGTAGATTGATAAACATGAAAAATTAAATATAAGTTCCACATGACAGTTAGCACATTCATAATTACAGAGTTAAATAGAGTTATATCAATTCAGAATCACACCTTCTGCATATCAGAGATGAAGTTCCAGCCATGTTGCTCATGTTCTCCCAAGTCGTCTTGCAACAAAGTAAGAAACCATTTCCAGTTATCCTTGTTTTCAACGTCAACAACAGCATACGCAATAACAAATATATGGTTATTTGCATCTTGCCCCACAGTAGATAGTAGTTGACCACCAAAATATCCTTTTAAGAAACATCCATCCAAACCTATAAATGGTCTGCAACCAGCTTTGAAACCTTTCTTGCATGCATCAAGGCAAACATAAAACCTCTTAAACTGGGGTGGCGAGTTAGGCAATGGTGTTGTGCTTATCTGAACGGTTGAATGAGGGTTGCTCCTCAATAAATCTTTGCCATAGTCCCATATCAGACCATATTGCTCTCTCTGACTACCCTCAACCAGTTGTCTAGCTTCCCTTAATGCTCTTGTGATTTTTGAGTCTTCAAGCATCACATGATAATCTTGTTTGAAAAAATCATATATCTCAGTATGGTTCATATTGGGAAGCACCCTTAGCTTACTCTCCAATATCTTCACTACCCACTTTCTGTTTGCCTGATTCGTGTTATCCTTGCAGCATGTATGGTCTTTCATATATGTCTTAATCTGGTAACTCTTTCTTGATTCATTTTTGCTACAAAAAATAGTCCATGGGCATCCTTCCTTCTTACACTTAGCTCTTGCTCTAGATGGTTCATTTTTAACCCATTTAATCTCCCTACAGTTGCTAATTGTGTAGTCTCTTACCGCTTCTTTAAAAACCGACAAAGTAGCAAATTCCATACCAACTTCTAGATGAACTGCACCAAAGGTATATGATTCATTGAACTGAGGAAATACAGGCTTTCCACCACCATCACTGTCACAATCAGTGCTGATTGGGCTCTTCAACACCTCGGAATGATAAGAATCATTGTGCATCCATTACACCTTTTCTATTGTTTGTTACCATTACACCTTTTAGACTACCACTGCCTTGTGCATCCATGTCTTGATAATAACTCTCTTTATGTCCCGGTGCATCTCTAAACGCCATGTGATAATCATTATCACTACTATCTGAATCACTTAATGGAACCACGTCCTTCTTCTTTTTCTTACCCCTTTTTCTTTTTGCTTTCCCTTTGCCTTTTTCCTTAATCTTAGACAATTTTTCAGCAGTTGCCTCTTGTTGGATTAATTCATCTTGTTGGATTAACTCATCAACACAAGGAAAATCAACAACAACCTCATTCTCATCCATCCTAATCAACAACAAAAAACACTTTATCATTAACATTGTTAACCCTAAACAAGAATTAGAGGTCAAATAAACAAAATGAGTTCAACTTGCATTTTAAATCGATTAAACCTTTATCATTAACAATGTTCAACATTCTTAAACAATTTCTCATAGAAAATAATGTCTGAAAATGCATGCATCAACCTTCAACCAAAACTCTCCAAAAATCAAAACTTTAAAACTGATTTCCCCTAAAATTCAACAGATAAAACCTAAGATTTTATTGAGCTATAAAATAGAGATGCAGAAAGAGAAATATGTCATTTTTGAACCATAAAACAGAGTTGTATAATAGAGGATTATTTCTGTTTGGATGCATACCTTTAAATACAGAGATGATGGAATGAGGAGGACGAAGAAGATGTTTGGCGGCGAACAGAGTCAAAACGACGGCGAAAACGACGGCAAACGTTGATGAAATGATGACAGTGAGAAGGGTTTTGGGTTAGAGAGGAAGAAGACAAGAGGTTTCTTTCTGTTTTGAAAAAGGGAATTAAGGCTTAAAGTTGGGAAAAGGAGAAAAAAAAGTATTTTTTTTTAATAACTATACAGTTTCAGGCAAATACCCCCCTGTACGTGGCACTTTTTCTACCAGCACTATACACCACGTCATCATGAATTTGACACGTCATCAACTTTAACTGAGAAAATGGACGGAAGGACTAACTTGCATGACGGTATACAATTTGAGGGGGGTTTTTGCCTTTTTTCAAATTTCAGGGGGGTAATTACAAGATTTTGCAATTTCAGGGGGGTCTTTGCCTATTTACTCATTCTCCTAATATCTAGAAAGAATAAAAAATTAGTTGCGATCATTTTAACTACAATATTTTTACACATTTGTATTCTAAAATCTGCTAGAGCAAAATTTATTTTTACACATCTAAATTTTAGAATTCAATAACACCCTTTGCATATTCCAAGCCTCTCTTGTATCAAAAAGCTCATAATTTTTTTTCATAATTGTTTGGCACACAAGAAGTTTTAAGCATGTAAAAGGGATGTTCAGGTTCTAAATTCCGAAGCATGTTTAAAAGGTTTTTATTTAGTTTGAATTCTAAAATTTTAAATATGTTAAAATCATGGCTAGTTTCCCCTCATTGTAAATGACATGAAAACACGTTTTGCATTCTAGAATCTGAAAGTCATGAGACATTTTCAGATTTTCTAGCAGCGAGAAAGAGGAATGAGGTGGAAAAAGAAGTTCTTCAAACACTTTGATATTTCTTGATCTAGATGTGGAGAAATAAGGAAGTAAATGGGCCTCATACATGTTGAGTCCAAAAAAAGAAGTTTGAAGACCACAAATTTATGAAGCTTGCCTTTTTGACGTAAAGTTTTCTAGAAACACACAAAAATAATCAAAAACACTTAAGAGTAGTTAATTACCGTCGGTTTTCTAGTTATAAGTCAGCGGTAGATAACTATACCGCTAGGAGCATTTAAATATTTTTCATATGTTTTTAAAAGTTATTGATGTTCGAAAAGCAATTTTCCAAATTTTATTGTCTTGAATTGTTTCAAAGTATTCTTGGAGGTTTTTTTTTCTTTTTCTTCTAAAAAGTCAAACTAACTCACAAAATTAATACCAAAAATAATTGAATCAGAGACTTTTAAATGAGCACACTCTAATGTCCCAAAATATACCTCAACAATTAGAAATGTACCTGTAACTTTTTTTTTTATACAACAAAAATACCTTTGTTAAAAATTTGGTATGGTAAGTTGGTAACTTAGATCTTTTTATTGCATACTACCCTTTAAATATTTGCTCTATTACATCCACTTTTATGTGATATTACAATTGACATATTTCTACCATATATACGAACACACAAACACACACGGAAACTAGAAACAAGACATATCGGTCTATTACATAAAGAAAAATTATCTTTTTTGGTCTATTACATAAAGAAAAATTATCTTTTTATATCAAAACATTCATGTCAAACATGGTGTGTTTTCATTTTTACGTATATTTTGAAATGTGTAAATTATAGAAGATAAAAGTAATGGAGAAATTATTAGAGACATACATATAAAATGTCACATACATGTATTTTGATGTTCAAATAACACAAGTGTTACATAAAATTGTTACATATACTTTACTTTACAACTACTTATTTTCAAGTATTTTCCTATTTACGTGTCTTCAATTGGTTGATCCTTACATGTATTAGATGCAATAATTAGTGACAAGAACTTAACTAAGTAATTGTTATAACTAACTATTACATCTAATAATATGCTCGGCTAGACTATAACAATAAGTTCCTTATCTCTAATAATGTTGGTGATCAAATGGCATCTTCGTATTTAGAACTAACCCCGATTGAGGATGATGCCAAAAACAAAGTTTGAGAGAAGTCTTTTTTTTCTTCAAGGGTTTGTTTTAGTAAACTACTTAATTAAGTATTTATACCATTCAAAAATAAAACTTAATTAAGTATTTATAAGAAAAACACTTATAAGGATCTATATACAAAATATATGTCTATAATTAAAGAGAGAGTATAGTCGAATTGTTTTCAAATAGACTATAAACTATTTTTATATCATTGAGAGCCTGTCAAAATTAGTTTAAAATAGCTTAGCAACAAGTCATAAATTGTTTTCATAGACTTATCTCAAACACAAACACCCTGCAAATGTTTATGCTAGTAGGTGAGCCTAAAAAAGTTGCTCATAATTAAGTAAATCTAAACATTGACTAAGAAAAAGAGCTTTGAGTTGTATGTTTTATTATTATGTTTTTTGTTTGTTTGTTGTGAACAAGATATCATCTAAGTGCATTTACAAAGACTAATTATTCGAGTCATATAAGGCTTCAATGGGCAGTAATATTCTTCTTCAAGAGTTTTAACACTAGTGTATACCTAAGATTTAAAGATATGTTACCTATGAGAGCCAACCCGGTGGGACTTGAAATTCCTCGGTCAAACTCAAAAAATTTCTCTTTTGTGTGGCTTAGTATGGTAAGTAGTAACGGCCTAACATGTAAGTCAATGATTATTTTAAGACGAAAATGAGATATATATGTCATTTAAGGAGATCTAGAGATAGGTCGGCACAATTTTGTCTTTGTTTTATTTATCAAATATATTTTTTTGACAAAAACAAAACAATATTCATTCATTTAAATTGATAAAGTACATCATTCAAAATCATTAAAGTATTGTTACCAAACATTTTTCAAATTATTATAAATGAATTATGGTATCGTTGGTTAGACTTAATTTACTTCTTCACCTAACTTCGAATTATCATATCTCTATTAAGAATACAAAAGTTGAGGAAAAAAAATGTTATGTATGAAATGAGAAGAAAATTTTCTATTATATTTTTATTTTATACTAAACATAAAAGAAATATTCATTCAAATTCACAAAATATACAAGATTCCTTTCATTTTATATGAAAAAATATACAAGATTCCTGACAATCCAATTTATACGCGGAGAAATTGCGCAAATATAACATGCTTCGAGAGAAAGGTATCTCTGAAAAGGACCTTATAAAAACAAAGGTACGTATTATGAGCATTATGGCATGTGGAAAACATTAACAATTACCCTTAAATATAGGGATAAGCACGTTTTCACCGTCCTCAAAACAACTCAACCAAACAAACCCTTCCATTAATGAAGTGAATTTTATAATACTAGTTGCTTTGCTTTCTTTGATTTCACTCTGCAATCCAACTGGCTTCCCACTTTGCCAGCTTGTGTTGCCTCCACTTTTTACTACTTTCCTTTCTAGCTTCACTACTTACATAAAACTCCAACTTTTTGCTTTTAGCTTTTTTTGACTCAGTTAAAATCTTACTATGTATGTAACTCGATCACCATTTTTGTTTACTAAATCCAATAATCAAATCTAACTATGGAGTTTGATTCTTGGTGGAACAATTATTGGTCAGATTATTTTTATTTTACAGTCGAACTTGGGATGACTAGATTTCATTTTCTTTAATAACCGGAAGATTAATGCCAAAAAAAATATAATGTAGCAGTACTGTATTTTGTAGAAAGCAAACCAGAAGGACATAGATACCAACTAACTATAATCTCAATTTTATAATAACACCGAGCACTTAGGAAGTAAAATGACTTGCGTAATCACCAATTTTCTTCCACTTTCGCTATCCTAATTATTACGATAGGATATCATAACACGGCACTAAGTACCAAAACAGACACTTCACCACGATATGATATTCGTGAAATCTATGTTTGATAAGGACTAAATTAGAATATTCATCTTCTAATTATCCATATTGAGAGTGTCCTGAAAAGATAAGGACCATTTTGATTGACAACATTACACTTAAGTAACATAAGTCAGCAATAGCACATTCACTACGTTTAGTAACAATCCCTCATAGAAGGATGACTTTAAAACATGCTGTGACTAAATATTAGTAATATTTACTACTTTTTTTTTCCGAACATATAACATAAATGGTAAATATTTTGGTCTCTTAACTGTTTGATCATAGATTTGACTCTTGGTCAATGCATATGGAAAATCTATGGTATGAGAGGTCAACCCCTTAAATAAATCTCAATTATCTCAACAGATTAGTCTCAATAATTACGCGTTAGAACACCTTTGTTTGTTAAAAATATTAGAAATATTCATAGGGTTTTGTTAACCAATGTCCTAGATGAATCTCAATTACCTCAAGAGATTAGTCTCTAACAATTATGTGTTGATATACCTTTGCTTACCAAAAGAAAAATTAACATTCTCCGTATTCATATTTTCAATGGTTAAATTGAGTGTCTTACAAAAGTGACCATTTTAACTGCCAATATTACATTTAACGGTCATTCACAAAGACTCATTTGAAAAACGTACAGAGTTGATACCAAATTGAAAAAATATTCATATAGAAGATAAAATTGAGAGTGACATACAAAGTATGATCATTTTGTGGTTTACTCTGTTAACAAAGTGTTTAGTTTGTCTAAAAAAGTGATCAAAATTAGTACTACTAACTTCAAAAGTCACACTAATATTTGAATTTTTTTACATAAAACTTCCTAACATTAAACATACTTGCTTCAAAAGTCAACTATAACCAAATAGTAGTAAATGTTATTAAATCAATTCAATTCAAAATTCAACAAAAATCTAGCTCACCCACACATGTACTATGTTCACACTTCACAACTAGCTTGTTAGTTGGCATGTCATAATTTTCAAAGATGTCAAATTTCTAAACTTTACTGAATATAGCTTGACATATAACTCATGTATCAGATTATCATATACTATCCTCTAACTCTCCTTATCAAATGCAAACAAAAAAGCAAGACAATAATATATTCTGCTATATATAAAAACAGAAATAATAAGTGGTCATTACCATAAAGTAACTTCTTCCAACATCCACAATCAGAGGCTGAAATGAACTAAGAACACTCAGCATTCGACTTCACAAAATCACTAGTAAAAATAGATTTTTTTAAAAATCACTAAATACATATAAATGGAGAATTGCGACTTCAAACTCGCTTCTCAACATATCAAATATCTTTGCATTCTTTTACCATTTGAATTGTAGTTACCGACAAAAAGTCACTAATTTTACATCACAAGAACAATGAAACCCCTAAATTAGCTAAATTAACAAACGATAATAATTATATTATACTAGCCATAGCAACCACAAAATGTAACAATGAAACTATATTTTCATTATCATAATCATGATTATTAATTTATCTTAATTTACTTGCTACTTCCTTTGTTAATCATATCCTTATACCTCATAATAGAATCAATCCTCTGCAACTTCAACTGCTGCTTAAACTTGTTGATGAAATCATCAGCCTTAGAATCAACCAACTCATCCTCAGCCACGGCAGCCGGAACAACCTTCGCCTCTTTCGCGGTGGCTGGCCGGCGTTTCTCCACAATGTCATCTTCCTTAAAATGTGAAAAAGCAGATTTACTGCTAGCAGATTTCTTCATCTTCCTTGACAGCTTCACCGGAACTTCCCCGGAATCCGGCTTAGTGTCGGAATGTGTCCTTGTGAAGTTACCTCCTTGGCCCTGCAACTTCATGAAAACCTCTTCTATAGAAACATGACCATCTTCTTCATAGTTTCCTCCCAGGTTGTCTTTTATATGTCCCAAAACATCATCTTCTTCATGTTCTTCTTCTGTTTCCTTAACTTCCACGTGATGTTTATGAGTTTCATGAGTGAAAACGTTGTTACTGTTGTCGGGTGAGAGTTTTGTAGTGAAGGGTTGAGTAGGTAAGTAACTATAAAGGTTAATGGATTTGAGTCTTTGTAGAACAGAAGGAGATCTAGCAAGTTGAGGAACATGGATTTCATTTTCGTACGTTTGAAGTTGTTGATATTGTTGAGGTTGTTCTTGTTGGGATCTATAAGGTTGGTAAGAAGAGTAAAAGTTGATGGATTTGAGTCTTTGTAAAACAGAAGGAGATCTAAAGAGTTGTTGATGATGGGGTTGTTGAAAGTTAGGATCTTGTTGTTGATGATGTTTTTGGGTGGCATTGGCTAAGGTGGAAGTGATGTAAATGGTGGCTATGACAAGTTGGAGGAGGAGGAAGAAGATGGTGGGAGTGAACCAGCTATAGATACCAGCCCAAAATGTTGGTGAGGATGATGTTAATGATTGTTCCAACATGTTTTTGGTTTTGTGAGATTTGGAAGTTGTGTGTAGGGTGGAGGAGATTGAAGAGATGAAAAGAGGGTTTTGGTTTTGTTGATGTAATGTTGTGTACTTGTTTGTTTTGTGGTTTGTGGCTTGTATTGTGTGAAAGGCTTTGATATTATTTGGCTTTTTAGCTTTGGTTATGATGGAGAGGTGAGAGCCTAAAATAATGTCATTTCTTTAATATAATGATATAAAATTTAGATGAGATGAATTTTAAGGTTGGTTTTAAAGTTAGGATATGTCTTAAAGATTGAGTCAAATGTAACTCATAAATTATAAAGAGAAATTATATTTTTATGGAATATGAGTCAACTTTTTATTAATTCGATAAATATTTGTGCACAATTATTTTTATTTATTGATTGATGAGATGAGATGAGATGAGATGAAATTATGAAAAATGTTTAGTATGGTTGATTTTGGAAATTTTTTTTTTTTTTCGGGAAATTGAGAGTATCGAGGAACACGTGGTGTCATATGATGGGTCTGCTGCAAAGGGACAAAATATGGGTGTAGATTTATTTGTGTAACGTGAGAAATTTGTTGGATTTTTGGGGTATATAATATGAGGCTTGACTTCAATAGAGCCTTGAGTGAATGGGAATGACTTAAATTTGAAGTTGGATGGAATGGGCGTTGGTATGTACTAAAGGACGGTTTGGTTAATGGTTGTTAGTTGTTGTTACCTTGCTGGTTTGGACAGCAAAGCCTAGCAGGCAATAATTTAATTATGGTCGAGTAAATGCCTTTTTTGAGTTTAAAAAAATGGTCAAGTGTCCATTGTGAAGTGGAATAGATTCTTCCTCTCATGTTTATCTTTTACGCCCTCATCACATATGTCTAATTCACGAAAAAATATTGTCATAAAATGAATAAATCCACTAACATAGTCGATCCTAATTTTTTTTGGAAAAAATTAATCTTATCTCTAAAGATTATCTAATCGATTTTGAGTTTAGATTATCCTTTTATTTTATGGGTCTCGTTAATCGATGTCTTCAGTGTAATGATTAAGAAATCTATAAATAAAAGGTTTATCTTAAAAATATAAGATTTGACTTTTGATTAAGTAATAATTACATAATTTTTTATAAAAAAATTACTTGTTTTGGTTGTTTAACCAATGTCCTTAAAACATTGTTTAGCATTCTCTTGTCTATATTATATAAATTTGAGGGTTTTCCTCAAAGTTTTATATGGAAATATTTTTCTCAACCTATTCATGTGACATGTGGCACTCTGATCAAACCCAGCATCTTCATGACATATGGCACCATGAAATAAACCAAACATTCTCGTGCACTTGACATTTAATGCTATTATTTTTATTTTTATTGGTGTTTCATAAAATTATTCTAATTTGATGTGTTTCTATTCATCGAATATAAAATGTATAATATATTTGAACTATTATTGTAATTGGATTTTTTCTTTTTGCACACACGAATCTATTTATATCTAAATTATTTTGTGATTGAAATTTAATACACTTTATTTTTGTTCTTAAAAAAATAGTATATGTTGTATTTTTGTTGAGAAAAAAGGATTTTATATGTTGTAATATTACTACAAAACGGATAAAGCAAAAATATCACTATAATGTGAAAATAATAATGAAAACAAACTATTAATAAGAATTATTTTTTAATGAAACTTTTAGTGAAAAAATATTCACTATTATCATTGACCAAAAATTTAATTGTTTATGCTTGGATACATATATTATAATCAGAAAAAATAAAAACACATGATCAGAAGGGAAAAAAAAAAAAGGCCTCTATTTTTATGATAATTATTTTTTGACAAATTTTTATGATACTTTTTAATGATTGTGTTTCATATATGTCAAAATCACACTACCTCTTACTTAACATATGAGATTTCCTAAAAAAAAAAAAAAAAACTTAGAATAGAAGACTTTTTTATGATACGTATTTAATGGCTATTAAAATAATTTATGGACATTAAAATTGATTCATGGCTATATAATTTTGTAACTGAATTACCCTACATGACAATTGTTTTTTTCAGAATGTTAATATACCAAATTACGGTGTAAATCAAGTCTATAAATTAGACATATGGGTTGACATAATTTCACATCACAGTTCACAACTCATCACACTATTTTTTTTCTTTCTCTATATCTTTTTTTTTCCTTTCTATTTTGTTTTGTTTTTTACTAGTGTAACGACCCGTGCCAAGCACGGGATACATTTTATTTAAAATTCTTTAAGGGGGTTTACAAATAAATAAGTTTTTTCAAATATTATTTGATTTTATTTTAGTTTGATCTCATTTCAAAATTTTGATATTATTTGGTACTTTATCATCATATTTAAAATTGAAGCAATAAATTACCGTTTATTTGGAACCAAAAAGTTAAATTTTAGAAAGATATAACTATTTTTGTGAGAGTAATAAAATAGTGGACAAAAGTACATCTATGCTTAGAATATAAAAACATTGTGAATAATTAATATATTCTTAAAAATATATCTAATTAATAAGTAGGCATGACAATGGGGTGTGGTTGGAACGGGTTTTACCTTCCCCGTCCCCATACCCTACTCTCACATACTTACTTGTTACCCTACCCATACCTAGTGAGGATGAGAAATCGAATCTCATCCTCGTCCCCGACTGGTTCGGGTATCCCTGCCCCATCCCCGCAGTGGATTTTTTTTTTAATAAAAGTGTTTCTTAGCACCAAGCGCAATGTTGTAATGCATTATTTAGCAAAGAGATGTTGACCGATGACTATTATGAAGGATAAGAAAAAGACCGAGAGTATGAGATATGAAAGGAGAAAAGAGAGAACTATGATAAGTGATTGTCATATGAAAGACTGAAACTTTGATTGTGTGAGTGAAATAATATAGATTTTGGGTTTCTATTTATATAAAAGGGTTAATAAATTTATTTTATATATTCGTGAATGGGTTTGGGTATGAGTTCGGGGTAGGTACCTATATCCTCGTTACCCGTCCCGTACCCGTGTTTTAAAATCGAAGAAAACCCAAACTCATACACAAACCCAATCAAAGTGGGAAAAACCTGTCAAATTGGGTTTGGTTCGGACGGGTACCCACAAATATGAGTTTTGTTGTCGTGCATATTCATTAGAGTTCATATTAACTTTGATTTTTCAATCATTCAATATATTCAACATGTATGATTACCTCTATTTTAATCTACCACTACGAATAAATTATTACTTTTTTTTTATTTAATCACAATACTCTCTCGGATTTCAATTATAAAAAAAAAATCTAACATCAAATTTACTCATATGCAATTAGTTTTCTTGATTTGATAAAAATAAAATATAAAATTATGAAAAGCACCATCTATTGGAACTTGTTTCATGAGAATAAAAAAAATATTAAAAATAAAACTTACATGAATTAAAATGTATATTAGGATAAATAACATTAAATAGAGTCAAAGTAAGTTATATTTGTTTTAATTTAAGATATAAAAATATAATATTTATTTTTTATATTTAAGATTGGAGAGAATCCCTAAAAAAACATTGGAGAGAGTTTCTCTCAGAAGCATATTATATTCAGTGAGAAAAAATTGTGAAAACAATTTTCTTTAATCTCCTCCCTTCATTTTTTTTTTATAATTAAAGGGTCACAAATTAAAACGCTCTTACCTAATTTCGTTATATTGTACTGTAATTCTGATTTTGAATTCATTGTTCCCCCTTTTTAAAGCAAACATTTCCTCCTTCTTAAAGTTTCTAACCGAAACCCAGAAACTAAACCTCCACCAAACATGGGGAATAAAAAGGTAGAAGATCTATGTCAAACCACTCAATTACATGCAAGTTCTTTAACTCCTAAATGGTGATCCTAGGAGTAAGGTTAAAAAATTCTTCTAGTATGTTAATGCGGGATAAATTAGCTAGGAAACCAAAAATAAAGGTAAACCAAAAAGTCAGAAATATTACCATTCATTTGAAAATGTATTTACTAAAAGTATTGTGAAAAAAAATCTCTCCATCAAAATAAGCATACATTTTTTTGGTTCTTTTTGTCTCCATAGTTTAACGGTTGAATTTGATCTTAGTTGATTAAAAAGAATTTTGTAACATCAATGCTCCAAAATTTCATTCTTTTTGTCTCTATTTTGTTTTGTTTTTTATTCTTTGTTCTTCATATTTTTTTGTCTTTGATATCAATGCTCCAAAATTTATATTTCCTTTATGTTGCGATTTTGATGAATCAAATGTTCACCCAAAGATTGTTTCATTTTTTTATTTTATTTTTTTCATATTTTTTCATTGATCCCAATGCTACAAGAGTTATATTTATTTCATGTTGAGATGTTGATAATAAAAAGTTCACACAAAAAAATAGTCTCGACGTCTCTCCTATAACTTTTTTCTTCATCTCTCCTTTAATTTTTATCCTATGACTTATTTTATTCTTACTTATGCTTTCATTACATTGTTTATGCTTTTTTTGTTTTCTTTATTATTCTATTTAAATATATGGATGATTCATAAATGAAAACTATAGATTTTTTTTTTGTTTTTTATTTGATTTTTGTTGATTGACTATTACTTAATGAATTGATATGTCGAAAAACTAATCTCAATATATTGATTTAGCTTTTACACATGAACTCTTATTTGATAAATTCTTAACACATCACCCGATATGTTAAATATCATCCTGATGGTTGCACACAATTGGTTCAGATCATCTAAATTGGACAAACCTTTTCTAATAAAAACACATCTTAACTTCACATTGATTTACTATGACGACTTTTCATTTATCACAATTTCTTCGGTAAAATGTATCAAAAACTTCAATCATTCGTTGAGAAATTGACATGGTTTTCCTAGACACGTAATCGTGACTTCTAACTCTAAAGAAATGTCCCAATTAATGTAATTAACGGTTTCCTTTTACAACTAATTACTAACATTTGTCATTAAAAAAATTATTTGTTTTATATGATATATGATTTTTTATTAATTTAATATATTAAAGATATAACTTTTATTATGTATTTCATTTGCAAATAGTATTCAACATAATTTTCAAATTTAAAATAGCAAATTAAAGATATTTTAAGCATATTTTTTAACAAGCTTTTTAGACAAAAATTTTATTAAGAAAAAAATGAAAAATAAAAAAACTAAAGAACATAAATCTAGCCTAATAAACAATTATGGACATAAACCGGGTTCAAAAAAGAGGTAACATAATATTTTCCATTAATTTCAGTGATTGTCTTTGTCCCAATTATCTTTATTGTCACTTTAAACTTCATTTATCACAAATTAACTTTACGCACAATAATACAGGAGAATAGTCACGAAGTGAAATTAATTTGGATGAAAAATTTATATGTACGCAATAATGCCTTGAACTTTATTGACATTTTTCAACTCATTATATAAGTTTCTTATATGTAACACTATCATAACTAATTATAGTTTACATATATTTTTTTGTTTTGTATCATGAGAATTGATATAAAATTCGGCTGCATTTTTTCATGCGAATTGAAAAAATTTATGTGTCAAATTTAAGGTTTTTTCTCTCTATAAAATTAAATAAATTTGATAGCATCTAAACTAGGCACAAGATATGTAAGTAAGAGATAAAAAAAACAACTATAACATGTAGGAGAACATGTACCAACATAGTTGTTATAATTTAATAAGGGAGCAAAAATTAGTAGAATCATTGTCTATATTCCACATATAGGAAACATCATTTAAGGGTCAAAGCAAAACATTTTTGTTTTTCTCTATGAGGAATGATTTGGTGGTATCATATTTCTTTTCATAAAAAAGTTCATATTTTTTGTAGAAGAGAAAAAAAAAACTGTGATAAGAAGGGTAAAAAAAACATTTTTTTATTTGTATATAAGGAATAATTGAATTAATAGTACATAAAAAAAACATTATTTAAGTTCATATTATTTATTCCCTCAAAAAAAAGTTCATATTATTTATGGAAAAAAATAAAAACATTTGTGGTAAGTATGAAATAAATTACTCATACGTTTTTTATCTACTCATATGTTTTTAAAAACATCTTTATACTTTTTTTCTTCATTTTCACATGATGTAATTTTTTTATAATATATATTATAAATTATTTTTGAAACAAATTTTGGATCTTTACGTTAATGTAATGATTTTTTTGAATTTTTTCTATAGATATTGATTCTAATTTCACGATTCTTCACACAATTATATTGGACTAAAGAATTCAAAATTCTTTTCAATTTTATTGTATTTTGGAGTTTTCAACAATACTCACTATTTTTTTAAAAAAAAAACTAACTACTCTCATTTTTTCAGTGGGTCCAAGACCAATAATCTTAGAGTTTCGTTGTTCGTCTTTTGTTTGTTTTTAATGTATCAAACTGTAAGCATCTATTGTCACTAGACATCTATTGTCGCTATGTATTCAATTAATACACATGTTTGTCTTCATTTTCACTTATTCAAGTGTCAAACAAGCACATAACAAGAAATAGTAGGAAAAACATTGGGAAGAAAAATAATTGGTGTTGAATAGATAAGGAGATAAATAGAGAGTAAATTAAACGAGGTGTTGAATGAATGTTTGAGAATAATTGGTGTTCAAATATAAGAGTTGTTAAAGATATAATTTAATTCATTAAATCAAGATAAAATGAAGGGTGTGGATGTGAGTAACTTTTTTTTTTTTTTGTATGTGAACCCTCTGATTCTCATGGAAAGAGATTTGTCGACCATCTAGAGAATGAACTAAAAAAGATTATATACACGGTAAAAATTTCCAAATCCTCTAAAAATAATATATATATATATATACATATATATATATATATATATATATATATATAAAGAAAATCAGCAAACCCTATTGTCGATTGTCAGATCATTTTCTATCTCATTTCCATTTATTTTATTATTTAAATCACTTTCATATTTATTTTTATTATATATGTCCAAAAATTGATTTTTCTACTCAAAGTTAAAATTATTAGTCTTCTAAACAGACTTTACAAATATTAATTAGTCAATAATTTAAAACAACCTATTTAGAGAGAAAGTATTGTTCAGCTTATTTATTTCGCCTCTGTGCTGGTTTCTTTCTTTTTTATTAGGCAAATATTACTTGTTAGTAAATTTATAGATGGGAGGGAAAAAATGTTAGTTTTTGGGGTTCGAACTTGAAAACTCCGACTTAAATTCTCTTCATCGTCCATTAGGTCTCCTTCGTACTTTTAATGGATTCTACAACCAAATTAAGTCGTCAAAATAATTAAAGAGACGATTATATCTTGAGAATAATAAGAAAATGGATAATTATGTCGTCCAATATAATAAGTAAGAAGGGATACAAAATTATATCTCTGACAATCATTAAAAAAAATTGATGCCGTCACAAAAATATTTTTAAGCATAGTGAGATAGAGACTAGATTTTTTAATTTATTTTTGGAACTAAAATGTGCTTTTATTTTTATTTTGTCAACTAATCATAGCACATTGCCGTTTTTTCATGGTTTGTCCCCCACCAAAGATCAAAGGTGAAGGAATTTGAAATAAAATAATTTTTTTAATTAATATAAAAAAATTAAACAAGTGACACAAAAAGGCTAAGAAAGTAATTCATCATAATGTTCAAAGTTCTGCGGGAGTATAACATGAGTTGGATCATCACATTTGGCTAAGAAAATCTCCACAAATGACATAACACCATATTTTGACCCAGAACCTTAAGACATTAGGTACATGATCTAACATAGATGTTTAACTTACACATGACACATTAACATCTCCCTTTTCAGTGTGAGATTCTTTGTATTTGTGTCTTGGTGAGATAGCCTAATAAGGTCAGAGGCATAATATTGTAAAAAAGGTGGGTTGGTAGCGGTTTCAAAGAGGGATTTTTTTATTTCTTTGATGAGAAGAGAGAAAGTAAATTAGAAAAAGAAAGAAGATGAAAAAGGAATTTGAACATAGAGAAATAATAAGGGAAAATAATAAGTTGTTGTTAGTTTTATGAGTTTGTTGAATGAGTTGGAGATTACTGGGTAACTATACTACCAAAATATTACACTTATTAAAAGAATTCCATATCAATTTGAAATGACTAATAAACATGTATTTTGTTAACTGTATAACACATCTACGTTTTTCTTTTGTGAGATCCCACAAAAGACCAAAGATGGATAATTTTTAATAAATGAATAGAATGCAAAAGCATAAAGAGAAAGACATGATGTTCCAACTAGGTTGACACATGATAACTAACTTTCTCTTTTGCCTATACTCTAAAAACGGCGAAGATATTTAAAATAATACATGTTGAAAAAAAAATTGTCTTGAGAAAATAATTGCACGAAAGTGAATGAAATCAAAAATATAAAATTCAAGATAAAAAAAATTAAACAAATGACACCAAAAAATAACATAACAAATTATTATAATGTTGGTATTTCTCATAGAGCTTACATTGGGTTGTATCATTGTACTAAACTATATCATAAACCACACACTGGAGATTAATATTACATCTTAATTCAAAATATCTAGGCACGTATATATGGGTCATTGTACTTTAACTCATACTTGACATATTAACATCTATGATCTATCCCTCAAATGTGTGACTCTCTGTTTCCATAATTATATGACATAGTCAAATAAGGTCAAATGAAGGCACAACAGATAAAAAAAGTGGGTTGGTGGTAATTTAATGAAGATAGATTTACGTTCCTTTCTTTTATGAGAAAAGAAAAAGAAAATTAGAAAAAGAAAGAAGTGGAAAAAAAAATTGAGATAAATGACATCGGTAAAAAAAAAGTGTGTTTTGTCCATGAGGTTATAAAGGATAAAGTGAGTTAAATGAGTTAGAGATTTTTGAGTAATTAACTTCCCAAAAATTAGACTTAATTAAAAAAACACAATAACATTTAAGAAATTCTAATAATTAAGCACATATTTTGTTAATTCAGCATAACATGTTAGAGTTTTTCTACGGTTAAATCCGACCAAAGACACAAAGTGGAAAAATTTAAAATAATAGGGATTAATCAAAAAAATTGCATGAAAATGAACAACAACCAAAAATTTAAATTTCATATAAAAATCAAACATATACTCTTATATTGGTCATCTCATTTATATGTGTCTCAACATCTACTATTGTATCTAATGTGGAAATTTAAATCACAATTGACATTTTAACATACCTTTTTTAAGTGTGAGACTATTTGCGTCTTTGATCTGGTGACATAACCAAATAAGGTCAGAAGGAGGCATAGCATGGCTAAAGAGGTGGATTAATGGTGATTTCATGGAGAGTGGTTTATAATTCTAACTTTCACGAAAAGAGAGATATGGAATTAGAAAAAGAAAGAATATGAAAAAGCATTTTGAAAATTGGAGAAAAGATAGGAAAAATGTAGTGAGTGTTTCGTTCGTGGAACTATTAAAAATAGAGCGAGTTATTTGTAATTTTATGGTTTAGTTGTAGGAGTTGGAGATTTACGAGTGATTATTCTACCCAAAAAAATATACTCAATAAAAAAAATGTCACATAATTTTAAAATGCCACTTTGTCAACTCCGCAGAACACATGTATTTTTTCATTGTTAGAGCTCACCAAAAGGCGAAAGTGAAAGTATTTTAAACAATAGAAGTTGGATAAAAGTGAATAACTTCCAAAAACATATATTTAATATAAAATAATTAAGCGACTTCCAAAAACATATATTTAATATAAAAAAAATTAAGCAAATGAAATCCAAAAACTAACAAAATCATTCATCAAGATGTTCAGAGTTCTTAGAGTGCCTACAATGAGTTTGATCATCATATTTGATCAAGAGAAACCCCACACGTGAAATTCACACCACATCTAAACTCAAAACCTTGAGATTTTGGCTATAGTAGTCCTCTCATTTAAATATTTTTCAATATCTACTGTTACATATAATGTAGAAGTTTAAATCACACATGACACATTAACGTTTTTCCCTCAAGTGTGAGACTATTTGTATTTGTGATATAATGAGATAATCAAATAAGTTCAAAGGCACATCAAGTTGAACAAATATGGTTGGTGGCAATGTCATAGAGGGGTGTCTTTGTTCTTTTCTTAATGGAAAGGAGAAAGTAAATTAGAAAAATAAATAAGATGAAAAAAGAATTTGTGCAAGAGACAAATGATAAGGGAAGAACTAAGGAGTGTGTGCTTTATTTGTGAGAGTATAAGGAATATAATGATTTGCTGATAATTTTATGAATTTGTTGAAGGAGTTGGTAATTACTGGGTAATTATGCTACCAAAATAATAGATTCATTAAAAAAATGTGGCATCAATTTCAAATGTCTAATAAGCATGTATTTTATCAATGTAGCAGAACACGTCTACTTACATTTTTTCATTAAGAAATCGTACCAAAAGACCAGAAGTGAAAGAATTTAATATAATAGAGGTTGAATAAAAAATTGCTTGAAAGTGAATGACATCCAAAAACTAAAATTTAAGATACAAAATTAAACAAATGATACCAAAAAACTAACAAAACAAATCATCATAATGTTGAGACTTTCGTGAGAACCTTTATTCGGTTGTCGTAACATCAGGTTAAAAGCAAACACCCAAGTAAGATTGACATCACAGCTTCGCCAAAAATCTTAAGACATTAGATATATGAGTCATCTCACTTATATGTTGCTTAACATCTACTATTGCATTCAATGTGTTATTTTAACTCATACTTGACACATTAACATTTATTCATTAAGTATGAGATTCTCCGTGTCTGAAATCCACCACCATGAACCACTTTCGCTCCCTAAAAATGTTGAAGTGGATATGATATCACCATTTGGACTTACGAGCAGCCAACACTTATGTGAATCGACACATTTCAGAAAGAGCAATCACACAAGTGAAAATGATGTTACGTCTTCATCCAAAATTTTAAGACTTAAGTATATGATTTATTTTTCACTTATTTGCTCTTCAACCTCCAATATTTTATTCAATGTTAAGATTTAACTGACACTTGATACATTACAATATTCTCTTTATTGAGGATGACGAAATTCTAGCCCGTGCTTGGCACGGGTGTCCATACTAGTTTTATTACATGTGTGTGCACGCACACATATGTGTGCGTGACCTGAAAAACAATAAGGTATCAAATATATGCTCATATATAACACTCAAAATTTCGAAGATGCATATGACCACACTTATCTATCACACAAATATTTTTTGCTTTTTATTTTATTTTATGTAATCCATCATTGTTTATCTATGTTAGACACACTCAATTATCTCATATACCTCATCTCTTTCTTTCCTCTTCTCTCGACCATTTCTCGCATTATTTAGTGTTCACTTCATAGAATTGCTGAAGCGTGGAAAGTATATATTGTGACTTGTTCTTATGTTTATGAAGGGGCTTGATACGACAAAGTAAATAATACATTGAATGACGACTATGACAATAATTTTATATGATAAGTAAGTACTTATAGAAAATGATATGACAATAAGTAAATACACTGATGGACTAATATGACAGTATTAACATAACATTTTAATGTCAGATACTATTCTAACTAGCTTAATGCAAAATTATGGACAATTTTAATTTTAGAATTTCAATTCATTGAGAGACTAGTGTGGTTATTCGTTACACATTCATTCATGAATGAATATGACTATTTACCCCATTATTATGTATATCTGAAATACGTAGTATATAATAAAAGAATATATGTCATCCAATTTTTATGGGCATATCAAACTAACAGAGGGTGCAACCATGAAAATGGTATTGTAACTAGCACGAAACGACACACAAGATTCTAATTGCAAGCCCAATCAAAGAGCTCAAATTATATCATATCATTCACAAAAGATTTTATTTTATTTTTAATTTTAATTTAATTAATTTAAATGTTAAAACCCTACTCAACGTGGTCATTTTACGTATCAGAAGCAAACGCTTTCCCGGGAAACGCTGCCGGAATCATCGTCATCGCCCGCCAGGTTTTCCACTTTCACCTTCCCCTCCCCTGTCACGGCGGCCGCGGTTTGCGTCGGCGGCCCTCTTCTAACTTTCTTACTTTCAATTGGTGTGTGTGTGTGTGCGCACTTTATTTATTAAAATAATTGTTTTTTCCCCCTTTTTTGGTAGTAGTACACAAGAGAAGAGGTTCCATGGAGAACGGAGATATACCTGAGGATGCCAACGAACGTATGAATATATTGATTATTATGTGTTTGAATTTTGCTATGTTTCTATATATTCAATTGACTTTGATTCTTGTGTTTTTTGTATTTTGGCATTTACAGATTGCCCAGGTCCTCAGTCTGATTCTGCTGGAAAATCTGATGCATGTGAAGGTTGCCCAAATCAGCAAATTTGTGCCACTGCTCCTAAAGGACCTGACCCTGGTTGGTACTCTCCACCTTTATCTTATGCTTTTATGTTTATTTCCAATAACCTTCAACTACAATAAAAAGTTTATACTTAATCGTTTATCATGTAGGTGCTTATATATAAGCTATTTTGATAACAAACGATAAAATAAAGTCAAATTGTTTTCATATAAACTATGAGCCGTTTTCGTAACTTATCCCGGAGAGTTTATGAAAATAAGGTGAAAACAGTGTAGTGTATGGATATGTCGTAAGTTGTTTCCATAAGCAGTCTCACAACAAGTCACACATGGTTATGTTAGCAGACAAGCACAAATATACCAATTGAAACAAGCCCTTATCTATGTAAGATTGTTCAAACATACTTTAGGTTCGAGGATTTGGGACTGTTTTTGAGTATTTTTTAACCTTGGTGCTCATGTACTAGATATTATAGTGTGATTTCTTTCCAGGCTCGTCATTATCATTGCTTGTTTGGCAAAAAAATGGAATAAAATCAGCTCTTTCATTTTCATAGTTCATGGTGTTGTCGTATGAAGAGTTTTAAAGCCAGGACTAGTGAAACATTTTATGTGATATTGTTTTGCTTAGTTGTTTATTGTTTGGTCTTGTTGTAGGGTTATTAATTCCTTGGGCATTTGATAGTTGGTATAGTTTTGTGTAGAGGATTTGTTCAATTTGTGAAGTTTGAAATCCTTTGACAACTATGAAATGAACCATGTGTTGGACATCATTCAATCCAACTTAATAATTCACGACTAGAGGTGGTAATTGATATGATAATAAGCTTCATACTGATTTCCGCACTTGCCTGATGCTGAAGCTAGCGGCCTTATACACAAAAGGGAAACAAAGTGACATTATATAGGCATTTGCTCACTCAAAGTGAAAGAATAAGAGACAACACACAAAAAGATAGGAAATAGAATTCCTCGTTTGGTGGTAGACATCCTTGTGTTTTTAGTAGATGCAGATTTTAGCAAACGTGTCATGGTAAAATTCTCAAAGTCCTAAACCATAGCTAGTGTGTTGCTCATGTGGGAGGGTGATGGACTTTGAACACCTACTAGAGGCTCCCAGAATAGAATGCTTCCTTGCTCAGGAAAAAGATGGTTGCATTTGCTTGCATCGAAGAGCTTTTGTTGCACCTCTGTATCCAAGCGCTTCATTGATAAAGACTTAAGCCATCTGGCTATAATAAAATACTCAAACCGTAGTTTGTTTGTTCACTTCACTGTATTCCTCATTGGAAAGGGATGTTGACCTTGAGCATCTGCTACACGCTCTCAAAACAGAGTTTGATGGAGACCCGAGTGAGGGCTGATAAGTAAAAGGGGTATATTGTAATAAAGAGTGTGTTTAGGATATTAAATAAAGAGTGTGGTAGGCTGCTTAGTTGGCAGGTTTATTATGCCTCAGTTGTATAAATGGTGAGTGAGGCTAGTGAAGATTGATGGGGACTGAGGAATATTGGAGTGAACCATTACGGTTAGGCCAAGAGAGATTTTTCTCCTTTTAGGAGCGTGGTTTTGGTGTAGATTGGGATTCTTTACCTTATACAGTTTTCCTTCATCAAATAAATACACTCTATTTTCCATTGTTTGATCTATTTCTATACTCGATTTCTGCTTCTAAATGTTGGTTTCCCATCATATTGCATCTTTGATTTGTGACAAGATGTGTGTAAATCACTGCATCAAATAGCATTATGCCACAGCTCTGCATCTAATACTTTTCCACCTTTGCTCTTTAAATATTCTATTTTGGCTCTAATGAACCTAGGTGTGATTCAGCATCTTACATCGTTTAAAATTATTCATTGCACAATCCAGGGAACTGAGAGGTACATAGCAGTTTTTGATCTATGCTATGAAATCAACGAGTAACAACCATGAACTAAATTAAATTTCAGTAGACTTTTTGAAATGCCGTTAGACAAAGATAAGCCTGTCGCTGAAATGGTTGTAGTGGGTTTGGGTGGGGGGGTGGTGAAGTGAAATTGGATAAGGAGGTTGTTTCAATGGGAGTGGTTTGTAATGGAGTAGTGTTAGGGGTTGATTCGATGGAGAGAGAGTTAGATAGGTGGAAGTGGGAAGGAGGGAGTGATTCAAACTACACAGTGAGAGATGCATACTTTTTGTTGATTGAACATTGAAGAAGAAATTGAGGAAGTGGAGTGGGCTTAAGAGGTTTAGAATCTTTTGATCCCTTTGAAAATGTCGATGGTAGTTTGGAGGCTTTTCCAAAATAAGCTTCCTACTAAAGATGATCTAAGCAAAAGAGGGATTAATTTGAGTGCTTCATTATTGTGTGTTGGAGGCTGTGGTAAAGTCGAAGAAGGAGGTATTGAGCATTTTTATCTATTTAAAGGATTGGCGAATGACATTAAAAAGGCTAGAGAAATGCTAGTTGTAATTTGGTTTAGAAATATTTCGGTAATTTGGAAAGCAAGAAGTGCAATGATTTTCAATCAAGAAGGATTCAATTTTTTTCTGTTTACCTGCATTATTTTGCAGGTCGTATGGTATGTTGGATTGGGGGTTATTTGATTAGATCTGCGGGTTAGCTAGGAAGTTTTGTGTTGGTGTTGAATTGTATCAGTTTTTCTTGTAGTAGTTTGGTTTGGGAGATTTTTGTCAATTTTGGTTTTTCTTGCTTCTGGTGCCGTGTTTTTTAGTTAGTTAAGCCTTGTTTAGAAGCATTGTTTGTGTTTTTGTACTCTTGCAGATCTTGTGCTTGATCATTTATAACATTTCACTATTTAGTGGTCCTCTATCATGCTTTCACTGGATATGTCTTGTAGGATTAGCTAGACTTGATTTATATAATGCATTCTCTCCAATAATAGTTTGAAGAATGATTAAGATATTTAATCAGCATGTTTTTCCTCTGAAACTGATTATAAATATTCTCTCTGGATCCTTTTATTTTGCCATTGTTTCAAAGTTAATGGTGATAACATAATATTTTTTCTTAACGGGAATTGGCAGAAATACCCACTTTCTTGATGTCATATTTTTTCTGTACGACACTTGGGCTGTTTTTGGATAGGGCATTTCTTAATATTATGGAATTGAGAATATTGAGCAATCAAATTGCCTTCATGGTTAAGCATTTTGGTCACATTTTCATTGTTTTTTTGCATTGGTTTTTGCAGATATGGTTGCCATTGCCGAAAGAATGGCCACTGTGAAACATAAGATACTGGTCTTGTCAGGAAAGGGAGGTGTTGGCAAGAGCACATTTTCTGCCCAGCTGGCATTTGCGTTAGCTGCAAGGGATTTTCAAGTTGGTCTTCTGGACATTGATATTTGTGGTCCAAGCATCCCAAAGATGCTTGGCCTAGAAGGCCAAGAGATACACCAGAGCAACCTTGGTTGGTCTCCTGTCTATGTTGAGTCTAATCTTGGGGTCATGTCAATTGGGTTCATGCTTCCTCATCCAGACGAAGCTGTTATATGGAGAGGTCCACGCAAAAATGGGCTTATCAAGCAGTTTTTAAAAGACGTTTATTGGGGTGAACTTGATTTTCTAATTGTTGATGCTCCGCCTGGAACCTCAGATGAACACATTTCAATTGTTCAATGCCTAGATGCTGCTAATGTAGACGGTGCAATCATAGTTACCACTCCTCAACAAGTCTCTCTTATTGATGTGAAAAAAGAAGTGAATTTTTGCAAGAAAGTTGGAGTGAAAGTTCTTGGGGTTGTGGAGAATATGAGTGGCCTGTCCCAGCCCATCTCAAATCTCAAGTTTATGAAGATTACAGATAATGGTGAGATGAAAGATGTTACGGAGTGGATATCGGAATACATGAAAGAAAAAGCGCCTGAAATGCTGAATTTAATCGCCTGCAGTGAAGTATTTGATAGTAGCGGTGGTGGAGCATTGAAGATGTGTAACGAGATGGCGGTACCCTTTCTTGGTAAGGTTCCTTTAGATCCACAGCTTTGCAAGGCAGCTGAAGAAGGTAGATCGTGTTTTGCAGATAAGGATTGTGTCGTGAGCGCTCCAGCATTACAAAAGATAATAGATAAGCTGATGGAAACTAGTGGTCTGTCAACGACGGCAAGTAATGGAGTGTAGCAGATTTACTTCATGTTCATGTTTGTAAATTGAAACCTACCTAATTGACAGAAAATTCGTTTTTTCTGTCGTAAGCCATATGAAATTAAGTTTTATGGGGTTGAAGCAATTTGAGAGCAGAAGTATTGTTTTCTAGACAGCTATTTTACTATGTAGTTTATCCAAATATTCACATTATAGGTTCTATTATATCTGAAATGTTTGTTTCAACTTTAGATTTCTGCTATTATACTTCTATGCCATAAGTGTTCGAAAGAATGATCATGTGTATTGAAAGCTACAAGGATGTAAGGATAAAAGTGAACATCGATATTTGCGTGTAAAACAATCTTTCCATTTTTTTGACCTCAATTATTGGATCTATTTAATCGCGTGTTTCTATTAACTACTGACTTTGTATGTTTGTATTTGCCCAAAAAGATAAAGAACTTGTGAGTTTGTCACTAAGCTGCTTTGTCCTTACTTCTTTCTATAGAAACATTTGCGTGACAGAGACCATTAAGAATGCAAATTGTGAACATCTTATTAGGTGTATCTATGTATTTTGAACATCTTTTGTCACACTTGCGGCAGAGTTCTCTACGACAGTCGAAAGCTACAAAATTGTATGCAGATTCTAAATAAGAGATTTAGTAGTTATCAAAAAGAATCAAGTTGGGTATCCAAGGAAATTTTCTAGCATATCTTTTAGCCAAATGAAACATTCAGATTATAGTGGGATGTTTGTCATTTTCTTTTTCATAAAAGGGGTGTTTTGTCTTTTGAGGAAACATAAGTGTGAAAAGAATATACAATCATAAAATAATATTCTATTAGGGTATTATTGAAAGACGGAAATAAGAAGGGGAGTGTGTTTCAAATATATATTTATGGCATCAAAGTCGTTGTGGATATTAGAGAAATGTGAGGAAAAAAGGAGATACCCCTCTATCAATTATTATAAACATTCATACCACTTTTCAAATATATTAAAAGGTTATAATGTGATAATGTGGATATTTTGTGTATAAATATTAGGTTAAACTGCACTTTTTGCCTCTTAAGTTTTAAAATGTTGCGATTTTGACTTCTTATTAAAAAAATGAAAAAGTGACCCCATGTGTTAGGGAAATATACTATTTTGACCCCATAACAGAAGGGAAATATGCTTTTTGATCCCTTATCTTTACAAAAAGTTGCGATTATGATCCCTTTTCTGGGACACGTGGCGTCTTCTCAGCAATTTTGAGATGAAAGTGGCCAAATTTTTATTTTTTTAATAAGGAACCAAAATCGCATCATTTTAAAATTTAGCGGGTGAAAAGTGCAGTTTAGCCTAAATATTGCTTTGTGTATTTTTTTTTTCTTCTTTCAAATATTGACTTTTTAAAAAAATATATAAATTGATAGTAGTAATAAAAGAAGTGCTTAGCAAATGAGTATAAATGTACCTGATAATTTGTAAAAAGACATATTTGGGGATACATTTATTTTTAAATGAACCTAAGTAGGGAGAAATGGAGTGAAATACATGGGAGAGATAAATGTGAAAGAGTAAAGTTCACACACCCTAAATTTGATATTATATATATAAAAAAGAGTAATGTTCACAAGTATTTTTATATTAAAAGTGATAAATTTAGGTAACATGGGACTTCACAATTCATCGATTTCATTGAAAACCTCAAGTCTCACATTGCTATTAGAATTTAAATCCTGCTCTTTACGATATTCAACTTGAATCTTACCGACCGTTGGCGAGTTCATACATGTTTTAGATATTACTTTTACACAACCATAATCTTTAGGGTCCAAAACTACATTTTCTTAACTTTTGTCACCCCACACATAAGTTTGCCAATTATTTGTTTGAACTTCAAAGTTACAATAATTAAACATTTATTTGTGGTTTAATTTAATACACTTCACAATTCAACAAACTCCCTTTCGATTTTATATATAAGAAAAAATGAATCAACAAAAGTTAATGTAATTGAGCTAAATTTTACATCAAATACATCTATTTTTTGACTCAATCTTTTCTTATATTTAGGACCAAAGATAATAATAATCAAGAGTTAAAACTTGTGGGATACCCCCTAATGCTATTGAGACGTCAACTATTTTACCCTTTGAGAGAATAAGTTGAAAATTTAAGGTTTAAATTCCAACTTTTGCATATAACAATGTCCCTATTGATATATCTTTGCTCATGATGATTTTTTTTCCTTATAAAAAACTAATTGAAATCTAAGAGTTTTTTTTTCATGAGTGAATATAAAAACATAGGATTGGATAAATAAATAAATGGTACATAGAGTGTCAAAATAATGTCGACATTTAACACGCCTGTCCTATTGCATCTAAATTGTCATAACTATAATCTCTCAAAAAAATGAAAACTATGTCATAACCATGACTCCACTCTTTTTTGTGTTGACAATTCCATGACTCCATTCCTGCTATGTCCTTTCTCCCCTTCCATAACCCCTCAATCCAAATATACAAACATGGTCTATGACATCACAACTTCTCCAATATTCATTTTTATGTTATGCTTCACTTACTTTATAACATTATAATAAAATTAAAATAATTTTCAATTCACAAATACCTTTTCTTTATGTTTCTTTCTTCTCTCCCAAGCCTACACTTCACGCCATCACCACTTCCACCTTTAAACTTTTCTAAAACCCTCTTCTTCTCTTCAAAAAAATGTCTACTCTCTTTCATGATTTGCGCGAATTCACGACGAATTCTAGCTGCGAAAGCAGTGAGTCGGACCTATGTCGCGACGAGTCAGCAGCTTTGATCTTAAAATTCGTCGCTATGGCTTCAATTCTAGTGGCTGGATTTTCTGGAATCGCGATACCGTTACTGGGAAACCGGAGGGGATTATTTCGATCCGATGGAGAGATTTTACCGGCAGCTAAGGCGTTTGCTGCAGGAGTGATACTAGCGACGGGATTTGTTCACGTGCTTCAAGACGCTTGGAAAGCGTTGAATCATAATTGTTTGAAATCTTACTCTCACGCGTGGTCGGAGTTCCCATTTACCGGGTTTTTTGCGATGATGTCTGCGTTGTTTACTCTCTTGGTTGACTTTGTTGCGACGCAGTATTATGAGACGCAACACAAGAAAACACATGACAGTGGTGGTCCTGAGCACGGTCGAGTTGTTGGTAATGGTGAGGGGTTGGAAGAGGAGTTGTTGGGATCAGGGATTGTGGAGGTTAGGGAAGAGGATGGTGGTGGGATGCATATTGTGGGGATGCATGCTCATGCGTCGCAACATGGACATTCACATCAAAATCATGGTGATGGACATGGTCATGGTCATTCTCATTCATTTGGAGAGCATGATGGTGTGGATAGTAGCGTCCGCCATGTCGTTGTTTCTCAGGTAACCAATAATAAACATTCTCAGTTTTCTTCCTTTTGGTTGCTAGCTCACGTCAGGTAACGTATCTCATTTATTATAATCTTGACTTTTGATAACTTTTTTTTAATAGACTTTTGATAACATTGTTTATACGTTTTGCCACAAAAAGAAAATAATATAATACAATAGGTTCGTTTTAGGTTAGCGTCGAAGAACTGTGAGTGATTTCCCATCAAACAATCAAAACTAGTCATATAAATCAATTTGTAAATAGAGTGGAAGTTAGTTATGGTTATCATTTTGCTCATTTGACTAACTTTGTTCGGTCGATGTATGAATTATCTATAATTCTTTAGATGTAGCATGTTTCACCTTAAAAATAAGATCATCATGTTAACAAATGTTCAAAGATCATTTGTAAAAAAGTTAAAAAGAAAATAAACGATAAGTTTCGGATAGAAAAAAATACATTTTTTAAAATTCTAAGGTCTTGAACGCATCACTTACAAAATTTAGGCATTTGGTCTATTTAGTGAAAAGATTAATCTTTCACGAAATTCCGAGCAATAAATTCACATTAATTCGCATAAAAGTTAAAATAAAGACGAAATTTTAGGGTTGGTCAACTTTTTGAAAATGTTTTTTTTTTTTTTTTTTTTTTTAGGATTAACAATGAGAAAATAGACTTTAAAAGTGAGCACTATGATGGAGAAATGATATAACGGTAGCAAATAATGATGCAATTTGGAAAAGGTTAAATAAGTTTTTTTCCCTGAAAAAATTAACAAATTTTGTTTTTCACCCCATCAAAATTTTCAAAATTGTTTGATTATCTTAAAATTATTAAAATTTTGAATACAATTTTTCAGACATGTTTGGAACATCATAGAAAGTTTCTTTACTTAAACTTGGAATTTATTTTAACATGTGATAAATTAAATAAATTTTCAATCACTATTTTTGGTCCCTATTTTAAAGTTGATTTTAGTATTTTTTTTAATGAAATTGTACAAAAATGTGTAAAATATTGTAAAAACTTTTCCAAAACAAAATTAGAATTTTTTAACCAAACATAGATTAAATATGAATTTTTAACCATAAAAAATATAAAAATTCATATTAAATTAAAGTTTTGTTAAAAAAAATTCAAATTTTTTTTGGAAGAGATTCTTATAATAGTATGAATTTTTCTGCAAAATTTATTCAAAAATATGAATTATACATATGAGTTTACTTTAAAAGAGGGACCAAAAGTGAAGATGGAAAATTTTTTAGGGACTAAAAGTTGAAGGAAAATTTTAGAAAGACTCAAAAGAAAAGTTGATATATTTATAGGTACCAGAAACATATTTAAACCTTAATTTTTTAACACTATCATTATCTTTATTTCATTCATATATTTTTAATAGGTATGAAATAATCAAATACGTAATTTTTTTTTGGTCTAGTAGCCTAGTGACTAAAGCTCATACAATTAAATGTGAAGAAGTGGGGTGTCCGAGGTTCGAACCTCGGCCCCTGCATAAATACGTGATTTATTATGTGATAAAGTGAGTAATATTTATAATAAATATTTGGTCTATGTTAAATAGTTTTTTTGATACATCCCTGTTGCTAAAAGATGATTTTTTTCGTTAAATTGGTGCTCACACATCACGTATTGTATTGGGTTGTCCTTGCTTAATTAACAAGTTGGTGCTTCAAAGATGGATGTCACTAAGTGATGGATACGTCAACTTTAGTGATCAATTTTATTTTTTTGCTTTAATTTTCTTTATTTTTTTTACCTTTTTTTTAGAGGCTTTATTCTTTTAGGTTTATGGTAACCGTGATTCAACATAATTACCTACTTCTAAAGAAACCCTTGAGAAAGATTAGTTGTGTTAGTCTCTTTAAAATTTATCTAATGTATTTCATTTCACTCTACCCTATATTATTAATTCAAAGATGCTTAGTTAGAGGGTATCCCAATTATAGATATTCATTGCTTAGTTAGTTAAGTTAAGTTCATTGCACTTAGTTAGTACTCAATTAACTACCATCTCTATTCCATTTTACTTATCATATTTGCAGATTTTTTTTCCTATTTACTCTTACCTCTCATTTTCAATTTATTGTTTTGTCAATAATAGTATCAAGAATTTCTTACTGAGAGAAACGAAGGAAATGCAATAATAAATAGTTTAAAGATATTGTAGAAAAAAAATAGGATTAATTTATCAAAAATAACCAAATTTATTAGTTTCTTGTATGTGTAAATAACTCTGAGCATTAGGAAGGAATTGAGAGAGTAATCTTTGCTTCTTCTCTGGATAAAGTGCTACACTAATGTTTTATTCTTCTCTTTGTGTTTTGTATTCCCATTTGACCATTGAACATATTCCACCATCCATATTGCGTGCATGGATTATATTCGGTTCCTTGGTCTCTGTCTCTCTAAGCAGTTGCGTGGTCTATAGCAACCATCCATTTTTTGTTTACTTTTTGAAACTTTTAATGGACTAGCCTTGCCATGATCTATGTGGACCTCTCATTTTGTCAAACAGAATCAATATTAGTTGAGCTGAACTAACTCAATTGAAGTCTTTGAAAGTACTATCATTTATATGACAAAAATGTGTGCACACAAATGATTTTTTAATATGCATGCACAAACACTCTTGCTATCTCCATTATTATATTTGTACATTTTTTTATCCAAAAAAAAATAAAAATCAATGCATTTCATTCAAAATTAACGACCCAATAAAATGTATTTTCTTTGTTGTAATAAAATATAAACAAAAAAAGAATCGAAACGTCAAATGTATGTGGTCCTTAGATTATAACATTTGACCTTTACCCTTTTAATTTTGTTTTACCTTTTGAATAATTTTTTGCGTATATTTTGTTATAGCATATGCGATCGAAAGACTTGCTTGAACTTGAAGTTATGTATAGATTATGAAGAACATACTAATAACAATTTTATGTAACTATCCAACTCATGTAGGTATTGGAACTTGGCATAGTTTCACATTCCTTGATAATTGGGTTATCACTAGGAGTCTCACAAAGTCCATGTACAATGAGACCCTTAATTGCAGCATTATCCTTCCATCAATTCTTTGAAGGGTTTGCACTTGGTGGTTGCATATCCGAAGCCAGATTCAAGACATCATCAGCAACGATAATGGCATGTTTTTTTGCACTTACAACACCACTTGGTGTTGCAATTGGGACATTAGTTGCCTCAAATTTCAACCCTTATAGTCCAGGGGCTCTTATCACAGAAGGTATCTTGGACTCTTTGTCAGCTGGAATTTTAGTGTACATGGCTTTGGTGGATTTAATAGCTGCTGATTTTCTTAGTAAGAAAATGCGTTGTAGCTTAAGGCTTCAGATTGTGTCCTTTTGTTTGCTTTTTCTTGGGGCTGGATCTATGTCCTCTCTTGCCCTTTGGGCTTAAATTGTAATTTATTTTTCATTAGATTGGGGGGGGGGGGGGGGGGGGGGGGGGGGGCTCCTTTCTATACATACACATATTTGTCGAAAATATATTTCATTCATTCAAGAAGCTATAACAGCCACAAATTACACAATGCGTAGATCACTACCCGCTATTGGGGTAAAGTATCAAACATATACAACTCTAAAGCACCAGACTTGCTCTTGACTTATACATCTATAAAATCACGGTTAACTTGACAAGCTAGGAATGAAGAGAAGCAGCACAACAAAACAACACCAAGAACAATAAATAAATTGGAACTTCTACGATACATCTGCAAATTAAGGTGTACCGGTACTCTCGTTTAAAAAATTTATAAATTAACTATTATTTTGTATGAAGAAAATAGCTGTTTGTTGACCTTTATATTTTAAAAAATATCATTTTATAAGTTAAAACATCATTTCATTTTTTATAAAAATCAAACTAAATTTTTTACATTTTATTGTAAAAAAATAATCAAAATTCCCTATTATGAGTAATAAAAATTCAGAAAAATTAAATTTTATTGGGTTGATGTTTTTGGTAAATAAGATTTAGTTATTATAATTATAAGTGATAGAAAATAATTTTTTCCTAAAAAAAATAACTCATTTAACTATTTATTTAAGCATTTGGTGTCCCAATACACTCAAATTGTTGAATGTACCATAGAATTTGCCTAAATAAATACATTATACATAGCTAAAATTAACGTTGGAAAAGTAATTTTTTTCACCAATACTAACATCTCTAATTTTTCATGGCTTTAAGATTTTTTGGGAGCGTACGCATAAAATTAAAATACACCATGTTTTTTTTTTCATCTCTAACCGACTATTTATAGAAAATATCCATCAGGTTCGTTGTCAAACACAGGACAATTATTATTTTTTTCAATAATATTTATTTTCATATGTAATTATTTCTTTCGAAGGTTGTCTATGTCTTTATTCATTTTATATTATTTAGAAGGTTGTCTATGTTTTTTCAATTGTCAATGAGATTGATTTCTTTTAGTTTATTTGAGTATGATATATGTTTAAGCTCAGGACTCTGTAGGGACTTCATTAACAAAAAATAATTGTAAATTCTATACTATTTTTTAAATGAATATTAACATACTTTGACTCTGTTCATATTCTCAAATTTTTTCTTTTCACTATACCACAAAGAAGCAATCGTTACGTGTGAGCGTCAAATGGGAAAACCTATGTGTGAATCTCCACTCACATTGATAAATTAATATTCCTAAAAAAATTCGAACGAAGGTTTATGGAAAATTAAAAATTTGAATTATAAAAAATAGCATAAAATATAAAAAAATAAAATTATATTAATTTATTTTAGATTTCTCATAGATTTCATCACCCAGATGTAATTTAATGAAAGTGTGATGAACAAAAAATATGGAAAAACTCCCGTAATCAAAATTCAAATTTTAATTAGTCAATGTCTATTTTTAATAGGAGGAATGATAACTATACACAAATTTTAGACACAATACCAACACTATGGGCTTTTTTGTCATTTCAACCTTAAGTTAAGGGCAGCTTTGTAAAACCACTACACACCCTCTTCTATTTCTCTACCTCGTGCCCTATTCTCTCCTCTTTTTAGTTTCTCTCACAACTGAACTACAAGTCCACAACCACCGTTTTCGCACCACCTCCGTCCTCCCACCACCACCGTCACCATCCTCCGTCACGGTGACCCATGTCCATTTCTCTTTCTCTCTCCATCTCTCTGAACTCTCACTGTCCTCCAGATCTCCCACCGTCGTCCTCCCCACCACCACCATCCTCCCACTGTCAGCACCACACCTCTTCCTCACAACCACCATCATCTGTCATCACCTCCAGTCGTCGTCACCACCATCGCCGTCGACCTTCACAAGATGTCTAGATCTGGATGTTGCGCCGGTTGTGACACGTTGCTGAAGAGAAATAGTGGATGTTGCGGCGGTCAGAATCTTATTGGAGAGGGAGCGGAGGCCGAGTATGGTTGTGTGGAGAGAGATCGAAGGAGGTTGAAGAGGAGAGAGAGTGAGTGAGGGTTGTAGTAGAGGAGAACAGGGAAAGAAAAATAAAATAAATTAAAAAAATGGAAAATGAAAAATATCGTATAAGTATACGGTAGTGTCGAAGTTGTGTTTAAAAGTTTGTGTTCGTTTATCATTTCCGTTTTAATAGTGGGGTGGGAAGTGGTACCCATTTTCCATTATATGCCACCTAGTCTCTCTCTCTCTCCCTCCCTCCTTCGTCGCAGGACTTTATAGGGGCTCCATCAACAATAAAATAGTTTTTAATTCTATATTATTTTTTTAATGAATATCAATAAAATTCTCGTGCTAAATTATTACCATCTTCTACATACACTTTTCATCATGAGGGGTCACTTTTCATGATCGTGCTATCGAATAAGTTATCCCCGTGATAATATATGAAATATGAAAATATGGAAAACCCCCGCAATTGGAATTCAAATTTTAATTAGTCAATGTGTATTTTTAATAGTCGGATGGGAAGTGCTCACCGTTTTCCATTCTACACCCTTGAAATATTTTTCCCCCTCTCTCTATTTCTATCTCTCTCCCGTCTCTGTTACATAACTCTATAGGGGCTTCATCAACAAAAAGTAGTTGTTAATTCTATATTTTTTTTAATGAATATCAATTAAATTTTCGTGTTTAGTTCTCACTATGATCTACATACACTTTTCATCATAGGGATCATATTTCTTCGTGCTAGATAAAATTTTGAATAAGTTTGCCCCATGATAAAATATGAAATATGAAAATAAGGATAACTCCCGCATTTGTAATTCAAATTTTAAATCGTCAATGCGTATTTTTAATAGTCGGGTGAAAAGTACTGACCGTTTCTCAATTTCAACACTGAGAGATTTCTCTCTCTCTCTCTCTCTTTCAAAATCTTTTATTTTATTTTTGTCCCTAATGAACATAATTTTTTCTTCAAAATAAAATAAAATGTTTTTACGTAAAAAGAAAATATAAGTGTATAGATATGTCATAAGCTATTTTTTGGATTCAAGACTTCATTACTTCAAGTGGTCTTATCCATGAAAAAAAAAGTGTATTTTCTTATTTCAATGTGTTTCATAGTAATCCAAATACAAGTGTTCTTTCAAAATATTAAAAATGTATCAAGATAGTGTCGTATAAGCGGTAGATACTTGGCTCCCTTAACCATTTGGTCATGGTTTTTTCTAAATTGCCTTTGAAAATTGGTGGGCAATTTACCCAAACCAATAAAAAAAAGCCTTCATTATAAATATAAATTTTATTATTTTATTCCATAATTTAGCATGTATTTTATTATTTGCATATTCATCTCATTTTAAATTATACCATTTTACAATTTAAACCATCAAATTAATTAAATTTTCCCTTCAATCCAATCACTCTCCAATTATTTTTCTTTTCGAATTTGGTTCATCCTTTACAAAAAATCATCAAAAATAAAAAACATCATCCATGGGAATCGAACCATGACACACACATACTTGATCATATAACATTACCACTTGACCAATACATCTTTTATGAAATGGAATTGATTGCAAATTATATGTTATTACTTATTAGTGAGCAACTTATAATCCAAGCTATAGTAAAAAAAAATCAATTTATATGTGTATATTTTTTTTGGTTAGAATATGTGCATATATATATATATATATATATGAAATAATAAATATTTCTAAAATAAAAAAAATATGAATTCATCCATTTCATTTTTTTTATATTTTAAATATTATTCTTTTTTTATAAATTCATACTATTTTTCTAGATTCGATGAACTACAACAATGTTTTATTTGTGATCAACCGAATTGTGATTTATTTTAGGTCCAACATTTCTTTTGAATCAAATAAACTATTTAAATGCATTAAATGAAAATTGTCAACATGGATGTAATGTTTTTATTAAATATTATTGCCTTTTAAAAAAATCTGTTAAATATTTGCATTGCGTTCACTGAGGATTTTATTTGCTTATATCTACCGATGTAAATTTTTATGTATTCATATGAGAAAGTTAATATGACAAATTTTTGAAAAATAATAACTATTTTTAAAATATCAATGTTAATGAAGTGTTTTTATTAAATATTTTTTTATTTTATTTGCAAAACATGGTTAAATAATTGCACTACACTCGTCGCAAAATTTATGTGCTTATATTGCGGAAGCAAATCTTCATGTATCGATAATAATTTTCCTTTCATTATTCCTTAAGGTCTCAGCTTCGTTTCTCCATAATGCCAATTTGGATGGGGTATAATTTAGCTTCTTAAAAAAAATAAAACCTTTTATTATTGTTTATATTTATCTATATTATGTATAAAAGAAACTACCTCTTTCAGCACACTTTTGGGTTGGACTTTTCTTACCAAAAATACTCTTAAGATTAAATACAAGTAACACATGTAAAAAATAAATAAGAATAAATTTAATTTAATTTAATTTAAAAAGAAAAATTACACATAGTTCCTTATAAAATAACACGTGGATTACTAATTCATGTCACTAATCTTCCCTGTTTACCCTCTTTTACCTTCGTTAACCACCAATCAAACTCACAAAAATCTAGCACAAAACAAAAACTCATGTTACTTTTTTATCAGCCGCTTTTATGTTGTACATCTGTGTTGTTTCCCTCTATTTCAAAGACAAAGATTGTCAAGTATTTTCATATCTCTTCCACAAAAAACAGTATTTCCATATTGTTTTATTATTTTATTTTATTAATATAAGTTACTCTTCCTTAGCCTTTGATCAATCGTAACAAACGTGGGCAAAAAGTAATGTTAAACATTGGACTTTAAATCATTTAAAAAAAGATTAGTAACAAACGTTAGCAAAAAATAATGTTAAAGATTGTACTTTAAATCCTAAAAAAAAATAAAAAATAGCAACAAACGTGAGCAAAAAATAAGGTTAAAGATTGGACTTTAAATCTTCTAAAAAAAAATTACTAACAAATGTGAGTAAAAAATATTGTTAAAGACTGAACTTTAAATCCTCTAAAAAAAATTAGTAACAAACGTGAGCATAAAATTTATACTATATATAAAGAAAACTACCCCTTTCAACACTTTTGGATTGGGTTTTTCTTTCCAAAAATACCTTTAATTTTCAATACAAATAACACATGTAACAAATAGATAAGAATAAATTTAAATATTAAAACAAATGTAACAAACACGATATGAATATATGTATATCTGTTTTTATTTCTTTATCATTTAAAAAGTCGAAAAAACTAGATGAGTACATTTATACTTACTTTTTAATTATTTCAATTATACTCTTAAACAACTTTTTCTATAATAAAGATTCTTGTTTGTGTCATTAAAAAAAACAACAACATTTACATTTTTACTTTTAATCAAAACCAAAATTTCATAAAAAGAAATATCGTTCATAATTTTAATACGTTAGCGTAATAAAAAGAGCGAAAAGACGTTTTCGCTAGTATTTATAGTGACATGACATATACTTCATATAGTTTGTTACACTTTGTTTAAGGATAAAAGGAAGAAAAAAAAAACGGACATATCGTGTCTGTTGCACGATATATTTTGTGTGGTAACCAAAAATAAAATAATGTGTTTGTTAAACTTTTTTTAATATTTAAATTTACTATCATCCGTTATCTTTTTTAAATGGTAAGGAAAAAAATCGGACATATACAATTTGTTACATTTTGTTTTAATATTGAATTTACTTTTTTTAATATTTAAATTTACTCTCATTCGTTGTCTTTTTTAAATGATAAGGAAAAAAAATCATACATATACAATTTGTTACATTTTGTTTTAATATTGAATTTACTCTTATCTATTTTTTATATGTGTTATTTATATTGAAATTTGAGGGTAATTATGAAAGTAGAAAAAGTCAACTCAAAATAGGCTATGAGTCTTGTTAACAAGTGCTCACGGGGCACTCTTTAAGAAGTATAGATAACGAGTGCCCTCACCAGTTATGTCAATCAGATGTAAATGGGTTATATCGGCGAATCACATTCGGGATATGATAGAATCCTTGACGCAACTTGCACATTCACACCAAGTGTATCGGCAATGGTAGTTTACAAAATAAAGTTATGTCAATTTCCCTCGTGCACTAGTGAAAAGAAAGAATGATTATTATAATTTTCGGCATAATTTAGACTCACAAGAATGTGATTTTCTATGTCTGTTTCTGACTTTTTTTCACGCCTCCAAAGTGTCTCTATTTAAAGAGAAACTTATGTCATATGGTGAAGAGAAACAACTCTTTGGAAGAGTTTTGTTCATGAATGGTTACATTGCTTTAATAGTCAAGAATTACACCTTTTATCTACAATGTCTCTATTTAACCACTGCAACTTTCCAAATATATTTTAGAAATTTCTCTCACGATCAATAAAAAAAAGGGATTTTTTTTTTTTTGAAGTAGCTAAATTATAGATCGCCCAAATTAGTATCAGGAAGAATTGAACCTGAGACCTTAAGGAATAATAAAAGGAAAATTATCATTGATACATTGAGCTAAAATATTTTCAAAGGAGCAATTATAGAGTAAAATAGTGACTCTTATCATATGTGAGTCCTCTTAACATATGTGAGATAAAATATTTATTCTTGGATCATTGATTATGAAATCACGTTGCCAAAACACATTTTCATTTATCTTTTCATTGATTCACGTTCTCACGATCACTGTAATCATAAAATCTCAAAAAAACAAAAATTTATTTTATTTTGGAAATTTTATGGAATCATTCATATTTGTTTTATTTAGTTTATATATATATATATATATATATATATATATATATATATATATATATATATATATAATCTCTCGTCCATACTATTTGGGTCATTGAGATTTGTCCATTTTTTCTGCTCCAAATAGTGTGGACCAGAAAATAATCTCTTTTGGATCTTTTGAGCTGACTTTTTCTTATTCCAAAATTACTTTCAATGACCCAAAAATAGCGGACAGACGAGTCAGGTAATGCCCCGTCTTTCTGCTAGTGAAAATAATAAAGATATAAAACTTTTAATCAATTTTTTGCTACTTGTTCCGGAAGTGAAAAAAGTTTCATCTGCTCCTGAATAACATCTTTCTGAAGGATTCCCGTTTCCACAGTGAATGTCTTGGTAGAAGATATGATTTCATTGAATTCAAGTTTATTTGTTTTTAAATACGCCTGTATCTCAACAAGAAAATAATCATGAGTTTTTCCTTAAAAAAAACATGAGTTTTGAAAATTTTATCACATTAACTTTCTCATATCGGTACAAAAAAACTTGCTTCCGCAATATAAGCACATACATTTTGTGACGAGTGTAGAACAATTATTTAACAATGTTTTGCAAATAAAATAAAAAATATTTAATAAAAACACTACATTAATGTTGATATTTGAAAAATAGTTAGTAGTTTTCAAAACTTTGTCATATTAACTTTCTCATATAAATACATAAAAATTTAAATCGGCATATATAAGCAAATAAAATCCTCAGCGAACGCAAAACAAATATTTAACAGATTTTTTTACAAAAAATATTTATTAGAAACATTACATTTATCTTGACAATTTTCATTTAATACCTTTAAATAGCTCATCTGATTCAAAAGATATAAAAGATTTGATCATTCACAACAATACTTCTATCTTGCACAAGTAAAATAATTGTGTTGATTTTCTAGCAAAGATGGGAGCTGCTTCTGCTTCAGACAGACTATGTGATGACTAATCATTCTTCTCCTTCTAAAGGACTATTACTGCTTATTAGGGATGATGCTTGGGGAACCTACTTTCCCAGAGGCTAGCTAGCTTCGTCCTTTTCCTGTTCTTTTTACTTTCTATTTTTTTTCCTTGTAACAAAACAAAATAGTTCATTTGATTCAAAAGAAATGTTGGACCTAAAATAAATCACAATTCGGTTGATCACAAATAAAACATTGTTGTAGTTCATCAAATATAAATAAATAGTATAAATTTATATAAAAGAATAATATTTAAAATATAAAAAAATCAAATGAATGAATTCATATTTGTTTTTTATTTTAGAAATATTTATTATTTCACACACACACA
Organism: Medicago lupulina; assembly: GCA_958299785.1. Lineage (NCBI taxonomy): Eukaryota > Viridiplantae > Streptophyta > Magnoliopsida > Fabales > Fabaceae > Medicago > Medicago lupulina. The sequence continues at coordinate 53,847,094 of OY283141.1, read as the reverse complement.
CACACATGCCCTAAAAAAAAGATACACATATAAATTGATATTTTTTTACTAAAACTTGAACTATAAGACGCTGTAAAAAAAATATTGCTCACTAATAACATAAATTTCGCATTCCAAATCATTTCAAGAAAGATGCATTGGACAAGTGGTTAAGGTATGTGATCAAGATTGTGTGTGGGTGTCTCGGTTAAATTCTCAAGGGTGATATTTTTTATTTTTAATGATTTTAGGTTGGAGAGTGATTGGATTAAGTAAAAATCTAATTAATTTGATGGTTTAAATTGTAAAATGTCATAAATTTGAAATGGGGTGAATTTGCTAAAATTATAAAATAAAATAATAAATGTTATTTTTATAATGGAGGACACATGGCTATTTTTAATTGGTTTGGGTAAATTGCCCACCAATTTTCCAAGGCAACCTAGGTCTCACCTTTGGTCATTGATCCATGACCGGTACGTATGAAGAAGCATTTCTTGGAAGATGTCAACCCCTTAAATGGATCTTAGTTACCTCGAGGGAATTAGTCTCTGCAGTTGCGCGCGGAGGATAATTTTGGTTTAAAAAAAAATTAAAATGTATATATATATATATATATATATACATATATATATATATATATATTTGTAAAAACTCTTTATTTTTATTATTTTAGAAACTCTCACAAATATTTTTTTTTTAGAAACTCTCAAATATTATATATATATAAAATATTTGGGAGAGTTTCCACAACAAATATATTTGAGGGTTTCCAAAAAAAAAAACCCTAGTAGAATTGAAATTGAGAAGAGAAGAGAGAGAGATTTGTACGATGGCACACTTCTACACTTTCGATATGCTATTTGCAGGATATGGCACGGAGGAGGGGGTAACGGTTACGGAGGAGGATCGTGAATTGCTAAAGAAAAGCAGAAAATTTTACGCTAAGGTAATTAACGAGGAGGATATCGGGTCCGATGAAAGTATACCCGATACCGATGATGATGATGAACAAGATTTCGAAGAAATAAAAGATCCTCGACAGGTATATATGCATATTTCAATTTGTTTGTTTTGTTTTTTTTGTTTTTTTCATTTTGTAATGATCTGTGTAAAATCGATAATGCAGGCGCATGATGCTGATGCAGTAAACAAGGTTTTGGAAGAATTGATTCAGTCCCCTGCATCAAAGAAGATTTGTGACGATCATCATCTTGATCCACAAATTCTAACAAAAGTGTTGGGGAATTTGAAGGATTCCATTGCTCAAGAAACCTTGAATCAACTAACAGTATAGTTCTATTCAATCCATCCAAGTGATTTTTGACTTACGTTTTGTTTCAAATTAGGATCCCTTTAGGATTATTGTTGATAATATGCAGTTGGCGGAGGACAATGAAACGGCTTCACCAGTTCCCTTGCAAGCTCCACCGCATGATAAAGTAAAGCATAATTCTTCTGTAATGTGTTTGATTTTGCATCACATTTTTATTTTATATCATTTTTCTCACTAATTTTATCATCGATTGTGTTGCATCCATTTTAAATTCAAGGTGCAGCAGGCCCCTGACTCTGCTGCTGCTGCTACTACTACTACAGTAAACTAAGAAATGACTCTGTTACCTGCATCAAAGAATGATGATGAAAAGTCTCTGAAGAATTTGATTACTCAAGAAACTTCTATTAACTTGCAGAACGTTTCTGAGCAGGTATGCTCGTGTATTTTTATTATCCATGGTGATCAAAATCAGTTCTTATGGTCCTTTAATGTTCAACTTCGGGTAACTCAAACTGCAGTGAGAGAAAAAGTTCAACTTGTATGTCATGTTAACATATCACATTAAATCAAAATCTACAACATTAGTTATTGCGGAGCTAATGTAATATGTATTATCTATTATGTAATGGGTGGCTTGAAGAGCTAGTCTACAGGGTTAGCCTAAAAAGTTTCTACAAGACTACAATGTCTTTTCCTACCATTTTCACATGGTTTCCGTCACCAAGTTCAACATGAGAAGAGTTTTTTTTTTTTTTTTTGGGTCAAGTAACCTAGTGGCCAGAAAATCCACCTTTAGATGAATAAGTGGAGAGTCCGGGGTTCGAACCCCAACTCCTGCACATATAGTGTGATGTCCATGCCAACCACTATCCAAAAACCATATCTCACCAGATTTTTTATCATTAATCATAGTAGAGAATAATTTATGTGCATCATCTTCTGCAGTAAAAGTAATCCCCTTCATTCTTTCATCACCTTCTTTCTTCTTATGCCAACAATCTCTATCGGAATGATTGGTAATTTTGCATCTAGTACATCTAAAACGACAATCTTTTGATTCATGTCCAGGTTTTTTGCAAATCAGGCAAATATGAATTAGAATTACCTTGTCTCCTTTCTCCTCTGCCTCTGTTTCCAGAATGCTTTCCATGTCCTCTAATAAATGGTTGTCCACGAAATGAGTCCCGTCTTCCTTCTTGTTGCGGGTTAGAACTCCGGATATTCATCTTTGCTTGAAAAACATTCTCCAATGGTTGATTGTTGTATCTATTCATTCTCTGTTCATGAGCTTCTAAGGAACCCCATGAGTTCATATTGTGCGAGTTCGAGTTTTGTAAGGTCCTTTGTTTCTTCAATAACAGCAACAACATGTTCAAATTTTTGAGGGTAGCTTCACAATATTTTCTCAACCACTTTTTTAATGGAACTTCATCTCCATAACTCTTAATTTGATTCCAATCTCTGTAACTCTAGAGAAGAAATCTTAAGAATTTCCCATGCATCTTTGGCCTTCTTAACACCAATTATTGTAGGATAAATGGCTTTACTCACACCTTGCTGGATAAATCTCAATGTTGTAGCTTTTTTCTTCACATTCTTCTTTTGTATGCTTTTTCTTTATCGTCAGTCCAGGAAACATTTTTCTGACTTGGGCGTTCTGCATACCCTTCTTCGACTACATCCCATAGATCTTGAGAGACAAAGATGGTTTCCATTTGAGAGTTCCAGTAATCATAGTGTTCACCATTGAAAATTGGAATCTGATTTGTTGTGTAGGAGAAAATAGAGTTTGAATTTGGTTACTCAAGAAACTTCTATTAACTTGCAGAACGTTTCTGAGCAGGTGTTTATTTTTATTATCCATATGGTGATCAAAATCAGTTCTTATGGTTCTTTAATGTTCAACCTCGGGTAACTCAAACTGCAGTGAGAGAAAAAGTTCAACTTGTTTGTCATGTTAACATATCAACCAATGGCCCCCAATATATATATATATATATATATATATATATATATATATATATATTAATTTTCAGTTCTAACTTAATTTTCTTGATTTCTCATATATAGGGAGAGGATGGTAAACATGTTGATGCTGGAGGTGTTGATCTAGGTAGCCAAGCTGAAGCTAGAGGTGTAATCATGGTAATCATTCTTGATTTCTCATATACTTTGTTAAATGCTTTTTTCACTATATTAATCATTTGATATTTTATTGTATTTATAGGATTTTGTTGATGGAGTTTGTTCGACCAAAGATGACATCAATGCTAATGACTCGGTGGATACTCCCACAAGCAAGGCTTTGGGAAAAAGGCCTAATGAGAGTGGTGACTATGCTGATATTGTTGAATGAGTTGTTTCGACGAAAGATGACATCAATGCTAATGACTTGGTGGATACTCCCACAAGCAAGACTTTAGGAAAAAGGCCTAATGAGAGTGGTGACTATGCTGATATTGTTGAAGGAGTTGGTTCGACGAAAGATGACATCAATGCTAATGACTTGGTGGATCCTCCCACAAGCAAGACTTTGGGAAAAAGGCCTAATGAGAGTGGTGACTATGCTGATGGGGGTGCTTTGTTTGCAACAAATAAAATTCAGAAGCTTGCCCGTATGGAAAAATTGGATTAATGTGTTTATGTTTGTCCTGTTTTGATGTGTTTACTGTTGTCTGTTGTCGTATTTTACTATGTTTCTGTCGTATTGAACTCAGTTTTTTATGTTTTAATATGTTTGTGTCTTAATTGAGTCAGTTTTACTATGCTTTATTGCGATGTGAGACATTATTTTGTTATGATGTGAAACATTATTTTTTGTGGCCATTTTCTTCTGAGTTTGGAACCTTATCATATGTATTTTTTTATCTTCAGTATTTTCATTTTTCAGTCAAGCTAACATGATTCTTAAGAAAAACAAAAGTTTCCAGCCATTCGAAATACATTGTCTCTAATCTTCTTAACATTAATACATCTAATCTAATGTTTGTATGCTTTCTAATATATGACCGTTAAAGAAAAAAAGTTATGTTTTGGTCCTTTAACTATATGACCGTTAGTCACAATATAGTCTTCTCCGTTAGTTTTTAACACCAAATGTATTAGGTGAATCAAAATTGCATATAATCCACCATAAATCTCAATAGAGTAGGGCTAGGGACACACATTCTAACACTCTTTTAACACACACCAATCATAATTAGCCATGTCATTCAATTTGTTAATCGAAAGTAAAGTTGCTAAACAACAATTTTTTTTAATTTTTAATTTTTTAAAACTGTAAATCGTCGGTTCTCTTTCTCCCCATTGTTTCAGGGCTTCTTCCTTCTAATTTGTCCATGGCTCCTTCCTATTCGATCTGTCCATGGCTCTTTGACTCTTTCTGATTTGTATTGTGCAAGCTCGGCATCTTTCTCGCAAGGTACAACTTGACTCATCTCGTTTATGTTAACCGCCACCATATTGTCTTTGTTGTAAGCTCCGGTGACCATCAATGTCTTGGTCGAGAGTTCCTGTGGTCGTTGATGAGTTGGGTTCTATTTTTATTGCAAGAATTTTCAGATCTAGTTGTGGATTCATTTTTCAGCTATATTTTTGTTGCACGTTTTTGGAAAGTAAATTTTTTATGTTTGAGTCAACAATGGAAAATGGTAGACGAAAGAAATTGAGGAGTATTAGATAGTATATATTATTGAGTTAGACGGACAATAAGTTGTGCCGTTAATACATCATGAGAGATAATATTAGATAATATATATTATTGAATTTTTTTTATAATAATTAAATTAAGAGTAGTCTAATTTTTTAAGTTTTACTTTCTGTTCAGTGGTGTGGATGCAAAGGTGATGTCGTTAATTTCCGTTGCGTTGCGATTTTAGCCTCTATTGCTGCTGAGAGGGGTTTCTTGTGTGGCTGAGGGTGTTCCAGGGTGTTTTTTCGAGTTTGGGCCTTGGAGTGATGTGGAGTTTTTACTTTGGCTAATTTTTTTGGGCCGTAGTTTTTTTAGTTTTGAAACTTGCTCTTTAGGCTCCCCTATATATCCCCAGGCCCCCCTAAAACCTGAAAATATCTCTGATTTTGGCCTTAGTCAGCTTTGGATTGTAAATACCGAAATAAACACAGCTTCAGATCCTAAATTATGAAAACACTTATGAGTCTTCTTATGGTGATTTTAACTTTATATATAACTTCATGAGTCTTTTTTTATTTACATAATCATGTTTCACTCGTGTTGAAATTAAAACTTCGAAACTAAACAAGTAATTTACTTTATATAACTAATACAAAAATTAAGGAAGAAAGTATTACAATAAGTCCTAGCTCAACTGGCAAAATGCCGAAATTGTTAGGTCGGACACATGATCGGGGTTCGAACCCCGGTACCTCCACTTGTGTGTGTGAGTTTATAATGACTTTGCCATTTCGTGTATCTACTAAAAATATTTTTAGATAAATGACCTATATAGGAAAAAGAAAAGATCAAAGATCAAAGTGTTATAAATAAGATAAAGACCTTTGATGTAACTTTGTCGAAATATTTTATCTCTATCTTATTTGTAATGTAGCTAGCTGGAATTTTATGTCAATATGTTAAAAATAAATAATCTGGGTTCATCGGTGAAAACCATATCATGCACAAGGTATAACTCAATTGGTTGAGCTAAGACATTCGAAAGAGTTTGAGAAAGAGGTCTATAGTTCAAACTCTAGCTAGCCTACAAAGATATCATACTATTAACTAAAGGAAAATGCTAAAACCTTAAAAAAAGAAGAAGAGTAAATTACACTCTCCTTCCCTCAAAGATGCTTGAATTACACTCTCTCCCCTCTTATGTTAAAATATACACTCCCCTCCCCTCTTATTTAAAATATATTAAAAAATATTTCACTCCCCTCCCCTAAGAGAAGTTTGAATTATATTCCCCTCCCCTCTTAAGTTAAAATCTACACTTTAATCCCTCAACTTTTTTTTTTATTTCTAATAATCTAGCGAAAATATAATAATCTAACATACTTTGGAAGAAAAAAAGAAGCATTACGGGTCTATTTTAATATAATCAAAATTTGAATACATATTTTTTTGCTATTTTTTATTGAAAATTTCATTAACATATAGTTTTAAACCCTAATATAAAATATGAAACAATCCAGAATTAAATCAAATTATGTGAAAAATTACTAAAGACAATAAAGTATGGTTATTTAAAAGTTAATTTTATACTCTAAAATATAAAATTAATAGCAAAATATTTAAATTTAATTATCATTGACATTTAAATTACAAAGAAATGAATTTATTTTTCTTAAATGGTGGTTCAAAATTAATATATATCATAAACATATTTATTTAAATTAAAGAGTAAATTACACTCCCCTCCCCTCAAAGATGCTTGAATTACACTCCCCTCCCCTCTTATGTTAAAATATACATTCCCCTCCCCTCCTATTCAAAACATATTAGAGAAAAATACATTTCCCTCCCCTAAGAAAAGCTTGAATTACATTCCCCTCCCCTCTTATGTTAAAATCTACACTTTACTCCCTCAATATATATTTTTTTATTTTTAATAATCTTGCAAAAAAATAATAATCTAATACACTTCGAAAATAACAGTATTGCAGGTCTATTTTAACATAATAAAAAATTGAATACATATTTTTTTGCTATTTTTTATTCACAATTTCATTAACATGTAGTTTTAAACCCTATTATAAAATATGAAATAAGCCAAAATAAAATTAAAATATGTGAAAAATTACTAACGACAATAAACCATGGTTATTTAAAAGTTAATTTTAAACTCTAAATTATAAAATCAATAGCAAAATATTTAAATTTAATTATCATTAACATTTAAATTATAAAGAAATGAATTAATTTTTCTTAAAGGGTGGTTTAAAATTAATATATATCATAAAAATATTTATTTATGTTAAAATAGATTAAAGTGTAATGTATATTTAATTATCAAGGGAGGGGGTTGTAATTCAAGCATCTTATAAGGGAGGGGAGTGTAAATTTTATTTTTCAAGGGAGGAAATTGTATATTTTAACATAAGAGGGGATGGGAGTGTATTTCAAGCATCTTTGAGGGGAGGGGAGTGTAATTTACTCTAAATTAAAATAGATTAAGGGAGGGGGTTGTAATTCAAGCATCTTATAGGGGAGGGGAGTATAAATTTTTCTTTTCAAGGGAGGAAAAGGTATATTTTAACATAGGAGGGGAGGGGTGTGTAATTTAAGCATCTTTGAGGGGAGGGGATTGTAATTTACTCAAAAAAATATCATACAAACCATCAAATTAATATGTACTAGTACTTAAAAAAATATCATAAAAACCATCAAATTAATTATATATTTATATTAAATATATAATTTTTTTAAAACAATTGTGGTTTTCAATAAAAAGTTGCTTCTTTAAGTATCCTTAACTTGTGCAATATTGCACATGATAGCCAAACCCAAAGAGAAATTATGAGTTAGTTTACAAAATTGTTATTCATTAGTTGTATGAGAAAGATAAATTGAAGAATTAAAAGAAAAAAGAGAATTACTAGGTAAGGTTATAATAGAAAAAGAGCAATAAGTGTTTCATTGGTAATGTAAAACGACTTATAATTTAGTACAATTTTTTTTTTTCAAAACGACTTCTATTTTGAAACGGAGAGAGTATATTCTTTTAAAATGAACAACATAATTTATCAGGTCGTCTTCTCCCATCTCTACTTAGTTGTCGTTCCTCTAATGATCACATTCGCAGAACCGTCGTCTCATAATCTTCTTGAAAAGCTTTATTATTGCTCCATTCTAACATAAACTTCCCAACCTAACACATCAAGGAAACCAACAAAAATAAATCCCTTACTATAAAACAAAATCTTATTCCAATGAACATAATTTTTCTTAAGTGAAATAAATAACTTATAGGGAATGAAACCAACTACAAATTACCTCAGAACTTGACATCTTTTTCTTCAGCCAACTGATGAACTTTATTTGTAAGCGAACAATACTGGTAGTAGTCGAAAATATGGCAATTTCTACATATTTGATGGTCTAATATGTACTAGTACTTAAAAATAGTATGAAACTAACGATTACTAATCTTAGTCTTTTAAAGTAGAAGTTCACATTCTTCGTTATTGTAACATCTGAGACAAAGACTTTATCAATATCGATCGGTTTGTAAAAAACAAGAGAAAACTAATATGTCTCCATCAAAACTTAATTCATATTTGTTTCCTATTGTTTTTGTTTGAATTGTGAGAACGAAAATTGAAATGCCTGGCGCGTCAGCCAACGAATGTTTTATGCGATGTTTCAACACTTGAATAAGGATGTTGAGATTAATGTTGAAACATTGCGCTAACGATGAACATATTTGATGTAGTAATTAAAGGACAGAAAAACAATAACGAACACGAGTGATTTGTTAACCCAATTCGGTGCACAACTCAACCTACTCTGGGGGATATCAATCCAGGAAGAAAATCCACTATAATAGTCCTAGTTCAAAGTTCTCAGCAAACACCCCGTTTACAACTTACAACCTAACAACTACCTGTTCAACTTCAGCCTAAGAACTCCTAGACCTGAGATCCCATCTCACTTCCACTCAATCACACACCTTGTGATTATCAAATAGTAAACAATCAATTGTGAAGACACCTTCAGACACAAACACACTCCGTACTTCAAAGCTTTTGAGTAGTTCACAATATTACAAATCAATAACACGTCCTAAGCTTGCATCAATGAGATACAAGAAAGGCTCACAAATAACACAAGACTCAAACCCTAAACACTCTATAAAAAGGGCGGCTTCAGTAAGCGAACAATACTGGTAGTAGTCGAGAATCTGCATTCGAAAAAGTAACATATATATATATATATATATATATATATATATATATATATATATATATATATATGACAATTTCTACATATTTGGTGGCCTAATACTACTATGACATTTAATTTCGGTAAAGTTTTCTGCTAGATTCCATCCAATTTACCCCGTAACCAAAAATATTGCTACAACGTAAAATATGAAACCGAAAATAAATGAAAGAAGCTCACACAAAACTTTTCTTTAATTCACCATAATAAATGCAGGTGTAATGCAACACAAACCTTATTTTTGGTTGTGCTGCATGTACATCGGCTTGATTTCACAACTAACAATACCAAACAAAATAGTCACCAATTATTTTTAATATAAAAGTAAAAAACAAAACCAAAAATGTCAAAAAGTATGAACCTCTCACTGTGAAATTCCCACATGAGAAAATCCAAATCCACCATCTTATCTTTATATTTAAGATCAGTAAGTAACACCAGAAGATATATCCATGAGAAGTCGTGCCGCCATAGCTGCTTCATCATAATCTAATGCAAACGAGTCAAGTTTCTTCACATCTTGAGATGATGAGCCAGCAGAAGTAGTTGTAGTTGTAGAGGTACTAGTAGAAGTCTTGTTCTTAGTCTTGAATTGTGTAGACTTCTTTATCTTAAGCACTTTAGTTTTAGGGGATGTAGCCAAACCATTGGCAGCTTCAGCCATGGCTCTTCTTGCCTTTCTCTGCCTGATTCCACAAGCATTGCAAAGTGACTGCACCAACATGTTTCCATGTTAACTAGATATAATTCAAATATTAATCAAATTAAGTTTAAGTATGGAATAATACTTGCATGACTCGTGTGTGATCTATCATCTACTGATATATTCGACTAATTAAAACCGTGATATAATAATAAAAATTATTTTTATTGGTCTTGTATATAGCTTGATATCTTATTAATGTTTGAATATCAAAACTATAAATAATATAATTAAAGAGATAAAATAGATGCAGAAAAAAATTAAATTGATCTCTAATTTTGACGTTTCTACCAATTCAACTTTTACTACATTTTTTTGATAAAACATTTTTATGGTCTTGATAAAATATCCATATTTTACACATCCCTTATGAACAATAAATATTAATATATATTTTTGAGGGGATGATATTAATAATTTTTGTGATGGACGAGTTGAAGCGATAAACATTAAATTTTAGTGGATCGTGATAACAAGGTCACTCTCCAACTTTAATATAAAAGAATAGTGAATAAATCTGGGTTAAGAGTTTAAAGAATTACCTTTGGACCCATAGGGCCACTCCTCCAAAGTGGGGTATGGGATGTACTACAATCAGAACAAACCCTAAGGGTGTTGTTACCACTGTTACTACTAGGGCTTGCTTGGTTGGACCTTATATTTTGATATCTTGGACTAGTACCGTAATTACTAGGACTCATCATTGGAGTTGTTGTCTTGATAGCATTGTCAGTAGTGGCTGCAGTAGTGTTGTTTGGTCTCATTATTGGAGTTGTGGCAGCAGTAGAAGTTGTGTTGATCATTTTATTCATCAACCTCATCTTTGAAGACATCCATTTCTCACACCCGTGACTATTCTTTTTGCTGCTATCTTCCAGCTCCAAGGATGATGATAAATTTGTGTCACGTGCACTGCTTGAGTCAACCATAACTGACTCACTTGATGAATTATAGAGTTGTTGATGATTGCTTGATGATGATCCATCATGATGAAATGCCAGCTTATGATCCTAAAGTAATCAAATCAAAGATCAAAACCATACACGTTAAATTTTAATTAATAATTTACATTTATTTGCTTTTTGTAAAAAAAAAAAAAAAAGAAGATCAAAGGCTGTTAAAAAAAATACACATCAAAGCAATTATATTTTAGTCAAAAAAAATTCAAAGCAATTATGTTTTAGTCAAAAAAAATAAATTCAAAGCAATTATATTATATGATTTCAAAAATAAAATTATAGAAGAGAAAAGGCATACTTGTATATCTTAAAAAATAGATTAATAATCAGATCATAGGCCAAATTATATCATTATGTAAAGATCAAATTAATTTCATATTAATTCATCAAATCTATGTATAATTAAAACATGGATCCATGTTCAATTATCATGATCATCACCACCAAACGTTGTCTTGTTTCAAAACAACACAATTATTATGGTGGATATATAGATCATATATATTAGAACATCTATAAAAAAACAAAAGGGGATCTTTTATTTCTTTCTTTCGTTCAATCAAACAGTTTAGTCTAAGTGTCATGATAAAAAAAAAAAAAAAGCAATGATAAGAATAATAATATATTGAGAAAAGAAGAGTTTATTAATTTAAAAAAAAAAAAAAAACAAAAAAGAAGTAAAATAACAAAGGGATCACATATGATCTTACTTGATGATGATCATGATTTTCTCCAAAGTCTCCAAGTAAGTTAAAGAAGGTAGGAGTGTCCTGATTAACAGGAGAAATATTGAAGAATTGGTTTTGACCTTGTAGTAAGGAATTAGGACCTGGTGGATTCAGAGAAACAGGAGTCATGGATGGATGGATCGATGAGTTTATAATAACACACAGAGAAAGAACAGTGGACAGTACAAAGGGATAGGGTAAGAGAAAGAATAATAATAACAAGTAAATCAGAGAGAGAGAGAAAGAGGCTAATAAAAGGGTGGTAGGGTTCTTATATAAAAGAATTGAGAGGCTAAAAAGAGAAGGGTTGTCTTAAGAGAGATTCACGTGATGCCATTTTCATTTCCTAGACACAAATAAAAACAAATTAACAAGAGACAAAGACAAGATAAAAGGAGGAACACTATACTCTCTCTAATAGAGACAACAATACCCTATCTGTAGCTTTTTGGTCCTCACATTTATTTATATACACTCACTCACATAAATCTCACTCATAAATATTTTAATATTTTTTCTTTTTCAACTTTTAGGGTTTGCAATGTATGCGAAGCGCCGTGAATTTATTTCACTTGCCAATCTTCAATAGTATTTTTTTTTCCTTGAAAAAATCATTAATATTTTTTAAATTCATATCTCTAAAAATATTAATTTAATTGGTCGGAATCTCTTTTTTTTTTCTTGTCAAGATATTTTTCTGACATATAAAGAGATTAATCAATCCATGCCTTAAATCAAATCTTTCTAATAAAAATTGGTTTTTTTTGCTTAATATATATTTATTCACATTTGGTCATGGTCGTGTACCATATTAATTAAAAAATCATCTATATTTAGTAAAATAATGATTATATATAAATTTGTTTTGAAAGAAATAGTTATCTATAAATATATATATTCAAGAATTATGCAAGAATTTCCTATCAAAAAAATAAATATATGCAAGAATTTTAATATATAATTGATACTTTGCTATAAAAAATATAATTCTAAAAAAATATATAATATATAATTTTCAGAGTCGTAATGGTGGAAAATTTTGTCCGGTCAAAAGAACAAATATAAATTAAATTTGTGATATTTTTTTTAAAAGGGTGAAAAAAAATATTATATTACCCCATTAGTGTTTTTATTTTTTTTAAGAAGCTATTACTTTCTTTTTAAGTGCCATTTTAGGGAAAAGTTCTCCAACCAATGTAATATTTTTTTTCTATGATATACCCTCCCCAAGGAGCTCAATGGAACCGGGCCTCCAAGGCATGGGACTAAAAAAAAAAAAGTATAGCCTAGTAGTACTACTAAGTGTTAGGTGGATGTTTTTTTTGGAGGGTGGTTTGAGGTTCCTCATGTATACATAGTGATTTTCACCTTTGGATGTACCACATATATACGACACATTATATTTATCTTTTAAAAAATTTAAATAGAACATTGTTCTTTTAAAAAAAATACATTTTTATTTTACTATGGGCCTCTTTTCACTTACAGAACCGAGCCTCTAGATTCGTAAGAACGATCTTGATCCTCGTTGTGATCGACGTCATACATCATCTTCCTTCGACCATTAAACCATCATTGAGACACTATCACCACCTGTCGTCTTATCATATTTTTTTTCTTCATGTATAGCATTGTGATCCTTTTTCATTAATGTTGTATCTCTAACACATGCATTCATTAGAATTGTGTTGAATAACATGTTGTGAATGTATATTTTAGTTTCCTTTGTTATTTTGTCCACATCTCTATTACATATCAGGCTGTTAGACGTTATAGTCAGCAACGAATCTAGAGCTTTTGTATAGCGAGGGCAAAAATTTACTTATATTATAATTCTTAGAATTTAGATTGGCCTAACTCAACCCTAGAAAATGGTTGGAACTTTTAATACATCCCTTAGTATCGAACATTTGGAGCGTGACCCAAGTGGCTCAATAGCAGAAGCAAATTGTGCAATAAATCTTGGATAGACTCTAATACCATCTTAAAATTTAGGTTGGATTTAATTCAGCCCTACAAAACTACTTGTAAGGTGAAGATTCTTCACACTTATAAATACATTATCATACCATATCTCATCAAATGTAAGACTTTTACCCATAATTAAAATATTAAATAAAAATACAACAAAGTGCAAGAAATGGTACATGTGTTGCCTTTTCTCTTCTAGAGCTGGTACCAAATTTAGGCATGAGACATATATAAGCAAAAATAAGTGAGAAATGAAGTGAGGGCCTTGGCCTACATAATAACCAACGTGGGTCCGTCAATGGTTATAGTTCAATGTGTTATGTTGTATTATTTATAGACTTAACATTATTAGATAAAATTCTGTAAAAAAAAATCATTATTAGATAAAAATGCTATCTTGATGTTATTTTTCTAATAAAAGTAAAAGTATGCTATCGATAATATACCGATGCACGTTATTTGCTTTGCTTTGTTGTTTATCAGAGAAAAATTATAATTTTGAAATTGCTTTGCTTTGTTTTAGCATTTAGGACATTTGCAATGTATATATGTTATATTGCTTAAACTATCGAAGGATGTCGAAAAAAAATAGTCACGAAGGCTACATATTTATAAGTATTAATCTTTTTTGTCTGAACATGACATGGATCACTCACCAAGACTTAAAATATGTTGAAAAACTCGAGCACAATTTGCCAATCAGACAACTGGTATACCCATTTGAGGAGATCACTGATATACCCATTGATAAGAATCAAGACTCTTCAAAATTAAGCTATATTAGGATGAAGGTTTATGCAAAACTGAGTATTCTGGTGGACAAGTGGGCTAGTATTGATAACGGTACAAAAAGTATATTATCATAGGATATAAAGGTATTTGGCACGCACTCGATATTGCACTAGTATTCTTATATACATTAATATACACGTTAACACCATTTTTTAATATATTATACTGCAACTTTGATATTGATCATGATGATAAGGTGCTTAAGAAATGATTGATGAAATATGTTTGTGAACTTTGGAAGGCGTATGTGTAGATTCTTACAACATTTTCTTTAAGATCCCAAATTGGATGAATATTTAGTAAGAAATTTGTTTACTATGCATGAAGTATGGGAGAAGTTTATTCATAGCTGACAAGAACCACTTGAGTGTCAGGTTAGTATTTCTCTAACTTACATTATCATTTTGCTAATTATTTATATGTAATACTTTTACTTGGCCATGCTAATTAATATAATTTGTTGTCATCATTGTTTTTAGGGTTAAATATGTTTTTGGTCCCTATAAAATTAGGACCTTTTAAGTTTAGTCCTTACTTAATTTTAATAGCATTTTTAGTCCCTACAAAAAGAAAAGTACATGTAATTTTAGTCCTTGTAAAAACTAAATTTGTTTAATTATCCTTGAATTCTTGAATTTTTGAACCAGTTTTTGGAGACATGTTTAGAACATTATAAAATGTTCATTTACTAAAAAATAGAATTTTTTAACATAAGAATAATTAAATATGAATTTTTTTAAACGACAAAAGTTCAAGAAAAAAGTAACAAAAATCTGGACGTAGAAATCAAATTTTGAGTTAATATTTTATAGAGGGACTTTTAGTAATGTTCTTAACAGTTCTACAAAAAAATGTTTAAAAATTCAAGAATTTAAGCATAATTAAACAAATTTGAATTAAGAAAGGACTAAAACTAAATGCAGAATGTTTTTGTGGGGACTAAAAATACTATTAAAATTAAGTAAAGACTAAACTTAAAATTTTTCAATTTTATAGGACCAAAAACTTATTTAACACTTGTTTTTACAACATTGACTTGTTTTCGGAAAAACTAACATTAGAGTATGAAAGATAGAAACTGAGATTTGACATTGTCTAAGAATGCATTCTAGTTGAAACATATTATGATATGACACGACAATAAAATATAACTGGGACGCTTGTAAATTTTTTCAAGACTACCATAAGTTAAACTATAACAATAAAAATGGTTAAAACCGTTATTAAATATACCTTCCCCTGAATCCTAATTTTTGCTAGCAAACATACACAAATTGCCACTGCCAGCTTTTCTGTTGACTAGGACACCCTCGACATTGTCCCCACACATATATATGTTTTTACTTTTACCCTTGCCCCCACTTTTTTGCCAAAATAAACAAGAAAATACAAAGATTTTTCCCCTGTCATTTTTTGTCAACTTCTTCAATTACATGATGAAGCTTGCTGAGTAAGAAGACATAAGCGGTGATCAATAAGATATGTGTCGGCTTTGGCCTCTTTCAATTGTCACATTGTGATTCTGCATAGGTGGGGTTTTATCAAAATAAATTACGTTTAAAGTCCGTAATTAAGTGTAACTCAATTGATAAATATTAACATACGAGAGTTCATATTTAAATCTCAAAACTGATGACACTAGGTCATATATTGTTTTTAGTACCATGTTTATGAGTTTTGAGTTGAGTTCAGGTGATTTTGTATGAGTTAGAAGCTATAAAAGACTAAAATTGAAGTGTTTAAGGAAGCAAGGAATCGTGCTACGATTTCTAGCATCGTAATCCGATTTGGCAGAAAATTGAAGGCATTTCAGGACTGTAAAATTCGTGCTACGATGAGACTTCATCGTGCTCCGATTTGAAGGAGCGTCTCAGCCATCGTGCTCCGATTTTGACCATCGTGCTCCGATTTTGAGCATCGTGCTCCGATTTTGGCGTACAACAGAATTTCCCTATAAAAGCCAAGTTGTTTTCAGAGGCAAGGGTTCGGATTTTTGGAGAAGAAATCATACTTTTGGAGCTGGAAAGCGAGATAAAAGGTGGGAGACCATCAAAAACTCATAGCCGGTTATCAATTGATGTAATGAATTCTTCCTTATCATTAGTTATTTGTGCTTTAGCCATGAGTAGCTAGATCTATTGTGATTAGGTCTTGAGATGAATCTGTAATAGCTCATGCTTGTAACCTGAAACTCTATTTGCTCTATCAATGTCAATCTAGTTTATTCAGTATATTTTATGCTTAATGCTTTTATGATTCTGACCAAATATAATCGATTCAAGAGATTATATGACTACTGACACTAGCATATAACTCGGATATAATTATACTGTTTCACTTAACGGACAATCTAGGGATGGAACGTTGTTAGGTGATGATTTTGGAATTAACGTGCTAAAAACCTTCGAGAATTATAGGTTCACCTAAGGGATTAGGGAATTATAATTAGAGAAGAGGACTTAGGATCAAGGGATCGACCTAAGTTATTTTGTTAATTTGTCGTTAACTTTGTGACATGAATAGACTTTTAGACACAGGTTGCATATGAGTGATTTACAGATGATTCGAATGACCTAATCATTCTTCCAAATTTTATTTCAACCAAGTTTAATTTCCGCAATTTATTTCTTATTGCAATTTCAAACCATCTGCCTAGGGCAACCCCCCCAATTTTAATACATCTTTATGATAATGCTATTACTCGTTGAGAAGAAATAGTCCCTGTGGATACGAATTATTTATTACTTCGATATAAGTTAGTACACTTGCTAATTTTCTATCAAGTTTTTGGCGCCGTTGCCGGGGACTGTTGAATCATTTCAACAAGGCAATATCGTTATCATTATGATTTATGCTCGTCATATCTATTTCTTTGTGCATTGCTACTGAAAGGTTTCTCTGAGTTTTGTAGCCATGTGGGATAGTCGATTACTGGTTCATTCTGAAGAGATCAAAATCCTTTGTTATGAAAAATTGATGATATCTCTACATATAAAGGATTTGGAAACAAGATTGAGTATGACTTGCGAATTTTGTGGAGGTTATCATGGTGGTCTCTTTTGTGAGAAGCAATTCATAGTTAAAGAAAAAGAGCAGGAAGTGGTCAACATAGATTATCACTCTCAACTTCAAAATATTTTAGATGATTTCTTGATGTCAAATCAAGTTCCATTTGAGAAATTTGAAGTTCAGTGTGGTAGTCTTGTTGAGAAAGCATATGAGTCTCAGCAAAAGTTGGTTGAGATGGAGACTGAGTGTCAGGATATTGAGGTGGACTACAATCCAAAAGTGATAAGTGTTGGTCTCTACCTAAAGTCTCAACAAATGGGGTCTGAAGAACTCACTCATGTACAAATGAATACATATCCTTCTTTAAGGCGGGAGAGCTTAAATTCCAAAGGAGTAACAGAGAGCGCATGGGAGTATCTGATTCTTTATGCAAAGTTCATGGAATTCCTGCCAAACAAGAGGAAGAAGAAGGGTGATATATTCTTTCTATCATTTTTGCCACCCTAACAGTGGTTGACGCGTCAAGCTCAATGACGTAAAAGAAAGCGCTTGATGGGAGACAACCCATCCTTTTTCTAATGTTTTTTATTTTGCAGGTATTTCTATTTAGTAAAAAAAAAAGTTGAAAAGATGGACGGAAAAAATAAAGAAAAAAATCAAAGTCCACATTAGTTCTTATTGTTTCAATAACTCATCGTTGTCAGATGTCAGTCGTGTCAGTTGATTCTCTTTTCAAAAACTTTCAATTGCATCGGCATTTGTTTATTATTGACGAATTTTCTTTTTCTTTGAAGTTTACCAGTTTAGTAGCATTTGTTCACCAAAGGTATATCGAAAGTTCAAAGGAGGTAGAGCTTGCACGCGGCATCAACGGTGAAGTGTACGACTTGGATTGATAGGTAGCCACAACTTCCATAAACCTAAGCCTGTAAGTTCCATGGCCAAATACTAATTTTTCAATTTCACAAATTTGAGTGTTCCATGTTAATACTATTTCTAGGGCTTGCGATTTTTCTTTATGTTGATTGGTCACATCTTTTATACACTAAGGCACAATGTTTGTCCCTTAAGCCTTTGTTTCGATGACAACCCAAATTGCAAGCCTAGAAACCTTAGGAAAGTTAACCCAATTTTTGTTGATTGGAGTTAGGCATTGTTAGTGTTGTTAAATACTAAGTTTGGGGTTGCTTTTGGAACTAGCAACAATTCAAGTTTGGGGTAGGGGAATTAGAGAACAAAAAAAAAAAAAACATTGATAAGATCACTGTTGTCTCAAAGAAAAAAAAAAGAGAAAACAAAAGGAGTTGAAGTCAACAAAATCAACTCGCAAAAAAAATAAAATATGTATATATATATACAGTTCTTTCAAAATAATGGAGACAACAAGTTGTAAATAGAGTGGTCTACGGTATATCTAGTTGTATATGTTCTCATATTCTCTGGTTTTGGTTATTTTGATCTTTGATTGGGAGGGGTGAATCGTCCAAATTAGGAAAAGATGCCAACTCCAAGTTGCTATTTTAGCCTACTTCCCAAATTATCATACCTTTAACCTCAGCCGTTACACCATTAAAGTCCTTAAAGTGTATATTGTGATGTGATTTTGATCGATGTTTAGAAACTTTTCAAGTTTTGGTAATATAGTGATTAACATGTCGACTGTGTGTACCCTATCATTCATAATGTTGCGTGAAGTTGTGGATTGGATATTTTGGCAAGCATGTTAGCCCTCTCAATTGCTAACAAGGAGATGAACTTTCGATATTACCGTTGGTAAGGTGAATGCTATTTTATTGTTAAATTTCATTTTTAAAGTTTATTCCTTGAGGACAAGTAATGATGCAAGTTTGGGGTTGTGATGACACTAGGTCATATATTGTTTTTAGTACCATGTTTATGAGTTTTGAGTTGAGTTCAAGTGATTTTGTATGAGTTAGAAGCTATAAAAGACTAAAATTGAAGTGTTTAAGGAAGCAAGGAATCGTGCTACGATTTCTAGCATCGTAGTCCGATTTGGCAGAAAATTGAAGGCATTTCAGGACTGTAAAAATCGTGCTACGATAAGACTTCATCGTGCTCCGATTTGAAGGAGGGTCTCAGCCATCGTGCTCCGATTTTGACCATCGTGCTCCGATTTTGGCGTACAACAGAATTTCCCTATAAAAGCCAAGTTGTTTTCAGAGGCAAGGGTTCGGATTTTTGGAGAAGAAATCATACTTTTGGAGCTGGAAAGCGAGATAAAAGGTGGGAGACCATCAAAAACTCATAGCCGGTTATCAATTGATGTAATGAATTCTTCCTTATCATTAGTTATTTGTGCTTTAGCCATGAGTAGCTAGATCTATTGTGATTAGGTCTTGAGATGAATCTGTAATAGCTCATGCTTGTAACCTGAAACTCTATTTGCTCTATCAATGTCAATCTAGTTTATTCAGTATATTTTATGCTTAATGCTTTTATGATTCTGACCAAATATAATCGATTCAAGAGATTATATGACTACTGACACTAGCATATAACTCGGATATAATTATACTGTTTCACTTAACGGACAATCTAGGGATGGAACGTTGTTAGGTGATGATTTTGGAATTAACGTGCTAAAAACCTTCGAGAATTATAGGTTCACCTAAGGGATTAGGGAATTATAATTAGAGAAGAGGACTTAGGATCAAGGGATTGACCTAAGTTATTTTGTTAATTTGTCGTTAACTTTGTGACATGAATAGACTTTTAGACACATGTTGGATATGAGTGATTTACAGATGATTCGAATGGCCTAATCATTCTTCCAAATTTTATTTCAACCAAGTTTAATTTCCGCAATTTATTTCTTATTGCAATTTCAAACCATCTGCCTAGGGCAACCCCCCCAATTTTAATACATCTTTATGATAATGCTATTACTCGTTGAGAAGAAATAGTCCCTGTGGATACGAATTATTTATTACTTCGATATAAGTTAGTATACTTGTTAATTTTCTATCAAAAACCTCTACTTCTCTACGTAACATAATTTTTGTTTTACTTTTAATAATAACCGAGCTAATATATTGTATAGTTACAGAAAGAATATTTACGCCCAATTGATTAACTCACATGAAGAAATAAATCAGAAGTGGACATTTGATGTAATAATTGAGCATTATGAGACAAGTTTAAACTTTTAATAGTCTCTATGAGCAAATGGAAAGATTAACTTACCAGCAGCAACAAAAATTAACTTGAATTTAAACTAGATATCACCTGGTAAATTAGAAGTGACATGAAGTAATATCTCATTTGATTGCTTTTGTCTAAGATACACATTAAATGCCATCAAGATAGTGGAGCAAACAAAAATCTTAAACATACATAGACTAAAGAACAATGTGCCATGTTATTTGTCATCAAGATATTTTTTTTAACTTAAAAATAGTATTTAAAAGTCACAATGTTGACTTTCATTTAGGTTGTAGGACAAATTTCTCGAATACCCAACTTACATGAGCAAACAATGATTACAAATTCCCTGTTATATCAGATTGAAAACGATATATCGATATCAAATTGCCCCTCCTCTCCCGATACAATCTTATTTAAAGTATTTATATATAATATAAGAAATATAATACACTTTTTAAATCTATTATACTATTGAAATTTATTTTTATTGAAATACTATAATACACTTATCAATATTTATTTTATATACTTGTTAAATTGTAATTGTTATTTTTCTTAGAAATTCATCTTTTCCATGCAAAAAAACTAATGTTCATTCAACGCATGTTTTTAATAATTTTTTCTTCGAAAAAGTGTTTCCTTGAAAATTTCCTTTATAATTTAGTTTTTTTCCCTTATAAAAAAAACTTTGAGTGAGTTGGTGGATTTGAAAAAGTAAACTTTTCGGTCAAAGGAGTATACCAAGCTTTGATGAAGGATTCTAGTATCGAAAATTCTCTTTTGTGCTTTTTTAATAATTGGAATAAATTTGTACAGGTGAGAGTGTCACTTTTTGTTTATAAGTTATTGAATAATAAACTTTCTACAAAAGACAATCTTGCTCCACATGGAGCATTATATTGGAATACAAATTTCTGTTTTAGTGTGTGTATTTCAAGAACATCAATGCTATATATCTCGAAAGGGAGCATTGCGAAATCGTCCCAAAGAGGAAACAAACCAATCACAATTCATTGTTGGGCGGAAAACACGGGAGGTATGGCGGAAAACATGGAGTCAACAAATAAGTATGCAAAGAAGGCTTCGTGAGCCATAAATTCGCTATCAATAGCATTTCCGATTTCTAGAAACACCACAACACTTTTGTAATTTTGTTGCTGTGTGTGATATTTGATTTTGGTGTTGAATTGGTTGGACATTTGTTTTATGTTAAATAGTATTAACGAACATGCTCAATCAATTTGTGATCTTTGTTTGAAAGTAAAATGTATCGAGAAAAATTACGTGTGGTTTTGATGACTTTTGTTTCGATTATGTGAAAAGCGGGTCAAGATCCTCTCCATTTATAACTTTTTCTATTTGTTGCAATTTGAAGAAAGATAGACAAAAAAAAAAAGTGGTGGGTCCTATCACTAAGTGGATCCCACCATCATTATTATTTTTTTGTCTATCTTTCTCTAAATTGCAACAAATGAAAAAAGTTACAATTGAAGAAGTGTGGATTCGCAAGTAGAATATGCATGAGATCTTCAATTGGTTAGGGATAGAAATTGTGCTTCCGAGTGATATTGCCACTTTGTTAGAATTTTTTGCTTAGTTGATTCGGAGCGAAAAAATGATGAACGGGCTTATGTTGATTTGACACTCAATTCATTGGCTTTTAATTGGAAGGCGAGAAATGATCATTACGAGTTGCATCCAATGGCAGAGGAGGTTGTAGAAGAAATCAAACGAGTTTCTTAAGACTGTTTTTTGAGGAGGAGTTCGAGTTACCCCTGTCGTTTCTATGAATGGTTCTCCTCTTCTTTGTTTGGAAGAATGATTTGGCTGTTTGTTGCATTTTTTTATTCCTTTGAATTTCTTTTAGGTGGTTAGAATACTCCATGTCCTTGATTTCTTAGTGGCAATTTAGTCTCACTTGTACATATTTCTATCCTTTTTGATACAGATCATTTTGTTGTTAACAAAATAAATTAAGAATAGTATATAGTGTATTTATTTATAACATATATAAGAAGCCATATTTTTATGTATAGGAAGCCAAAATTATACACATCTTAATACACAACATGCAATAAGACTTAAGTTGTTAAATGAACTTCACCAAAGACGATTTTTCAAGAGAATTTGAGTTTAATTTTTGAGTGGAATAATTTTTGGTCAGACTATACTTACCTCCTAGCCGAACTCTAGATTACTAGAACCATTTCTCCAAAGAACCGAAAGGTTAAAAAAATACACACAACATGCATGCCTTGTGATCACATTCACTTACGTATATGAAGCCAAAATTATACACATCTTAATACACAACATGCAATAAGACATAAGTTGTTAAATGAACTCCACCAAAGACGATTGTTCAATAAAACTTGAGTTTGATTTTTGACTGGAATAATTTTTGGTCAGACTATACTTACCTCCTGACCAAACTCTAGATTACTAGAACCATTTCTCCAAAGAACTGAAATGTCAAAAAATAAATACACAACATGCATGCCTTGTGATCACATTCACTTATGTTTAAGAAGCCAAAATTATACAGTACTTAATACACAACATGCATAACCAAGTAATAAGACTTAAGTTGTTAAATGAACTCCACTAAAAACAAATTGTTCAATAAAACTTGAGTTCGATATCTGAGTGGAATAATTTTTTGTCAGACTATATTTACCTCCTGACCGAATTCTAGATTACAAGAACCGTTTCTCTAAAGAATCAGAAGGTTAAAAAAACAACATGCATGCCTTTTGATCACACCTCATCAATACTCCCAAAAATCACAATCAACAGAGATTTGCCAAATCATGTTTAAATTTGATAGGGAACTAGATGAGAAAAGACAATGATTCTCTTGCCATGCGACACCTAGTTAATTAATGAGATCAAGATTATCAAAGTTATCCTTTTTAATCTGGCTCCACTCATTAAGGATTGAAGCTTGTTGATAATGTTAATAAGTACTCATGAGCCTTGCTAAGATAATCACCAAATGTACATTAATTTTATATGATCAAGAAATAAGCTACGTATGAGTCATATGAATCACTCCTGTGTCTCGAATCTGGGAGAAGATTAGATAGTATCTGTTATTGAAAGTGAAGGTTTTGTCTCAATACCCAAATGCTTCCTAAAGCAAGTGGTAGTCTTTGAATATACATATGAGGGGAGGGACCATATTTTTCTGGTAAAAGACAACGTTATATTATAATCGGTAGCCGCAAGCTCACAACCCAATGTTTGATCTGAGGCATGGAGAGATCAAACTCCACATGTATTCTTATAAGCTAATATATGTATATGTGTGTGTGTGTATATATATATATATATATATATATATATATATATATATATATATATATATATATATATATATATAAATTAATGTGAACGATTTATAAGAATTAATAATTAGGATATCTTTATTACAAGTAATCAATACACGTACACCTAATAATTTGGAAGAAAGTTAATAGAGACCAATAAATAATCTTTAACCGTAAGATCATGGGTCGATCAATAAACGCAAATTAGATTATTAGAGATACAATATTACAATCTAATGATAATAAAAAAATTATAAAGAAAAAAGATAAAAAGAATACAAAATTATATTGTTGCACGAGTTAATTTTATTTATTACTTTTATAGTTAAACATAAAAAATTAATGTAGTTCATGATTTCTAACAAATTATTTAGGATAGCCGAGTTTGCATGAAAATTAAGGTATTTTGTTTGTAAACGTATTAAATAAGTGTACAACAACTTGTCAAAAAAAAAATCTACAGAATCAATAGGTTAAGTTGCTGCAGACTTAATAAAATTAATAAATAATAAGGATAAGGATTAAAATACCTAATAAGGGATTAGTGGTGGGAAAAAAATTAGGTTAAGACTTAACAAAATTAATAAATAAGAACAATAGGTTAAGTTGCTGCAGACTTAATTTTTTTTTTTTTGATAAACAAGGAGAGAGGACAGACATCAAGAGGCAACATCGACATACCAACTAGGTTGGCACCCCGAGAAACCTCCATCTTATGCCGCCAAACTAGCTGCAGACTTAATAAAATTAATAAATAATAAGGATAAGAATTAAAATATTTATTAATTTTTTGCTTTGAAAAATATTCATGGTTAGTAGAGAGAGCAATAAAAAACAAATATCATGCAAATTTAGAGCCAAAATTTTAGGATAGAGTTGTTGCAAACCTAATAAGGGATTAGTGGAGGGAAAAAATTAGTTTAAGACTTAACAAAACTAGACTTTTGATCCATGCGATACATGAGTCTTCTCGACTATAATAGAGAACAATAAATAATCTTTAACCCGTAAGATCATGGTTCGATCAATAAACGCAAATTAGATTATTAGAGATATAATATTACAATCAAATGATAATAAAAAAAAATATAAAGAAAAAAGATAAAAAGAATACAAAATTATATTGTTGCGGAGGTTAATTTTATTTATTACTTTTATAGTTAAACATAAACAATTAATGCAGTTCATGGTTCCTAACAAATTATTTAGGGTAACCGAGTTTGTATGGAAATTAGGGTACTCTGTTTGTAAACGTATTAAATAAGTGTACAACAACTTGTCAAAAAAAAATCTGCAGGAACAATAGGTTAAATTGCTGCAAACCTAATAAAATTAAAAAATAATAAGGATAAGTATTAAGATATCTATTAAATTTTTGCTTTGAAAAATATTTACGGTTATCAGAGAGATAAATGAAAAATATATATGATGCAAATTTAGAGCCAAAATTTTAGGATAGAGTTGTTGCAAACCTAATAAGGGATTAGTGGAGGGAAAAAATTAGGTTAAGACTTAACAAAATTAATAAATAAGGATTAATAAATAAGAACAAAAGGTTAAGTTGCTGCAGACTTAATAAAATTAATAAATAATAAGGATAAAGATTAAAATATTTATTAATTTTTTGCTTTGAAAAATATTCATGGTTAGTAGAGAGAGAAATGAAAAACATATATCATGAAAATTTAGAGCCAAAATTTTAGGATAAAGTTGTTGCAAACCTAATAAGGAATTAATTGAGGGAAAAAATTAAGTTAAGACTTAACAAAATTAATAAATAATAAGAACAATAGGGTTAAGTTGCTACAGACTTAACAAAATTAATAAATAAGGATAAGGATAAGGATTAAAATATTTATTAATTTTTTGCTTTGAAAAATATTCATGGTTAGTAGAGAGAGAAATAAAAAACATATGTCATGCAAATTTAGAGCCAAAATTGTAGTATAAAGTTGTTACAAACCAAACGAGGGATTAGTGGAGGGAAAAAATTAGGTTAAGACTTAACAAAATTAATAAATAAGAATAATTTTATTTCAGATATATATGCTACGGATTCTTGTAACAAAACAAAGTGGTATGTTAAACTACTTGAAAAATTCAAAGTAGTACACAATATAAAACCCTTTTTTTTTTATTTTTTTTTATTCAAAGTCGTATGTTAAGTGTGGTAGCATTCATCAGCTAGTTTTAAGAATCCATATGACATGATGATAATATAAATTGAGTATGAGTACTGCTATGCTCTTACGTATATGTTCTGTAAAATAATTTGCAATTTAATTTAAGTGGTTAATGTGTTATACCAACAGATGAATTATACCACTTATTGTCAAACTAGTCATTGAATTATATAACTTTCGATCAAACTAGTCTTTACAATTTAACAGAATGACCAAATTGTCTGACGTCATTCAAAAACAAAGATACTAATTTATTTTATATGTAAAAAAAGATAAATTTGTGTTCTCCCGTAAGATTGGTAGAAAGAGTGAGAAAAATAAGATAACTGTTGTGAAAATAAGTAAATAGAGCCAGTAATAGATAGAAGGAGAAGAAGAGAGAATAAGAAGAAGTATTCTAATTCACTGATGTGTCCTTGAATGTGTTACAAATGAGCTCTATTTATAGGAAAATAGAGTAGCTTATGAATTAAGCCCAATCACATAGTAGTATGACCCATCAACCTATTTGCTATTTGGACATCCACTTATTAATATTTATAACACTCCCCCTTGGATGTCCATCGAGGATATGTCTCATTAAAACCTTACTAGAGAAAAACCCGTTGGGAAAAAATTCTAGTGAAGGAAAAAGAGTACAACATCCTTTTGTGTGATAATCTGCCTCGTTAAAAACCTTACTAGGAAAACCCAATGGGATAAAACCTTGGTTAAGGGAAAAAGAGTGCATAACACATTTATGTCTCCCCCTCATAAAGACAATCGTATATGAGACAAAGAAAGTCAATTAGTCTTCTATTCTAGTTACTCAAAAGTTTTACTTGGCGGTGACTTTGAAGAGAGGTCTGATTTATCTCCATGCCCTTCTCCAAATTAGCAGTGCTTGGGATATTATCTTCATATTAAGTTGTTGAAATAACATTCTCCAATTCCTTGATCATGTTGTTTCTCTAAGGTGCAAAACGTATGCTTCACTTTGTTCCGATGTCTGTATTTACTAATATTGACAAAAGAAACAAAATACCACAATACATATAATTAACAAAATACATTAAAATGGACATATTGTGTCATTTCTTCGATATCTCACGAAAATTAACTCTTTCAAAGAGTTTCATATACTATCAAGTGAGTCATACAACTATATTGCAACACATCTTTCATATAAATTGAGTCTTTCATGTGATGCTAAACTTAATCAAGCAAGAAAAATTTCTTAAATTCACTTCAGGTGAATATGTCTCTTAAACATAAACATTATCTCATTTCCGGTGAACATATCAAACTCTATACATATGTATTTTATCAATATAATTCTCTTTCGCGCGAAAATTTGTATATATCTAATTAACTTCACATCTTCAAGTGTGCGGACTACAAGTCCAAAAAGCTTAGCACAAAACGAGTTTGATTTCACAGAATTGTCTCTTTCAATCTGCAGATATTTTCTTTTTCTATAACCTTTTAATTCATGATCCTCATTTCCACCAATCACATATAGCGCTATGTTATTTTCAAAAACATCATCAACGTTGACTTTCATTTTGGTTCCATTTCATTCATTCATGACATAATTTATCGAGATCTCTTTATTTTTCATACATCTCTGGTACCTGGTCAGTTCTTCTGGAACTTAAAATTAATTATGTAATGTGACTCTTTTAGAGTTTACACATCCTCATTTGGGTTATCTTTCCTTTTAGCTTCTTTCTTGTTTGAGGATTTTTTATATGTGGAACCGATTGATCTACCACGCTTCATGCGTGGTTGGGACTCATTTGCAATAATCCGACAAGGACATCTATTTCGTTTGGAGCATTAGCAGCGGCTATTTTATTTGCTTTAACTTTGCAAATGAGTTATTTCTTGAGGATCAAGATGAGACAGTAATATTTCCTTTCAAATGCTTCAATTGAACTTCAGGTTCATATTTGCAGCCGCTTATCCTCTCCCCCTAATATTGGGAAAACTAATCAGCCTATTGGGTGGTAAACAAATTGGCTCAATACAATTTATAATAGATGAAATTTCATATAAATTAGATTTTCCCAATATTCTATCAAGATATATCTAAGTGCATTATATTGGAGCAACTGTGATAGACACAACTCATCCAAAAATTTACTTAGATGAGAAATATTAAGTTCTTAACCAAAATATAAATTCAGGAGAGGACTTACGTATGGTAACTTGTTGGCTTGATGCGAATCAATACATCAACATACATGATTGTTGACTCCCAAAGTTAAGTTTAGAAGGAATGGTCATACAATTAACTTTAGACGTCTAAAGAACGGATATTCAAGTCCATTTTATGAGCATATGCTACAAGTTGTTTAATATCAATTTCAATTGATAATTGATACTTATCAAATGCTTTATGAATAATCCATAAAACAAAACAAACCTTTGGTCAACTTAGTTAAGAAAACAATTACAAAAACTTCTAGTTGTGAGTTGACAACAAACATACATGTGATCATATAGTTGATGCATCTACGAAGTCATAAAATATCTAAGTGATCACATGATCGATATATTGATTTACAATATCACCTTATGTAAGTTCTATCAAATTGTCAACTTTCTTTGGGAACCAATAACACGCGAATATTTTTGGTTTGAAGAATCTTCAGGTTCTTTAATAAATGTCCATATAAATTGTTTACTATTTTTGCATCATAATAGACCCGGGATAAACCTACCGGTCTTGCCAACGAAAAACTTAATATAATATGTAAACTTCTAATTTAGAGTAATATATATGTTTTATTTATTCTAATCCATTTGAATCAACAGTGATAAAAAAAAACATAATTATATCCAAATGAAACTATATAATGAATATTCTAGAACCTGATTTATCTTTGACACATACTTTCTCGAACAAAAATAAGAATAGATAAACAACAATGATAAGAATGAACTTAAAGAGATCACAATGATAAATAATTATTTAAACAACAAAGAAATAAAATTATTATCATAAAGACATAAAATACAATTGTCATAACATTGAGAAAAACTAATAAACATAAGACTTTATTATTATTATGAAAGCAAACAAAATTATTTCTTTACGGTTCCATCTCCAATAAGGTGATCAATTTTTCCATTTGGATCCTCAAAGAAATCACCAATATCTAAATGAGTAGGATCCATGTCACTATAACCATCATATTCATCACAATCACCATAATGAGTTTCAACTCTTTTCTCTTTGTTTTTGATTGATTGTTGATAAAGGTCAACAAGATGCTTTGGCACCTTTGCCTTCATTCTTTCCATTATTTTTCCACTTCTGGTGAAAAGATGAATTTTTAAAATTTTCATTATAACCACGACCATGGACGTTGCCACGACCACGTCAACGTGCTTGTCTGAAATGATTGTGTTGTGCTGCATTCACTTCTGGGAATGGGGCAGCACCAATAGGGCGAGCTTCATGATTTTTCATTAACAGTTCATTGTTTTGTTCGGCCACTAGAAGGCAAATAATCAATTCAGAATATTTCTTAAACCCCTTTTCTCGATATTGCTGCTGCACGAGCACATTAGATGCATGAAAAGTTGTGAAGCACATTAGATGCATGAAAAGTTGAGAAGGTTTTTTTTCTAACAGATCTGCATTTGTTACCTTCTCTCCACACAAGCCTAATTGAGAAGCCTAATTGAGAAGTGATTTTGTATACTTCAGAATTATAAGCAGCTACAAATTTAAAATCTTGTAGACGCGGATGCATCCAATTATATCGAGCGTTTGGAAGAATAACGGCTTTTAGGTCTTATACCTTTCTTTTAATTTATTCCATAGCTCAAGTGGATCTTTCACAGTGAGAAATTCTTGCCTTAAGTTGCTCAAATGCATTATTTCCTTAAAGAAATCCGTAACCAAATTTGTTTTGGAATAATTTCATATTTCTCACACAAAGATCTAAACGAGATTCTTTCAACAAATATGGTATATATATATATATATATATATATATATATATATATATATATATATTTGGTGAATCGGTAACAAATATGGTATTTAGAAAGATTTTACAATTCATTATGATATTTGTTAACTTTAAAAGCAAAATATATTATTAACCAGTTTTACAAATCAACAAAATATTATTTTTTTTACACAAATTAACAAAATATTTTGTAGCAAAATATTTAGTTTCAAAAGCAAAATGTCTTTTTTTGCAATATATAACTCAAAAAAAAAAAATTAAAGAAAATAAAATCTCTTGGTAGAAAGTATATTGACTTTTATATTAAAGGTAATAAATCTCGTGAATAATATATAACCAAATGCAATCAAATATAATTTGTGAATCGAATTATATATAATCAAATGAAATCAAATAATATATTAAAGATTTACAATTTATAAAATTGGACAATCCATATTTGGAATATAAAATTTTAAGTTCTTCAGGAACTATATAAAATAATAATTATTTATTCGATCTTTCCCGGTTGCATCACTATTGAATTCTTCAAGAATTCATGGAGGATGGAATTAAATTTTTAAGTTCTTCAAGAACTATAATAAACCTTTATAATTTTTAATTATTAGATCAATCTGATAACGTGTTATGCTTCACCATACTAATTTCGGTCACGAAGCATATTGATGCTTCACCATACTGGTGTAGGTCACGAAGCACAAACAACATCGATAACATCCAAGGACATAAAGTCAAGATGTCAAATTATTTATAATTAATATTATTTGATCTTTATTAATATACAAGATTCATATGATTCATAAACAATAACCAAAATAAAAAAATTAACTCATGGTTTCGTAAGTAGATGTATCTATAAGGTACTGATTCCAATTGATGAATTTTTAACAGTATAACCTTTAATCATCGATACAAAAATCAAAACTTTTTTCATAAAAAAATTAAGAGATACATGCCTCAGTTGGTAAGCTCGTGCTGATAACGTGTTGTGAAAATAAGTAAATAGAGACAGCAATAGAGAGAGGGAGAAGAAGAGATAATAAGGAGAAGTATTCTTATTCACTGATGCGTCCTTGAATGTGTTACAAATGAGCTATATTTATAGGGAAATAGAGTAGCTTATGAATTAAGCTTAATCACATAGTAGTATGACCCATCAACCTATTTGCTATTTGGACATCCACTTATTAATATTTATAACAATAATGAAATTATGAGCTCAATAATTATAATTGAAGGCAATTTTGGAAAAACAATCTACATTATTGTCAAATTTATTTTTATGAATTAAATTAACTTGTACCTTTTTTGATACTCCTAGGTAAATACTCTCACGTCCTTTTTATAAGAAACAAATGGGTCGACAAAAACTACTATATTTGATTTACATTATGAATCAAATACATCAACTTTGGTAGACTGATATGTCTTATATAAAAAGGATCGGAGTGACCCCATGAGCTTAGCTCAGTTGATAGGGACATTGTATAATTTATGCAAGGGCATGGGCTCGAACCCCTGACATCCCACTTCTCCATATTTATAATGTGTGAGCTTCAGCCACTAAGCTGCTTAAAAAAAAAAAAAAAAAAGAGGATAGGAGTGAGTAAATCCTATGGAGCGACAAAGCCAGCATATTGTACAGGTTAGGTAGTAAACAAAACATCATACCAATTGAAATTGCATATATAGTTTCACTTTAACGAAAAAATAAAGACAAAATAGACATACACAAGACATTAAGAAAATCTCCCAGAATACAATGTAAATATCAAAGAAATTCACAAGGTTCATGTACAATATGATTTGCAGCAGTATGGTCAGGAATTCATTTTATTTGGTGATTGAAAAGCAGCAAAGATGAAAGAATGGAGAAACAATGCATGCCTCTTGTGAACTGTTAATATTACAAATTATACATGGAGCAAAACCAAAACGAGGGAGTGGCATATATGAACGATTCTACATAATAAAAGAATTGAATAAAGATGTGGCTTCGCGAAAAACTCATGAAAAATAGAAATATATTAGACAAATTGCTATGCCTTTATAATTATAAAATACTATACTATAAACAAATACACCATATCGTTAGACGAAAATGGTACCTTTCCCTTGGATGACGAATAGTGCGATAGTTGAAGTCAAAAGAATTTAGATTTGGACCAACCTTCTCTACAATAGTTACCATTTGCACATATTCAATGACCTATACTCATAGTAAGGCATATTAATCAAATGTAGAGAAGGTTGGTCCAAATCTATATTTGGACCAACCTTTCTACTCTTGATTCATGTACCCCTTGTACGTACACAACTATCGCTAGCTAGCACTATCCGTGCATCTTGCTAGGCAAGCCAACAAGGCGGTAAGCATTTGCTAAGCGAGCGTTTAATTCACTTATGGTGGCATTGAAAGACAATTTTCTTTGCTGGAAAAGACTTAACTCTGAAGAAAACACAATTTACTAAACAAGCATCAATTTTGCGAATCATATTTACACTTGCCTGGCGTCTATAAAGTATAAATAGCAACAACAGGTGGCATTTAGAATGGACAAATTCATGAATTTGTCCATGAAACACAAATTTGTGTACAATCCACTTGAAAGGACAGCTGGCGGTTTTGGGGTGTTATGTGACCTGCTGAAAATAAACCATTAAAAAAAGTAAACATATTATATTGATTAATATATCATTTATTGTTTTTGCTGGATACACCCCCCAAAAGTGAAACATGGAGGTAGTAATTCACACCACCCTTAGAAGCACGTGCTATCTGCTTGGATACACCACTGCAAGCACGACGGATTTCTCACCTCACCGCTCGCTCATCATCCTTCTGATCGTCTTTCTTGTCGGAAAGTAGCAGCGGTGGCTGTTAAATTCTTGGCACCCATTTTTTTTTACAGAGAATTAACATGCATTGAAAAAGATGGAGAGGAAGCCGCGAAGGGAAAAACCCCAGTTGAAGAGTTTGAGTAGAAGTGAAAGGGGAAGAAAGACATGAAGTAGAGGGTGTGACGTTGTGTTTATGTCTAGGGATTGTGTGCTGCTATACTTGACATGAAGAATAAGTAGTTTCAGACAATCAGATCTAGCATTAAAAAAATAATCTAATGAGGAGTGATTTTCTGCTGCTACTTGTTTCTTGCAAAAGTTAGTTAACTCTTTTACAAATTCACTGTTTCAGACATTATGGGATGTTGAATCTCTCTTTTGGTGCTTCAAAGCAACCCCAATTTTAATTTATGTCATTAAAGTTGGCTTAAGACCTTTACTTCTCTTGACAGAATTCGACAGAGACAAAGAGGCTATCCAATACACCAACTCATAATTTGAAGATATTACAAGGAATGTGTGTATTGCAGAATTTGAAGTTATGCAGAACCATTGTGCAGACTTTTTTTAGGACTTGTAAATTAGTTAGGCAGAACCATTGTTCAATTTATTTAGTTTTGTATTACTGAAATGGCATGAGAACCACTCATGGAATCATTGTAACTCTTATTGAATTTCATTAATTTGAGTTTCTTTTATTCATTACAGCTGCTTCTAATTACATAATAGCTACACAAAATAACAACTAACTTAATAGTAAATTAAAATAAGCATTGAGTTGCAAAATACAAGTTCAAAATAACTACATTTTTCAATTCTTCAAATAGCTTAAAAAATGCATTTGTGCTTGGAGTTGGAAGGTCTGCATTGTTGAATAATTACATCCATTACCGAAGAAAAATTGTAGGGAATTGATGCTACATAGATGTTATAGAACATTCCCACAAAAAGGATCCAGACGTAAATATTGGAAAACGGTTCCTGTGCAAATATTAGAAAAATTAAAAATACAAGAAATTACAACAAAACAATGTTGAGCAGGATAGAAGGTGAAAAGGATAAAGAAAATGGGATGAAAAGAGAGAAGAATGATCGAATGAGAGAAGAGATAGTTTTAGATTTGGGAAAAAAAGAAAGAGAGAGTAATTAGGTGTTTTTTTTTTTTAATTTAGGGCTTTGCTGAAAATGAGATGGGGGAATTTTGGAGCCATATGAAATAGGTGAAAATTAGATGGAGGGAAATGTTGGAGCCACCTCAAAGCGGTGAAATCAAATTATTTGGGAGTTTTGTCTCTTAATAAATTTTAAGGAGGAAGATGAAATTTGATTATTTTGGCAAAAGAGGGAAAGTGAAATAGTTCCACCAAAAAAATGGTTAAAGTGAAATTGAGTTTTTATTTATTTATTTATTTTTTAGTGATGAATTGGAAAAGGAAGATCTAATAAAGTTCAACCCTAATAGAAGGAATAAAATTGTGAAATTTAGAAAAATGATGAATTTAAAAAGGAAGATCAAATAAAGTCCAACCCTAGTAGAAGAAATTGTGAAAAATAGAAAAATGATGAATTTGAAAAGGAAAATCTAATAAAGTTCAACCCTAGTAGAAGGAATAAAATTCTAGAATTTAGAAAAATGATGAATTTGAAAAGGAAGATTTAATGAATCCCAACCCTAGTAGAAGGAATAAAATTGTAGAATTTAGAAAAATGATGAATTTGAAATGGAACATCTAATATAGTCCAATCCTAATAGAAGGAATAAAATTGTGAAATTTAGAAAAATGATGAATTTAAAAAGGAAGATCAAACAAAGTCCAACCCTAGTAGAAAGAACAAACTTGTGGAAATTAGAAAAATGATAAATTTGAAAAGGAAGATCAAATAAAGTCCAACCCTAGTAGAAAGAACAAAATTGTGGAAATTAGAAAAATGATAAATTTGAAAAGGAAGATCAAATAAAGTCCAACCCTAGTAGAAAGAACAAAATTGTGGAAATTAGAAAAATGATAAATTTGAAAAGAAAGATCAAATAAAGTCCAACCCTAGTAGAAGGAACAAAATTTTGAAAATT
The DNA here is from genome assembly GCA_958299785.1 of Medicago lupulina. Classification (NCBI taxonomy): domain Eukaryota; kingdom Viridiplantae; phylum Streptophyta; class Magnoliopsida; order Fabales; family Fabaceae; genus Medicago; species Medicago lupulina. The sequence goes on along the minus strand of OY283141.1, from coordinate 53,812,220 downwards.
AGAAAAAGGATGAAATTTTAAAAAATAAGATCAAATAAAGTCTAACTCTAACTCCATATCTATCCCTTCCAGTTTTTCATCTTAAAATATACATAACTCTAACCCTTTCATCTTAAAATATACATAACGATGACTAATCCAATTTTTTACCGACTAATTAAGCTCACAACTCTCACCCTAATGACAAGATTGTTTGACCTAAACTAATTCAAAGATGTAAGAACTACTGATTAAACTCACAACTCTTACCCTATCTGAAAGAATCTTGGTGTCAAAGTACTTAGATGAACGTTCAATGACTAATCAAACTATTTATCGACTAATCAAGGTCGCAACTCTCACCCTAATGACAAGATTCTTTGACCCAAACTAATTCAAAGATGTAAGAACAACTGATTAAACTCACAACTCTTACCCTAACTGAAAGAATCTTGGTGTCAAAGTACTTAGATGAACGTTCAATGACTAATCAAACTATTTATCGACTAATCAAGCTTGTAACTCTAACCCTAACGACAACTATAACCCTAATGACAATATTCTTTGACCTAAACTACTACAAAAACTTCAGCACGACTAATTAAACTTACAACTCTTACCCTAACTGAAAGAATCTTGGAGTCAAAGTATTTGGATGAACGCTCACTGACTAATCAAACTCTTGTTGTCGACTAACCAAGCTTACACCTCTCACCCTAATGACAACTCTCACCCTAATGACAAGACTCTCTGGCCTAGACTAATTCAAAGATGTCAGCACACTGATCAAATTCAAAATTCTTACCCTAACTGAAAGAATCTTGGAGTGAAAGTACTTAGATGAACGTTCAATGACTAATACAACTATTTATCGGCTAGAGTAATATTGATTTTTTTTTAAAAAAAAAAGAAATTAGCGACGATACGTTCATTTTCTTGTAGTTTTCTTACATGTTAATTTAGTCTTTCACAAAAAAAAAAAAAACTTAAATTGCTCTTTAATCATATGTCTAAACTGAAAAACACCGAATACATATACTAGTTACATATAAGAGTTGAAAATTAATTATAAATTACATAATTGCATCTTAGCCTAATTCTCACCCTAATGACAACTCTCACCCTAATGACAAGATTCTTTGACCTAAACTAATTCAAAGATGTCAGCACGACTGATCAAACTCACAACTCATACCTTAATGGAAAGAATCTTGGAGTCAAAGTACTTTGATAAACGTTCAATGAGTAATCAAACTCTTTAACGACTAATCAAACTGGTAACTCCAACCCTAACGATTATAGTCTTTGACCTAAACTGCTTGGAAGACTGCTAATAGTTAGGTCAAGAGGTCACAACATTGATTAGGGAGTAGATTTGTGATCAAGATAGGAAAAGTATTTCGATAAATGTTAATTGATTAATCAAGATATTCACTACGTGGAATGTATTTAATGTTTTTTTTTTACAAATGTATTTACTGTTTATTATCGTTATTATTATAAAACTAAATTATAAATTATATGTAGATAACATAATACATACTACAATATTTAAATAAACTCAACGATAAAAATACTAAAACAAATTCTTAAAAATACACAAAGTTAAAATTACTTTTAAATAAATGTTTTGCGTATTTTAATGTCACCAAAATAAAAAACTTTACATTTTATATCTATTCAATCTATTCAATAATTAATCTATGTGGTCCTTAATATACATCACACGCACTAAATTTGTTTATAATAGTGACTAGATTGACTATTATAACCAAATTTATTATTATTCTACATTTTTATAAAATTAATAAATAATCAAATTACACAAAACAATCTAATTACTAAAATTTAATCTAATTATTAAATATTTCAAATTTTCGATAAATAAAAAAAATCTAATTTTGTCCATCCCAATAACCAGCGCACGACCGCGCAATAATAAAGCACGACCGCGCGTGTTCATATATCAATCTCAAAAATTCGTGCGCGGCCGTGGCATTGTTAAGCGCGACCGCGCGTAAATATATATCAGGCATTTATAAGCCAACACAACATTTTTCTTATGGGCCTTGTCTGCCACTTAAAAGTCCAGTTTAACATTTGCCAAAAAACTAATAAAATACTCAAATTTATTCTTCAGCTGGGACCCGCATGTACTACCATCAGCAAGTCACCCTTTCATTTATCTCTCCAGATCTGAATCGTTGGAATAAAATACTAATATATCAATGATCCACATGCTTCCAAAAGTTTTGTGCACAAATTTGTGCATCATGCACAAATTCAACAATTTTCCCATAGTAAACCCCACCGCAACAACAACTGCCATGTTGAGAATCGTTCCAAAATTTTCAAGTCTCCAACACTTTATTTTTTTTTGGAATTTCAACTCTATATGATCTCATTTGACTTGCCAATTCTTTTATTACGGTCTCAAAATCTTTCATTTTTATTAATTCAAACTCACGTCTTATGAGACTTACCTTGTCACATCCTTGAAACCCTTCCTCTAACCCCACACATCTTTAGCACTTGTAACTCCTATTATTCTTGGAAATATATTGGTTGATATTGCTTGTTGAAGAAAGAATAATTCCTTTTAATCTTTTCGTTTATATTCCTTTGATTCTTTTTCTTTAGCTACATTGAAAGTTGAAGTGTTCGTGTGAATAGTAAATTCTCGTCTACAATGTCCCATAAATATTCTTGAGAGAAATTTAATGTCTTGGTTTAAAGCTCCAAAAGTCATTGTTTTTAGCACTAAAAAATGGGATAGTCATAGATGATGGTTGAATAGTACTAGAATTTAAAAATGATGTAGGATATGGAGGAGAGCTTGGTTTGGAAATAGGTGGATTAATTTTATGTCTAATGCATGATCGAACGTAGCTTTAATGCCATTGTTAGAGGTTGAGTAATAGGATCTCTCAACTATATCCTTAAGAAAACTATAGAAACTATGAGAAACCAAGGTTCTTATAAGCATAAAAGAACAAGAGAATACAAAACTATCTAAGAGAAATAAAATAACTTTTTCATTCTTTTTTGTTTTTTGTTTTGCAAGGTGTGTCAAAGGAAGATTTAACTGCTCTAAAGAATCATTTTGTCAAATCAATTAAATGGGGAACTGATCTAAAAGGTAGCGATTGTGAGTTATCTTCCGATCACAAGTGAAAACCTGATTGGAAATGTTTTTGGCATTTTGAGGTGCTTAAAGAGCAATCTTCATGTTAGATAGATATAATGCATATATGAATGATAATTAATGGGTCTAAAGACAAAAGACCCAACTATATATAGAAAGAAGTAAAAAAAAGACAAGCCAATACAATTTACTTCTAAATTAAATATCTAAATTATTCATTTGAGTCTAAGTTTCTGCTCTATCATTGAGGCAGTAATTTTTCTTGGATAGTAAGACCTTAGTTGATAGTTTGTCATAGAAAGTGGTGTGAAACTTTGAATCAAGGAGTAGATTGTATTTCTCTCAAATTGACTGCTTACAAGTATATTGTATTATCATTTAACAAGTAAGAGTGATTTTAAACTTATTATTGGATTCTTAAAGTGTAGAAATGGGTATAATATTTTAACAAAATGGGTTTTTAATGGCAAAATAGGGTGGTAGATCCGAAGGAGGTGGTGGAGGATATAAAAGTGTTGTCGTGGCTCAATGTTCAACTTATTGAGCCATCCGATTAAATTTCTTAACATTGCATGATAGAAACCGTCTATCAACCCTAAAATTCTTTCTAAAAAAATTTGAAACATCTAAATTCAGTTACATGGTGGACTACTTAGGCTTCTTCAAGAAAAAAAATACAATTACATCATTTACATTATTATGCTACAAGGGCTTTTAATTTTGCAAATTTTTATACCGCTATATTCCCTTTCACCCCGAAGCGTAGAATATTAAAAATATCTCCGGTTATCAATCTACAAATATGTGAATCAAATTAGATATATGAAAGCTCACACAAAATTTATCTTTAATTCAGCATAATAGATGCAGGTGTAATGCAATTAGTTGTACTACATGTACATTTCATACAATTACAAACAAAATAGTCACCAATATTTTTGATATAAAAGTAAAAAAAAGAAAACCATGAGAACATTAAAGCTTCTTCACATCCTCGGATGATGAGCTTTCACCATTGCCCTTTTCCTTTTTAGTATCCAAACCTTTAGCCGCTTTTGCCGTTTTCCTTCTCTGTTTAAGGCCACATGCGTTGCACAACGACTGCACCAACATGTTTTCATGTTAACTATATGCATAACTAGATATTCAAATTATTATCAATGTATAAGTATGAAATAATACTTGCATGAGTCTCTATTGAAATATTAAACCAATTTAAACCTTAAGATAATATTAAAAGTAATACATTTTTATTGATCGAAAAAATTACTACCAATATATAGCTCGACAAAAGTGCAAATACAGATGTAAAATAGAGGCCGAAAAAATATAATTGATCCGTAAGGTTTTGATGTTTCTAACATTAAAGATGAATGTCATGTTATTTCATCGCTTGTTCAACTTTTACTATATCTTTTATATAAACGAAATTGATTAAAGACAAGTGTGTGTTTGTGTAAGAATTTTTCATTTTCTTCGATAAAAAATCTTATATATAAAGCATAAACATTTAAAACTTTTTTAGAATGCACAAATCGAAATGAAATGGTTGAATTTAAGTTGATCATGACATTAAAACCTAAAGTGTGCCGTGATCGTAAATGAAACAGTAGCGAATAATTTGGGAAGAAGAGAGATTCTAATTACCTTAGGTCCCATAGGACCACTCCTCCAAAGGGGAGTCTTGGTTGTTTTACAATCAGAACAAGATCTAGTGGTTGTAGCAGCTGGAATGGTGTTAAATACTCTAGCCTTTGGATATGAGGTGGTAGCAGTTGTTTTTTTCATTCTCATTCTTGGATACCTAGCACTGTCACTTGATCTCACCTTTTTTTATCAACAATACCCTATCTCGTTTTTGGAAGGAAACAATAATACCCTATCTATTGTTTTTCACTTCTCACGTTTATTTATATATATACACTCACGCACATGAATCTTAAAAATGATAATTTTTTTTTCAACTTTTAGGGTTTCCCGCCTAAATTATTTTAATTTTTATCATCATCAATTTAGACAATTAGTATCTCACTAGACAATTACAGTATTAACATTTTTTAAAGAAAATATCTCCAAAAAGATATGGTGGGAATGCCATTTTTTTTCTTCAAGATATTTTGCTAACAAAAAAAGAGATTAATCAATCTATACCTTCAGTTTTTTCTATTATTAAATCCATACCTTAAGTTGAACCCTCGTATTAAGAAACCAAAAACAAAAAAAACAAAAAAAAAAACCTCGTATTAAATATTTACTTCTTTTTGCAATAACAATTATTGACACTTTTCAAGAAAATATCTCCAAATGATTTGGTTGAAATGTCAATTTTTTAATTTCTTTTCAAGATATTTTTCTGACATAAAAAGAGATTGATCAATCCATACCTTAAGTTTATTTTTTTAATAAATTCATACCTTAAGTTGAGCAACCGTATTAAATGTTGGATTTTTTTTTTTTGCTTAATCTATTCTTTATTACCAATTTATTTAGTGTACCATTTTTTTTTAAACAATTTATTTAGTGTACCATATTGGGCATTACAAAATATGTGTGTATTTTAATATATAACAAATAGTTTGCTATACTTAAAATGGACGTGTGAATCTCTTAAAAATGGTCAAATGGTGGACTTTTGCCGATAAGAAATTTATATAGTTTTTTTTTTTTAAGAGAAATTTATATAGTTACTAGCGTAAAGACGTTATTGCACTAACGTTTAAAAATTATGATCAGTGTTTTATTTTATAAAATTTTGATTTTGATTAAAACTAAAAATATAAATGTTTGTTGTTTTTTCTAATGACACCATCAACAATCTTTATTATAGAAAAAGTAGTTTAAGGGTATATAAGTGAGATAATGAAAAAGTAAGTAAAAAATATACTTATATAGTTTGTTATACTTTTTAAATGATAAAGGACAAAATGTAGACATATACATTCATATCGTATTTGTTACATTATATATATATATATATATATATATATATATATATATATATATATATATATATATATATATATTGGATCTGGATTTGCGTCAAAAATATATTGAAGAAAGATTTTTTTTTTAAAATAAATCGAATCTTGTTTCTTTGAAAATCAAACATATTTTACACTATATATAGAAGAGTAAATTACACTCCCCTCCCCTCAAAGATGCTTGAATTACACTCCCCTCCCCTCTTATGTTAAAATATACATTCCCCTCCCCTCTTATTCAAAACATATTAGAGAAAAATACATTTCCCTCCCCTAAGAAAAGCTTGAATTACATTCTCCTCCCCTCTTATGTTAAAATCTAGAGTAAATTACACTCCCCTCCCCTCAAAGATACTTGAATTACACTCCCCTCCCCTCTTATGTTAAAATATACACTCCCCTCCCCTCTTATTCAAAATATATTAGAAAATATTTCATTCCCCTCCCCTAAGAGAAGCTTGAATTACATTCCCCTCCCCTCTTATGTTAAAATCTACACTTTAATCCCTCAACATTTTTTTTTATTTCTAATAATCTAGCAAAAAAATAATAATCTAACACACTTTGGAAAAAAAAGTATTGCGGGTCTATTTTAATATAATCAAAATTTGAATACATATTTTTATTTATTTTTTATTCACAATTTCATTATCATATAGTTTTAAACCCTAACGCAAAATATGAAACAACCCAAAATAAAATAAAAATATATGAAAAATTACTAAATACAATAAAACATGGTTATTTAAAAGTCAGTTTTATACTATAAAATATGAAATTAATAGCAAAATATTTAAATTTAATTATCATTGATATTTAAATTATAAAGAAATGAATTTATTTTTCTTAAATGGTAGTTCAAAATTACTATATATCATAAAAATATTTATTTAAGTTATAATAGATTAAAGTGTAATGCATATTTAATTATTAAGGGAGAGGATTGTAATTCAAGCATCTAATAGGGGAGGGGAGTATACATTTTTCTTTTCAAGGGAGGGGAGTGTATATTTAAACATAAGAGGGGAGGGGAGTGTAATTCAAGCATCTTTGAGGGGAGGGGAGTGTAATTTACTCTAAAATCTACACTTTACTCCCTAAATATATATTTTTTTATTTTTAATAATCTTGCAAAAAAATAATAATCTAATACACTTCGAAAATAACAGTATTGCAGGTCTATTTTAACATAATAAAAAATTGAATACATATTTTTTTGCTATTTTTTATTCACAATTTCATTAACATGTAGTTTTAAACCCTATTATAAAATATGAAACAAGCCAAAATAAAATTAAAATATGTGAAAAATTACTAACGACAATAAACCATGGTTATTTAAAAGTTAATTTTAAACTCTAAATTATAAAATCAATAGCAAAATATTTAAATTTAATTATCATTAACATTTAAATTATAAAGAAATGAATTAATTTTTCTTAAAGGGTGGTTTAAAATTAATATATATCATAACAATATTTATTTATGTTAAAATAGATTAAAGTGTAATGTATATTTAATTATCAAGGGAGGGGGTTGTAATTCAAGCATCTTATAAGGGAGGGGAGTGTAAATTTTATTTTTCAAGGGAGGAAATTGTATATTTTAACATAAGAGGGGAGGGGAGTGTATTTCAAGCATCTTTGAGGGGAGGGGAGTGTAATTTACTCTATATAGAATGAAAGCCTCCATTAGGTTTGTTCCACCGAAAAGGAGAAAATATTTGCAAAGTCAGTATCTACTATTATGATGAGAAGGGATGAAATATCTGCAAGAAAGAAGCCATCATCATCACTGCTTTTGTTTCAAAGGAATCCTGTTATGATGAAGAGAAAGGTTCAAACATCTTTGGCTGATCTTTGTGTTGAGAAAGCTATTGATAATGTAAAATACCTTGGAGATGTTAGTCATGTTTATCATCATATGCTTGAGAGAATCTTGCCTCACTGCACCACCAGTTGATGCATATTGAGAAGTCCACTCAAGGGATGGATTTGAGCCCTTTAACAGATAAATTGTGGAAAAAGTTCTTTGAAAAGCAGTTTGGTGAAAATTGCATTGGAAATTTAGGTCTTAATAAAAAGAGATTTCATAAAACATGTTCAACAATTAAGAATCAATAGCGGAAGCAAACGAAACATTGAATATGATTATGATCGGATCTACGACATGTTTGATTTATCAAAGATATTAAGAATTAAGGTACAAGGAATACCTGGATACAGATTTCATGGCAGCCCTCTCATCAACAACGATAACAAAAGAGATGGGATGATATGAAACACACAATAGAGTTAGCGGCGGCTGATTTAGTTCTTCCTCAACCGGTACCTTTATGCCTCAATTTCTCTTCAGATGGAGAGAAGAGAGAGTTTGCGAGGATCATAGCCTCTTTTATATTGGATGACCATTAAGGTTTTCCATTATTTCGTTAATGGATCATCCGGACATCCACTGATTGAGTCCATATCAACTAATTAAATATATAATTAATTATCCAATAATAAATCCTTATTACTTAATTTGATCACTAATCAATTAAGACCCGCAATTGATAAATAACTAATATAATTATTATTACGATATTTGCCCACATAATGATATTGAAATATAATAAAATAATAAAATATTCCAACAATCTCCCACTTGGGCTACATATCTTAATAATTATATCAGAATTCTTTAGGCGCGCAACTGAATGCTATTTATCTTTAGATTTCAACTTTACAATCTGGTCCACCTCATACATTAATAATGGGACCACTGCGGCTGTCGTCACTGACGTATAACGTGACGGAACCCCGACGACCATCATACCAATGCACTTGATGACATAGATCGATATGGATGAGTGGCATGGAAATTTCATGTAATGTGATCTCTAAATCATGTCTATTTCACATCAATAAATCTGCAATATCAAAAGGAAACCGAACACACATATCCAAACCCTCGCAACCCAATTTACATCATCACAAACTTTCGCCGCAAATACCCGGATCAAATTTGAACCTCATCACCATCACCAAACTCAAAAGCGATCCAAACCTGTACGCACGAATCCAACCAAACTCGACGAATCCGGACCACATACGAAGGTTCGACCTCAATTACAAGCACAACCGTCAACAACAATCAACCCAGACGCACAGAGCCAAACCGTCACAGAAAACGTCTCAGACACAAAAGAAAGAGGAAGGAGTAGAAGGTGAAAACCGTCCCAAGAACCGGCTGAACCAACTTCTCAACCGAACTGTAACAGTTAAAGGAAGAGGTAGTATTTTCTTAACTCTTATATCTAGGGCTTAGTATTTGTTGTGTGAGAATTTTGTGGTGAGGAGAGTGTAGGGTAGAAGAAAAGAAATCGAAAAAAAACATAAAAAGGGGGAGTTTCGGCTTCCAGCACGGTGACGCCGCCACCTTGGCTGGCCAACCACCGTTGTCGAAATATGGGTTCACATGAACCCTCACCGAAAACTTGCTGATGTTCATGAGAGAGAACTTTTTCGTTTTACAAGAGTGAAGAGAGAGAAAACAAAGAAGAAATGAGGAAATGCCCAACCTACCGCCTATTTATATGTTTGACGGTTCTGGTGTGCGTGGGTGCATAGTCCTACCATGCACCCTCGCCTCCTATGCGTTCGATTTCCAATCCAGTGGCGCCTTGTTGCCTCATTTCTTGACTTGATCAGAGCCCTCTGATCTAAATCAAAGGGCCCCAGATTAATCCCTTAAGCCCACGTGCCTTGACCCTGTTTGAGGCCCAATTCAACATCTTTTTTCGTTCTACACACACCACCTTGTGATTGAACCCCCCTGTTTCTATTTTATTTCCTTTCTTATTTTTATCGTTCCCTCATGCATTCTTTAGTATCTTACCTTTATTTCTCATGCATTCTTGTCTAGTTTAGACTTATTATTATCATTCATGCATATTTAGGTTTTTTTTTATGTCATTTATCTTATCGCATTGAATTTAGAATGTAAATAGGCTTTAATTTAATTAATTTATTTATTTTTGCGGACTTTAGAATGTATTAATAGGTTTAATGTAATAGTTTTAGGTGTGTGTGTGCATGTGTGTGTGCGTGTGTGCCCTTATTTTTTTTTACTGCTTTATGTACATATGCGAAAACATTTAGGTTAGGTTAAAGGACCTCGTGGTGATCCAACGTCACCATGAAGTTCTCACGCTTTATTTTTATTACTACGTTAGTATTATTCTTATGTTTTAGTCATTATTCAAAAACAACAAAAAACATTCACATAATCAAAAATCACAATTTTTTTTTTATATATAATAAACCTTGATCCAAAATCAAGTGATTTCCCTTTTTATTTTCTTTCTTAATCAAATTTCAAATCAACTTTAATTCTACTTTGAGTTTCTTTTTCTTCAATATAAAAAATACAAACCAATTTCATTTTGCCACTTGCCTTTTTACTTTAAAACCTTTTTCAAAAACAAATAAAAAATACAAAACAAATCAAACGAAATTTTTACCCCGAACTACGAGGTTCTGATCCCTCACGGGTACGTAGGCAAAGGACCTAGTCCTTCCGAATCAATAAAAAATGTAGATAATAGGCTTCTTTCTTTTTTTAATCATTATTCTCAAATTCCTTCTTTTAAATAAAATTAAGTAAGTTTGTAGCACGAAAAAGAAATAAAGTCGAAAGGTTTTCGTATAGTACTACGAACATAAGCGGTGCTAACACCTTCCCCTTATGTAACCAAGCTTCGGACCCTTCTAATTCAAATTTTTTTTTTTCAAAAGTCATGAAATAAATATTGAATTAAAAGCTAATCAAATAGTCTTGATCTCCAAAAAATGACGCGACAATATTCATGCTATAATTGATTCACATATATAAACAGAATGATTCTTTACACAAAATAAAGATAACTCTAGCATAAATATTTTCCTAAACAAAGAAAACAAACATTATATGTCTTTAAATAAACAAACAAAACTAGAATTATTATTTCATAATATTTAGAGATTCCTTATTAAAAGGCAACATATATATCATAAATATTTTAACTTATTTTTTTTTGGCTTTCGCACCGGTTTTCGACCCACCAAAAGTGGGCGACTAATCCTGCTCATGCGTAGAGGCATGCGTACTGGCCAAGCGTTGTTCCCGCTAAGAATCGAACCCGGTATTCTCCAGATACGTCCTTGTTAGAAACTCTTTACTACTGGAGCCCAAGCAACTTGGTTATAAATATTTTAACTCTATTTGCCTACTTCTCAAAATAAACTTTATGTACAAAATCTTCGTGAATCAAAACTAATTTCAAATAAAAATTAAGCTGCAAGATATGATAATGACATTTAAAAATCATCTCAAATCAAATTTTCAAAAAACAAATCAAATCCAAATACTTATTTATTACCAATATATTTGTACATGATATATCAAAGATCAAATATATTTCGTGTTGAGGATTGAGAGTTTAATTTTGAAGGGTGTTATTTGGGGGTAAGCAGTGATGATGGAGGATGTTGGATATCGTTTTTACGGTGCTCGTTTTCGTGAATGAATCTGTTTTAGGTGATGTGTTTTTTGGTGGGTGTCATCCTCATGAGTGTTTTTAAGGTGTTTATTTTCGGGTGTTCCGCCTATATACGGCGTCTGTGTTTTTTTCTTTTTCCTCCGCGAGTGTTGGTGTGTCTTACATAATATTTGCCGTTTCAAAAAAAAAAATAGATATAACAATAAAAAAAAACTTTAAAAATAAGATAAACTGAAAGATGAATCTAAATAATCAAAATCATTGTTCACAAAAATCTTCAAAGTCCAATTGTATAGAAAAAGCATCGACCAAAATATTTTTGTGGAGAAAAAGAAAGGAAGCAAAATTCACACCAATTTTGGATATACATTCAACAAATGCTATAGGTAGAATAAGAATTATATATATATATATATATATATATATATATATATATATATATATATATATATATATATATATATATGGGATGTATCAAATAAGAAGTGATTTTAAAATGAGAAGTAAGAAGGTTAAATAGCAGCCGTTAGATTAAAATACATAGTTTAGATTAAAAGTTGGTTTTAGTGGAAATCATGGGGTGGTTACATACAATTTAGGTTTTAGTGAAAATCATGGGGTGCTAGATCCACGAAAACTAAGAATATGAACAACCACCCATGATTTCCACTAAAACCTAAATTGTATGTAACCACCCCATGATTTCCACTAAAACCAACTTTTAATCTAAACTATGTATTTTAATCTAACGGCTGCTATTTAACCTTCTTACTTCTCATTTTAAAATCACTTCTTATTTGATACATCCCCATATATATATATATATATATATATATATATATATATATATATATATATATATATATATATCCAAGTTATCAGCAATATGGTGTTTGCTTCTGTGTTCAAAAGGAGTTAATTATTCACAAGATCAATTTCTAATTGAACTTAATCCACAATATACGGAAAACTTCAAATTCATATCAGCTTTAATTCCAATTTATACCAAAATATATGCATTCCCAATGGTATCCACGCAAACACTATATAAATGCATATGATAGAAATTACGTGACAAACCCAAACACATATATACTAAATAAAACAAGACTGAATGATATAATTTGGATACAAATTCAAGGGAAAGGACAATTATATCGCAAAACTTGATCGGCGAGTTGCAGACTCAAGCAATGCCTACAAATCAATTATTGTTGTTGCGAAACCCCGATATTATTTATTTTAATTAAATAATCCCAAAAGGTAAACTAAGATTCATATAAACCGAAGAAATTAACGATGAATCAAAAATTCAATAATATGGTTCATACGAAATAGTGTTCAATTATCAATATCAATTGAAAATTAATTTGTACCATTATAAGCCAAACAAATAAAGCTATCCAACAAACAGGATGAACTTTGAAATAAAAGAAAAATTATTTTGGCATCTTACTACGGATTTCGCAAGTTATTGATATATAATAACAAATTAGGGTTCGTACTATAGAACATGGAGAAAACCAAAGTCACCATGATAATCAACAAATCCTGATAAATCAAATATGAAGACATGTTATGATACCATTTGTTGGAAATTTAGATCTTAATAAAAAGAGATTTCATAAAACATGTTCAACAATTAAGAATCAATAGCGAAAACAAACAAAACATTGAACATGATTATGATCGGATCTACGACTTGTTTGATTTATCAAGGATATTAAGAATTAAGGCACAAGGAATACCTGGATACAGCTTACAACGATAACAAAAGAGATGAGATGATCTGAAACACACAATAGAGTTAGCGGCGGCTGATTTGGTTCTTGCTCAACCGGTACCTTTATGCCTCAAGTTCTCTTCAGATGGGGAGAAGAGAGAGTTTGCCGTGTACGGTGTATTAGAGATCATAGCCTCTTTGATATTGGACGATCATTAGGGTTTCCTATTATTCCGTTAATGAGTCATCCGGACATCCACTCATTGAGTCCATATCAACATATATAATTCATTATCCAATAAGAAATCTAATAGTCTTATTACTTAATTTGATCACTAATCAATTAAGGTCCACAATTGATAAATAACTAATGTAATTATTATTACGATATTTGACTACATAATGATATTGAAATATAATATAGTAATAAAATATTCCAACAAATTGCACTAACGAAGTAGTTAAGAATTTGAAAGAAAAAAGAGTTTCATTCACTTGGTTGCAGCTGTATGAGGCCAAGGTCAAAAAAATGGCTCAGGATGAGAATGAAGCAGTTGATCGACTCGCGCAACGCTGCAAGCAGGAAGATGCAAGAAAACAAAGCATGAAAACAAAAATATGCACCAAACTTCCACCGAGTAAAAGAAGATTTTGTGGAGATAATGGATCTAGATACAACTTGTCAATGAAGAGCAGCAGCAGCAGGGGCGTAGCCCTTTATATATAAGGGGTAGCCTTGGCTACCCAAAAAAATATATTATTCTTAAATTAGTTGGTATGTATTTATATCTAGCTACCTCAAATAATAAACATTAAGCTACCCAAACAAATTTAGTTGTCGAAAATTAACATAAATTTTAAATATTTTAGTTTTTGGTTGTAGTTGGCCCCTGCGAAAATTTCTTGCTAGCTTCGCCGCTGCAGCAACAACATATTGAAGAAGTCAAAGAAGGATTTTCTTAATAGTTTTGAGATCAAAAATATCACAGCAATGAAAAGGAAAGGAATTGGTTCAACTTCCAAATATCTCACTTTTTAAGAAGGAAATTTTAGGGTCGGGCAATGAAGATAACAATGCTATGTATCATTATGTGTTTTAAGATAACAATGCTATATTTTCATTGTAACTCTTACTTTGATAAGTGTATTCTATTGAATAATTGTGTTACGTGTTAGAATTTCTTCTAATATTTTGTGGGCTGCAATCAATTGTTGGTTTTGGTTTTAATAAAAACGGACTGATGTTGTGATTCATTTGATGATGCTTAGGCCCTAATAAAAATGATCAAAAGATAATGGACTTTTGAACACTTAATCTGATTTGTGTAGAAACATAGTGTAGGCCCAAACACTAGGCTCATGATGGGTGGTATCTAGGGTTGCACGGTTATAAATAGAGAGGCTAAATCCCCTTTGCCATCACTCTGAATAATTCGCTCATTAGTTCGACAACTCTAAGAACCGGAGCACGTGAAAGACAAAGGAAGACTTAGCCATGGCATCGGTATCGACAAATAAGTGTGTTCTATCTTATGATTTTCTCACATGTGGCATCAGAGCCACTATTATATGATTTAGAACCCTAATTATCACTGTTTTGAATTTCTAATTGATTTTATGATCTCTGCAATTTTTATCTATGATTCGTTGAAAATTGCCTTATGAAACTTGAAGATTTTTTGTAAATTATGATTATACGAATCCAACGAGATCAAAATCGTTAATTTTCATATTCTGTAGAGAGAGAATTTCGAATAACATCAATTATAATTTTAGGGTTTATGTGAAAATTGAATTCATGATTTCGATTCAAATTAATTGGGGCTTTTGTTGCCAAACAATTAGAAATACGATTATCATTGAAAACCATATTTTTTATTTGAAAATCGATTCATGAATTCATGTTGTTTTTGTTAAATTACATCCGGTTAACTTTTGTGTTCAATAACATGATTATGTTGCTCTTTCCTTGCGATTCTTGTGTGTGGTGTATTGGAAATTTAATTCCGGTCGAAACCCATCAAAAATCGCGTAAAATCGTTGAATTTTGAGAGAAAAACCGGTTTTAAAACCCAAACCCGTGTCTGACCCGGTTCAGGTCCGCGGGTTGACCCGCCAGAGGTTGAAGATGAAGTTCTTCACCTTCAAACGAAGCCCACTCTCACTCAGAGAGAGTGCAGGCGCGTATGACCTCTCTGTAGGTCCGAATTCGATGCCGTTTTTTGCATTGATTTCGAAATTAAATTTCTGATTTTTTTGTATACTTTTCATAATTTTTCCGCTGCGTAAATATTTTTCATAAAATATTTTACATTACCATGTTTATTTGAACATTTTTATGATATTTGTAAAATAGAAAAGTATATTGAAAATTAGAATTTAATATTCTAAGTTCAACCACAGTGGTCACTCTCCCTAATTAATGACTCATGATTATGAGTTAATTTTTTGTTACCTTGGTACTATTATTAAATTGTTCAGCAATCCTGTAGGAAACAAAATTGTGATGAATGTGAATTAAATTGATATTGATTAGATGCATTTAAATAATGCATATTTTTTTTTCTGTGTCGTATTTTGACAAGAGCTATTGATTCCTATGCAAAAAGAATTTCTTGCGTTGATATAGGCCGTTACCACCAAAGTGGGACCGCCTCTATTGATGGATTGATGAAATTTCTTTTTGTAGTTTGAGGAATGTTTTTAATTGTAACACGTAGTTTCCTGCCCAAAGGTGGTTATTGCATTTTACAATTAAAATTTATTTGAGATAAGTTATTGGAGAATGTTTTGAACTAAGGAATTTGTCTGCCCAAAGGTGACAAATTTTTGAATTCAATACATGCTCATTGATTAACTTACCTGAGGTTTTGACTGGGGTTTTAACCTTAGTTTGTACATTCTGCCCAAAGGTGATTGTACTATTGTATTGGGCTCATTGTGATAGCTTGTTTATTTTGAGCTATATCTTGTCACATGATTTATTTATTTAATTTTAATGCATTAATGTTTTGTCTATACAGTGAATTTTTCTGTGAACAATTGTTCTGCTTCCATCGAAATGTTGAATGGGTCGAACTATAAGAAATGGAAGCAAGATGTAGACTTTTCCCTAGGGATTGCTGACTTAGATATAACGTTGCGCGAGGATAAGCTTGTGGTCAATGCTGAGAACACTGCTGAACAGAGAGAACGTCTTGCTAAGTGGGTGAGAGCTGACAGGTTAAGCCTAATTGCTATCAAAAGGACTATCTCCGACCATCTTCTTGGCGGTTTGCCTGAGGAGTGCACTACTAAGGAATTCCTTGATGCTCTAAAGGAGAGGTATCAAGTATCTGACAATGTTGAATCTGGTCGTCTGTTGAAAAAGTTAATGGATGCAACTTATGACAATGTTGGGGGTGTTAGAGATTTTATTCTGAAAATTGTTGACATTCAAGGCAAGCTGAAAAACCATAAGATTGACCTGAACGATAAATTCATCGTAGGACATGCCCTGAATTGCTACCTGCTGATTTCACCCAAATCAAGATTGCTTATAACACCATAGGGGTAGACTGGACTGTGAATGATCTTATTGCAAAATGTGTTGTTGAGAAGGAGAAACTTAAGAATGAAAAGAATGCATTAGCCTTGTTGTCTGTCCACTCCAAACCCCGTTTTGGCAAGAAGAACTGGAAAAACAAAAACTCATCTCATGCTTCTCACAAAGGTCAGGATGTTAAGAAACCGGGCATAGGTCATCACAACTTTGTAGGAGGTCCTAATCCAAATGCGTTTAAGAAACCAAATTGGTGCTTCTTTTGTAAGGAGAAGGGTCATAAGAAACATGATTGTGCGAAGTTGAAAGCTTACCTAGAGAATAAGAAAAAGTCTGAAGGTAATAACTTTGCCCTTGTTTGTTTTGAGTCTAACCTAGTTGATGTTCCTATAGATTCTTGGTGGCTTGATAGTGGTTCAACAACCCATATTGTTGTGTCTTTGTAGGGGTTCAGAAACTTGAGAGAGCCCAGTCCAAGGGAAAGAACACTGAGAGTAGGAAATGATCTAGCAGTAGCTGTAGAGTCAGTGGGAGATGTCAGCATAGTTTTAGATTTTGGTTTTGAACTTGTTTTGAAAAACACCTTTTATGTACCTTCCTTCAGAAGGAATCTTATTTCTATTTCTTTGTTGGATGAACTTGGTTTTAGTTTCACTTTTGGTAGTAGTAAAATAAGTATGACATTGAACTCCCAAGTTATTGGTTATGGAATTTTAGTTGATGGTTTATATAAATTGTCGTTGAATAATCTTGCTTCATCTTTTGTTGTTGAAAATAATGTTGCTAAAATATCTAAGGTTGAGGAAAAATCCTTTTCCTTGTGGCATAAGCGTCTAGGTTATATTTCTAGGGAAACGGTTGAGAGACTAACCAAAGCAAATATTCTACCTTCCTTAGATGTTGATGATCTAGGTACTTGTGTAGATTGCATTAGAGGCAAGTTCACCAAAACCAATAGAAAAGGTGCAACTAGAAGTTCTGAACTCTTAGAAATTATCCACACTGACATTAGTGGACCCTTGACTCCTACGATTTGTGGTAATAAGTTGTTTATTACCTTCATTGATGACTTTTCCTGATATGGTTACCTTTATTTGATCAAAGAGAAATCTGAAGCTCTTGATAAATTCAAAATTTTAAAAACTGAAGTAGAGAAACAATTCGGAAAAGTAATCAAGATTGTAAGATCTGACCGTGGTGGAGAGTATTATGGCAAACATGGTGTTGTAGGACAACATATGGGACCATTTGCCTCATACTTGTAGGATTGTGGAATTGTTCCACAATACACCATGCCTGGAACTCCTGAACAAAATGGTGTAGCTGAAAGGCATAATAGGACATTGAAAGACATGGTGAGAAGCATGATGAGTAATAGTAACTTGCCAGAATATTTGTGGGGTGAAGCCTTGAAAACTGCCCTTTACATTCTGAATCGAGTACCTAGTAAATCTATCCCCAAAACTCCTTTTGAACTATAGACAGGAAGAAAGCTAAGTCTTAACCATCTTAGAGTGTGGGGTTGTCCAGCAGAAGTAAAGATTTATGATCCTTTTCAAAGGAAATTAGATCCCAAGACGAGTCGCTGTTTTTTCATTGGATATCCAGAACGTGCTAAGGGATATCGGTTTTACTGTTTTGGAGGAGGTGCAAAAATTGTGGAATCCATTAATGCCAAATTCTTAGAGCTTGATGTAGCCGATCCTATTGTCCCATCAATTGAAAACAACACTTCCCCACCATCATCTGTGAGTTTGTCTCTGCCAATTGTTTCAATAGAGGCAAATGTTCAAGCTGATAATGAAGATGCTCCCCAAATTGATGGTGATGGTGATGTAGATGCTCCTGTCGAGAATGAAATTGTTCATTTGAGAAGATCTACTAGACCAAGGAAACCCACTATTGGAGATGAATTTTTAGTTTATCTCAGCGAAGATGCATTTGATATAGGAGATATTATCGATCCAAAGAGTTATCACGAAGCAGTGACGTGCCCTCAATCTGAGAAGTGGAAGCATGCTATGAATGAAGAAATGCAATCCATGTCGATAAATAATGTATGGGAGCTAGTTGAGTTACCTGATAATTGTAGGGCAATTGGTTGTAAGTGGGTTTTCAAGACAAAGAAGGATGCCAATGGCAACATTGAAAGATTTAAAGCTAGATTAGTGGCAAAAGGTTTCACACAAAAGGAGGGCATTGATTTCAATGAAACATTTTCTCCTGTGTCCACAAAGGATTCCTTTAGAATCATTATGGCGCTTGTAGCACACTATGATTTGGAATTACATCAAATGGACGTGAAAACAACCTTCCTAAATGGTAATCTAATTGAGGAAGTATATATGCATCAACCTGAAGGTTTTCGAGTTGGTGGAAATGACAAATTGGTTTGTAAGCTGAAAAGATCAATTTACAGCCTAAAACAAGCCTCTCGACAATGGTACCTGAAGTTTGATGAAGTGGTTACATCTTTAGGTTTTGAGGAAAATAAAGTTGATTAGTGTATATACCTTAAGGTCAGTGGGAGCAAATTTATTTTTCTTGTGTTGTATGTCGATGACATATTGTTGGCTTCAAATGACCTTGGTTTGCTATGTGAGACAAAACAGACATTGACAAGATTTTTTGACATGAAAGATCTTGGTGAGGCTTCTTTTGTTTTAGGAATTGAGATTCATAGAGATAGATCGCGTCACACGCTTGGATTATCTCAAAAGGCTTACATTAATAGAATCTTAGAAAGATTTAATATGCAGAATTGTAAAGCTGGTGAAGTTTCTGTTGTCAAAGGTGATAAATTAAGTATGGAACAATGTCCTAAGAATGAGGTTGAGCGAGCATAAATGAATGATATACCTTATGCGAGTATCTTGGGAAGTCTCATGTATGCCCAAGTTTGTACTAGACTGGATATCGCTTTCATAGTTGGCGTCCTAGGTAGATACCAGTCAAATCTGGGAATGATCACTGGGTGGCTGCCAAGAAGGTGATGAGGTACCTGTAGAGGACTAAAGAGTACATGTTGACATATAGGAGAGTTGACAACCTGGAGATCGAAGGGTACACAGATTCAGATCTTGGTGGGTGCCCTGATGACAGGAAATCGACTTCTGGTTACATCTTCATGTTAGCTGGAGGGGAAATATCCTAGAAGAGCAAGAAACAAACTCTTGTTGCCTCTTCAACGATGCAAGCAGAGTTCATTGCTTGCTACACTGCCGCTACTCATGCTGTTTGGTTAGAGAATCTAGTGACAGGACTTCGTGTTGTTGATGTAACGCCCTCTTTAATTATTTAATTATTTTATTAGAAGATATAGTATATAATTATATATTATATGATTTTGATGATTATGTGACGTATTTGTGACGTGTGACGTGTTATTATTTTATTGTTTAATAAAATAATATAAGAGATGTTTATATGAATATTTATTTGGTAAATATAGAGATTTGTTGGAAAAATATATTATTTTGAGAAGTGGGGTTATATTTATAAATAGGAAAAGTTGTGAGGGTTGAAATAGAATAAGAGAAGTTGAGAGGGAGTATAAAAGGAAATTAGGTTAAGGAAATAAACAGACACGCGTTATCAGACTTTGGAATTAGAGAAGAGGAACGGTTGAAGAGAGGAAGAAGCTAGGCTGAGATTTTCTGCACTTTTTCCAGGTAAGGGTGAGCCTAACTTCAGTAATTTAATTGTAAATCATCTGTTCTTGATTGGCATAGAGTTTGGTGAGGTTTGGGATGTGTTTGAGAATTAGGGTTTATGGTGGAATTGTGATGGATTGATGATGAATTGAGTTATAAGGCTGTAGAACTGGATACAGAACCTAGATTATCCCCTAGGACAACATTGCTGATGAATTAGAGACTTAATATGAGAGATTTGAGAGGTTTTGGTGGAAATTGGACTGAACCCGTAGTGGTTCTGAGATCGCTCGCCTGTGGCGAGTGATCACTCGCCGTGGCGAGTAACCCTTGGTTGCTCGCGAGGCGAGCAGTATAGCTCGCCGTGGCGAGCTTGTCCCTTAAAATTTAGGACTTTTGCCAAACTTGAGACGTTTTTGAGTGCCTTGTTATTTATAGAGATGATCTGTGAAGTTGGTTTAGCCAAATTGGATTTAGAAAACCTTAAAATGAAGATTTTTGGTGAAAAATGTCAAAAAGGCCGAGAGCACCCAGGATTTCTCGCCTCTAGCTCGCCCCCAACTCGCCTTTGGCGAGTGAGCTGATGTGAGTACTCGCCTGTGGCGAGCAGATGCACTCGCCGTGGTGAGTTAGTGCCTCCCTGAACTGTTTGTTGTTTTGCGATCTGTTTCGCATGGGACTTTGAGAGGAGCCCTTTGGGTAGTGTTAGTGAGGTTTTATACCCTTTAATGTATTCTGTAAAGATGATTGCTGATGTTTCTCTTGGGCTGTTGATAAATGATATATTGTTGAATATAAGTGATGTATGAGTATGATGATATGTGAATGATGCTAAGTGTTGCAATATGTATGAATAACAAGATGATGTTCTGCCATGTAATTATTATAACTGCATGTGTCAGTCCTGAAAATGTAATGATGTTTGAGACGGAGTATTAAGTTGTTAAACGACGAGTCCATGCATTTGCATATTTATGAGACGGTGAAGCTTTATGCTCAAAGCGACGGTGGAGCATTTGCTCAAAGCGACAGTGAAGCATATTAATGCTATAATCATATGGTACCACATGCATGATGTTGAGACGTTAGGTGTTGCATTTAGTCGAGTCATTTGTGACATATATGAGATGATGTTTGAGACGTTGATGTTTGATGTGATGTTGTTTATGATGATGCTTATGATGATGTTATGATGTGCTACAATGTATATGTTATGAGTTGGATTTATGATTGTTAATCTTGACATTTGATTTATATATTAATATTATTGTTGTGAATCTCACCCCTTCTGCTGGAATTGCCGCCTCGTGGGCAAGTGCAGGTACCCAGTCTTAGATGCGATGATGCGAGGAGTTTGTGTGAAGTAGGGTTGCTCTGATACGTAACGGGATGGGGTCTTTTGTAGAGTCTATTCCATTATGTATCTTGTTAGAATAAATGTTGACTTTCAGTGATGTTGAAACATTAATATTTTGAGACGTTTTTGCTGGCTTTTAAGCCAAGACTATTATGAGATGAGACTTCTAAATTCCGCTGCTTAATTGAGTATTTTTGTAAATGATAAATTATTATCTAAGTTGTTTTTAAGATGAAATGTGACACTCCTTTTGAGACGTACTCTGATTTTATGTGATTTATTTAATGAAATTTTTAAGTCGGGAAATTGGGGTGTTACAATTGGTATCAGAGCAGGTCGGTCCGTCCGGCCAAGTAGAGAGTCGAGTGACGTTGCCTTAGAGTTAGAATAATATTATCGTATTATTCTGACTTATGTTTGTTTTCCAGAGAACTAAGATGGCTGGTAGAAACGATGCTGCCCTTGCTGCTGCTTTGGAAGCAATGGCTAATGCTGTGGGTAATCAGAACAATGCTGGTGGAAACGACGGGACTAGGATGTTGGAGACCTTTCTGAGGAATCACCCGCCTACCTTCAAGGGGCGCTATGATCCAGATGGGGCTCAAACATGGCTCAAGGAAGTAGAGAGGATCTTCAGAGTCATGCAATGTGATGATGTGCAGAAGGTGCGTTTTGGCACGCACATGCTAGCGGAGGAGGCTGATGATTGGTGGGTTAGTCTCCTACCCATTTTGGAGTAAGACGGAGCTGTGGTGACGTGGGCTGTTTTCACGAGGGAGTTCCTTAACAGATACTTCCCAGAAGATGTTCGTGGGAAGAAGGAGATAGAGTTTCTGGAGCTTAAGCAAGGAAACATGTCGGTGACTGAGTATGCGGCAAAGTTTGTGGAGCTGGCTAAGTTTTACCCGCATTATACTCCTGAGACGGCTGAATTTTCGAAGTGCATAAAGTTCGAGAATGGCTTGCGTGCTGACATCAAGCGAGCCATTGGTTATCAGAAGATCCGCAACTTTTCGAAGTTAGTGAGTAGCTGCAGAATTTATGAAGAGGATACCAAGGCTCACTACAAGGTAGTGAACGAGAGGAAAGCTAAGGGCCAGCAGAGTCGCCCAAAACCTTATGATGCCCCTAGAGATAAAGGGAAGCAAAGAGTGAATGACGAGAGGAGGCCCCAGAAGAAGACTGCTCCTGCTGAGATTACCTGTTTCACTTGTGGCGAGAAAGGCCACAAGAGTAATGCGTGTACTGTTGATGTGAAGAGATGCTACTGTTGTGGTCAGAAAGGACATATCACTAATGACTGCAAGTTTGATGATGTTGTGTGTTTCAACTACAATGAGCAAGGACACATTGGTTCGCAGTGTAAGCAACCCAAGAAGACTAAGACTGCTGGGAGAGTGTTCGCATTGAATGACACTCAGACTGAGAATGATGATCGTTTGATCAAAGGTACTTGCTATATTAACAATACTCCTTTAGTTGCTATTATTGATACTGGTGCTACGCATTGTTTTGTTGCCTTAGACTGTGTTTCTGCTTTGGGTCTTGATGTTTCTGATATGAATGGAGAGATGGTTGTCGAGACTCCAGCTAAGGGTTCAGTGACTACTTCTCTCGTGTGCATAAATTGTCTTTTATCTATGTTTGGCCGTGACTTTGTGATGGATTTAGTTTGCCTACCTTTAAGTGGTATGGATGTGATTCTGGGTATGAATTGGCTAGAGTACAACCGTGTTCTTATCAACTGTTTTAGAAAGACGGTGCATTTTTCTTCTGTCGAAGAAGAGTGGGGCGCAGAGTTCCTATCTACTAAGCAGCTGAAGCAACTAGAACGTGATGGGATGCTGATGTTTTCGTTGATGGCTTCCTTATCCTTAGAGAATCAAGCGGTAATTGATAAAGTGCAGGTGGTTTGTGATTTTCCTGAAGTTTTCCCAGACGAAATTCCTGATGTGCCTCCGGAGAGGGAAGTTGAGTTCTCTATTGACCTTGTTCCTGGAACGAAGCCGGTGTCGATGGCACCTTACCGCATGTCTGCTTCTGAGTTAGCAGAGTTGAAGAAACAGTTAGAGGATTTGCTGGATAAGAAGTTTGTGAGACCTAGTGTTTCACCATGGGGAGCTCTAGTGTTACTAGTGAAGAAGAAAGACGGCAGTATGAGACTGTGCATTGATTACAGACAGCTGAACAAAGTGACGATCAAGAATAGGTATCCACTTCCGAGGATTGACGATCTGATGGATCAATTAGTGGGTGCACGTGTTTTCAGCAAGATAGATTTAAGGTCAGGTTACCACCAGATCAAAGTAAAAGATGAAGATATGCAGAAGACGGCTTTCAGGACCCGTTATGGTCACTACGAGTACAAGGTTATGCCTTTTGGAGTTACCAATGCACCTGGAGTGTTTATGGAGTATATGAATCGCATCTTCCATGCATTTTTGGATCGGTTCGTGGTGGTGTTTATTGATGATATACTGGTTTACTCCAAGACTGAAGAGGAGCATGTTGAACATTTGAAGACTGTTTTGCAGGTGCTGAGAGAAAAGAAACTGTATGCTAAGTTGTCTAAGTGCGAGTTCTGGTTAAAGGAGGTGAGTTTTCTTGGCCATGTCATTTCTGGTGATGGTATCGCGGTTGACCCGTCAAAAGTTGAAGCGGTATCGCAATGGGAGACTCCTAAGTCGGTTACGGAAATTAGAAGCTTTTTGGGTCTAGCTGGTTATTATCGAAGATTTATAGAGGGATTCTCCAAGTTGGCTCTTCCGTTAACGCAGTTAACGTGTAAGGGTAAGTCTTTTGTATGGGATGTGCATTGTGAGAATAGTTTTAATGAGCTGAAGAAGCGTCTGACAACGGCTCCAGTGCTGATTTTACCGAAGCCCGATGAACCTTTTGTGGTATATTGTGATGCGTCTAAGCTAGGTTTAGGTGGTGTTCTTATGCAAGATGGTAAGGTGGTAGCTTATGCTTCCAGACAGTTGAGAATTCACGAGAAGAATTACCCGACGCATGATTTAGAGTTGGCAGCTGTGGTCTTTGTATTGAAAATATGGAGACATTATTTGTATGGTTCGAGATTTGAGGTATTTAGTGATCATAAGAGTTTGAAATATTTATTTGATCAAAAGGAGTTGAATATGAGGCAGAGAAGGTGGCTTGAGTTACTTAAAGATTATGATTTTGGTCTGAATTACCATCCTGGTAAAGCAAATGTAGTTGCAGATGCCTTGAGTAGGAAAACTGTGCATATGTCCGCGTTGATGGTGAAAGAATTTGAGTTGTTGGAACAGTTTAGAGACTTGAGCTTGGTGTGTGAAAGGACACCTCAGAGCATTAGACTGGGAATGTTGAGAGTCGATAATGATTTCCTGAAACATATCAAAGAAGCACAAAAAGAAGATGTCAAGTTCGTAGATTTGTTGATTGCTGGTAATGAGGCTGTGGATGGTGACTTTAAGGTCGATGACCAAGGAGTGTTGAGATTCCGAGGTAGGATTTGCATTCCTGACAATGATGGAATTAAGAAGATGATCCTTGAAGAGAGTCATAGAAGTAGCTTGAGTATTCACCCGGGAGCTACGAAGATGTATCATGACTTAAAGAGGCTGTTTTGGTGGTCTGGTTTGAAACGCGATGTGGCACAATTCGTGTATTCTTGCTTGGTTTGTCAAAAGTCGAAGATTGAGCATCAGAAACCGACTGGTATGATGGTACCTTTAGATGTGCCAGAGTGGAAATGGGATAGTATATCCATGGATTTTGTGACGAGTTTGCCCAATACTCCTAGAGGGAACGATGCTATTTGGGTTATTGTTGATAGATTGACGAAGTCTGCTCACTTTCTACCGATTAACATTACCTTTCCTGTAGCTCAGTTGGCGGAGATTTATGTTAAAGAGATAGTAAAACTGCATGGTGTTCCTTCGAGCATCGTATCAGATAGAGATCCAAGATTTACTTCTCGATTTTGGAAGAGTTTGCAAGAGGCGTTAGGATCTCAGTTGAGGTTGAGTTCGGCTTATCATCCGCAAACAGATGGTCAGTCGGAGAGGACGATTCAGTCGTTGGAGGACTTATTGAGGGTTTGTGTACTTGAGCAGGGAGGGGCTTGGGATAGTCATCTTCCGTTGATAGAGTTCACGTACAACAACAGTTACCATTCGAGTATTAGAATGGCACCTTTCGAGGCTTTATATGGTCGGAGATGCAGGACTCCGTTGTGCTGGTTTGAGTCGGGTGAAAGAGTGGTCTTAGGACCGGAGATCGTTCAACAGACTACTGAGAAGGTGAGAATGATCCAAGAAAAGATGAGAGCGTCGCAGAGTCGACAAAAGAGTTATCATGATAAGCGTAGAAAGGACCTTGAGTTCCAAGAGGGGGATCATGTGTTCCTGAGAGTGACTCCTATGACGGGTGTTGGACGTGCTTTGAAATCAAAGAAGTTGACTCCGAGGTTTATTGGTCCGTATCAGATTTCAGAGAGGATTGGGCCGGTGGCGTATCGTGTTGGATTACCACCGCACTTATCGAATTTACATGATGTTTTTCATGTATCTCAGCTGAGGAAGTATGTTCCGGATCCGTCTCATGTGATCCAAAGCGATGATGTGCAAGTTAGGGACAACCTTACGGTTGAGACCTTACCCGTGAGGATTGATGATCGAGAGACGAAGACGCTGAGGGGCAAGGAGATACCTCTCGTTAGAGTTGTTTGGGACGGAGCGACGGGTGAAAGCTTGACTTGGGAGTTAGAAAGTAAGATGCTGGAATCCTATCCAGAGTTGTTTGAGCGAGGTAAATTTTCGAGGACGAAAATCCTTTAAGAGGGGGAGAGTTGTAACGCCCTCTTTAATTATTTAATTATTTTATTAGAAGATATAGTATATAATTATATATTATATGATTTTGATGATTATGTGACGTATTTGTGACGTGTGACGTGTTATTATTTTATTGTTTAATAAAATAATATAAGAGATGTTTATATGAATATTTATTTGGTAAATATAGAGATTTGTTGGAAAAATATATTATTTTGAGAAGTGGGGTTATATTTATAAATAGGAAGAGTTGTGAGGGTTGAAATAGAATAAGAGAAGTTGAGAGGGAGTATAAAAGGAAATTAGGTTAAGGAAATAAACAGACACGCGTTATCAGACTTTGGAATTAGAGAAGAGGAACGGTTGAAGAGAGGAAGAAGCTAGGCTGAGATTTTCTGCACTTTTTCCAGGTAAGGGTGAGCCTAACTTCAGTAATTTAATTGTAAATCATCTGTTCTTGATTGGCATAGAGTTTGGTGAGGTTTGGGATGGGTTTGAGAATTAGGGTTTATGGTGGAATTGTGATGGATTGATGATGAATTGAGTTATAAGGCTGTAGAACTGGATACAGAACCTAGATTATCCCCTAGGACAACATTGCTGATGAATTAGAGACTTAATATGAGAGATTTGAGAGGTTTTGGTGGAAATTGGACTGAACCCGTAGTGGTTCTGAGATCGCTCGCCTGTGGCGAGTGATCACTCGCCGTGGCGAGTAACCCTTGGTTGCTCGCGAGGCGAGCAGTATAGCTCGCCGTGGCGAGCTTGTCCCTTAAAATTTAGGACTTTTGCCAAACTTGAGACGTTTTTGAGTGCCTTGTTATTTATAGAGATGATCTGTGAAGTTGGTTTAGCCAAATTGGATTTAGAAAACCTTAAAATGAAGATTTTTGGTGAAAAATGTCAAAAAGGCCGAGAGCACCCAGGATTTCTCGCCTCTAGCTCGCCCCCAACTCGCCTTTGGCGAGTGAGCTGATGTGAGTACTCGCCTGTGGCGAGCAGATGCACTCGCCGTGGCGAGTTAGTGCCTCCCTGAACTGTTTGTTGTTTTGCGATCTGTTTCGCATGGGACTTTGAGAGGAGCCCTTTGGGTAGTGTTAGTGAGGTTTTATACCCTTTAATGTATTCTGTAAAGATGATTGCTGATGTTTCTCTTGGGCTGTTGATAAATGATATATTGTTGAATATAAGTGATGTATGAGTATGATGATATGTGAATGATGCTAAGTGTTGCAATATGTATGAATGACAAGATGATATTCTGCCATGTAATTATTATAACTGCATGTGTCAGTCCTGAAAATGTAATGATGTTTGAGACGGAGTATTAAGTTGTTAAACGACGAGTCCATGCATTTGCATATTTATGAGACGGTGGAGCTTTATGCTCAAAGCGACAGTGGAGCATTTGCTCAAAGCGACGGTGAAGCATATTAATGCTATAATCATATGGTACCACATGCATGATGTTGAGACGTTAGGTGTTGCATTTAGTCGAGTCATTTGTGACATATATGAGATGATGTTTGAGACGTTGATGTTTGATGTGATGTTGTTTATGATGATGCTTATGATGATGTTATGATGTGCTACAATGTATATGTTATGAGTTGGATTTATGATTGTTAATCTTGACGTTTGATTTATATATTAATATTATTGTTGTGAATCTCACCCCTTCTGCTGGAATTGCCGCCTCGTGGGCAAGTGCAGGTACCCAGTCTTAGATGCGATGATGCGAGGAGTTTGTGTGAAGTAGGGTTGCTCTGATACGTAACGGGATGGGGTCTTTTGTAGAGTCTATTCCATTATGTATCTTGTTAGAATAAATGTTGACTTTCAGTGATGTTGAAACATTAATATTTTGAGACGTTTTTGCTGGCTTTTAAGCCAAGACTATTATGAGATGAGACTTCTAAATTTCGCTGCTTAATTGAGTATTTTTGTAAATGATAAAGTATTATCTAAGTTGTTTTTAAGATGAAATGTGACACTCCTTTTGAGACGTACTCTGATTTTATGTGATTTATTTAATGAAATTTTTAAGTCGGGAAATTGGGGTGTTACAGTTGACTCCATTGACAAGCCAATAACCATCTTTTGTTACATCAGTGCTGCAGTATTCCATACAAAGAATAACAAAACTTCTAGTGGGTCGAAGCACTTGGATTTGAAGTATCTAACCGTTAGAGACCTTGTTAAAGAGGGAAATATAGTGGTGACACACATTGATACAAATTCCATGTTGGCTGATCCCTTAACCAAGGGGATCAAGCCCATTGTTTTCAAGAGTCATGTTGAAAATATGGGAATAGTGAGTTCTTTTAATGTGCTTGGTTAGTGGGAGTTTAAATTTTCATTTGTAGTTCAGATGTTGAATTACCGTTATTTGATACATTGATGTAGAACCTTATTGATGTAGAACTTTCATTTAATTGTCTTGTTATCAATAAAGTCAATTTTACCATGAAATTTATATGATTGTATGGATGTATCAAATATGAAATATTAAAGCTCAGTGTCATTGGGATCACTATGCCGGTGATCGATACTATTTTGGAGCTGAGGCAATATATGTCAAGAATAGACAAATTAGAGCTCAGTATCGTTGGGATCACTACGCCGGTGATCGACACTATTTTGGAGCTGAGGCGATGTGGTTTTTCCGTGGACCACATAATTTCTCTGGCTTTAAGGCATTTGAGAGAAATCACATAATTTCTTTGGTTTTAAGGCATTTGAGAGAAATCATATAATTTCTCTGGCTTTAAGACATTGAGAGAAATTGAGGACTGACAATGAAAATGATAGTATGGTCGATGATCACGTTGACATATCATTTCTTGCTACACTCTACACAGATAACTAGTCGACGGAATTGGTGATATTTGTAACCATGGAAGGTGTTGTATCAATTAGGAATATAACTACCGCCATGATTCGATACCATTCAGTTTTGTTGGATGGAGTCTTATTAAGTGTTGCATCATGGGATCATGTAGTGGCCACGTTAGGAAATTTGTTTATCAGTCCGAGAGTCATTTTCAAAAATAATTTTATTTTGTTTTTATTTTTATTTTATTAAAAATACACAATTGATTTTGCCCAAGTGGGAGAATGTTAGAATTTCTTCTAATATTTTGTGGGCTGCAATCAATTGTTGGTTTTGGTTTTAATAAAAACGGACTGATGTTGTGATCCATTTGATGATGCTTAGACCCTAATAAAAGTGATCAAAAGATAATGGGCTTTTGGACACTTAATCTGATTTGTGTAGAAACATAGTGTAGGCCCAAACACTAGGCCCATGATGGGTGGTGCCTAGGGTTGCACGGTTATAAATAGAGAGGCTAGGTCCCCTTTGCCATCACTCTGAATAATTCGCTCATTAGTGGTTTGCCCCATCCACAACCCTAAGAACCGGAGCACGTGAAAGGCAAAAGAAGACTTAGCCATGTCATCGGTACCGACAAGTAAGTGTGTTCTATCTCATATAATATTGTATGATTTTCTCACATTACAGTCTATATATATGAGCACAATTTGTTTCTGATCACTGTCATGTTAATTTCTCCAAGGACTATACTGATAAAATCATGAAATTGCTTTAAATTTAGTATAAATTGTTGGCATTCATGATAACATATAGTTATAAATTGATTAATTTGTTCATATTGAAAATTACAATAAAAATACAATAATATAGTGTTCACTTGCAATTTGCAGTATATATTCCTGCATAGCTTTTAAGCTGACGGAGATCATCAATGGCTTTCTATGCGTGTTTCATAAGTCAATGTCATGCACATCACGCGCTAAGGTATGTGCATTGCGTAGTCCTATTCCATAATCAGGGCAACTAATGAATCTGTATAAGGCAGCAAGCCAATCTGCCAAATTACTTGGTTTTTCATGATCTGAATAAACTTGGATACAATATTATCCAGATCATCGTTGATCTCAAATGCGATAATCTGAATAACTTTTGCATAAATTTCTTCACATGCTCCATGATCTTGGTAGAAAATTATACAATATTATATGAGATAGAACACACTTACTTATCGGTACCGATGCCATGGCTAAGTCTTCCTTTGCCTTTCACGTGCTCCGGTTCTTACGGTTGTCGATGGGGCAAACCACTAATGAGCAAATTATTCAGAGTGATGGCAAAGGGGACCTAGCCTCTCTATTTATAACCGTGCAACCCTAGGCACCACCCATCATGGGCCTAGTGTTTGGGCATGCACTATGTTTCTACACAAATCAGATTAAGTGTCCAAAAGCCCATTATCTTTTGATCACTTTTATTAGGGCCTAAGCATCATCAAATGGATCACAACATCAATCCGTTTTTATTAAAACCAACAATTGATTGCAGCCCACAAAATATTAGAAGAAATTCTAACATTCTCCCACTTGGGCAAAATCAATTGTGTATTTTTAATAAAATAAAAATAAAAATAAAAACAAAATGAAATTATTTTTTTTGAAAATGACTCTCGGACTGATAAACAAACTTCCTAACGTGGCCACTACATGATCCCATGATGCAACACTTAATAAGACTCCATCCAACAAAAACTGAATGATATTGAATCATGGCGGTAGTTATATCCCTAATTGATACAACACCTTCCATGGTTACAAATATCACCAATTCCGTTAATTAGTCATCTGTGTAGAGTGTAGCAAGAAATGATATGTCAACGTGATCATCGACCATACTATCATTTTCATTGTCAGTCCTCAATTTGACTTCCGCCACATTTGCCTTGGAGCCTCCAGCAACATCTTTCCTCTTGCCCTTATCCTTGTTGTACGGTTTCCCATTTCTATGACCCTTTCATTTCTTGTCACTCACGACCTTGTAGTAATTCATCTTAGCCTTTCCGGCATCATCAAACATACGGCACATGTGCACCAAAGTGGTAAAATCTCTAATCTCATGGAAACAAATGTATTGATAGATCTCCGGCCTCAAACCATTCTCAAACTTCACACACTTAGAAACCATAGCATCTTCCGCATTGATGTAAGGACAAAACCTCGAAAGCTCCTCACACTTAGCCGCGTACTCAGCAACAGACATGCTTCCTTGCTTCAAGTTCAAGAACTCAGCTTCCTTCTTGTTCCTCAAATCTTCCGGAAAGTACTTCTTCAAAAACTCATTCTTGAATCTCACCCAAGTGATAGCATCACCACTAGCCTCAATCCTCCTCTTGGTACTAATCCACCAATACTCGGCCTCCTCAACAAGCATATGAGTAGCCAACCTCACCTTCTAGTCATCATTAGTCACCATAGCACGAAAGATCCTCTCCATGCTTTCCATCCAAGTCAAAGCTCCTTCCGGATTGAACCTTCCCTTGAACGTCGGCGGTTTGTTCCTCATGAAACGATCAAGCCTCCGCTCCTCAGCTTCTCCTTGGTCTTCCTGACCATGACTACCATTCCCTTGATTCTGAGCCAAAGCTTGAGCCACTGCAGACAAAGTCGCTGCAATCGCATCATCGTTCCTACCACTTCCGCCAGCCATCTCTCTTCTAATCAACAAAACCAAGCAACAGGTAAGAACAACAAACAGACAGCACAACAAGCATCGAAGGTAACTCAACATACCATTCGAATACAACAGGTAATTCACCGGGTTTTGGTCCGGACAAGACCGACATGGCTCTGATACCAACTTTTAACGCCCTATTTCTAATTAAACAATAAATCATGCAAAATAGATAAATACATAAGAAATAGTCGTCACGTCTACAATTAACCACCACGTAATCATGCATGAATAGCTCAAAATCGAAATCATACAGCGTAAACTCAACTACATCTTAACATAAAAATCATGTCATCAACATACGAAGAATCTCACAACATAAATAATCTCAACAAGATACAATCTCAAGAAAAACTGAAATATAAAAAGACGACGTCCTAGATCAGAGCCTCTAAGACACGAAGAGCAACATGAAAGGATGAAGCTCCACTACCACAAGCACTCACCAAAAGCAATGCGATCACTACTCCTGCACGCCGTCTACCCATTCATACAAATAGGTAGGCGGTCCACCAAGACCACTGGGGGTTAGATTTACATTAATCATAATCACAATAAACAGGATTAAGCATGCATCATTAATAATATCTTGCATAATTAAATGTGAGCATAATCATTCTCATCAATGGATATACAATCATAAGGTTCCAATTCAACAATCAACGGGCACACAATTTCACCAACACATATTCACGTCAAGTTCATAAACAAACACGACTCTTCCTAGAACATGAAATGTGTCTAGACAACTCTAATATGTGTGGTACCAACTCTTTCATCTCCGAGGTCGTTGCCCCTGATGCTTATAAACACATCATAACAACCCGCATAAGGAATACCACAACATCCAACAACAATTGGAGATGAAAGACAACAACAACAACAACGTGTGTGAACTAGGACTCGACCACAACAAAACATGTGTTTAAAGAGGAAGGAATATCTGTTCAAATTCTGGGTTTTAGAATTGAGAGAGATATTTCGAGAGAGCAAGAATTCTGCCGATTTCTTAGATTCGTGGACTGAATTCAATTCAGCGGTATCATTTATTCACATTTTTTTTCACCAAGAGAGTTTGATAAAACTCTTAGACTTCCGAATTTGGAGTATCGTACTTTCACGCAAAGGCAATCGATATTTCACGATCAAGAATCTAGTATTTTTTGTAGTAGCGATCCTTATCTATCGTATTAACAATCGAAAGATGATCGAAAGAAAAAATGTCTATTTGATAGGGCTTCTTCCTATACCAATGAATTCCATTGGACCCAGCAATGATACAATGGACGACTCAAAAGATTCGTTCAATATCAATTGGTATAGTAAGTTGATTGTTCCGCTCCTGTATCGAAAAAAGATCTCTGATAGGGATGAGGATTCGAAATATCATACGCGGATGAATAATCATTTGTTTGCAAAAGAAATCAAAGAATTTCTTGGGAATCCTACAAGAGCCGGCCGGTCTTTTTTATATGACAGGTGGTTAAAACTTCAGCTGGATTTGAATCCTACTGAGAGATTATTTAAGAAAGAAGAAGATGTTTCTTTTGTTCTTTTGAGGCAATCGGAAAATAAAGAAATAGCCAATATAGTAAAGATAAGTATCTATTTACAAAATAATGTCTCAATTCATCCTATTTCATCCGATCCAGGATGTGTTGGGGTTGCGAAAGATGAGCTATATAGTTCCGATTCATTCTTGAACAAAAATCGACTTTTTGGGTTATTTCATCTATTCCATGACTGGAATAGGGCAGGATACTTGTTACACAAGAGATTTCAAGAAATGGCAAATCTATTCAATCTATCAATAACTAAGCCGGATCTAGTGTATCATAATGGATTTTCTTTTTCGATTGATTTTTCCAGATTAGATAAAAAACAAAAATTCATAAATGAGATCAACTCCTGGCATGAATCAAAACAGAAATCTTTATTGGTTCTACCTCCTCTTTTTTACGAAGAGAATGAATCTTGTTATCCAAACAATACCTATGGATCCATAAAAAACCTATCGAATCTATTCCATCGCAACTCGGAATATGAAATTAAAAGGTATCAAATAGGAAAAAAGATTCTTAATCATAGAAAAAATATTCTTAATCATAGACCTACAAGGAAATACACGATCAACCAACATTTCTCAAACTGGAAAAGAAACCAGAAGGATTTGATTTATCAAACCGAGAGATCTATGACTATGAATAAGGATCCAAATGCTTATAAATACAAATGGTCCAATGGGAGTAAGAATTTCCAGGAACATTTGGACCGTTTCATTTCTGAGCAGAATCGCCGTTTTCAAGTAGTGTTCGATCCATTTCAAGTAGTGTTCGATCGATTACATATGAATGCATATTCGATTGATTGGTCTGAGGTTATTGACAAAAATAAGTCACTTTATTTCTTGTCTAAGTCACTTTATTTCTTGTCTAAGTCACCTTATTTCTTTTTGTCCAAGTTTCTTCCATTTTTGAACAAGTTTCTTCCATTTTTGTCTAACTCACTTCCTTTTTTCTTTGTTAGTTTCGGTAATATACCAATTCATAGGTCCGAGATCCACATGTATGAATTGAAACGTCCGAATGATCCACTCGGGAATCCGTTGTTAGAATCAATAGGTCTTCAAATCGTTCATTTGAAAAAAAGGAAACCCTTCTTATTGGATGACTTTTATACTTCTAAAAAATCAAAATTATCCTTCAATGAGTTCAATAAGAGAGAAAATTGTATATCATTCCATACTAGAAAGAAGAAAAAGAAAGAAGAAGAGAAGAAGAAGCGCTGGAAATCTTTTTCGAACACCTATTTCTGGAAATCTTTTTCGAACACCTATTTCTATTTCTGGAAATCTTTTTCTACCTCCAATTTCGGGAAATCTTTTTCTTTTTCTAACACCTATTTCTCAATGATATTAGATGATCACTATCAAGATCAAGACAATTGGTTGAACCTTTTCCCCGTGAAAGAATTTCATAGAAGTTCATTGATATCCTCTTTTTATAAAGCAGATCTACTTAAATTCTTTGATCACTTGGATAATCAATATTTGGATAATCAATATCTGGAAAGGTCCTGTAATTATGATTTTACGTATTTTATGTATGGACAATTCCTCGATTTATATTTATTAAAAAACCAAAAAAAAGAGAGCCAGAGCCTATGTTAATCGAGTTTCAGTATATGAGGCTTGAGGATTTGAATTTAGGTTCAAAGATGGATTTGATTGCTAATCTAAAGGTGGATTTGATTGATAATCCAGAGAGAATTCATTCTGGTGGGCTTGTTAAAAATTGGAAAGAGGAATATTGGAGGAAAAAATCCGAAAAGAAGAAAAAACACCGTCCTTGTTTAACAAAATATTCTGAGAAATATGTACCATCCAAAAAGAGGAAAAAACACCGTCCTTGTTTACCAAAACGCTTTGAAAAAAGGCCTATGTATAGACAAAGAAATAGTGTTTTTTCAACTCTCTCAAAATTGAAGCAATTCCAACCATATATAATACAATTGTTATTTACCCGGCCAGGACACGAATATCTAAATTTAATATTTTCAGATACTTTTTTAGACCTATTGGCGATACTACGTAGGAGTCCTAAATTTCAACAATTTGTATCCATTTTTGATGATATTAGCGATGTATCCAAGCGAATTCTTCGGGAAAAATTGTGTCTTTCACCACGAAATCCTATAAGTGAGATTTCGAGTAAGTGTTTACATCATTTTCTTGTGAGCGTGTGCTTGGAAAATGAGTTACCATTGATATCGACACATCTGATCGAATTCTTTGTTTTAATCGTTATCCTTCTTCTTGTTACCGGATATCTGGTTCATACACATCTTGTCTTTGTTTCTCGATTCTCTAATGAGTTACAGAGAGAGTTCGAAGAAGTCAAATCTTTGATGATTCCATCATACATGATTGAGTTGGAAAAACTTATGCATAGGTATCCTATATCAGAACTGAATTCTTTCGAGTTAAAGGATATGTTTGTCGTTGCTCTGGAACAATTAGGAAATTTTCTAGAAGAAAGACGAGGTTCGGCTTCTGCTGGCAACATGCCAAGGGGTGGTGGTCCCGCTTATGGGGTCAAATCCATACGTTCGAAGAAGAAAGATTTGAATCTCATTGATCTCATAAGGATTATACCAAATCCCATCAATCGAATCGAGTTTTTGAGAAATACTAGACATTTAAGTCCGACAAGTAAAGCAATCTATACCTTGATAAGAAAAAGAAAAGATGTAAATAGTGATTGGATTGATGATAAAATAGAATCCTGGATCTTGAACAGTGATTTCATTGCTGATAAAGAAAGGGAATTCATGGTTCAGTTCTCTACCTTAACGACAGAAAAAAGGATTGATCAAATTTTATTGAGTCTCACTAATAGTTATCATTTATCAAAGAATAACTCTGGTTATCAAATGATTGAGCAACCGGGAACAATTTACTTACGAAATTTAATTGACATTCATAAAAAGTATCTACTAAATTATGAGTTCAATACATCCTGCTTAGCAGAAAGACGGATATTCCTCGCTCATTATCAGACAATCACTTATTCAGAAACCTCGTGTGCGACTACCAGTTTGGATTTCCCATCTCATGGAAAACCCTTTTCGCTCCGCTTAGCCCTATCCCCTCCTAGGGGTATTTTAGTGATAGGTTCTATAGGAACTGGACGATCCTATTTGGTCAAATATCTAGCTACAAACTCCTATGTTCCTTTCATTACAGTATCTGTAAACAAGTTCCTGGATAACTATCCTAAAGGTTTTGATATTAATGATCTTTTTGATGATGACGACGATGATCTTTTTGATGATAGAGAGGGTACCATTTACAGTCTTTTACCTAGCTACGAGGATAATTGCTATAATTTGGATCGATATGACCCTGACTATCTCGACCGTAACTATGATAGCCATTTGGAGTTTCTAAGTATGCAGGATCCGATACCTGAGGATATCATACCGGAAATAGACCGATTTTTTCTCAAGTTT
Source organism: Medicago lupulina (assembly GCA_958299785.1). Taxonomy (NCBI): domain Eukaryota; kingdom Viridiplantae; phylum Streptophyta; class Magnoliopsida; order Fabales; family Fabaceae; genus Medicago; species Medicago lupulina. The sequence continues at coordinate 53,774,924 of OY283141.1, read as the reverse complement.
CAATTCGAATTAGCAAAAGCAATGTCTCCCTGCATAATTTGGATTCCGAACATTCATGATCTGGATGGGAATGAGTCGAATGACTTATCCCTTGGTGTCTTAGTGAACTCTCTTTCCATGGATTCTGAAAAATCTTCTACTAGAAATATTCTTGTTATTGCTTCGACTCATACTCCCCAAAAAGTGGATCCCGCTCTAATAGCTCCGAATAAATTAAATACATTTATTAAAATACGAAGGCTTCTTATTCCACAACAAAGAAAGCACTTTTTCAGTCTTTCTCATACGCGGGGTTTTCACTTGGAAAAGAAAATGTTCGATACTAATGGATGCGGGTCCATAACTCTGGGTTCTAATGTACGAGATCTTGTAGCACTTACCAATGAGGCGCTATCGATTAGTATTATACAAAAAAAATTAATTATAGATACTAATATAATTAGACACGCTCTTCATAGACAAACTTGGGATTTTAGATCTCAGATAAGATCGGTTCAGGATCATGGTATCCTTTTCTATCAGATAGGAAGGGCTGTTTCACAAAATCTACTTCTAAGTAATTTTTCCATAGATCCTATATCTATCTATATGAAGAAGAAATCAAGTAACGGGGGAGATTCTGATTTGTACAAATGGTACTTGGAACTTGGAACAAGCATGAAGAAATTAACGATACTTCTTTATCTTTTGAGTTGTTCTGCCGGATCCGTCGCTCAAAACCTTTGGTCTCTAACCGGACCTAATGAAAAAAATGATGGTCTCACTTCTTATAGACTCCTTTATAATGATTCTGATCTAGTTCATGGCCTATTAGAAGTAGAAGGTGCTCTGCTGGGATCCTCACAGACAGGAAGTCCGTTTGATAATGATGGAGTAACATTTCTTCTTAGGCCCGAACCAAGGAATCCCATAAATATGATTCAAAATGGATCTCGTTCTATCCTTGATCATAGATTTCTCTATGAAAAATATGAATCGGGGTTCGAAGAAGGGGAAAGAGTCCTCGACCCGCTAGAGGAGGATTTATTCAATCACATAGTTTGGGCTCCTCGAATATGGCGTCCTTGGGAATTTCTGTTTGATGATTATATGTCCAATGAATTCGGATTTCCCTATTGGGAAAGGTCATTTTGGGACAAGCAGATCATTTATGATGAAGAGGGTGAGCTTAAAGAGAATGATTCGGAGTTCTTGCAGGATGGAACGATGGAGTATCAGACACAAAATAGATCTTTCAAAGAACAAGGCGTTTTTCGAATAAGACAATTCATTTGGGAACCCTCGGATCCACTCTTTTTGCTATTCCAAGATGATCCTTTTGTATCTGTGTTTTCACATCGAGAATTGGTTGCAGATGAGGAGATGCCAAATGTACTTTTGACTTGCCAAACAAAAAAAAAATATTGGAAATATCTAAATAGACGCTGGTTTAGGAAGAATATGCCACAACAGAATTTCGAATTGTTGATTGATCGACAGAGACAGTTTAGAACCAAAAGTTCATTATCAAATGGATTGTTTTGTTCTAATACTCTATCCGAGAGTTATCAATATTTATCAAATCTGTTCCTATCTAATGGAACCCTATTGGCTCAAATTACAAAGACATTGTTGAGAAAAAGATGGCTTTTCCCAGAGGAGATGGTTGTTACTATCTGTTCCAATAACGAAATAAAATAGATACTTTCTTTCTCGTCATCTCAAGTCGATTATGGGGATCTTTCAATTGAAAGGATCCCCTAATATAGATAATACAGATTCCCGTTGACCGAGCCTAACTCTAATTGTTTTGTTCTGAAGCAAACAAAGAGATCCACGGGATGGTTTGTCCTATTCAGATATTCACGACCAATAAGTACAGAAGTTTCTTTCTTTTCGGATAGGTCCTGTCCTGAAAGGAGTAAAGAAGGTTAGGTGTCTATTATGGAATTCACCCGACCCGAAAGTACAGTCCATTTTGGAATGTCCAGTGCCAAAGTCATTGAATGGGCAATCCCCAAAATGGACTCTCCATTCATTAGATAGATAAGACATTAGATAGATATGATAACCAAAACTTCGTGATCTGCTGGCGAACTTATTCCTATTCAATAAGAGATCTCAATATTATGCCTTGAAGAGGACTCGAACCTCCACGCTATTTAGCACGAGATTTTGAGTCTCGCGTGTCTACCATTTCACCACCAAGGCATCTTCAAAGTGAATTATATTCTAGGAATTTGATATCGATCTAGTCTTATGTATGGAATATATGACAAATATGACAAAGGTGGAGTTTTAGAGTATTTTTATTGATCGTTATGTCATATAGGCCCGATTCGAACATCTAATTGATTCAATTTGAATTATCCGAAAGATAGATCCCTTAAATATATATTCTATCAATAAATCAATAAAATTTCTCGATTCAATAGACGCCAAACCAAAAGGGTTGATATGGGGTCCCAGAGAGATATGTAAAAAACAAACTCCTAATCCTAAATGGAATGAACTTATAATCATAGGAACTGGCCAATCCATGAGTATACCATGAAGTTACAAAGGTGGTACCTGTGAACCAACCCCCCACGGCAAAATAGGCGCAAGGAAAAAGCAATAGACCGGACCAACCTACAAAAACAAAATGGTCCCTCCATAACCAGTCATCCATAATATCAAATAAATCATTTTCATCTTTGGTAAATTTACCAAGAGCTATAGTCATAGTGATCCTCCTATTCAACTACTTCAACCATTTCCGAACACCCCTGAGCATTTTCAGGGATGGAACCTTCGAGGATTTTTTCATTTTATATATGATATGATTTCTCGAAGACCGTCTCTTCTTTTCTACTGGGTTTCGAATAGAAAAATACTTTTTTTGTCGATTGATATTTAATCTAGGTCAAATCCATTAACTTAATTGGGTTATTCCTTTCTATTCTAAAAAATTCCCTAAGTCATGAAGTCATGACGCGGGAATTGTCTTATGACTCGTAAATCCGATAAATAAATTTTTTAAAGAACTATTCCAGGTTAATGATATCCGATAAATAAACAGGATTAAGCATGCATCATTAATAATATCTTGCATAATTAAATGTGAGCATAATCATTCTCATCAATGGATATACAATCATAAGGTTCCAATTCAACAATCAACGGGCACAAAATTTCACCAACACATATTCATGTCAAGTTCATAAACAAACACGACTCTTCCTAGAACATGAAATGTGTCTAGACAACTCTAATATGTGTGGTACCAACTCTTTCATCTCCGAGGTCGTTGCCCCTGATGCTTATAAACACATCATAACAACCCGCATAAGGAATACCACAACATCCAACAACAATTGGAGATGAAAGACAACAACAACAACGTGTGTGAACTAGGACTCGACCACAACAAAACATGCTCCATGCAAATTTCACAAGTCCACACCAACATAACTCCAATACATGCTTTCACCAACAAAACAACACCAATAACATGTAAAAGATTTCACCATCAACATATATGTACTCAACATATATAATCACCAACAACAACATATATGCACTCAACATATATATTCACCAACAACAACATATATGCACTCAACATATATAATTAACAACAACAACTTATATGCACTCAACATATATATTAAAACCATTCAAGAAGGAATATCCAAGTGAAAGGATTCAATGAATATTTCCAATTAAGTTCGCATGATATAATTCACAACTTTAACAATTTAGACCAATGAACCAAAACGAAATCAAAATGACTCCATTGCCTCTACTAAGGAAGTATACTAATCACATGTGCAAGAACGTATACTCAAATAAGCATTTCATCGACCAAACAATATCAATTCTCAAAAATTCACGAAGTTCATCTCAAAACGTTACTTTTCAAAACATAGTTCATTTTCAAAGCAAGACATTCTAGTTCTCAAAGAAATAGTTCAAGAACATTTATTTAATCATCTAGACAACATATGTATGTAATCGCACATCATTGTCTTTGAGAAAATAAGTTTTCGGAAAATTGGTGTTCTTGGACGATTTTCCAAACATTATGAACAATTTATGAACCTAAGTCAAAATCCATACCAAAGATGTTTTCATAGGATTAGATACATAAGTAATTTCAAAACTCTACAGTTCAGGAAAAAAAACTTCGAATTTCAAAACTCTTTTTCCCAAACTCTCCAATTTTGATCCTCCCACACTCAAAACTCGTCCCAAATGAAGTTTATAGATCATGTACATAAACAAATACACAAGAATGCTCAAAACTCATGAATCAAACATCATTTTGTCTCAATTCAAAATTTCACCAAACTTTCAAAATTATTCAACATCAATAACAACTTTCATCATCAATTCACCAATGGCATATCCATCATACCAATTTATCAACAACATGTTTTCAAACATCATCAACACAATTATTCATGAATTCATTCCAAGTTTATCAAACCACAACTTCATTATTCATCATTTTTTCACAAAAACACAACATATTCATACATATGATTTAGACACATGAATTCGATATCAACAACACTTAATCATTCAATTCACATGTACAAACATATCATCAACAATTAGACATGAATTCATTCACTAAATTTTCACATAATCACTTATTCTCAAAATCACTTAATTGAATAATCACTTATGAGAAAGGGGTGGAAAAAGAGATTATGATTAAAGTCTAGCCCCCTTACCTCTAATCTTCTATGCTCAAATCCTAGGCCTCAATTTAGCTCCCAAGTTCTTCCCCTCTACAAGTTTTCTCTCCAACTCCTCTCTAGCCTCTTAGCCTCTTTGAAATGAACAAAGTTTCTAAAACCCTAGTTCTATCTCTAAAGTTAGAATATATATCCATACCCATTGGGCCTAACCCATGAAATAATAATTGGACTCAATTCTAATTACGCCACCTGTTAGTTTTCTATCTTACTAACAATAAAATATTTAGCAACAACTGACACTAATACTAATTACTACAACTAACTTAATAAATTGCTAACAAACGGTTCTTACTAAAATGCCACGATTAATTCTCGACCAAAATTACTATTTTACCCTTACTCGCCAAAGGACCAAAATACCCTCCTAATCACTAAACTCAAGAAAATACATCAAAGGGTAAATAATCACATATAAGCACACATAAATACACGTAAATTAATTAAAAACTAAATAACGAAAAATCGGGCTGTTACAAATGTCAACAATTTCCAGAATAAAATATCTAACACCCCCAACATTGTCATACATTGCATCCATTAACTTTTTCAACAGACGGCCAGATTCAGCATTGTCAGATACTTGATACCTCTCCTTTAGAGCATCAAGGAAATCCTTAGCAGTGCACTCCTCAGGAAAACCGCCAAGAAGATGGTCGAAGATAGTCCTTTTGATAGCAATTAGGCTTAACCTGTCAGCTCTCACCCACTTAGCAAGACGTTCTCTCTGTTCAGCAGTGCTCTCAGCATTGACCACAGGCTTATCCTCGGGCAACGCTATATCTAAGTCAACAATCCTTAGGGAAAAGTCTACATCTTGCTTCCATTTCTTATAGTTCGACCCATTCAACATTTCGATGGAAGCAGAACAATTGTCCACAGAAAAATTCACTATAGAGACAAAACATGAATGCATTAAAATTAAATAAATAAATAAATCATGTGACAAGATATAGCTCAAAATAAACAAGCTATCACAATGAGGCCAATACAATAGTACAATCACCTTTAGGCAGAATGTACAAACTAAGGTTAAAACCCCGGTCAAAACCTCAGGTAAGTTAATCAATGAGCATGTATTGAATTCAAAAATTTGTCACCTTTGGGCAGGCAAATTCCTCAGTTCAAAACATTCTCCAATAACTTATCTCAAATAAATTTTTAATTGTAAAATGCAATAACCACCTTTGGGTAGGAAACTACGTGTTACAATTAAAAACATTCCTCAAACTACAAAAGGAAATTTCATCAATCAATCAATAGAGGTGGTCCCACTTTGGTGGCAACGACCTATATCAATGCAAGAAATTCTTTTTGCATAGGAATCAATAACTCTTGTCAAAATACGACACAAGAAAAAATGCATTATTTAAATGCATCTAATCTGGTCAATATCAATTTAATTCGCATTCATCACAATTTTGTTTCCTACAGGATTGCTGAACAATTTAATAATAGTACTAAAGTAACAAAAAATTAACTCATAATCATGAGCCATTAATTAGGGAGAGTGACCAGTGTGGTTGAACTTAGAATATTAAATTATAATTTTCAATATATTTTTCTATTTTATAAATATCATAACAATGTTCAAATAAACATGTTATTGTAAAATATTTTATGAAAAATATTTACGTAGCGGAAAAAATTATGAAAAGTATACAGAAAAATCAGAAATTTAATTTCAAGATCAACGCAAAAAATGGAATCCAATTCGGACCTACAGAGAGGTCACACGCTCCTCCACTCTCTCTGAGTGAGAGTGGGCTTCGTTTGAAGGTGAAGAACTTCATCTTCAACCTCTGGCGGGTCAACCCGCGGACCTGAACCGGGTCAGACACGGGTTTGAGTTTTGAAACGGGTTTTTCGCTCAAATTTCAACGGTTTTGCGCGATTTTTGATGGGTTTTGACCGGAATTGAATTTCCAATACACCACACACAATAATCGCAAGGAAAAAGGAACATAATCATGTTATTGAACACAAAAGGTAACCGGATGTAATTCAACAAAAACAACATGAATTCATGAATCAATTTTCAAATAAAAAATATGGTTTTCAATGATAATCGTATTTCTAATCGTTTGGCAACAAAAGCCCCAATTAATTTGAATCGAAATCATGAATTCAATTTTCACATAAACCCTAAAATTATATAAAAACCTACTAAATTAGTATACAAAAAAAGGCATAAAAATAGGTATAAAACTAAGTTATCATCTACCAACTTTCTTCCTACCTTATCATAGATCTCAAGAAAAACCATTTTTGTAGTTTGCCTATATCGTAGCATAAATCTCATGAAAAACCATTTATACCAGCAGCTTTAGATTCACCTTGCTACTCTATTTGTGAATTTAATTGATGACTTTTAGCATTGTAAATGAGTAAAACTTATTCAAAATCTTACAAAATTATGTGAGAATTATACAATAATATTATACGAGATAGAACACACTTACTTGTCGGTACCGATGCCACGGCTAAGTCTTCCTTTGCCTTTCTCGTGCTCCGGTTCTTAGGGTTGTCGATGGGGCAAACCACTAATGAGCGAATTATTCAGAGTGATGGCAAATGGGACCTAGCCTCTCTATTTATAATCGTGCAACCCTAGGCACCACCCATCATGAGCCCAGTGTTTGGGCCTACACTATGTTTCTACACAAATCAGATTAAGTGTCCAAAAGCTCATTATCTTTTGATCACTTTTATTAGGGCCTAAGCATCATCAAATGGATCACAACATCAGTCCGTTTTTAGGTTATTTCTCTTCACCCTGCACATTTTGCTCGCGCCCTACAGCCATGCCAAAATTACCCTTGCGCAAGTTAACTAGCGCAAGTGTTAATGACTGCGCCACTTAACTAAAGTTGCGTGAGTTAACTTGCGCATCGTTAGTTAACTCACACTACGTGCTATCTTAAACAAGACAGAGCACCTCATTTCCTCACTTCTCATCTAAATCTCAATAAAATCTCCAAAATCTCTCTCAAATCACCCAAATTCAAAATTCATTCAAATTCAAATCAAAAAACACTCCAATAACAAGTAAGTTTTCATGATGAAACACCATTAACCTTTTGGTGTTTTTGGCAAGAAATCATACAATGTTTACATGTAAATGACTTGTGTTGCTTAAATGTTTAGATGTTTGGATGTTTATGTTGTAGTTTTGAGTTTTAGAGAATTTTTTTAGATTTAGGGTTTGTTTAAATTTTGATTTTTTTTGCAAGATATTATACAATGTTACATGCAAATGAGTAATATTGCTTAATTATTTAGATGTTTATGTTGTACTTATCATTTTTAGGGTTTATGTATAATTTGCACTCCAAGTGTTTGATGAAATATTGGAATGAGTTTTTCATTGATTGTGCTTAATTTCTTATTGTGTAGGTAGATTTGAAGCAATGGCAGGGTGGATCGACGTTCATGCAGAATTCAACGGCGGAGAACCTCAGAGGTTGAAGGTTCGGTGCCTTGATGTAACGTTAAGAGGTCTCAAGGATCAACTGAATGAATTCAACCAAGGAGTCAACCCTAAAGACACAACGAGGGTGGAATACGTCCGGTATAAACATCCAACGCTTGACGAGGGGAGGGTATCATTCACTTGGGTGGAGTTAAAGAACGACGAAAACGTGACGAGCATGTTTTGGGAGCACAGCATGTTCCAGTGGATCGATATGCGGGTAATGTTGCTAAGATCAACTGAAGATATCATCAACAACTTGATTCCGCCAGAAGATCGTCATTAGTTAGGGTAAGGTGCATTCCAACTACAACAATTGTCTTACCTCTGAAATGGGGTAATTCAAACTTGCCAAACGGCGAGGACTCAAGCATTTCTCTCGGCATTCATGTTTTTTCTTTGAAAAGATTAAATTCTTGTTAGACTAGTTTAGATGAAGGTATTAAGTGTGAAGGAATGGACCTCATTTCGTTGGCACTTAATACCATCATCTAAAGCAAGCCTAACAAAAATTTATTCTTTTCAAAGGAAAGCATGAATGTCGAGCGAAATGTTTGAGTCATGTTGTTTGGCTAGTTTGAATTTACCCCATTTCAGAGGTAAGACAATTGATGTAGTTGGAATGCACATTCCAACTACAACAATTGTCTTACTCTGGATGGGGCAATTCAAGCTTGTTAATCGGCATGACTCCAACATTCGATAAGCATCTTCAATGCTGGTATTCAAGTGTCAATGGACCTCATTTCGTTGGCACTTGAATACCATCATTGAAGATGCTAATCGAATGTTAGAGTCCTGCTGCTTAGCAAGTTTAAATTTTCCCTATTCAGTGGTAAGATAATTGTTGCAGTTGGAAGGTACATTTCGGAATGTAATGTAATTGTTGACATACATGGCATTTATGTCATGCTGCTATCGCAATATTTATTCGAATTCACGCTATCGCAATATTTGTTCGAATTCACGCTATCGCATTTTTTTTTCGAATTTATTTAATCGCAAATTTTAATTCAAATTATTTTATTTAATTTATTCTAAAATTTTATTTACTTTATTCTAATTTATTTTATTTACTTTATTCTAATTATTTTATTGCGTTAGTTAAGTCACTCTACGTGACTTAACTCACGCACCTTATAAGCTGTGCGCGAGTTAACTTGTGCAAGGTGGCCGGTGCTAAAAACTGAAGCACAAACGTTTCTTTGACCGTAGTCAATGGTCTTGACTCGTTTTGCACGTTAAGGGCGTCATCCCTTGAGGTAAATTTCGATTTGCTTCCTTTTACTCCCAAAATCTTTTTTACCGTGGGTAAAAAGAATCATCATGGGGGTATAAAAGGAACCAAATATAAATTTACCTCAAGGGGTCTTGATGTCGTTTTCCCCAACAGGATGGATCACTATTTTCCCCAAGAGCTATTGGCATATACCGAAGAGAGTAAAAATAAACATTAAGTAGATTACTTAATTAGAATAAAATATATGTATTGCTTATTGTGAATAATATTAATAAAATGAGAGTTCTATTTACTATTATCTATTTTTGCATTTATTTTATAATTTCGAATTTATTTTTGCATTTATTTTATAATTTCGAATAAAAATGAATTAGTATAGAATAAAATTTATTTTATAATTTCTAATAAAATTGAATTAGTATAAAATCGGATTTATTTTATAATTTCGAATAAAAATGAATTAGTATAGAATAAAATCAGTTTTTACACAAGTTGCGCAAGTTAACGTGCGCATAGGCCATGGGTGCGTGATTTAAGTCACGCACAAATTACAATGTGCGTTAGTTAAGTCATGCTACGTGACTTAACTAATGCAAGGGCATATTTGGTAGGCTTGCAGGACGCGAGCAAAATGTGCAAGATAAAGAGCAGATTTCCCATTTTTATTAAAACCAAAACCAACAATTAATTGCAGCCCACAAAAATTAGAAGACATTCTAACAAATTAAACATGCCAGAGTTGGTTTCTCCTATTCAAAGAGAAACACATCATCCACAAGTGAATCCACTTTTCTCTAGACTTTTGAAACCACATTGTCTCCTCTTGAAAATTAATTTTCTCGTATTCCTGGAGAATCTCGTGCTAAAGCGAAAGAAGAGAAGTTGAATCTACCTATTTTACTAAGACGTGTCTCACACTCCTTTTCTTCCAAAAATTATTGCAAAAAATATCTTTATTAAACACTAGTTACTCCTGTTTAACACTATTTAAAGATATAAAAACATCTTTTAGCATCCTTTTTCCATGCTTTATTTTTTTCTTAACACTATTGATATATGATATGATGTCTCCCTATCATTGTAATCAAACAAGCTCTAGATTCTTTGTAAAAGAAAATGAAACCCCAATGAAACCTTAAATTCAGTTACATCATTTAAATTATTATGCTACAATGGGTTTTAATTTTGCTAAATTTTTACCGCTAGATTCCCTTTTATTCCCGAAGCTTAGAATATCTCTAGTTTTCAGTCGATCGATAATTATATGAAGAGTAAATTACCCTCCCCTCCCTTCAAAGATACTTGAATTACACTCCCCTCCTCTCTTATGTTAATATATACACTCCTCTCCCCTCTTATTCAAAATATATTAGAAAATATTTCACTCCCCTCCCCTAAGAGAAACTTGAATTACATTTCCCTCCCCTCTTATGTTAAAATCTACACTTTAATTCCTCAATATATATATTTTTTCTAATATACTAGCAAAAAAATTAATAATCTAACATGCTTTGGAAGAAGAAAAAAAAAGCATTGCAAGTCTATTTTAGTATAATCAAAATTTAAATACATATTTTTCGCTATTTTTTATTGACAATTTCATCAACATATAGTTTTAAACCCTAATATAAATTATGAAGCAACCCAAAATAAAATTAAAATATATGATAAATTACTAAAGTCAATAAAGTATGATTATTTAAAACTTAATTTTATACTCTAAAATATAAAATTAATAGCAAAATATTAAAATTTAATTATCATTGATATTTAAATTATAAAGGAATGAATTCATTTATTTTTAAATGGTGGTTCAAAATTAGTTTATATCATAAAAATATTTATTTAAGTTAAAATAGATTAAAGTGTAGTGCATATTTAATTAGTAAGGGGTGAAGTCGTAATTCAAGCATCTTATATGTGAATTGTGAGGGGGATATACATTTTTCTTTTCAAGGGAGGATAGTGTATATTTTAACATAAGAGGGGAGGGGGGTGTAATTCAAGCATCTTTGAGGGGAGGGGAATGTAATTTACTCTTATATGAAAGACAATATATATATATATATATATATATATATATATATATATATATATATATATATATATATATATATATATATATATATATATATATATATATATATATATATAGGATGAAAGACAAGATATATGAAAGCTCAAACAAAACTTCTATTTAATTCACCATAATAGATGCAGGTCTAACGCTATTGGTTGTACTGCATGTACATCTGCTTGATTTCACAATTCACTATATAACAAACAAAATAGTCACCACTTATTTTTTATTTCAAAGTAAAAAAACATAAAACAAAATGTCAAAACATATGAACCCGTCAGTGTAAAATCTCCACAGGAGAGAATCCATAAATTGCCCGTCTAAGTAAGAGTGAATAAAACCATAAGATAAATCGAGGAGAACATTAAAACTTCTTCACATCCTCAGATGACGAGCTTTCTCCATTGCCCTTTTCCTTTTGAGTGTCAAGACCAGCCTTATCGGCTTTTGCCTCTTCCCTTCTTCGTCGGAGTCCACATGCGTTGCACAACCACTGCACCAACATATTTCTTGTTAACTATATATAAAATAACTAGATATTCAAATTATTAATAAATATATAAGTATAGAATAACACTTTTGCATGAACCAAAAGTGAAATTTGATAGTAAATAAGTTGGGGGAGAAGAGAGATGAACTAATTAATCACCGTGGAACCCGTAGAATCACTCTTCCAAAGAGGAGTAGGGTTTGTATCGCAATCGAAACAAACCCTAGTTGTGTTTTTACTAGGAGGAGTGCTGCACCAATTGCTTACTCTCATCCTTGGATATATTGGTTTGAAATTTGGGTATTCGTATTCGGTAGCAGTTTTTATTTTCTTTTTGGCAGCACTAGCAGCTGTTTTCTTCTTTTTGGCAGCACTAGCTGCATTTTTCTTCTTCTTTGTTTTGGCTGGAATTGGATCATCGTTACGCACTCTCCTTCTTGGTAATATATGTTTGTAAATTGAACTCGCCATTTTTTCATCAACCAATACCCTATCTGTTGTTTTTCAGTCCTCACGTTCATTTATATATACACCCACTGACGTGAATATCATTTGAATTTTATCATCAATCCAAACAACGTATGCGAAACGCCATGAATTTATTTCACTAGACAATTATTAGCATTTTTTTAATGAAATATCTCCAAAAAGATCTGGTCAGCATGTCACATTTTATTTCTTTTCAAGATATTTTGCTGACATAAAAGGAGATTAATCAATTCATACCTTAAATGTTTTTTTAATAAATCCATACCTTAAGTTGAATTATTTGCTCTACAAAAAAATAAAAAATTGGATGCTATTTCAAAAAAAAATATAATAATTGGATGTTGAATTAAATATTGGATTTTTTTGCAGTAACAGTTAATAACATTTCTTAAGACATTTTCTCTAAAAGGATTTGATATGAATATTAATTTATTTTCAAGATATTTTACATTTTTTTTTTTTTGGTCAGGTAGCCTAGTGGCTGTAGCTCACACATTATAAATGTGGAGGAGTGGGGGGTCAGGGGTTCGAACCCCTGACCCTGCATAAATTATGCAATGTCCCTACCAACTGAGCTAAGCTCACGGGAATAGATATTTTACATTTTACTCGCATAAAAAGAGATGGTTAAAATAAGAAAAAGGTTCATGTAAGTTCACGCTTTTTTTGTTTTAGTTCCTGTAAAAAAAAAAAAAAAGAGTAAATAGTCAATTACCCCCCTGAAATTGTAAGTTTTGTCAATTACCCCCCCCCCCCCCCCCCCCCCCGCGAAATTAACAAAACTTCAATTACCCCCCTGAAATTGCACAACGTTAATCAATTTACCCCTTCCGTCAAATTTTTCTGTTAGTCAACATCACGTTTTGCAAATACCCCTATGAAGTTTTGCACTTATGTTCAAAATGTCCCCTAAACTTGAAAATTTATATTTTTTTCTTATGTTTAAAAGATACCAAAACACAATTGTACCAAAGCATCATGGGTTCTATAGTCCATCCTTCAGGTATAACTGGTGATGATGAAACTGGTTTCTCTACTCCAAAAATCACTGCTGCAGAAGGCAATGTTGGAGAACCAAAAAGTGACGAACATCCACAAATTCCTGGATGGTTTGCAGAACACTGTCCAATATGGTCAGGTTGGTTAACTTGAATGAATTGTTTATATATATTTTTTATAAATGAAAAAATAAATCATTTTTAAGTTACTCATTAATCAATGGCTTGTTCATATATATAGTTACACTTCATTGTATATGACATAGAAACATATGGATTTCTATAATTAAATCAGATAAAATGCAGGAGAACTTAATTTATTAAAATGATTTCAAGCTTTGCTTTAAATTTTTATATGCATTTGTTATCCTTGAGTTTTTAATTTTGAAAAAAAAAAAAAATTGTTTGCACATCAAGTAAAAATTATGAAATATTTTACTATGCTTCAATTGCAAGGGTAATTAAATGTAATTATAATTTTGTTATTATGTTGTGTGAAATACATGCATGTCAGTTTAATGAATAGGTCATTTATTTTAATTTTCCCTACCCCCACACCTTTCTTAAAGAACAATCTTAAGTAATTAAATATATTGTCACATGGACAATGCTGAAGAGATAAATATAAATTATAACAGATACCATATAGACCTCATAATTTTTATTAATCATCTAGAAATGATGATGTTGATTTCTAGTGTTTAAAGCTAACTAAATTGATTGTTGAAATATTGCAGGGGAAGCACACTTCTTGTTGAAATGGTGTCAAATGATGATGATGGACAATTGTGCTTTGGTACCTTGTAAGGATAAGAAAAATAATATAAATTTTTAAGTTTTGGGGGCATTTTGAACATAAGTGCAAAACTTCAGGGGGGTATTTGCAAAGTGTGACGTTGACTAACAGAAAAATTTGACGGAGGGGGTAAATTGATTAACGTTATGCAATTTCAGGGGGGTAATTGAAGTTTTGTTAATTTCAGGGGGGTAATTGACGAAACTTACAATTTCAGAGGGGTAATTGACTATTTACTCAAAAAAAAAAATCTTACGAGACATTGTGTTAGCTTGTAATTTCAACAGGCTCAATTAATGCAGTCAACATATGTTGACTTTTGTCTTTTCAGGAATCAAAGTCATGTCTTCAAGCAGGTGGAAATGGAATGAGAACCTAGTAATCCTAACATAGTAATCCTCCAGGTACTGATAGCAACCTAACTGTTTCAAGTGAAATGGAAATGAATATCCTCATACTTTTGTTGCAATCACATATAGGCAACTCATTTGATGATGATGATTGAGAGATGGAATGAGAAGACATTGTTGAAGGAATTGGTTTTTGAATTTTAGGTTGCATAGAGGAAAGAACAAACATAGGAAGACGAATAGGAGAGAGAGAGAGAGAGAGAGAAATACTGCTTTTTAAATTCAAAAATTGATTATTACGTTTTTTTTTAATTTAGTCCCTATGTAAAAATGCGTTTTTGGTTTTAGTCCCTCTACTAACCCCAGTCATCAACTAAAGCCACATCACCAACTGCCACATAAGACTTCGTTAGCCAACACATCATTTTTTTAACAGAATAGGACGGCAGGGACGAATGTGAAAACATTATGTTGTTACAAGGGTTGTCTCGCAAGAAGTAAAAAAATTTTCAGGGACTAAAACCAAAAACGTGAGAACTTATAAGGACCTTTTATTTATTTAAGCCAAGAGAGATTAACTAACCCATACATTGAGGTAGGGGAGAGCAAAATATTCGGTTACATGGAAAAATCCACATCCAAATTCAAAACCATATCCAAATAACTATTGCACACAAAAATTAATCAGTCTATTTGAAAATGGTCGGTCATCCATTTTTAAAAATCCGGTTTTTTTGTTGGTTGTCCAGACCCATAACCTTTTTTTTACAATACCATACAATACAATGTTGAATCATAAAAAGCAGTATTTCCATTTTATTTTATTTTTGCAACCACATATAACTCATTTGATGATGATTGAGAGATGGAATGAGAAGACATTTTTGAAGGAATTGGTTTTTGAGTTTTAGGTCGCATAGAGGAAAGAACGAACAGAGGAAGACAAAGAGGAAAGAACAAAGAGAGAGAGAGGGAGAGAGAGAGAGAGAATAACCGGTTATATATCCGTAATCAAATTTATAATCGGTTTTGTAACTCGTTTGCAATAAAAAATGGTCATCGCTATGAATCCAAATTCATATAAGTGGTTTATAAATGGATATGGTTTGGTTGGTCAAAATATCCGACCAGGCACACCCCTACCTTGAGGATGGGGTTCGAACTTCGAACACCCCACTTATTCACGTTAAAAAGGTGAATTTCTAGCCACTATGTTACTTGACCACAAAATGAATACATACAACCCAAATTATACCCTCTTTTTATGTAAGAGATGTTTAAATTACACTACCCTAATTAAAATATACACTCCTTTCAATTCTTATGCAAAATATATTTAAAAAATAAATAAACTCCCCTC
Organism: Medicago lupulina; assembly: GCA_958299785.1. Lineage (NCBI taxonomy): Eukaryota > Viridiplantae > Streptophyta > Magnoliopsida > Fabales > Fabaceae > Medicago > Medicago lupulina. Next base: position 53,758,925 of record OY283141.1, on the reverse strand, counting down.
AAGAGAAGCTTAAATTACATTTCTCTCTCATCTTATGTTAAAGAATATACTTCCCCATACCTTAATAATTCTTTATTATTAATAATAGTCTCCCACGAAAAACTTTTTTTTTTTTACAAAATTTGATAAATAATATAATTAACATGTAGTTTTAAACTTTATTATCACTACAAGAAATTCGCTTATTTCCTGCCAAATTTTCCATGGAATTTGATTAAAAAAAATTCCCAACAAGAAATACGCAAATTTTCCAATGTCATGCCTACTCGATCTTTGCCCATAAACTGCAAGAGACTCAATTGTGTCATTGTCATGTCTACAATATAGGTTTTTGGTTTGCTCAATTGTAGTCACGATTGCATCATACTTACAAGGAATTGAATTTAGAACTTTCTCAAAAATTACTTTGTTGGGACTATCATCTCGGTAGGATCTCATTTGACTTGCCAGTTCTTTTATTTTGCATAGTAATCTTTTACGGTCTTAAAATCTTTCATTGCTTCTTAAATCAAAAATTGATTATTACGCTTTTTTAATTTAGTCCCTATGTAAAAATGCGTTTTTGGTTTTAGTCCCTCTACTAACCCCAGTCATCAACTAAAGTCACATCACCAACTGCCACATAAGCCTTTGTTAGCCAGCAGCACATTTTTTTAACAAAATAGGACGACAGGAACGAATGTGAAAACATTATGTTATTACAAGGGTTGTCTCGCAAGAAAAAAAAATTACACGGTCTAAAACCAAAAACGTGCAAACTTATATAGACCTTTTTCTTATTTAAGCCAAAAGAGATTAACCAAACTCATAACCATTGTTTTTTTACAAAACCATTGAATACAATGTTGAATCATAAAAATTTCCCTCCCCTCCTTCCTCTAACGGTACAAACATATTCCTGACGCATTCGTTGTTGTGCCACTTGCAACTTGCTTTAACTTGAATCCAAATTAAATTTTTTAACGACTGTGTTTCGACGAGCATTTAACCATTCTCAACATTTGAATATCGCAGAGCAAATATTGGTGATTCATTTAAAGTTCATGATACATGGTACAAACAAGTAAAATAAACCAAAATATTTCAAATCCTTGATAGTAAAAAAAAACTATATAAACTTGTTGTTATCCTTTTTACTAAAGTACACGAAGTCAATTGGAATAATAATATAATGTGGACTACAAAAAAATTAATAAATGGACTACAATAAATTTTGTATTCCTTTTTTTTTTTTGGTCAAGTTGTATTCCTTTTTTTACTAAATTGTTTGTATTTCCGATTTAATTAAAAAAATGATTTTTTTTCCAAATTTTGGTCATGAAAATTGATTTTCATAGAGAAATAGCCGATTTTTAGACCGATAAATAATCGGATTGTAAAAAAAATCTGATATTTTCATCAATCAAACCATATTCATTTATAATCCGGTTTTGTAAGAATAACCGGTTATATATCCGTAATCAAATTTATAATCGGTTTTGTAACTGGTTTGAAATAAAAAATGGTCATGGCTTTGAATCCAAATCCATATAAGTGGTTTATAAATGGATATGGTTTGGCTGGTCAAAATATCCGACCAGAAACACCCTACCTTGAGGATGGGGTTCAAACTTCGAACACCTCACTTATTCACCTTAAAAAAGTGAAATTCTAGCCATTATGTTAGTTGACCAAAAAATGAATACATACGGCGAAAATTAAACCATTTTTTTTCTGTATGAGTTATTTAAATTACACTACCCTAATTAAAATATAGACTCCTTTCAATTCTTATGCAAAAAATATTTTTAAAAAATTAAACTCCTCTCAAGAGAAGCTTAAACTACATTTCTCTCTCATCTTATGTTAAAGACTATACTTCCCAATACCTTAATATTTTTTAATTTTTAATAATAGTCTCGCAACAAAAACCTTTTTTTTTTAAAATTTTTTTTGATACATAATATAATTAACATGTAGTTTTAAACTTTATTATCACAACAAGTAATTCGCTTGTTTCCTGCCAAATTTTCCAAGGAAATTCCATCCTTTCAAAATGTAACCTTTACGGATGAAGATTTTCTCACAAATTATGTGTCATGAGACAATTGGTAGAACACGTTTTTCAATAAGCTTTCTAAGGATATTTTCCTCTCAAAATGACATCTCATAATATTGTTGATCAAACATGTTGTTCAAGAAGCGTTCCAAGTAAATTTTTCAAGGTTCCAAACTTGTTATTAGTGTATAGTGGATTTCTCTTATACCGATAATATTTCTCGACATGATTTGTCAATTTTCAAATGCCGCATGGAGGATACTCATATTGATGTCATGAAAATTTCCTTTGTTTCAAGAATTCACTCCACCAGTTATATTTCCTTTGTTCATTTATGGTGAGACTGTAATTTGAGCTTCGACTAAAAGAAATTTTCATTTGTGTCATTGTCATGCCTACTCGATATTTGCCCATAAACTGCAGGAGACTCAATTGTGTCATTGTCATGCCTACAATATAGGTCTTTGGTTTGCTCAATTGTAGTCACGATTGCAACATACTTACGAGGAATTGAAATTAGAACTTTCTCAAAAATTATTTTGTTGGGACTATCATCTCCATAGGACCTCATTTTACTTTCCAAGTCTTTTATTTTGCATAGTAGTCTTTTACAGTCTTAGAATCTTTCATTTTTATTAATTCAATCACACAGTTTAGAGTTTGAGGTTTAATGGCAAGTATGTTGTCAAATCCTTGAAATTCCTCCTCTATATGTATTCCACACATCTTCGACACTTGTAGCTCCCATTATTCTTAGAAAAATATTAATTGCTATAAAGTTTATCACAGAAAGAATAATACCTTTGAATCGTTCTATTTAGTTTCCTTCAACACTTTTTTGTTTTTTGAGCTGGAATGAGAGTTGAAGTGTCCACGAGAATCGTAAATCCGTCATTTACAATGCCTCGTAAATGTTCTTGAGAGGAAATAAATATCCTCCTTTTAAATCTCCAAAAATCATAATTACCACCACTAAAAATTGGGATAGTCATATATGATGATTGAATAGTATTAGCCATGTTTTAGAGATTTAGAAATTAAATGATGTAGGATACAAGGATAGTTTGGTTGGAAATATGTGGATAAATTTTCTACGTTCAATAAAGTATGATCGAGCGTAGCTATGATGTCACAGTTAGTCGTTGAAGTAGTAATGTTAGTTTAGAGTATAGTTGGATAATATAGAAGTTGATAGTTTGTAGTAGAAAGTAGTGTGAGACTTTGGAACAAGGAGTAGATTGTATTGCTCTCAAATTGACCACTTACTAGGCACTTGTGCAAAGCCAAAAACTGAACAGCAAACACGAAAACATGAGTTTTTTTTTTTTTTTATCTTTTGATACATCAAACACAAGATTTAAGTAGGATATGTATATCATAGTATGTCACCTATCATTGTAATCAAATAGACCCTTGATTTTTTGTAAAAGAAAATGAAACCCTATTTTTTGACAGAATGAAACCTTAAACTCAATTACATCATTTAAATTGTTACGTTACGATGGAATTTAATTTTGCTAAATTTTTACCACTAGATTCCCTTTAATTTCCGAAGCGTAGAATATCTCTAGTTTTCAATCGATAATTATATGGAAGAAAAGATATATGAAAGCTCATACAAAACTTTTATTTAATTCACCGTAATAGATGCAGGTGTAATGCTATTGGTTGTACTGCATGTACATCTGCTTGATTTTACAACTCACTATAACAAACAAAATAATCACCACTTATTTTTTGTTTAAAAGTAAAAACATCAATCAAAATGTCAAAACATATGAACCCTCACTGTAAAATCTCTATAGGAGAGAATATAATCCATAAATTGTCCATCTAATTAAGAGTCAACAAAACCATAAGATAAACCCAGGAAAACATTAAAATTTCTTCACATCCTCAGATGATGAGCTTTCGCCATTTCCCTTTCCCTTTTCCTTTTGAGTGTCAAGACCCTTATCGGATTTTGCCTCCTCCCTTCTTCGTCGGAGTCCACATGCGTTGCACAAAGACTGCACCAACATATCCTTATTTATTAATTTTGTTAAGTCTAACCCTAATTTTTTCCCTCCATAATGCTTTTTAGGTTTGTAACAAATCTATCCTAAACAAAATGCATCAAATATGTTTTTATTAATAGCAAAAATAAAAAAAAGCCTAAACAAATCCATTCATAAATAGCAAAAATTAAAAATAACAAAAAAGGCTAACCATATCGATAGACTTCTACATATATTTTTTTGCTTTTCTTCTTATTAATTTTAGTTTTTTTTTCAACTAATTTTCTTATTTTGTGTTCTACACTTTTTTTTGACAAAATACTTTGTACAATTATTTAATACTAAAAAATGCATCGTTCTTATCCTTTTCCTTTTTTTTTATACACTTCTTTGATACTAAAAAAATGCATATTTTTTTTTGACAATATTTTGTAGACTTATATAATACCCTAATTTCCATCATAACTTGGCTATATATACTAAACCCTAAACCGTGTTTCTCTAAAAAAAACCTTAACCCCTAATTTTGTCCCTCCATAATGCTTTTTAGGTTTGCAACAAATCTACCCTAAAATTTTGCCTCTGAAAATGCATCAAATATGTTTTTATTAATAGCAAAAAAAAAAACCTAAACAAATCCATTCATAAATAGCAAAAATTAAAAGAAAAAAGGCTAAACATATCGACTTCTACATATTTTTTTTTTCTTTTCTTCTTTTTAATCTTAGTTTTTTTTTCCAACTAATTTTCTTATTTTGTGTTCTACATTTTTTTTGACAAAATATTTTGTACAATAATTTAATACTAAAAAAAATGCATTGTTCCTATCCTCTTGCCTTTTTTTTTACACTTCTTTGATACTAAAAAAATGCATCTTTTTTTTTACAATATTTTGTAGACTTATATAATACCCTAATTTCTATGATAACTTGGCTATATATACCAAACCTTAAACTGTGTTTCTCTAAAAAAAAACCTCAACCCCTAATTTTTTTCCCTCCATAATGCTTTTTAGGTTTGCAACAAATCTATCTTAAAATTTTGCCTCTCAAAATGCATCAAATATGTTTTTATTAATAGCAAAAAAAAAAAGTCTAAACAAATCCATTCATAAATAACAAAAAAAAAGGCTAAACATATCGATAGACTTCTACATATTTTTTTTTCTTCTTATTAATCTTAGTTTCTTTTTTTTTTTGACAATATTTTGTAAACTTATATGATACCCTAATTTCCATGATAACTTGGCTATATATACCAAACCCTAAACTGTGTTTCTCTAAAAAAAAACTTAACCCGTGGTAAATTTCACACACATCACAAGAATCATATCTTTTGATATTTAGAGGTTTGTAAATGAAACGACGTGACCTTACAACTTTCCTCTCATACCACTACTTAACTGGTAACTTTTTGATCATACACCTGAATTGTCGGCAGCGATACGGTCAAGAGGGGAAATAGTTTTAACAGTTGCTTCGAGTGGTATAGCTGCATTATTAATACCAGGAGGTAGAACCGCACATTCGAGATTTGGCCTTCCCTTTATTATCGACGAATGCTCCACGTGTAATGTCAAACTTAATACCCCGTTGGCTCAGTTGGTAGTCCAAGCAAGATTAGTAATATGGGACGAGGCTCCGATGATGCACAAATTTTACTTTGAAGCACTTGATCGTTCTTTCAGAGACGTTATGAAGGAGGTGGACAAGAGAAACAAATACATCCCTTTGTACCTGTAATTCCTAAAAGCACAAGACCAGAAATCGTTCATGCTATTATCAATTCTTCAAAACTATGGAATTATTGTGAGGTTCTTACCTTGACTAAGAACATGAGGCTTTTGTCTGGTGCGTCAGTAGTAGACATGGAGAGAAAAAGACAATTTTCAAAATGGGTTTTAAGCATAAGCGATGGACGAATAAGAGAAGACAATGAAGTGGACAAGACCATTGCTATTCCGTCATATTTGCTCATAGAAAGCGCAGGAGATCCTCTTGCTGCTATTGTTGAAAGCACGTATCCTAACATCTTGGAGAGCATGAGTGACATAGGTTACTTTCAAAATAGATCTATATTGACAACAAAAAATTCCATAGTCGAGAAGATCAACGACTATATGTTGGACATGGTTCCAGATGAGGAGAAGGTTTATTTGAGTTATGATTCACCTATTCATCGTAACTTAAACGATGATTATATTGACAATGTTCATACACCTGAATTCCTCAACACCATCACTGCTTCTGGACTTCCTAATCACAAATTAAGGTTAAAGGTTGGTGTGCCAGTTATGTTGTTGAGAAATATAGATACACGATATGGATTATGCAATGGAACCAGATTGGTTATCACTAGGATGGGAAGATACGTCATTGAGGGGAGGGTCATTTCCGAAAGTAATGTTGGTGAACAGGTTTTTGTATCCAGGTTATCTATATCGCCTTCAGATGTCAGGATTTCCTTTAAGTTTCAACGAAGACAATTCACTTTGTCTGTATCATTTGCAATGACAATTAACAAAAGTCAAGGACAGTCGCTTAAACATGTTGGTGTATATCTACCAACACCTGTAATTTTTCACAGACAGATGTATGTTGCTGTTTCAAGAGTTACATCCAGAGAAGGACTAAAGATATTGATCACGGATGAAGATGGTGAAGATACCAATGTGACTTCTAACGTCGTATATGATAAAGTATTTCGCAATCTGCGATGAAACAACATGCCAATTTACTAAAAATTTCATATTCTTTTACCAAATTATTGATAGGATTACCGAATTTTCTTTTATAATATTTTTCAGATTTTATACATTTTATGGAGCGTTTTATTTTGTCTACTCTGGATTATCATCTGTTATTTTTTCACCGTTACCAATTATATATTGCATTTTATTATTCGTATGTCATTTCTTTAGCAATAAACCCGTGCGGGCACGGGTCCAGTTTCTTGTTAACTATATGTGTGTGTGTATATATATATATATATAACTAGATATTCAAATTATTAATCAATATGTATAAGTATGGAATAACACTTTTGCATGAACCAAAAGTACAATTTGATAGTAAATAAGTTGGGGAGAAGAAAACTGAACTAATTAATTACCTTGGAACCCGTAGGATCACTCCTCCAAAGAGGAGTAGTCTTTGTATCGCAATCGAAACAAACCCTAACTGGATATAATACTCGCCATTGCCCTTTTGGGTATTCGTATTCGGTAGCAGTTTTTATTTTCTTTTTGGCAGCACTAGCAGCAGTTTTTTTGTGGCTTGAACTCACCATTTTTTCATCAACCAATATGCTATCTGTTGTTTTTCAGTCCTCACGTTCATTTATATATACACCCACTGACATGAATATCACGCATAATTTTATTTTTTTTTCTACTTTTAGGGTTTGTCTAAATCATTTGAATTTTATCATCATTCCAACAACGTATGCGAAACGCCGTGAATTTAATTCACTAGACAATTATAGCATTTTTTTAATGAAATATCTCCAAAAAGATCTGGTTGGAATGACACCTTTTATTTTTTTCCTAGATATTTTGCTGACATAAAAGAAGATTAATCAATTCATACCTTAAATGTTTTTTTTTAATAAATCCATACCTTAAGTTGATTTTTTTTTTTTTGAATAACCATATCTTAAGTTGAATTATTTGCTCAACAACAAAAATTGGATGTTGAATTAAATATTGAATTTTTTTTTGTTGCAATAATAACATTTTTTAAGAAATTTTCTCTAAAAGGATTTGGTTGGAATATCTTTTTTGTTTTCAAGATATTTTATTTACATAAAAAGAGATTAATCAACCCATACCTTGAGCACTTTTTTTTAATAAATTCATACCAAAAGTTGAATTCTCGTATTAAATATTGGATTTTTTTTCTTAATCTATTTTTTTTTTTTAATAATATAAGCAGTGGACGGAGTTCGTACCCCGAACACCCCACTTATTCACTTTAAAAATGTGAATTTCTTTTTTGATTGGAATTTTTTCTTCTTTTTTAACGTTCTTTGTTTCTTAATGGAGGTGCACCGACGGTGCATTAGTCTCTCATGTGTAAATCACACGTGAGAGGATTCATTAAAAATGTGAATTTCTAGAAATATATATTCTTATGCATACTTGAGAGGATTCATTAAAAATGTGAATATATATAGTAAATTATACCATCTTTTTTTTGAGAGAAGTTTAAATTACACTACCCTCCCTTTTTAAATTAAAGTATACAGTCCTTTCAATTCTTATGCAAAATATATTTTTTAAAAAATAAATTAAACTCCCGTCCAAAGAAGCTTAAATTACATATCTCTCTCATCCTATGTTAAAAACTATACTCCTCATACCTTAATAATTTTTTTTATTTCTTTTTTTTTTTTAAGAAATCAAAATGATATATTACCACAAATCAGCGCACCATCTAGACGGCACAAGGTGTACCATCTACAACATCTGAAAAGTATAACAAGTTTTCAGAATAATGAAAAATAAACTAGTCAATACCCGTTATGAAAGTTATAATAAAAGTTTACAGAGTTAACTTTAAAACCACCAGAAGGAAAGAAGTTTAACATTCTCCAATATTTGATTCGGAGTATTTTCTTTATTTTGAACCAACATGTTATTTCTTTCCTTCCATAACACCCACGAGCAAGCAAACCAAATCATATACATAAGCGAACATCTTGATTTGCCATAGCCGGAAGAAGTACCAAACTGATAGAAATGGTCCACAATATTAGACGAATCTGCATAGTAAACACCAAGCCAATTCCCAACCAACTGCCATAACTGACAAAAAAAATGACAAGAAAAAAATAAGAGGGTTTCTTATTCCTGTTTCCCACAACCAGAAACACACAACTGAGCCTCAAAAGTAATAATGCCTCTACGGAAAAGGTTTGTCTTAGAGGGTAACCTATTCCGAAAAAAAGTCAAGCAAACACAAAAACCTTCAACGGAACATCCTTTCTCCAAAGTAGCGTCCTTTGGACATTCATAGTGGTGGGCGGCCCATATGTGAGCACTCGATAAGCACCACTGACAGTATATCCCACGACCGGATCAGGTGACCATCTCCACGAATCCTCAATATCAACCTGCAACACAACAGTTAGAAGCAAAATCCTACACTCCTCTACCAACACCTCCTCTCATGCCCACAACCTCCTACGCCACTTCCAAGCCTCTCATCCCTCATTCCAGCCCCAAGCAAACATTTCTACCACAGTCGCCATTTTATTTTCTGATAAGTCAAACAAATGGAGAAACCTGACACAAAGAGGGACCTCGCCTACCCACCTATCCAACCAAAAATGAGAGCTAACACCGTTTCCGACAATAAGACGTAAATTATCCGGAAACCAACTACCCACCACCGCACCATCACCATCTCAGATGATAGCTATCGTCCTCCACCACACCGACCCCTCATGACCACTATCCTTCAACTTACCACCAACAAAGTCGTATCTGGCGGCTAGCATTCTAAACCAAAGACCTTCTCTATCCTCCAACAGTCTCCAACACCACTTCCCTAAAAGAGATAAATTAAACTCCCTAATTCTCCTTACCCCCAAACCACCAACCTCCTTGTCCAAACAAATAGACCCCCAATCAATCCAAGTAACTTTCCTATTATCCTCACACTCACCCCAAAAAAAGCAAATTAAAAGAGATTTAATAGAGGCAATGATACCTGAGGGAGCTTTGAATAATGAAAGGGCATAGAAAAAAAGCGAAGTCAAGACAGACTTTAAGAGAACAAGGCGACCACCAAAAGAAATATGTCTTCGTTTCCAACCGAACAGGTGAGACTTAATTCTGCTAACTACATGATCCCAAAAATTAAACCGGCGAGAGTCGCCCCAACTGGGAGGCCCAAATACAAAATAGGCAATCCACCAACTTTACAATTTAAAATCGTCGTCGCTTCAAGTAACCAAGACTGATTAATATTAACACCAGCAAGCTCACTCTTATGGAAATGCACTTTTAAACCTGACATCAATGCGAAAAGATGCAACACGGCTCTCATAGCCCGGACGCTGGCCCAACTTCTCTCTTCCAAAATGAGTGTGTCGTCTGCAAATTGCAAGTGAGAAATGGAAAGAGACCCGTCGCTACAAACTTTGTAACCAGAGAAGAGATTATTAGTAATCAAAGAATCCATCATAACATGGAACCCCTCCGCCGCCAACAGAAACAAGGGAGAAAGAGGGTCCCCCTGACGAAGGCCTCGGGCCAATGGAAATTCGTCAGTGAGACTCCCATTCAATAAAACTGATGTTGTAGCCGTAGTAACACACTCCCGCATCCATTTCCTCCAAAGAGGCAGAAATGACATTTTTTCCATCACATCATCCAGATATCTCCAATCCACTAAATCGTATGCCTTTTCAAAATCCACCTTTAACATCAATAAATCTTTCTTACATTTTTTTGCCTCATCAACCACCTCATTAGCCACCAAAATACCATCAAGAATTTGTCTTCCTTTTATAAACGCCTACTGGGCATCTGAAATAACGCTATCAATCACCAACCTCAACCTATTTGCCAGTAACTTAGCCAAAATCTTGTATAAGCTTTCCACCAAAGATATGGGGCGAAAGTCATTCAACCTCTGCGGAGAATCTTTTTTAAGGATGAGAGAGTAATGAAAGTACTATTTATACCTCTCAGGAGCTTACCATTCCGATGAAAATGCATAAGATCTTCTTTCATTTTCGACCAGAAATCTTTTTTATTTCTGATAATAGTCTCGCAACAAAAAACTTTTTTTTTTTAACAAAATTTGATTCATAATATAATTAACATGTAATTTTAAACTTTATTATCACTACAAGAAATTCGCTTATTTCCTACCAAATTTCCCAAGGAAATTTCAATCCTTTCAAAATGCAATATTTACCGAGAAAAAATTCCTCACAAATTATTTGTCATGAGGCAATTGGTAGAACACGTTTTTCAATAAACTTTTTGAGGAAAATTTCGTCTCAAAATGACATCTCATAATACAGTTAGTCAAACATGTTGTTGAAGAAGTGTTCCAAAGAAATTTTTCAGGGTTCCAGACTTGTTAGTGTATTGTTGGCAATCACAAATTTCTAAGACATTACCGAGGAATCGTAAAAAAATTATCGTCAGACAACTTAGTTGTTGTCGCTGGAATATATAGACACACACACACACACACAAACAGAGAGAGAGAGAGAGAGAGAGAGAGAGAGAGAGAGAGAGAGAGAGAGAGAGAGAGAGAGAGAGAGAGAGAGAGAGGGAGGGAAAATTGAATTGATCATAGCCAACCTCCTGCTAAGACTAACGAACTTATTACTCCATAACCTAGCGAGGCTTGCTTTTTTGACATCTATTGTTTCCTAGAAACACGTGGAAATGATCCAAAACCAAGCGGTAGTTAACTACCGCCCAATTTTCTAGTTATACCAAATGTGAAAGCAAAGTAACAACATACCAAATGTAATTGCATTTATGTTTTCACTATATCAAAAACAAACAAAATTGGCTTACACAAGTCACAAGCCATAAAGAAAATCTCCCAGATTACATTGTAAATATCAAAGAAAATCACAAAGTTCATATATAATCTGCTTTTGCAGCAGTATGGCCCCTGGAGTTCACTTTATTTGGGGATTGAAAAGCACCAAAAATATGAATGAAAGAAGAAACAATAGATGTCTCATGAAACTGTAAAATATTGAGAATCTGAAACTTCCAAGTTCCATCCACATTGAGAAGCCTACATATATATATATATATATATATATATATATATATATATATATATATATATATATATATGGAGCAAAATCAAAACGAAGGAGTAGCATATATGAATCATTCTAGTTTATAGAAGAATTGTATAAAAATGTGGCTTCGCCAAAAACTCATGAAAAATAGGAATATATAAGACAAACTTTCCCTTGATATATAATTATAAAGTATTATACTACATACAAATGTACTATATCGTTAGACAAAATGGCACCTTTCAATTCATGATTTATGTACCCCTTGGATGACGAATAGTGCGATAGCTGAAGTCTATAGAATTTGAACCAACCTTCTCTACAATAGTTACCATTTGCACATGTTCAATAACCCAGTTCTTTGGTCCACTATTTGGATCAATGCTTTGGTTGAACTCATAAGGCATATTAACCAAAGAAAATTGCTTTTCTAACATTCAAAACGTCATATTGATACATGAAAATGACATTTTTATCCCCGGCTGTAGTTAACCACCGTTGGATTGATCTAGCGGTAGTTAACTATCGTTGGGTCCCAGTGGTAGTTAACCACCGCTGAATTCATTTCACATTTGCCTGTACCGTTCCTTTTCTTTGTCTTCTTTTCTTCTTCCTTTTCCACTTAGATCTGGAAACAAAACTACTTCAAAAAACTCACTAATCAAAAACTACTCCTTGTACAATGAAGATACAATTTGTGGAAAAGAATATGGGCTATGTTATTTGTGATTCAATTGGAATAGGTTCTTTTTCAATCAAGCTGAACAAATTTGTTGTTCTTTTTCCAGAACCATTACTGCAAAACAGAAAATTATTGTTGTCGTTACTACCTCGTTCTAATTGATGATGGACACTTGACATGTGATTATGAATTCTAGTTCTAGAATTTTCTGCTGGTTCAACAGAATTTCTACGGTTTCTTTGATGCTATAACTGCAATATGTACCCACATCTTTTGTTAAATTGTGATTTCATTGTATTTTGATTTTGTATGCATAAAGTTTTTGTTGTGGATATTCAATTGAAAACGTTTTTGGGGTTCGAATTTATGTATCCGTAATCAAATTCATAACCGGTTTGCAATAAAAAAATGGTCATGGCTATGAATCCAAATCCATATAAGTGGTTTATAAATGAATATGGTTTGGTTGGTCAAAATATCCGACCAGGCACACCCCTGCCTTGAGGATGGGGTTCGAACTTCGAACACCCCACTTATTCACCTTAAAAAGGTGAATTTCTAACCACTATGTTACTTGCCAAAAAATGAATACATACAACGAAAATTATACCATCTTTTTCTATGAGAGATGTTAAAATTACACTACCCTAACTAAAATATACACTCCTATCAATTCCTATGCAAAATATATTTTAAAAAAAATAAGCACCCCTCAAGAGAAGCTTAAATTACATTTATCTCTCATCTTATGTTAAAGACTATACTTTCCCATACCATAATAATTTTTTTATTTTTAATAATAGTCTCGCAACAAAAACCTTTTTTTTTTTACAAAATTTGATACATAATATAATTAACATGTAGTTTTAAACCTTATTATCACTACAAGAAATTCGCTTATGTCCTGTCAAATTTTCCAAGGAAATTCCATCCTTTCAAAATGTAACCTTTATGGATGAAGATTTCCTCACAAATTATGTGTCATGAGACAATTGGTAGAACACGTTTTTCAATAAGCTTTCCGAGGAAATTTTCCTCTCAAAATGACATCTCATAATATTGTTGATCAAACATGTTGTTCAAGAAGCTTTCCAAGGAAATTTTCAAGGTTCCAAACTTGTTATTAGTGTATAGTGGATTTCTCTTATACCGATAATCTTTCTCGACATGATTTGTCAATTTTCAAATGCCGCATGGAGGATACTCATATTGATCATGTCTTGAGAATTTCCTTTGTTTCAAGAATTCACTCCACCAGTTTTATTTCCTTTGTTCATTTATGGTGAGACTGTAATTTGAGCTTCGACTAAAAGAAATTTTCATTTGTGTCATTGTCATGCCTACTCGATCTTTGCTCATAAACTGCAAGAGACTCACTTGTGTCATTGTCATGCCTACAATATAGGTCTTTGGTTTGCTCAATTGTAGTCACGATTGCATCATACTTACAAGAAATTGAAATTAGAACTTTCTCAAAAATTATTTTGTTGGGACTATCATCTCCATAGGATCTCATTTGACTTGCCAATTCTTTTATTTTGCATAGTAGTCTTTTACGGTCTTAGAATCTTTCATTTTTATTAATTCAATCACACATCTTAGAGTTTGAAGTTTAATGGCAAGTATGTTGTCAAATCCTTGAAATCCCTCCTCTATATGTATTCCACACATCTCCGACACTTGTAGCTCCCATTATTCTTAGAAAGATATTAATTGCTATAATGTTCGTCGTAGAATGAATAATGAATCTTTCTATTTAGTTTCCTTCAACACCTTTTTGTTTTTTGAGCTAGATTGAGAGTTGAAGATGTCTCAGAAATGCTCTTGACAGCAAATAAATATCCTCCTTTTAAATCTCCAAAAATCATAATTTCCACCACTAAAAATAGGGATAGTCATAGACGATGATCGAATATTAGTAGCCATGTTTTAGAGATTTAGAAATTAAATGATGTAGGATGCAAGGATAGTTTGGTTGGAAATATGTGGATAAATTTTCTACGTTCAATAAAGTATAATCGAGCATAGTTATGATGTCACAGTTAGTCGTTGAAGTAGTAATGTTAGTTTAGAGTATAGTTGGATAATATAGAAGTTGATAGTTTGTAGTAGAAAGTAGTATGAGACTTTGGAAGAAGGAGTAGATTGTATTGCTCTCAAATTGACCACTTACTAGGCACTTGTGCAAAGCCAAAAACCAAACAGCAGACACGAAAATATGAGATTTATTTTATTTTATCCCTTTATACATCCAACATGAGATTTAAGTAGGATATGTATATCATAGTCTGTCACCAATCATTGTAATCAAACAGGCCCTCGATTCTTTGTAAAAGAAAATGAAACCCTATTTTTTGACAGAATGAAACCTTAAACTCAGTTACATCATTTAAATTATTATGCCTCGATGGAATTTAATTTTGCTAAATTTTTACCTCTAAATTCCCTTTTATTCCCGAAGTGTAGAATATCTCTAGTTTTCAATCGATAATTAAATGGAAGAAAAGTATGAAAGCTCATACAAAACTTCTATTTAATTCACCATAATAGATGCAGGTGTAATGCTATTGGTAATTGTACTGCATGTACATCTGCTTGATTTCACAACTATAACAAACAAAATAGTCACCACTTATTTTTGATTTAAAAGTAAAAGCATAAAACAAAATGTCAAAACATATGAACCCTCACTGTAAAATCTCTATAGGAGATAATATAATCCATAAATTGTCCATCTAATTAAGAGTGAACAAAACCATAAGATAAACCCGGGAAAACATTAAAATTTCTTCACATCCTCAGATGATGAGCTTTCGCCATTTCCCTTTCCCTTTTCCTTTTGAGTGTCAAGACCCTTATCGGATTTTGCCTCTTCCCTTCTTCGTCGGAGTCCACATGCGTTGCACAAAGACTGCACCAACATATTTCTTGTTAACTATATATATAACTAGATATTCAAATTATTGATCAATATGTATAAGTATGGAATAACACTTTTGCATGATCCAAAAGTAAAATTTGATAGTAAATAAGTTGGGGAGAAGAAAGATGAACTAATTAATTACCTTGGAACCCGTAGGATCACTTCTCCAAAGAGGAGTAGTCTTTGTATCGCAATCGAAACAAACCCTAACTGGATATAATACTCGCCATTGCCCTTTTGGGTATTCGTATTCGGTAGCAGTTTTTATTTTCTTTTTGGCAGCACTAGCAGCTGATTTCTTCTTTTTGGCAGCACTAGCAGCAGTTTTTTGTGTCTTGAACTCACCATTTTTTCATCAACTAATAGGCTATCTGTTGTTTTTCAGTCCTCACGTTCATTTATATATACACCCACTGACATGAATATCACACATAATTTTATTTTTTTCTACTTTTAGGGTTTGTCTAAATCATTTGAATTTTATCATCATTCCAAGCAACGTATGTGAAACGCCATGAATTTATTTCACTAGACAATTATTAGCATTTTTTTAATGAAATATGTCCAAAAAGATCTGGTCGGAATGACACCTTTTATTTTTTTTCAAAACATTTTGCTGACATAAAAAGAGATTAATCAATCCATACCTTGAATGTTTTTTTTTAATAAATCCATACCTTAAGTTGAATTATTTGCTCAACAACAAAAATTGGATGTTGAATCAAATATTGGATTTAATTTATTTTTTTGTAATAACAATTAATAACATTTTTTAAGAAATTTTCTCTAAAAGGATTTGGTTGGAATATCTTCTTTTTTTTCAAGATATTTTACTGACATAAAAAGAGATTAATCAATCCATACCTTAAGTCTTCTTTTTTTAATAAATCCATACCTTAAGTTGAATTATTCGCTCTAAAAAAAAATATTCGATGTTGAATTAAATATTGGATTTTTTTTTTGAAATAACAATTAATAACATTTTTTAAGAAATTTTCTCTAAAAGGATTCGGTAGGAATATTTGTTTTTTTCAAGATATTTTACATTTTACTCGCATAAAAAGAGATGGCTTAAATAAGAAAAATGTCCTTGTAAGTTCGCGCATTTTTTGTTTTAGTCCCTGTAAAAAAAAATTAGACCACTTACAATGGGGGTGTTGTAAAACAAATTCAACCATTGAATTGGTGCAATGGCATGTTGAAAAACATGTGGATTTGAGGTTGAATTTTTTCAACCATTGAATGAGAAGATAGTGGGGGAGGGTGTGGGGTTCAATTATTGTCTATGGTTTAATTTAATACACTTGGCAAAATCCTATTAGATGTTGTGATTTTCAGATTTTTATTTCATCCTAATTATTTGAGGTCAATTATTTCATAGTAAATTAATTCCACCAAAATTCATCATTTTTTTGTCTATAAATAGAGATTTGGTTCATTTAATTTGGAGAAAGAAATGAAATGATATTTTTCCTTATAATTTTTCTATTCAGCCTCCAATAAACTCTTGTTTGTAGCTCTAAACATCTATTTAGTAAAATGGATCCCATCAATAACCCTTTTAACACATAAAATTCTACTTGCAAGAAATAAAATTAATTAAGAATATAAAATTAAGAAAATAAATTTCCAATAAATTATTAAATTAGAAAGAAAAAATATATATTTATCTCTTAAATTATTTTAATTTAATTTCAATCGATAAATCTTATTAATAGATAATCACAAAAACAAAGACAAAACCATAAAAGAAAATAAAAATATTAAAAAAAAGTGGTGGGGTATGTAACAGCCCGATTTTTCGTTATTTTATTTTTAATTATTTTATGTGTGTTTATTTATGCGTGTATGTGATTATTTATTTTAAGTGTTAATTATTGGGGTTTAGTGTTGGTCTTTTTGGTGAGCAAGGGTAAATTAGTAATTTTGGTTGAGAATTATTTGTAGCGGTTTTTAGTGAGGACCATTCCCTTATTAGGTTGTTAGTATGTTGTGGTAATTAGAATTAGAGTCGGTGGTTACTAGTTATTTTACCGTTAGTAAGTTAGAAACTAGAGAATTGAATTATTTAGAGTTTGAGCCCATATAACATTTGGAGAGTTAGACCCATTATAGTGTGACTATATAACCCAACTTTTATGAGAAAACTAGGGTTAGAACATTTCATTTCACAAAACAAGAGAGGTAGAGAGAGAAAAGGCTAGAGAAAAGGAAGAAAGGGTTTGGAGAGAAGAGACTTGAAGAGGGTGAAGAATCTTGGAGCAAAAGTGAGGTTTAGGCTTGGATTTTTGAAATTAGAGGTAAGGGGGCTTGTCTTCAAGCATAATCTTTTTCTACCCATTTCTCATAAGTGCTTAATTGAATAAGTGATTATGTGGTTAAGTGATTATTTGAGTTTAATTGTAGAAATTCATGCTTAGATGTTGATAATATGATTTTGAATATGAATTAAACATTAATTGTGTTATTGATGATGAGTTTGCAAGCCAAGAGTTATGTATGTGGCTATGTTATGTTTTTGTGTAAAATTGATGAAGAATGAAGTTGTGGTTGTTGAATTATGAGTGAATTCATGATTATTTGTTGTTGATGAATTGACTCAATGGGATTTCCTATTTGTGAATTGGTGATGAGATTTGTTGTTGTTGTTGAAAATTGTGAAAGTTCGGTGAATTGTTGAATTTTGATGAAATGATGTTTTAATCTCAAGTTTTATGCATCATTGAGTAAGTTTTCATGTATATGACCTGTAAACATTATTTGGAACGAGTTTTGGGTTGGGAAATATCAAAATTGGGAGTTTTGGGGAAAAGGGGTTTGAAACTTGAAATTTTTTTACTGATCTGATGAGCGTTCGCTTGAGCGAACGCCAAGCGGGCTCTAAGCAAGCGTGCCCAGGTGATTCTGGACACAGTTCGCTTGAGCGGGCTGTAAGCGAGCTCTAAGTGAACGTGACTAGTGGTTCTGGACACAGTTCGCTTGAGCGAGCTCCAAGCGAAGGGTGACTAGAAGCTATTGGAACCTGGTCGCTCAAGCGAACCAGACTTCGCTTAAGCGAGCAGAGTCATGTTCAGCAGCTTTTGATTTTTCGCTTCGTGCACTTGGGGACCAATCCGAACTTTCTAAATTGTTTCTTTTGACTTAGTTAATCTTTGTTTATACATCTAATCCTATTGGAACATCACTTGAAGTCAAATTGGACATGTTTTTAAGAGATGAACTAAACCTTTGTAAAATGTCCAAAAACGTCGATTTTTCCGAAACTTGCTTTTCTCAAGTGAATGATGTAGGATTTAGTATGTGTGTTGTTTATGTGATTAATAAAATGGTAATGATTTATTTCATTGAGAGTGTCATCGCGATTTTCGGGTGTCAAGTCATTAATTAGGCTTGACCCTTTCAATCATTGATGTCTCTATTTTTTTTGGGGAAGGGTAAAATTGAGAAAACCCTTAGAAATTCTAAGTTCGGGGCAATTTTCGCTACGGGAAGGTGTTAGGCACCCGTAACGACTATAGTACTCTATAGGAACCGTTTTTCTAGATTTATCCTTTACGCTTTATTTTTAATGCTATTTTTTGAAAAAAGATTATTTTTAAGAATGGGGGAAGAAGTGTTTGGATTTTATTTTTATTAGACTTGGAGAGGTTTTGACCTCTTGCCTACATACCCTTTTAAGGGATCAAACTCCATGTAGTTCTCTCACAAAAAGCTTTGTGAGTTTTGATTCATTTTAGTTTTAGAAAAAATGGTTTTGAAGAAGAGAAAGAGGTCGTAAAGGCTTGAGAAAATAAAACGGTGAGGTTGGTCAATTATTTACAAAAAAAAAGTCTAAGTAAGAGTTATTTTCATTTGGATTTGATTAAGAAAAAAGGAAAGTACAATGGAGTTTTGACTCCAAGGTTTATTGGAAAAAAATTGTTTTCAAGTGATGAAATTGTTAACACTTTTTTGAAAAAGGTTTTTCTAAGTTTCGCGCTTCCTAAACATACATCTAACGGTAAATCATACAACGTGTGTGCGTGTCGGTGCTTGTGTCGGTGTACATCGTTATAGTGTCCATTGTCCTTTACATTGGTCCTAGTTTACATTCTATGGTCTTGCAAGAAATTGAAATAAAAGAAACTACCTAATCATTGAGAAATGGAATGGAACCTAAACTTAAAGAACGGAGATGAAATGGAGTGCTCAATGTGTATAAAACATAAAAATGGTTAGTAAAGCAATATGAAATGAATGTAAAATGTTAAGCAAAGTAAAAATAATGACAAAGTATGAAAAGATGGGAAAAAAGAAAAGGCATGCAAACTAACATTACTTACAAAGCAAGAAACTAAAAAGTAAACTTTGCAAAATTAGAAACTAGCATGTAAACTTGTAAGATAAAAGCTAACCAATTACACCAACAAGATTGACAATATTGCAAAACTAACAAGATTGAAAATATTGCAAAATAGTAAACAAAATCCAATTTAACAAGGTTGGAGAAAAATTGCAAAAGATGGGGAAACACACATCAAACCTACACAATTTGAACATATTGTAAAAGATTTGCAAGCAAAGATCAAACTTAACAAAATTGAACACATTGTAAAAATTGTAAACAAAGATCAAACCTAACAAAATTGAACATATTGTAAAAATTATAAACCAAGAATCTAACTAACACATTTTGGTGAATTAGCATGAAATCAGAGGTGAATCCATCATGGAATCAAATGCCAAGCATCAAAATCAAATGATAAATATTTGGATTAAAAATTATGCAAGAAACTTCTCACAAAAACACAAAATGCACCAATCAAATGAGGAATTGGCACATATCATTTTTATCCATTTTACGCATGTGAAAATATCATAAAAACAGTCAAAAATACATCAAGAACGCATAGTAATTTTTTTGCATTTTTCTGAAAAATTCAAAGCACACAGAAGGTCCAAATAGCAAACAAAGGGGTGTTTATAGCAAGAAAACAAAAAAACTGAAAAGAAGTCAAAAGATCCAACGCTACCCGGCCCAAACCCAAGCGGTGGATGGATCCGGATCTCCAGAACGCTCCAGGAGCGTTGGATTGATCCAGATCCATCAGGATCTAATCTAAGGGCTCAGAATACGGGGCGCTGGATCGGGTCAGGACCCACCCGATCCAGCGCTTTATATAAAAGGTTTTAACCCGGTTCTTCTTCATTTTTCCAGAATTGTTCTCTCTCTTCTCTCTTCGCCTCCGTTCTTCTCTCTGAAACCCTAACCCTAGCTCAGTTCAAATCAACCCAGAATCTTAAGAAACATGGTTCAATCGCTTCCTTTCATTGTTCTAAGCATGAATCTATCATTGGAAATCACATGTACTCGCTGAATCAACGCAGATCTTGAATTCTGTTCATGGATTTCAAACGGTTTTGGCTTGGTTTTTCTTGATTTAAATCTTTTTCTGGTGAAATCCTTATGGATTCGTACGGTTTACAACCGTTTTTACACGTTGTAAACCGTAGAATCTTTATATGGTTTTGGAAAATTTTAGGGTTTCAAACTTTTTGAACCAAAACTCGTTTGAAACTTCACGGATCTGTGTGGATTCAGGTTCGTTAATGTTCTTGAGTATGAAGAGGTAAGTTTTTTGATTTTCACCTGGTTTTATTCGGAGATTTGATTTGGATCTTCAGAATGCTTTGATTTGATTCTGCTTCTGCTGATTCTTGCTTGAAATCTGGAAATAAACCGGTGATTCTTCTTCTTCTTCTTCGCCGGTTCAAAACCTTTGAATTTCTTTCCCTTTTCTTCTCAAACTTTTCGCCTCTGTGATCGCATTACGGTTTGTTGCTTTCTGCGATGAATCTGATGCTTGAATTGCAGAGGCATTGGCTCAATGATGAAGATTCACCATTGAATCTCTGAAAGCTAACACAAACTCCATTGGTTCTGCTTGAATTGAGCTTCTGAAAACGGTTAGGGTTTGAAATTGTTCTTCAATTTTTTCTGAAGTTTGTGATGATTTTGATCTAACTGAATAGAGAGAGAAATGTAGATTGTGTTTGTGATGTGGCATTCGATCTGTGGACCTCTCTCTGACTGGTACAGTAACCGGCCTTTTTATAGGCTGCCATGTGTGCCTTTGAACCAATGAGACCTGGACACCTGGCCCTGGACAGCTTGCGTGGCATATCGGACTAAACTTGTAAAAAAACTTAAGGACTAAAATGCAATTTTAAAAGAATTAAGGACTAATCTGCAATTTTTAAAAAGGACTCTGGACTGTTCTGAAATTAAAAATTGGACTGTTCTGAAATTAAAATTGGACACATTTGCAATTAAAAACAAAATTTGGACTTATTTGCAAAAACAAAATAAAATTGGTAAAGAAAATGTAATTTGAAAAAACGTAAAGTGAAACAGTTAAAAACGATAAAACGGACTAAAACGAACTAACTACCAAAATGAGGTATTTTAAAATACCTCTCTGTCAAAAAAATTATTTGATGTGAAAAGACCAAAATGCCCCTAGGGACTAAGACGACTCAGACTGACTCGGATGCGAAACTAAGACGATTTTCAGATAGAAATTGATTGATGACCTATGCAGACAAGTTGAAAAGACTCAGAGACAAATTGTAGGGACTAAAATGGGTTCCTCTGTAGGAAATGACCAAAATACCCTTTCGTATGATTTTAATGCAAAGATGATGGAATAAAATGCAAAAAAAAAAATATGCAATGGTTTTAGAAACCCTTTTTAATGACTTGTAATGCAAGAAAACATTTTGGATGGTTTTACATGCAAGAAAACTTAGAGACAGAGGCAGTACAATGTGCGTTTGAAGCACTGTAGAAAACTGTAAAATAGACATAGTGAATTTGAAATAATCAGAAACAGAAAGGAAGTTTGAACGAGTATTTTTAGGTCCAAAATGAGGGTATGACAGAGAGTTGAATTGTTTTGCTTTGAAAATGAATTCTATTTTGGAAAAGTGGCAATATGATACAAACTTTGTGTTTTATGAGATTTCATGCTAATTGACCGGTGAAACGCTCATGTACGTACGCCTATATTCATATGTGACTAGTGTACATACATAGTTGAGGCAATTTGCTTGTTTTGGTTCATTGACCCCAAATTATTAAAGTTGTGAACTGTATTATACGAACTTGGTTGAAAATATTCATTGAACTCGTTTACTTTGGAATTCTTTCATGAACGGTTTGATATGAATATATAAGGTTGTATGAATGATGGTTTGGTGATTGAATAGGTTGATTGGCATATATGTTGTTGGTGAGTATATATGTTTATGCGCATATATATTGTTGGTGTTTATATATGTGATGTGCATATATGTTGTTGGTGAATTTTTCTTACATGTTATTGGTGTTGAATTGTTGGTGTAAGCATGTATTGGAATATGTTGGTGTGGATTTGTTGAAGTCGTATGAAATATGTTTTGTTGTTGTCGAGTCATAGGTCCACACATAGTCGTTGTCGGATTTCATATCCATGTTTGGTGGCGAATACTTTTGTATTCAATTATGCGGGATGATTATGCGGGGTGATTATGATGTTCAGTTGGCATCAAGGGCGACGGCCTCGAAGGTGATGTAACGCCCTAGTTGTTATTTATTTATTTTTGATTTATTTAGAGTCCTTTTTATGATTTTAAATAATATTTGTTGATGGTGTGGGGTGGTGTGGTGTGGTGTATTTTTATTAAATGGTTTATTTTTAGTATTTATTAGAATATTGTGAGAAATAGAAGTTATTTGGAGTTTGGGGGTTACTTTTTAATTAAAGGAATTAAGTGGGAGTTAATTAGAATTAAGAGGGAGTTAAGTAGGGAGTTAGGAAGTCAGAAAACGTTTTTCACGTACAGAACAGTTTTTGGGAGAAAAACCAAGAGAAGAGCCAAGAGGGGAGATCCTGATTTCTGAAGAGTTTGTTCATCAAATTAAGGTAAGGGTGAGACAATCTTTCAATAATAATGGATTGTATAATTTTGATTTTGGGTTTAACATGGTTTTAGTGGAAATTGGGGATTTGGGGGTTAGGTTTTGGAGTGTGATTTTTGGATGGAAATGGTGTAAAGAGTAATGTAATAGCGTTAGAATGCATTCAGGTTGTAGGCAGAACCTTATTACACTTCTGTAAAGTGTTTTGGGGATTGAAATTGAGAAAAATGGGATTTTTGGGGAAAAAACTGCATTCTGCCCGTGCTGACATTCATCGCTCGCCGCGGCGAGTAGCATGACTCGCCATAGCGAGTGAGCAATGTTCATAGCTCGTCTCGCGAGCAAAACCACTCGCCACCGCGAGTAATGCCTTAGAAATTTTGATTTTTGAAATGTTATAAGGCGTGGGATGGATAGTTTTATGTACCTAGATCTTTTAAGAGAGGACTGGGACAATTTTCAGATTAAAAAGATGAATAGGGAGTTTAAAAATGAAGTTTTAGTGAGAAAAATGTCAAAAAGGCCGAGAGCACCCAGTTTTACTCGCCTCCAGCTCACCCCTAACCCATTCCTTGAGCTCGCCATTAACTCGCCTAATGCGAGTAACCCATTCCTTGAGCTCTCCATGGCGAGTAGATGTACTCGCCAAGGCGAGTAGCCCTGTACCCGAACTGGTTCTATGTGTCTGATATTGTTGGTTGAATTCTTGTGAGGATAATGATTATGATTTATTGTGTTATTTTACTGGAGCTGTTGAATTAAGGATCCCCTTTGTTGATGGTTGTTTATGTGTGTGTGTGTGTGTGTGTGTGTGTGTGTGTGTGTGTGTGTGTGTGTGTGTGTGTGTAAATATATATATGAGTTATACATGTTGTTGAATTTCTTCTCAAAGGTTGAAGTATCATTGGTTGGATGGTTGGGAGTGTAAGTCATATTTATATATATGCATTGTTGAGTAGTAGTCGAGTTGTATGTTGATATACACAAGTGGAGTCCATTACATAATCATAAAACTGGTGAGGGCTCATGCCCTGGAACGCCTTGTCGTTCAAATTGGTGAGGGCGTATGCCCTGTGAATGCTAGTTCATTCAATTTGGTGAGGGCTCATGCCCTGTGAATGCTTTAACCATTCAAAATTTGATGAGGGCTCATGCCCTGTGAATGCTTTAACCATTCAAAATTGATGTTAAATGATGTTAAGAATATTCCGCTGAAATGATTGAATGTTATTTCATAGTTGATGTTAATAAATAGTATTTTATTCTATTTAAGAATTTTTGAAAAGAAGTGTGACATGCCCGTTGATTGTTAAACTCTGATTTATTTTATCTAATTTTTAGTTTGGGAAAACGGGGTGTTACAGGTGATTTGGTACCACACGTGTCTAGAGTCAGTCTAGGCACATTGCATGTCTTAGGATGTGTCATATTTGTTTATGTGCTCGATGTGAATTACGTGTTGGTGTATTTGTGTGTTTGGTGATTAATTGCAATTGGTGAACCTTATACTTGTGCAAATAAAGTTAATGATAATTTACGAATGATGAAATGTTATGTTTATTTAATTTTGTTTATCTTTTCGATTATGATTGATGTGAAGCTAACCCCCAGTGGTCTATGGTGGGCCGCTTACCTATTTGTATGAATGGATAGATGGTATGCAGGATTAGTTGTTTTGCTTGCTTGGTGAGTGCTCGAGGATAGCGGGAGCTACCTCTGTTGGTTGTTTGTGTTCATGTCTTAGATAGGCTCTAATCTAGGACCGTGTCTTTATCTTGATTTGGATTTATTTTTATCGTTGAGATTTACCCATATGTCAGGATTTGATTATTATATATTTATGATGTGATGACATGGCTACTTGAGGTGTATGAGATATATTCTGCTGTGATGTTTTGTTTGTTAAAAATTTTATGCATGTCTATTGTGGATTATTTGAAGACGTGACGGCTATATCTTAATTATTTATTATAATTGCGTGATTTATTGCTTTAATAGAAATAGGGCGTTACAAGTTGGTATCAGAGCCATGTCGGTCTTGTCCGGACCGAAACCCGGTGAATTACCTGTTGTATTCAAATGGTATATTGAGTTACCTTTGATACTTGTTGTGTTGTTTTGTTGTTGTTCTTACCTGTTGGTTGGTTTTGTTGTTAGAGTGAGATGGCTGGCGGAAATGGTAGGAATGATGACGCGATTGCAGCAGCTTTGACTGCAGCGGCTCAAGCTTTGGCTCAGAATCAAGGGAATGGTGGTCATAGTTAGGAAGACCAAGGAGAAGCAGAGGAGCAGAGGATTGATCGTTTCATGAGAAACAAACCGCCGACGTTCAAGGGGAGGTTTGACCCGGAAGGAGCTTTGACTTGGAAGGAAAACATTGAAAGGATCTTTCGTGCTATGGTGACTAATGATAATCAGAAGGTTAGGTTGGTTGCTCATATGCTTGCTGAGGATGAAGGTGGGAAAAACACAAGAAGGGGGGGTTGAATTGTGTTTTCAAAAACCGTTTCTTTCTTTCGAAAAAGCACTGTTCTCAGGATCAGAGTCTGAACAGAGTTTGGAGTTTGAGTGTGCAGCGGATAAGAACAAGAGAGCAAGAGAAAGAAGAAAACACAAGCAATTTATAAAGGTTCCTTCCACAATCCTGAAGTAGTCTTGTCCCCCTTGCACTTCCAAGGAGAGTTCCACTAAAATGTAATATCAAATTACAATTTGCTCAAACACACAAGTAAGAGACTTCCTTTGCTCAATCACACAAGAAAGAGACTTCAATGCTCAAGGACAACTCCAAGAGACTTCTAAACAATTACAGAGAATTGAAAAGATATTTGAATACTTGATATATAATCAGAGGTATTCACAAAACAAAATAAAACAGAACAGACTCTGTTTTTCTTAGCCACTTAGAAATTCTAAAATGTAAGCTTTTGAAAGAATTATCTAAGTTGTTGATGAGCAATGTTTGCGACTTGAAATATGAGAGAATAGCCTAATTCGCGTGTATATATAGTTTTTTTTTTTTGGTTCTTTAAGTCTTCATCTCTATTTATAGAGAATTTGAGAGACGTTGGGAACTGCCAGCTCATCACTTTTTCTTTACCGAAGCTGATTTGACACCTTGATCCTTTGCTTGATTTGAGGCTTGTATAATGAAATCAAATTCAAATCCATTCCACCAAGTATGGAAAAGTCTCTACAATAGTTGCTGTTATTTTTGTCGTGTATAGCGGATACTGTGCAGAGTTGGTGGTTGCAGGAACAGGCGTAGGCATAGTGGTTGTACTTTTCGTACATTGTACTTTGTCAATGCTTTCCAGTGTCTGAAGAACCTTTGCTTCTGATGAATTTGCCTCTGGAGACTATTTGCTTCTGATGAGTCTGCCTCTGAAAGACTGGCTTCTGATGACGTCATCTTCAGGAGCTCTTTCTTCAGACGCATTCTGACTTTGATTTTTCAGGAGCACTTTCATTCAGATGTTCTTCAAGCTTCAGTCTAAATTTCCTTTGCTCTTTAATTCATTCAGTTAGAACCTCTTGTAAATGAATCTTTGTTAATGGTCCTGTACACTTGAATAAACTTTTAGCATATCCAATTGATAATTTTTAATACCTTGTTATCATCAAAACTTAAGTGGTATAATTGTGAAACACCCTTTGTTCCAACAGAGGAGGCTGAGTACTGGTGGACGAGTACCAAGAGGAGGATTGAGGCTAGTGGTGAGGCTATCACTTGGGTGAGGTTCAAGAATAAGTTCTTGAAGAAGTATTTTTCGGAAGATTTGAGAAACAAGAAGGAAGCTGAGTTCTTGAACTTGAAGCAAGGAAGCATGTCTGTTGCCGAGTACGCCGCTAAGTATGAGGAGCTTTCGAGGTTTTGTCCTTACATCAATGCGGAAGATGCTATGGTTTCGAAGTGTGTGAAGTTTAAGAATGGCTTAAGGCCGGAGATCTATTAGTACATCTGTTTCCATGAGATTAGAGATTTTGACACTTTGGTGCATAAGTGTCGTATGTTTGATGACGCCGAGAAGGCTAGGATGAGTTATTACAAAGCTGTGAATGACAAGAAAGGAAAAGGCCATGGATTTGGGAAGCCGTACAACAAGGATAAAGGGAAGAAGAGAGATGTTGGTGGAGGTTCCAAGGTGAATGTAGCGAAAGTCAAGTGCTACAAGTGTGGTATTTTTGGTCATTTTGCTAATGATTGTAAGAAAGGAGATAGTTGCTACAAGTGTGGTCAGAAGGGTCACAAAGCTTATGAATGCAAGAGGGATATTACTTGTTACAATTGTGGTGAAGCGGGTCATTTGATTACTAAGTGTACCAAACTGAATAAGGCAGCGGGTAAGGTGTTTGCTTTGAATACGGAGGAGGTGGAGCAACCGGATAATCTCATCTGAGGTATGTGTTTTATCAATAGTACTCCTTTGATTGCAATTATTGATACTGGTGCTACGTGATGACACTAGGTCATATATCAGTTTTGCTTTAATTTTGTGTAATGTTGAGTCGAGTTCAGGTGGTTTTGCTTGAGTTTTTAGCTAAAAAAGATGCATTTGAAAAGCATGAGTACAGGATGCATCGTAGTACGATTCTTAGCATCGTACTACGATTTGAGGACGTCTTTGATTTTCCTGGCCATTGTAAATATTGTAGTACGATCTTCCAGCATCGTACTACGATCAAAGGGAGCGTCTGAGGAGTTAATGAGACATCGTACTACGATTTTGGGCATCGTAGTACGATTTATGCGTGATCTGATTTTTTCCTATAAAAGCCAAGCTGATTTCTGAGGCAAGGGTTCGAATTTTTAGAGAAAAAAGGGGACTTTTGGAGCTGGATCACTAAGCAGAAGGTGGGAGACCATCAAAACTCATAGCCGGTTACTAATTGCATGTAATGAATTCTTCTTTATCAATAGTTATTTATGTTTTAGCCATGAGTAGCTAAATTCTGTGTGATTAGGTCAAGAGATGATTCTGTACTAATTCATGTGATGTAACCTGAAACTCTTACTTTTATGAATGTCAATCTAGTTTATTCAGTATATTTTATTCTCAATGCCTTCATTATTCTGACCCAATATGATTGATTCAAGAGATTATGTGACTATTGACACTAGCATATAACTCGGACATAGTTATACTGTTCAATTCAACGGACAATTTAGGAATAGATAGTTGTTGGATTGTGATAATTGAATTAACGGACTCATTAACCTTTAATGATTATAGGTTCACCTAAGGAATTAGGGAATTATGATTAGATAAGAGGACTTAGGATCAAGCGATTGACCTAGGTTAATTTGTTAATTCGTCGTAAACTTTGTGACATTCGTGGACTTAAGAAACAGGTTACTAATGAATGATGTGCAGATGAATCGATTGATTTAGTCATTTCTCTTATATATTTCAAAAACCAACGTTACATTCATCATTTTAGTTACGATTGAACTCAAATCCAATTGCCAAAGGCGCCCCCATATTTTATTATATATTAATGTTAATGTTCTTGTTAAGTTGATATTAAAACAGTCCCTGAGGAAACAAATTATTTTATTACGCGATTTAGATTAGTACACTTGCTAATTTTCTATCACTACGCATTCTTTTATCGCGAATAGTTGTGGTTGAGAGTTTGGGCTTGGTTGTGACTTCGTTGTTGCGTGGAATGGTCATCGATACCCCGACCAATGGCTCAGTGACTACTTCCTTGGTGTGTGTTAAGTGTCCTGTTAGCTTTGGTTGTGTTGACTTTGAGTTGGATTTGGTTTGCTTACCGTTGAAGTATATGGACGTGATTTTCGGAATGGATTGGATGTTGACTTTTGGTGTTAACATCAATTGTTTAACCAAGAGTGTGACATTCTCTAAGCCGGTGGAGGAAGTTGGTGGGAAGTTCTTGACCGCGGAGCAAGTGAAGAAGTCCTTGAATGATGAAGCTAGTGTGTTCATGATGTTTGCTTCTTTGAAGGAAAGTGGTGAGAAAGGTGTTGGCGATTTGCCGGTAGTGCAAGAGTTTCCAGAAGTGTTTCCAGATGACATTACCGACTTACCGCCGGAGAGGGAAGTTGAGTTTGCAATTGATTTGGTGCCATGAACGAGTCCTATTTCGATTGCGTCGTATCAGATGTCTACATCAGAGTTTGGAGAGTTGAAGAAGCAGTTGGAAGAGTTGCTCGAGAAGCAGTTCATTAGGCCGGGTGTTTCTCTGTGGGGTGGTCCTGTTTTGTTGGTGAAGAAGAAGGATGGTAGTATGAGGTTGTGTGTGGATTATCGGCAGTTGAACCAGGTGACTATCAAGAATCGATATCCACTTCCGAGGATTGATGATTTGATGGATCGGTTGATTGGTGCGGAAGTGTTTAGTAAGATTGACTTGAGGTCAGGATATCATCAGATAAGAGTGAAGGCGGAAGACATATCTAAAACTGCGTTCAGAACAAGGTATGGTCACTATGAGTATTATGTGATGCCATTTGGTGTGACTAATGTGCCGGGTGTTTTCATGGAGTATATGAATAGGATTTTCCATCCTTATTTGGATCAGTTTGTGGTAGTGTTTATAGATGATATTTTAGTGTATTCGAAGTCGGAGGAGGAGCATGTCGAGCATTTGAGGATTGCGTTGCAAGTCTTGAAGGAGAAGCAATTGTTCGCTAAGTTGTCGAAGTGTGAGTTTTGATTTCGGGAAGTGAGTTTTCTTGGTCATGTGATTTCGAAAGGTGGCATTGCGGTGGATCCGTTGATGCGGTGAAGTAGTGGGAATCGCCGAAGTCTGTTTTTGAGGTTAGAAGTTTTCTTGGTTTGACAGGTTACTATCGGAGGTTCATTGAGGGATTCTCTAAGTTAGTGTTGCCATTGACGCAGTTGACTCAGAAAGGGCAAGCTTATGTTTGGGATTCTAAGTGTGAGAATAGTTTTCTTGAGTTGAAGAAAAGGTTGACTTCAACGCCTGTGTTGATTTTGCCAAATCCGAAGGAATCATTTGTTGTGTATTGTGATGCTTCGAAGATGGGTCTTGATGGTGTGTTAATGCAAAATCGTCAGGTTGTGGCTTATGCATCGAGGCAGTTGAAAGTGCATGAGAAGAATTATCCGACTCATGATTTGGAATTGGCGGCAGTTGTGTTTGTGTGAAGATTTGGAGGCACTACTTGTATGGTTCTAGGTTGGAGGTGTTCAGTGATCACAAGAGTTTGAAGTATTTGTTCGATCAGAAGGAGTTGAATATGAGGCAGAGACGGTGGTTGGAATTTCTTAAGGATTATGATTTCCAGTTGAGCTATCATCCAGGAAAGGCGAATGTGGTGACAGATGCTTTGAGTAGGAAGTCTTTGCATATGTTTGCTTTGATGGATAAGGAATTGGAGTTGATTGAGCAGTTTCGAGATTTGAGTTTGGTTTGTGAGTTGACGCCTGGAAGTGTGAAGTTGGGAATGTTGAAGCTGACAAGTAACATTTTGGAAGAGATCAAGGTTGGTCAGAAAGAGGATTTGGAACTTGTAAATCGTGTGGTATCGGTTAAGCAAGGTAAAGGTGTGGACTTTAGATTGGATGATCATGGTGTCTTCATGTTCCGTGACCGAGTGTGTGTGTCGGATGTGCTTGAACTTAAGAAGCGTATTTTGGACGAAGGTCATCAGAGTAGTTTGAGTATTCATCCAGGAGCAACGAAGATGTATCAGGATTTGAAGAGATTATTTTGGTGGCCTGGAATGAAGAAAGATATAGTAGGGTTTATGTATGCTTGTTTGGTTTGTCAGAAGTCGAAGACCGAACATCAGAAGCCGTCGGGTTTGATGCAACTGTTGTTTGTGCCAGAGTGGAAGTGGGATAGTATCTCTATGGACTTTGTCGGAGCTTTGCCGAAGACTGTGAAGGGTTTTGATTCGATTTGGGTGATTGTTGATCGGTTGACAAAGTCAGCGCATTTTATTCCTATCAAGACTGGTATGTCTATGGCGAGGTTGGCTGAGATCTACATTGAGCGTGTTGTCAGGTTGCATGGTATTCCTTATAGCATTGTGTCAAATCGGGATCCAAGGTTTACTTCTAAGTTTTGGGAGAGTTTGCAAGCTGCTTTGGGAACTAAGTTGAGGTTAAGCTCTGCTTATCATCCTCAGACTGATGGTCAGACGGAGAGGACTATTCAGAGTTTGGAAGACTTGTTGAGAGCTTGTGTTTTGGAGCAAGGTGTCAGTTGGGTCGAATGTTTACCGTTGATTGAGTTTACTTATAACAACAGTTTTCATTCTAGTATCGGGATGGCACCGTTTGAGGCTTTGGATGGGCGGAGGTGTAGGACGCCGTTGTGTTGGTTTGAGTCAGGTGAAAGTGCTTGGTTAGGACCAGATGTTGTGCAAGAGACGACCGAGAAGGTCAAGATGATTCAAGAGAAGATGAAAGCGTCTCAGAGTAGGCAAAAGAGTTATCATGATAAGAGAAGGAAGGATATTGAGTTTCAAGTTGGTGATCATGTGTTCTTAAGGGTAAATCCTATAACCGGTGTTGGTCGTGCTTTGAAGTGTCGGAAATTGGCATCGCGTTTTGTTGGGCCGTTTGAAATTGTTGAGAAGGTTGGAGTTGTAGCGTATCAGATCGCGCTACCGCCGTCATTGTCGAATCTTCATGATGTGTTTCATGTGTCCCAGTTGCGGAAGTATGTGTATGACGAGTCTCATGTGATTCAAGTGGACGAGTTGGAGGTAAGAGATAATTTGACGGTTGAGACTTGGCCGGTGAGAGTTGAAGGCCGCGAGGTGAAGCGTTTGAGAGGCAAGGAGATCGTTTTGGTGAAAGTGATTTGGGTTGGACCAACTGGCGAGAGTGCTACTTGGGAATCAAATAGTAGAATGAAGGATTCGTATCCGGAGTAGTTTCCTTCAGGTAATTTTCGAGGACGAAAATTCTTTTAGGGGGGAGAGTTGTAACAGCCCGATTTTTTGTTATTTTATTTTCAACTATTTTATGTGTGTTTATTTATGCGTGTATGTGATTATTTATTTTAAGTGTTAATTCTTGGGGTTAGGCTTAGAAGGGCATTTTGGTCTTTTGGTGAGCAAGGGTAAATTATTAATTTTGGTTGAGAATTATTTAAAGCGTTTTTTAGTGAGGACCATTCGCTTATTAAGTTGTTAGTATGTTGTGGTAATTAGAATTAGAGTCGGTGGTTACTAGTTATTTTACCATTAGTAAGTTAGAAACTAGATAATTGAATTATTTAGAGTTTGAACCCATATAACATTTGGAGAGTTAGGCCCATTATAGTGTGACTATATAACCCAACTTTTATGAGGAAACTAGGTTTAGAACATTTCATTTCACAAAACAAGAGAGGTAGGGAGAGAAAAGGCTAGAGAAAAGGAAGAAAGGGTTTGGAGAGAAGAGGCTTGAAGAGGGTGAAGAATCTTGGAGCAAAAGTGAGGCTTAGACTTGGACTTTTGGAATTAGAGGTAAGGGGGCTAGTCTTCAAGCATAATCTTTTTCTACCCATTTCTCATAAGTGCTTAATTGAATAAGTGATTATGTGGTTAAGTGATTATTTGAGTTTAATTGTAGAAATTCATGCTTATATGTTGATAATATGATTTTGTATATGAATTAAACATTAATTGTGTTATTGATGATAAGTTTGCATGCCAAGAGTTATGTATGTGGCTATGTTATGTTTTTGTGTAAAATTGATGAAGAATGAAGTTGTGGTTGTTGAATTATGAGTGAATTCATGATTATTTGTTGTTGATGTTGTTTTGAAACATGTTGTTGATGAATTGACTCAATGGGATTTCCTATTTGTGAATTGGTGATGAGATTTGTTGTTGTTGTTGAAAATTGTGAAAGTTTGGTGAATTTTTGAATTTTGATGAAATGATGTTTTAATCTCAAGTTTTATGCATCATTGAGTAAGTTTTCATGTATATGACCTGTAAACATTATTTGGAACGAGTTTTGGGTTGGGAAATATCAAAATTGGGAGTTTTGGGGAAAAGGGGTTTGAAACTCGAAAAAAAATTACTAATCTGATGAGCGTTCGCTTTAGCGAGCGGCAAGCGAGCTCTAAGCGAGCATGGCCAGGTGATTCTGGACACAGTTCGCTTGAGCGAGCTGCAAGCGAGCTCCAAACGAAGGGTGACTAGAAGCTACTGGAACCTGGTTGCTCAAGCGAACCAGACTTCACTTAAGCGGGCAGAGTCATGTTCAGCAACTTTTGATTTTTCGCTTTGTGCACTTGGGGACCAATCCGAACTTTCTAAATTGTTTCTTTTGACTTAGTTAATCTTTTTTTATACATCTAATCCTATTGGAACATCACTTGAAGTAAAATTGGACATGTTTTTAAGAGATGAACTAAACTTTTGTAAAATGCCCAAAAACGCCGATTTTTCCGAAACTTGCTTTTCTCAAGTGAATGATGTAGAATTTAGTATGTATGTTGTTTATGTGATTAATAAAATGGTAATGATTTATTTCATTGAGAGTTGAATTATTTTGCTTTAAAAATGGATTCTATTTTGGAAAAGTGGCAATATGATACGAACTTTGTGTTTTATGAGATTTCATGGTAATTGACCGGTGAAACGCTCATGTACGTACACCTACATTCATATGTGACTAGTGTACATACATAGTTGAGGCAATTGAGTTGTTTTGCTTTGTTTTGGTTCATTGACCCCAAATTATTAAAGTTGTGAATTATATTATACGAATTTGGTTGAAAATATTCATTGAACTCGTTTACTTTGGAATTCTTTCATGAATGGTTTGATATGAATATATAAGGTTGTATGAATGATGGTTTGGTGATTGAATAGGTTGATTGGCATATATGTTGTTGGTGAGTATATATGTTTATGCGCATATATGTTGTTGGTCTTTATATATGTGATGTGCATATATGTTGTTGGTGAATTTTTCTTACATGCTATTGGTGTTGAATTGTTGGTGTAAGCATGTATTGGAATATGTTGGTGTGGATTTGTTGAAGTCGTATGAAATATGTTTTGTTGTTGTCGAGTCATGGGTCCACACACAGTCGTTGTCGGATTTCATATCCATGTTTGGTGGTGAATACTTTTGTATTCAATTATGCAGGGTGATTATGATGTTTAGTTGGCATCAGGGGCGACGGCCTCGGAGGTGATTTGGTACCACACGTGTCTAGAGTCGGTTTAGGCACATTGCATGTCTTAGGATGTGTCACATTTATTTATGTGCTCGATGTGAATTATGTGTTGGTGTATTTGTGTGCTTGGTGATTAGTTGCAATTGGTGAACCTTATACTCGTGCAAGTATTGTTGATGATAATTTACGAATGATGAAATGCTATGTTTATTTAACTCTGGTTATATTTTCGATTATGATTGATGTGAAGCTAACCCCCAGTGGTCTGTAGTGGACCACCTACCTATTTGTATGAATGGGTAGACGGCGTGCATGATTAGTTGCTTTGCTTGCTTGGTGAGTGCTCGAGGATAGCGGGAGCTACCTCCGTTGGTTGTTTGTGTTCGTGTCTTAGATAGGCTCTGATCTAGGACGGTGTCTTTATCTTGATTTGGATTTATTTTTATCGTTGAGATTTACCCATATGTCGGGATTTGATTATTATATATTTATGATGTGATGACATGGGTATTTGAGGTGTATGAGATATATTCCGCTGTGATGTTTTATTTGTTGAAAATTTTATGCATGTCTACTATGGATTATTTGAAGACGTGACGGCTATTTCTTAATTATTTATTATAATTGCGTGATTTATCGCTTTAATAGAAATAGGACGTTACAGGGTAGGGTGTTGAATTTTTTAAAACAAAACCTTTGTAGTGAGTAAAAGTTGAATGATTGTTGAAGTAGAGAGAGAAGATGATGTGGAGTGTAAAAAGTGAAAAAGGAGAGTGTTGAATGTTGAAACCATTGTACATAGTCTTACGAGACAACACTTGTGTTAGCTTGTATTACTACAGTCAACATATGTTGACTTTTGTCTTTTCAGGAATCAAAGTCTTGTCTTCAAGCATGTGGAGTTCAACATGATCTAGACTTAGCGTTCGAAAGAAATGAACAAGCCCTAGAGTTCGACAAAACGTGAGTCAGGGTGTAAAGTGGTCGAAGCCAATCAGCGATTTCTATAATGAAGATGTGGGGGACAAGCAGTTTTCGATGGAAGAAGTGTTGTTCGTGACAGTTAGCTTTTTCTAGTTGTTTTTACTATGTATAATAATAGTTTTTCATTTGGAAAATGGGTCGCAAATCACTTATAGAATTCCATCGCTCGAAGTACCAGCGTCTAGAGAAAAGAGTCATACTGAATGTATGTAATTTGATTTGTCGAAACCACCTTTACACTAATGCAATACAATTTACCTTTTCTTTAAGTTTCTGCATTTTAAACTTTTAAAGTCTTTTACTTGCAATTTCCTTTACCAGCGTCTAGAGAAAAGAGTCATACTGAATGTATGTAATCTGATTTGTCAAACCACTTTTACACTAATGCAATGCAATTTACCTTTTCTTTAAGTTTCTGCATTGTAAACTTTTAAAGTCTTTTACTT
Source organism: Medicago lupulina (assembly GCA_958299785.1). Classification (NCBI taxonomy): domain Eukaryota; kingdom Viridiplantae; phylum Streptophyta; class Magnoliopsida; order Fabales; family Fabaceae; genus Medicago; species Medicago lupulina. The sequence continues at coordinate 53,723,010 of OY283141.1, read as the reverse complement.
GCATTTCCTTTACTTTTTCTGTCGAAAGACACTACACAAATTCGTCTTGTTCATAAAACAGCATATGAATTTGATGAACATTCACTTACTTTTTGGAAAATCAACAAAAATGAGAAGTTGAAGAACAAGCTGCAGCACTCAAGGAAGAAGAACAACTTGTTTTTGGTTTTGTTGATATTATCTTGGGTATTTTTTGTTGGGCATGTAATGAATTTAAGCTGAATATGAAGGTTTTACATGGTTTGAAAGAACTATGTTCAATTTGGGTATTTTGGTTGTAATGGTTTAGTTCTACATTATGTATTTTGATTGTAATGGTTGAGACACAAACATTGTATGTGACATTAGTTGGACTAATGTACTGATGTTTGTTGCATTTTATATCAATTTTTCTTTTCTTAAAGTTGCTTAAATAATAACATGTTCATATTTTGCAAAGCCGTTCATAAAGTTGCTAGATATTAACCTGCAAGAAATTAATCTTCAATTACATAGTCATACGGCCAATTCTAATAGCCAGAGTACATCAAAACAGGTACTAACCAAAAAGCATAAAAGTAACGAAAAGCAACCTAACATAGTCATATGGCCATTACTAAATGCCAGAGTACATCAATACAGGTACTATCCAAAAAGCATAAAAGTAACTGATACCAACCTAACATGGTAATCCTCCAGGTACTAACAGCAACCTAACCATTTCAAGTGAATTGGAAATGAATATCCTCATACTTGAATTTTGCTCTTCATCCTGCATATTTTGCTCGCGCCCTACAGCCGTTTTAAATTTATCCTTACGCAAGTTAACTAACGCAAGTGTAAATGTCTACGTTAGTTAAGTAACGCTGCGTCAATTAAGATGCGCAAGTGTAAAACACTGCGTGAGTTAACTCATGTATAGTATTAACACTTGCGTAAAAATATAACGGACTTCAAGTTTAACCGGATCTTGTGCATCTTCAGACATGTTTCACCTCGCAAACTTCACAAAAATATAATGAAAAACAAATATGAGAGAAATGATATAAAATAAGTAGTTGAATAACTATTGACAAAGTAAGTAATGCAAGCAATAATTGGTGTGACATAACCGGCCACCAAAAAAATATTTCATTTCATTTAATATATATAATATTAGATACATATTGGCCACAAATATCCAAATTACATAACCGGCCACCAAAAAATACGTCGGGGTGTAATACCACCAAAAAATAGGATGAACACCGACCGACCTATAATTGTCCTAACCTATAATAACCTATCTAAGAGGTCTAATGACATTCCTAATACTCCCTCCGTCCCTTAATATAGCCACCTATTGCTTTTTTCACATTTCTTAAGAAATGTTGTTGATGTAGTTAATGTGTCTGTTGTATAGTACAATTTTACAAAATTACCCTCATTAAAGAGATAATGTGAAAAGTCAATTTATTGTAATTTTAGAATTAGTAGTAGTATTAAATAAGGGTATATATGGAAAAAAATAATTAATGTGTCTTGTAATTTGAAAAGGGGGTTATATTTAGGGACAAAAAAAAAACAAAAGGGGGGTTATATTAAGGGACGGAGGGAGTATTTCATTTTGCTGGTTGTTGTAAAAAATGAGGTGGTGTCGCAAGCTTTACAAATAACACCGATAGGTACCAGTTTAGGTTCTTCAATTTTACCAATTCGAGCTTGCATTGGAATTTGGACTTTAAACGGTTTCAAATTAACGGTTGGTTTGACATCGCCGGAACCTTCACTAAACCTTCATTTTTGGCCGGTTTCGGTTCAACGTCATCATCCACGACATTGTCAGCCATCTCCCTATATATCTATTGAATAAAAAAAATACAAAGGAAGAATAAATAAATTACTTGTGGAACAAGCTAACCAAGAACAAAAGTGGCGCAAAAAATTCAAAAGTTGTGCTGCGTGAGTTAAGGTGTGCAGCGCAACTTAAGATGCGTAGTGTTACTTAAGATGCGCAAGGGTAAAATTGGAACAGCTGCAGGGCGCGAGCAAAATGTGCAGGGTGGAGAGCAGAATTCCTCATACTTTTGTTGCAACCAGGGACGGATCTGGACTAGGCCCATTGTGGCAAGTGCCACACTAGTCCAGACCCAATTATAATTTTAAAAAAAAATATATTTAAGCTAAATATTATATTATATAAGTAAAATTTTGTAATTTTATCATAAGTGTATGGTGTCGCTTTTTTAATTTTATCCCTATGTAAAAATGCGTTTTTTATTTTAGTCTCTCTATTAACCCCAGTCATCAACTAAAGTCACATCACCAACTGCAACATAAGCCTTTGTTAGTCAGCACGTTGTTTTTTTAACAGAATAGGACGACAGGAACGAATGTAAAAACATTATGTTATTACAAGGGTTGTCTCGCAAGAAAAAAAAAATTACACGGTCTAAAACCAAAAAGTACAAACTTATATGGACTTTTTTCTTATTTAAGCCAAAAGAGATTAACCAAACCGATAACCATTGTTTTTTTACAAAACCATAGAATACAATGTTGAATCATAAAAATTTCCCTCCCCCCCTTCCTCTAACGGTACAAACATATTCCTGACGCATTCGTTGTTGTGCCACTTGCAACTTGCTTTAACTTGAATCCAAATTAAAATTTTTAACAACTGTGTTTCGACGAGCATTTAACCATTCTCAACATTTGAATATCGCAGAGCAAATATTGGTGATTCATCTAAAGTTCATGATACATAGTACAAACAAGTGAAATAAACCAAAATATTTCAAATCCTTGATAGAAAAAAAAAACTATATAAACTTGTTGTTATCCTTTTTCCTAAAGTACACGAAGTCAATTGGAATAATAATATAATATGGAGTACCAAAAAAAAATGAATAAATGGACTACAATAAATTTTGTATTCTTTTTTTTTGGTCAAGTTGTATTCCTTTTTTTACTAAATTGTTTGTATTTCCGATTTAATTAAAAAAATGATTTTTTTTCTTCCAAATTTTGGTCATAAAAATTGATTTTCATAGAGAAATAGCCGATTTTTAGACCGATAAATAACCGGATTGTAACAAAATCTGATATTTTCATCAATCAAACCATATTCATTTATAATTCAGTTTTGTAAGAATAACCGGTTATATATCCGTAATCAAATTTATAATCGGTTTTGTAACTGGTTTGCAATAAAAAATGGTCATCGCTATGAATCCAAATCCATATAAGTGGTTTATAAATGGATATGGTTTGGTTGGTCAAAATATCATACCAAAAACACCCCTACCTTGAGGATGGGGTTCAAACTTCGAACACCCCACTTATTCACCTTAAAAAAGTGAATTTCTAGCCACTATGTTAGTTGACCAAAAAATGAATACATACGGCGAAAATTAAACCATTTTTTTCTGTAAGAAATGTTTAAATTACACTACCCTAATTAAAATATACACTCCTTTCAATTCTTATGCAAAAAATATTTTAAAAAAATTAAACTCCACTCAAAAGAAGCTTAAATTACATTTCTCTATCATCTTATGTTAAAGACTATACTTCCCAATACCTTAATATTTTTTAATTTTTAATAATAGTCTCGCAACAAAAACCATTTTTTTTTATAAAATTTGATACATAATATAATTAACATGTAGTTTTAAACTTTATTATCACTACAAGTAATTCGCTTGTTTCCTGCCAAATTTTCCAAGGAAATTCCATCCTTTCAAAATGTAACCTTTACGGATGAAGATTTCCTCACAAATTATGTTTCATGAGACAAGTGGTTGATAAGTGCCAGAAAGTTGTGTTTTAAAGGATTAAATTCGGCACGTTTGTTACTTGTTTCACAAGTAATCTAGGGAAAAGCCGAGAGAAAAATGAATTTTGACCTATTACGCTTTAGGTATCTTACTCTACCCATTTGTGCAGGAAAAGAGGGTCAAGACATCAAGCCAGAACCAAAAACAACAAAATTGGGCTAAAGACATTTCGCCTTGGCGAGCTAAAAGGCGAGCACTTCCAGAGAGCCCCAGGCTGCCTCGCCACAGAGATGGCCATGGCGAGAAATTTCGCCATGGCGAGCTAAAAGGCGAGCACTTCCAGAGAGTTCCAGACTGCCTCGCCACAGAGATGGCCATGGCGAGATATTTCGCCATGGCGAGCTAATGGCGAGATGAAAGGCGAAGACTTCCAGAAGGGTGGAAGTTCAGGACAAAGGTACTTCGCCATGGCGAGCAAAAATCCTGCCAGGCGAAGTAAGGCGGTCTCACCTAATCCTGATGACGTGGCAGAAACCCACTGGCGAAGGAAGCTCATCTCGCCATGGCGAGCAAAATTCTGCCTGGCGAAATTGCACTTTTTCAAATTTTGTATAAAAGCCAATTGCCCTCATTTCAGAAGATAACTTATCATTTTTTAGAGAGAGAATAGGGCGAAATTTTACTGTATTCACTGGGCAATAGTGATTGAGTGAGGATTCATCAAGATTCTTGGAGAAATCAAAGTCCATGCATGGATTCTCAACTTCTCTTCCACTTTTGTAAAGTTCTCATGACAATGAGTAGCTAAATCTCCTTTGTTGGGATTAGAGGTACTTGATCTTAGTTTAATATGTAATCTTTTGATCTATAAATATATGGTTCTAGCATTTGATTTGATATTGATGTTATTCTTGCAATTTATTTCCTATCTTTGATTTAATTGGGATTGAAAAATACTTTTGAATCTAGGTTTAGAATAATCATCTATCACAACATAGGTTCTAGACATGGAATTGATGTTTTGATAATCACTTCTTGTATCTAAACTTAAAGCTTTCTTATCATTAAATAGATTGAGAAATCATCGATTAAATGATAAGATCGACTCTTGGATCGTTCAATAGTTTGAGACATCAACGATTGAACGGTCCAATTGATGTCACGATAATATTTGGACACGAACGTTATTGCCGAGGGATACGTGATAATATCAAAGAAAAGCTAGAATCCGTATACGATCATTAGGTTATATGTGATGCTTGATCAAGGAACTCTAATCCTAACAAGTTTTACGCCTTATTAATCTCAATTTTATCTTTGCAAAATAGTTTTCGTAGTTATAAACAAACAAAATATCTTTCAACTTAAAATGATATTTGGTGTCGAACGGTCCGTGATATCGCACTAGTCCCTGAGGAGACGATATAAATACTTATCTTGTTTGATGCTAAAATACTACATCAAAATGGCGCCGTTGCCGGGGACTGGCATTTAGATATCATAGATATTGCGACTATTTTATCGTTTTAAGCAAATTTTGCACTTATTCATTATTGTATATATATATTTCATTTATTATTCCTTTTTGTTGCTAATTTTCTTTGGTTAGATCTTTGAACTCTTGTATGCGAGGTACAGTTCTGCCACAAGACTTAAGATACGATCCTGAAATTGAAAGAACGGCCCGCAAAAACAATAGTAAAACAAGAAGAGAGAAAAGACAAGCCAGACAAGCACAACAAGAAGGAACCTCAACTTTCACTCCTTCACTAATCACCATACTTGAAGAGGAAGAAAACATGGCTGGAAACAATCAAAATATTGATCTGAACAATCAAAGTGTGATGCCCTCTTGGACAAGTCCAAGACGGTTGGCTCATCTCGGAAAGGACAAGGAGAAACAAGTGGAGCTTAAGTCCGGAACTATACAACTTGTCTCAAATCATCCTTTTGCCGGGTTAGATCATGAAGACCCTTATCAACATCTATCGGTGTTCTATGCTCTAGCCAACAGTCTTGGTCAATCCGAAGCTGACGAGGAAGCTGGGTTCGTGAGGTTGTTTCAACATTCACTTATTGGCAAAGCTCGAGAGTGGTATCTTGATCAACCACCTTCGGTTTTAAATGATTGGAATGCATTGGAGAAAGCATTCCAAGAAAGATTCTTTCCGGATCATAGGCACATGGATACTAAAACCGCAATTGCAATGTTCGCTCAAGGTTCAGATGAGTCTTTATGTGATGCATGGGAGCGATACAAGTCATTACTAAGAAAGTGTCCAAACCATGGGTTTGACGATACAACTCAAATCCATATGTTCCGTGGAGGATTGTTACCCGAGCCAAAGCTTATCTTAGATGCAGCTGCACATGGTTCTTTGATGGCATTAAGTCCTAAAGACGCAGTGGATATCATCAACAAAATGTCACTCAATGACCGAGCAGCCAAACACAATAGAAGTGGTGCACACCGAAAGTCCGGAATTCTTGAGTTGGGTTCAAATGATGCAAATCTAGCACAAACCAAGCTCTTAACTCAACAGCTTGAAGAAATGAAGATTCAAATGAAGGAGATGCCGAAACTCATTAAAGAACAAATGCAAAAGGAACAAAGGCATCAACAAGTTCATTTTTGTGAAATGTGCTCCGATGATCATCCAACAGGTTATTGTCCACCGCAACTTGAAGAAGAAGTTAATTATGTGGGCAATCAACAAAGGTCGGGACAATTTCAAAGTCAATATCCGGGCAATTCAAATCAACAACGGCATCCGAACAACAACAATTTTCAAAGAGGAAACAACTTCGGACAACCGTGGAGGTCGAATGCCGGACCTTCAAATCAGCAGCCATACAACAACAACTTCCAACAATATCCACCACAACAAGATCGCACACAAAAGATAGAAGATACCCTCAATCAATTCATGCAACTTACAATGGCCAATCAACAAAACAACACCGCGTCCATCAAGAACCTCGAGACGCAAATGGGACAACAAGCTCAACACTTGAGCCAAATCTCCCAAATTTTGGCCAATCAACAAGGAGGTACCTTCACGGCTAACACACAAAACAATCCCAACAATGGCAACAATGGAAAGAATGAGCAATGCAAAGCTATTTCAACAAGAAGTGGCAAGGTAATTGGGCAAGGGATTGGTGATAACTTGGAGGTGGAGAGGCAAGTTGTTGAAGATGAAGAGGAGGTGAATAGAGAAGAGAATGAGAAGGAAGAGGAAGATGTAGATATAGATGTAGATAATAGAGAAGTAGTTGAAAAAGAAAAAGAACAAAAAAATGAAAAAGAAGAAAAAAATCAAAAAAATAAAGAAGAATTAGTTGAAAAGGATGTGGGAAAGAACAAGAAGAAAGAAGTCGGGAAGGATGTGCCGGCTCACAAGCTTCCATATCCTAAAACTCAATCAAAGAAGGACTTGGAGAAGCATTTCAAGAGGTTCTTAGACATATTCAAGAAGTTGGAGATCAACATTCTGTTTGCCGAAGCTCTTGAAAAGATGCCGACTTATGCCAAGTTTATGAAAGAGATCTTGTCCAAGAAGCGTCGTTACAATGATGAAGAAAAAATTCAACTCGACGCAAATTGTAGTGCAATCATCCAACGAAGGTTACCAAGAAAGGAAAGAGATCCCGGAAGAGTTACATTACCGGTGGCAATTGGTACCGTCAATGTCGGTAAGGCTTTAATTGATCTTGGTTCAAGTATCAACCTTATACCATATTCGGTTGTCAAGAGGGTTGGTGGCTTAGACCTTAAGTTAACCAAGATGACCCTAAAATTAGCCGACAAATCCATAGCCCGACCAATGGGAATAGCGGAAGATGTGCTAGTCAAGGTGGACAAATTTGTGTTTCCCGTGGATTTCGTGGTAATGGATATTGAGGAAGATGATGATGTGCCCTTAATTCTTGGACGAGCATTCATGTTAGCTGTAACGCCCCATTTCTATTTAATTATTTTTAGTTAATGTTTGAGTATTTTTATTTATATATATGATTGAAATGAATTATATGACCTTTTGGTGTGGTGTGTGTATTTAAATAATTAATTGTGATTTTAATATTTTTGGTTGATTTTAATATGTTTTATGTATTTTATATGAAATGTTGAATTATGTGATTTATTGGTGGTTGCCATTTATTATATAATTATTTGTGCTATTTAATAAATGGGAGAAATTATATTTATTTTAGATAAAGAGGGATTTAATTGATATTATTAGAATTAAGGAGGGGGTTACATTTTAATTGGGAGAGTTAAGAGGGAGTTAAGAGAAAGAAGGAAAAAAGGGTTTTGGTTGGTAAGGATAGAAAGAGTCAGACAAAAACAATAGTACGTATCAGTAAAAGAAAAGAATAGCTTTTGGGAAAGAAGAGAGAAGAGCCAAGAACCAAAGGGAGATTTCTAGGATTGCTGTAGCTTTGTTTAATTCATCTGATCAGGTAAGGGTGAGGCTAACCTTCAACTATTAATATATGTATAATTTCTGAAATTGAATTGAAAGTTGTGTTCTTGAACTAGGGTTAAGATGAATTTGTGATGAATTGATGAGGGTTTGATGTGTGAGACTGTAGAACTTGTTACAGAACCTAGATTATTCCCTAGGATGACATTGCTAATGATTTAAGGGTTTGATTTGGAAGTTTGGGATGATTTGGTGTGATTTAGGTCTGAACCCGTGTGGGTTCTGAGATCGCTCGCCTGTGGCGAGTGATCACTCGCCGTGGCGAGTAACCCTTGGTTGCTCGCGAGGCGAGCAGTATAGCTCGCCGTGGCGAGCTTGTCCCTTAAATTTAAGATTTTTGCCAAACTTTAGATGGTTTCGAGTGCCCTTATATTTATAGAGATGACCTGTGAAGTTGGTTTAGCCAAATTGGATTTAGAGAGCTTAAAAAATGAAGTTTTGATGAGAAAAATGTCAAAAGGCCGAAGCACCCAGTATTTCTCGCCTCCAGCTCGCCCCCAACTCGCCTTTGGCGAGTGAGCTAATGTGAGTACTCGCCTATGGCGAGTAGGTACTCGCTGTGGCGAGTTAGTTAGTCGTTTGGACTGTTTGTTCCGTTTTGCGATCTGTTTCGCATGGGACTTTGAGAGGAGACCTTTGGGTAGTAATGGAGAGGTTTTATATCCTTGGATGCATTCTGTAATGAAGATTGTTGAGGATCCTTTTATGTTGTGAATAATTGATGTATTGCTGAAATGTAAGTCATATCTCGTTTATGCATTTGTTGAGTTGTTATTGTGTCGTCCAAGTTGGGGAGTGTGTCATAAATAAATTAGGCACAGTTGTTGATGTTGAATTGTCGTGGTGTAAGTCATACGTAGATGTATGCATTGTTGGCTGGTGGTTGTTGTCGGTGTTGTCGTGTTGTATGTTGATATACACAGTTGGAGTCTGATGCATTGTCATTCAAAGCGGTGAGAGCTTATGCTCTGGAACGCCTTGTCGTTCAAAGCGGGAGGACTCATGTCCTGGAACACTTTGTTGTTCAAAAGCGGTGAGGACCTCGGTCCTGGAATGCAATGTCATTCAAAGCGGTGAGAGCTTATGCTCTGGAACACTTTGTTGTTCAAAAGCGGTGAGGACCTCGGTCCTGGAATGCAATGTCATTCAAAGCGGTGAGAGCTTATGCTCTGGAACACTTTGTTGTTCAAAGCGGTGAGGGCTCTGCCCTGTATTTTGGTACCACAAGCATGTTCAGTGTTGCATTGTCGATGTTGTTGATGTGTCGTTGGTGTTAAGTCGTTGCCGGTGTGTCGTCATCAAGAATGAAGTTGGTTTCGAATTGAATATAATTGAAGTAGTGTTGATAACCAAGTATGATGATATATCTATATGTATATTTCTTATTGATGTTGATGATGTGAATTTGCTGTTGTTTCTATGCATTTGATGAATTGTATATATATATATATATATATATATATATATATATATATATATATTATTGTTGTTCGTGAATCTCACCCCTTCTGCTTGAAAATGTTGCCCTTCGTATGGGTAACTTGCAGGTGATCCTGAGTAGTAGGTGGTGGCTCAACGTCTAGGACTTGTTACGTATGGGATGGGACTTCTATAATACTTTCACTCCTATGTATTGAATTTTGAGACATGATGATGTAGCTTTTGTTGAAAACATTTTGATGAGGCCTTTGTGCCAAGATTTTACTTGAGGATTAATTATGATTGAAAAGAATATTCCGCTGCAAATTTCTATAAGTTGGTTGTTGAAGTTTAATAGTTGTATTTTCTATTAAAGAATTTTTATAAGCAGTGTAATGCTCCGTTTGTGGTTAAACTCTGATTATTTTATTTAAATTACGTATTTTTGGGAACGGGGTGTTACAATTGGTATCAGAGCAGGTTGGTCCGTCCGGCCAAGTAGTAGAGTCGTGTTGAGCCACCTAGGATAGAGTGTCAACTCTAATGTTGTTTTTGTTGTTGTTTCTGAGTTGTTGTTTTTGATATAGAGAACCTTGACATGGCTGGTCGTAATGATGCTGCTATCGCTGCTGCACTTGAGGCTGTTGCTCAAGCTATAGGACAACAACCTAACGGTGCTGCTGGAGACAATGGTGTGAGGATGTTAGAGACCTTTTTGAGGAACCATCCACCAACTTTCCAAGGAAGGTATGACCCTGACGGAGCTCAGAATTGGCTCAAAGAAATTGAAAGGATTTTCAGAGTTATGCAATGCAGTGAGGTTCAGAAGGTGCGGTTTGGTACGCACATGTTAGCTGAAGAAGCTGATGATTGGTGGGTAAGTCTGCTGCCTGTACTTGAACAGGATGGTGCTGTGGTGACCTGGGCTGTGTTCAGGAGGGAATTCTTGAATAGGTACTTCCCGGAAGATGTTCGTGGGAAGAAGGAGATTGAGTTCCTAGAACTGAAGCAAGGTGATATGTCGGTAACTGAATATGCTGCTAAGTTTGTTGAATTGGCAAAGTTTTATCCGCACTATACTGCTGAGACAGCTGAGTTCTCCAAGTGCATCAAGTTTGAGAATGGTCTGCGTGCTGAGATTAAGCGGGCCATTGGTTACCAGAAGATCCGTAACTTTTCTGAATTGGTGAGTAGCTGTAGGATTTATGAGGAGGATACCAAGGCTCATTATAAGATTATGAGGGAAAGAAAAGGTAAGCAACAGGACCGTGGGAAGCCTTATAGCGCTCCGACCGATAAGGGTAAGAAGGAAGTGAATGACGAGAGGAGGCCCAATAGGAGAGACGCTCCTACTGAGATTATTTGTTTCAAGTGTGGCGAGAAAGGCCACAAGAGTAATGTCTGTGACCGTGAGGAGAAGAAGTGCTTCAGGTGTGGTCAGAAGGGACACACATTAGTTGATTGTAAGCGTGGGGATGTTGTTTGCTATAACTGCAATGAGGAGGGTCATATCAGTTCACAGTGTACGAAACCGAAAAAGGTTAGGACAGGTGGTAAAGTATTTGCTTTGGCCGGTACTCAGACGTGAGTGGGGATCGTCCGATCAGAGGTACATTTTCGAGGACGAAAATTCTATAAGTTAGGGAGAGTTGTAACGCCCCATTTCTATTTAATTATTTTTAGTTAATGTTTGAGTATTTTTATTTATATATATGATTGAAATGAATTATATGACCTTTTGGTGTGGTGTGTGTATTTAAATAATTAATTGTGATTTTAATATTTTTGGTTGATTTTAATATGTTTTATGTATTTTATATGAAATGTTGAATTATGTGATTTATTGGTGGTTGCCATTTATTATATAATTATTTGTGCTATTTAATAAATGGGAGAAATTATATTTATTTTAGATAAAGAGGGATTTAATTGATATTATTAGAATTAAGGAGGGGGTTACATTTTAATTGGGAGAGTTAAGAGGGAGTTAAGAGAAAGAAGGAAAAAAGGGTTTTGGTTGGTAAGGATAGAAAGAGTCAGACAAAAACAATAGTACGTATCAGTAAAAGAAAAGAATAGCTTTTGGGAAAGAAGAGAGAAGAGCCAAGAACCAAAGGGAGATTTCTAGGATTGCTGTAGCTTTGTTTAATTCATCTGATCAGGTAAGGGTGAGGCTAACCTTCAACTATTAATATATGTATAATTTCTGAAATTGAATTGAAAGTTGTGTTCTTGAACTAGGGTTAAGATGAATTTGTGATGAATTGATGAGGGTTTGATGTGTGAGACTGTAGAACTTGTTACAGAACCTAGATTATTCCCTAGGATGACATTGTTGATGATTTAAGGGTTTGATTTGGAAGTTTGGGATGATTTGGTGTGATTTAGGTCTGAACCCGTGTGGGTTCTGAGATCGCTCGCCTGTGGCGAGTGATCACTCGCCGTGGCGAGTAACCCTTGGTTGCTCGCGAGGCGAGCAGTATAGCTCGCCGTGGCGAGCTTGTCCCTTAAATTTAAGATTTTTGCCAAACTTTAGATGGTTTCGAGTGCCCTTATATTTATAGAGATGACCTGTGAAGTTGGTTTAGCCAAATTGGATTTAGAGAGCTTAAAAAATGAAGTTTTGGTGAGAAAAATGTCAAAAGGCCGAAGCACCCAGTATTTCTCGCCTCCAGCTCGCCCCCAACTCGCCTTTGGCGAGTGAGCTAATGTGAGTACTCGCCTATGGCGAGTAGGTACTCGCTGTGGCGAGTTAGTTAGTCGTTTGGACTGTTTGTTCCGTTTTGCGATCTGTTTCGCATGGGACTTTGAGAGGAGACCTTTGGGTAGTAATGGAGAGGTTTTATATCCTTGGATGCATTCTGTAATGAAGATTGTTGAGGATCCTTTTATGTTGTGAATAATTGATGTATTGCTGAAATGTAAGTCATATCTCGTTTATGCATTTGTTGAGTTGTTATTGTGTCGTCCAAGTTGGGGAGTGTGTCATAAATAAATTAGGCACAGTTGTTGATGTTGAATTGTCGTGGTGTAAGTCATACGTAGATGTATGCATTGTTGGCTGGTGGTTGTTGTCGGTGTTGTCGTGTTGTATGTTGATATACACAGTTGGAGTCTGATGCATTGTCATTCAAAGCGGTGAGAGCTTATGCTCTGGAACGCCTTGTCGTTCAAAGCGGGAGGACTCATGTCCTGGAACACTTTGTTGTTCAAAAGCGGTGAGGACCTCGGTCCTGGAATGCAATGTCATTCAAAGCGGTGAGAGCTTATGCTCTGGAACACTTTGTTGTTCAAAAGCGGTGAGGACCTCGGTCCTGGAATGCAATGTCATTCAAAGCGGTGAGAGCTTATGCTCTGGAACACTTTGTTGTTCAAAGCGGTGAGGGCTCTGCCCTGTATTTTGGTACCACAAGCATGTTCAGTGTTGCATTGTCGATGTTGTTGATGTGTCGTTGGTGTTAAGTCGTTGCCGGTGTGTCGTCATCAAGAATGAAGTTGGTTTCGAATTGAATATAATTGAAGTAGTGTTGATAACCAAGTATGATGATATATCTATATGTATATTTCTTATTGATGTTGATGATGTGAATTTGCTGTTGTTTCTATGCATTTGATGAATTGTATATATATATATATATATATATATATATATATATATATATATATTATTGTTGTTCGTGAATCTCACCCCTTCTGCTTGAAAATGTTGCCCTTCGTATGGGTAACTTGCAGGTGATCCTGAGTAGTAGGTGGTGGCTCAACGTCTAGGACTTGTTACGTATGGGATGGGACTTCTATAATACTTTCACTCCTATGTATTGAATTTTGAGACATGATGATGTAGCTTTTGTTGAAAACATTTTGATGAGGCCTTTGTGCCAAGATTTTACTTGAGGATTAATTATGATTGAAAAGAATATTCCGCTGCAAATTTCTATAAGTTGGTTGTTGAAGTTTAATGGTTGTATTTTCTATTAAAGAATTTTTATAAGCAGTGTAATGCTCCGTTTGTGGTTAAACTCTGATTATTTTATTTAAATTACGTATTTTTGGGAACGGGGTGTTACATTAGCCGCAAGGATGATGATTGATTATGATGACGGGTTGATGAAGGTGCGGCTTGATGATGAAGAAATCAATTTCAATCTCCATAGTGCGATGAAACATTCAAAAGACAAAGGAGCGTGTTTCAAGATGGATGCGATGGAAGAGGTGATTATGGATACAAGGAAACAATTGCATAAACCTACAACCCTTGAAAGAGTACTCACCGATGCACTCAACGTTCTAAGTGTCGAAGAAGAAAAGGAGATTGAAGAATGTTTGAAAGAATTAGAGACTTTGAAAGAGGTTCCTCCAAAGAAAGCTAAGATGGAGGAATTGAAGGACAAAGACAAGATTGAAGAATCAAAGATTGAATTGAAAGTCTTGCCGTCACAACTAAAGTATGTTTTTCTCGAAGAAGACGGCACAAAACCGGTGATCATAAGTAGTTCTTTGTCCAACAATGAAGAAAAGAGATTGATTGAAGTTCTCAAAAGCAACAAAGAAGCAATAGGTTGGAAGTTGTCCGACCTCAAAGGTATTAGCCCTTCATATTGTATGCATAAGATCAATATGGAGGAGAACTTCAAACCGGTGGCTCAACCTCAACGTCGGTTAAATCCTACAATGAAAGAAGTATTCCGCAAGGAAGTGGTTAAGTTACTTGAGGCCGGTATGATATATCCCATCTTAGATAGATCGTGGGTAAGCCCGGTACAAGTGGTGCCCAAGAAAAGTGGTATGACGGTAGTAAAGAATGACAAGAACGAGCTCATACCTTCAAGAACCGTCACCGGGTGGCGGATGTGTATTGATTATCGGAGACTTAACCAAGCCACAAGGAAAGATCACTTTCCATTACCTTTTATGGATCAAATGCTTGAACGTTTGGCCGGGCAAGCATACTATTGTTTCCTTGATGGTTATTCGGGCTACAATCAAATCACAGTCAACCCGGAGGATCATGAGAAGACCGCATTCACTTGTCCCTTTGGAATATTTGCATATAGAAGAATGTCGTTCGGTTTATGCAATGCGCCTGCAACATTTCAAAGGTGTATGCAAGCAATATTCTCCGATTTGATTGAGAAAAGCATTGAGGTATTTATGGATGATTTCTCTGTGTTTGGATCATCCTATGATGTTTGTTTGAACAATTTGGACATCGTGCTGAAACGGTGTAAAGAAACCAATCTGGTGCTTAATTGGGAAAAATGCCATTTCATGGTGACTGAAGGCATAGTACTTGGTCACAAGATATCATCAAGAGACATAGAAGTTGATAAGGCAAAGATTGAAGTAATAGGAAAGCTCCCACCACCAGTAAAGTCAAAGGTGTTCGTAGCTTTCTTGGCCATGCGGGATTTTACCGGAGATTCATCAAAGACTTTTCAAAGATAGCAAAGCCATTGAGCAACTTTCTCAACAAAGATAAGTCTTTTCTTTTTGATGATAACTGTTTAAAAGCATTTGAAACTTTGAAAGAGCGGTTGACCTCCGCACCAATAATCACAGCTCCCAATTGGGATTTAAACTTTGAATTAATGTGCGATGCTAGTGATTACGCTGTTGGTGCTGTGTTAGGTCAACGCAAGAACAAAATTTTTCATGTTATACACTATGCAAGTAAAGTTCTAAATGAAGCTCAAATCAATTATGCTACCACTGAAAAAGAACTACTTGCAATAGTATATGCATTGGAAAAATTTCGTTCATACCTTGTAGGTTCAAAGATAGTTGTTTATACTGACCATGCAGCCATTAAGTACCTCCTTACCAAGTCTGATTCAAAACCAAGGCTCATCCGTTGGATGTTGTTATTACAAGAATTTGACTTAGAGATCAAGGACAAGAAAGGTACAGAAAATCTTGTGGTTGATCACCTATCAAGGCTTATGAACAAAGAAGTGACGAGGAATGAACCGGAAGTTCGTGAAGAATTTCCCGATGAAAAGTTGTTTCCACTCAATGAAAGACCATGGTTTGCCGACATGGCGAACTACAAAGCAACCGAATTCATTCCCGAAGACTACACTTGGCAAAAACGCAAGAAATTCCTCCATGATGCCAGGCATTATGTATGGGATGAGCCATACTTATTCAAGATTGGAGCTGATAACCTCTTGCGAAGGTGTGTTGACAATGAAGAGGCAAAGAAGATCCTTTGGCAATGTCATAATTCACCCTATGGAGGTCACTTCAACGGGGAAAGAACAGCCGCAAAGGTGCTCCAATCCGGTTTCTATTGGCCAACACTTTTTAAAGATGCCAATATCCATTGCAAGCATTGCGATGAATGTCAAAGAACCGACGCAATGTCAAAGAGAAATGAAATGCCTCAACAAAGCATCCTTGAAGTTGAAGTGTTTGATTGTTGGGGTATAGACTTTGTTGGCCCCTTTCCATCATCATACACAAATGAATACATCTTAGTAGCCGTTGACTATGTCTCGAAGTGGGTGGAAGTTGTCGCATCGCCAAAAGCCGATGGCAAAACAGTAGTAAAGTTCCTCAAAAAGAATATTTTCACCCGATTTGGGACACCAAGAGTTTTGATAAGTGATGGAGGATCACACTTCTGCAACACACAGCTTGCCAAGGCCCTAGATCACTACGGTGTAAAGCACAAGGTAGCATCACCGTACCATCCTCAAACTAATGGCCAAGCAGAGGTATCTAACCGAGAAATTAAAAGAATTCTGGAGAAAACCGTTTCAACATCTCGGAAAGATTGGTCGGCGAAGCTTGATGAAGCCTTGTGGGCCTATAGGACGGCATACAAATCTCCTATAGGTCTCACACCGTTTCAAATGGTCTATGGAAAATCATGTCATTTACCGGTAGAGCTCGAACACAAAGCTTTTTGGGCACTCAAATTTCTGAATTTTGATCAAGAGAAAGCCGGTGAACGACGAAAGATTCAAATGCACCAACTTGAAGAAATGAGGAATCAAGCATATGAATCCTCAAAGTTATACAAAGAAAGGGTCAAGAAATACCATGATAAGAAGCTTATTCAAAGGCAATTCAGGCCTGGGCAGATGGTGTTACTTTTCAATTCAAGATTAAGACTCTTTCCCGGCAAGTTAAAGTCCAAATGGTCCGGACCTTTCATGGTTAAGGAAGTAAAACCATACGGTGCAGTGGAGCTTGAAGATCCAGCTACTAAAGCTAGTTGGACAGTGAATGGGCAAAGACTTAAGCCCTATTTTGGTGGTGAATTTGATCGGCTCACGTCGACCATTTCACTCGACAATCCATGAACTCAAACGAAAAAGGCATCGAGCTAACGACGATAAACTAGCGCTTGTTGGGAGGCACCCCAATTTTGTAAGTAATTTATAGTTTTTATGCATTTTTAGGATTAGAAGTCACATAACCTACAAAAATTCCAAAAACAGAAGCTCAAAACAGAAAATTCTGAACTGATGAAATTCGCCTGGCCAACAATATTTCGCCATGGCGAAATTACAGGTCATTTGACCTGCGAACCAAAAATTTCGCCATGGCGAGATAATCCTCTGCCTGGCAAAATTCACAAAAAAGGCAGTTGCAGTTTCCAAGGCCACTAACTTTGCATTAACTCCCTTCCAACCACCCACTAACTCCCCATAACTCTATTTTCGGTTTTATTTTTCTCTTTCTCCACCAACCTCATCTTTCTCACCATAAACCCTAAAATTCCAAAGAAAATTCTCCACCCAGATCCAATTCAAGCCAAATCAAATCAAGCTTCCATTCTTGCATCATTTCTGCATTTGATTCACTCAAAACAACAGGTTTGTGATATTTTTTCTTTCATTGTTTATGGTAATTTGCATGTTTTTGATAAACCCCAATGTTAATAGCCATGTTCATTCTCCCTGTCCTTGTTAATTTCAGTCACTAAATGACAGAGATGAACGAAAATCAGAGTACAAACAGTGTTCATTACACATTCAAACCACAACTTTTGAATTTTAACCTAATTTTTTGAAAAAAAATTTGCATAAAAAGGGTTGTTGTGACAAAACTCTGATTTACTTCATCTCTTGGTCATGGTTAGGGTCGAAATCTAATGTTATAAGTTATAACAATCATGCAATAGGAAGAAACAAAAGAAAACTGATATTTTTTTTGTGAAAAGGGGTGAATTTTGAAATTTTGGGTTCCCTCGCCTTTTGCCTCGCCATGGCGAGATGTTCATAAAAACCCAGAACTTTGAATTCAATCTCGCCATGGCAAGCTCATATTCCGCCTGGCGGAATTCGCAAGAACTAGAAAAAAAATTCTTGTTTAATCTGTGTTTAACTTAACCCCTTCTAATCACTTTTGCTGTGAATTGTATGCATTTGCTGGTTGTGTTTTCTTACAGACATGGCACCTAAGAACCCATCAAAGGGAACCACCTCAAGGGGAAAGAGGAAACAAAGCGAAGTAGCACCAGCCGCTTGACCTTTTGATGACCACAGATTCTTTAGTGCGGAACATCAGGATAGGTATCAAGACCTCTGCGGGAGGAAGATTTGGCATGACAAACAGTTCCAAATTTCAACTCAAGGGAACTATCGGGTTCTTGCTGAAATCATTGCAAAGAGGAAATGGGAGATATTGGTTGCTCCTTGCCCCCATATCAACACTGAAATAGTGCGGGAGTTCTATGCAAACGCCATGCCTATGGAAAGAGAGGCATTCAGTTTCAAAACCACGATACGGGGCAGGGTAATCAACTTTGATCGACAAGGCATCAATGATTACCTTGGAAAACCATACAAACTCAATCACCCTGATGATTTATGCCCCTTCCACATTCGGCAAAACAAAGGAAACTGGGACCACCAGGAAATCCAAGCAACCATCCTCAAACCGGGAACGGGGTACGAGAAGAGTGTGATCGGGCGTGACACGGTAAAGAAATGTAACATGACCCTCATTGCTCAAACTATCTGCAAACTGATCCTGTTCAACATTAAACCCAAGAGTCACCTCTCTACCTGCACCATAGACATCCCACCTCTCATTCACTACATCCTCACCGATGAACCAGTTGATGTTGCTCGAATCATTGCTAAAGAACTTAAGGATATTGCTTTAAGTAACAAAGAAAGGGTCCCTCTTGCTTTTCCCGGATTGATTATGGGGTTGATCATGAGTCTCCGAATCAAAATACCTAGCTAAATCCATGAAGAGTTACAGAACCCGATCACTGATGCAATCATTGCCAGGCATAGTGACAAAGAGAAAAGGGGTAAGAAAGGCACTGGAGCCTCCTCATCACACCAACCTCAAGTTGGTGGTGACTTCTCCGACATGGACCCCTTCCAGAAGTAGTGTTTCACTTATACCTGGGATTACTTGGATGCAAACAAGCGGGCTATGACTTCTTTGCACGATTCCATGTACCGGATGCAACTACATACCGGATACCCACCAGAAGCAGCCCATCAAGTTCCTACACCGGAATTTTACCAGTTTTACTGTGCCTGGCCTGGGGACAGGCCATTTGTCTATGGAGGGGGTAATTCTTCATCTATGCAGGTTGATGATCCAGTTGATGATGATCAGGGTGGAGCAGATCTAGATAATCCAGACGAGGTGATGAGTGCAAATTCAAGCGAGGGCACTCAGAGTTATGAAGAGCAGGAGTTTTGAGGCGCAGGACTGAAGAGGAGTAAAGAAAAGATTTGAAAGCACACCTGAAATGAGTGATATTTTAAGATGCTTTCAGTCAATTCTTTATTTCTAGACTCATCTTTTGTTGCTTTATTTTAATTACTCGTTGAACTATTTGCTTCTGTTTGATGTTTTCTTTGTCATGTGTGACTTTAATTGTGGTGATTGTTTTAGACTATGTATTGTGGGGTGTTGTATTGTGATGTTGTTCAAGACAATGTGTTTAATTACGACGTGTTTGTATTGTCTAATGAGGTATTGTGTTGTTTCAAATTCTACCAAGTACTTCATTTTGAATCATTTTGAAAATTGTGGAAGTTTGTTTTGGTTTATTACTCTTGCGTGTTGAAAAAGAAAATGCTCAAAGCTTCAAATTTAAAAGTGCTTGAAAGATAGCCAAAAGATCGAGCAAAGTCTCAGATGCTTGATAATGATAGATAAATTGTGACAAAGTGCAAAGCCAAGGTACAAGTTTCCAGTTTTTCTAGGTGTTTACTTGAACATGAAACGAGTACTTTGCACAAATTTCATTTCATCTAGTTCTCCGCAATAATATATTTGTTTGTGAACCACCTAGTTCTAGCCAAAAAGTGAGGTAACCTCAATGTGTTTACTATATGCAAGGAGACCGGCATTCATTGTTAACTCGGTCGCTTTATGTTAAATCCAATAATTATTTTGAATTGTGTAAAGGCATGGAAAGGATCAAGGCATATTTTTGATAATGAGAGAAACATACTTGACCACAAATAGTCTACCTTGTGAGAAGAGCGAGTAATTGCTAACCCACTTGAGCCAAATGAATCAGGGTCCTCAATTATGAACTGTCAATTCATAAGCACAATGCTTGATGAAATTGCCTTAAAGTTTTTCAAATCCAGTTCATTTTTGTTGCACTATCGGACCCTGATATGATTTTAATTGTTGAACCCTAAACCTTTAATTGCTAATTGTCCCTTTTTGCCATAGAGTAAGGGAACATTCAAATAGGGTGTGTTTCTATTCAAGTTGGGGAGAAAAAGGTAGATGTATATCACTTGTCAAGTAAATTGGTGTAATTAGAAGTTTTTGATCAAAGACAACATCGTTTGTAAATGCAAAAAGAAAAAGAAGAAAAAGAAAAAGAAAAGAAATGTGTACATGATAAAAAAAAAAAAAAAGAGAAAGAAAAATTCAGAAATAGAATAAGCTGTCAAGATCAAAGTGTGTCATGTTTTAACACCAAGGGTTTGTTAGAATTAAAGGGATTCTTGTAAATTTGCCTTTTGAATGTGAATAGAAGGAATGTTCCCTAATGCTTGGCCATTTGAATTCAATTGTCCCACAAATATCCTTTCTTTTGTAGCCGAGCCAAGTTACAACCCTTAAAAGACCTTATGATCCATGCTTTTGTGCCTTTTGGAATGATATTTGGATGGACACATAACTTGATTTGAATGTTAACTTGATTGCCGGATGTGTGTTCATAACCCTAATTCATTCAATCTCACTTGTTACTTTACTTACAAAGAAGTGTGTTAGGAGTGGTTCGAAAAATAAGCATATTATTGACTTGAACTGTTTGATATGTGCTTTGTGCTTAGGACTCATTTCATGTTTGAAGTAGATTCTCAGATTAGTTGGAAACTTTATACTTGCCTGCGTAGTCATTTTGAATCAATCATCTGAAGAAAGTTGTTTCTAAATCTTTTGAAACTTGTCTTGTCCTAAATTTGTTTTGTTCATTTTGTTTGAGGACAAACAAAGAGTAAAGTTGGGGAGAGTTTGATAAGTGCCAAAAAGTTGTGTTTTAAAGGATTAAATTCGGCACGTTTGTTACTTGTTTCACAAGTAATCTAGCGAAAAGCCGAGAGAAAAATGAATTTTGACCTATTACGCTTTAGGTATCTTACTCTACCCATTTGTGCAGGAAAAGAGGGTCAAGACATCAAGCCAGAACCAAAAACAACAAAATTGGGCTAAAGACATTTCGCCATGGCGAGCTACTGGCAAGCTAAAAGGCGAGCACTTCCAGAGAGCCCCAGGCTGCCTCGCCACAGAGATGGCCATGGCGAGAAATTTTGCCATGGCGAGCTAAAAGGCGAGCACTTCTAGAGAGTTCCAGACTGCCTCGCCACAGAGATGGCCATGGCGAGATACTTCGCCATGGCGAGATGAAAGGCGAAGACTTCCAGAAGGGTGGAAGTTCAGGACAAAGGTACTTCGCCATGGCGAGCAAAAATCCTGCCAGGCGAAGTAAGGCGGTCTCACCTAATCCTGATGACGTGGCAGAAAGCCACTGGCGAAGGAAGCTCATCTCGCCATGGCGAGGAAAATTCTGCCTGGCGAAATTGCACTTTTTCAGATTTTGTATAAAAGCCAATTGCCCTCATTTCAGAAGATAACTTATCATTTTTTAGAGAGAGAATAGGGCGAAATTTTACTGTATTCACTGGGCAATAGTGATTGAGTGAGGATTCATCAAGATTCTTGGAGAAATCAAAGTCCATGCATGGATTCTCAACTTCTCTTCCACTTTTGTAAAGTTCTCATGGCAATGAGTAGCTAAATCTCCTTTGTTGGGATTAGAGGTACTTGATCTTAGTTTAATATGTAATCTTTTGATCTATAAATATATGGTTCTAGCATTTGATTTGATATTGATGTTATTCTTGCAATTTATTTCCTATCTTTGATTTAATTGGGATTGGAAAATACTTTTGAATCTAGGTTTAGAATAATCATCTATCACAACATAGGTTCTAGACATGGAATTGATGTTTTGATAATCACTTCTTGTATCTAAACTTAAAGCTTTCTTATCATTAAATAGATTGAGAAATCATCGATTAAATGATAAGATCGACTCTTGGATCGTTCAATAGTTTGAGACATCGACGATTGAACGGTACAATTGATGTCACGATAATATTTGGACACGAACGTTATTGCCGAGGGATACGTGATAATATCAAAGAAAAGCTAGAATCCGTATACGATCATTAGGTTATATGTGATGCTTGATCAAGGAACTCTAATCCTAACAAGTTTTACGCCTTATTAATCTCAATTTTATCTTTGCAAAATAGTTTTCGTAGTTATAAACAAACAAAATATCTTTCAACTTAAAATGATATTTGGTGTCGAACGGTCCGTGATATCGCACTAGTCCCTGAGGAGACGATATAAATACTTATCTTGTTTGATGCTAAAATACTACATCAGTGGTAGAACACGTTTTTCAATAAGCTTTCCGATGATATTTTCCTCTCAAAATGACATCTCATGATATTGTTGATCAAACATGTTCAAGAAGCGTTCCAAGTAAATTTTTCAAGGTTCCAAACTTGTTATAAGTGTATTGTGGATTTCTCTTATACCGATAATCTTTCTCGACATGATTTGTCAATTGTCAAATGCCGCATGGAGGATACTCATATTGATCATATCTTGAGAATTTCCTTTGTTTCAAGAATTCACTCCACAAGTTTTATTTCCTTTGTTCATTTATGGTGAGACTGTAATTTGAGCTTTGACTAAAAGAAATTTTCATTTGTGTCATTGTCATGCCTACTCGATCTTTGCCCATAAACTACAGGAGACTCAATTGTGTCATTGTCATGCCTACAATATAGGTCTTTGGTTTGCTCAATTGTAGTCACGATTGCATCATACTTACGAGGAATTGAAATTAGAACTTTCTCAAAAATTATTTTGTTGGGACTATCATCTCCTTAGGATCTCATTTGACTTGCCAGTTCTTTTATTTTGCATAGTAATCTTTTACGGTCTTAGAATCTTTCATTTTTATTAATTCAATCACACATCTTAGAGTTTGAAGTTTAATGGCAAGTATGTTGTCAAATCCTTGAAATTCCTCCTCTATATGTATTCCACACATCTTCGACACTTGTAGCTCCAATTATTCTTAGAAAGATATTAATTGCTATAATGTTCGTCGCAGAAAGAATGATACCTTTGAATCTTTCTATTTAGTTTCCTTCAACACTTTTTTGTTTTTTGAGCTGGATTGAGAGTTGAAGTGTCCACGAGAACAGTAAATCCCTCATTTACAATGTCTCATAAATGTTCTTGAGAGCAAATAAATATCCTCCTTTTAAATCTCCAAAAACTATAATTACCACCACTAAAAATAGGGATAGTCATATATGATGATTGAACATGTGCAAATGGTAACTATTGTAGAGAAGGTTAGTTCAAATTCTATAGACTTCAGCTATCACACTATTCGTCATCCAAGGAGTACATGAATCAAGAGTAGAAAGGTATCATTTTCGTCTAATTACGTAGTATATTTGTATCTAGTATAATACGTTATAGTTATCAAGGCAAAGTTTGTCTTATATATTGCTATTTTTCATGAGCTTTTTGTGAAGCTACATATTTCATGTAAGCCTTCTATAAAGTAGAATCATTCATATATGCAATTCCCTCGTTTTGATTTTGCTCCATGTATATTTGTAGGCTTCTCAATGTGGATGGAACTTGGAAGTTTCAGATTCTCAATATTTTACAGTTTCATGAGGCATCTATTGTTTCTTCTTTCATTCATATTTTTGGTGCTTTTCAATCCCCAAATAAAGTGAATTCCAGGGGCCATACTGCTGCAAAAGCACATTATATATGAACTTTTGTGATTTTCTTTGATAGTTACAATGTAGTCTGGGAGATTTTCTTTATGGCTTGTGTATGCCAATTTTGTTTTTGTTTCTGATGAAGTGAAAACATAAATGCAATTATATTTGCTATGTCGTTACTTTGCTACCTAAACTGTTAAACTGCAAAGTATGGTCGCTTAATATAAGAATAAGGGTAATACTTGTACTTATGAAATTAATTTTGCTAACATTAGTTATGTATAATTCTTTTTTTTTCTTTTTCTTTTTTAATTATGGGGAGCTCTGAAGTTTATTTTCATAGTTGACTTAATTATAAGTTGTGTGAATAAATGTCATCAATATTTTTGTCCATGATGTTAGGTTGAAGAAAATTGAGTCTCGGTACCTCTTGTGTTTTATTCTGCTTAAATATTAATCTGACCATCTTCAATGGATTATACTACGCTACGCAAATCCCTCGAGATTACTTTCACTTGGCATTGGATTAATTTCTCTTTTTCACTGTTAGTAGTTGAGATAGGGATGTTAGTTTAGAATGTAGTTGGATAGTATAGAAGGCTTTAGTTGATAGTTTGTAGTGCAAAGTAGTTACTGTGAGACTTTGGAACAAGGAATAGATTGTATGGCTCTTAAACTGACTGCTAACAAGTATGCATTATCGATACTTGGCGGTGGCGGTTGGTAACTGAGGTTGATTGATAATCGATGAAGGTTCAGGAGGCTAGATATAGGGGTAGTATAGCAAGTACTCCAATTTTGGCATCCCTTCCACTAGAGTGGCACGCTTCGGTGTGGTGGAAGGACATGCGTAGTGTGGATATATGCAGGCAGCGGAAGAAGATTGTTTAGAGGGTATTTTTACTAAAAAGGAGGCATCCCTTCCACTAGAGTGGCACGCTTCGGTGTGGTGGAAGGACATGCGTAGTGTGGATATATGCAGGCAGCGGAAGAAGATTGTTTAGAGGGTATTTTTACTAAAAAGGAGGCATCCCTTCCACTAGAGTGGCACGCTTCGGTGTGGTGGAAGGACATGCGTAGTGTGGATATATGCAGGCAGCGGAAGAAGATTGTTTAGAGGGTATTTTTACTAAAAAGGAGGGGAATGGTGGAAATACTTTATTTTGGGTGCATAGTGGATTCGAGAGTCGGCTCTATGTCACACTTTCCCTAGGCTTTATGAAGTTTTGGTTCAGCCCTTTGGAAGTGTTGAAGAGATGGTGGAATGGGTGGACGGTATGTGGTGTTTGAAGTTTGTGTGGCGCAGGCCTTTCTTTGTATGAGAGGAAGTTTTGTACTTGAAACTTTTGATTCTTACCTAAGCATCTACATTGAACAATAATGAAGATTAGTGGTGTTGTAAAGTGAACAATTGAGGTAAGTTTACTGTCAACCATGTGTATCATTACTTAAGCAACATGTTCTTTCATATCATTTTGGATGCCTAATGAGCACAAGGTCTCAAATAGGTACACTCATTTTGTGGGTCCCACTTCTTTTAAGATTAAAATGTTGAAATATAATGGTACAGAATTATTGATAGATAATTAACGAATTCTGTTTAAAAAAAACTTGTGGGAAATGTTGATTGGAGGGATTGAATGTTTATGTACTACTATTAAAAAAATTATAAATTATTTATGTATACACGTGAAAACCATTTAAGTACCAAAAAATAGTTTTTTTTTCATTGTGGATGCTCTGAATATCATCATTCTTATGTAAAAAAAAATCATTATTGCATCATTGGTGAAATTGAAATCCCGTTATGATATGCCATGGTATCGGTTTTGTATACATCGACGTTGCGTTTTGATTTTTTTATGAAAGAAAAAAAAAAACTATAACAAATTACAAAATTAAACAAGGGGTAGTAATCTTCATAGTTTCCGCATCAAACAAACTCCTAATATGAGTCGGACATGAATCATAAAACATCGCGGTATGACTCGAAGCATCCTAAATTTGCAAGTACATCAACACATTAATTGACGGATCTTCTTAACCGAAGAGTGCTCCATGCAGCTCCTTCTCCACCGTTGCCTATTGTTTGAGAAGTTTGTTACGTATGGTAACTCATAACCTTATGTAGGAAGATTGGTTGAATATGAAATTGCATGAATATTAGTTTGGTTTCACCAACTAAGGAACATATACTCTGGTGCCCTTCTCCTTCATTATACAGCTGTGTCATTCTGAGATGACTTGTTATTTCTTTTGCCCGCATACAAAACAATGAGACATCCATCCAAGGAGGTTCTAATCTTTTTCAATTCCATATTTTGGAGGAAGGTTTTTTCTCTCTGAATTTCTTGTTTGAGAAATTTTCAGTTTTGTCCCTGTGACAATATTCAATAGGCTGTATTGAAGGTTGATATGTATGCTATTTTGAAGCTTATAAAATACACTGATTTTCCTTTGCTAGGAGCACATGTTGCTTACCCGCTGTTTTATTTACTATAGTCCCTAACCGAAGCCTACTTAATTTGATTTATATCTTGCAGGAAGTAGTTTGTGACACTTTAGTGCTCCCAAATAGTGAAAGCACAAGCATTCCTTGTATGCTAGCTGAAGTAATCAACATAAATTGGTATCATACCAATAATCAACATTCTGCTGGAGTGAAAGCTAGCGCAAGGACCCATAGTGAAACAGATTATATGGCCCTTCTATCGAGTTCCTTTGGCTCAATAACATTTAGGAATAACAAAGTTTAGAAGAACTAGAAAATGATTTACTAGAGAATGATAAACCACAAGATAGTAAAGATTTTCCAGAACTTAGAACACCTTCATAACAGATGAATGAAGGAGTCGCAGAAGTCCGATGAGAGATAAATAAAATAGTTCAATTGAACATGATTGTTCAAATCCGAAAAAAATTAGGGATGCAATCCGGGTTGCTACTACATAGAACTTATTGTAAATAGCTATGCATTCCCTGTTGCAAGCCACATGATTATTGTTGTGATGTTACCTGAGAGGAAGTTTTGGATTGTCTATCTATTCCAGCTCATTGTTAACTTATTGATTATCAAGCTCATTTTCTTCGTCTGTATTTTTGTGGGTCTTGGGAGATGAATGCTGAAGTACTCCAGTTCATTATTTTTGTTGAATATGATTTCCAACAACTTATACTGGTCACACACCCTTTCTTTTGAAACCATGCAGCTGTAAGATGTACCTGAAATAAATAAGCATATCATCAATACATTATAGCCTACAGAACAGAACATAACCCTTTCTTTTTTGATACATATACAAAATTGACACTACATAACCCCAATTTCATGTAATGACCCACATAATTTAGAACCCCCAATTTCATACATAGCAATCTAACCGTTGCATGAATCTAATAGCCAAGTGTTTTAAATAAATGTAATCAACAACAATAATTGGAGCCAATTAACCCAGTGAAATGGGTTGTGGTCTTTACTCATTAGACCAGTCTGATCAACCATAAGAGAGGTTTATCAAAATCTGGTGAAAAAAAAAACTTGAAATCTGATCAGTAATTCAGGTGGTCACAAATTAAGGAACCAGATTAATTATAATACTGCTAGTAATTCGGCTACTTAATGAAATAGATTGATTAAGCCATTCAAAATATGAAAAATTGGTCACAAACCACTGTTATATACTCTGTTAGAGATAGTTAGCAGTCAGTTAGTGAGTCTCCGGACTGCTGTATTTACTATAACTTAGAGTTAACGAACTTATAGCTAATAAGAACAGTTGCACAATTCAAGGACACTTTTGTTTCTATCTTTCATTTTCTCTGAATGTGAAAAATTAATATGCAGAACAAGTAATATTCCACAACTATTCCACAAAACACTGGGCAAGTAATAAGAACCCCAATGACCAACACAAGACACTCGGCAAAAACAAAAAGTAAAAACAAAGGCATAAACACAAGACACTATTCCACAACTTATAGCTTTTTCAAATATCTGGTTTCACAACAAAAAGCAAAAACAAAGGCATAAACACAAGACTCGCTATTCAACAACATTGTGCGTGTGACTAGTGCTTGTGGTGGCCGATCTAAATATTATATGGCTCGCCTTCTTTGAAGCTACAACCAAGTGATAAGATGATAAAGAGGCTCTACTCCAATGACCAACACAGCAAGAGAGAGCCAAGACAAAAAAGAGAATAGTAATAATGTTATAATATGGTTATATAGCAATCTATGATATTTAATATGAACTCACAAACTGCTATTTCTATATAAAGCACACGAGTTAAGTCTAAACACTTTAGCATAATCAAATTTAAAAGTGTATCAAGGAATGGATGCAAAGATGAAGAGTTGCAGTGATGGAAATATCAAAATCAAGACTCAGAAGCTGATCTTGATGACCACTTGTGTGAAGGCTTAAAAGTTGTAGTTCTATTTTCTCTCAATACTCGTGAGAATGATGCACAGAGAGTGTTGTTATGAACAAAACCATGTAGCTGATCCATCAAAATATTTGTGGATTTGAGGTATGTTACCTGTGCAGCAGTGGCAGGTTCACCAGCAAAAGCAGGCCCGACTGAGAAGAAGGCAGGCGCGGCCAATGAGAAGGTAGGAGCAGTGAAATGTGGACGATGGCTAATGTTCTTCATACTCTTTCAAATCCTTCCAGCCTGTTAAGTAACAATCAATCATATCAAATTAGTTTAACACACTACTTATAAGCTAGATCATACTGAACCTGATCATGCTGCCAAAAACAAGAACAATCTGAAGCCGAAAACCACAATGTTAACATAATACACCAGATGCACAAACTAAAATCCAATTCCAAACACCATCAGCTACCTTCCAAATGTGAAACAACGGCAAAACAACACAAATATACTCAACAAAGCAATGTGAAACTAGTTATCAACAAACCAGATGCACTAACTATAATCCAATTCCAAACATCAGTAGCTACACTTCAAAATGTGAAACAACGGCAAAATAACATAAACATACTCAACAATGTGCAGTACTAAGCATAGGTTCTACTGGATCTGATATTCTAAACTGAATTCCTCTTAGCAAATTCTACAACATCCAATTCTTATTGAAATTCTACTAGATCTGAAATTCTAAATCGAAATTTAATAATGATATCAAAAAGAAGAAAAACAAAGAAACTTTAGCAAAGATAAATACATTGAAATTGGAAGATTCTTCATTAAATTTATAAGAAAATCGACCTGACAATTCAGAAGAAAATCGACCTAACAGATGAAGAAAAAACCTAACAATTGACGAATCACAGAATCTAGGGTTCGTCGCGTTTTGGTTCTTCACATAATCGCAAGAGCGGTTGAGAGAAGATGGCATTGACCGCGTTGAGAGAAAATGAGAGAATGGTGAACGAAATTGAGTTTTGTTTGGTCCCTAAAGTTGTAAAATATTCTGAATTTGTCATTAATGAAAAACACCTCTTTTCTGTGTTTTTCACAATTTTCAAAATCAAAATCCAAAAGCAAAATATGTAAAACCTGTTTCTATTTTTTAGCTTAAAAGAACAAAATTAGAAATAGTTTTTAAAAACAATTTTTTAAAAGAAGGCTTCCAAACATGTTTTTATTTTCAAGTTTTTAAAAGTTAAAAAACAGTTTCTAAAAAGTAATTCAAACAGGCCCTTAGAGTTGTTACTCACTTTCTTAATTTTGTATGTTTCAGGCATTGGAGTAGAGGACATCTGACCAAAAGTTTCAAGACAAGTATGTCACCATTTATATAAAGTCCAAATATATTGATACAATCATAGATTAAAAAAGGTAAATCTACATACTACTTGGTCAAGGTTCGTCCACACATTTGACATATCATCGATTGATTTTGAGCAAATACAAAAACAAAATAATGTCAAAGTTGAAATACAAATCCAAAACATCAGTTTGTAACAAGAGAACTATGTTAACTAGTTTCAGATATACAGTAGACCTATGGCAATCATTTCATGAAGTTTCCATTCCTTATCACTTTCACCGTTATTAAAATAGAATAGATAATTATTTCATAACTTACAATGTTCGGAATGCAACTGTAGCAGTTCTTTTTTGACAGCAAGCCCAAAGATTCATCCCAGTATATGTCCATTTGTTAACATTAACATTTTTGACAGCAAGACCCAAGCTTCAACATAGTATATGTCCATTCTTTAACATTGTAACCTTTGGCCAAAAGATCTTCAAATATCTTTTGTGCATCCTCTAGTCTTCCAACTTCACACAATCCATTGACAAGAATGTTATACGTGCCCAAATTTGGTTGAATACCCTTCTCTTCAATTTTTTTAATAAGACAAATGCCTTGTCAACATCATAGTTTTTGCATAAAACATCCAATATAGGACCGTAAGTGATTATATTAGGTGGTTGACCTCTATCATCCATTTCATCGACAAGTTCGAAAGCATATGATAATCTTCCAGATTTGCACAAACCATCAATAAGTGTACTGTAAGTTACCACGTCAGGAAATATTTGTTTGAGAGGCATTTCTTCAAAGAGTTTGATGGCTTCATCCACCATTTTCATTTTACAAACTCCATTAATCATGATATTGTAGCTACGAACGTCATAAGAGAATCCCATTTGAGCCATAGTTTTGAATATACTTTGGGCCTTGAACACTTCATTAACAAGGCAATATCCATTCATTAAAGAGCTATATATGACAACATCAGGTTTTAAATCTTTTTCCAACACCTTATCGAGCACATTTTTAGCTTCTTCTATCTTTCCTTCCTTACAATAGGCATCTACCAATACAGTAAAAGTATGCACATTTGGGTTAATGTTTTCCAACATCATTTTTTAAAACAAGCCTATCGCTTCTTCCAATTTACCAACAAGGTAAAAACCATCAATTAAAGCAGTATAAGTGACAACATTAGGAGAAATTCCGTTAGCAACCATTTCAGAATATAAATCAAAAGCATCATCAACAAATGTATCTTTGCACATACTATCAATAACCGTAGTAAACATTACCACGTCAGGTTCAACGACTTGTCTCAGTAATCGTAACGCTGCTCTTGTATCTCCAACTTTACATAAACCATTGATTATCGTCCCATAACCATAATGGTCTACGTCAAATCCCTCGGCTACCACCTTATAGTGAAAGTTCAATGCTTGGTGGATATCACCTGTTAAACATAGACCCTTTATGAGTGTAGTGAAGGTTATGGCATTCGGATCATAACCGGTCTTAAGAATTTTGGTGAATACGGAAAAAGCAAAAGGGATATGACCCAATTGACAGAAAGAATTGATGAGGATGTTGCAATTGATTAAATCTTGCTTAATTCCCTTTAATTCCAATTGTTGAGAAAGGGATACAACAGTGTGGAAATGGTTGGATTTGACAAGGGAACCTAAAATCTTTCCGAATTGAAAGATGGGAGGGGTAGGATCGTCGTTGAGCAATTGATTGAACAAGGTAACAAGATCATCATGGTCGTGTATTGAATAGTTTGAAGATGATAAGCAACGGATTATGAAATTAGGGTTTGGAATTTGAAAATTGAGAGAAAAATTGGGAACGAAAACAGAGAAAGAGAAAGGAACAAACCTCATTGTTGTGGTTTGGTTTACGACCACACCACCCTTTTACCGAGCGATTCGGTGATGTTTTTTCCAAACAGCAGAATCTACAGATCTCAAACTATTCAATCCAATTTTATTTTATTTTTTGAATAAATCTCAATCCAATGTTTTTGAAATTAACTATTCAAAAAAATTCAATGTTTTTTGAAGTGTTTGTCATAAAAATAATTCAATGTTTTTTGAAGGAATATTCAATTAAACGTTGGTTTTTATAATTTTAAGGGGTATATATTTTGTTGAGGGGTTATATATTTGTTGATTGATACTTTGGACGTTATTATAAATAAGTGTAAATAGTAGGTTAATATTTTCCATTTAAAAAAGTTTATATTTATTTTTGAGCAAATAGTCACTTTAATCTCTGACTCTGCACCTCGTTGTCACCCTAACTCAAGATTAAATACAAACAAGTCGCTGACTTTACACTTCCGTTATCACTTTAGTTCCTGCCGTAATCTGCTAAGTGATAATGTGGCACATGGTTTATGCTGACAAGAAGTATGACGTGTCACGGGAATAAAGTGAAAGAAACTCAAAAGTCACTTTATTAGTAACCATTGGGTATTTCTTTTCTCCCTCCAAACACAAACGGCAAAACACTTTGAACTGCCCCAACAGAGGCGCGACAGTGGTGGATGATTTCAACGGTGAAGGTTTTGAGTTTTCAGTTCAACGTGTTTTTTTTAGGGGCAATTGAAAGTGTTTTTGTGTTTGGAGGGAGAAAAAAAATACCTAATGGTTACTAATAAAGTGACTTTTGAGTTTTGTACCAAAAAAAAAAAAAAGTAACTTTTGAGTTTCTTTCACTTAAGTCTCTAACACATCATATGCCAAGTCAGTATAAGACATGTGCAACATCATCACTCAACAGATTTTTTTAACGGCAGAGACTAAAGTGATAACGGAAGGGTAGACTCAGGGACTTGTTTGTATTTAATCTTGAGTTAGAGACCTATGTAACAGTGAGGTGCAGAGTCAGAGACTAAAGTGACTATTTGCTCATTTATTTTTCAAAGAGTCTAACGCATGGAATATTGGGGTTGTACGATGAAAATTTACTTTGGAGGGCCAACACACAAGTGGTTAATGAGTTTCGTCAAATGATGAATTGTCAAAAGAACCTGAGTTCGATTCTTGGTGAAACAGATAGTTTTATGTGAAAAGATATTTCTCTTAACCTTTTCACCCAAATTTGAATACTTAGTTCATCTGAAGTGGTTCATTTATCAACATCTTTTAAGAAGGCATGAATGAATTCTAGTTCATTTTTAATGTCTTCTACGTACGTGTTTATGTAATTTTGTTTCACCTTTTAGAAGTTAGTATACTTGTCTTAAGAAATACCATATTGCAGTTTTTCTGCCATCTTGTAGTTTTGAATTTATAACTACAAAGTTGAACTTCTAACTACAAAAGAAAAAAAAACTACAAAAGAAAAAAAATACTTGAGTAGCCACAACTATTTAGACATTTTTTGAACAAAAATCACTAACCAATAAATTAACTGAAATCATGATGGAGCAAGAGAGAGAGGTAGAGATAGGTAGTTGCCATAGATTTAACCTAGGGCAACCACGTCGGCAATCACCATGGTCGACGGTGAGGAATCATGGGAGAGGAAGAGGTTCAGTCAGAGAAACACAAATTATGGAGGGTTAGGGTGAATGGTATGTGGTAAGTTCACAGCGTCAAAAAATGTTTCGATCGTAGGATATAAGATAGGACAGAACAAGGGCTACTTCACGGTATGTAGGGGTGGGTTATGATAGGTTTCACGATCAAGGAATTCAAGGTTATGGAAATAGGTTTGGTTTTGCTTATGAACAACAAGAGAAGAGAGAAGAATAAAAGGTGGGTTTCATGCCTTTTTGTTTTCTCTTCAAAAAAATGAGAAGAAAGATGGAAGAAGACAAAAAAGTCTAATATGCCATTGCTTTTTTAATTAATCATAAATTCTAATGCTGTCTTTTCAAAGATATTTTTGTCTTTTTAAAAATAATAACATATTTTTCTTTCTATTTCTCTATATTCTTTCTCTTACCGACCATTAGTTGGAGCATCAGTAGGCATTCTGACTTTTATGGGATGCTTCTAAAGTGGATGTTTAAGTTACTAGGAGTTTTGCCCATGTTTAGATAATTCAATGTTACGTTGTAATGGCAAACAATGAATTTTTTATAGAACACTAATTTCATCCGGCATAAAGTGGCTCCTCTGAAAGGAAGTCTTTTTGCTTGGAAGATGCTTCGTAACCACATTCATACGTCTGATAGTTTATTGAGCCAAAAGTTTTCCAAGAATAGTGTTCAGTTATGTGTGGGAGGTTGTGGAAAACATGAGGTTCTAGATCATTTGTTTTTTAATTGCAAATTTTTTAAGAGAAAAAAATTGGTCTTCTGTTTCTTATTGGTTGGGTTCTGACACGGGGTTAAACCAACGTTTATCTCAGAGCATTTTCTTCAATTTGGTTGCTTTAGAGAATTTACAAAACAAAACAGAACAAAACATGTGATTAGTTATTCAACTCATTTGGCTTTCAAAGGTATGAGTTATTTGGAAAGAAAAAAATTCAGTATTTTTCCAGCATAAGGAGGGCACTTTGCATCGTCTATTTGACAAAATTAAGTTACAATCTTTTTATGGTTAAAAGCAAAATTTTATACGTTCACTTTTGAATATCATTTTTTTTTGGCTTAGTCCCCTGATGTTAACTATTTAGTTGGTTGTTAGTTATATTGGGTTTCTTTTGGTTTTGTGTTTAACCTGGATTTTTGTTGTAATCGTTAATTTTGTACATTGTCTTTTTGTGATACTCCTTATGTTGAAAGAACTTCATGTTTTGGTTAATATATTTTATTTAACTTCTTTAAAAAAACTACTTATACACATTAAACACACACAAAAATATATATAATTTAATTATTTTAAAAATATATTTGCTTAATTCTTTACTCTTTCTATATTTTTCTTAATATGCGTTAGTGTGGGCAGGCCTAAGTGTCATAATAATACTTGTAACTACATAAGAAATTCCTCAAATTAAAGATTGGTAAATGTTAGATTTGGAGGTTTATTCATTTATACTATATATAAATAGAATACATGATTTTAGGTTGGTTTTTTCACTCTCAATAATACTTTAAATAAATTTGACTATAAAAATGTTATTTTAGTGATGTTATTTGAAATGATACGAATTTATATTATATTTGTTATATTGTTGGTATCATTGAAAAAAAATATATATAATTTCTTACGATATAAAAGTGCAAAATTATCCTACCTATTTTATAAAAATTAATGTTTGTGCTCGTCTTTTAATCAAAACCAACATAATTTTAATCAAAATTTCATAAAAATTAATATCGGTGTTTGTCTGAACTATGAATGTATGCCTTTTGAGACACTTGTGAAGTCACGACCATTTTAGTTGCTAAGCTCCTTGCTATCTTTACATCTATAACCATTGCTTTTAACTGCTTTCCAAAGCATGGAAGAAGCACTTCTATTAGAGACTTGGTTGCACGTAGAGTCTTGAATTTCATTTTATACAGTAAATTAAATAAGTATTTGAATAGGAAGTATGTCTAACTTGATCTAAAAGTACATTATTTATTTTTTTTAGTTTGGATTCTAAATTCTCTACTTCTTTATACTTAAGCAAGCGTGTGAATCCAACAACTAGATTACTCGAAAAGAAAATCATTTTTGGTATAAAGCAACCTTTATGTTTTAATAAGTTGACCAATGTAAATCATTTTTGTATTTAGAGAAACCGTAAAATCAACTAATCAAAAAGCTCTCAATTCTCAAATTTCATTTTGATATTTAGGCATCCATGTTGAGTTGGTAGAAACAATGGCAAATACTATAACTATACATACCTAACCCTTAATTCAATTAAATCAACAAACATACCAACCCTTTAATTGTTAATTAAGCAGAATGATTTGCATGATGTGCCCTGGTGATCAACTCTTTACCCTCACCTACCTCCCTGGCCAAATGCGATTATTTTTATTTATATGCATCTGAGATTCTTTTGTAAGCTGTGTCAGTCAAAATAAAATAAAAAGCTTTCCTTGTACCAGAAAAAATTAATAAAAAGTTTGCCTTTTTCTTTTTTTCCTTTTATTATTTGGTATGTGCGTGAACCAGTGTCTGTTATACTAAACTTTAAACTCGTTCATCGAATTGGTCAAAATATTGCGTTATCGGCATTTTTTAATGTTATTCAAATTAGAAAACCATTACTTGAATTTGTTAAAGATACATGCTGTAAATATGAAATGCATGTGTGGAAGTATATTCAATTGTAATAAACAATATAGTGAAAAGTATAGTATCAAATTATCGATGTTACGATGTTTGATGCTGATTTTGATTTGTATGTGGATATTATTCATCGATAAATAAATAATTTTGATTGATATCAATTTAGATAAGTAGGTTTTACACACCTTTTATTGATGGTTAATAAGATTGTGTTATTATCTTTATGGGTACAAATTAACACAAGTTTATTACCGCGTTTTCTTTCCTTTAGACGCATGGCAATCCAAAAGTTATTTTTTATGCTTTTAAATTTTCATGTTAGAAATACATCGGAACGCAATATTTCTTAGGTAAACGTCAATCTAAACAATGCATAAAAAACATATCATCAATTAATGGTTAATAAGAATTTGGTGTCCTTCCTTCTCACACGTAAGGACACAAATTAACTTAACTAACAAAATATCATCAACAATAGTAGTGAGAGTATTAGTGAGTTTAATATGCATATGTGTTGCTCAGGCACATATCCAAAAAATTGCAAGAATTAACTCTCATATAATTGAGAATAGCCTACCTATAATTAAAGGAAGAATCATTATACCTAAATCGAAACATCGCATATTTAACATCTTTAAGTTTTGTGTTAATATGTTATCCAACTTATTTACGATACTGTTCAACATTCAATGTGATGATCCATCAACCAATTTTCCTTCACGAGTCAACACCTAACACAATAATTATAACATAAAAAAAGTTTATAATTTTTTACACCCAAAATTTCTGCAGCTGTCCAAAGAAAAATATAGAGGAGATATATTTTTTGCTTGGGATAAAGGATACCAAATACTTTCTCCTAAATATGACTCGGCTATTGCGGTATTTTTGGTTAATAAGGGATGTTTCTTAACTCATCCATGTTTTTTTATTGCTTCCTCATTAATCGTCTTATGATGAAGGATTGACACATTACATTTTCTCATATTTACAGGCAAGCAAACTAAGTAGCTGACTGACTTGCGAATTATGCTCTTTCAAAACATACGAGTACTTACTATTTAGATCATCCACCATCGTGTTAAATTACTTAACACTTTATGAAAGAATGTAGTCAATGTCTATTTTAATATTCGTGTTCGTATGTAGTTTGGTCTATCGATATCCTTTGTGTCTAAAAAAAATACAGTACTCAAGAATCCACATTGCATACGTGTTGGCCACAATTAATTCATCAAATTGAGAATATCCTACCCAGAATTAAAGGAAGTGACTTAACTGAATCAAAAACCTCATATTCTGATTGTGATACTTCTGTTACCTTACCCTATTCATTAATATACCGTGTCCTTCCACACTCCATTCACTTTCCATAAAATCCATTAAATTTACCACAAAAATCCCACCCCTCAAAAATCATCCTCTTTTGTTTTTTTCCTTATCTTAGTTAGACACAAAGATAAGCCTATTGTGAAACAGAATCTGCCACCAAAACAACACCTCATCATCAGAATCTTGCAAATTTCATACTTTTCACACCCAAAAATAATAATAAAATTAACAACACTCTTTTAATGCCTTCCACTGAATCTCAATCCTCACATCTTTAATACCTTCCATTCATTCATTCATATCTTCCACTTCCATACTTGTGGTGTTTTTTTTCCTATGATAACATTGAATCTGTCGTTTTCTTTCAAAGGTGTGTGGCATATTCACCAACCACCTACCCTTTTCCACCACTAGATCTAAAAAATAAATCTTTAATCTCACCCCACAACAATACTTACTCATTCATTTCTTAAAAACCAAAACTTTTAATTCCATATTATATCATCATTAATAGGTTTTTTTTCTTAAAAAATAGTTTTTTTAAACTCGTTATTTGACCCAATAATCAACTAATTTAAAGGACTAATTTCATAATCCACTAAGAGGGCCGATTAATATTAAAGCAAAACCTTGTATAAAGTGACCTAACACTAAAATTGTTAGCACGTACCGTAATCAAATCTGAGATCTTAAGAATAACACGAGTACAAATCACAAGCAACATTATCAATCTCCATTAATAATTTTAGTACTATTGTTTTTTGGTCCCATAATAAATATAAAATAAATAATAATAAACTCAAACTATCTATTTAATATTTATATACATTATCATCATTCACCACCCTTCACTCACACACACTTCGATGGAATCATAAAAACAAAATCTAGAATTTCCTTAAACAAATCAAAACCAAAAACACACAATTTTTCCTCTGTTCTGTTCTGTTTTTCCTCTGTAACAGCATTCAATGGAACGTGCAAGAAGACTCGCAAACCGTGCAACTCTGAAACGTCTTCTTTCAGAGGCAAAACAAAATCGTACGAATGAATCAACAACAACAATAACAACACCTCTTCCATTTTCATCTTCATCAAGATATGTTTCCTCTGTTTCAAACTCTGTTTTCAGAAACAGAGGATCCAACGTTTTTGGAAAAAACAACAATGTTTCACGTGGTGTTGGTGGATTTCACGGTGCTGGGTCTTCAACACAATCTCGATCCATCACTGTTGAAGCTTTGAAACCAAGTGATACATTCGCAAGACGCCATAACTCAGCTACACCAGAAGAACAAACAAAAATGGCTGAATCATGTGGTTTTGATCATCTTGATTCACTTGTTGATGCAACAGTTCCTAAATCAATCCGTTTGAAGGAAATGAAGTTTAACAAGTTTGATGAAGGGTTAACAGAAGGTCAAATGATTGAACACATGAAAGATTTAGCTTCAAAGAATAAGGTTTTCAAATCTTTCATTGGTATGGGATACTATAACACACATGTTCCACCAGTGATCTTGAGGAATATTTTGGAGAATCCTGCTTGGTATACTCAGTATACACCTTATCAAGCTGAGATTTCGCAAGGTCGTCTTGAATCGTTGTTGAATTTTCAAACCTTGATTACTGATCTCACTGGTTTACCTATGTCAAATGCTTCATTGCTTGATGAAGGTACTGCTGCAGCTGAAGCAATGTCTATGTGT
The DNA here is from genome assembly GCA_958299785.1 of Medicago lupulina. Lineage (NCBI taxonomy): Eukaryota > Viridiplantae > Streptophyta > Magnoliopsida > Fabales > Fabaceae > Medicago > Medicago lupulina. Next base: position 53,684,132 of record OY283141.1, on the reverse strand, counting down.
AATAATATTCAAAAGGGTAAGAAGAAGACTTTTATTATTGCTAGTAATTGTCATCCACAGACTATTGATATATGTAAGACAAGAGCTGATGGATTTGAGCTTAAGGTTGTGGTGAAAGATCTTAAGGATATTGATTACAAATCTGGTGATGTTTGTGGTGTTCTTGTTCAGTATCCTGGTACTGAAGGTGAGGTTTTGGATTATGGTGAGTTTATTAAGAAGGCTCATGCTAATGAGGTTAAAGTTGTTATGGCAAGTGATCTATTGGCATTGACTGTGTTGAAGCCTCCTGGTGAGTTTGGAGCTGATATTGTTGTTGGTTCAGCTCAGAGATTTGGTGTTCCAATGGGTTATGGTGGTCCTCATGCTGCTTTCTTGGCTACTTCACAAGAGTATAAGAGGATGATGCCTGGAAGAATCATTGGTGTTAGTGTTGATTCTTCTGGAAAGCCAGCTTTGAGGATGGCTATGCAAACTAGGGAGCAGCATATCCGTAGGGATAAGGCTACTAGCAACATTTGCACCGCTCAGGTAACTTAGCTTATTTGGTTCAATCAATTTCTAATTATATGTGTGTATGTACGGGCGTGCGTGTATGTGTGTGTGTGTATCTATGTATGTATATGATAGGCTTTAAATCACTTTTGTGGCCGCGTCACACAATTTTAAACAATAGAGAATTGCATTTGTGTTGCAATCATTTGATGTTGCGACCCAGATTGTAGTCACAGACCTTTTGAAACCCCTTTTGTGTAGAAATACACCTTGTGTGTCCAATTGGATCCTCGACTGAGATTAGTCGATACTAAACAGCGGTGGATACTTTGTACTTGTAACATGGTTATAAAAAATGATACTTTGACTATCTTGTTCAGGATGTATTCACCTTTAAATTGTTGAAGCAATGTTTGATATTTGCATGAGTGAATTAGTTGAGGATTTTATTTGATTCTGGTTGGTTTTGTTTAGGCACTGCTTGCAAACATGGCTGCCATGTATGCTGTATATCATGGACCTGAAGGCCTTAAAGCTATTGCACAAAGGGTTCATGGTCTTGCCGGGGTATTTGCTTTGGGACTAAAGAAACTTGGAACAGTGGAAGTTCAGGATATTGGCTTCTTTGATACTGTGAAGGTTAAGACTTCAAATGCCAAAGCAATTGCAGATGCTGCTGTCAAAAGTGAAATCAATTTGAGAGTTGTAGATGGAAACACTGTAAGTGGTTTTTTTCTTCTCTTTTTTTCTTTCTTGTTGTACCAAATCAGTTTGAGTGGTTTTACATGTCTTTGGATTATGATGGAGCTTGTTTTCATTTCAGATCACTGCTGCTTTTGATGAAACAACTACATTAGAGGATGTTGATAAGCTTTTCAAAGTTTTTGCTGGTGGCAAGCCTGTAAGTTTTAATCCTAAATTGGCTCCGTTTGGTAAAAATTAAAGGATGATGGATAAATTAATTGATATCGGATGGCTGGCCCATGTGTAAGGTAACTAAAGCCATCACTTTGAGCCTACCAACAAAAAATTATTTTCAATAGATTTTCTAAGTAAAAAGGCCTCATCTACTGAGAAAAAGGGCCCCATATCTTAAGACTGCTTTAGGCCTCACTTTTGAAGATTATTGGGCCGGCCCTCAGCCGATAGAGAATGGACCAACATATTGAATTTGAAATATATTTTATAAAATTAGTAGTTGAATTGGCTGATAGATTTAAATAACAACTTTTTTTGCAAGTTTATACGCTATCAGCTAGCTGTTTGACCTCGCCAAACATAGCCATTGTATATCCTTTTTCACAATTATCAATTGTATCATCACTCCATCTAAACTTTTATTTTTACACAGGTCCCATTCACAGCTGCATCTCTTGCAACAGAATTTCAGAATGCAATTCCTTCTGGATTAGTTAGGGAGACTCCTTATTTGACACACCCTATCTTTAACACGTATGTATTCCTTTTCACAAAATTTCAATTCATGTGGTTGAATTTTGGAAGAAGATTACAATTTTATTTTATCTTATTTTATTTAATCTTTATAGGTACCAAACTGAGCATGAATTGTTGAGATACATTCATAGGCTACAATCAAAAGATCTCTCACTTTGCCACAGTATGATCCCACTTGGATCCTGTACAATGAAGCTGAATGCAACAACTGAAATGATGCCTGTGACATGGCCTAGCTTTACTGATATTCACCCTTTTGCACCAACTGAACAGGCTCAAGGTTATCAGGTACTCCCTCCGTCTCATATTAACTGTCTGTTAAGGTAATTCATGCATCTTAAGAAAAAGTTTACCTATAGTAATTTGTGAAGCAAAGTAATGTGTTATGACTATAATATTATTGTACTCATTTATGATCAAGCATCCTATATTTGCAACTATTTTGATAAATTAGAGTAATATTGGACAAAAGTAATAATTCTAAACTGACAAATAATGTGAGACAAACAATATTCCAAATTTGACACTTTGATATGTGACGGAGGAAGTAGTAGGATGGTTAAATAACCATACAAAAATAATGATAGAAATATATTCTTATATATGTTGCGATGCCTTAAAATATGCGATAGAACTGTGTTTTCTGTGTCTTAACAAGCAAATTTGGTTCCAGGAAATGTTCGACAATTTGGGTGACCTGTTGTGTACCATCACTGGATTTGATTCCTTCTCTTTGCAACCAAATGCTGGTGCTGCTGGAGAATATGCTGGACTCATGGTTATTCGTGCATATCATATGGTATGGTACTAACTTGGATAGTTATGAATAACTTTGTTGAACTTTTATGGACAATATTTATCATGCATCTATTGTTCTTCTGATTGGATTTAATTCATATATACTGTCAGTCTAAAGATTTTTTACACGGTCAAATCAATCAATCACATTTGCCATTGTGATTAACGCTTGACTTTTATTATAACTACTTTAAAAGGTCACATGTATGATTAACGCTTGATAGTGTAAAACATTTTAAATTGATAATGTATCAAAATTAAACTCCTGATTTGCAAGCTATTACATATTTTCAGTTATTTTGTTTTAATTAAACATTACATTTTCATTTCATATAATAATAGGTAGCCTCAATGTGTTGTTTTCTCTTGCTACATATCTAGAAGAGATGCAATGATTTTCCTACATTATTGCCTTGGATTAATTTTTATAAATGCCTATGATGTTTCTTACTTCTTTTGGCTATGTGAAACTGTAGTCAAGAGGTGACCACCACCGCAATGTCTGCATTATACCAGTCTCAGCACATGGTACAAATCCTGCTAGCGCTGCTATGTGTGGAATGAAAATTGTCACCATAGGAACTGATGCCAAGGGAAACATTAACATTGAAGAGTTGAAGAAGGCTGCAGAAAAACATAAGGACAACTTATCTGCATTTATGGTACAATTGGCTTCTTCTAGACTCTTATACTATTGTTTGTATATCAGCGAATTAAGAGTGTTGTGAAACATGGGAGTTTGTTTATATTTATTTGGTTTTGATTTAAATTGTAGGTTACATATCCTTCAACTCACGGTGTTTATGAAGAAGGTATTGATGATATTTGCAAGATCATCCATGATAATGGAGGCCAAGTGTACATGGATGGTGCCAACATGAATGCACAGGTTTGTTTTTCTATTCACACCTTTATGTTAATGTCCTTTGTGTTAGGCCAAGATTCTGGAAAGGATAGTTCTTAGGGTAGATACTAGTTCAGGATGATATTATGAAAGAAATATAGCTCAAGAAACAAATTTCTCTCTTTTATTTTGGTTCAAGTCCTCCGGTTCGTAGAGGAAAGAGACTGGTAATCTTGAATTAAGCTGCGAGGTAAGTCAAATTTGGCCAATGATTCTTTCAGACAGGAATCAAACTCGGGTACTTCTGATCAACTCGGCCTTAACTGAAGCTCGTTATTTGCTTGATAGAATGATAGTGCAAAACTGATGCTTTTGTTTATTTAGTTATCATACTGTATTGACACTTGGTTGATGTTTACAGGTGGGACTTACAAGCCCAGGTTGGATTGGAGCTGATGTTTGCCATCTCAATCTCCACAAGACATTTTGCATTCCTCATGGAGGAGGTGGCCCTGGCATGGGTCCTATTGGTGTAAAGAAACACTTGGCACCATTTTTACCCTCACACCCTGTGGTGAGTACTTTTTACCAGTTCTGAATGACAATATTTATAGTATTAGTGGATTGACCCGTGCGAGGCGATTGAAGAAAGAACATGGATTAACTTTTCTTATATTTAAATTATCTGTTGCTATAATGAAGGTGCCAACTGGTGGAATTCCTGCCCCTGAAAATGCTCAACCACTTGGTAGTATCTCAGCTGCACCTTGGGGATCAGCACTTATATTGCCTATCTCTTACACATACATAGCCATGATGGGTTCCAAAGGACTCACTGATGCATCAAAGATAGCCATTTTGAATGCAAACTACATGGCGAAACGATTGGAGGTTTGAGCTTTGACATAAATTACGTTTATTTTCTTTTCTTGTTAGTATCATATATGATGAACCTTGGTTTTTACTCGTATACTTTGACTTCTATAGAGTTATTACCCGGTTCTTTTCCGTGGAGTCAACGGAACATGTGCTCATGAGTTCATTATTGACTTAAGAGGCTTTAAGGTTAGACCATTTGATCATTGTAGTTGTTTTTTGTCTATCAAATATATAATTATTCAAACTATGATTAACTGTAAGATATTTCCATTGTAGAATACTGCTGGGATAGAGCCTGAAGATGTTGCGAAGCGTCTCATGGACTATGGATTTCATGGACCAACAATGTCATGGCCTGTGCCTGGGACACTCATGATTGAGCCTACTGAAAGTGAAAGCAAGGTATTTATATATGGACCTTCCTAGGAAGAAAAAATATTATCCTTCTTTGTGTCTCTTTTGCTTTGCAATTTATCTTGTGTAATTTCTTCTCTGATTCAACTAAACATTGTTGCAGGCTGAGTTGGATAGGTTTTGTGATGCTCTCATTTCCATTAGAAAAGAAATTGCTGAGATTGAGAAAGGAAATGCTGACGTTCACAACAATGTTCTTAAGGTAAAAATAAAATAAAAATTAGTTTAATATAAGGAACTGTTCTTCACTTCAACGATATTAATAAGAAGAAAACAACTTGTTTTAGGGCTTGTTTGGATTTACTTATTTGAGCTTATCTTCTAGCATAAGCATTTATTAGACTATTTGGAAGAGCTTATGACATTTCATAAATTGTTTTTAGCTTATTTCAAAAGTTCATCATGATAGCTTATGAGAACAGTTTATAGCTTATGTGAAAACAGTATGACTTTATATTATCTTTTGTTATAGAAATAGTTTATACTTAGAGCATTTATATGATAAGTGATTATGCTATAAGCGCATAATTAAGCTATTGATCCAAACAAGGCCTTAATAGTGTACAAAATGTTGTGCAGGGAGCTCCTCATCCACCATCACTGCTCATGGCTGATGCATGGACAAAGCCATATTCCAGGGAATATGCAGCCTTCCCTGCTCCATGGCTCCGTGTTGCAAAGTTCTGGCCTACCAATGGTAAACATGTTGTTTATATAATATATAATTATGTTTCCTTTGACATTGTTCTCATAGCTAACCTACCTATCATCCCTTGGTGGATGTGTGTTTGAGTAAAATAGCTTGATTAAGTGCTTACTCAATAAGCTATTCTAGGGAGTTTAATTAAACGCGTATTCATAAACTGACATTGATTTTTTTTTTTTTTTTTACAATAAGCCAAAAAACACTTTATGGACTTGCAGTAAGTTATTCTTAAAAAATTAGAAGTGTATCCAAACACTAACATTAGTATGTATGTCATGACATAAGTCCAAATAATCATTCCAAACGCCCTCATAGCGCCCTCATTCACTATATGTAAAGCTATGATATGTAGTTCATAAAACAATGGTGTGGATAAAAAACTGTCAGAATAGCAATGTTCTAAAGTAAGAAGACGAACACACAAGAACGCAATGATTGGTCAGTGGTCACAGTGTTCGGACAATTGTGCCCATGTCTCTGACAGCAGAGTGACCACTGACCTGCTGTACTATTCTGTTATGCAATGAATTAGGGTCACAGAGTAAAAAGTTTTGTTTAAATAATATGGTCGCTTGAGCCTCTGTCTACTTATCGGCAAATATGAACCATACTCAACAAAAACCTATATATTTCAAAGATTTTCTACTGTTTTTATTCATGCACCCCACCTCCATTTTGGCCCCTATCAAACACAATCCTTTTTAGTTTTCCATAGCACAACTGAATACTACCAGTAGGGGCTTATCATCATAGTAATATATAGTTTATTCAAGTTTGTAGGCCATAGGGGCTTATTATTATAATTATAGCTTGTGTTTGACTGCCTGTAATGGTTATGCACTAATTCTTGACCTGCATAATTTTGTTTGACTAATGCATAGACTAATAATTTAATGTCTTTTCTTTATATCAGGACGTGTTGATAATGTGTACGGTGACCGCAACCTGATCTGCACCCTTCTCCCAGCATCACAGGCTGTTGAAGAACCAGCTGCTGCCACAGCATAATAGTGTTATTCCATTGTTACCTATTTTAATTTCCAGTTGTACATAAAATCTTCCTATTCATCATACAGTCACTGCAGCTATTAACTTTTTCTTCCTCCTATGATAATGATGATAATCCACTGCTCTTCTTAAGTTTCATGTCATGAAACTGTTTCATCCGACCACAACTCGTATCCCTCTCACCAATTATACAAAAAAAAAAAAAAAAAAAGCAAAAAAAAGTATGATTGCTGCTGCTGCTATTTGAATTTTAGGAATGTATTTTACGCCTATATATCATAAAAATGTCAAAAATGAATTTCATTTCTTGTAAATTAAGTAGCATCTAAAACAATAAAAATCTCAGCAATAGTTACTTTTAAGAAAGAATGCACATGCTAATTAGCTTTGTATTAGAAGTCCTTACTCCTTCGTCTAAGTGTACCCTCGTGGAGGTTCTGGTTCTGTTTCGGTGGACATTACTGCCTCTTGGTTAGATGATCGAGCTGGGTGTGGTGGTCTTCTCCCTAATGCGAAAGGGCGGTGGATTTGTAGTTTTGCGAAGCCACTTGCTATACCAGCACATATATTGCATAATTGTGGAGAGCCGTGGTAGCATTGCTACTTGCAAAAACTAGTAAATTTTTAAAGGTTGAGCTTCACTTGGACTCGCTTTTTGTGATTCGGGGATTGTAAGGGGAAAAATGCCTGGAGTGGAGTGTCCGGGGGTGGAGTTTATTAAGAAGGTTCAAGCTTGACGAATTTGCTTTGGTCATGTGTCTTGGAAAGCCAATAAAGTTACTGGTGGTTTAACTATGTTAGGGTGTTTCTTAGTTGATGGAGTAGCCATATTCTCCAGTTAGGAAGATGCTATGTTGATGTTTTAGGAGTCTATGTTCTTCATGTTTTTTCTGTTTAATTTAGTTTCTTGAACTTCAACCGCTACCTTTATAAAAAATAAATAAATGATGATTCAGACATCTGAAATCTTTTGATTCTCACATAAGAACCTAATCTATAATATTAAACTTACTGAAGAACAGTTCCCCACCATGGTTATCATACCAAACTCCTCCGATGTTTGCATAAACTAGAGCCATATGGAGCCAAGAAATCATCAACCGGTGATTCTTTATTTATGTTTTTCTTTTCATATTCAATCGTACAATATAATAAAGTAAGGTTGGTTCTTTGACAATTTGGACATTTGTCAGCTAATGAGAGTGCTTGCTATTTTAAAAGTTGTTATTAGTAGTAATGTTTCCTAAATTGTTTTTTAATTTAAAAAACTTTTAATTGTATTTTTAACTATTGTTGTAATACTTATCGAACAAATTGCAAGAGCTATTTTCAATGCACCGAGCTTTAAATGTTAAACAAAGGAAATATTTAAGGCACTGTAACTCAAATTAGAGCTATTTTCCAAGTAATTAAGGCACTGTAACTCATATTGAATTCATATAAACTAATTAAATATTTAATTAATTATCAAATTAGAGATTTAATAATCTTATTATTTAATTTGATCACTAATCAATTAAGGTTCACAATTGATAAATAGTTAATATAATTATTATTATGATATTTGTCCACGTAATGATACTTGAATGAGTTTAAACTCACACAACATTAGTAGACATGCCAAAAAACTAATTATAAGACACGCACAATTTATCTTTATTCGTAAATTAAAAGACAAAATATCTCCATGAGCTTAGCTCAATTGGTAGGGATATTGTATATTATATGCAGGGGCCGAGGTTCGAACCCCGGACACTCCACTTCTCCACAATTAAATTGTGTGAGCTCTAACTACTAGGCTACTAGACCAACAAAAAAAACAAAATTAATATACCAGGCGCACCATTTTTTTTTTAAGTTAAATTAGTCCACCCAAATTAGCACCGAAAAAAATCAAACCTGAGACATTTAGGAGGAGCACACTCTCAGATTCCAAGTCAATACCACAAGACTAACCCAAGTGGGTTAACAAGCGCACTATTAATCCACAATCTTTTGATTGCTAAGAATTAATTGCAAGCATTACTCTCGACAAACATTGGTAATAAGTCCTTCCGGATAATAGGTGTCTTTTGACATCCTCATTATCCACATGAAGAACAAAAAACATTAAGAATTACCACATATTTATCATCATAACTTGTAAATTATATGACCAAAACAAGATATTAAGCGCACCATTAATCCACAATCTTTGGATTGCTAAAAATTAACTGCAAACAATAATTTCAATGCAATGATCAAATAGGGTAATAAGTTATGTCAGACAATGAGTGTCTTTTGACATCTTCATTATCCACGTGGATAAAACTTAAAAAAGTAGGAAGTTCAATAGCCATACATATTGTTCATAAAAATGAAAAAGTACAACGCAACAAACCGTTCGTTAATTTTCAACATGCTACCTATCAAGTACTATCTATTTACTTTTACTTATGGTGGAAACATTAGACAAGAAAAAGGTAGTTGAAACTTATGTTTATGACACGATATACAAGGTTAGGGTTGTCTTGTTTTTCTTTGTTTATTTATCATTGAAGTATTTGATTATTAACTAATTTCTAGTTATCATTCAGCTTAATGACAAATACCAAGAGTTTGTCATTGTTTCAGAGAGGGCTAAATTAATCACCAAACTTGAGGAGGTTGAAGGTTGGTTACGCGAGGATAGTGAAGACAAAATCAAAGTTGATAAAAAAATGTTTAACCAACAATTATTTCATACAGATAATATTCACAATTTATTCACAAATAATTGAAGGTTCATTGTACCTCCTAAATAAATATCAACATTATATTAATGTTGATATTTTGAATCTATCCAATGAGATAAATAATGTCTAACCAACAATTATTTCATATAGATAAGTAAAGTTTGATCATTTAAATGTTAACCTATCTATGTTAACTTTGTTTTCTTTTTAATTATTTGAACTTAATCTTTTTCGATATATTTTTAAAATTTCTCTTTTTCACAGTTTGATAAATTATTGATGTATGTTTTTTTAGTGGCAAATGTTATAACAAAAACAAAATCATATTAGTACAAGAAGTATTCTAAAAGTTGCATACAAAATAAAACAAAAGAAAATGAGAAAATAGTTGCAACAACAATCACTACTCATTAGTGACAACCAACTAGCGGACTAACCCCAAAACCAAAACAAATTGCAACGCCTTTATACTAAGGGAAGAAACAATGAAAGTCATAGCCACGGAGTGGTAAAGAAAAATCATTCTTACCGATAAATTGCTACTAGCCCCAAGAGAGTATAGGTTCCACTAATCTTATATAGTGCACACATGAATTACCAAAATTCTTAATAAAAACCCACTTTCATTATGATAGTTTGATCGTCTCTACCGGTTGTTCTACAATCACAGTCTTTCCGTATAAGATTAGATCATTACGAATATTTTAAACTATAACCCAAAAATAAAGATTAGATTGATGTTAAGGAAATTCGTTTGTAATCATATGTAATTGGATAATCGTTTATATATATATATATATATATATATATATATATATATATATATATATATATATATATTGTCAATTATAATGTTCTTTCAAACGATTTTTATTTTGAAAATTTAGTTTTTCTTTGCTATTTTTGAAAGGAAAGAAAATATTGTGTTCGTGTGAAAGCTTATGTTTGTGTCGTTTTTTTTAACAATATCGACATCATTTGTTGAGAAAAGTTGTGCTAATTATAGGTTATAGTGAATAAATGTACTAACAATGCTTATGTATTTTTTTCTCTCTTCAAAATGTCGTTCCTTTGGGTTCAGTGCTCACCAACGAGACCAGATATGAATTGTATAATTACGTTTTGTTCGTCTATCATATCCTTAATCAGTTTGTGGTAGTTATTGACAAAAAAACATGACAAATTATGTTTTACCCATGGTTTTCTTACAAGTTTTTTTTTTTTTGAATACTATTACTTTACAAGTTTTTCTTAGTACAAGTATTTATTTACAAGTTAGACAACTTTTTTTGGCATTCAAATCCAATTTTCAAGTTTTAAGACTCGTATGGGGTTAGCCATTTGAAAATTTTGTCAACAACAATCGCTATAACATGTTGATATATATCTGCAGACGTCTGTGTTCTCACATAATCAGTTGTATGTTGCAATATCAATGGTTAATTCAAAGAAAAGGTTGAAGATATTGTTAAAGAATGAAGACGATGTAGATACTAATGTAGTGTCAAATATGGTCTACAGAGAAGTATTATTTTTAAGCCAATGGGGTGCATATGAATCTGCAACACCTTGAGTAGATCAAAACTAAACAAAGGATAACAACCCGATTTTTAATATTAATTTTTTAGTATAATTGTTATTTAATATTAGTATTATTAGGTAATTGTCTTTTGATGTTTTTGATAAAAGTTGTAGTTATTGAGCGAATAGATGAATCAGTTAATTGTTGATACATAGGAGATTTTTAGAGATTAAGGGAAAATGGATATTTTTAGCAAATATGAGAGAATAGAGACGTATTAGTAAAACGAAGGTTTAAGTAAGTAAGTTGAGTAGTGTTTTAATTAGATAAATATAAGGAGGTGTAAATAGTGGAGCCGAATAGTTATAATAAAATTAGTAACCAATCTGAGGGTGTGCAAATAGTAAGCATGTTAAAAAGATTAAGTGAGAAACAAACTCTTGGTTGTTACAAATAGAGGAGGAGATTATAGAAATAGGTTACAACAGAAAAAGAGAAAAAGATAGCGGAGACAAAAGAAGAAAACTAGGGTTAAGAGGAAAGGAGGCATGAGGAGACAGCCAAGGAGAGATTCAACCGTATGAATTCATCAATTTGCAAAACATCGAGGTAAGGGGGAGAATCTTTTCACTTTAGGGTATCTTAATCTATGATGGGAGGGTTTTAATATGTTGTAACTGTATGATGTGAATTTGTATGAAAGAATGATGACGAACGAATTGAAAGATGAAGTTGAAAGTTGAGAATTGAGGAAAACTAGTTTAGGTTTTGAATTGAGTTTTTAGCCTTAAAAAGAGTGGATAATTTGTTAGGTTAATGAAGAACTAGTGTTTGAATGATAGGGTAATCATGGAGTAAAGATTAGGGTCGAGTTTGGCGAGTTTAGGGTCGAAAACGGAGTTAGAAAAAGTCCCTTAAGGCTAAATCGCAGATGTGAAATCACATAAAATCTGCAATTTCGGTAATCGAAACAAAAATAAAAACTAGGACTTTTCTGTTCAGAACTGGATTTCGGTGTCTTCATGAAAGTTGTAGCTATGAATGTTAGCTTTAATTTGGCGTTGGTTTGACCTCATTCTAAAGTCTAGAACTTCCGATATGATCAAAATACTACACAGTGGTCAACAGGGTCGTGCTCTTTTTGAATTTTGTAACCGAAAAACAAAAATAAAAACTGAGACTTTTCTGTTCATAATTAAGTTTTGATGTCTTCATGAAAGTTGTAGATATGGATGTTAGATTTCACTATCATTTGGAGGTACACTATTTAAGTATCTAGAACTCAAGATATGATGAAAATACTACACAGGGATCATCAGGGGTCAGCAGGGTCGTCCTCTTTCCCCAAACATAGGAAAAATCAATTTTTCTGCCACTTTATGTTCTGAATTAGATTTGGAAATATTCATGAAAGTTGTAGATGTGTGTGTTAGCTTTAATTACCCATTGGTTTGAGTCCATTATTCCCTCTAGAACTTGAGTTATGATTTAAACACCACGCCTGGGTCATGCTACGTTTTTTAGGAAATTTTAGCACAACCTTTTTTATGGACTCTAAAACAACTATGAAAGTGATAGTGAGTCTAAGCAAACCGTTATCGTGTCAAGTTAAAGTAAGATTCCTTAAAAGATATTTCTAATGAAGAAGTTTGCTTAGACATAAATAGGAGTGATTAGCTCAAGGTAATGACGAGTCCAAAACATGAACTCGTGAGAGTGGCTTAAGACAAATAGAAGATGGTAATGATTAAACTATATATGAAAATATGTTCCTAAACTTAATAAGCCTAAAAGAATAAGAGGATACAACTAATAAGGGATGTGTGTTCTAAACATGATATTGAAATAACGAAGATGTAAACTATATATATTTGATATATAGATACGGTGTTAATCGATGAATTAGATGTTAACGTTGAAATATGATGGGGGTATGTTGATAGTATAAATGTTATATGGCGATGATGCACTACGTAATAAATGATGTTGTGGAAGACTTGAAGGTAAGTAGAGAGAGAGTTGTACGAGGGTAATTCATGAACTAATAAAGGTGAAAATAATAATAAAACAGAGTAAAGGGTAATTGTAGAGACTGATATATAAGAAGAGAGAGAACGTAGGAAAGTTTTTAGGTTGAAGAGAAGAAGAGTCAAGGAAAGTAGTGAGGTCGAATTAGAGAGTTGATGACGACAAAGAGATTGTTAGGATGAAATATAAACAGAGATAGGAAGTTAAGTATGAAGTAACGACCTTAGGTTAAAATGAAAATGAGTGTGATCAATTTAAGAGGGTATATGATGTTGAGAGAATTGATAGGACAAAATGGAATTGGAATAAAAAGTTGTCTGTTAATTAATAAATAATGTAGGGGTATGTTAGCGATGAGACAAGATAACGAATCACTAGAGAGATAGTGACCTAAGTTAGAATGAATAAAGGATGATAAGAGTGAATGAGGTAATATGGTACAATGTTGTTTTATATAGGGAGAATAAAAGTGGTAGCTGTAACCATACTGGTGAGGTAAAAACTTAACTGAGAACGAAAAAATGGAGTTGTCGTTAGGATGAAGCACTTAGTGCACGGAGAAAGTTAATGTTGAGTATAGGTTTTAAGGACGATATAGAGTAATTATGATGTTGAGTAACGATGTAATGACTATGTTGTAAAAGGTTGAATGATGAAATAGTAACCATGTTGTATAATGTTGAATAATGACGAATGACGTACTTGTTTTATAATAACAAGTAAAATGATGAAAAGAATTATGCTGTGAAGATGATTTGTTGTTGTTGTTGATGTATTTTCTATATGTTGTTAGTGAGTCTTCATGCATCATATCATATTGCATAAAAATGACGAATGACGAATGTTGTGTGTATGTTCAGTAACATAACTTTGACATACAAATGTAGATTAGGATGTATGTATGTTCAATAACATAACTCTGACATACAAATGTTGATTAGAAACCGGTACCTGGATGCATATAGGTCTAGGAATGAAGCGCATTTGCATATGGCTAGATGTATATGATGTGTACATGATATATGTGGTATGTGTTAATGTTGATGTATTGTGAGGCTTATGTGTATTCTTTAGTTTTGAAACTGCTGAGTTATGATAATGACGATGTGTGAATGATGTTGTATAACCTGATGAAGAATTGTGAATATTTGTAATTGATGATCAAATGATGTTATGTCTATTTATATATTATTCATGTACCACAATATATGTTATGATGAATATTCTCACCCCTTTGTTGTTGTGTATTATGGTCTATGTACTCTTGGGGTACAGACACTCAGGACGAGGAGCTCTAGTGTGAGGGACGTTTAGAAGGTGGCGACGGAGATATACTTCGGTGGCTATTGTCTAATTATTTATGTAGTCGAATAATCTTGTGCTCTGATCTGTAACACTAGGGTTGAGTTCAAACGTTGAATGTTTAATTTTAGGAATATTAAGTATTTGAAATCATTATAATATTTTCCATAATGACGATTGAGAATCAAACATGTTTATTCTATGAATTATTTTTAAAGTATTTTCCGCAATCTAAAATATGATGTATTATTTATTATTCTAATGAAAGATTGATGATGTGTAACATCCTTTTTGTTTAAATTTATTTCCATTATTTATTAAATCAACATTGGGAAATAGGGTGTTACAGGGGGACATAAAATTTGACCGATTATAAAACAGAAGATAAATATCCAAAAGCGTAAAACAAAACAACCAAGACGGTATACATTAGTCACAAATCCCAATCGAGAGCAATCAACCACACATGAATGGTACTATCCAACACAACCGCGTACATGTGTCAAATTAAATTGCAAAAAATATAGGTGGGTGATATTTGAACTGGATCCAAATCTTCATTATAGTGATTGGAGTCCACTGCATACACAATAACGAATCCAAAACACCTGCAGTCTGCTACCAAATAACAGAAAACTCAAGACTATTTCTAACCATGATCATTTCTAGCCCATCAGTCCAATGTATAAGAGATGCATCAGATTAAAAAACATAATAGTAACTAAAGCAAACATACCCTCGCGGGTTTTAAGGACAACGAACCAACGAGTCAACGACCTCCAACCCCAACTAGGTTTGCTATTGGGTGGTGCTTCCATGGGGGCATCGATCAGGTCTACATAAAAGTATTCCGTAATTTATCATAACTAATGTTGTCGATACTACTTTCTAAAAATACGAATGTTATTTTGATATGATTCATGTGGATCTATTTTTACCGTATGAATTATTTAAGAATAACCTTTTCATTACGATATAAATTATGTTTGTTTTAATCATTAGTAATCTAGCAGTGTTGTTTTTACTGTGATTGTTTTTATTACCCGTGATCTAGTCTAGTAGTAATAATTAGAGTTTTGCTAACAATGCCCTGAAGACACTTTTTAATAATTCCTAATTAAGAAAATGTTTATTGAAAAGTTTAAATAGTTCAATTTTCAATGCATTAAATTCATCAATTTCTATAAAAACATACTATTTAAGGTTGTTAAAGAGTGCCTTTAAGACACTCGTTAGCATTTCCCTAATAATTAAATAGTTGTCTTTTTATGTATACATAACACGTTAATAAGATAAATGTGTGAATTCCCTCTTTCCTGTACCAACAAGAAGAAGAAAAAATGTGCAAATTTTATTTTATTTTTGACAATAATAAATGTGCAATTCTGAACAAGGAAATTTTAATTATACAAAACTAGCATTTAGATGGGTATTTGGTGTCCATTATTCCACCATACTTATTGCGCTAATGCGTATAAATCACGAACAAGTTTTTATGAAATTTTTATTAAGATTAATTTGATTTTGATAAAATTATAGGTATATGTAATATATATTTTTCACTTTCATACTATAACAAATTATACTTATATTTTTTAATGATAGCAACAATATACCAAATATTATTTAAAGAAAAACAATATAACAAATGTAATATCTTTCAATGATACTGAAGTAGCAATAAATGTCGCAAGAAATGGGGGGTTTGAATTGTGACCCTTTTAAAAATTATTCCTGAAAGTTAAGTATATATATGCTCAAGAAAATTCTTGGTTAGTATTAAGTTAGTAATAATAAAATAGTATAATACCGGGACCAGAGAAATCTGGATAGTAAATAAAAGGACTAGAAAGTTCTGGAATAAAATACTGAAATAAATAAAACAGTAAAGGACCAGAAAACTCTGGATATATAACTGTATTAAATAAAGCAGTAAAGGACCAGAGAACTCTGGATATATAACTGAAATAAATAAAACAATAAAGGACCAGAACACTCTGGATATGTAACTGAAATAAATATAATGTTAATATTTAATTAAGGACCAGAGAACTCTGGATTAATATGAAGTAGTTAAGACAATATTAATTATTAATTAAGGACCAGAGAACTCTGGAAATATATTAGTAGTTAGTTAAGGACCATAATGTTCTGAATGGTTAATTAATTATAGTGATAGTGTGTGTTTAGTGTTTAACCAAATAAAGAGAGAAGGTTGGAAGATGACACATGATATTTATCCTAGTTCACCCAATGTAGGCTACGTCTAGTCCCCACACTCTTAGTGTGAGATTTTTCCACTATAGTTTCAAGCCACCAAATCGTCCTTAGTAGCACTACAGTTCTTGATCACACCAGATCAGTCTTGTTACAATTCTTGATCACACAAGAAAAGTCCTATCTCAAACTATTAAGCCCAATAGACTTGAGATCTAAAAACAATTTATGTATATGAGAGGTTTAGGTTGTGGATCCTATTTTCTCAACACTTGTTTGAGATTATGATAAAACAAACTTAAAAGATTATGATCCAAATCTAGTGAAAGAGTAGAAGTTTGTTTGTTGTTGTAGTTGAAGAGCTTTTGAATATTTTGATAAATATTCACGTGAGAGAGAACTTGATTTAGCTTTGAGAGAGTGTGTATTCTTGTTTGTAAGCTCTTGAGAAACTAAAGTGGAGGTATGCTTGCTATTTATAGAAGCTTTGATCTTGAGGCTTCAAAGGCAAATGGCAGTTGTCTCCTCTTCACATAAAAACATCCCATGTGCGTGTGTTTTTCTTTCTTGTGGCACAAGAATGTTAGCAAATGAGACCTTTGTGAGTTGTAGAACATTCTTGACAACATTCTCTTGAGTTACAGCTGTTTCATAGTAAGCATCAAGGACAGCTGTTTCCTCCTTTCATGAAACATCTCATGTGCGTGTGTTTTTCTTTCTTGAGGCGCAAGGATGCTAAAAAATGAAAGCTTTGTGAGATGCAGAACATTCTTGAGAACGTTCTCTGAGTTACAGTTGCTTTAAAGCAAGCATACGCGTGAAGGTAGGATAGTTGTGATGTGGTGGCACTTGTCAAATCATCCTTATCTTTGTTGTACCTTCACCATACCATTCTTGAGAACATTCTTCTTTGTTGTACCTTCATTCTTGAGAACATTCTTCTTGTTATAAGCTTTAGCTTTTTTTCTTCTTTCTTTAAGACTCACGTGAGTCTTTGGCCTTTTGTTACTGATTATTCCTTTTGTTGCAAAGCTTTCCCATGACATAGATTGCTTCCCTTTTAGTGACATTCTTCAAGGGTATCTTTTTATTCTTGCTTTCAATGATTCAAGTGTTGTAGCATAAAGTGTTTGTGTGTCCTTTTGCTCTTTTGCTTTGATGAAATTATTATGCAAGCTTAGAATGTTCTTCTCTTTAACAACAACATTCTCCATGAAACATTTCTCACAACACATATTAGTAGATAACAAGTTAACACTATAGAATGTTTGTGATCTTTAAAACATCAAAATAAAGGATTTTGTTTTCAACAGATACATCACTGACATCATGAAAATCATGATACTTCCTACAATGATACACGTAATCATGATCAACCAAAGACTTCAAGAGATGTTGCATGTCGTTCCCCGTACCCATAATGGACCGCCTATACCTGTGACATGCATTAGAAACGTGTTTGATAGTAGTTGAAGCTGTATTGTTCCTCTTCTGTGAGTTAGTAAGCATTTGCCTCGGAGGAACGTTTGACTCCACCATCTCATGAAGGTGCACACGTTCATTTGGGTTTAGACGACCGACAGTTTTATGACCTTTCAACACATCTGTCATGTCATGGTTGTGTCTACCATCACCAACTTTGAGGCTCCAATCACCAGCAGTCAACAAATAACCTCTCAGTTGAAAAGGACACTCACATTTAACCGAACCAGCTATATGGTGCCGAGTCTTTCTCTTGTACTCGGTGTATGAACCTCCCCTTTCACATATCAAAGTAACAAATGCGCTTCTTCCATTGCCACCATTATCGGATTTACCAATAACAGTGGAAAAACCGAGCTTCAATCCTTGCTTTCTCACGAACCCACTCCAACAAATCATTCAATGTTGCAAACTTTTGTCTAGTGGTAAAATGTTCTCGCTGATCAATACAAACAACAACATCTGGAGGTACAACATGAGGAATAGGAGGAGCATCTTCTACTTTTGCATGACATTTCCGGAATCATGCACATCTTAAAGTAAAAAACGGGCAACACAATAGAAGGTTCAATCTCAGATGGATCATCATTTGGGGCATCAACAGGAACAACCATAACTGACAATTGTGCGAAGTAGAGTCAAAAAATGAACACAGTTTATGTACTGGTGTTGTTCGGATTATATAATCCGAATTGCATGAATTAATACAGTCCAAATTTTATTTTCCGTAATGCTTTAGTACAGATCATATGACGTGATAAAAAAAGAAAGTGCCTAAAAATCGAATGAGGGAAGGTTTATATACACATTACCTTTGCATTCAGACGGAAATGATGATGTTATTCCTTCTTGATGGCCATATTGCAGCTCCAAATCAGTTTTTCGCTCAAAATGGTGTGTTTCTAGGAGGTATGGAGAGTGTTTGTGATAAAGATGGTGAGCTTCAACTAGGTTATGGGGAAGTATATATAACCTAACAGTTCAGATTTCGTTTTTCGAAAGAAAAAAAAAACGACACTTTTTCCCGCTCAGTTCAAATACAGGGTGTTTGGATTTCATATTTCAGAAGACATATATTGTCGGGATTACGAACTCTAAATATCCTTCCACCCTGATCAATTCCAAGTTTCAAAAAAAAAAACATGGTGCAACATGATTTTTGATCATTTCGGATTTGAATTATATAATCCAAACAAAAGATATTTGGTTCAAACACACAGGACTCGCGAGAAGACAGCAGGGTGAAAAAAGTAATAGTAAAAAAAAAAAACTAACCAACTTGATAAAAAAATTTTAATAAACAAAATATAAAATTTGATTACAGGTAAAAAAGACAAAAGAGAAAAACACATTTTCGACAAAAAATCAAAACCCTCGTTTGCATCAGAAACCAGCTGCAGTTGGCACTGAGCTCAATTGGCTGGAAAACGCCGCCGGATTGGTTAGTTACAGGGAGCAATTCCCACCTCCAGAACCGCCGACAAACTCTTCCAGGTTTTCCTTTTTCTCTTTTTCCCATTTCCTATATCTATATAATCGCGTTTCAGAAAAAGCTCTTACCTCACACCGCGATTACCAACTTATCGAATTAATTTTTAACTGCTTATTGACTCTAGCTATATATATGTATGTTTGAAGGTGAAACCGTGAAAGCAGAAAAAGATGAAAACGATTACAGGACATTGTGAATCATCTGGAGAGATTTCGCTTTCAAAAGCTTCCAAAATTCTCTCCAAATTTGTCTCTGCTGACAACGGTGCTTCTCATGTCATCAATGCTTATCTGCTCCGCGCTTCTATGGCTTTCAATGAGCTTAATCAGCTTCATAAGGAGCTTAAACCGGCGCAGTCTCATAGGAAGAATCGTCGAAGCCACACAACAGATGATAGTGGGAGACTGGGCGAAAGTTCTGTTCGGAGTGATGTTAAACTTGGTCGAGAAGTTGTTGGTTCTGTCGTGGGTGGAAGTGAGAAGCGTGATAAGAAAGATGGAAAGAAGAAACTTGAATTTGGAGATAGCCTAAAGAAGAATGGAAGTGAGTTAGGTCAGGGCGATGAAGGAAGAACGGAGGGGAGGAAGCAAAAGAGCGAGAAGAAGAATAAGAAGAAGGAAAAGAGTGTTGAAGGTGAGAATGTGAAGGTTGAAAGTGGAGGGATAGTTCCTCCTCAGGAGTTAGAAATTAGGTCGAAAAAGAGAAATGAAGTGGGGAGTGAAAAGGAGAAGAATTTAGAGGTTGAGAATGCGAAGGGACGAGAACAAGAGAAAGAAGTGGACAAAAAACTAAGTAATGGTGTGAAGAGTGAAAATGGAGGGCTAGTTGGTTCTCAAGATGTAGAAATTAGGTCGAAAAAGAAGCATGAAGCTGGGAGTGAGAATAAATTAAATGCTGGAGAGGGAAAGACGGAGCAAAGGAAGAAGAGGAAGAATGAAGACGCGGAAGAGAGATCTGGGGAGAAGTCTAAGAAGAAAATGAAAAGGAAACACGAGGGTTAAGCTTAAATTTAGGTCGTTATTAAATTTGCTTGATAGCCGACCCCACTTAGTGGGATAAGGCTTGGTTGTTGTTGTAGTTGTTAAATCTTTTTCAATTTTGATCAGGAATTTTCACTTGCAAGGTTGCTTACATTGTGGCATCACTTTTTGTACTATCATAGAACATCAGAGGAATTTGCTTATTGATTCCTCTATTACACTGTTTTTTTCATACTATGGTTATGCTTAAATTTACGTGTTTACTAGATTCACTTGATAGCTGTTAAATCGTTTTGGAAATTGATGGCAAATTTTCACTTGTAAGGTTGCTTACAATGTGGCGTCACTTTATGTATTGTCATATAACATCAGAGGAATTGACTTATTGACTTCTTTCCTATATTTTGTTTTTGTGAATGCTTCTTTTTAGTCTTACAACTGTTACTGCAATGAGATGCAATGTTAAGTTACGGAATCAGCCAAGGAGGAAGTCATAAATAACATTCATTTCTTTACCAATTTTTGTGTGTTCCTAGTGTCATATACGATGAACCTTGTTTTTCACTCATACTTTAAATTCTCAAGTTATTAGTTATTCCCCAATTCTTTTCCACGGAGTCAATGAAACAGTTGCTCATGAATTCATTGTTGACTTAAGATGCTTTAAGGTTAGACCATTTATTTGATGATTGAAGTTATTTTTCTTTCAATTAATCATATAATTATTCAAGATGTGAATTGTGATTAATTGTAATCAATTTCCAATGCAGAATACTGCCGGGATAGAGCCTGAAGATGTTGTGAAACGTCTCATGGATAATGGATTTCACGGACCAATGGCATAGCTTGTGCCTGGTACACTCATGATTGAGCCCACTGAAAGTGAAAGCAAGGTATGCATATATATGGACCTGCCTAGGAAGAAGAAAAAAAGTTATCCTTGTTTGTGTTTCTTTTGCTCTGCAATTTCTCGAGTAACTTCTCAGATTCAACCATTGCCTGCATAACTTCAATGTATGCTCATTGACTAACTCATCTGAGGTTTTAACTTGGGCTTTGATCTTTGTTTGTGCACTCTGCCCAAAGGCAAATGTACTATTATATTTACCTTACTTTGATAGTTTGTTTATTTTTAGCTTTATCTTCTCTTATAATATATTTTAATGCATTCATGTCTTGTCTCGACAGTGAATTTCTTCATAAATAGTTGTTCTGTTTCCGTCGAGATCTTGAACGGGTGAAACTATAAAAAGTGGAAGTAAGGTTTGGTGTTTTCTCTAGAAATTGCTGGTTTAGATATAGGATTGCGTGACGATAAGCATGCGATTCATTATGAGAGCACGCCTGAACAGAAAGAACATTTGGCTGAGTGGGAGAGGGTATACTTGTAACACTTGATTTGGATCTGTTTGGATAAATAATTTAATTATTAAATGTTTTTTTCTGTTCAGGCGTGCTCACTGAATTAACAACATACTTATCCTCACGCAATCCTATATCTAAATCAACAATTCCTAGAGAAAACTCTAAATCTTGTTTTGACTTTTTAAAGTTTGACCGCTCAAGATCTTGATGAAAACAGAACCATTATTTATGAAGAAATTTACTATTGAGACAAAACTTGAATGCATTACAATAAATTATAAGACAGGATATAGCTCAAAATAAACAAGTTATCACAATATGGCCGGTATAATAGTACATATACATTCACCTTCTGGCAAAATGCACAAACTAAGGTCAAAGCCTAAGTCAAAACCTTATATGAGTAAATGAACATACATTGAAGATGGGAAATCGTCACCTTTAGGCAGGCAAATTTCTCAGTTTAATACAATATCCATATACAGTTGTTAGCTTATTTACATAAGCTCTCCAGGATAGCCTATTGCTTATGTGAAAACAGTTCGTCTTTGTTTTACCTTTTGTTATTGAAATAACTTATACATAAGTACTTATATGATAAGCACAAAATCAAGCTATTTATTCAAACATACCTTTAGTAGACAGTATAGAGTAAACAACTGGCTGCTTTTTTGTTAACAAATCAACTTATTTCATGCACTTATGAGTGATTATCTAAAATGTTGAGCAGAGAGCCCCTCAACTGCCACCACTGCTCGTGGGCTCATGGCTGATGCATGGACAAAACCATAATCCAGGGAGTTTGCAGCCTTCCCTGCTTTATGGTCCGTGTTGCATAGTTTTGGCCTACCACAGGTAATCATGTTGGTTATATAATTATATGTTTCATTTGACATTCATCTCATAGTGAACCTACCTGTCATCCCTTGATGGATTTGTGTTTGAGTAAAATAACTTGATTAAGTGCTTACTCAATAATTCTAGGAAGTTTAACTGAATGCATATTTATAAGTTGTTCTACGGAGTTTATTTTAATAAGCTGAAAAACTGTTTATAGATTTGTTATAAGTTATTCTTAGAAAGTTAGAATTGTATTCAAACACTACCTGTCATCCCTTGATGGATTTGTGTTTGAGTAAAATAACTTGATAAAGTGCTTACTCAATAATTCTAGGAAGTTTAACTGAATGCATATTCATAAGTTGTTCTTCGGAGTTTATTTTAATAAGCTGAAAAACTGTTTATAGATTTGTTATAAGTTATTCTTAGAAAGTTAGAATTGTATTCAAACACTAATATAAGTGTGTATGTCATGACATCATAAGTCCAAATAAACAATGGGTTATATCAGTTCGTAAACAATGGGTTATATAGGGGTCATTTACTTCTGGTGTTTCCTGTTTCCATTTCTACTGATAAAATAAACCTTAGAGAAGGCATTAGGAAAGTTGTTGAAAATGCATTTTTGAGAATTCAGTTTATAATGTTTCCAAAAATGTATTCTCTTCAGTTAGCTTTCATCTTCTCTATGTCACAATTAAAAAGAAACCTTCATAACAAAGGTCATTACAGCCACCCAACATACAAGTAAAAATTGAATATGTTGTTAGAAAGTAAACAGATCCTATATATTTCAAAGATATTCAGCAGTTTTTATTGATGTATCCCACCTCCATTTTGGCCCCTGTCAAACACAATCATTTTTTCTTTGCCATAGCACAACTGAACAATATCAATAATTTATGTTTATAAGCCATATGTGTGTGCTCATTATTATAGTAATATATAGATATAGCTTGTGGTTGACTACCTGTAATGCTTATGCACTAATTTTTTGCGCATAATTTTATTTGACCAATGCATAGACTAATTACCATAATGTAAACTTGGTTTTGTCTATCAGGACAGTGACCGCAACCTGATTTGCACCCTTCTCCCAACATCAAGGGCCGTTGAAGAACAAGCTGCTGCCACAGCAACGTTATTCCATCGTCGCCTATTTTCATTTCCAGTTGTACATAAACTCTATTAACTTTTGATTCCTCCTATGAACCTGATGATAATCCACCGCTCTTATTTTTCGTTCATCCTAGGCATATCCCTCTTCTCCACCTAATAAAAGTCGGAAGGCAAGAATGAAAGATCTTCCTATAGAGGGTGGGTTCCTTGTGTTATTTTCGTTTAGTTTAGTTTCTTGGACTTGACCCCCTTTTGTCAACCAAGGAAAAAGAATTCCAACATATCCCTCTATTAGTTTTGTTTCTCACATAAGAGTCTAATTTATTCTTGAGATGCTTAAATGTGTGCGACAATTCCCACACAATGACTAAAAGAACATGTTTATATCAAAGAGCCATTGTTTGGAGTCCCACATTAAGGGTAAAAGTGCTTGTTATTGTATTTAACCAATAAGCCTCTCCATCTAATCAACTAGTCTTTTAGGTTGGACTCTCAAATGAGTTTTAAGTCCTAACAATTGGTGTGTTAGTGGAGAACACGTTTATATCAACGAGCCATTGTTTGGAGCCTCACATTTGGTAGGTAAAAGTGTTCAATGCGATACTTAACCAATAAGTCTCTCCACCTAATGAACTAGTCTTTTGGGTTGAACTTTAAGTCCAGACAATTGGTGTTTTAGTGGTGAGTATGACCACATAAAGGGCTACCTATAGTTTGGACTTTCGATTAAGGTACTCCACTAAATATCGATAGATGAGCGAAGCCGTCAAGTCTCACGTTGACCAGATAAAAGTGGCTAGTGTAGTATTTAAGCAATGAAGTTCTTCTATCTAATAGACTATTCTTTTATGTTTGGACCTCCTTGTGGACTTAATTCGCAACTACCATTCTCATTCTCCACCATGGCTGGCATGCCGTGCAATTTCAATGTTGAAAAATTTAAGATTTGTTCATGTGCAATTTTTTTTCCCTGAAGAAGCCACCCAAAATGAAACCGAGAAGAATCGAACTTAAGACCTTGATGAAGAGTACACTTCCAAATCTCAAACAAATACCACCAAGTCAACCCAAGTGAGTTTTTGTTCGTGCACAAATAAAATATAAAAAACACACCATCAGAGATGACGAGATATTTTTAAACAATTTTATTTATTTTAATAATTTGATTTTAAAGAGTTCGCTATAAAACAATATCACTATCTTTATTTTTTGCATGAATTGGATATTCTCTTCCTGTAATTGCAAAAGTTAATAATACTTTGAGACATGTAGATCTGCAATAGTAACAAAGCTCTCAATCAAGAGAATATCGCTATCTAAACAATTGAATGTTTGACAAAAAAATGCTACTATTTAAATTACTGTGAATTAATTTTTTTTGTAAGAATTTTTTTATTCATTATATGTAAAAATATAAGTGAATAAATAATTTTATATAAAAAAGAGATGAATCTTGACCATATGTTTTTAGGTAAATCATATTGATAATGAATATTTAAACGAGATATAAATACAATTATCATATATTGTCTATTATCTAGACCATCAATCAAATCATATGTGTAATAGAACGGGTAAAATAATTCAAAGACTAATATGAACCCGTGTCTAACCCCATATCGAGTCATAAAATATAACTATAATTTATCTTCGTTTTGTTGTGGGACAAGTCAAACATAAATAAGTTAAGGTTAGTTAGGTCACTAGAATGCACTTTATCGTCATATTTAGATTGATATACATTGTTATTGTAAAATGATTTTACACTGACATTGTTTTTGGTTTTGCTTTGACTTTTGACTGATTTGAGTTTTTAATAGATTAGACTCTGATAATACCATTATCAATTGGGGAAAATGTGGTAAAAAATATATTTTGCAATCTTTCGACTAAAATCCAAAATTTGGAAAATGTGGAAAAATTGTTTTTCAATCTTTTGACTACAAAAAGTAATTTTTTATCCTTCAAAAAAGTAATTTTTTATTGAATGTTAATGTAAAATTATTTTGCAACTTACTACTCCCTCCGGTTTTAAGCAAAACTGAAAAATATATTTGGTCTTAGTTGTTTAAGTACATTTTGATTTTTGTTTATGCTCGTTAAAAACCGGAATAGTATTTAAATAATAATTTTATTATATTTTGAAAATATCAGTATTTTTAATTTTTTAATTTAAGTTAGTAAAACAAAAAACTTTTTCATTTGATAGAAAAGTCAACTTTTTTTTGACAAAAGCAAAACGATATTCATTCATTCAAATCGATAGAATACATCAGATACAATAACATCATCGATATCGTTAAAAACGTAAAGGATGAAACTGCGAACATACTTACATCATTCAAGTTAATAGCATACAACGACAAAATGCCTACAAATAATATGATCAAATCTAAATCATCAGAATACTCATGCTTCCGGATCTGCAACGTTGACGTCTAAATCATCGATTGAATCTGTAATTGATTGACTGAAGTTGATCTTTCAATAGGAACAAACGAACACTAGAACAAGACGCGAAATCAAACAACGCCGCACAAGACGACAAACAACACACTGTCGCATTCAGACGACAAAATTACAAAAAAGAAAAAATCACTTATGTGAAAATCACTTATTTAATCGAAAAAAAGGGAAAGAAAATAAGATGAATGATTCTAGATAAAAAATGACTTAGAATCACTCCTCTTGAGTGAAAAAAAAATGCAACTCTCGTAAAAAAACCTAGAGCAGGCCGTAGAAAGGTCAACTTTCATTGCACGAACATTACAGGACAAAGTGGGCCCCACAAAAAACAAAAAACAGACCGTTGCATTTCCATATTCCTAGATTTTATACCTCGAAATCCTCAAACACTTCAATGTTGTCTTTCTCACCTTTCTCTCCTCTTTCCAACATTTCAAATTTCAAACTTTCAAAATCCCTCACAGAACAAAACCTCTTACATCATCATCATCAATAACAAAACCCCCAAATCCAACATTGTCGTTCTGTTCTAACAACACAGCATAAACCTTAAACTTCTCAAAAACACTGTTACACAAGTGTCTCAGTATGAAGGAAGAAATTCATAACAACCCATCAGAAAATAAGACCAAAGTTTCAAAATTTTCTGATCAAAATCAACCACCAAAGCTTCAAACAACAAAAACAACAAACCCCAACAACAATAATCATTCAAAACCAAGGTTATGGGGTGCACACATTGTAAAAGGTTTTTCAGCTGATAAAAAAACCAAACTTCCGACAAAAAAACAACAAAATACAACAACATCGGATGTTGTTGTTAACCAGAAAAATGTTAACCCTTTTGTTCCACCTCATTCAAGAGTGAAAAGATCGTTAATGGGTGATTTATCATGTTCTCAGGTTCATCCACATGCTTTTCCAACACACAGGAGACAATCTTCAACTGATTTGTTTACGGAGTTGGATCATATGAGAAGCTTGTTGCAAGAGTCTAAGGAGAGAGAGGCTAAGTTGAATGCTGAGTTGGTTGAGTGTAGGAAGAATCAGAGTGAGGTTGATGAGCTTGTGAAGAAAGTTGCTTTGTTAGAAGAAGAGAAAAATGGCTTATCTGAGCAATTGGTTGTATTGAGTAGGAGCTGTGGATTGGAGAGACAAGAAGAAAATAAGGAGGGTTTGGCGCAGAATCTTGAGCTTGAAGTTGTTGAGCTGAGAAGGTTGAATAAGGAGCTGCATATGCAGAAGAGGAACCTTACTTGTAGGCTTTCTTCTATGGAGTCTCAATTGTCTTGTTCTGACAACTCTTCAGAGGTAATTTTTGCAATTTGGTTGGTTCAATTTTTGTATGGGACACAATTTTTTTCTCATGGGTTGTTGGATTGGAATAGAAGATATGAATAGGGCTTTGTTTGGATAAACAACTTATTTGCAGCTTATAAGTGAATTGAAGTTACTGAATCAGTGCTTCATTATTGATGCAGCTAGACTAGATTCATTACTAAGCTTATGGAGAAAGAAAAAAAATATTTTAGATTCTATATGTCTTTTTCTAATTGATTTGTTTTAGATTGCATGTTTTTTTTCGCTTTGTAGAATTAAAATTTGAGCTTCTTAAGCTCAGTTTCAATCAACTTCTTGCTCGTGAAGGCTTCTCAATTACATTTAATTAATGATTCTACCGTAAAAAAAATACTCCTACAAGCATACAGTTATTCATGGAGAGGTTAAAAAAAAATGAAAAAAGGGAAGTGCAGAAACAAGCTTATTTCAACTTACTGTTTAGCATAGTTATTGTTTAGATTCATTTAGTATGTTTTTTAGAAGTGATCATTGAGAACTTAATCCATACTGCCATTTAACTTAGGTTAGTGTATGTTTTGTTAGTTAATTTTATTTTTTCTTATACATTTTAAGCTTCTGTCTCACTTATGTTTTTCTGAATGCTGATTCTCCTTTTTTCCTTCATTATGTGCTTTTATGATATGATCAGAGTGACATTGTTGCCAAATTTAAAGCTGAGGCATCATTGCTCCGGCTCACAAACGAAGACCTGAGCAAACAAGTAGAAGGTTTACAAACAAGCAGATTAAATGAGGTGGAGGAGCTAGCCTATTTGAGGTGGGTGAATTCGTGTTTACGAACCGAGTTAAAGAATACATGCTCAACATTGGATTCTGATAAGCTATCTAGCCCTCAATCTGTTGTGAGTAGCAGTGGCGATTCTGTTAGTTCTTTCTCTGATCAATGTGGTAGTGCAAATAGCTTCAATTTGGTTAAGAAGCCGAAAAAGTGGCCAATAACTAGTAGTGATCATTTGTCACAAGTAGAGTGCACAAATAATAGTATCATTGACAAAAATTGGATTGAATCGATTTCAGAGGGAAGCAACAGAAGAAGGCATTCAATTAGTGGTTCCAATAGCTCAGAGGAAGAGGTTTCTGTATTGAGTAAAAGAAGACAATCTAATTGTTTTGATTCTTTTGAATGTTTAAAAGAAATTGAGAAGGAATCGGTGCCAATGCCTTTATTTGTTCAACAATGTGCTTTGGAGAAGAGGGCGTTAAGGATTCCTAATCCACCTCCAAGACCTTCATGTTCTATTTCTAGCAAAACAAAACAAGAAAGTTCAGCTCAAGTTCAAGTTCAACCTCCTCCACCTCCACCTCCGCCACCACCTCCTATGAATTTTGCATCGAGAAGTAACACAGCGATGGTAAAACGAGCACCACAAGTGGTGGAATTGTACCATTCACTCATGAAGAGAGATTCTAGAAGGGATTCTTCAAGTGGAGGACTCTCTGATGCTCCAGATGTTGCAGATGTTCGTAGCAGCATGATTGGAGAAATCGAGAACCGTTCGTCACATTTACTTGCTGTGAGTAGTTTTACACCTTATGTATCCAACTTATTAAATTCTATATTTTTTCATGTCAAATTTTGTTTACAAAGTAACAGACCAAAATATATTGCATTCACATGCCAAAAGTTTGAAGCCATTATATTTATATTGGTGAATGGTCTGCATGATATCTTGAATGTTAATACCGATTTCATGAACATCTTGAATATTAATATCTATTTCTTAACATACAGATAAAGGCAGACATTGAAACACAAGGAGAATTTGTAAATTCATTGATTAGAGAGGTGAACAATGCGGTTTATGAAAACATAGATGATGTAGTGGCATTTGTGAAGTGGCTTGATGATGAACTTGGTTTCCTTGTAAGTTGCTTTGTGCTTATCAATGTTGCTTCCTATTCATCACATAATTATAATATGCGACTATTATTGTACATGAGATCAAGAAGATTCATTTATGTTAATGCTAATAAAATTTATTATTCTTGTGCATATATTATTTCTTAGGTGGATGAAAGGGCTGTGCTTAAACATTTTGATTGGCCAGAGAAAAAAGCTGACACATTAAGGGAAGCAGCATTTGGATATCAAGATTTGAAAAAATTGGAATCAGAAGTTTCCTCCTACAAGGATGATCCCCGGCTACCTTGTGATATTGCTCTAAAGAAAATGGTTGCATTATCAGAAAAGTAAGCTACTCAAATATTTCTGAGAATGCTTTGTGATTCTATAGTTTCATGTTGCAAGACACTTATGTTTGTGTTTCACTGTAGAATGGAACGTACGGTTTATACGCTTCTCCGCACAAGGGATTCACTGATGAGAAATTGCAAGGAGTTTCAAATTCCTGTAGAATGGATGCTTGATAATGGAATTATTAGCAAGGTATACATACCATAAGGCTTGATAATAATGTCATTGCATCACTATGATAGCAGAACATATATGTTGATACTTGTTTGACCAATTGTTTTTTCATCCAATAACAAAAACATGTTTCTTTTGGATTGTGTTAATTGTTTCCTAAAGAGTTGATAAGAAAAACAAGCATGTTATTTATCGATATATGAAGGATTATACTGGCTTTGTAGTATCCTATGACTGTGTTCTGGAAACTTTATACAACTTGTCATAACATTAGATTCAACAATTTTTTTGTAGATAAAACTAGGATCAGTTAAATTGGCCAAAAAGTATATGAAAAGGGTGGCCATTGAAGTTCAAACTAAGTCAGCATTTGATAAAGATCCTGCAATGGATTATATGGTTCTCCAAGGAGTGAGATTTGCTTTCAGAATCCATCAGGTATTTCCCATATAATATACTTCAGTATCTTTGTCCAATCTTTTAAGTTGGTGCCTCCAATGTTAATTGATGATTCTTCTCTCTTAAGATAAATGCAAATTTTCTTAGTTAGCTGTCTCTAGTATTCACAAATCACAACCGTGTCATGCTACCGGACCTTTTCTAGAATCATTGAACATCCTAAAAAATAAACATGTCCTGTTGATCAAGAGCAGATCCACATTATTCTAGGGCTTTGCCACGCCTAGGATTGTTTAAGAATCGGTTCAAATCCAAATTATTATACAAGGGTTTTGCCTCGCCTAGGATTGTTCATGGTTCGGTTCAAGTAGGAGACTGAACTGTACTAAACTGTTGGCTCGGTGCACTGACCAAACTCGGACCTTCTACAAAAAACCAAACTGTTCTTTTTTTGAATTGAGTTGATTCATTTTTAACCAACCTGTACCAAATTGCTATTACTAACTGATAATTAGGAATGTTGAGAAAAAAAACTGAACCCAATTGTGAATATTATGACCATTTAAAAAAAAAGTTAAACCACACTGCATCAAGAGGAATCAAACTGTGAATGATATAGTTCACGAATGGAACTGTCAGTCGCAGTATTTTTTTGGTGCAGTTGGTTTAACAGTTCGATTCGATTTTTGGTGTGAATATTAAGACCATTTAAAAAAAAAAATCGTTAAGCCAAAATGCATCAATAAGAATCAAACTTCACAAATTGAAGTGTCAGTCGCAGTTTCATTTTTTTTTTGTGGTCGGTTTAACAGTTCGATTCGATTTTTGTTTTTTTTTTAACAGTCCTAGCCACAACATAAAATTCTTGAATCTGTCTTTGTTATTAACTACTAAATATGCAGTGAGATGTAATTTTTATTTTTTAATGCAGTTTGCAGGAGGGTTTGACGCAGAAACAATGCATGCATTTGAGGAACTTCGCAATCTTGCTTCTCTACTTAACAAGACATAAAGAGAATGATGAGTTCCATTCCAGCTTACCATCTCAGTAAGCCATAGACTATAATTGCATTACATTTTTCATAGGTGCAATCTGGATTGAATTAATTTTGTATTTGGTCTATGATTGCACTACATTTTGGTCGTAAGAGATTGGCAAGATTTTGTTGTATATTAGATATAACTGGGGGGGCATTTTGGGAGAGAACAAATGTAATAATATCATTCAAATAGCAAGAACAATTTCAAAATCAAATTATGCTGTGTAACTTAATAAAACAATGAAGAAAAATATATTATGTGGTACAAAGTGATTCCCTACCATTTTGATTAAACTAGGGAGTTTATATATATATATATATATATATATATATATATATATATATATATATATATATAATAATTTACTGAAATGAGTTAATGTAATTTTGTGACATTTTGACCAATATGAAGCATGCAGAAATATTATAAATCAAGCAAAATGAAAATTTGCTTTGTGCATTGTATTGACTTTAGACATGAAAAAAGGTATACGCAAAATGAATAAATTTCAGGCTGTATCTGAAACTTTCGTGAGGATAAAGAAAACTCCTTAATTCACTTTTAAGGAAACAGTGACGGCGCGAAAAATAGTCAAAAGTTATAAATTCCACACATGAATTATGCCATAGATACTGCTTTTGCCATGATAAACGGGTGACACATATATTGTCATTCTAAGACATTTAGAACATTTCCAACAAGGGTGCCGTAAAGGTTTCATATGTTGATGAATCTGTATCTTAATTTTTTAGTTTATTGGAGCAACAATCCTCCATGATGTGCCAAAATGGATAGTGTAGGAATTGTTAATATCTTAAATAAGATACGATATCATGGATATGAGCTGTATAAGTTTTTTACTATTTGAACAAAATGGATATGAGTTTCATAAGTATGACGTGACATTGAGGGACTATTGTTTTAGTTTGTATGAAACTCAAGGTAGGTTTTACAAAAAAAATAACCATTGAAGATGCTTTTTAGGTTGAAAACACGAAAAACATATCAAACAAGGGTATCGATTTTGAGTTTCAAACACTATGCAACCGATTAGTAATTTTTATTTACATTTAGCATATTTACGTGACAATCTATGTTTCATACAAAATTGCATAGTGCCTTATTCAAACTACCATTCCATACGAGTATATGTACCAACAAAATCAGTTGGAATTGGAAAACTCATCTTGTGTGACTTACATATTCTCAGACGAAGATTGATCATTGCTAAATAGTCGTAGAAACTTCGTAAGATAACATGGTAACTCCAATAATATAGTTGAAATGAAGAGAAAATAAATGCAAAAATAATGACTTTAGTTAGGTTTAGTCTCAAGCATAGAAAAATTAAACCAAACATGTGTTTGCTTTTACAGTGGAAAGCCACAAACAAGTGTTATTTTGAAGTTACAAATGGAAGCTTCTATATTGACGTGATTTGAAACGCGAAAACAAACAAGCTACATACTATTAAATGAGTATCTAATGACACTTTTTAGCATTTTTCTAGAAAAAACATAAACCCACGTTATTACAGTTTGAGCATGAACATACATGGGATGGCATAAATGTTGGTCAATGAATCCAATGGTCAATATTGAAAGCAGCCCACTAAAAGGCAACAACGCGTATACAAATTTCATAACAAAGCCCTCAACTCAAAATGTGACCAATGAGGAATTGTTGGAGATTTCATGTTGTTAAATTTAACCTTTAATGCAGTGTTTGATAAGAGGAGACAAGAGATATTTTCATGTAGGACAAGTAAGGTCCGGTTAGTGGAGAAAATAAATGAGTAAATATGATTAAATATTCTAGTTGATTGACATGATAGAAGAGGAAGTTGAGGAGGAAACCATTGTAGTACCAAAAAAGGAGAATGCTAATGAGGAAAAACACTTCTTTTTATTTTATTTCTTACAGAGAAAGAAACTGATTTTAAAGTTATTTTTTTTTAATATATAAACTAGAGATTCACTTATGGTAAAAGAAAAAACAAAAGAGTGGGGACACAGGGGCGGATCTACACTGAAGCATGGTGTGGCACTTGCCACACCAAATTACTACCCATTTTTTTTTTACATACTTGCTTAAACAATTAATTATATATAATATATGTCATTGATATATCATGTTTTCCTTCTTGACCTAGCGGTAAATAGGCATTGAGGTTGTGTGGATCCTGGGTTCAACTCTTGTCAAGCGGCATTTTTTAATATTTTTTTTTAATTTTAATATAAAAAAGTGTGTTGTAGGATTCAATCCTGCAACTCAAAGGTAAAAAATGGACTAATTGAAACCATTTCGCTACAATACTTAACATGTTAAGATTTTACTTTATTAATATATATATTTTCTTTATTAGTTTTGCTACATCAAAATCAAATGTCTGGATCCGCTGCTGGAAGGACATGCACACAACCTAGTAGAAAAAACGAGACATGAAAAATAAAAAGAAAGTTAAAAACATCATTATATTATATAAGATTTCATCCACATTTTTTTGAATATAGTCATTTTGCACATTGTATCGTTCTAAAAGTCAATAATACACATGTCAAAAAATGACATGTATTGCAGTGTCGATCAAAGATAGACGATGTTGAATGCAATTGACACGTATTTTAAATGCAATTGACCTACTAAAACTAGAAAACTAGATAGACGATATTGATATTTTCATCGTCTTCCATAGCTAGTCCATATTGCATGAGATAAAAATAATAACCCCGTTATCGGTTTTAGTGAAAACAAACACCAACATTCTCTGAATATCAATAAACAAAGAAGAAAATCACAATGAAAAAAAATATTGATTTTAATCTTACTTAGAATATTCTCTTTATTGAAAGATTATTTAGAATAGTCGGTATTCTAATTTATTTTTTTAAAAAGTTTTATTCTTATATTAATAACACTAATGAACATTATTGAAGCATTGATTGAAAGACATTCATTGTATTGCATTTTTTTTTATTACATTTTAAAAATATATTCAATAAACCAAATTGTTTGGGCTCTAGTAACAAGAAGTTCCTTCCAAAGACGTACCTGGGGAATACTGGGTTTGAATCTCAAAGGGAACAACTCTTGGCCAGTGCGCATGCCTCTACGCACGAGCCGGATTAGTCGCCTACCATTGGTGGGTCAGAAATCGGTGCGAAAACAAAATATATATATATATATATATATATATATATATATATATATATTTAATAATAATATTTTACAGGCCCTATGAATACCCAATCTTATCTTAGCTTTTCTACCAATCTTTTAATAATTAAGAATATTTATGGGCCGTATTAATTGCATAAGTTACTTTCTGCTTCATTTTTTGGATAAGGGAAACTTAGTAACTAAGTTAAATTCTAATACTGTATAAATTATTACTAGACGTCCATTTCTTAAAAAATTAAGATATAAAATCAAGAATAGAGAAAACAACAAAAAAAAAAAAGCGGAAATTGCAACGCGTGAATTAATTAATTAATTAATTAAATACAATAAAAAAATTAATAATAATTCCGAAAAGAGAAGAAGCAGAACAACTAGTAGAACGAGAAAAGAGGAGAAAAAGCATAGAGAAAAAAGTTTGTAGAAGATTGGAGGGAATGAAATGACGAAACAAATTAAGCGGTTAAATTAAGCGAAAAATAATCTCAGAATCGCGTTTTAATCGAGATTCCACGTTTGGTAGAAGAAGTTGAAGTTGAAGAAGTTGATGATCCTATTCCAATAACCGTCACCATGCCTAAAATGAAGCAACTCCTCCGAAAGCTTCACATCGGTGGTGGCGCTACTGCTTCTCCAATCAACAATCACAATCCAATCGCAAACGCAAACGTAGCATTGCCACTTTCTCACTCCGATTCTCTCACTACAACTCCTTCTCCTTCGCCGTCACCCTCTCCGTCTCCGACGGTGGTTCAGAATCCCCGAAACGACGGCGCCGGTGTGAACGACTTTAATCTATTACAGGAAGAAGAGTTTCAGGTTCAATTAGCGCTTGCGATTAGTGCTTCTGATTCCGATCCGAAGGATGTTGATGAATCTGCTCAGATCGATGCTGCTAAACAGATCAGCCTTGGTTATTCTGCTTCGATTACGGATACTCCTGCACTTGTTCAGTTTCAATCGCTTCGTTATTGGGTACTGTTATTGATTATTGCTGTTGTTAATTTGAAGTGTAATTGGAGTTAGGGTAGTCAAATTATGTGTTATGTGTTTGTTTCTTGTTTTAGGTAATGTTTCTGAATTAGGTATTTTAGCTTTTTATGCTTCGTGCTTAGTTAGTTCCATTAATGGCGAAATTATTAATTTGTTTTGGAATTTTCTCTTATTGAATTTGGATACTCTGAATTATGGAATTACTTTTAGTAAATATATGCTTAGTGTAGAATTAATATTAGACAGCTGGTAGAGGTGTTCATATTTAGTGTGTGACATGCCTTGAATAGGATTATATCCGGTAGATTGAATCTGTACTTTTAGGCTATGAAGAACGGACACCTCTAGCATTAGGATTTTCACGGTGTCCGACACTCGTACGAAAAGTGTCGGAAATCTCAAACAGATGTCCTAAAATAATTTATTTATCTATTTTTTTGCTCAGACACTCTTTGAATCAGTGTCTGACACCTGTATGACACTAGCACGACATGTGCCGAACAACTTAAGACAAGTGTCCCAAAAAAAACGTTGCTTTTAGGTGGACATCCAATAATATTTCACACTTTCTTGCCAAGTCATAATCTTTCTTTTTTTAAAACCTGACTGTCTGTGGCTGTTTGTAGGGCCCAGATCAACTGGCAAATGCCGATATTGTTAGACTGGACACTTTCACCCGGGTACAAACCTGTGACCTTGTTGGTGTGTGTGTGTTTTAAGTGGTGATTGTCACTTTGTCTACAGAGAAAAAAAAAAAAACTGATTTTGGCAAGACGGTGAAACATAGTTAAACGGACGTATACAACTTTTTGCATTGTTAGTTAGTGTATAGTTATTAAACTCGTGAATTATATATTATGAAGGTTAGATTTTATATTGTGTTTTCCGTATGAATATATTTCTTGTTGAAACTTGACTACGGTGAGACAGCGAAGTGTAATTAGGTGTCAAATATAAAATTTTGCTGCGTTCTTGGCGTATAGTTATTAAATTCGTAAATGATATACAATACAATGAAGAATATAGTTGAAAAAATGGATTTTGTTTATATCTGTTTTGGTTGTGCAATTAAGTCTGAGTTCTTGCTGTTTATGGACATTTGAACTTCGTAAATGATGTTGATGATGTGTTTTCTTATTTAGCAAAAGTGAAAAACTGGTAGTTATATATTGGGGATGTCTTTTTTGAAGCAGACTGTGTTTTTGTCTCTGGCAGAATTACAATGTCATTGCTTATGACGAGAAAGTGATGGATGGGTTTTATGATGTTTATGGGATCGACGCAAGTTTAATTGAACGCGGAAAGATGCCATTGTTGGTGGATCTGAAAACTGTGCCCACCTCACAAAATGTTGATTATGAAGTAATCTCGGTGAACCGTGTTGTTGATGTCGAGCTAAGTCAGCTTGAGGAAAAAGCCCGTGCCTTGTTTGAAGAGTGTTCTGTTACCGAACTAGGACTGTTTTTGAGTGGCTTGATCCAGAAACTTGCTGATGTTGTTGTTAATAGAATGGGTGGACCAGTTGGTAGTGCTGATAATATCATGACAAAGTGGGCTATGAGGAGCCGTGAATTGCGAGATTCTTTAAGAACTGTCGTCCTTCCTCTTGGCTGTCTAGATGTTGGACTTTCACGTCACCGAGCCCTACTTTTTAAGGTAAGATTTTCTCAATTTATTAAAGAATTTGCATATACAATTCGGACACTTGAGAGTTGAGACAATCATCCTGTTGAATGTGGAATACATTTTATTAGTTTTTATGACTCATTTGATTTTTTCTGTTCAATTGTGGAGTGTGCATATGGTTATCTATCTTTGTAGTTGGTAATGCCTATCATTTGTCCAACAGCAGAATTCACATTATATTAAAAGGCAATATACGGAACTAAAGTGAAGTTCCTTTATTTCTCTCTAGCAGATAGCATTTACTTATAGCTTACCTTGAATTTCGATTTCATACTTGGTCATTCTCAACCAATTTATTTGATTTCAACTGAAGCTAGTTTTCATTCTACTGATGCTTAGGTACTTGCTGATAGGATTAATATTCCCTGCATGCTTGTAAAAGGGAGCTATTACACAGGAACTGATGATGGGGCTGTGAATTTGATTAAAGCTGATGATGGAAGGTATTTACTATTTATCTTTTGGTAGAATGTTGATTCCCTTTTTAAATATTGCTTTTAAGGGAGTTTAATTCAATGAACATTTTTAATTAGCCTCTTGCATAGTTGATGAATGATGGCAATTGGCATGTATTCTCGAGTCGGAAACTCCTTAGTATACTTCTTCGTAATGATAGTCTGGACTCCTGAGGCAGAGATTCCAAAAGCAGTTTCATTTCGCAATTCTATTTTGTATTTCTATTGCTTTCAAAACTCTTCCTGTCATTTGAGATGGAGAATTGGTCCACGTTTATAAAGTTAATGAGTATATAAAGTTGTTAACTTAAATTAAGTATAGGATTTTGAGGTAAATATGATTTAGGATGTACGAGAACAATCATTTAATTTATAGATTGTTGGAGTTCATTAATTGCAATTTTTACTTTGATCCTCTTATGACTTTTGGTTGATTAATTTGAACTATCTTTTTTCATAGAAATCGGACCACCAACAATTTATCTTATATCTTTTAGCATTATGCTCCTGTCATATTTGGCAAACGACACTCTAATTAAACTAACTGTGCCGATCTTGTGTTAATGTTAGAACATTTTTAAGTCCTGTTATTAAATTGTATGCAGTGAATACATTATTGATATGATGGGTGCTCCTGGTACTCTTATTCCTGCTGAGGTGCCCAGCAGTCAGATCCAAAACTATGGTTTTGCTGGTAGGGATTTTGCAGAGATTGCAGGACAACATAACAACTTATATCCAATGCTTGGTGATGAAACTGATGTGCTGGGGGTATTGTCTGATTGTACCGTAGGGAGGGTCCAGACAAAAGAATTAATAAGAATTGGAAGTCAAACAAAACCAGATGAAATAAATCATGCTAAGGTAAATGAAGCAGGGAGATTTAAGCATACAGAAGCATATGGATGCTCATCACATCCAGAGTCATCACATGCAGAAAACATGCATGTAAAAAATGTGTCACAGTATGTTCTCAGTGCCGCGAAGAACCCAGAGTTTGCCTCAAAACTGCACACTATTCTTTTAGAAAGTGGTGCATCACCTCCTTCTGATCTTTTTTCAGATATGAATTCCCGACATAGGGGTTTAGATACTGTTCAAGCTGACCAAAATAGGCTGTTATTAAGTTATGACAAGTCTCTCATACTCCCTCAAGGAGTGGGCTCTGCTGGTAATACTAGGTTATGTCAAGCGGCGGACCAGTTAACCGAACAGCAAAAAGAATTACACACTGATGCCATTGAATTTTACGATTCTTCGCAAAGTAGTTGTGCAAGGAATGCTTTTGCAACTGTTTCCGGTAAAGATAGCGATATTGAGCAGTCTAATCCATTAATTGTTGACTTTGCTTGTCTTAATACACACAAGACATGTAAAGAAAAGTGTCCCGAGTCTTCATTGCCCAAGACAGTCCTTTCTTGCAAAACGCATAATGGTGTTGAATGTTTTTGTGATGATGATGAAAGTGGTCCTAGAAATGAGGCTGGAGCTTCTTCGAATAACATTGAACTTGGGAATGATTCAGTCATTCAAATAAATGAGACGGTCATCGGAGATTGTGTCCTATATGATGAAGATAAAACCAAGAAAGTTCACCCAATACTTGGTGAAGACACACAATGGGAAATTCAATGGGAAGATCTTGTCGTTGGCGAGCGTATTGGTATTGGTGAGTATATTCCCAGACTTTAAATATGATTTTTTTGGATTTAAAACTATATAAAATCTTAGGGTCTTGAATAAGTATCTTTCAATAAGATAATTGGAACTTATTAATTTCGCATAGCTCATTGTTTTTTTTTTTTAAATTCGGTATTCGGCCCAAGGTTGTATTTCACATTGTCACTTCACACAATTTGGAGTTTTTTCGATGTTGCTATTTGATATAGTGGATTGCATTGCATTAATAGAGATTAAGTAAAAGGTGGTTGAAAATGTGCTAATATGTCTGTTTATGATGTAATCCTGCAAATCTAACTTCACAGAACTGTCCTTGTAGGTTCTTACGGTGAAGTTTACCGTGCTGATTGCAATGGCACTGTAAGTCTGCTCATACTTTGTTATGTTGTCTTAACTCTTAAGCACTTCAACAGTTTCCAGTCATATGTCATTTTCTTACTATTTAAAAAGTTAGAATGCATAATCTGAAAAATTCTAGGTAACTCCTAGATGAATTCATTGTTCTGCTTTATGCAAGGATTTTGTATAGAGATTAACATTAATATTTGTTGTTAATTTTTCCCCAATTTGTCACGTTCTGTTTCATATCATAGTATGTTCATAGTCACATATCTACGAACAGGTTTTTTCAGTTTCTACTCATAATTGAGTCTGTTCTGTTCCATGAGTAATTTCATGAAGAAAGAATCCAGATTGTCGATGAAATGTATACTTCTGCTGAAATTTGTAATGCTATGCTTTTGAAGTGACAACACAAATCATGCTATATTAGGCCTGACCTAGTCTCATGATATAAGCGATTAAAACGTTTAAAATAAGTATAAATTGCTTGTTTCATTAGCCGGTAGTGTAGAGAGGGTCTACCTCATTCATCTTATTTGAGATAACTTGGCCAAGGCTGAGTGAAGGTCTATGTATTTGTGCCTTCATTCTGTTAGGCTATCTTCAGATATTTTATAAATGCCTTTTATTGATGAATACACACACATTTTTTCCCTTCTACAAATGGACTCATGTAGGCTAAAGCCATTTTATCTCTTCTGTGCTATGTATTCATTTTAATTTGGTGTTGGAACTTTTATTGCTTGTCTCCATGGGATGGTCTCATTGTATAAGACTTGCTTCATTTGTGGAAGTACTTAATAGTATTTTTGTTTGTATGGTTGGATTGGCAATGGCATTACAGGAAGTTGCTGTAAAGAAGTTTTTAGACCAAGATGTCTCTGGCGATGCACTAGATCAGTTCAAATCGGAAGTGAGCAACTATTACCATATAAATATGTTTAATGCATTCATATGCACATATAAGATTCATGCCCTTATATTGACTTGTACAGATTGAGATTATGCTAAGGCTGCGGCATCCTAATGTTGTGCTCTTCATGGGAGCAATTACTCGTCCTCCACATTTCTCTATCTTGACAGAGTTTCTTCCTAGGTTAGTTTAACTATTTGTTGATGCCATGATTTACATACAGACTATCCCTTTTTGTAGTTTTCTTGAATAAACGTATTGTTTATGCTGACGTGAAGTTTTTTCTTTCTTTGTATATTGATTCTGGACCACATATCATGTTTTGTTGATGTTGTTTACGTGTTTACCAACATTTTCTCAATATGAAACTTTGGCCTTAACCAAATCATATGATTAATTAATTCCTCTATATTATTGTTTTGCTCATTAAAATATTTCGGTTGCTTTGATACAGAGGCAGTTTATATAGGATATTGCATCGTCCCAATCTTGTACTTGATGAGAAGAGGCGGTTGCGTATGGCTCTTGATGTGGTATGAATTGGAAATACTTGTCCTCATTTCATTTGGTGGTAGAAAAAGAATTTTTTAGAAAGACGGGAAAATTGTAAATAGGCTGGGGGTAAGGTATCCTACAGAACAGAAAAATCTACATGCGACAAATAAATATATGTAGAGTCAAGAATGTAGTTAGGCTGTTATTTGCTTCTCAATGAGCATCCCCCTTGATATGGCCATAAGATGAATACCAAATAGAGGCCCTAAATTTAATTATATCCTAAAGTAAGTTTTGGAGTTCAGAAGACTTCCTAAAAAATGTGAGCAGTTCTCCCCAACCAAATTACTGTATGAGCAACATATTGTCACAAAATCATAGCCTCCTTATTCATGTCAAAGTTTAAAGTTGGGGGTCGCTCTTTCCTCACCAATAACTCCAAAAACTGTCATTTTAATTTTAGATATTATTTCCCACTTTACTTTATTTGATGTAAATTTACTTCCCTCTTGCCAGGCTAAGGGAATGAATTACTTGCACACCAGCCATCCTCCCGTTGTCCATCGAGATTTAAAGACTCCAAACCTTCTTGTTGACAGAAATTGGGTTGTAAAGGTAATATTCATACTTAATTTCTTTGTCTTCGGAATTTACCTCACAAGAGCTGAAAATAAAAGTAATATCAAATCAATTAAGTGTTAGAAGAGAGTAATAAATTGAAAGTGTGAAAATCTGCATTTGTTTTTGCTTCGAAGGAGAAATGAAAGAAAAGAAAAGTGGAGTGGATTTGTTTTCTCTCCGCTGTTCACAAACTTTCTTTTGCTGCTGACAAATACAAAAACTGAAGAAAAATAAATTATTTATAGATCCAATAAACCAGTGATGGAATATTACTGATGATCTCGTTGTGTTATTTGAATTTTTTATTGGAAAATGTTTTAAAAACTTTTTCTTAGAAGCTGTGGGAACAGATGATTGACGAAGTGTATATAAGTGGGGTATGTAGATACTCACAAAATAAATTTTACACGAACCCCATGCATTGTTATGCATTCTCTATTTTAATATTCACCTTGTTAAGAATTTCTTGATGTCTAATAAAATTATTCTTATTTACTTTTACTTGTACACATAATGTATATATACATGAGCACAGGCTTATACACACAACCAACTTATGAAAAGTATTTTGCTCATTAACGGTAACAACTATAGTAATTAAATGTTAACTGATTTCATCGCATGTATATGAATAATTTATAGCAACGAGCGTCGAGTTAGTCATGTGAAATCCTCTAATTTATGCTCGCATACCAAGATGTATATTTTATTAACTTGTAACTAACTAATCTTTATGCATTTTGAGTTGAGTTTTCTCCAACTATGAATAGGACGGTTGTCTTAGCCATGTTCACTTGTTAAAATGTTTTCAATTAGTGTGGAGTATGGATTATGGCATTACATTGGTGTACAAAACTAGAGATTATTATAT
This sequence comes from Medicago lupulina, assembly GCA_958299785.1. Taxonomy (NCBI): domain Eukaryota; kingdom Viridiplantae; phylum Streptophyta; class Magnoliopsida; order Fabales; family Fabaceae; genus Medicago; species Medicago lupulina. The sequence goes on along the minus strand of OY283141.1, from coordinate 53,641,604 downwards.
TAAGGGAAATGCTAACAAGTGCCCTAAGAGCACTTGATAAGAAGCTTAAAGTAGCAACCTTTTATTGGAAATTGTGTATTCAACTTATTGAAAGATTAAAAAACAACTTTTTCTACATGAAATTTAACAATTATTTCCTTTTTTGATTCCTTAACAAATGCCCTTAGGGCACTTGTTGCATAACCCTTATATTAATACTGACAACTAAAATGTGTTTGACATGGCCTGTGTGTAATGTTTGTTAATTATGCCTTTACATTGCAACATAATTACTCTCTTAAGCTGTTGGTTTGCAGCAAAAATAATACTCATTGTTGGTTTACCAAAATCTTAAAGAATTATCAGTGAATAGTTTATTTCCACTTTTAACTCCTGCAAGTGATATATATAACTTCTTTACATTGATCACCTTTACCTTATTCCAAATTAAAGATTGATGAGAAATAATGATTTTCTCATCTATTGCATTGTTATAATGCCTTCACAGTTTTGTGACATTTCTAAAGCCCCTTTTCTTACCTTTCGTGTTCTATTATAATAAAGTAGATAAATATTTATTATTGTTGTTGTTGTTGTTATTATTATTATTATTATTACCACTATGATTATTGTTATTATCATCTCATGTTTATTTTATAACAGGTCTGTGATTTTGGTCTGTCACGCATGAAGCACCATACATATTTGTCATCGAAGTCATGTGCTGGAACGGTAATTCGTCATTCCATAAAAGATTTTTGAAAATTCTGTGATGACTCGTTAATTCATTTATCATCGATATAAATTACAGTTATACCTGGTGTCTTTCATAAGGAACACAACCTAAACATATATTTTTTTACAGCCTGAGTGGATGGCGCCAGAAGTCTTACGCAACGAGCCTGCCAATGAGAAGTAAGTTAATTCTACATGTGTATGCTTCATTGAAAGGTAGATATAAGAGTTTAGGATGTAATGTCTAAAGTTTTCATGATGCAGGTGTGATGTATATAGTTTTGGTGTGATCTTGTGGGAGTTAACTACCACGAAAATCCCATGGCATGGCATGAACCCAATGCAGGTTGTTGGAGCTGTTGGATTTCAAAATAAACGTCTTGAGATTCCAGAAGAAATGGATCCAGGAGTAGCTCAAATAATACGTGATTGCTGGCAAACGTAAGTATTAATTCGCCATTTACGTTGTCTGATTGTTACTTTAGCATCTAAAAGTATGAACGACATAAGAAATTCTAAAATATGTGTAGCGTAGTAACCATGTTTGTCATCCTTTCATTACATTAGAATGTGAGCCAAGAGATTTTCTTGAATAGCTGGTACTTTAAAGATGCCATATTCTAGACACCCATTTGATGTCGTAAAAATTGAAGGCAGATTTCCACTAGTTCAATTATTAGTTTTGCTATGTTACTGTTATTTGATATAGTAGTTTTTATAATAATTTAATGATATGCTGAATATGCTTCATGATAGATCGTGAGTTATGTGTGATAAATAAAGGTTTGGTCTTTGTAGACTTTGGTTCATATTTTCTTTTCGGATATCGATCATATAGGGAACAAAACCTGAATAAGTTGAAATCGTAGGGACTATTTCTTCATGTAAACTAGGGATCAATAACTTAACTATTAGAAACCAAAAGAACTAAAACCCATATGAGTGCTAAATTGTCAATGATAGAATGGAATGAAATCTATATGTGAAAATCTTTCGACAAATAAAAGGCTATGAGGATAAGAATACAAATTTGTGGAAATTTCAGAGCCTGATTTTTCTTTTAATAGATTGTGATATTGGATTGTCATGTGACTGAAAGGTCACAGGTTCAAGTCCTGGAACAACCTCTTGTGTAAAAACAGGGTAAGGCTGCGTACAATACACCAAATGGTGGGACCCCTTCCCGGACCTTGCGTATGCGGGAGCTTTAGTGCACCGGGTTGCCCTTTTAGATTGTGATATTGGATTGATTTTAATTGTGTTGATTTTGATGCAGGGAGCCACACTTGCGGCCATCCTTCTCGCAGCTGATGTCTCGTCTTTACCGTCTTCGCCAATTGGTTGCCCGTAAAACGGGATCTACACATTAAATATTGTCCATAACATATCTCAATTGTAATAATACCAGAAGTTGTTTCTTGGTTCAAAGAACCAGAGCAGCTGAAGGTATGTTTTATATCACGTCATATTGAAGTGTCGGTTCATTCATGTTGGGACTGGACACAACCGGTTCATAAATGAACATGGTCCCTCCCCAATATCTGCATAAGTGCAGCAGAGGTTTATTTAGAGTAGGAAAAAAAGAGAAGAAAAGAAACAAAAAAAAAAGGTACAAAATTATTCTTTGCCTGCAGAGGTCATATTTGGAATTGTAAACATGCCATCTCTGATGTTATCTGGTTAAGTGTAAAAAGAAAAAGAACAGAAACAGAAATGAGAAAGAAAAAAAAAGTATCAACATTTGTGTCCCTCGTTACTCAACTTGAGTTTTCTTTATCATGTATACTTGTTAATTAGTATTATGATCATTCTCTCCTGAAAGCTAATTTGACTGTTGGTACCGGAATGCAATACCAAACCTGCAAAATATTCCACGATAAACTAAAATAGCAGTGTTGTTTAATTACTATATCATTATCTTTCAAAATAGTCGTTGTTACCACTTATCATTTTATGGGAATTGCAGAAGCAATGTAATGTAATGAAATGAAAGATTAAATTGCATGTTTGGTTTTTTTTTTTTTTTTTAAGAAGCAAAATTTGCAATGTTTGGTCCTTCATAAATCAATGATGTGGATATTACTATTAGGTGGAAATTATGTATGATGTGTATTATACTATGTCAGCATTGACTAATGATCATTTAATGGAAGGATTTAATAGATAAAAACAAGATAAATTAGGAATTTGATTACAACTTTTTAATTTAGTGATCTATTTCCCAAAGTGGTTTTTTGCGGTTACCTATTTACCAAATAGTTCAAAGACACGCAGATTAATTGAACTTTCTTTTAATTTATGTCATTTTTGTGAAGTATTTACTTATATATACCATTATATAAAGGACTCTAATAACTTACTTGTTGGTCGAACTTTTTTAATTATAAAATTATCCTTTTCAACTCAATTCTTTATATTTAAACAGAAAATTTAACTACGCCAAAATTGTAGAAAATTAAAAAAAAACAAATTATCTCTTAGTTGAACATCTTTTTTTGCAGTAAATTTGCCTTAGAGATTTATTTATTTTTTTGAATTTTAAATTTAGAAACACAATATATTAAAGTTAGTATCTTGGCATAAACATATAATTAAACAAAAATACAATTAAAAAAATGGGGGATAGACAATCGGCCAGTAGAAATAAATAGATGAAACGGATTTGTTTCATCATTTATCCAAAGACTCATAAATAACTCAATAATAATTTTTCTTAAAAAAAAAAAACTCAATAATTGTTATGAATATTATAAGTGGATGTCCATATAACAATTGGGTTATTGGGTCATACTATTAGCTTATTGGGCCATATTGTGCTTGCTCCCCAAGTCATTGTATTTCTCTATAAATAGAGCTCATATGTAACCTAATTGGATACTACAAGAGAATAATATAATCATCTCTCTTCACTTTCTTTCTCCTTCTCTCCTTTATTCTTGTTCCTATTTCTTTAGTTTCATAACACGTTATCAGCACGAGCTTACCAACTGAGGTATGCAATTTTTCTTAATCTATTTTTTATATAAATAAAATTTAATTTTTGTATCGATGATTATATACTGTTTCAATTCCATCATATGGAATCGATGCCTTATAGATACATTATATCATTATTATTATTTGTATTATATTATTGTGTTTATTTATTCCATATGCATTCCTGAAGTATTGCATAAGGATAGATCTCATATTATAAAATTAAAGAGATCTATTAAGTAGTTCCTGATGAACTCAGTATTATTCTCTAGAATTCTTGAAGAATTCAAAAGCGTAGTTCCTGACGAACTCAATATTTTTTGTGTAAATTCTAGAAGAATTCATCAAAAGAGTTACATCCTGAAGGATGACTTAGAGAGTTAATCTTATTGTTTAAATTTGTTGTATAGTTTCTGAAGAACTCAAACAACTCGGTTTTAATTTATTCTCCATGAATTCCTGAAGAATTCAGTAGCGATACCATGAAGGATCACACAAATAACAGATTAGATCTGCTATATTGTTCTTGAAAAGCTTAAAAACCAATCAATTTTATTCTCCATGAATTCCTGAAGAATTCAATAGTGATGCATGGATTGCACAAATAATTGATTTGATTGTGAGTAGTTCTTGAAGAACATAAAAAAGAAAAACTCAATTTTCTTTTGTGAATTGGTGTGTATTAACTTTACCAGATTTCCATATTTTATTGATGTATGATTCAGTTAAAATTATCCCTTTATTTAATTATTTTTTTTTACTTTTGATTTAATTTTAAAACAAATCTCTATTTGATTGAGATTGTTTCCTTTAATTGTGGATCGTTTCCAAAAAAAAAAAAAAAAAAGTTTTGTAGGGTTTAAAATAAACCAACTTGTTTTTATTTAGATCTAAGTTAAAAATATATATATTATTAAAATTGATTTGAAACAAATCCTTACTTTTGAGTTTGTTTCAAATATAATATTAAATTAAAGATCTAATTTTTCTTCCTAAATTTAAGGATTCAAATTGTATCAATTATCTTTTATCAAGATTTGATCCAAAATTATTTATTAAATTCTATATTTTTTTCAAAATAAAGAAAATGTAACTAATTCAGTTTTGTGAATCTCAACTGAGTTTTCCTGGTATGGTTTGAAATGCTATATATTTGGTTATGATATATTTTTGTGGAAGATTTGTTGTATTTTAATAATGAATCTCAACTTTTGTGATTCAATTTGATAGTACATTAAACAAAGGTTTGATTCTTTAATTTTGAGAAATATTGATTCTACAATAAATTGGTAAAGATTTATATTCACAAGTAGTGAATAAATATTGACATGATTTTTTTTTCTCGTATATATAAGATTCAAGTTTATTTCATTTGAAATTGAATATTTGGTTTATAGCATGATAGTTGAATTTTATTGTTATTAAATTTTCTACAATAACGTGGTTTAAATCATGCATTTTGGGGGAGCCAAAAGTATATTTCATAATTTATGATGCAAGAAATCAATGCTAGCATTGCACTTCAAAATGAATAAAGTATTGAAGGCTCCCAAATAGCTAATTTATTGTTACATGGAGGAACAAAGTTAGACATTGAGATTGCATTCTCGTAAAATTTTAATGTTAAATATCTGTATATTACGAGATATACTTTGGCGAAAATAAGTGTAGTGAAAAAATTTATTTTGTCTCTTATTTATACTACACTTATATTAGTGCAATGGAAGCACATATAATTGTAAACCAGAAGTTTACATATTATATTCAATTTATTGTTGGCAAGACCGGTTGGGTTATCCCGGGTCTATTATGATGCATAAACTAGTTGAAAAAAAAATTATTATGGATATATATTGAAGAGCCAGAAGATTCTTCAATCTAGTGACTTTTGTGTTACTAGTTCCTAAGAAAAGTTGACATTTTAAAGGAATGAGTGTCTCACTTATATAAGGTGTTATTTAAATTAGGCTTAATTGGACTTCTGGTCCCCCAAGTAATTTGTTGTTTTCATTTTAGTCCCATAACTTCTAAAATCAACGTTTTGCTCCCTCTTGTTTTGCTCCGTTAGTCAGTTTGGTCCCCTCCGTTAATCTTTTATTGTCTAAATTTTTTGATTTGATTTTAACCGTTAGATTGCATATCCATTGTACTTAATAGTAAACCATCTGCACCTAATTATTTTCACTCTTCATCATCTTCTCCCTTCTTCTTCCTCAAATGTAAATAAATCTTTTCCAGATTTTTTTTCCCTTCCTCACAACAACAACAACACACTATCTTTTCTCTTCTCTTCTCCCTTCTCCCTTCCTGCATCACCATTCTCTCTTCTCGCTTCTCTTCTCCCTTCTCCCTTCCTGCATCACCATTCTCTCTTCTCCCTTCCTGCAACAACACAACAACATCCCCAAATCAATACCCTTTCTTCACAAATACCCAAATAGCCAGCAACACCCCCAAATCAATACCATCACAAATACCATAATCAGATCTAACTCCTTATCTCCTCTCTCTCTCTCTCAACGCTGGTGTCGTCGGAGAGCCTTCGTCGTGAACTGCTACGCTATCTCATCGGCGATGGTGATGAAACGGTTTTCGAAGGCTGCGTAAAATCAACATTTAGAAATCAACAATATTGATTCTCAGAAATTGTTGTGGTCCTTCGTTCCTTCGCTGATGGTGCTATCAATTGGATTCTCAAAAATTAATAGCGTAAATTCCGGAGAGTCTTCCTTTGCTGCGTTCCTTTTCAATTTCTCTCTCATCTTCATCATCAACAACAGTACCATCTCCATTGGATTTTTGTTGTTGTTGATGTTTGTTGTTAATGGTGTTTAATTGATTAATTGATTTATAGATTTTGGGAGAAGAAATGTTTTGTTTGTGAGATTTGATTTTGATTGTTTGTATAAAAATTGTGAGGTTATTATGTTGAATATTTGAAATGAAAAATTGAATGAGATGTTAAAGAAGAGTGAGATGAGGTTGCTGGAAATTTGTGAATAGGTACTCTGCTGTGTTTTTTATGATCTGGATTTTGCATGGGTTAATGAGTTTTTTGATGAATGTTTGAAGTTGTTGAAGAATACGAGTATGGAAGAAGATGAAGAAAAGTACAAAAATATAAGGTGTTGATAGTGCACCATTAGATAAAATAGACATGCGTAATCAAATGACCCTCTTTTAAAAATAAATGATCAAACGGTTTAAATTAAATTACTTAATATGATCTATGGTAGACCGCTTTTAAGGTTGGTCTACCATAGACATTTGGGGTTAAAGTTAACGGTCAAGGACCAAACTGACTAACGGAGCAAAACAAGAGGGACCAAAACGTTGATTTTAGGAGTTATGGGACCAAAATGAAAACAACAAATTACTTAGGGGACCAAAAGTCCAATTAAGCCTTTAAATTAATACACTAATCACGTGAATCACTTGGATATTATATGATTTGAATCGATGAATCAACTAAATGATCACATGTATATTCACAACCAGAAGTTTGTGAGATTATTTTTCCAACAAATTTGACTAAGAGTTTATTTTCTGAAGTTTTTCAGAATTCATTTGATAAGTATCATTTTTCAATTGAAATTGATATTGAACAAGCATATGCTGATAAAATGGACGGAAAGATCCATTCTTTAGACGTCTAAAGTTAATTGTATGATTGATACTTATCGGACCATACCTTATAAACTCTATTTTGGTTATGAGATCATGCCTTATAAACTCAATTTTGGAAATCAATAATCTTGTATATTGAGATACCGATATGCATCAAGCCAACACATTACTATAGTAAAGTTCTCCCCTTAATTTATCATTGGTTTAGGGTTAACAACCTGATATTTCTCATCTAAGTAAATTTTTGGATGTGTTGTGTCTATCACAGTTGCTCCAATATAATGCACTTAGATATATCTTGATAGAATATTGGGAAAAACTAATTCATATGAATCTTCATCTATCATAAATTGTATTGAGCCAACTTGTTTACAGCCTAGTAGGCTGATTAGTTTTCCCAATATTAGGGGGAGAGGATAAGCGGCTGCAAATATGAACCTGAAGTTCAATTGAAGCATTTGAAAGGAAATATTACTATCTCATCTTCATCCTCAAGAAATAACTCATTTGCAAAGTTAAAGCAAATAAAATAGCCGCTGCTAATGCTCCAAACGAAATAGATGTCCCTGTCGGATTATTGCAAATGAGTCCCAACCACGCATGAAGCGTGGTAGATCAATCGGTTCCACATATAAAAACCCTTAAACAAGAAAGGAGCTAAAAGCAAAGATAACCCAAATGAGGATGTGTAAACTCTAAAAGAGTCACATTACATAATTGATTTTAAGTTCCAGAAGAACTGACCAGGTACCTGAGATGTATGAAAAATAAAGAGATCTCGATAAATTATGTCATGAATGAATGGAATGGAACCAAAATGAAAGTCAACGTTGATGATGTTTTTGAAAATAACATAGCGCTATATGTGATTGGTGGAAATGAGGATCATGAATTAAAAGGTTATAGAAAAAGAAAATATCTGCAGATTGAAAGAGACAATTCTGTGAAATCAAACTCGCTTTGTAAAGCTAAGCTTTTTGGACTTGTAGTCCGCACACTTGAAGATGTGAAGTTAATTAGATATATACAAATTTTCGCGCGAAAGAGAATTATATTGATAAAATACATATGTATAGAGTTTGATATGTTCACCGAAAGTGAGATGATATATGTCTAATGTTTATGTTTAAGAGACATATTCACCTGAAGTGAATTTAAGAACTTTTTCCTGCTTGATTAAGTTTAGCATCACATGAAAGACTCAATTTATATGAAAGATGTGTTGCAATATAGTTGTATGACTCACTTGATAGTATATGAAACTCTTTGAAAGAGTTTGAAGAAATGATATAATATGTCCATTTTAATGTATTTTGTTAATTATATGTATTGTGGTATTTTGTTTCTTTTGTCAATATTAGTAAATACAGATATCGGAACAAAGTGAAGTATACATTTTGTACCTTAGAGAAACAACATAATCAAGGAATTAGAGAATGTTATTTCAACAACTTAATATGAAGATAATATCCCAAGCACTGCTAATTTGGAGAAGGGCATGGAGATAAATCAAACTTCTCTTCAAAGTCACCGCCAATAAAGCTTTTGAGTAACTATAATAGAAGACTAATTGACTTTCTTTGTCTCATATACGATTGTCTTTATGAGGGGGAGACATAAATGTGTTCTGCACTCTTTTTTCCTTAACCAAGGTTTTATCCCATTGGGTTTTCCTGGTAAGGTTTTTAACGAGGCAGATTATCACACAAAAGGATGTTGTACTCTTTTTCCTTCACTAGAATTTTTTCCTAACGGGTTTTTCTCTAGTAAGGTTTTAATGAGGCATATCCTCGATGAACATCCAAGGGGGAGTGTTATGAATATTATAAGTGGATGTCCATATAGCAATTGGGTTATTGGGTCATACTATTAGCTTATTGGGCCATATTGTGCTTGCTCCCCAAGTCATTGTATTTCTCTATAAACAGAGCTCATATGTAACCTAATTGGATACTACAAGAGAATATAATCATCTCTCTTCACTTTCTTTCTCCTTCTCTCCTTTATTCTTGTTCCTATTTCTTTAGTTTCATAACAATAATCATTTTATAGCTTTAAAAATACCACGCGAGAATGAAACAGAGTAAGTAGGCAGAACTTGAATCCCAACAACAATGACCACAATACCCATACATCCACCCCAAAACTATTCCCTTCATCCACTAAATTCAAGAAACATAACAGTGTCCTGTTCCGCAAGAACACCAACCCATGAACGAGTACCGGTCTTTGTCAACTTGGTTGCCGTTTTAATGGGCAGCCGGTGATGTTGCATACGGCATTCGCCTCTTTGTTGTAGGCTTTTCTTTTGCTCTGTTTGTAGGCTAAGTAACTATTTAGGAGACACGTCAAGATACAAATAAGGATAAGCAACATCACAGTTGTTAAGGATGTTTATTTAAACATCTTTGGAATTGTTCATTACATAAGAGTTAGCTTTGTTAATTGTCCACAATCAATTAACCAATTTCAGATATTTATATAATGCAGTGAAGAAAGCATGAAACTGAAAATCCTTGGAAAAAATTTCTTAGTTGTTTCATTTTTTTGCTGCAACTCAACATTGACTCCTCGACTGTGTCTGTGTGGACATTCTGCTTTACCTCTTTTGGTTGTCAAACATGAACAACTAAAATGAAAGTTCAATGAGATAAAGTTGATAATGGAAAGTTTATAATTGTCATCAATTATTCCCCCCAACAATATAAAAAGGGTCTTCCCAGATAACTTTAGCTTTTCCCGATACTCTTTAAAACCGAATTAGTGCTATCATCAACTCCGGTATAACTTTTTCACAAGGCTTCACAATCATCTTTTCTAGCATAGGAGAATGTAAAAGTAAAAATCTAATAAAATTTAATTCTGACTTGGTACCAGATATGCCATTGCCATCTATCAATACATGTCGCACTGGGAATGACATGACCGGCCCCAAAAAGATATCTTCCAAATTATAGGTGTCAGGTGTCAAAGGGTCAGTATGCGTATCAGTCTGCCGTGCCTACATGCAATTGTTACGAATCCATGGATCAAAGGGGGAAAGATAGTGTGCATAAGAAAGATATAAAACATATTAAAACTATGAATGTAACATTGTATTGAGTCATAAAAGATGGAAAATGAGGTACACTAGCCCCTTATTTTATAGGAATCTACTGCACTGACAATGTACCTAATTTTTCTAATTTGCTACATATTCATAACTTATGGTAGCAATATCGCAACTCACATCTACAAGTCATAGAAACTAACTTCCAAAGCTAAACTTAAGCAAAAAAGGTTTGCAAATTCGATAGCTTAATAACATGATGTGCAAGTGCAACCACAAATCAGGAAGCAAAGCAAAGCTAAATTAACGAGTACAACAACAACAACCAAGTCTTATCCCACTAAGTCGGGTCGGCTACATGGATCAAATTACGCCATAGTGTTCTATCATAAACTAAATTTGAGTCCAACTCATTAACCTCTAAATCCTTCGTAATGGTTTCTCTAATAGTTTTCTTAGGTATTCCTCTACCTCTTTTAACATGACTCTCCTCCATTTGATCTACTCTTCTTACAACGGCATTTACAGGTCTTCTCTCAACATGCCCAAACCATCTAAGCCTATTTTCTACCAGCTTTTCTACTATAGGTGCTACCCCCACTCTCTCTCTAATGGTGCCATTCCTAATCCTATCATGTCTAGTCTTACCACTCATCTCTGCTACACTTACTTGATTCTCGTGTTGACTCTTAACTGCCCAACACTCCGTACCATATAACAACGCCGGTCTAACTACTGTCCGATAGAACTTTCCTTTCAACTTAAGTGGTACTTTCTTATCGCACAGAACACCGGAGGCTCTTCTCCATTTCAACCACCCAGCTTGAATGTGATGGCTTACATCTGCTTCTATTTCTCCGTCATTTTGTACTATGGACCCAAGATATTTAAACCGTGTAACTTGGGGTATGATATGGTCTCCAACTTTCACCTCCAAGGTAGACATACTTCTCCTTTTGCTGAAGTTACATTCCATATACTTCGTCTTGCTTCTACTCAAGCGGAAACCATACGCTTCTAAGGCTTGCCTCCAGGTCTCTAGCCTCCCGTTCAGTTCCTCCATTGACTCCCCAAGCAAGACTACATCATCTGCAAAAAGCATACATCTCGGTGCTAACTCTTGGATGTGTTCCGTCAAAACGTCCAAAACTAAAGTAAAAAGGTAAGGACTTAGGGTTGACCCTTGGTGCAATCCTATTGTTATGGGGAAATCTTTGGTAGCCCCATCCCGCGTCCTCACACTAGTCGAAGCTCCCTCATACATATCCTTGATAGCTCTAATGTAGGCAATCCTAACCCCTTTCTTCTCCAGGGCTTTCCACAAAACCTCTTTAGGAACTCTATCATACGCCTTCTCCAAGTCAATGAAAACCAAGTGTAAGTCTTTTTTATCCGTCCGATATCGCTCCATCACGCGTCGAAGTAAGTAGATCGCTTCCATAGTCGACCTCTCAGACATAAAACCAAATTGGTTATCCGTAACTCGAGTCTCCTTTCTTAGTCGTCGTTCAATCACTCTTTCCCATAACTTCATGGTATGACTCATTAGCTTAATTCCCCTATAATTCACGCAATTTTGTATATCCCCCTTGTTCTTATAGATTGGAATTAAAGTGCTTCGTCTCCACTCGTCCGGCATTTTCTTCGTCCTCATAATCTCGTTAAAAAGTTTTGTGAGCCACACAATTCCTCTATCGCCAAGACTCTTCCACACTTCGATAGGTATGTTGTCCGGCCCAACTGCCTTGCCATTACTCATCCTTTTCAACACTCCTCTAACCTCGTGCTCTTGAATCCGACAATAGTAGTTATAGTTTCGTTCCTCCTCTCCGATGTCTAACCTGTTAGAGTCTGGTATAACCTCAAATCCCATATTAAATAAGGTGTTGAAATACTTCTTCCATCTATCCTTAATATCTCTTTCCTGAACCAAAACTCTACCCTCTTCATCCTTAATACACTTCACTTGGTCCAAGTCTCTTGTCTTTCTTTCTCGTCTCTTAGCAAGCTTATATATAGATTTCTCTCCCTCCTTGGTACTTAAAGATTGGTATAATCATTCAAAAGCTTGAGTTCTCGCTTCGCTCACCGCCTTCTTAGCCTCTTTCCTAGCTATCTTATATTTATCCCAAGTTTCGGCATTTTTACCTCTAGACCAGTCTTTAAAACAATCTTTCTTGATCCGGAGTTTACTCTGAACACTATCATTCCACCACCAAGAATCTTTACCCCTAGGTCCAAAACCTCGAGATACTCCCAACGTCTCTTTTTCAACCTTTCTAATCTCATGCGATATCCTCTCCCACATATCATTAGCGCTTCCATGTGGTTTCCTGAAACCCCCCTCTAACATCTTGTGTTGGAATATCCTTTGTTTAACACCCTTTAAATGCCACCACTTGATACGCGGAGGCCCGCTATGGCTTCTTCTCCTTGCCCTCCTCTTAACCCTTACATCCATCACCATTACTCTATGTTGGGTAGTTAAGCTCTCCCCAGGTATGACTTTACAGTCCAAACAAATCGTCCTGTCGATTTCCTAACAAGAAAGAAATCTATCTGAGAAAATGAGGGCCCACTCTTGTAAGTGATAAGATGCTCCTTTCTTTTCCTAAAACAAGTATTAGCTAAGGTAAGGTGAAAGGCTAATGAGAAATCTAAGATGAATTTACCCTCCGCATTTATCTCCCCGAGACCATACCCCCCCATGCACGCCCTCGAAACCTCTCGAAGCCCTCCCTACATGCCCATTTAAATCCCCTCCTAGAAAAACCTTTTAACCTAACAGGATATCTTGAATTAAGCCTTCTAACTCCTCCCAAAACTTAACTTTAAGGTGTTCTTCTAACCCTACCTGAGGTGCATAGGCGCTAATTACATTAAAGGTGTCTTGTTCCACTACAAACTTTAGGGATATAATCCGATCTCCTATCCTTTTAACATCTACAATATCTTTCTTCCACTCCTTATCCACAATGATGCCTACCCCATTTCTCGATCTAGCTTCACCCGTGTACCAAAGCTTAAAACTTGAACTATCTAATTCTTTCGCCTTTTTCCCCACCCACTTAGTTTCTTGTAGGCACATGAAATTGATCCTCCTCCTAGTCATAGTGTCTACTACTTCCATAGATTTTCCTGTAAGAGTACCTATATTCCAAGTTCCAAAACGAATCCTATTCTCATGAACTAGCTTCTTTACCTACACCCGTTCACAAAGATGCGGAACCCTTGCTTATTTTTCACTATATCCAGGCGGCGATGCAGCGACCCTTGCTCATTTGACACCGTACTCGAGCTATACAGCACGTTGCTTCCGGGCAACGACCTAGCATTCACACTATTACGTATTTGGTCCATGTCATAGAGATTCGACAAAGTTTTACGTTGGCTGTCGAGGTCTAACACAACCCTCTCCTTTTACCCGGGCTTGGAACCGGCCTTGGCAGGATTAAAGCTAAATTATCGAGTACTTACGTATATTTCTAATTTCAGAAGATTAGGTGAGCTTCTGAGCAAGCAAAGAGCAGCCGAAATTTCTTCCAAGTTATTGAAGTTTACGCTTAAAGAAAGAAAACTTAGATCAATACAAGGTGTCGATCAACGTCACTCACAAGACTCCCCACACCAGGGAGATCATAGTTACAAAACTCAAACATGTTGATTGGCCCAGAATGAAGTAAAAGTACATGATCAACAATTTTCGAAAACTTGCTCTCAACAACTAAAGGGTCTTGGGAAGCTTCAGCAGACACACATTGTCTATCAAACACAAGATTTGGAAGTGTATACCATTTTTTCCTCCAATTGGTGGATAAAACACTTGTTCTCACTGCGTCCCTAATCGGCAAATAAGACAGAATATGATCTGCTACATCACCTGGTAACCAACTAATTCCATCCGGTTCTGCATCAAGAGTAGACTTTGTTCGTTTCCTTTCCTTTAGATACATACATGAATCAGACAACAAACTAGGTTAGAGTATATTATATATGTATCTAAGTATGCAAACTAGAATCATAGCTAGGTTCACATAGAACCTTGAAATTGAAATTATAAAGTGGTGTGATTACTATAGTGTCATGATTTAGATATAATGTTATGTGATAGCAGTATATATATTGAAATTGATGGAATGAAATGCGTATTAATTAAATATTACAGAGAAGAAGAAGGGTTTCAGAAATTACCATGTAAAGCTCCAACAAACAAATAAGTAGAAGATGATCGCACAGAGAGAGCGAAGGGTTAGTTCCAATTTGAGATGAAAAGGGGTTTAGGGTTTACAGGATGTCACTGTAACGGTATCAATTTACTCCCTCAAGTTATAGATAGTGTTTACACAATCAATATCTTCAATATTGAGTTTAACTTTCAAGAACTGTTCACAATGGTTAGAATTGCTTACATTTGATTGCATTTAATGTTGTTCAGACATTTTCTACCCGCAGCTACTGTCCATTGCTTATTTTGTTTTGTTTAATCGATTAATATTACAAAAATATTCACTTGAGAGACTTTATTTTCTATTATGTCCATCCATTCTCGTGTAATTATTTGTCCTTTTCCACTTACTGCTGGCGTTTCCAAGCTAGCTCTTTTGTCATTGTCAATGCTAGCTCTGTATGTGCAGTCTACACAATTTCTCTAGACAGTAAAATGCTGAAATACAAGTCTACAAATTCTTCCTCCTACGATTAAAATTGAGTATAATAATATTCTAGAAAAATTTCATAGGGGATGTCCCACAAGAGAAACCTACCTGAGAAGATGGCTGACAATCTAATGTATTTTAATGAAGTTGTTTGATTATTTTCTATAAAAGGAGAGAAAGGGGTAAAATAAAAAATAGAAATACAAAGCACAGTGAAGCGTAAGACTAGGAAGAGAGGTGAGGTACAAGTCATATCTACTTGATATATTAAAAAAAAATCGGTAGAAAATTGATATATTAAAACTACTATAACGAATTATTTTAGTTAATATTTAAATTAATTTGTTGCTGAAATCATATTTGAAAGTTATGTTTCCCACCTTATGAGTTTCTTACACATCATGTTTGTATTTTAAAATCTAAAATGATTTGGGAGGATTTTATAGTGTTTAATATGATTTGTCAACAAGGAATATATAAAAAATCACGGGACAAGATTTTGTAAAAGGTAAATATAAATAAATAAAATTTAAAATATGGAAGAGAAAAAATTTGTCACTAAGAAATATATAAAAAACAAGGGACAAGATTTTGTCATAGTTAAATATAAAAAAGACATGATAAATATTTAGCACTACTAAACACGGGAGAAATATTTGTCACGGATTAATATATAAAAACATAGGACATACATTTCTAATTGATAAATATAGATAAAAAAAAATTTGGAAAAATATTTTTTTTTTACAAAGGAAAAATAATTTGTTAATTGTAGATATAAAAGACATGGGACAATTTTTTGTCATAGATAAATATATAAAACAAATGAGACAAATATGTTTTGCTGAAATATTAATGGTTTGTTTATGATAAATGATAACTAAAATTCTCCAAAGGAAGAGATCCATTCAATTTACCTAGAAGAGCTTGTGTTGGGTTTCACCTTGATGATTTTGATTTTAGTGACTTTGGTGGCTTTATCCTTATTTTACTTCTAACTAATCATTATTTTTCATCAAAATAATTTATTTTTGAGAGATGCGTTAAATATGTGCAATCAAAGCACGTGTTAAGGATACATAAGTAGAAATTATATATTGAAAATTAAGCCAATTTATTTCTCAAAGAATATTTCCTATTTGTAAATTCTCTAACATGTGTTGTTCAGGCACTATTTATTTTAATTATTCATTTATTAATTAAACACACTAAAGTCGCCAAAAGTCTATGTGCTCAACTCACTTTAGCCTAAAGAGGTACGTAAGACCATCCACAATGGTGGGTGTTTCACTTATTTAGCACCGTATCAAATAGGCACCCCATTGTGGAGAATAATATATGGGTGGCTATGAAGAAGGGTGGCTATGGATGCACCCTCTCTTTCCTCATTTTTCATGGGCCCCATTTAATAAATCTTAATAAATAAATAAATGTTGTTAAAATGTAATGATATAAAATTATTTGTGGGATCAATTTAATAATTTATTTTGAGGTGCTGGGTTGGAGAAAAGTGGTGCTTATTAAGTATTACTGTAAAATGAGTGATGTGGACATATGAAATAAATGTAAGCACCTAATTTAGGGTGCTCTGTTGTGGATGATCTAATGTGGAGATGAACATTTAGTTATGCTCTGCTTTGTTCCCAACATTGTGAAGGTCATGTAGTGTGTCTTGAGCACCAGGCTAAGGGTGGTTGATAAACTCAAACATTTTCCGATCGGTCGATTGTATGAGCAACCGAATAAATCATCTCCTTTTAGTGATCGCATACTTCCTTACAACATAACAAGGGTGAATGTTCCTTGGGTTGTTGGACGAAAATTAGTCACACTGAGAGTGTCCAAGGTTGTCCAACAACAACCATTGCCTCTTTTTTTTTTATGTAGATATTTTGTTACATATGGTGAAATCAAGATGATCTCAGTTTGCTTCGCACCTTGCCCAACTTTCAGGATAAATCTTGGGTATGTACAGATCTGCTTTGGAGTTGTCGAATATCACACAAAAAAGAAATAAATTATACATATTTGATAAATATGTTTAGCAATAACATATATTTTATATTTGTAAAAAAAATAACATATATTTTATAATAATCAATTAGAGATATGATTAACCGTGCAACGCACGGGATGAAAACTAATTTTAGTACAACACAATTTTTGTGACAAATATCATTTCTTTTCACTAGTACTATCGTTAATGTGACAACATATATTACCTCCGGTCATATTTATAAGAGAAAATTGTGTCAACAAAAACTGATGCATTTGATTCAAAATTGAGTCTAAATACATCAATTTTTGTTGACCCAACTTTATCTTATAAATAGGACCAGAAGGAGTATTATATTATTAGATGAATATGAAAATGGAAAATGGGTTAGTGCCATAAGGGAAGGGTACTTTTTAAAGACTTTAAATAATAAGTTTTTATAGAAACTTGTATATTCAATGCATCAGAAATTGAAATATTAAGTCTTTCCAATTAATAGTTTCTTAAACGAGTATCCTTAAAGGGTGCCCTTAGAGCACTCGTTAGCAAGACCTTATGAAAATAACTGACAAAATATGTTAATTAAAGATATTTTATAATATTCTTGAAATTGTAAATTTGAATCAATTTGTTGGTATTTGTAGTGGTTAAATTGATATTAGATTGGTAATTTCAAGAATGAATTTGAAACTAAGCCCTTCTATTTCCCTAAAAAAAGAAAAGAAAAAAGAAATTAAGCCCTTCTATTCATTGGCGATACGTATATTATATACCATATTACTCCACCCATCTTTAAATTATAGTCGTTTAAGGTTTATTCACAATTATTAAGAAAATGATTGATTGTGTTCATTTCAATGGTAAAAGTAATATTATTTACTAAAATACCCTTATTAATTATAATTAGTGGAGTAGTTAAGTTAGATGATATTCAATATATAAGGGTATAATAATGGAAAAAAAATAATAAATGTTGCATTGGTATTCTAAAGTGACAATTATTTTGAGAAAAATAAAAAAGACTAAAGAGACTATTTTTGTGAGACGGAGGGAGTATATTCTATAATATTTTGACTTTCTTTTTTACAAGAATAAAAATAATTTTTAATTATAAAAAATTCTCTTTTTTTTTATTTGAATTGTTTGAATTGTATAATCATCAATTACTGACATTGGTAAACGACCCAAAGCAATTTGTTTTAATTTGTGACGATCATAAGTTGAAAGTTCATATTCTTCGGTCTTTGATAAACAATTTGTTGTGCAATACTCAATACAGTTATCATGAAAAATACAAATTCTGAAATCAATAATGTAATTTAGCAATCGTTTCTTTCGAATATCAGTTTCCAGTTTTCAATCAACAACGAGCAAATCTATAGGACATACACGAACACATACTTCACAAGCAATGCATTTATCAAATTCAAAATGGATTCGACCGCGGAAACATTTCGATGTGATTAATTTTTCATAAGGATATTGAATAGTTACAGGTAAACAATTTGCGTGAGAGTGCTCGAGAATTTAGCTCAATTGGTAAGGACAATGCATAATATATGCAAGGTCCGGGGTACAAATCCCGACCACCACAAAAAAAATTGCGTGAGATAAGATAATCATGAAACTTTGACCAATGTACCTTGCGGCTCAGACTGTTTGTTGACCATAATTCATGAACCCAATTACCATAAGGAACATATCGTAAATATCTATGAATATTTTTGTTTTATTTCTTTCTCATATTTGAGACAAGTTATGAATATAGAAAATAAATCTTTTAACGTGAAAACAATTGAGTCGAAGTTGTTAACAATAGATTACCAAGATAAATAGGTAAAAGAAATTTCCATCCAAGATTTAATAATTGATTCATTCTTAGCCTAGGCAAAGACCATCTTATTATGATAGAAGCGAATAAAAAAAAAATTACATCCACTTTTTTCGTAAAATGATTTGTGGAGAGGTATCTCGGTTCTAGGTCTTAGGTTGTACTAGATTATTAAGCTTCAATATGCATATATTAGTGAGATGGGTTCTTGGGTTGATCGTGTGTGGGTGTGGGAGTTCAATTGGAGGTAGGGCCGTCTTAAACAATTCAGAGACTCTGCTGTAATTTTAAAAAAAAATAATTAGGAGGTTAAATTGGAGGAGAGTTTGGCTGAAATCCAGAATAAATTAGGTCCCAAATTCAAAATTCCAACAATGTTGTTAAAAATTAAGAAAAATAAGCATAAAAATAAATGCACTCCCCAACCGCTAGACCAACTAAACAAATCTGATATAAAACAACGCGGATAATATATATTGTATTTTCTTATGCCTTTTATATAAAAAAATAATAATTTTGGGCCCCCAAAAATTGGAGGCCCTGTGCCATGGGTCTGGATGCTCTTGCTTTGGGCCGGCCCTGATTGGAGGCGTACGTTGTTTGGGAGCAGGCTTTAGTTGTGGAGTTGTTGGTGGTGTTAGATGTATACCTGATTGGAAGGCTTCCCATGATGTTATGTTTTCGGTTCATTCTTCGTATGATCTTCTTTCGGAGGAGACCATGCCAACAACAAGTAGAGTGTCAAAGTTAACTCCGATTCGGATCTGGATTTCCTGCTGTTACAGCAGGATGCTGTAACAATTCAGGACCGTCCGATCTAAATCATGTGGTCAAGATTGTTTTGAATGATTTTACAGCTGAGTTAATTTAAACCGTTCGATTTATAATTAATGGTTGAGATGCAAAACAGTGGCAAAACAGCGTGCTTTTCTACGGCAGGCAATCTTGGTCCGAATCTCGACTAGAGTAAACCAACTCAAGTGTGGGGTTATTAGTGTTCAGGATAGTTATCTTTATCTATTTTGTGGGCCATACGAAGATGGTAGATCATATGTTTGTTTGTGGGGTGATCTCTAAGGTTTGATATAGGATTATGAATTGGTTAGGTTGGTATTGGGCGTCTTTGAATAAAGTCTTTACTGTAAGGAACTAAAATAAGTCTTTACTGTAATTAAAATTTTCGATTTCATATATCAATTTTAAATATTGCAATTCTGAAGAACTAAGTTGATACAACCTTACAATGTTAAGGACCATCTTAGATATTTACTCGTTTATTTATCCTATTTATTATCATTTTTGCCACTTAAGTAACGTTTATTGCACCAAGCATATTGAAAGATATTGGACAATATGGCTACACTACTGCAACATCGATGTTTTTTTGTTACATAAATGTTTAAAGAGTACAATGTTACTTATATCTACAAAAGACTTCTTCACATTGATAATGAGAGTTGAACCCACGATCGTTTGGGTGCCAAACTCAACCTATTAAATTTTGATTTTTTTTTTTAATCATATGTACATTACATATGAAAAATGTTTGGTTTTTTTTCAAGGAACAAACTCAACCCATTTCATTGATAGTACTCCTTCATGTATGTCATTTTAAAAAAAAAAAACAATTGTTTCAAACTATATATCATTTTATGATATCAATAAAATGGCTGTCGTGGATATGTATTACGCTTTAAGCCCAACTCTAATCCAGTAGGAATCTCTTTCTCACCATGTTTTGGAGGCTGTCAAGGAATTTCCTAATTAGTGATTTGAGTGACGGTATTAGCATTCACCCAATATAACTAGAGGCACCCATTTATAATGAATAAAATTTTGTGACATATATCCTACTATTTAGTCATTTATAATGAATAAAAAACATGTATGCAAGTTGTGGACAATCATGTAACTTGTTGATCCGAGGTGATTAAAATTAAAGAGATGGTCAGTATCGAACATTGATCCGTCAAGGTTGAATTTGGGAGCAGGGTACATGCAAGCTCTTTGACATTCTAGTTAGTATGATAGCAAATTGGTTGATGTTGAAGGAAGTCTTTTATAGGTGAGGGTATGGAGCCGTTGGAGAGTTGATGAGGCACCGATCTATCAATGTCGAGCTCCGGCATCCATTGTTGGGCGTCATTGAGGTATTACAAAGTGTTGTAGTTTGAGGCATGAGTACTGCTCTTTTCCCATCTGTTTTTGCTCATTCAACGGGAATGAGCAAAAACAGATGGGAGAATCGCAATTCTCTTGAGGCATAGCTGCAGGTGAAGCCTTTCACATGTTGTTGGGCCTTTATCATTGTTGGGTTGGACCTTAGTATGTTGAAAATTGTTTTTTTTGACTTCCTATTGACACAAGTAAAATACTAAAATGTCCCTAGCGGCCGTTAACAACCGCTGGGAGAACCGCCGACAGTTAACAACCGTTGGGAGAACCAGCAGCCGTTAACAACCGCTGGGAGAACCAGCGGTAGTTAACTGCCGCTCACACCAGTAAACAGAACCAGTGCAGTCTGCACTGGTTTTTCCAGCCAACATAGCTTGTTTGTACCTATAATTTCAAACGGCAATTCCGCATAAAATCAAACCGAAACAACAACATCCATCAATCACAAACATCAACATTACATAGTTTATCAATTATTCGGTAACATTACACAAAACCGATAATGCGTTAACGTTTCACAATTGTTTGAAATTCGTCAAATTTTCCACATTATGCAACACATTACACATAATGTATACATTAATTACTACGTCGAAAAATTAAAACGTACGTCCAAAAATATTTAATAGATAAAATTAAAACGCAAGAAATAATATAAATGTATGTCGAAAAATGTCATTCAAATACCAAAATGTACGAAACATGTCATAAAGATATATCACAATCAAAAAGTACAAAAAAAAAAAGCCTAATCAATATCAACCCTGCTGCCTAGCATGCCTCTGCCCCCTGCGCCGCCTGGCAATCTAATATGTAAGGGCAGGGCAACCAGTACTGGCTATCCGCATCACCTCCTGGACAATCTTCTCTTTGGTCATCTCGGCTTGCCTGGCGACAATATCATCAACTATATGCACCACATCCCGGATGATCGTAAGTGTGTCAGACATCTCCCTGACATGCTCCTCCTCGATGATCTGCTCCACGTTTGCCGGCCTGGGAGGAGATCCTTCACCAGGTGGGAGAATACGAGGGTGAGAGACTTTGTCATACCAAGCCATGTAGCCAGGAGCATGATGCCATGGTCTCTGACACCCATCTCCCAAAGCACTGTAGAACCACGCGTGAGCGTCCATCAACACAGTGGTCAGCAACTGCGTAGGCACCTGAACGACGGAAGAAGGATGTTTGGGAACGTCATGTACAAAGGATAACTTCCTCTTTACCTGCTCAGGTAAATGACGGTACACCCTCTCCTTCCTACATTCTTTTTAAATAATTAAAACATTTACGCTACATTCTTTTTTTAAATAATTAAAGCATTTAAAGAATTTTAAACAATTTAAACACTTACATTATGATAAAACATTCTATCCTCCTCCATCCGATCGTATCCAACAAAACCCTCCTCATACACAACATCATCATGCGCTGGTGTCAGATCAAGCACCTGCGAGGAGTAATCCATATGTTTCTGTGAGCTCTCTACACCTGGCCTCGCGTCCCTCCGCCTCCGAGGCTTAGGGGCATAAGGGTTTTGATCCTCCTTTTCTCTCTGAGCGCTAGCGGTACACGCCGCTTTACCTTTGCACATCCTATCCATATATGTTCAAAACAAAATATCCAAGCTTAGAATCATTCAACAACTTAGACATTTATGTAAAATACCACATTATGTCACTCTTCATACTTGGCAAAAAATGTAAAAATTCAAGCTTATAATCATTATAACATATATACATTATAAAATTGAACATATTTGCAAAAAAATTACATAAAAAAAAGCAAGATTTTCTCACTTAGGCATTTTATCAAACACCTTAAGTGCATTTCAAAATACTAGCACAATTAGTGTTAATTCAACATCAAATTCAACTACATTGTACCTAAACTTACTCTAAACAACAATGTCAGCAAAAACCCTAAATTATAACATCAAATTCTAACATAATTTGCAATTTTAAAAACCTAACCTAAACCCTAACTTTTGCTAAAATTATGAAAATAACACCTTAAACAAACTACATTACATGTAAATAGGATTAAGATTACTTACTTGTGATTTACTTGAAGAAATTGGGATGATTTTCGAGCAATTGAAGTTTGGGTGAATTTGGTAAGTTTTTGAAATTTTTGGTATTGTTTCTGTTAAACAGAAACTGGGAGCTTGCTGCGTGCTTAACATACAGAATGCAGCGGTAGTTAACCACCGCTGGGACCAACGGCAGTTAACTGCCGGCGTATTTAGTTAACAACCGTTGAGGGTAAAAACATCATTTACTTATGTCAATAGGAAATATTCATTGTCAAAAAAGCAATTTTCTATCTGCAAAAGACTTCTTCACATTGATAATGAGAGTTGAACCCACGACCGTTTGGGTGCCAAACTCAACCCATTAAATTTTGATTTTTTTTTAATCATATGTACATTACATATGAATAAATGTTTGGTTTTTTTTAAGGAACAAACTCAACTCATTGCATTGATAGTACTCCTCTGTTTCAATTTATGTCATTTTAACAAAAAACAATTGTTTCAAACTATATATCATTTTATGATATCAATAAAATTTTACACTATTTATCTAGAAGTCGTAACTCAATTGACAAAATGCCGAAATTGTTAGGCCGAATGTCATGACCGGGGTTCGAACCCCGGTACCTCCACTTGTGTTTGTGAGTTTTTAATGGCTTTGTCATTTCGTCTATCTACCAAAAAAAAATTACACTATTTTACCAATTTTGTCCTTTTAATTATTCCTATATATTCCTTTGTTTTACCAATGTTATTAAGCGATTATCTCATTCAGTTTATTTGCTCACATACTGTATACTATTTTTATTTTTTTTGAAAGATCACACATACTGTGTACTTATAATGGATATTTATTCATTTTGTTAAATCAATGATAACCACCTTTAAAAACAAAGTTTATTTGCTCACGTACGGTGTACTTATAATGGATATTCATTCATTTTGTTAAATCAATGATAACCACTTTGGAAACTACTCATAACTCATTAATACATTGGACTATGTATGTGACATTTTATTCATTTTGGTAAACCAATGAATATACCAATGAGGTTATTTTTGGAATGTAAAAAATAAATTAGATATACTTTAATTAGATTTCTTAGTAATGTGCATTTGCTAGAATGACATAATTTAAGACAGAAAGATTGATTGATTCAATACATATTGGTGATTATCATGTAACACGGACACCCTTATTCATAAACGAGCAATAGTTTTTTTTTTTTTTTAGGGGGAGCTATATTGTATGTTTGTCTCCTAATAAAACTTATCATAAATGTTGCAATAAAACTCTACGATACAAAACAATAGCACCAAACTAAAAAATAAGAGTTGAATATACCAGGTATGTCATCACAAGTACATCATACACTGTCAGTGGCAGAGCTTGTACCAAATATTTAGAGGAGCTAAAATATATCAAATAAATAAATCATTAATTTACTAAAAAAAACTTGATTTAAATTTACCCTCCCAAGAGTAAAAATTATAATGAAGGGTCTTCCAAAATAACATTGACTTCTCCCGAGGCTCTTTTGAACCGAGTAAATGCTTTGATCAACTCCGGTATAACATTTGCAACAGGCTTCACAATCATTTTTTTTAGCACCGGAGAATATAGTAGAATATATCTGATAAAATTTAATTCGGACTCGGTACCAAAGATGTCATCTATCGTCACATGTTGCACCCGGAATGGCACGGCCGAACTTGAAAAGATATCTTCCCAACAATAGGTGGCAGGAGTCAAAGGGACAGTATACACATCAGTCCGCAGTGCCTACATGCAATCATTACAAATCCATGGATCAAAGGGGGAAATATAGCATGCATAAGAGAGATATAGAGCATATTAAATCTCTGAAGGTAACATTGTATAGATGAATAATGAGATACAATGGTCTCTTATGAATCTACTGCACTGACAATATAGCTAACTCTACCTAAATTTCTATTGATTCATAACTTCTGTTAGCAAAATTGCAACTCACATCTACAAGTATTAGAAACTACTTTCGAAGCTAAACACATGATGTGCAAGTGCAAGCACAAATTAGCAAGCAAAGCAAAGCCAAGCATAAATAAATGAGTACTCACAGATATTTCTACTTTTCGAAGATTAGGTGAGCTTTTGAGCAAACAAAGAGCAGCTGAAATTTCCTTCATGTTATGAAAGTTTATGGTTACCAAAAGATAACTTAGACCAATACAAGGTGTAGGAAGCTTTACTGGCAAAACACCTGCAGCCAAATACTGAAGCAGAATTGAAAAAATGGCTGTGAATTAGAATATAATGTTTTTAATATGATTGTGGTTCATATTAATTAATATTTTGCGTGTCGGTATTGAAATCAAATTCAAAATTAAGATGCTCGAGCAATGTACCTTCAAAAAATAATGACGAATTTCTAGGTTCTGTATGTGAGGATGATGATCGAAAAATTTGAGTAAATTGCTAGAGCATCCAGACAATCTACTTTGATTGCTCTCAGATGTCAAGTCCAACCATGAATTAACTATTATCGTAGTTAATTGGAAAGTGTTGTTAAAGCTAATACCCTCAAATTCACCATAGATTTCAAAAAACTTGAGGTTTGGTGCATGAATATTAATTTGGTTTAAACTATAAATTTCTTGTAATCTCAACTTTTCAAGCAAGGGACATCCTGATATCAGGTTTTCTAAAACATCGTCATCCACTCTAACCAGATTTAGAACAAGACTTTTCAAGTTTCTGAAACCTTCAAACATCGTTGGAGGTTTAAGACAACACCAATTTAATTTTAAACAATGTAAACTTTGATATGAGAATAAACACCAAGGTATCTTGTAGGGTTCATCCTTTATCCAAACTTCCAACACAAGCTTTTTAATAGACCTTCCAATTAGATGAAGAATCCACCGATCAATATCAGTCGCAAGACTATCCTCGCCCAATTGATCAAAGTTAGAGAACTTGAACATGTTGATTGGCCCAGAATGAATTAAAAGCACATGATCAACAATTTTCAAAAACTTGTTGTCAATAATAGCTGAAGGGTGTCTGGATGTTCCAGCAGGGACAGGGACATGTTTTGTATCAAACACAAGATTTGGAATTGTGTACCATTTTTTCCTCCAATTGCCGGATAAAACACTTGTTCTCACGGCGTCCCTAATCGGCAAATAAGACAGAATCTGGTCTATTACATGACCTGGTAACCAACTAATTCTATCCGGTTCCTCATCGAAAACTTCTTTTTCAGTAGTAAACTTTGTTGGTTTCCTTTCCTATAGATAGATACATACATTCATATTCAAATAAAAGGACATGAATTAGAAAACAAAGTAGGTGTATGCATATATTTATCTATAAGTATGCAAAGAAGAATCTTGAAATTCAAACTAATGTAACTTAATTAAATAAATAAATAAAAGATACAATTACTTGTGCTATGTAATGTTAGATATTGAAATTCAAGAAAAGGAATGGAATGCATATTATTATTATATTACACATAAGAAGGGTTTCGGAAATTACCATGTCAAGCTATCGATTGAGTAGTTACAGGAAAAGAAGAGATGAAGGGTTTGTTCCAATTTGAAATTTCAATTTCAAAAGGAATTTAGGGTTTACAAGTCGCAACTGTGTCGCGAGTCTAAGGACAGTGACATCTTATTATTTATCTATGATCAATTCTTAAATTATTTTTTCCCTTTATTTTCTTGCAAAATCAAATATTCATCAATCTCGTTGAGTATATCAAATATAACAAGTGAGGTTTAAAACCAAATCAATCAAATAAAAAATCATAAATCAAACTAATTCAAACCAAAATTACAAAAAAAATCGCATTTGGTAGTTGAAAAACTAGTTTATAACTGATGACTGATAGCTGATAATTTATAGCTGAAAAACTCGCTTATTAAAAAAAATGTGTTTGGTAAAATTAACTGTTTATGTGACTTATAAATATAAAATGACATAAAAGAACATTTTTTTAAAATTTTTTATAAATTATATACACATTTTTTTTACTTATTTATTTAATTTTAAATATTTGAATTTATTTTAAATTACTTTAATCTCCAAAATGATAAATGTTTTTTATGAATTCAGGTTTGAACGTTAACTCCTTCACTTATGGGTGTGAGTTTTAATAATTATTTGTCAACTCTATTTCTAAAAAATTAAAACTAAAATTTTAATTTATTTAAAAAACACTTTATTTCTTTTGGTGTATTTCAAAAACACTTTTGGTAAATGACATTTAGTTATTATTATTGTAAATGCTAAAAAGCATTTTCCCTCAAATTAAAAACAGAGTATGTATTGATTTTCGTCTTATTTTTAGATGAGTTGAGTTCTTCAACTTTATCACTTCTAAAACCCGTCAATTCTTCAAACATAGTAAGATCAATTTCTTTCAAAATATTAATTCTCAAGAACACACACTCATCCAATACTTTGAAAGAAACGAAGAACACACTGAATCCATTTTTTTCTTTCTCGTTCTTTCCTCCTTATTTTCATCTTAATTGTATCCCAAAAGCAAAAATCGGGGGAGAGGGAAAGTTGTGGTTTTGAAATCTCCATCCAGAAGAAAAGAAAATAAAATTGTAGACATAAAGAGTTGTGGGTTTGAGATGATTTTCTGGAAATAAATTTTTGGGCATGACCGGATTTGAAAGGATATCTTCCCAACAATAGGTGGCCGATGTCAAAGGGACAGTATACACATCAGTCTGCAGTGCCTACATGCAATTGTTACAAATCCATGGATCAAAGGGGGAAATATAACATGCATAAGAGAGATATATAGCACATTAAGACTCTGAAGGTAACATTGTATTGAGACATAAAAGATGGAAAATGAAGTACAATAGTCTCTTATTTTATAGGAATCAACTGCACTGATAATGTAACTAACTTGACTTGCAATAATAATAATTTTTATTGTTGAATATATAACGAATAAACACGATAATATCTCAATCTATCTAAATTCTAAAATAATTTTTTATTATGTAATTTATTAGTCGAAATAGTTGTTGACGTTAAAATAGTATGTAGACATTAACCTTTTCATACAAAGATCGATATGACAGTAAATACTTACTTATAAGGACTAATATGTCAATAAATAAGTATATTAAAAATTAATATAATAATATTAAATAAACATTTTAACATAAGAGACTATTTTGTCTAAAATAGTACAAAATCAATACGATATATTAAGAGATTATTGATATTATTTGTTAAAAATTTCGGAACAAAAATGACTAAAAAGTATGGTCAACTACTCTATTAATTAATAAATTTGTATATTTCAAAAATTCAAAATAGATTGCTTTTATGGTACATTCACGATTTAAAGTGTATACATACACTTTCTTCTTAAATCAATAAGTTACTTATCATTTATATGAAATAAAAAAAGTTATTTATCTAAATATTATTTTTTAGGAAAATATGAGAGTGAAACTAAGTAATTATAAGCTTAACTCAATTGTTAGAGATAATACATAGCAATATGTACGACCGGTGTAAACGTTTTCAATTTAGTCGTTAACAAAATACAATTAACTGTCACATCATCATTGTTGGAAAGATTGGTTAACAAAATAACTAAATTGAAACCGTTTACAAAGTTAAAAACTTATTTGTGATCAAAATAACTTATATTTAATTAAAAACCGAGTATACCGGTTATATTGATTTTCGTCTTATATATAACCAAGTAATCATAAGCTATGAACATTTTCTTTTCAACACTCTCTCCAACACTCAATTTCAATATTTTTATCTAATAAAAGAATAAGTGTTGAAGAGAGAATTGAAAAGTGAATATTCCTACCATTCCTCTTAAGATGAACATAGAGAGATTTGCGTAAAGTTTGGATGAGTTCTTCAACTTCACCACTTCTTCAATCTCGTCACTTCTTAAAACATGGTAAGATCAATTTATTTCAAAATATTAATTTTCAAGAACACACACTCATCCCATGCTTTGAAAGAAACCAGGAAAACACTCGATCCATTGTTTTCTTTCTCGGTCCTTCCTCCTTATTTTTACCTTAATTGTATAATTGTATCCCGATTTCAAAACTACAACTTAATTGTATCAAATCTATGTAGTCTATCACAATCTTTACATTGTCATCTACAACAGAAGAAATAATGGTCCTTAAACGTCAATCATGATTGTCCTTGTATTCTTATTATCGTATCAATTAAAGAATGATCATCTAGAAACAACAAATCTATTTTAAAAACGCAACTTTCAAGCCAGTAAATTGAATAATCCCCATGTCCGAAATACTAAGAATAATTGGCATCAATTATCCCTCCCGAAAGTAAAAATTATTATGAAGGATCTTTCCAAATAACTTCAACTTCTCCCGATGCTCTTTTGAACCGAATTAGTGCTTTCATCAACTCCGGTATAACGTTTGCAACAGGCTTCACAATCATCTTTTCTAGCACCGGAGAATAAAGAAGTAGAACTCTGATCAAATTTAATTCAGACTGGGTACCAGAGATGCCATTTATCGTCACATGTCGCACTCGGAATGGCATGACCTGCCTTGAAAAGATATCTTCCCAACAATAGGTGGCAGGTGTCGAAGGGACAATATCCACATCAGTATGCAATGCCTACATGCAATTGTTACAAATCCATGGATCAAAGAGAGAAATATAGTATGCATAAGAGAGATATAGAGCATATTAAAACTCTAAAGTTAACATTGGATTGAAGTCATAAAAGATGGAAAATGAGGTACAAATAGTCTCTTAATTTATAGGAATCTAATGCAATGACAATGTAACTAACTCTATCTAAATATCTACTGATTCATAAATTCTGTTAACAAAATTGCAACTCACATTTAGATGTCTTGGAAACTACTTTCAAAGCTAAACACACTAGATAGATATTTAAAGCAAAAAAGTTTTTCAAATTTCAGAGTTTAATAACTTCATTAAATTAATAGCATGACGTACAAGTGCAACCACAAATCTGGAAGCAAAGCAAAGCTAAACTAAACGAGTACTCACAGATATTTTTAATTTTTGAAGGTTAGGTGAGCTTCTGAACAAGCAAAGAGCAGCCGAAATTTCCTCCATGTTATCAAAGTTTATGGTTAAGGAAAGAAAACTTAGATCAATAAAAGGTGCAGGAAGATTTACTGGCAAAACACCTGCAGCCAAATACTGAAGCAGAACAATAAAAAGAGGATTCAAATTAGAATATAATGTTTTTAATACATAGAGATCATGAGTTGCATATACATGATAGTGGTTCATATTATTAATGAATAATAGGTGAGTTGAAGTCAAATTTAAAATTCATATGCTCAAGCAATATACCTTCAAAAAAAAACCACTGATTTGTAGGCTCTGTATGTGAGGACAATGATCGAAAAATTTGAGCAAATTGCTAGAGCATCCAGGCAATCTACTTTGATTGCTTTCAGATGTCAAATCCAACCATGAACTAATGACTATCGTAGTTAATTGGAAAGTGTTGTCAAGGCTAATACCCTCAAATTCACCATAGACTTCAAAAAACTTGAGATTTGGTGCATGAATATTAATTTGGGGTAAATCATAATTTTCTCTCAATCTCAACTTTTCAAGCAAGGGGCATCTAGAGATCAAGTTTTCAAAGGCATCTTCAGCCATTTCAACCAGACTTAGATCAAGACTTTTTAAGTTTCTGAAGCCTTCAAACGTTGTTGGAGGTTTAAGACAACACCCACGTAATTTTAAATAATGTAAACTTTGACATGAGAATAAACACGAATGTATCTTGTAGTACTCATCCATCCAAACTTTCAGCACAAGCTTTTTAATAGACCTTCCAATTAGATGAAGAATCCACCGATCAACGTCGGTCGCAAGACTATTCTCACCCATGTGATCAGAGTTGGAGAACCTGAACATGTTGATTGGCGCAGAATGAATTAAAAGCACATGATCAACAATTTTCAATAACTTGGTCTGAATAACTGAAGGGTCTTGGGAAGCTTCGGCAGACACACATTGGCTATCAAATACAAGATTTGGAATTGTGTACCATTTCTTCCTCCAGTTGCTGGATAAAACACTTGTTCTCACTGCATCCCTAATCGGCAAATTAGACAGGATCTGGTCTGCTACATGACCTGGTAACCAACTAATTCTATCCGGTTCTGCATCAATCACTTTGGGAGTAGACTCTGTTTGTTTCCTTTCCTTTAAATAGATACATTCATATTTAAAGGTACATACAAGAATCAGGTGTATATGTGTATCTAATTATGCATATAAGAATCGTAGCTAGGTTCACAGAGAACCTTGAAATTTAAACTAAGGTAACTTCACTAAAAAAAGAATAGTAAATTTATTTACTCTTCAGAATGTGCGGTTACTATACAATTTACAACGATTGTTTACTATAATGTCATACTTTGGCATGAGCACAAATATAATGTTGATAGCCTATGAAGTGGGGTGTCAGTTTGGTTCAGTTTTCAGTTTAAAAGTATTTCAAACCGCAATAGAAATAACACATGCCATCCAACCTAACAATTTAGGCATTTTAGTAGGTTGAGCTAGGACTTAGGGGACAAAATAACACTATTATATTACACAGAAAAGGGTTTTCAGAAATTACCATGTCAAGGTACCGATTGAGTAGTTCCAGTAAAAAACTTGCAATAATCTTTTGAATACAATTGCTACAACAAACAAAAAGATGAATTAATTTAAGAAAATAATAATAATAATAATAATAATAAATACGAAAAAATAAAGCAGAAAGGATTCATTGCATTTTGACGAGAAAATAAAAAAAAAAAGTGGGTGGAGATGGCATACAGAGAAGGGTTTGTTCGAATTTGAGATCAAAATGGGGTTTAGGGTTTACAATTTGCAGGCCGTAACTGTACGTTCAACACGAGGGAACACCGTCGTTTTTTTTTTGGAAGAACCGTCGTTTTTGCTGAAGTACTGAATTAGTATTTAACATCTCACTTTGATTCATGACTCTACACCACACTTATAGAAAGAGTTTCTTCACTCATCATTAAATACAAAGTAGTTTTTAAATATGAAGTTCCGTTTTCAATTTAGTCATTGGTGTTAAAAACTTTTGTTAATAGATAGACTAGAGTGAAAGTAAAAAATAGATATTTTAGCCTTGGACCGAAAATCAATATCCTTAAATTGAATATCAAATTCCGATTTTAATCTTCAAAATCTTAAATCTCATCTAATTCCCTCGTTTGTTCAAAATCAATATTTTTGTTGTTGTTAATTCTCTCGATTGTATTGAATACTAATATTTACAAGAAATCACCGCATTATACTCCTCAATTTCAAAAAGTATAATTTTCCCCCATTCTATTGTGTAAGTGCAATGCTCATTAGTATGTTTCTACATGCATGTTTGATAAATGTGTTTTAGTAGAAAGTAAGATATGGTTGAAGCTACTTTGATCATTTTTAGTTAAACCAAAGTTTTGAGGCATACTCAATTGTTTCACAGTTACGAAACATACATATTTTTTTTACTAAAATCACATTTGACATGAGACAGTCCACATCATATAAACTATTAATTATAATAGTCCACAAAACTTTTGGAGTTTATTATGTTCATTTCTTACCATAAATCTCCACTTATTAACAACAGTAAACAAAAAAAAAATTGATTTTGAACAAAGAGGGAATTAGACGAGATTTAGGGATTTAAGGATTTGAGGATTAAATTCGGAATTTAGAGATTTAGGGATTTGAGATTTAATTTGGGAAGATATTGAATTTCGATTTAAGGACAAAAATGACTATTTTATACTTTCACTTTAGTTCATGTGACACCTCTTGCACGTCACCCATCAGTTAACATAAGTTTTTAACGTCAGAGACTAAACTGATAACGGAAGAGCACATTCAAGGACTGTGTTGTATTTAATCATGAGTCAGAGACCTTTGTGACAACGAAGTGCAAAGTCAATGACCAAAGTGGCTTAATATTAAAATAGGTGTATTTTTGTTTCCCTAACTTTTTAATGTTGCAATTTTGGTCTCCTATTAAAAAATAACAAATTAAATCTCTTATATTTTAGCTCATTTACAATATTAGTCATTTTTTCCAATTTTAACTCGATCGACGCTTGAAAGACAGCTCAATTGACTAAATGACATTGCCACATGTGTAATAACTGATTAAAAAAAAAAGACACATGTGTATTGATGAATTAAAACAAATAAAAAAAAAAAAAAGGAAAGGAGCCCGTGAAGACAAACCCAACAACTTCATCCATCAATCCTTCTCCTTCATTTTCTTAACCTATCAACTTCTACAAACCCAAAAAAAAAAAACTCAAAGTCTTTAATCTTCAAAACATCAAACACAAAGATCCCATTTTCTTTATCATCCTCTTTTCTTCTCTAATCACAAAATCAAACTAAAAACTTAAAATCAATTTAAAAACCAAATTAAATCCTAAAATAATGTATGGTTTTTCATTCAAACTCCAAAAACAACCACGCTAAGCATTTTCTTTCGATTCCAATTTCGAAGATCACTTCATTCTCACATGGTACAGATAGTTTAAAATATATTCTTTGTTTGTTGCACCGAAAAGAGAATGCAACTTGTGAACTAAATCCTTAATAATATTTTAAATTGAATACCGTTCGCCACAACGAAGAGATAATGTGGTCGACGTGCACATAGTAGGATGATATATATTATATGAAAAATAACGAGCTTATTAACATTTTTAATTGTAGACGTGTTTGTAAATATTGTGTATACTAACAATCAGTTTATGATAGTATTATCTTCTTTTTTTGTTACAGTATTATCTAAAATGTTGTGATTATTATTTTAAGGGTTTTTCTATCATGTGCAAATTTGCACATGATAAGAGGTTTAAAGTAGTAAATTTGCATTGAAACTTGTACATTTTATATTTCATATGTAAATTTTCAATAAATAATTGTTGTTTTCAATAAAAACTTACTAATTTTAGTTAACTTAACATGTGCAATATTGCACATGTTAGACAAACTCAATAAGGGTTTTTCTATCATATGCAAATTTGCACATGATAAGAAGTTTAAAGTAGTAAATTTGCATTGGATCTTGTACATTTTATATTTCATATGTAAATTTTCAATAAATAATTGTTGTTTTCAATAAAAACTTAATAATTTTAGTTAACTTAACATGTGCAATATTGCACATGTTAGACAAACCCATTTTAATATAACCAAAATTTGAATATATAGTTTCCGTTATTTTTTATTTACAATTTCATTATCATATAGTTTTAAACCCTCTTATAAAATATGAAATAACTCGAAATAAAATTAAAATATGTAAAAAATTACTAAATACAATCAAATATGTTTATTTAAAAGTTAATTTAATATTTTAAATTATAAAACTAATAGTAAAATATTTAAATTTAATTATTATTGACATTTAAATTATAAAAAAAATGAATTTATTTTTTTAAAATGGTGGTTCAAAATTAGTATATATCATAAAAGGGTTTGTCTAACATGTGCAATATTGCACATGTTAAGTTAACTAAAATTAGTAAGTTTTTATTGAAAACAACAATTATTTATTGAAAATTTACATATGAAATATAAAATGTACAAGTTCCAATGCAAATTTACTACTTTAAACTTCTTATCATGTGCAAATTTGCACATGATAGAAAAACCCTTATTGGGTTTGTCTAACATGTGCAATATTGCACATGTTAAGTTAACTAAAATTAGTAAGTTTTAATTGAAAACAACAGTTATTTATTGAAAATTTACATATGAAATATAAAATGTACAAGTTCCAATACAAATTTACTACTTTAAACTTCTTATCATGTGCAAATTTGCACATGATAGAAAAACCCTTATTGGGTTTGTCTAACATGTGCAATATTGCACATGTTAAGTTAACTAAAATTAGTAAGTTTTTATTGAAAACAACAATTATTTATTGAAAATTTACATATGAAATACAAAATGTACAAGTTCCAATGCAAATTTACTACTTTAAACTTCTTATCATGTGCAAATTTGCACATGATAGAAAAACCCTTATTGGGTTTTTCTAACATGTGCAATATTGCACATGTTAAGTTAACTAAAATTAGTAAGTTTTTATTGAAAACAACAATTACTTAAATACATATAGCAGCAATACAGAATAAAACACAATTGTCATTCAACTCTTATAAATACACATTTAGCCTGACCAAAACAAAAAAGTACTGTTGAACACAAGTTAGAAGAACAACAAAAAAGTAATACCCAAAGCAATGATTCCAACACATCTGACAAGTTAGAAGAGCAACAAAAAAGTAACGAAGCTAAAGTCAAGGATGAAAAAACTGTTGAACACAAGTTAGAAGAACAACAAAAAGGTAATAGCCAAAGCAATGATTCGAACACATCTGGCAATCCTTCTTTAGATAATCACCATGACGGCATATCCTTGAGGAATGATTCTTGCGATACGGAAGAACAACTAAAAATCCTCAGCACCATTAATGAAAGTGTATGTGATTCTCAAAATTATAACTCTAATGATCACCCAGTTAAGAAGCCAAGTCACATTTAGCAGCTCAAATGAAAAATTTGTAGGTCAAACACAATACATTACAGTTTCAGAAGCAAAATCAAACGATAAACACCAAGATCAATATAAATGTTTAAAATGCATGAAAAATAAAGAGAAATTGTTGAGATGCTTACACTATAAGGAGCTAATGGTTTGATGTTATCTTGTTCTTGTGTTGCTACAATATAAGGAGTGAAGCAAGAAATGGAAGATGCAAGGGAAGAGAGAGTTTGTTACTACAAGTTCATTTTGCAGTGAAGAGTGAAGACAAAAATGAAAAAACACGGAAGGAAAATGAACGAAAGACAGTTTGTTACTAATTCTGGTAGTGATCACATGGTTTTGTGAGGGAAGGGGTCCACTAAGCTGACTCCAAAAATAGCAAATAACTTGCTCACAAAGGTGTGTTTGGTTGCTTCAAAAATAATAATTAAAAAAGGTGTATTTGGTAACACAAATGTTAGCTTATATTAGGGTGTGTTTGCTTAGCTTATTGGACTTACTTATAAGCTTGTTTGAAAAAATAAATATGTTTGATAAAAAACTTTTCTCATTAGCTTATAGCTTTTTTTGAGATGCTATTTCAAGTAGCATTTAAGCTTATAGTTTTTTTTACAGTTTTTTCATTTATAACCTTTAATTTAATTTTATTATTTTTTATAAAAAGAAAAACTACCCACTACATTCTCCTTTTATGCCAGCCATTTCATACTAACTTTATTTGCCGCCTTTATGTCAATTTTTTGTTTTGTTTCCCACATTCTTTTTAAATCTTCAAGCCAATCAGGCTGATTCTTCATAAAATGTTTTTCCATCAAGCTTTTCACCGATTTCAACTCCGTTTGGCTCAATTGTTTTATACAACCTGAAGGTATATTGTAGTGGTCTACATCGCTTGGCCTAACTCCCAACCAATAAATGTTGGGAGTTGTTAAGTTTTCACTGTCGTACGCCATTTTCTAGGACCCCTTGTTAATTGTTATAGATTGTTAATATGCGGAATCCGTAAACATCTCCATCAACAAGTGCCAATACCGGCAACTTTAAATCCAAACTTAGCTTCCTCACTAATTTTCTGCTGCAAACATCCGGTACCCCGGATCCAGTGACGATGATACACGGGAAGCGCTGCTCAAATCCAGCCGAATGAAGGCTTACAAGTGTGGCAACACTTTCAACCAACAAAATGAAGAGTGCTTCCCTCTTCGTCATTTTTGTTATCCAATCAACACAGGGTGGGATCGGATGCCCAAACAGAAACAAATTCGATTTTCTACGATCTATTTCCAAACCACTGTATTCAAATTGTAATTCGCCAACAACCTTACCACGATTGTCGGCGTATACTGGTAAACAATCCCTACAGCAGTAAAGTAATAATGAAATATATTCAAGTGCCTTATCAGAATTTTCCTGTAAAAAAACAAATAAATGGCACACACTTCAATCTTTTTTTGAGGCAATTTATTAGATATATCACCAAACAAACACAAGGTGTATTTGTTGGAGTTGTTACACAGCCCTTAAATAAGGGGAACAAAAACAAAAAATTAGGCAACCAAGATGCACAAAACACAACAGGAGAAAAACAGAACAGAGGCTAAACAACTAACAACAATAAACCCTCTACGCCAACTAGCAAAATCTGAGAAGCTAAGAACAAAAAACAGCAAAAACCAAACAGCAGCACACTTATGGACACACACTTCAATCGGATAACTAGAAATGGAAACATGCAAGAGAAAAATGGAATTAGTTGATATTTTACCTGCTTGTACTCAAATAATTCCTTGTCTGAGTACTAGAATTCTCTTTTTGAGGAGTAGGAATTGTCTTTCAACAAATCTATGATCAAGGTAAGATGATTTAGGATACGGTTGAATATTTTTTCGTCTTCTAGCTTGAATGCTTTTGCCTTAAGCATGTAATGGTCAAATCCATCCACATAAACTTGCAAGGAAGTGGCGTTTGACATTGTCCGAAAAATATTAAACTTCTTTGCCGCAGCTAAAATTTTCTCCGCCCTGTCTAACAATGTTTTAGAATTGACATCCTTTTCTACTTGTGCAAAGGAACCGGGCTTAAATTGCGGTACTGGTATTGGGGGGAGGAATAGAAAATTTTCCTTCACTGCATCTAAAATGGATTTTGTTTCCTGATCACGAAGCATGACGCCGCTTGCAGAGAGGTAACAGTGAGAGTCTGCAAAGTGATCAAAACAATATTGGGATTTATTCTCAAACACCATATTATTTGAAATAAAAAAGGTATACAGTAGTTGCAAATCACAGATAAATCCATTAAAAATCATACAATAGTCAGATTAACGTAACAAGATTCATCAAAAACCTTGGTGAGAAAAAAGTACCACGTCATCAGTATCACAAAATTTTAGCTTATCAGAAGCCTTAACATCCATTATTCAACTTTAGGAACAGGAAATCATCATAAATTAAAAACATCTTATAAAATCAAGTGAAATAAATAAATAACAAGATTCCTTTGAAAAATTCTAGGTCAAATTCATTCATCAAATAATTACAAAACAAATGCAAACGTTTCTAGATTGAACATATAAATACAGGATAGTGATCTCTCATACATATCTCTTGTTATTATTTCAAATTTGAATTGCACAGCTGTTTGTAGATAAAGTTGTTACCATAAAATAAGTTAGGTAGTCATCTCTTAATGCTAAGGCATATCGTTGTACTTAAATACATGTAGAGCAATACAGAATAAAACACAATTGCCATTCAACTCTTATAAATACACATTTAGCCTGACAAAAAAAAAAGTATTGTTGAACACAAGTTAGAAAAGTTAGAAGAACAACAAAAAAGTAATACCCAAAGCAATGATTCCAACACATCTGACAAGTTAGAAGAGCAAGAAAAAAGTAATGAAGCTAGAGTCCAGGATGAAAAAACTGTTGAACACAAGTTAGAAGAACAACAAAAAGGTAATAGGCAAAGCAATGATTCGAACACATCTGGCAATCCTTCTCTAGATGATCACCATGACGGCATATCCTTGAGGAATGATTCTTGCGATACGGAAGAACAACTAAAAATCCTCAGCACCATTAATGGAAGCAGTGTATGTGATTCTCAAAATTATAACTCTAATGATCACCCAGTTAAGAAGCAAGTCACATTTAGCAGCTCAAATGAAAAATTTGTAGGTCAAACACAATAAATTACAGTTTCAGAAGCAAAATCAAACGATAAACACCAAGATCAATATAAATGTTTAAAATGCATGAAAAATAAAGAGAAATTGTTGAGATGCTTACACTATAAGGAGCTGATGGTTTGATGTTATCTTGTTCTTGTGTTGCTACAATATAAGGAGTGGAGCAAGAAATGGAAGATGCAAGGGAAGAGAGAGTTTGTTACTACAAGTTCATTTTGCACTGAAGAGTGAAGACAAAAATGAAAAAACACGGAAGAAAAATGAACGAAAGAAAGTTTGTTACTAATTCTGGTAGTGATCACATGGTTTTGTGAGGGAAGGGGTCCACTAAGCTGACTCCAAAAATAGCAAATAACTTGCTCACAAAGGGTGTGTTTGATTGCTTCAAAAATAATAATTAAAAAAGGTGTATTTGGTAACACAAATGTTAGCTTATATTAGGGTGTGTTTGCTTAGCTTATTGGACTTACTTATAAGCTTGTTTGAAAAAATAAATATGTTTGATAAAAAACTTTTCTCATTAGCTTATAGCTTTTTTTGAGATGCTATTTCAAGTAGCATTTGAGCTTATAGTCTTTTTTTACAGTTTTTTCATTTATATCCTTTAATTTAATTTTATTATTTTTTATAAAAAGAAAAACTACCCACTACATTCTCCTTTTATGTCTTTTTATATTTATTGATCATTTTAAAAGCTAATTTTATCAAACACTTTAATTTCAGTCAAGTAGCTTTCAGCTATCAAATATAAGCTAGTTTTTCAGCTATCAGTTATAAGCTAGCTTATAGCTTAATTTTACCAAACAGAAGGCTACGTTTGACAAGACAAATAAGCTAGATTTTAGCTTATAAGCTAAATGCTCTAGCTCTGTTTGGTAAAAATAGCTGATAGCTGAAAAACTAGCTTATAGCTGATGATTGATAACTAATAGCTTATAAGTTATAACTGAAAAAGTTAGCTTATTAAAATTAAAGTATTTGGTAAAGTTAGTTCGAAGTAGCTAATGAATATAAAATTACATAAAAGGATACGTTTGTTTCTTTTTTTTTATTATAAATTATATAAAGTTTTCTACTTAATGTATTTTTTCTAAATATTCAAATTTATTTGAAATTATTTTCATCTTCATACTGATAAATGTCAATTGACCAAACTTGTTTCACTATTTATTTAACCAAACTTGTTTCACTATTTTTTCTAAGTTTTCTTATTCGATAAATTTTTATTTTTTGCCGAAATTTATTTAACCAAACTTGTTTCACTATTTATTTATTATATATTTCATTTAACATTAAATATATTATATGAATTACCTTGTTCAAAAAAAATATTATATGAATTACAAGCAAGCTCATGAAAAAAAGTGAACAACAGGATATTTGAAAACTATAGTACCATGTAGTGACTAGTAAGCCGTGAGCATGGTTGCTGTAAGCCATAAAACGTGGGAAAGTGGGTGGTTTTTTTTTATTTTAAAATAATAAAATTAAATTAAAAAGGTTAAAATTGGAAGAAATTAAGAAGCTATGAGCTATAAGCTCAAAAGCTACTTGAAATAGCTTTTCAAAAAAAACTATAAGCTCACAAAAAAAACTTGTTACCAAACACGTCAAATTTTGATCCAACAAGCTTAAAAACTAATTCAATAAGCTATAAGCTAGCTTTTTGTTGTTACCAAGCACAGTGTCTTGTAATAGTTTTTAAAAAAAAAGCTTATGTTACTTGAAAAATTGGCAAAAGCTCTCTGAACAATTTCAAATCCAATATTTGGAAAGAGTTTCTGCTAATAATTTTGAGAAGAGAAATATTTCCAACTATGAATCCTTGAAGAAAAATATAAAAGACCAAATTAAGGTAAATTATTATAAGGGTTTGTCTAACATATGCCGTATTGCATATATTAAGTTAACTAAAATTAGTAAGTTTTTATTGAAAATAACCATTATTTATTGAAAATTTACATATGAAATATAAAATGTATAAGTTCCGATGCAAATTTACTACTTTAAACTTCTTATCATGTACAAATTTGCTCATGATAGAAAAACCCTTTTAAAATAGACCCACGACAAATTAAATATACTTGGTTTATCGTTTTAAAAAATATGCGGCCAACAACAAAACCAGCTACAAAGTGAAACAGAGTAGTAGGTAGAACAAGAAACCCAGCAACAATGGCAACAATATTCATACGCATGTCCCCAAAACTATTCCCTCCATCAACAAAAACCCTTTTCCCCATTCACACCAACAAATCAATCACCATCACAAACAACAGCAACAGAACTAAGCTATTGTTACTCTGTTTAAGTTCAAGAAACGGAACAGAGTGTCCTGTTCCGTTAGAACAGCAGCCCATAAACGAGTACCAGTCGTTATCGACGTCGTTCCCGTTTTCATGGGCTGCTGGTGATGTTGTTGAATATGGTTCCCGGCTTTTTGTTGTGGGGTTTTCCTTTGCCTTGCTTGTGGGGTTACCTGTGGCTTGGTTTGGAACTGTAGGGGCACAATATGAGCCTGCTAAGAGGATTGTTTGTGCTGCTTCTAGTGGTGTTTTGGCGGTTACTTTTGCGGTTGTTAGGATGTATCTTGGTTGGGCTTATGTTGGGAATCGTTTGCTCAGTGCTACTGTTGAATGTAATGTATCTTTTCTCTCTACTTTTCTTTCTTTATCTAATACTTCCATGCATGGAGAAAGAGTACAATTAAGCACTTATAGCATATATGCTTTTATAAGTTATTTTCATGTTAGTCATAAGCTGTTTTGATAAACTATAATGGATAGCTTATTGAAATTGTATAAGCCGTTTCCATAAGCTCTATCCAATCATTTTGCAAATGTTTGTGTTAGTTGATAAACTCGTATAATTCACTCCAAACGTGCCCCTTAAGTGAGATGTAAATACAAAGAATCTAAATAGAAAAATTTCTTATGATTAATTGTTTAACTTCAATGAATTGATAATAAAATAATGATGCACTTCAAAACCAAAGATCTTATTTGGGCTTTATCTACTGCTGACATTGACTCTTATTTTGGAGAGCTTATGAACATGTCTTTAAGTTGTTGTTGATTTATTTTAACAAGTTCTTTTGATTATAGAAATTAGTGTTTAAACATAAGTGCTAATGTTACCAATGGTGGATGATGGAGTCTGGAGGCTAGCGAAAAATCTTCCATATAAACAAGGCGCTGTGGGACTATGGCAAAAACATGACAGATATAGTCATTGTTGCAGTCTATAGCGGCTAGCATAC
Organism: Medicago lupulina; assembly: GCA_958299785.1. Classification (NCBI taxonomy): domain Eukaryota; kingdom Viridiplantae; phylum Streptophyta; class Magnoliopsida; order Fabales; family Fabaceae; genus Medicago; species Medicago lupulina. The sequence goes on along the minus strand of OY283141.1, from coordinate 53,599,481 downwards.
AGTCTGCCATGTCATGACGCCATGATGGAAATTTGTCGACACTTAGAAGCACTTTTGTATGATAATCTTTGATTTAATAAGGGTTTGATTAAATTGTTTATTCAATGATTGCAGCAATGTGAGAATGGTGCAATAATTTTATAGGTAAACGGTCTAGTATCATATACGATCAATGTTAGGACATATTGAAGTTGTGTAATCTATTTTTAGTGATGGTACATTAATGATATGAAAAATACTGTTGGTGTTATTCAATGGTGTTAAGAAATTTGTGGAAGGGTTGCAGAGTCAGTGATCACTCCTCTCTTTATATTGCAGATGAGGAGACAGGGTGGTATGATGGTCAGGTGATTGTTTTCTCTTTTTGTGGCTTGTTTTTTAATGGTTTACTTTTTTCATGCAAAATCTTGGTTCATCTTTGTATGATATTGGTTCTAGATTACTTGTTTACTTGGAGATTCTGATTTCTCAAAGTTCCGGTGAAAAAATTTCAACAAAACATATATATTGCTCTTTTGTCTCCAAATGAATTTATGCAAATGAAACTAATGTAGAAAATAAAGTGAAATATCTTAGAGAAATGTTTATTCTGTATACCAGATGATATTACCCTTGTCCTGTCATTTGATTTAGGTGCAAATGCCTCTGCACGAGCTCTCTTCATTTTGTTTTGGATGGTGTAAACAAAGAATTTAAGTCATATACACAGTTTGTGTAATTTTTCACAATGTTAAACCATCCAGAATCGACAGATCATTAAAAACATTTTATTTCAATCATAACTACTTCTAAAGTTTTTACTTTGAATGTGCATCAAAATTAAACTAGTTTGTGCTTTACTAATGGAATATTTAAGTTAGAGAGAACAAAGTCTTAGTCTAAACTAAGTTTACTTTTGCAATTAAACCTAAATATTTCTCTACAGATATGGGTGAAGACTGCTGAGGTTTTGGCGCGTGATAGACTCTTGGGATCATTTTCTGTAAGCATTCTATTTGACTACTGCTGTAGTTTAAAAAATTTAACTTCATTGTTGCTAGAGACTTTTGTTATCCAAGAGCTATAGCAATTACTGATTTATTTATTCTTTCTTTTGAGCATCAAATAGATTTTTTAAGACTACTTGTGGGGCAAAAATCACTATTTTGACTGAAACAGTCATGCCATGTAGTAATTGCCATATCAAAAGATTCAGGAATTATTTAACTAAAATTACAGAAGATCATGTTTTTATAATGACCTGTGCTGTCAAATAGTGGCGCTATAGCGTAGCAGAATTTGAACAAATTACTATTTTTCCACGAAATCTTGTAGAAAACAGAGGCAATATGGCACCTTAGCGTCACCAGCAAAACTGATGAACACTAGAGCTTAATATTTTGAGTCTTCAAGAGCTTCATATGTTTCACAGCTGAATATTATTTTCATATAATCGAAACACTCACTTGTAATAAAACATTAAGTTAGTGCTGACAGAACTTTCAGTCTACTATCTTGATATGTTGATACATGCAGTCACATTCTCACTTGTGTATTTTTGTTTTTTTCCTTTGTTAAATTTAATCTTATGGAAATTTATGTTTGTGTGAATCCTTTGATGAAAATATTACCTTGTAGACAATGTCAAGTTGATATTGTCAACCACAATTTGAAACTTGCAGTGCTGTTTTTGTGTTTTACTTGTGTCTGTGAGGAATTGCGGTAAAGTAACACATCCTATCCTATTTGACAAAATCGTGGTTTGAATTCATCACACTAAACAAATATTCCTTTTAAAATCTGTTGATACTATTTCAAAATATGGAAATTTGGTTCGACATGTGCATAAAATTTGTTACAGTCTCATTAAACTCTTTTGTAATGTTCAAGGTTAAGCCTGTACTCAGTAGATTGAAAATCACTCTAGTCGGTCTGGCAGCATGCTTGGTGACATGTGCACTGATCTTCATTAACATTGATGAAAGTTATCTAACATCGAGAGAAACCGGAGTTCGAGCAATACCTGGAGCTTACAATGATGAATCTGCAAGATCATTTGAACCAGATGCATTTTGTGGTGAGCCTGATCTTCAAGAATAGTACATGACTTATACTAAAGAAGTATCCCATTCTATCCGTGCATGGTATTAATTTGGAGGAAAAGGGGTGCTCTATCAAAATCTATACTTTCTGTACATATTTTATATTGCATTTTCTTACCATACGTGTAGTAGCATTTGACAGTAATGTAAAGTTGCAAAATAAAATGAGCAAATTGATATTTTTTTTTATTTTTTTGAGTAATATGCTTTTTCTTTTGTTTTGGTTGTCAATGAGACTGGCTAGTGGCTACTTCGTACATAAGATTCGTACCATTACCATATTTTGAGGTGTTGATGATGGAAACTGGAAACCATTTCGCTACATCAAAGGAGCATACACTATGTGAAACTAGCAACTTAGATCGAAAGCGTGTTTGGTGTCTGATACGGTGTTGGTGTTTGATATCACCCAACATGACACCAATACATATAACCTTCAATTATTTTGAAAATTATCTAAGGGTTTAGAGAACTCTCTCTTAAAAGTTAGCTATCGAAGGAAAAGAATCAAACCACTAAAATATTCCACCAAACATCTTATTCTACGTGGGACTTAACGACCCTATAATAGGGCCGCCCCTTAGACTGATGTCCGTACAACTTCACTACATGATGTTTTACTTGACCTTTTCGATCAGGCCCTCTATAGGTAGTTTTTTCTGAGCCACTGATAAATAACCCCGACACCAATTGACAAATATCTAACAACTTGTAGAGTTCTCCAAAGTTAGCTATCAAGGGAGAAGAATTAAGTCACTTAAATACTCCACCGAGCATCCCATTCTACGCAATGAGGAACTTAGGCATCCTCTAATACTGAAATCTCTATTATATATCTATTGTTTTAAATTATTATCGGTGTTAACGTGTGTCAGAGTCCATGTATGTGTCACTCTTTCATATTACATGCTTTCATATAAATGACTTTTCCCGATGAGAAAGAGCAAGTTTATTCCACTTCTCTTATTCCACTGACTCCTTCTGAGGTGTTTCAGAAAGTTAGAACAAGAACAAGTGACAATGACATTGTGCAACTGGCCCATAGCCCCATACCAATAATGAAGTCAACATTCAAAAATTTATTCAACCATGTCCATTTTGCACGTTCCATAAAAGGACCTAGTTGTTGATTCCTTACAAATGATTTCAGTCGGTGAGGGAATTGACTTGATAGTGACAGGCTCATAGTAGATTATTAAATTTATATGTTGAATATATTATATTATGATTTATTTTAAAGGAATTATTTACTAAAATAGTTAAAATTAAATCATCTAGATTACCTTTATGTCTGAGATGAGATTTCAGTTTGTTTTGATCGATATGAAAATAAAAAAAGCTTAATTGTATTTTTTTGTCTCAACTTTTTGGACCTCACATTTACTCATTTCCTGATTTTGTAGTAATGGATATTACCATTTTTTAAATTAAAAAAAAAAATGCATATTGGAGTTTATGGTAGTAGGGCCCACAGTGAAAGAAAAACCTGAAATATCTTCAAAGGGTTCATGCATCTATCCTTGCTTCTCTTTCAAACCATTTCTCCAAATAAAGTAGTCATCATTAAATCAGTAATAAATATTAATTATATTCCATTTTATTTTTATTTTTTCCAAGTTGCTTCAACCTCACAATAAATCTTTTGTAGCAAAATGACCATACCACACCAACTTCTTCTGTCTTCTTTCAAAGTCCCCTCAGAGAAACATTTTCTTCTTTCATCTTTTTGCTTCAGGTAAAATTATTGAGGACAAATTCGTCTACTTCAGACAATTATTTATGTTTTTTGTTTTTAAGAATGTTATAAAACATTGATGTTGTGATTTTGATATGTGTAATGTATTTGAGACATTTGGGTGTTCATATTTAAGAATATTAGAATACCCCTTTAGCTAAAGTATGTTTTTTTCTTCTTCTGTAGCTTATTGTTCTTGTTCTTGTTCTTGTTCTTGTTTGTGTTTTTTGGGACTAAAGTAAATTGCTTTGCTTGCATAGTTAAAGTGTTTGATTTGTTATTATCAATTTAAAATCTACTTTGGTGTGTTTTTTATTTCATCTCTGTGTGTGTGTTGTTCTCTATTACTGTTGTAATTGCCTTTCTGCTTGAATAAGTAAGTGGTTTGAAATTGGACATGATGGTTGTTTTATTGTTCCTCATTCTGATATATAGAAATGATATTTTGAAACACAAATTTGACATTGAACTTCGAGAAAAACATGGTTAAAGCAGTTCAAATATGTGGTTAATTACATTCAATGGATGGTTAATGAATATAACAAGGTGTTGCAACTGATTCCAGATACAATTAATTAACCACAATTTTGAACTTTGTTGAGCATGATTTTCATAAACATACCAATTATATTAGGCTTTGTTTGTTGATTATGGATTTCTGGTATCTTTGTCCTTTTGAATATTCCTGAATATTGTGATTGTTTATAAAGGGATGGTGTCAGCATGTGAGATGCATACAAGTTTCAAAACCCTCTCACTATAATTTTGTATTCTTTTGTGAGATTTAGCTCCTCAAACATTAATACTCTGAGAGGAATGTTTTTGTTGGTGTTTGTGTTTTGCGCTTATTTTGTATCAGATGTTGTCTTATTTATGTGCTTCATCCTTTAGATCCTTAAACATATTTGAAACATGTTTGTCGTATGAAGATTGTCATTGATGAAATGATTTTATCAAATTGATGACAGAATAGCATTCTCACAGAATCTTTACGTTGTATTGTGAGCAGAGTTGGGATGTTTGGAGGAGTGGTTCGATAAAGTGATGCATCTCGATAGAAATTTGAACAAAGCTGTATGTTGTGCCGTAAACTTTCCTGATGGAGTTAAATGCAAGTTATGATATCGAGCAATTGTGTTCTAAGAAAAAAATGGAGCATGATCTGTGGCCACTAGATCCAATTGATCCAAAGAATGCAAAGTTTCCATGTTGTTTGGTTTGGAATCCACTTCCAGTTGTCTCATGGTTGGCCCCCTTCATTGGTCATGTTGGCATTTGCAGGGAGGATGGAACTGTTTTAGATTTTTCAGGATCATATTGTGTGAATGTTGATGATTTTGCATTTGGTCCAGTAGCAAGATACTTGGAGCTCGATCGTAGACAGGTACTGTTTCTCAAATTTATCATCTCTACATCTGTTGTTGCCCTCTGTTTGTTCAGATTGTTCACATTTATCCCACAATAGCATACATAAAATCAAACACATGCATGCCCTGTTATAGTTTAATTCAAAATTGAAAGAAAAAATTGGTTGGTGATAGGAATTTGGGTAGCTGTTAACTTGGTATTGAAAAACTTCATGGCCAATATAGTTTAAGACTAAAACTATTAAAGCCAAACATTCTGTATTAGGAGTATATCAACATCACTAACCTATAAAGTAAAACACCTCCCTAAAGTATGATGTCAGACATGTTTTTTGGACACCGACACCTCTCAGACATGCCTCACACACGTGTTAATAACCTCTTAACAGTCCAATTAATTTATTTTTTTTGGGTTGGACACCTGTTAGACACATCTTGGACACACGGCAAGTGACCACGACTTGACACTCTGGCCCTAGATTAGGTTCTTTATCTTTTCTGAGACTATTAGAAAAATGATGCTTATTTTTTTTTGTAGATATGATTTTTTTTTAGAGGATCATAGGATTAGTTAGTTGTTATAAAATACATTATCGATTGTATCGTAGGATTATTTACATAAGGATTGCATTGTAAATTATTCCTCTTAGTACTCTTTTTGAGAGGGCAATTATCATCACCATAACTTTGTTTTTAGAAGGTTAATATATTAATCTTCATTCTCAACTTGGTTTTGTCGTATTATAAATACATGGTGCATGTGGTGTCCTGGTGTCCTATATATTGGACATTAGCCGTGCTACAATATTTGTGTCCGTGTCAGAATCTGTGCTTCATACTAACTAACTGCAATATTGACAACTACGTCCTTGCTGAAAATGAGCTGCATTTGTAGTTGGAGCCTAGAGGGATCTCTAAACCCTAAATCTACAAGCCTGTCCCATTTGAATTCAAGTGGTTTTACCATGAGATCTATGAATCCTTTGGTTTGGAATTTAGTGGTCATACTCATACCTGACATTTTATCTTCCATTTACTGTGCTTGATTGAGTTAGAATTTTTTTGTTAATTCACCTTTCTTTCTCCCTTTTATAAGGCTTCACACTTGTATTACTAAATTGTAAAAGCCATTTCTAACAGTCATGTTAAATAGAGGCCGATACAATGGCAGAATGCTGTGTCAGATTTTTTTACAACTGCCATAGGCAATTTGTGAAGGGTTGCTTACCATGGCAGTACCATGGGCCAGAATTTTGTATTTATATGGTGGATTTTTTCCCTTCCGACATATTCCACCATAGGGAACACTAGTTTCTAGTTAGGTAGGTAAATATCTTAAGATGGTAATTAAAATCAGCACATTAATTTCATTTAGTTTTTAAACCACGATTAGTTTTAAGGCATTGATTCCTAAAATTGAACCTTCATGGTGTTTATGATTTTGTTTTCAATTCCAGCTGCAAGATTCTGAATACACATGCCATTATTGAATCTAAGATGTGTTTGTTACCTGAACAATTAAGCTCAGATTATTGTACCTCAGTTTAGGCTATTGTTTGATGCAATGATTTGACCTTGCTTTCTGAAAAAAAATTTGGTTATAGTTGCGTGACACATAAACCAGTGTTGTGAAATAGTAGTTGTAGCTTAGTAGAATTCGAACAAACCGCTATTTTCTGCGATCCTCGATTGGCAAAACTGACATAGATGTCATTTACTATGCTCTCTCCTTCCCCTACCCCTTATATTTTTTTGAATGGAGTCAATTTTATTTTACTTGTTTGAAAGTGTTCATTTTTATTTGACACGCCTGTTAATGTTACACAGTGTTGCTTCCCCCCAAACCTATCTGGACATACATGCAAGCATGGCTACCGGCATACTGAGTATGGGACCGCAATCACATGGGATGACGCCTTAAGGACAAGTTTACGACATTTCGAGAGTAAAACTTACAATCTTTTCACTTGCAACTGCCACTCATTTGTTGCTAATTGTCTGAATAGGCTATGTTATGGTGGATCAATGAATTGGAACATGGTAAATGTAGGAATCTTGATACTATTCAAGGGTCATTGGGTTGATTTTTGGTCTGTTGTAAGGTCTTTCTTGCCTTTTGTTGTGGTTGTTTGCATAGGTATTTTAATGGTTGGATGGCCCTTCTTACTTGGGTTACTATCCTTCTCTTTACTATTAATTGGGTGGTTTCTGTTGGGTACTTACCTAGTCAAAAGCCTATTAGAGTGTTAGATGTACTCTTGAATTGAAGGATGGTCATGAATTGTGTTTGTTTAAACCAAATAATGATTGATTCAATTGACAATATTGTTATTGCAACAAGAAATAAGTGCATTTATGCCAACATTTTTTTTATTAGAGACTACATCTCAAAAACTTAATTGCCATTGTATTGTCTGGTTGGAATTGAGGCTATTGGTTAAGTAAGAAGATGTCTGTACTATTTCCTTCAAGCGCTGTTGAATTAAGTTGCAAATTTTCATACTTCCTTTTTTTTTACCACCATTTTTGTGGCCTAAATTCACCATTGTTTGAGTCGAAAATCTGAACTGGGATCAAAATTGTAAAAAAAAATGATACTTAGGATAAAAAAGTTTGACCTTAAAAAGAGAGATTATTTCAGGAGATCAAAATTACAATTAAGTCTTGATATTAATATTCCTTAAAAAAAAAAGTCTTGATATTAATATATAATAATTTTTTTGACAGTAATTAATATGTAATTGAGTTAACCGGTGTTTGCCGAAACTTTTTTGTTTTAAAAAAATAGAAGTTTGGTTTTTTTAGGTAGATAGATGAATTAACTAACACAGTGAAAAAACCGAAGTTCAAACCCCGATTACGGCAATCGGTATAACAATTTCAATATTTTTTCCGGGGTGGGAGTCGAGCTCCAGATTTTGGAGCTTTCCACAGCTTAAAGGCTATCTCATGCAACAACTTATCTGCCGGCATCGTAATGTTTCTAGGAGACCCACAAGCCCACGGACGGGCCTTGTTCTTATTCGATTGAGGATACCCTCCTCCCCGCTTCTTCTTCGATCCAGAATTCTCCAGTATACCGCTTTTTGAAAGTAAGTGAAATAATTGAACAAATTATAAGAATAGAAGACGAGATAGAGAAATAACTAACATAATGTTTACTCCCTAAAGCTGAAGATATTTTAGAAGAGTCACTAAGATAAGTGTGCTACTAGAGTTACCTTTCTCGATGCGAAGAATAGAATAGTAAGGAAGTCAACTGATTAACCACCATTTTGCATGACAGGACAACAGCGAGGCTTTACAAGAACTGCATACACTAACAGAATCAACTGTATGTGCCATATTGGCAGAAACATTCGAACACACATGATGTTAGTCAATAACTTGGAAACATCATAGATTTTAAACAATATGTGGACAAAGAACACATATTAAGGGCAAGAAACAGAGCAGAGACAAGTTTGGTAAGAGTTGTTAATAGCTAGTTTATAGTTCGTTATGTTAGTAAGCATTGTTAGTTGTTATCTTCCTCTCATTTTCACATGGATTTATATGTATAAATAGTGTCCATTGTATTCATTGTTATTCAGTTTATCAAATCATCAACAATATTTGTTTATTAGTTTTCTATACTTTTTTCTTCTTTTTTTTTTTGCACAAATTCTATACTTTTTTCTTATCTACGACTTTTATCAAGAATTGTTGTAGAACTTGTGAATAAAACTTGAAGTAAAATCTAAAAACAAACCGCCATGAAGTCTTGAAAGGAAAACATTTGTGCATTATCCTTGCCGGTAACGAATGTTGCAATTGAGCAATTAACATGGGGGAATGGTGCATGCATCATTTGGTATGGAGTAAATATACACAATTCATCACTATATATATGCACAATACCATACACTAAATATATGAGAAACTATGAAGTAGATGTATCTAACCAATTCCATACAATTCATCTAACAGTTTCTTAATTTCCAAGAAACAATGGAAGAAGACTTGAAAGACAAGTTAACCAGCTAAGAGTCTGGTTCCAACAAAAAATGATGCCAACCCTTTTTGTAAACTATCTCAATTGCATTGATTGCACCTAGAAGTCACTACAAGAAACTTGCCATTTAGCAACGGCAGAAACCGTTGGTAAAGATCTTAAAAGCCGTTGGTATAGGTCATAAAACTTATACCAACGCCCACCTGCTACCGTCTAGGATACTATGCTTATACCAACGGCAAGAATGTCGTCCCAATAGCTTATACCAACGGAAAATTAGCTTGATGCTATAGATTTTGGAGCTATAGCAACGGCATTTTACACCTATTAAATAGTTTTAGTCAACCTCCATATCCGTTGATATAGGACCAAAATGTCCGTTGCTATAGGTTCTTTTTTTTTTAAATAAAATTCACCCTAATATAAATATTTTTTAATAATAATTAAATTTTCACAATAATTCCTGACCAAAAAAATAATATATTTGACTATACTTTTTTATTGCACTACACAAAATTTAAGGTAACATTAAAGAAAATTTCAATTATATGATCAAAGTAGTAAGTCTTACAAACACATCAAAATAACAAAATAATGTCAATTTTATATAATAACCAACACAAAAATAGATACTACATCAAAAAAAAAACACTAGATGAACCTAAACATATCCAAGATAATTTTTTTCTTCTAATCTTCCTCTCTTCCGTCTTCATCACTGCATCGACTTGAAGAATTTATCAGGTTTGGAGTACTAGCACCATTTGTGGCCTATTAAAAATAAAAATAAAATATGTTACAAACTCTACTTAATTCATGTAAACATAATATTCGATATCTAAACTCGAAAAGTAAAATATCATTGTGGCCACTAATATGAAATATCATATGATCAATGAAGGTATAAAACAATAATATCAATTTACTAAAACTTAATGTGTGCTTACTAGTACATGTCAAATTACAAAATAATTCTGGACCACAATGTCTCGTCATGTAAACATAAAAAATAAGAGAAATATTGTTCATCTAACAAAATAAACTATTATAATTGCAGTAATCATTACTTGAACCTGTACAATTAAGAAAACATGTTTTAGACTCTACTTATATTTTCATTTTATAAATTCAGCATTATATGAAAGAATGGGGCATGACTACTAAACATGTTGGCATTTAACATCACCCCTTTCATATGATCTAGATTAAATAAATGAGCACGTAATCTACCCAAAAAAAAAATGAGCAAGTTCATGAAGAGAAAGCAATCTAACATGAAATTAAGTAATCAACAAAACATATTTTAAGATATAGATGGTACTGCATATTAGGCTCAAACTTCAAATGAAATCCAATGATAGGGACAAGATCAACAATGATATGCTTTTACAATATAAAAATACATAAATTTGAATACCTCTCATGTTTATTGAGACTAAGAGAGGAGTATATGTATCGATGCCCTGCACACATTTAAGAAACATGGTATAAGCATAAGTAGAACAAATGATGCTTCTAATTTATAAACTCAAATCATTTGTCGCTATTCTCACACACTAGTCAGCCACTACTACTAAAAAAAGTCATATCACATTGAAGTAAAATTAACACCTAACAAATACTTAAATTTTCATTCATGAATATTGACATGTGATTTTAAGGCCATCAAGGATAACAGATACTTAAAAGTTTTCATTCATGAACATGGACATGTGATAGGCCATCAAGGATAACACATGTGATTTTCCAACTGACATAGCTTCTTTCTTTGGTTACCATGCACAAATTAATATCATTTTAAATAGCCTTCAATAATAGGCGGTGGAATTTCAAGGCCTGAAGGAATGCAACACATTATTAAAAAGTGAATAGATTCATAATAGTCTCCATTATTAGCAATGCAGTAACAATAATTATTAAATACATGCAATAAGTAATGCTAATTGAGGAACTCATTGAAACAGAAGATAAACAAAATACCTTTAACAGGTTGTTGGAAGTGCATGTACAATTTTCTGGTCAAAATGAACCATAGCCTCATTCTGGTATGAGATTAAAAATGTCTGTAAAGTATTGGTAGTACACAACTTTTCCTATCATAAGAGAGACTAAGGTCTGCCCCTCCAAGGAATTGCATTTTTTGTTTACTTATGGATCATTCAAAGGCTGAAACTTGTTCATGTAAGAACTAGAAAAGTAGAGTATCTGAAACATCAAAATTTGTGTTCAAAAGGAGTTAAGGTTTGGGAATAAAAAATTGGAAGTAATCAAAATGCAATGAAATTGAGAGGAAACTCGCCCTGAAGGTAATTTAAATGAGTTTGGCCAGTCATAGACGGTGCTAGATTGTGGCATTAAAGATAGATGTTTCAAGGAAAGTGGACGAGAGAAAACAAGTTTATTTGTAACCAAGAGTGATAAAATATGCAGATAAAAGAATTGAGTTAGAATATCTTACCTTTTTGAAGTAATATGCCATATGTCATTTATAATCCATGCCAAAGCTAATTAGTAAAACAACAACAAGGAGCAACGAAACAAGAGAAAGGACGCAATCAAAAACTCCATACGCAGCTTGAAACAAAACAAATGAATCGCAGCCACTGGAAGCTCACACCAAGCTCCAAAGAAAACTGCAGCTGAAGTAAAAAACCAGTGATACAAATCCCCATAGCAGCAGCATAAAAGCATGCGAAAAGCACCAGGGCTGAAACAGGACAGCCACCGCAAAACCACAGAACATAAACAGACTCAGCCTAATAGCAGAAAACTAGTTATGTAAACCAGAATACAAAGCACAATTTAAACACAATTTTATGAACCTACAAAGTAATAGAGAAAAACACAATTTAAAACCCCAATTCATGAGATATCCTTTTACAAAAAAAGAAGAAGCTACGAAGTTATGAAAATAAGCCACTACACTTCAAACAAAACACAAAAATGATGGCAAAAATTATCGTGAAATCTGCAAACATGATTCATATAGAATCACAAGTTAAAGCTTTTTTTTTTCTCCTTTATCTCATTACTCAATGGCTTTCTCATTCATATTCATCATCATCATCAACAACATCAACTATCAATGGACTACTTTCATATAGTTGCAGTGGTTCGGCAAGTATGTTATTCACTACATAGCAAGCAATTAACATATCGGTGTTCACAACAACAACAAAAAATACCACATGTGGTTCTAGTAAATCATGATTATAAAGTATCAATCATTTTACTTTGCTAACATCATTCGTACCAACTAATGAATCTGTTAAAATACACAATGGTAAAATCTGATACTCGTTTGGTACCTCTACAACCTTCTTCCATTGCTGTCCTGAGCCAAACTTGTTCTTAGGAGTATTCAAATTGAAACCAGCAAATGGATACGATTGAAGATGTGGATTTGATGTGTGATTCTATTCTATTCTCACTCTGTTCAATCTCGCGATTCTTTGAGACGATCTCCTGATACATGTTCCCTGCGATATTCAAAATACAACAATCAAAATCAATATATTTAATTTGCGGTAGTCAATATCAAAATCAATAAACCAAAGCTAAGGATCCATATGTAATTTGCAGTATAAAAACAAAGCTTGGAAGTAGAGTTGATAGCAAATACAATAACAACACAATTAATAAACTCATCAAACTTCAAATAACCAAGAACAGGAGAAGTTAAAAATCCGTTTGATTTCTATTCTCAATCAAACAGTTTTCATAATATGAACTTATTGATATTCTCTTTCTGAAGCCATGAATTGCATGTTGCCAAAATCTCAAAATCCACAACACAGGTTACAGAACGCTAGAATCGCTAAAAGGAAATCCTAATCAAAATCATGAAATCAAATAAGAAGAGGAAGAGGAAATTTACTCACTAATGTTGAAAACTTTGTGTAGATTTGCGGGATAACGATTCTTCTACGTTCGAATCGCAAACCCTAGATCTGATATCTACAAATTGCGTGGAGATGAGAATAGAAAAACCAGAGAAGGTTGAAGCGGGGAGGTTGTAGGTGGTGGTTGCGACAAAGTTCAGCCTAGCGGCGACGGCAGAGAAGGTGAAGAGAAGGGATCTCGTGTTAATCCGTTATGAGACGGCAGAGAAGGTGAAGAGCAGGGAGTTTAGTGTTTTTTTTTTTGTTGACAAATTAGTACATTTTGTTTTAATAGTTTTTAATTTATTAGAAACCTTCTTTTTTAAGTCAGGTGGACCAATTTAAAAAAATTCTTTGTTAAAGCCTTTTCACAGGTTTGAGCTTTTAAATCATGTGGATAGCAACCTATTTAATATCCCTATGTTAAAAAGTGATTTTTGTACTAGTGTGAAGTTGAAACATAAGTTAAATCAGATGAGGATGAAAAAGGGTAGCTTGCATTTTAATTGGATTGAAGTAAAAATATGATTTGTTGGAGATTGAGAGTTGAGAGAGAGGAGAGCGTGAGAGCAGAATGAGAAAAGGATGGGAGTAGATTTCTGATACGTGTGAAAAGAATATGAAAGGAATGAGGAAGAAGAAGAAGAAGTACCAAGTATGAGGAAGAAGAAATCGATTTCGTGAAACCTTTTTCTCTGCACAAGCTCTGACAGAAGAGGAACAAGAAATTGATTTGGGGGATTTTGAGCAATAACCGATTTTGAGAAAACTAATTGAAGGAGATTATAAGAAAAGCGATTATGTTTTGGAGCCAATGGAATATTTGGTGAAAATGTTTGGCGCTTTTTCATTCTTAATTCTTAACCTATAGCAACGGGGTATTGAAACATCAGTTGCTAAATTTTATCTATATCAACTCTTTTTTCTGCGGTTGCTAAAAGTGACCGTTGCTATATGGCAAATTTCTTGTAGTGAGTTCAGCATGAAGAGCAATAGAGTTTCCATTATTGATTGTGAAAGCACCATCAATATTGCATTTGATCCAACTATAGATTGGAGCATGCGAGAGGATCACCTCCTTGATCATGTTAGTTTCGGGATGATGAACATTACCATTAAAAGCTTTTACAATAACAAACTTATAAATAGAAATGTAAGAAACTTTCTTAGTGAGAATGCCGGATAGAGAAATGTAAGAAGCTTTTATTTAATGTTCATTGTCAGAACTAATAGAAAATTGCTCTTCTCCCATCAAAAAAACTTCCTCCCAACTGAATGGACGAAAGTACCTCCGTGTGACTTTCAGAAACATAACCATCCATTTTTAAAAGTTCCCAAATACGAAAAATTCTCCCATTTGATGTAATATATCTACACTCGCGCCTTTGCGCATTTTTATGACATTTTTCTTAGTTTATCAGTTTTTAATTTTGCGTAATTTTTTATTTTATTATACGTATCTTAATTATTAATGAATGAATGATTGAATGATTGTGAATGATTGAATGAATGATGAAAACATGGATGAAAATAATGGAATGGATGTATGAATGAATGAAGGAATGAAAAACATTAAGGAAAAATGTGTTTCTGTTGTTCCGGTAGTGGACACAGACCCAACGTGACTTAACTCACGCAGGTATTAAACCCCACGTTAGTTAACTCACGTTTACCTGTAATCTGTGTGACTTAACTCACGCTGATTTCGGCGTGACTTAAGTCACGTTGTGTTTAACACCTGCATGACTTAAGTCACACTGAGAGTATTTTCGTCAGTTTGGATGGGATGAACAATTCTTGATGGGAGAAGAGCAATTTTCGAACTAATATGTTTAATGAGGTCCTTTCTTTTTTATCTCATCAATAAAGTTATTGTTCAAAATTTATATACAATAGTGCAATAAAAAGAGTGGATAGACTGACCCGTCAGAATGGTAGTGGTAGATAAAAATCCTTATGTTATTAAAAAGATAATGAAATATGGAAAATGTTATTTCTCTAGAAAAAAACATCAATAATTTTTCAAGACACAATTGACAAGTTTTAATTGCATGATTTATTTGTTCACTTCCTATTTTTCAGCCACACCTCCTTAAATTGTGACAAATAGTGTATTGTGATTGGCTGCTCTTTATTCTTGAAGATTTCTTGATGTTATTTTTTTAAATATATATATATATATATATATATATATATATATATATATATATATATATATATATATATATATAGCATTGCTCATAAAATATATATAATACATTTGTTATCTATAAAGTTTTTGGCATCTTAAAAAAAAATAGTTAAAAAAAGTAGTATCACACTCATTTTATTTCTTACTCGAAGAAAGAGGACGATTAGCATGATTGCTTGTATCCTATTCTATTGTGATTAATTGAATATTTATATTTTCGTGTATCATTAAAAAAAAAAAGGTTAAATATGTTTTCAAAAATTTAAGAGTTTAAGGATAATTAAATAAATTATGTTGTAATAGGGACTAAAATTAAAAGTAATTTTTTTTTGTAGGGACTAAAACACCTATTAAAATTAAGTAAGGACTAAACTTAGAAGTTCCCAATTTTATAGGGATCAAAAACATACTTAACCCAAAAAAAAATTAGCATATACCATATTCAAATATTTTTCGTAAATTAAATAAATGAAAATAAGCTCTATTATTGTTCCTCTTTTTTCAATAAGATATCCTGGATTGTTCTTATTATCATGAGAACTAAATCTTTTTCTCTAAAAAACGAACTAAATATTTTTTTAAGGAAAAAAGAACTAAATCTTTTAAATTGGTCAAATAGTTTTTTAACAAACTAAATCTTTTTGCTCTAAAAAAACGAACTAAATCTTTTTTAAAGGAAAAAAGAACTAATTCTTTTCTAAAGGAAAAAAGAACTAAATCTTTTAAATTGGTCAAATAGTTTTTTATCGAACTAAATCTTTTTGGTCTAAAAAACGAACTAAATCTTTTGTTTAAGGAAAAAAGAATTAAATTTTTTTTGAAGGAAAAAATATCTAAATTTTCTCATGTCTAAGGGATTAAATCAAAGTGATTATTTTTCAAAAAAAATCAAAGTGATTGTTTATTTTGATTATTTTGCTTTCCAAGTTTGTTAAAATTTTCCCCTAAACAAAAGTTGGTTACAATTTTTTTTCTTCTATTTATTACTTTTGTAAAAAGATTAATTGTTTGTTACGGTTCAGTTTGTTAGCACATAAACATAAGCTTATCTTTGTTTTTTTGTTAGGTTACTTATATTGAGATTTGGAAAGGGATTATTTTCACTAATTAATGAAAAGGGTGATGGAAGAAAAAAAAATTGTTACAAAAGATTTTTGAAGGAAATATTTTGCGAGAAGATTTGTTACTTATTTCTTTTGACAATAAAAAAGATTTGTTACTTGATAAGCAAGCGATATAAGGCTAGGGCTTCGTAGTTAAAACTTCAAATATATAAATACTAGTCGATGTTCTTCTCTTAGCTCTATTCCACAAAGCTTGATAACAAACTTATACTATTCACGGTTCTTCTGTTCCTCCACTTTTTTCACTGTTCTTCCTATATTTCTCCTTTTCTTCATCCTTCTCAATAACTGTTGAACATGTTTTAATTAGCTGTCATAACTGATAGTATTTGTTCCTATCATGTAGTTAATAATTCCTAATTGTTAGGAAGGGATAGTGGGATTGACTTAGTTGTTCCACTATTCACGTTTAGTTAGTGGAGTCATTTTGTTTAGTTGGTTTTATCTCTGTAAGGCTATATTAAATAGCTACTCTTTTCTACTTGAATAATATAGACAAAAATCCCCTTCTGCTTCACTCTAACAATTGTGGCATCAGAGCTTCTCACGGGGCCTGGTGATTTGGGAATTTGAGAGCTAAGAAACTGCAGTTTTCTTAGAAAGAGTAATCATTTCAGTGAGTGAAACATAAGAGACTAAGTGTGAGAGAAACCCAAAATCTGAGAAGAGAACAAAATGACAACAGAGAACAACAATTTTGTTCAACCTGCCATACCTAGATTCGATGGTCATTATGATCATTGGTCTATGTTGATGGAAAATCTCTTGAGATCGAAAGAGTACTGGAGCTTGGTGGAGAGCGGGATTCCAACTGTAGCACCAGGAGTTCAACCAACAGAACAACAAAGCAAGGCAATTGAGGAAGCAAAGTTAAAGGATCTTAAAGCAAAAAACTATCTTTTTCAAGCTATTGATAGAAACATCATGGAAACAATTCTTAACCGCGACACAGCCAAGGATATTTGGGACTCGATGAAGCAAAAATATCAAGGGTCCACGAAGGTGAAGAGAGCTCAATTGCAAGCTCTCCGGAGGGAGTTTGAGGTGCTCGGCATGAAAGATGGAGAGAAAGTGGATGAATATTTTTCTCGAACCTTATCCATTGCCAACAAAATGAAGACACATGGAGAGCGCATGGATCAATTGGTGATTGTGGAGAAGATATTGAGGTCTATGACTAGACAATTTGATTATGTTGTGGCTGCCATAGAGGAATCCAACGATCTCAACACAATGACTATCGATGAACTTCAAAGCAGTCTGCTTGTTCATGAGCAGAGAATGCAATCCCACATTAGAGAAGAACAGGTGCTGAAAGTGGCATTTGATGACAGTGCTGGAAGGAAAGATGGTGACCGAAATGGTGGAAGAGGTCGAGGAAGAGGAGGCTTTAGAGGCCGAGGAAGAGGTCGGGATAGGCAACAATACAACAAAGCATTAGTTGAGTGCTACAAGTGTAAAAAATTGGGGCACTTTCAATATGAGTGCCCTGATTGGGAGAGGAATGCACACTATGCTGAATTAGATGAAACAGAAGAGATGCTCCTAATGGCTCATGACGAGTGTGATGATGAGAAGAGTGCTGAGATTTGGTTTCTTGACTCCGGATGCAGTAATCACATGACAGGAAACAAACAGTGGTTCACAGACATAGATGAGCAATATCAACAATCTGTCAAGCTCGGAGACAACTCCAAGATGGCTGTAGTCGGGAAAGGTAATATTAGATTGCATGTTAATGGAATTACACAAGTAATCACTAATGTGTACTATGTTCCTGAGTTAAAAAACAACTTGATTAGCATTGGACAATTGATAGAAAAGGGAGTTTCTGTGTTGATTCAAAATGGAGAATGTCGCTGCTATCATTCAAAGGAAGGTCTGTTTTTGCAAACAAAGATGTCAACAAATAGAATGTTTGTATTTCATGCAACTCCAATGTCTCAAGTTTCAACATGCTTCAAGACTGTCTCAGAAGATGAAACACATCTTTGGCATTGTCGTTATGGCCATCTAAATTTCAAGGGACTGAAAACTCTTCAATCTAAGAAGATGGTAACAGGGCTGCCGGAAATAAGGACACCAAGCAAATTGTGCAAGGATTGTGTCATGGGTAAGCAACAAAGGAAGTCTATGCCAAAGAAAAGTTTGTGGAGAGCTACACACAAACTCCAATTGGTGCACTCTGATATTTGTGGGCCAATCACACCCTCATCTAGCAGTGGAAAAAGGTACTTGATTACTTTCATAGACGATTACAGTAGAAAGATTTGGGTGTCATTATTATCTGAAAAGTCTCAAGCGTTTACTTCATTTAAAAATTTTAAAAGCTTGGTTGAGAAAGAAATAGGGGCTTCAATTCAGTGCCTTCGAACAGATAGGGGAGGAGAATTCACCTCTAAAGAATTCAATTCATTTTGCAGCTTACATGGCATTAAAAGACAATTGACAGCAGCTTTTACACCTCAACAAAACGGAGTCGCGGAAAGGAAAAATCGGACTATTATGAATATGGTTCGTTCAATGCTGTCAGAAAAACATGTCCCGAAGTTCTTGTGGGCAGAGGCGGTAAATTGGGCTGTTCACATCCTGAATAGAAGCCCAACCTTGGCAGTGAAAGATAAGACACCAGAAGAAGTGTGGAGTGACATTAAGCCAACCGTTCATTATTTTAAAGTCTTTGGTTGTGTTGCACATGTTCACATACCAGATGCCAAGAGAAAGAAGCTTGATCCCAAGAGTTTTCAATGTGTGATGTTAGGGGTAAGTGATGAATCCAAAGCATATAGACTTTTTGATCCAACTACCAAACGTATTGTGATTAGCAAAGATGTGATTTTTGAAGAAAATGAGTGTTGGGATTGGAAAAAAAGTCTAGAAAATCAGAAATCAAGTATATTAGTTTGGGGTGAAAGTGAAGAAGAAAGGCATGATTCCCCTCAAAGTGAAGAAGAAAACGAAAATTCAGAAGGAGGAGAAGAAATTGGATCTCCTTCAAGTCATTCATCAGCAGAGGCTCTAGAAGAAGGAAGGGTGAGACGACCACCGGTATGGATGAAAGATTACGTGAGTGGAGAAGGGTTATCAGAAGAAGAAGAGACACATAATTTTGTGATGTTTACTATAACATCTGATCCAACTACATTTGAACAAGCTGTCAAAAGTGATAAATGGAGGATTGCAATGAATAATGAGATAGATGCAATAGAGAATAATAATACTTGGGAGTTGACTAACTTACCGGCAGGTGCAAAAACTATTGGCCTCAAATGGATTTTTAAAACAAAGTTGAATGAGAATGGAGAGGTTGAAAAGTACAAGGCTAGACTTGTAGCCAAAGGATACTCTCAACAATATGGAGTTGATTACACTGAAGTATTTGCACCAGTGGCTAGATGGGACACCATTCGAATGGTAATCGCTCTTGCTGCCCAAAAAGGATGGAATGTGTACCAGTTAGATGTTAAAAGCGCTTTCTTACATGGTGAGCTGAATGAAGAAGTTTTTGTTGATCAACCACAAGGTTATGTGAAGAAGGGTGATGAGTTGAAGGTGTATAAATTGAGAAGGGCATTGTACGGCCTTAAACAGGCACCACGAGCATGGTACAGCCGCATTGAAGCCTATTTCACAAAGGAAGGATTTGAGAGATGTCCATATGAGCACACCTTATTTGTGAAGCTGAGTGAAAGAGGTAATATTCTCATTGTTAGTCTTTATGTTGATGATTTAATATTCACTGGTAATGATGAGAATATGTTTAAGGAGTTTAAGAAATCTATGGAGAAGGAATTTAACATGTCAGACCTTGGTAAGATGCACTATTTCCTTGGAGTTGAAGTAATTCAAAATAAGGAAGGAATTTATATTTGTCAAAGGAAATATGTAACTGACTTGTTAGAAAGGTTTGGCATGGAGAAAAGTAATTTGTCTAGGAATCCTATTGCTCCTGGGTGCAAGTTGATTAAAGATGAAAATGGTGTGAAGGTGGATGCTACAAAGTATAAGCAAATTGTTGGTTGTCTAATGTACTTAGCAGCCACAAGACCTGATCTAATGTATGTGTTAAGTCTAATTAGCAGGTTCATGAATTGCCCAACTGAGTTACACATGCATGCAGTAAAAAGAGTACTCAGATATCTCAATGGCACAATTAATTTGGGGATTATGTATAAGAGGGATGGAAGTGAGAAGCTGGAGGCATACACAGATAGTGATTATGCAGGTGATTTAGATGATAGAAAAAGTACATCCGGATATGTATTTATGCTTAGTTCAGGTGCAGTCTCATGGTCGTCTAAAAAGCAACCAGTGGTTACTTTATCGACAACTGAAGCAGAATTTATTGCAGCTGCCTTCTGTGCTTGTCAAAGTGTTTGGATGCGAAGAGTTCTCGAGAAACTTGGTCACACTCAATCTGGAAGCATCACTGTGTATTGCGACAACAGCTCAACAATAAAGCTTTCAAAGAACCCGGTGCTTCATGGTCGTAGCAAACATATTGATGTTCGCTTCCACTTCCTCCGTGATCTTTCCAATGATGGAACATTAGAGCTAGTTCACTGTAACTCTCAGCATCAAATAGCAGATATCATGACAAAGCCATTAAAGTTGGAAGTATTTGAGAAGCTACGTGGACTACTTGGAATGTGTTTTATGCCAGATACATAAACTAATTGCAATAGTGCAAATAGTTTAAGGGAGGGAATGTTGAACATGTTTTAATTAGCTGTCATAACTGATAGTATTTGTTCCTATCATGTAGTTAATAATTCCTAATTGTTAGGAAGGGATAGTGGGATTGACTTAGTTGTTCCACTATTCACGTTTAGTTAGTGGAGTCATTTTGTTTAGTTGGTTTTATCTCTGTAAGGCTATATTAAATAGCTACTCTTTTCTACTTGAATAATATAGACAAAAATCCCCTTCTGCTTCACTCTAACAATAACACCATGGAAATCCCTCAAGATATTGCTTTTGAGATATTTTCATGGCTACCGGCAAAGAGCGTTTGCAAGCTTAACTCAACTTGCAACTCAGTCACTGGATTTCCAGAAGAAACCGTTTTCAAAAGAAAGCAGTCTCGTAATTTATTGGGGAGGGATGATACATGCCTCTTCATCCAACCCGAACGGATAATCCAAAAATACGAAAAACGAGTCGAGTTACATCCACTACATGAAGAGGGACAATCTTCTGGTGTTCCTAAGAAGGTTCTTAGACTCCTATCAAATTCAACTAGTGTCTTAGCTTCAAGTAATGGTTTGCTTCTTTGCCAAACCATTAATGATCATGGTCCAATTGAGTTTTTCATATTTAACCCAATCACCAACTGTAGGTCTTTCATTCCTACCCCAAAGTCACTTCAAAGAAATCATAATTTTGCTGATATAAACATGGTGTTAGATTGTTCTTCAGATGACTACAAGGTGTTTCTTTTTGAAAACCCAATGGAATGGTCATCAAATTGCTATACATGCCATGTTTATCATGAAAAGGAAGGTGTGTGGAAAACAATGGATAATGATTTCCTTGCTGGCGGAAGAAACATGAACTTTGACATGTATGTGTTTCACAACAAAGCCATTCATGTTATCTCAGATAATTCTCATTATTTTGCAAAATCTAGTCCTTTTTACAAGCCATACATAATGTCTTATCATCTCGAGAATGGAAACTCAACAATGCTGAGGTTGCCAAGAGAAGCCATTAGAGGTTGCCATACCATGACTAACATGAGCATATTCAATTGGGGTAAGGTGTCAAGTTCAAAACGATCCATTTGTTTGGTGAAATTATTAAAAAGGTCAATTTTTACTGTTTGGTATTTAAAAGATTATGAGTCGAGTTCATGGCAAAAGGTTTTAAAAGCTAGAGTGAGAGGACTGGGATTACAAGAGAAAGATCCACAAGTTAGCGGTTTTACAGTTATGAATGGCGATCTCTTGGTTTTTGCTACTCCGAAAAAAGTTTATAGTTGTGGTTTGAATGAAGAAAGGTTTATGATGGTCGAGGAAATAGGCCAACATAATTGTCGATTCAACCTACGTTTGATCTCCTACTCAGACACATTTCGATCGTGTGGGACAAATGGTGTGCCATGGAACTGATGTTGCAGCATGGAATGCATGGAATTTGATGCAGTCCAACCATGTGCGGCCAAGTTTAATTAATAGATTGTTAGTGCTTTTGAGAAGTTGTATCTAATTAGTTATAATCCTTGGATTTATTTTCTTTCATACAATTTATCTTTATTCAACTTGATTTTCTATGCAGTGTCTTTTATTTTTTCAGTTGTGTTACTTTCAATTTCTCTTTATACTTTGTTTTGTTATCTTTCTATAGCCCATGTTATATTTTTAAAACGCCCTCATTGGTTCTAATTCAGTTTACCTCTATGATTGATGAGGTCCATCAGATTCAATACTATCATTAAATTCAACCAAGCATGTGTGTTCTTTTGTTCGAAGGAAAATTAAATGCATAGCAGTACACCTGATATTTAGAGGATTATTCTGTTCTATTAAATGGAACATATACTACCTCCGTTTCTTTTTGAGTGTCACTTTTTGACATTTTACACATACCAAAACAATTAATAAATGTCACTACTTTTGATATAAAAGAGTACATATCTATTCCTGTTAAAGATAAATTATCATGTGTTGATGAAATTAGTTTAATGGTCTATATTAATATTCAAAGGCATTTTTGGTTTGATCTAACTGCATTTCCTCAAAAACAAATTTTGACTGGACAAAAAGAATAACGGTCTCCAATTTTTAGAGTAATAATAAGAATTCTGCTCTCCACCCTGCAAAATTTGTTCGCGCCCTGCAGCCATGCCAATTTTACTCATGCACCTTAACTAGCGCGGCGCAAGTTAAGTAACGCAGGGTTACTGTTTTCGTACAAAACCCATCAGTCCGAACTCCAAACACCATTTTCTTTCCCTCCACCCTCAAAAACCCAAAAAGTGCGATTTTTTGGGTAAAAATCCTCATCCCAAATCATTGCAAATCGTCAGGAAGCAAGTTTCTACGCTTATCAAGCACCAAATATCAGGTATTGTATCATCAAAACTCATCTCATTTTGCTGGTTTTTGTGGTAGGTTCGTCTGGTTTTCGTAGGCACTAGGCTAGGCGCGCAAGTTAAGTGGCGCAGGTAGTAAATGTGCGCAGGTTAAGTGGCGCAGGGGTTAATGGGTTGCGCCACTTAAGTGGCGCCCCGGTGCATAGTCCCGTTTTTCGAATTTTTTGCCACTTTTGTTCTTGGTTAGCTTGTTCCACAAGTAATTTATTTTTTCTTCCTTTGTTTTTTTTATTCAATAGATATATAGGGAGATGGTTGACAATGTCGCGGATGATGACGTTGAACCGAAATCAGCCAAAAATGAAGGTTCCGGTGAAGGTTCCGGCGATGTCAAACCAACTGTTAATTTGAAACCGTTTAAAGTCCAAATTCCAATGCAAGCTCGAATTGGTAAAATTGTAGAACCTAAACCGGCACCTATCGGTGTTATTTGTAAAGCTCACGACACCGCCCCATTTTTTACAACAAATGCCAGATGGAGAGAGCAAGAAGAATTACTTACTTGGGTTCGTGGACAAGGGGTAAAGGCCGAATTTGGTGTTTGTATAGATAAATCCGTTTTAAAAATGCCCTACTTGACGATGCAATGTGAAAGAAGTGGGATATACAAGCCACCTAAGACAAGGAAGAAACCGAACTTTGAAAGCATCGGCTCAAGGAAATGTAATTGTCCGTTTAGGTTGAAAGGTTTCTTTGATAAAAATACAAATGATTGGTGGCTTGGAATGCTTTGTGGAATGCACAACCATGACTTGGAGGAGGAGGAGGGAAAGTTACAAGGACACCTAATTGCGGGTAGACTTAGTGCGAAGGAGAAGAAAAAAGTTATTGAAATGACAAAGAGCTTGGCGGTGCCTCAGAATATTCTCACCAATTTGAAGGAAAATAACAACGAAAGTGTGACAACAATCAAGCAAGTGTACAATGTGCGAACAAGATGGCGCAAGGGGGAAAGAGGTGACATGACGGAGTTGCAATTCTTGATTTCGAAGTTGGTGGAGCATAAATACGTCTATTACACAAGATGCAATAGTGAGGAAACCACTCTTGAAGACATTTTTTTTGCTCATCCAGATTCAATTAAATTGCTCAACACCTTTTCGACCGTTTTGGTCATGGACTCCACATACAAAACCAACAACCATCGAATGCCGTTGTTTGAGATAGTTGGTTGCACCTCTACAAAAATGACGTATTCCGTTGGTTTCGCGTTTCTTCACTTTGAACTAGAGGATAACTTTGCTTGGGCACTCACTATGGTGAAAGGTCTCTTGTCCTCAAAAGACAACATGCCTAAGGTGATTGTCACCGATAGGGATGATGCTTTGATGAATGTCGTTGGCACAGTTTTCCCTGAAACATACATTATGCTTTGTTATTTTCATACTGGGAAGAATGTAAGGGCTAAGTGCATCACGGATTGTAGAGTTCACGCAAAGCCTCCTAAGGGTGCAAAAGTTGACAAGGAAGAATTGAAGAAGAACAAGGTGAATAATAGAGAAGTTGTTGAGAAAGTCGTGATCGCTTGGAGAGAGTTGGTCGAATCCCCTACAGAGGAATCATATGCAAGTAATTTATTGAAATTCAAAGAGGTATGCATGACATTTCCGGAATTCATTAAATATGTCGAAGAAACGGTTTTGAACCTTAAGGAAAAATTTGTGAGCGCATGGACGAATAAAGTCTTGCATCTAGGGTGTAGAACCACTAACATTGTTGAATCGGCTCATGGAGTTTTGAAAAAATATTTGAGGAGTAGCGTGGGTGATTTGGCATCATGTTGGGATGAAATTCACAAGATGTTGGTCGTGCAATTTGGTGAGATACAAGGAAGTTTTGGGAGGAACAAAACGGTCTTTGAACACAAATACGCAAAAATCAAGATGATGAAAGAGTTGGAGGGTTATGTTTCTAGAAAAGCATTGAGATTTATCTATGATGAATTGAAACGCTCCAAGACATTCGGCTTTCGTGAGGAAGATTGTGGTTGTGTGCAAAAGACTTCGTACGGGCTACCTTGTGCGTGTATTATTGCCATGAAGATCAAGCAAAAATTGCCTCTTGTCTTGGATGATATATACCCTCATTGGAAAAGGTTGTGTGCACAAGGAGAAAAGATTGATGATGATTTTTCCGTGGTGGAGTAGTGGAATGGCATTCAAGAACTTCTCAAGAAAAGCCCTTACAATATGAAACTCCACATCAAAGAGATGATGCGTCAAATAGCATTTCCGGAAACCACAATTTTGTCTCCACCTTCGACAAAGGCGGTAACTAAGGGAGCACCTAAAAGGAAGAGGACTACACCCAAAGTGTCATCATCGGGACGAATCCCCTCTAGGTGGGAGACCATTGATTCTCAAAATCTGGATAGTCAACCTTCACAACCAAAGAGGTCACTTCCAAAGAGGAAAGATGCACGCCTTGGCACTTACTCCCGCTCACAAGCTTCATCGTCTACTTCAAAACCACTTCGGAATATCCCATACATTTCACAAATTCCAAACTTCATGAGACCTTTTGTTGAAGACATTGTGAATGTTAAAGGGGATGGTCATTGTGGATTCCGGGTGATAGCTAGGCACTTGGGGAAGGATGAGGAAGATCATGTTTTGGTTCGGTATGCACTTATTAATGAGTTGAAAAATCACAAGAGTGATTACATGCTGATATATGACACGGAGGAGCGTTATAACAAAATCTTGAATGGTTTACACCCTCCAAAACGTACAATTGGTGTTGCGCCGGTAGATAAGTGGATGACCACTCCGGATATGGGTCACATTGTTGCTTCTTGCTACAAAAGACCCGTTGTTCTATTGACTTTGCCCGAAACAACGGGTGGTGTATGTGAGACATATTTCCCAATCCGAAGTGCTCCTCCACTTAATCCACATTCCAACATCATGTGTCTTTGCTTAATTCCCGACCACTATCTTCATGTGATCTTGAAGGAAGGTTGTCTGTTACCACCGAGTTGTACGGAGTGGATGAACAACAAGATTGGTGAGGCGGAGAATTGGCATTTTGCGTTTTTGGATAGACAAAACGCTTACAATGAACTCATGTCCAAGGAGTCGAAGCCGCCAAAGAAACCAACAAATGAGCACAATCCAATTGTTTGTGATGATACTCTCACCCCGCAAAAAAAGGAACAAGAAGTTGAATGGACGAAAGACATGGAAGAAGACGACAATTTAGGAATGTCACTGGACCTCTTAGATAGGTTATTATAGGCTAGGACAGTTATAGGTCGGTCGGTGTTCGTCCTATTTTTTGGTGGTATTACACCCCGACGTATTTTTTGGTGGCCGGTTATGTAATTTGGATATTTGTGGCCAATATGTAACTAATATTATATATATATATATATATATATATATATATATATATATATATAAATAAAATGAAATGAAATGAAATATTTTTTTGGTAATCGGTTATGTCACACCAATTATTGCTCGCATTACTTACTTTGTCAATAATTATTCAACTACTTATTTTATATCATTTCTCTCATATTTGTTTTTCATTATATTTTTGTGAAGTTTGTGAGGTGAAACATGTCTGAAGATGCACAAACTCCGGTTAAACTTGAAATCTGTTATGTAGATGTGAAAAAGAGGGCTTGGTTCACTGTAAACCCCATCGACAAGTTGGATGAGTTGAAGACAAAGCTTGACGACTTCTTTATCTATATTGGTTCAAATCATAGAACACGAGATGTGATAGTAAATGTGTCAGGCCTGGACTTGGGGGAGGATAAGGAAGAGGACTTCTGGAAGACCGTGTATCATCCACAACTCCTCAAAGACGATAGCGACGTTGATTTCATGTTTAGCGTAATGGTTGAGAATAATACTTTGTAACTTTTTGTCTGATCCGTTGAAGTGTAATCCTTATTTAAGTGTAATAGTGTAATGTTTGACCGTTTATGTGAGATTATGTAATTTTATAAATTTATGGACAAATTTGTGTTATCTGAATGAATGTTTCAATAAATGATGAAAAATGCATGCTTGAATGAATGTATGAAAAAAGGATTGAAAAATTAGGGAAAATAGAGGTTCTGCCTTGTCTGTGCGGTAAGCACAGAATGTGCGCCACTTAACTGGCGCATGTGCTAGATGCTGCGCTATTTAACGTGCGCAGTGCCAGTTAACGCGCGCAGTGTTTTAGCACTTGCACCAGTTAAGTAGCGTAGCGTGCGTTAACTAGTGCAGTATTTTGCACTTGCGCCAGTTAACTAGCACAGGGGCATTTTCGACATGGTTGCAGGGCACAAGCAATTTTTGCAGGGTGGAGAGCAGAATTCTAATAATAATGGTCTCCAATTTTCAGTTCGAGGCCTTTCAATTTTAGACATAACTGATTTTTATTCGTTACATTGTCACCATGATGAGGAGTCTTGTATGCATACCAACACAATATACAGTACAAGACTGTTAAGAGAGAATGTCTTTTTAGTAAATCTAGTGAGCATGTAAAAGTAAAACCACTGTGAATTAATCCAGATGAGGAACTCAAAATTTAATATCTGAACCAAAACAAATAGAAAAATTTATTTCATTTGGAGAATATTTCTTATTGTGATATTTTGGTGTAGAGGCTACATTGACTAAAGTTCTTTAATTTAAAGGACTATATTGTTATTTTGTAAACTTGAGGTTGAGGGGTTTAAACTGTTCGATCCTTACAATTTCAAAAACAGAAATGCTAATATGTTTGTTTGGTACAAAAATTTGGACTAAGAATATGGTCTTAAAAAAAAGTGTCAAATTATGTGTTACCATTATTTTTTATTACAAACATAACGCAGGGGACAGGTGTACAGTCCAATCATCAAAATCCTGGTTATTACACAAAGTAACAGAAACAGACATGTTAATTGGCATCAGTGGTATGCCTTGGACATACTCAAATACCTCTGCAGCTATGGCAAGAGGCTTAGTTGTAAAGAGGAGGGGGGATGGGGATCAAGCTCCATATTTTGGAGCTTTCCACATCTTAAAAGCTATCTCGTGCAAGAACCTATCTGCCGGTATTGTGAGATTTCCACCATTCTGCATAACAAGAGAAAAGAAACATGTAAAGTGAAGCAATAATACAGTAATGGATCATTACAATGTCACTTAACAAGCCAACCACTAGGGAAATTGTAAGCATGGTTAATCTTTATAACTATAAAGTAATGATATCATAGATAGCATCAGTAATTGAGTTGCTAGCATTTTTATGCTCCGACAATGATGCCTTACAATAACTGCAAACGCTTACAGAATCAATTGTATGTGGTATATTGGCATAACCACTCAAGCACGCATGTTGTTGGTCAATAATTTGGAAATGTCAAAGGTTTAAAGTGAATGGACAAATAACACACATTAAGAGAAAGAAACAGAACAGGGCCTCGTAATAAGGCATGCAGCAAAGCAAAAATAAAAAGACTGTTTGTAATAAACTATGAGCTTGTGAGTAAAATATCAAAACAAACCTCCATGAAATCTTGAAAGGTAAACCTCTGTACATTATCCTTGCGAGTCACAGCATGTTGCAATTGAGCAATTAACATTGGCGAATAATGCCTGCATCATTTGATATGGAGGTAAATATGCAAGACAATCCAAAAAGAAAGCAAGGATTACTGATAGTGATATCATTAACTCTTGCACTTAGTGTTTGGTACACAACAATTAGATAAAATATAGGTATATGTTTTCTTTGGTTCCACATTTTCAGTGGAATTAAAAGGCACCACTCAGTTTTTTCAGTCATCTCTCATGATCTATTAAGTAAAGTTTTTAATATGCACCAAACATGAAACAGAAACCATATGTTCAGTTTTATCCCATTATAATCTATCTGCCAAATGCTAGCTTAAATTACCTCACATCCTTGCGAGGAACTCCTCCTTTCATAGCATAACTTTGTAAAGGATACAGCGTTGAAAAACAAGAGTCCTTCTCATCAACCTTCTTTGACACTGAAAACCTGGACTCATCATCCTCCAAGACCTTGCCATAGCTCATGACAACAGACAAGTGCAGGCGAGAACCAACGTCAGATCCCGGCTGCGCTTGTCTCATTATTGCACCAACCAATTCATCCACAAACTCCACATCAGCATTTTGTTCACTACCATTGTCCTTTTCACCAGCTCCAACATGAAGGAAAACAAGATCAAATTGACTATCGTCTAGAACCTTCCCTTCTTGAAAGCCAAGCAACTTAAGAAGCTCAACAGCCACAACATCACTGTCTTGTGATTCAGAAGGTTGTTGTTTCACCAACTCATCCAACTGAACAACACTGAAGCCAAGTTTGGTAGTAAAAGATTTCAACCCTGAATGGTTGGTCAATACAGCAGCTTTCATTCCCATAAACCTATATTCGGAGAAAAGAATGCAAAAGTTTCATGTGACACAGTAATCTCACAAAACAGCAACAAATCTAATTGAAAAAAACAATGTCTTTAGTACCTAAAATATCATACCCATTACATTTTAACCTTGTAAAAAAATTTGTTAGTTTTTTAATAAGGAGGGATCAAGTTACTCCAATAGTAACTTAACTTAATAAATATCGAATTTCACCAATCCAACAATTGATTATTGTCATAATATATAATTAGTTAACACCAAATTTTCTTGATGATTTCGATTGGATGACGGTGTAAAACAATTTACATGGACTAACAACATTACGAAAAAATGAATGGTACCTATTGGGTAAGGTTTGTTGATCACGAAATTGGGATGCATCAAGAAGCAGTGCGAATTCTCTGAGAATTCTATCATCCTCGGTTTCTGAAAACTACATATAATCAAGTGAATTAAAGAAAACAATTAAATGATTAACAAAGAAGTGTGGGTTAGATTAGAGAGAGAAGAGAAGAGAGAAAGGAACCTGAGGGATTGGAATTGGAATTGGAATTGGAGAGAGTTAAGAAAGCGCATGAAGAAAGAGAAGCGAGAGAGTGAAGATTTGTATGCGAAGATGAAGGATCGATGAAACGAGCTAAGCCATCGCCGTATAGAACCAGTGATCGGCTTGGTTTGTCTGCCATTGCTATTTGCTTACGTTTCTGGAAATCAACAGATTCGACAACACAAGAATGATGAAGTCGTTCTTGTAAGGCTAAATTGGTACTTTTATTTTCTTTATAAATTAATAATAAACTAACAGATCAATCGGCTATTTTTTTTAGTAAACCAACATTTTTTTCGTTTTTGAAAGTGACACTCGAACTCAATGTCAGATATGTCTTATTGTATACTTTGTTAGTCGAACTAAAATGAAGGTATATTTTAAAGGTGGTTGGAGTTCAAACTCGAATCTTGCATATTCGCTAGCTAAGCTCACAAGGATAAAAAAAAAAAAAAAAGGTATATACATAACAATCTAACATGTCTCTTCCCTCAATTTTAAAATAAGAATAAGAAATCCTAAAACTTAAAAACTTTTCTGATTTCGCCTCCATCAATTTTAGTTGTAAT
This sequence comes from Medicago lupulina, assembly GCA_958299785.1. Taxonomy (NCBI): domain Eukaryota; kingdom Viridiplantae; phylum Streptophyta; class Magnoliopsida; order Fabales; family Fabaceae; genus Medicago; species Medicago lupulina. The sequence goes on along the minus strand of OY283141.1, from coordinate 53,568,519 downwards.
ACCACGATTTAAGGGAGATTAAAGATGATTGGAGGTGGTGCAATGTGAAAGACACAAACAAATCGTCCACCGGATTGTCACAAACAAGGGTACAAGGGCGGACACAGACAAATTCCTTATAATTGAATAGAAGGAAAAAACCATGGGAAAAGCGTGCATCCCCTTCATATATATTGTTATAGATTATAGATATGGGAACAATAACTATAATGCTATGTTTTGGGGTCATATTATCCTTTGGTGTTGGAGAAGAAAGAGAAATAAACCCGATTCAATTAATTTGACCTTTGAAGTGAATAACTATCCCACATTCTCCTTTCAAAAAAAAAACACTATCCCACATTTTAATTTTGGTGAAATCAAAATAAAATAATATATATATATATATATATATATATATATATATATATATATATATATACACTTTAAAATAAAGTTAAATACACTTGGTCTCCCTAAAGACAAGCTTACTTGCGAGAGACTCTAGTGATGTTTCACTTGAAGTTGTCACTGCGGTCACTCTTTATGTACAATGGAACCAAAGCATACAAACATTGGTTATGTGAACATACATGTAATCAAACCTAGGAATTATCTGCTACAAATATTTCTGTTGGTTCAAAAAATGTTCCTTCAAACATACAAGACATAAAAACTTGGTGGCTTTAGCCTTTAGGGTATGTTTGCAGGAACTGTGCAGCGTTACCTACCATGATTGTTTGTCAACAAATTACCAGTGTTGTTACCATTTAGACCAATGAGGAATCCAATCATTTCCCTCAAATAGACAATAAAACCTTTTCTTCTCAATTTTCAGCCTCGGATTTGAAAATAAAACTAGGAAACACAGTGGTGATATCCCTGGAAGATGACAAAGTGACACAATTAGTTACAGTTTTAAAGACTAGAGGAATAGAAGTAGGAAGAATTTTCCTCCTATGAAGTGAGAAAATCAATGTTTGACATTTCAATATATTCATTGATTTATGCATCAACGATTAGTATTGCTCATTTTAAACTAAGAACCTGTTTGCATTGCCTTATTTGAGCTTATCTACTTGACATAAGTACTTGTGAGATTGTTTGAGAGAGCTTATCTAAACAACCTATGACATGCCATAACTTGTTTTGGCTTATTTCACAAACTCATCAGGATAGCTTAAGAAAATAATTTATAGCTTATATGAAAACAGTTTGACATTATTTTATCTTTGTTATAAAATAGAGTATACATGAGCACTTATATGATAAGTATTTATGCTATAAGCGGTAATTAAGATGTTTTTCCACAAATTTGTATGTGAATTGTTCACTTTAGAAAGAGTCAGACCAAAGTAAGAAAGTAAGGAATTTTTGCATACTTCAAATAAGGAAGTGTCATGTTCTTCAAGAGAGACGGATTTCGACTCACAAAAGCTTTCCAATCTTCTTTGCTGATTTTACCATCATTGTCTTGATCAACGTCAGCAATTGTCTGCAGGCAAAGTGAAGGTCCTGTAAGTAATATAACTCATTGTAGCTAATTTTCATGTTTCACTAGAAGCTGACCTTGTCAACAATAGCTTCAAGAAGATCATCAGAAAGATTCATTTCAGATTCCATCAGAATAGCTATAACCATTTGCTTCACCTGAAACCAAGTAAATCAAACACTTAATAATTACTAGTGCTACTAATGCCTAAAGTGAGATGCGGCTTAAGTGAAGAGAAATGATATTTTAACACAAATTTGACACCAAATTTTGACAACAATTTAGATAGTTAACGCAATTAAAATATGTAGTTAATTACGTTCAGTGATCGGTTAATGAAAATAACAAGGTGTCACAACTAATTAAGCATCCCATCAACGCAATTAAAACACAATTTTGAACATCACTAACCACAATTTTCAAGTGTATATTTGAACACAAATCGTGGTTAATGATAATCTTGTATATTTGTCACAATTTGGACAATTAATGGAAACACACGCGCGCGTGCACACACACACTTGAACACCTAAAATTATATTCCTTAACCTTATACCGGCCATAATTAGTCACTGTTGTCGAAATGTCAAGTTTGTGTAAAAATAACAGAACTGTAAATGAACTACTGAACTCACTTCCTCTGGCTCAATAAACCCTGTTTGTCTCAGGTCATAGAGCTTAAATGCAACTGCAAAATTATCATCATGGGACTTAGAATTAGATGTGAAGAAAATTTGAGGTTCTTTGCATGAAATCAAAAGATGGTCTTCAATTTGAACATACAATCTATTTTTTCATCCATAGGGGCATAAGGATGGAAAACACTGAGCGAGTGGACAAATTCATCAAACTCAATAACGCCGTTTCTCTTTTCATCAAAAATATCAAAAACCTAGAGAAGAAAATGGAGTTTAACACATTAGTACATTCATGGCATCATTGGAAGAATCATGGTCTTATTTTTTTACTAATAGTGTATAATTTTTTTACACATGCATCCGATCAAAGTGTATCGTAATGCCACTTCACTATGTTAGTTCCTCAAAATCAAGTAACTGTTTTGCTATATTCATTTAAGCATGTTATTTTCATATACTCATTTTAACATAAAGTAAATCCATTACAATACAGTTTCATCTACAATATAGTAATTAACATGAAGAAACATGCCAGGGCTAAAAAATATAGGAATTGCTTACTCGATCCAGAAAAAGATTTTCTCCATTTGGGGTTTGAAATAGTGCTAATTGAAGCTCCACCTACAATTGAAAGAAAAAAATACAAGTATCATCATGATCGCTGCATCACTGAATAAAGTGAAACACCCTATGTGAAAAATACCGAATATGATATTACCTTGTGAATCAAGCCATCATCAATTACAGAGCTACTTATCTTTTTAAATAACTCATGCAATGCTTCAACTTCATTAACAGTAACTGCAATATTAACAGCACAAAAGCCAATTATTCAAACCAAACCTTTTGTTATTCAAAGTTCATACTAGAAAATCACAGTTTTTGTTAGATATAATTAGAGATTTATTTCCTTCAAAAAAATTAGAGATTTATTCGATATTGTTGAAGTTTGTTAAATGTAGTTACGAGTTGGTTAGTATTAGTTACAAATTAGTTGAAGTTTGTTAGTTTAGTTAGGATCAATATAAAATGCATCCTCACCAATTGTAATCAATTTTTTCTCATTTATTCAATTTCAAAGTTCATCTTTCTCTCAGTTTTTTTTTCTTCCAAGCATAAACCCTTAGATGCATAAACACCGACCTAGTTTTGAAAATGTCATAGAAATAGATGCCCCCTTGTCATACAAAAGTTGTGCACTGTGTTAAATAAATCAGTGACAGAAATGGCTGAAAAGAGATGTTAAAGTGGTTGAAACTTGGAAATATCTTTGGTGACCAGAACCAAAAGAAGGGGAAAACGAAATTCAGAAAAAAGTGCACTTGGACAGAGAAAGTTCTTGAATCTGTTTTTTTCGTACAAATGAAAACTCAAGTCCACAAGGTTGTGTACATCAGAGTTCAGCTTCCTTATTTTATATGAGTGATAGTGGCTAAGTGGCATCCCCAAGCTGGTGCATCCTCAGCGATATAAAATATATGTTTGCATTTGCATACACATCAAATAACTCACGCCAGCATCATCTTGCGTAACTCTTGCCTTTTCTTTTCCTCAAGCCCAAATACAGTGACAAGACAGAACAGTTGGTGAGGCAACTTGGGAGGACAAGGCAACCATTCAGTAGCAGTTTCCCGACTACAACCTTGAGGATAAGGTTTCAAAAAGTTGAAACTAAACTTTCAACGTAAACCATGGTTGAAACCCAGCGTATATAATTTCTGGTTCTATTATCGGTAATAGTACTACTTGCAGTAATTTTTGTTCGCTCTACTCTTTTATCTCTCAAATTATAGAGAATTGCTTGGTAATCTTGACTGCCCTTAAGTAACACTGTATCACCATCCTCAGAAAGAAGCAACGGCACCAACGGAAAACGATACTTCATCTCATCGTCACTGAAGTTATAATCTATTTGAAGATTCTCGTAACTAATTTTAAGAAATGGAGTCCAAGACTCTTCCACCCCAAATTTCATCATCTGCCATAAAACAAAATCAGTTTTCTTGTAAGAATAAGAAAAACAAAGGCAGCCCCCCAACACACCAACTGTTGGTTCAGTAGGTGGCACTTCCTCAAAACCACGAGGCAGCAAGTACTGATTGTATGTCTTTGTACCCAGATCAAGTGAAACAATAACAAATTGTTCAATGGTAATATTCTTATCCTTAACATTATAATGAATGTCATTGTGAATAGCTAACTAGTTAAGTGTGCCACTCAAATACACACCCGCATTCCAATAATATTCCCCAAAGTCCAAATGAAGAGGAACAATAGGAAAACTTTCAAGATCTCTCCAAACGTTATGACCCACACTTAGAATTCTCACAATGCTTCTCTGTTGATGAGGATGGTAACGGGACACCACCACCTTATAAGTGTCAGTTGAATTGTCACAACCAAACTTGAAGTTGAAATTGCCATGATAGCTGAAAGTTTCAAGTGGAGAGTTGCGAAAATCTTGAAAACGACCAAATATCGCAGATGTTGTCCTGGTTGCTGGGTTCAGTAAACGAAACCAGTACTCTCTATATGCATCGGTCACAGAATAATCATTCAAACAGATCAATCCATTGCATGTACCAACCATACCAGAGCAATCAATGTTGTCCAAATGATAGTAAGGGTCGATGGAAAAGGTGAATGACGGATTCTCAATTAAATGGCGCATGGAGTAAGGAACGACACTGTAATCCACCCCAGGTACATCGTCACTGCCATCCAAGGAATCACCTGCTGTAAGATCTGTGATGTGCTGCGAGATTAGTGTGAAGAGCAGATTTCGTGTTGCTGATCTACTAAGGTGTAGTTTCACAAAGGCGGGATCAGAGATGAGGTTTTTCCAAGACTTACTGACACACCTGAATCGAAGAAGAGATTTAACGGGGAGAAACAAAAGTACCTCAGCAATGAGACCGGCGATAGAGTCATTTCAATAGCTGATTGGATATTCATTTCAACGCAGTGGCGTTGTGGTTGAAACCTAAAAACAAGGGCTATATTGTATATTTCTGGTGCAAATGTATATCATGTGGGACTTTCATATGCAAGTACAAGTGCAAAACTGGTATTGCACAATAACTTCCATTTCAGTTTCCATCCAATATAAAACTATAGCACAAGCTTATAAATCAAAGGACTTTGAAAGGGAGAGAAACAATATATACAAATTAACTCTTCAAAACAGTTCACTTTGACTTGAGATTGAGAAGTTTACCCTTCTAAACTGTAATTTGGGGAGAGAAAATAGTAATTGAAGAGGAAGAAAAGTATATAAAAATAAAAAAATAGTTTAATGTATTAGATTCAGAGCTTTACAATAAAGTTGAGCAGTTAGGATAATTTAATAGACCATAGGACCACATCAAAGCTGGCTTCAAGCCCCACTTGCATAAAGTTTTAATCAATAGTAATAAATATAAATATAAAGAGCAATCAAACTAAGCTGTTCTTTAATTATATAGTTGTATCCAACGTGATCAATTATTATGGTACATATTATTTTATGATATTATCCAGCACATACCATCATCAATATCAAATAACAACAAACACCTACAGCATATTGTTGGATATAACTTCCCTACAGAATCACACAAGAATTTGACTGAATCACAGTAACCTGACCAAGGTGATTTCACCGGTTTCAACCGTCAATCCGAAAATGTACTAAGCTGTTGTTTACTATTTTACTGAGGATAAAAAAAGTAAAAATTGGAACAGTAGTATAGTAATGAAATGAGTAGTTACATCTGGTTTCTTGAGCAAGACGTATGAAGTCTTTAGCAGTATAAGCAGATTTTTGAGTGTGAAAATTGGGAAGATGAGAATTGAAACAACCTGTGACAGAAAAGACCAAAACCTCAAAGACAGCTATGAGTGGCATCAAAGCTGCATAGAAACACTCGCCTATTCCTCTAGATACATCCTGTGTAATCAACAAACAAAATCCCATATTATTAATTCTTGAAATCAATACATGTGAATAATTATAAAGTAATGAAATGAAGAAAAAATTAGTAGGTAGGTAAAAACATACAGGGGAATGAGTAGGCATGGTGAGTGTTCTAGCCTCTATGATCGAAATTGGTGATGATGATAGGAAGGGCTATGATGATTGTGGAAAAATGTGTGCGGCATTGTTTGTTTTGTTTTACAGTTTTAGGCTTTCTTCCCTTAGTGGATTATGTTTATGGTTCCTTGTTTCTTTATTTGCTTTGAGTAGTGGATTGACGGTTAGGATGGTGGTGTGTGTGGTTGTCATATTACAAAACATTATATTCGTTTGTCCCCACATGACGACATTGCTGCCACCACACTTCTCATCTTAGTACAATGTTACCTCACTAAGAACGAAAATACTTGGATGACATTGATGAGTCAATGTCGCGTGACATTGGTCAACTACAACATTACTTTTAAATGCTACCATAATAAGAAATATGTGTCGTTTATTTTGAAAAGGTTGCTAACTAGTATTTCGTTGTATTAGTTATGAAAATAAAAATGATAAAATTTGTATTAAAAAATTATCATATAAACTTTCAAAAGTTTGACCGATAAGTTTTAAGATTTTTTTTTGTCTAGTGGCTAGAGCTCACACAAACTCCAGCCCCTGCATAAATTATATAATATCCTTATCAATTGAGTTAAGCTCACGGAGACAGTTTTAAAATATTTTTATTATATTTGTTTTTTTAATTAGTGTCATAAAGGTATATTTGTTAACATTTTCAATTTTAAAATAAGAAAACATTTATAAAGTTTTCATGTTTCTTTCGTCTATTGTTTTTACAAGAAGTCAATTTTGAGATGATTTGTAAAATGCAAAATGAATCCATTATTGGATCATATCAAATGGTTAGGACTTTGTGTGAGTCACAGTATTCGAGCGACCTTTTATTTTATAATAAGGTACACATTATGCAAACATTCGCTAATCTTAAGCAAACACTAACTTGAGCATTAAAGTATTTATAAAATCATCATTGTTGTGCTATGACGTGATCGATCAATTCCTCTACAATCGTTATTTTCATATCTATTAGTTATAAGTCAATTCCAATATTTATCTATGCAGATTCATATCTAAATAGATATGAAAACAATTGTTAGATTACATGATGATAACTTTTAGATTCCTGCTCTTTACCCAACATATTTTGCTCACGCGTAATTGAACTTCCAAAAATCTGATGTGCGTGCCTTAAGCTTAGTTAACCATTTAGGAGAATGCCTTAAGCATTTAGCCCGGGAATGAAAATTTGTACCATAAACTAATAAACTAGGGTAAAAGTTTAAGGAACTGTTTTTTTATTGCTAAAGAACGAAAAAGAAACTAAATATAAATAAAAATCATTATGTGTGTATTTTGGATTTGGTGTTACACTCTCATTTTCTTAAAGATGCTTGAATTACACTCCTCTCTCATCTTATGTTAAAATATACACTATCCTCCTTTCTTATTCAAAAGTAATAGAAAACATTTCACTTTCCTTCCTCTCTTATGTTAAAATCTACACTTTACTCCCTCAATATTTTTTATTTCTTTATAATAATCTAACAAAATAAAATAATCTTACCCACTCCAAAAAAAATATAGTATTGCAGGTCTATTTTAATATAATCAAAATTTGAATACATATTTATCGCTATTTTTTATTCACAATTTCATTGACATATAGTTTTAAACCCTATTGTAAAATATGAAACAACCCAAAATAAAATTAAAATATTTGAAAAATTACTAAAGACAATAAAGTATAGTTATATAAAAGTTAATATTATACTCTAAATTATAAAATTAATAGCAAAATATTTAAATTTAATTATCATTGACATTTAAATTATTAAGAAATGAATTTATTTTTCTTAAACGGTGGTTCAAAATTAGTATATATCATAAAAATATTTACTTATGTTAAAATAGATTAAAGTGTAATGCAAATTTAATCATTAAGGGATGAAGTTGTAATTCAATCATCTTATAGGAGATGAGAGTATAAATTTTAATTTTTAAGAAATGAGAGTGTGTATTCACTACAAGAAAAAACGCATTTTACGACTTTTAAAATTGGCGATTGCGACAGTTAGAAGGGTCGCAAATGTACATTTGCGACGGTTCACCAACAGCCGTTAATGTTGGGCTCGCAACAGTCATTTGCGACCCTTCATAGAACAGTCACTCCAACTGCCGCAAAGTGTACTGCGACAGTTCCCAACTGTCGCAAAATATGCGTTTTCACATGGTTTAAAAGGAACTTGCGACAGTTCCTAACTGTTGCAAATGTCTAATTTAAAATTTTGAATTTATTATTTTGCGACTGTTTGAACAGTCGCAAATGTTTTTTTTTTTTTTTGAAAATTGTCAAAATTTTTTTTTTTTTTTGAAAATTGTCAACAATATTTATTTATTTTTGAAAATGACATGGCCCGATTTAAATTTTTCTCTCTAGAATTTGAAGACAATCTCAAAATAATATATTACTAAAGACTTAGATTGCAAAAATATACATAATTCAAGAGTAAGTAGTTTGATCCATATATACATCAACTTAACTAAAACAAAATATAATGTACCTAGTTTAAACATTCAAAAAACCGAAACACTAGTGGTTGAACATTCGGTAAAGTACGTAGTTTCAACATTCAAAAAACTGAAACACTAGTGACAGTATATTCAAAACAACTGTACCAAAATGAGAAGTCCTTAAAATATCTAAATATTCCCTAGTGATGTTGCTTCAATGATCTGCAAGGCGGTAGCTAGACTCAGATGAATAATGTCTACCATCTCTTGTTGTTTTTAAATTTGTTGGCTGAAAAGAAGAAGAAAAATAAATAAGACAGTGATTAGTAAAACACATGAAGCACACATAGGGCACAACTTGTAATAACTTGTAATAACAAAAGGTGTTCCTGTGACTGTTGTTGATTAAAGTCTAATAGTCTAATAACGAATGAAATTAATTGCAAGAGAGCTTGCAATTTGTAAATTGTTGTGATCACAAGTTGGCATCCTCTCCCTCACAGACTGTCAAGTCTTATTCAAATATATCTTCATGGAAAAAATGGAGCAACTCTATCGTGACAAACCTATCATTTTACATCTAACAAGTTTTAGTAACAACATATAACAAGAATGTGTTTGGAACCTATCACTTTACATGTAGTACTTCTAATTTTTAATTTCTACTTTATTCCTTCAAACCTAGAATGTGTTTGGAATACACATAAATCACGGTGGAAAAAATTACTACGCAGAAGAGTCATACACATGATTTAGCCATACATAATTCTCTACAAAAATATTGAGAATAGACAAAGAAATAGGCTAACTTTTCTTAGAAATTAAAAAGATTCATTCAATATCAATAGTTTTATAAAGATTACCTCTTTGTCTCTAGAATTTTGCATTTGCATTTGCATTAAGAAAGCAACTTGCTCCTTCAAGGCATCAACTTGTGCAGCCTTATCCTTAAGAGAATCAATCTCAGCTTGCATTTTCAACATTTTCTCATTTGCCTCGATGGAAGATGACGTTGATCTAGTAGAGCGACTAGAGATTTGAGATGGTGTTATCCCAAGCCCCATAGAACGAACATATCCAACATGTTCCTTTCCAAACACTTTGACAAATGCTTCATTCTCACATTGAGTGTTTTGGATTTCAGCTTGCAATTTTTCCTGCATATACAACAGTTGATGAAATAGCTTGCAATGTTAATGAGAATTTGAATGTTAAAACTCAAGGTATTGTACTTTGTTTTGCTTGACATATCAGGATTCATATCAGTCTGGTAACTTCAGACTTTATTAGGTTTACAAAGGAAGCTACATATGTAAACAACAAGTTGCAAATGCTAAACATTTTTAGAAGAACACAACCATAAATAATTCCTACTGTTCCACCAAAGTTTCTTACAACCATTAATTAAGTGCAATGATATCTTCAACTTTGTTTTAGCCTATAAAACCTGCTTATATGGAGGGGGCATAAGCATAAACATAGTTAATCACTTTGTCAATATGGCCAGCAGCAGAGTAGTTGGTCTTTTCTCAATAATCTTGCTTTGCATTACAATAGCACAAGGAAGAAAAGCAATTAACACTAGCAATGAATTTTCAGCATCGTCTCTAGTATAGTATATGTAAATGAAAATCAAGTTGAATATAGCTTGCAATGTTAATGAGAAATTGTCACTTACAGCTTTTTCCCTTGCCTCTTCATTGACAAATTTTCCATTGGCATGTTTATGCGAAATAGAATACATATCTCCCCTACTAAATTCTCGACCATGTGTCGATTCCTACAAGTAAGCACATATAATAATTAGTTGTTCAATTGTATATATAATCAACCAGCAGATTGAGTGAACCATACCAACTGATCTTTTTTGATCGCAAGCGATGTTTGTCCTAGTGTATGAGGGATTTGTAGCTTTTTCCTATTTCTTGCATTTCTTTGTGCAATCGCCTGCATTAATTGGAACAAAATTTTATACACATGCATCAATTAAAAGCTTAAGGAAAAAACAAATCAAACCATAATTTACCACTTGTTCTGGCTTCCTCCTAAAATTGATAAAAACAGCCCAAGGATCTGGGTGAATAAAACTTGGACGATTTTTCAGATTCTCCTCTAATGTGAGTTCCCACTTGTAATGTTTGTTAAACAATCGACACTTTCCATCCCTCCATTTCTTTCCAAGGCTAGAGATAACATATTTTTTTTGGTCTCCATCGTCGTCGACAACAAACTTTGACTTACAACATAAACATAAAATAACAAATTGTTAGTTAATACAAGAAACAATAAATCATACATATTCAAATGTATATCAATGATACCTTTACTTTGTCAACATAAAACTCAGTTTTTTTTTTCATTTGAAATTGCATCCCAGCTTTCAAACATTATCGGGAAATCTGTATATTGCCTTGCCAATTGGCCCAAATAATTTGCTAACAGTTTAGCAGAATCCCCAACCGGTTGAGGAACATCATTCCATCGAGTCATTATCTTGGTTCCATTAGGAGATTCTTCAAGCAAATCTGCCACTGTTAAACGTCTCCTTGAAATATGACCCGCCACATCTAACAAATAAGAAAGTGAAACATGGCATAAGTTGACCATTTAAAACAATCAATAATAGCACCTACATGAGAAAAAACACAGCACCACAAATAGGAACACTAGATTACATACCTAAAACTTCAACCTCCAGTATCTCAGTTTCTTTTTATCAGTAATGTTCAGCTCTTCATCTACATCATCATCTACATCATCATCTCCAGAGCCAAGTGACGGAATATCATCTGTAGGTGAAGGTGTCACATGTGTAGGCGATGGAGGTGTCTCATTTGGGGGGGGGGGGGGGGGGGGTGGGTCTGCAACATGATCAAAGGTTGAAGGTGGCACATGTGTAGGCGATAGAGGTGTCCCATTTGGGGGTGGTGGGTCTGCAACATGATCAAAGGTTGGAGGTGGCACATGTGTAGGATGTGAAGCTGCATGTGGTAAACCTTGTGAACGGAGGCGCTTCTTATTGGCTGCCTCTAGAGCTCCGGGTTGTACAAACTTTGATTTTCTCTTCACAACCTAAAAAAATGGCATAATTCAGAAGCTTAATTGTCTCTCCACAATTCCAAATAAATTAAGTTAACAATGAAAGAATTACATCATCAAATTATCAAATTACCAAATGACAGAAAAATAAGAACATATATCTTAAGGTAGAGAATTAGAATATTTAGAGCCTCCAACCTTTTTTGAAGTGGCAGAATAGGATTTTGCAAGTTCTTGAGAGATAATTGGAATACGTAGATCCTCCATCCTTTTTTAATTTTCTGCCATTGTTTTCAACTTTGCAACCTCATATGGTGTCATGTTTTAACACTGCAGGATTGACGATAGACAAGTCAGAACGATGCAAATAGCTAAGCACAGTAGGAAAAAATAATTAGCTAACTGTATATGTGTGGTTTCACACGTAAAATGTAAAAATAACAAGTATATGTGTGGTATCACTAGCAACAAGAGGAAAAACACAAGTAAAAATAACAATCACAAGTAAAATGTCAAAATAACAATCACAAGTAAAAACTAGCAGAGTAGGATAAGAAAAAACTAGCAAAAGTTACACTTCATTGCATTAATTGTTTAACAATCACAAGTACATCGGGGTTACAACAACTACATAGACTTCTTAGCAATCAAGTTCAACTAGACTTCTTAACAATCATCATCATCTGTAGTCAGTCTGGCTAATTGTATATGTGTGGTATCATTAGAGAAAATTTGTTCTAAATTTTGTGATGGGTATGGCTCAATCGGGGCCATAATTTCATCATTTCCACCCATGTCATACAAGTCTCTTGGCTTCAAATGAACAGGTATACTCCATCCTTCTTCGTTCTCATCATCCACATAATAAACCATTTGAGCTTCTGACGCTTTAATGAATGGCTCATCATCTTCATGTTGTCCAGTATGTTTTAATCTTGTAAAGTTTATAGACTTAAAACCCAACTTATCTATTTTAATGCTTCTTGGGTTTGTGGTATTAGCCCATTCACATTTAAACATTGGCACTGTGAAGCCATCGTAGCGAAGCTCAATGATGTCTATTAATCTTCCATAGTAAGGTACCCCTCCAAATCTCATTTGGGCATCACTATTGCTTGAATAACTTCGTGTCCCAAAAATGCCAAAAACTCCACAGTTTTGTGTTTTTAATAACTCGTCTCGCGCCATTGTTCTGAATTTAAATCCATTGACATTGTATGCAATGAACCTTCTAACTTTAGCAAAAGGACCTCGAGCAAGACTAATGAGAACATCTTTATCTGGTCCATCAATGGTGTCAAGATTGTTGCAAATCTAAACCATAAAATATATGGTTAGTCACATTCTTATTCTTAAAAGCACATACAAGCAAAGTCTGAACCTAAAAGGGGTTATGAACACTAACACGATTGTGGAACCAATTAGCAAACTCTTTATGAACCTTCTTGTCTACCTCAGAAGTAGCCTTGCACTACTCCTTAGCTGACTCCGTGTGATACTTCTGTACTGCCTATATGGTTATTTCACATTAGATGTAAAAATTTGAAAAGTAGTAAAATAATTTTTTAATGTGTTATAATTACTTACATTAGATAGTCCTCAACTACAGGGCAATTTGTTAAAACATGTCTATGAGCTTGTAATTTTTCAATCGGTAAAAGAGTGTAATGTGAAGATCCACCAATAGGTTTTCCAACTCTAGGAAAAAATTCGGCTACACGCGGGTCTATTTGTACATCATTATCAGGCTCATCATCTACACGACCCGGTTGATTCCATTTAGTCTCAATATTTTCTAGATACCTTGAACCGTATGTAAGAATCTCATGTATGATGTACCCTTCTGCAATAGACCCTTCTGGTTGTGCTTTATTACGTACATATTTCTTCAGTTTTCCTAAGTACCTATAAATTGAACAACAATAATATTATTTTCAATAACTTAACAAACTACTAAATTATTGAAGGAATGAAATCCGACATATTTTACCTTTCAACAGGATACATCCATCGATAATGTACGGGACCTCCAAGTTTAACTTCTTCAACAAGGTGAACAACCAAGTGAACCATGACAGTGAAGAATGATGGAGGAAATATCATTTCCATGTGGAATAAAGTGAGGATAATTTGGTTTTGCATTTTTTCCAAATCTTCAACTTTCAATACTTTACCACATAATTGTCTAAAGAATGAGCATAACTCGATCAATGTTGCTGAAACTTCAGGAGGTAATGTTGTCCGAATGGCTAATGGTAGAAGTTGTTCCATCAATATGTGGCCATCATGACTCTTCAACATTCCTTTCAACTTAAGAGTTTCCAAGTCAATGCATCTAGAAATGTTTCTTGAATAACCATCAGGCACTTTGATATTCTTTAAAATTGTTAAAAATTCCCTCTTACTTTTACCAGTCAAAGTAAAAATTGCCGGAGAAATTTTTCCATTTTCATTGCACCAAAGGTCAGATCTTATGCCCATATCTTCAAGGTCTCTTCGAGCATCAACATGGTCTTTACTCTTTGAACTATCGTTAAGCAAAGTATATAGGATATTATCCAACACATTTTTCTCGATATGCATCGGGTCAAGATTATGACGCAAAAGATTGTCCTTCCAATATGGAAGTTCAAAGAATATGCTTTTCTTCTTCCAGATTGGAGGGTCATCTATTGTGGATTGCGTCTTGCCTGTCCTTTTCCTTTTTTTCTAGTTTGGAGGGTCACCTTGTGTAGGTTGTTTCTTGCCTTTTCTTTTTCCCAACCCTGCTTTCTTTGGCTTTTTACCAAAAATGACCTTTATGTTTTCAACTTGTTGAAGAACTTGATGTCCAGATAATGTTACCGGTGGACTACGCATTTCTTGCTCACCATCAAAGCGAACCTTGTTCAATCTAAATCTGTGTCTTCGATCAAGGTAACGACGATGACCCATAAAACACCATTTATTGCTATTTTTAAGACGACAAGGTTTAGTGTCGGTGTTACACGAAGGACATGCAAAACCGGTGTATGTGTTATAACCAGAAAGCATACCTAACCCCGGAAAGTCACTGATCGTCCACATCAAGGTTGCGTGTAATGTGAACACCTCTTTCTTAAAAGAATCATATGTATCCACACCAGTTGTCCATAACTCCTTCAACTCCTTGACTAGAGGTTGTAAGTAGACATCAATATCATTTTCTGGCGAATATTTACCAGGAATTATCATCGACATTATAAAAGATGTTTCTTTCATGCACACCCATGGAGGAGTGTTGTATGGGATGAGCACAACTGGCCAGATGCTATAATTTGAACTCATGATACCAAATGGATTAAAGCCATCACTAGCTAATACAAGACGCAAGTTTCGCGGATCTGATGCAAACCAAGGGTGTTTCAGGTCAAATTGTTTCCAAGCTTCAGAATCTCTAGGATGCCTCATCATACCATCGTTGTTATTATCAAATGCATGCCATCTCATATCCTCGGCAGTCTTTGATGAAAAAAATAGTCTTTTCAATCGAGGTTTTAAAGGAAAATAACGAAGAACTTTTGCAGGGACTTTTTTCCGATTATTGACAACACAATCCTTTTCCCCTGATTTCCATTTTGAAGTGTTACAAATTTTACAGGTCTCCCTTTCTTCATCTTCACCCCAATAAAGCATACAATCGTTGGGACATGCAGGTATCTTCACATAATTCATACCAAGTTTTGTAATTGTTTTCTTTGCTTCATAGAATGAACTTGGAATACTTGCAAATTCAAATGCATCCTTTAATAACTCTAAAATCATTGTCAACGACTTATCACTCAACCCACACAAACACTTGATGTGATACAACTTTAACAAAAAAGACAATCTTGAATATCTTGTACACCCTTCATACAAGGGTTGTTCTCCATCTCTAGTTAATTCATAGAATTCTTTGGCTTCATTCCTTTCTTCACTTACACTCGGCATCACATCTTCATCTCGATCAATCTCTACATTTGCTGCAATGGGTACCTCATTTGTCTGATCCCTATCAACTCCAAACGCATCATTGATCATGTTTTGAATAGGATCTTCAAGAACCATCGTGTCTTCACCTATATTTGGAATAGTGCTAGTTGAGAAATTACTAGTTTCTCCTAAGGACTCCCCATGATGCAGCCAAATAGTGTACCCCTTTGGAAATGGTGACCACTTTAGGTGGTCGAACATTACTTTCTTACTTTGCGGTTTTTTGAAACGGCAAACTCTACAGGGGCATATTACTTCACCATTTTCCACTGCATCTTTAAAGGCAAAATTAATAAATTCCACTATCCCTTTCTCGTATGCAGCCGACGTCTGTGGCTTCATAATCCATGACTTATCCATTGCTTTAAATATAAAATATGGATTTCAATAAGTTGACATAGAGATGTCAAAACAATACAAATATTCATGAAAAGTGATTCACACAACCAATGAAAAAAATCAAGTATACTTAGAAGCAGTGTGTTTACAATATGTAGTTTGGAAAATCACAGATAGGTGTCATTATATTTTAGAAACAAAAAGCACCAAACAGAAGAAAATCAAATATATATCCTACAAGACATAATCTATATCCCCATTATACAACACAATGGATAATAGTTCCAGCAATAACAACTCAGAAAAATGTGCAAACTTAATAGTTAAAGTTTCAAAAAATATGAGGGAAAAAGGACTTACATAAGCAACAGCAGACTTAAAAACCAATAGCGCGAAAAGGTTCTTTCACTGAGCCAAATCAAAATATCTGTCAATCACCAAAAGGAACAAACAATTAGGGAAACAAACAATGAATTCTTAAATTACATTACTATATCGCAAATAAAAAACACCGTCTGTGGACAAACAAAACCACCTATGGGCATACAAGGGTGACACTACTACCATATAAGACAAATCATATGGAACTCCCACACTTTTCTACAACATTCTTACAATAGAAAAATCAGAAAATCTAACTCCACAAACTAACAAAACAAGATATAAAATACTGAGTATGGAAATGCACTGCAACATGGTTCTAAATCACAACAGAAGGTTCTCTCTTAACCTTAGACAGAAGTTTGAATCCACAGCTTAGTCATTTAAGTCATATTACACAAAATAGCTTAACTGGCAGCTTATGCCCTCTAAACAAATCAATTAATGTTCAAATATCACAACAGAAGGTTCTCTCTTAACCTTAGACAGAAGTTTGAATCCAAAATCAAATATCATTATCAATTCTCAATTTAGCTATTTTTAAATAAATTTCAACATATATCTCAAGCAAGAATTATAAGAAAAAAAGATAGATAGAGGAGATAACCATTCTATGAAGGAAAACTTCCTTATATAAAAGTACAACATGCATAATGCAGACTGATAGTAATATAGAGATGATATTACCTGCAGCTAGTAATAAATATCTGAGTAATTTGATGTGTATTACAGAGATACATACATTATCATATTTCATCCAATCTACAGTTGGCTTGAATGAAGTTTGAGTTTTTGTGATTTCCAGCCAAGCCAGTTATTAGTAACATGAATTACTATAATCTAACCAGTTAGACAAATTAACACAGAAACTCAGCTACAAGGTTATATAACACGAAAAAACTTGCTGAAAATATAGTCCGTATAGCAGTGATATAGTTATGCCATGAACAAGCATTAAATGAAGCCTTTCTGGTTGTATGAATTCCAAAAATCAGACTGGATTTCTGAATAAACTACTGGTCTTGAGGGAATTAACTGAAACTGATATGAATCTCTACAATAATGGGGACATGAAGGATATTAGTTGATTTGAACTAACCCATCATGCACGAACCAAACCAGATCATTATCTGGACTTAAACTAGAGGGCATCCAATAAAGCTAAAAGATCATTCTTTTCATTCATACAAAAACAAGATATGGCATAATCACTAGAAACAAGATCCTAAGACAATGCAATACATATTGTTAAATGCATAGTGCTGCAATATGGTATGCATAAAATTCAGAGAGCATATCATTCGCAACGGCACAAAATTCCTGCAAAACGGTACCAACAGAAGATACAGATCAAAGTGCTCACAATGCAGCCAGACCAGCATGCCCCTCATCAAATTACTATCAAGTAATGTATGTATGTATCAAGTGAAAGCGATGCGGGGAAGAAAAACATTCAGACCCAGCTTGAGAAACTGAAGAAGTATGCAACTGTTATCCGTGTGTTGGCTCACACTCAGATCAGGAAAATGAAGGGTTTGAAGCAGAAGAAAGCCCATATCATGGAGATTCAAGTCAACGGTGGTACCATTGCTCAGAAGGTTGGCTTTGCATACAGTTTCTTTGAGAAGCAGGTTCCTATTGATGTTGTGTTCCAGAAGGATGAAATGATTGACATCATTGGAGTGACCAAGGGTAAGGGTTATGAAGGTGTTGTTACTCGTTGGGGTGTTACTCGTCTTCCTCGTAAGACTCACAGGGGTTTGAGGAAGGTTGCATGTATTGGAGCTTGGCATCCTGCTAAAGTTTCTTTCACTGTTGCAAGAGCTGGTCAGAACGGATACCATCACAGAACTGACCTGAACAAGAAAATTTACAAGCTCGGCAAAGTTGGAGAGGAGACCCATGATGCCCAGACAGAATTCGATAGGACTGAGAAAGAAATTACACCAATAGGTGGTTTCCCACACTATGGTATTGTCAAGGAGGATTTCCTGATGATCAAGGGAGGCTGTGTTGGTCCCAAGAAGAGGGTAATTACTCTGCGCCAGTCACTTCTTAAGCACACTTCTCGTCTTGCTCTTGAGAATATCAAACTCAAGTTTATCGATACCTCTTCCAAGTTTGGACACGGTCGTTTCCAGACAACATCAGAGAAGCAAAAGTTATATGGACGCCTCAAGGCTTAATTATGGTAGTAGTTTTGATATGTTGGGAACTTGTTTTTCATGTTTTGTTACCATCTGTTTTAAACTCTGTACTGTCTCCATCTGACATTTTAATAATTCGATCATCGGGTTATTTTAGTTTTCCTATTTATTACTGCAGTACTTTTGTTTCAATTTAGCTATATTGTGTTGACCATTTTAAAATCTTTTCTCTATATAAACATTGGACAAACACACAGGGACATTGAATTCGAATTTTCAACCAATGAATAAACAAACACTAATCATTGACTAGTAACTCAATCATGGAAACAAAGCCAAACAAACCTATCAACCATTTCTAATGTACAACCGAACTTAACAAAGTGGACAATTCAAACAATCTCCAATCACACAACACAAGGGACACAACAAAAAATCACAACTTTAAACATTACCACAAACTGATTTCACGTCAATTCAACAAAACCCATAAGCTATTCAAAAACCAAACAAGAAAAACAAAAAAGGGGTGAAAAAACACAAAACTGCTTATCAAAATTTAAGAAAGAAAGAACAGCGAAATAGAATAGAAATTAAAATCAGAATAGAAATTCCTCACCTGGTTCACCGATCCTGACCTCAAAATGAAGAGAGAGAACAGCGAAAATTGAGTGAGCACCGATTGTTAGCGGTTCTGGGTGTTGGAGGTTAGGTTTTGTGAGAGATTGAGTGAGTGAGAGAGATGGAGAGTGAGAGAACAACGAAAATTGAGTGAGAACAGCGAAGATTAAGCGAAAATTGATTGA
Organism: Medicago lupulina; assembly: GCA_958299785.1. Lineage (NCBI taxonomy): Eukaryota > Viridiplantae > Streptophyta > Magnoliopsida > Fabales > Fabaceae > Medicago > Medicago lupulina. The sequence goes on along the minus strand of OY283141.1, from coordinate 53,549,176 downwards.
GTGAGAGTGAGCAGCGAAATCCGGTTTTGGGTTTTGAGGTTAGGTTACGTGAGAGTGACAAAGATGGAGAGTGAGAGAGATAGGGTGTTCTGGGAACAGATTAACAGATTAAGTGAGGTTAGGTTAGGGTTTTCTGATTAACAGATTGAGAGTGAGATGGAGTGAGATGGAGAGTGAGATGGAGTGAGAGAGATGAAGAGTAATCCGGTTTTGGGAAAGTGAAAAGGGGGGAATGAAAACTGGGTTAAGCGGGGAATGAAAATACAACGCGCCTTCTAATTAATTTGATAAACAAAGGCTGCGACGGTTCACCCAAACAGCCGCAATAACTGTCGCAAAAATGCATTTTGAGGCAGTTCCAAGGTAGGGGTCGCAAATGAGGTGTCGCAATTTGCTTATTTTCTTGTAGTGATTTTAACATAAAAGGAGAGAGGAGATGTAATTTAAGTTTCTCTTAAAAAAGAGGAGTATAATTTATTCTATAATTAATTATGTCAATTACCTTGTAATTTTATGGTTTGTTTGATTGAGATATGTTTAGAATAGAAGGGTGCAAAATTGGGTTCGAATTTCAAACCTACACAATGGATCCTTTTATATTCATTGACCAAAGTATTAGGAAGGACAATCGTATCCGTATGTGTATTCATTATTCATATCTCTTCCTTCAGATAGATGTGAATGTTGGATCTGATAGATGCTGATTGATGTTTGTGTGCGGTTATCATTTATATTTGGACATTTCTTTTATAGTTGGTAGGATTACTAAATATTGCAAACCTTATCTAGCATCATTCTTTTTCCTATGAAAAATGTTTGTACACATCTGTTAGTGGTCATATTCCTACGGTTGGTTGGTGAATTTTTTTTTTTTCGACCCAATAAAAAAAATGAAAAATTTGACCCCCTTTGAAAAATATTTACCCAAATGACCCACTTTCAAATTTTTTTTTTTTTTTGTCTTTTTCCTCATTACCGCCAATCCAAATGGCGGTAATGGGCCTTTTTTCCTGCACCCCCAGACTGCCATTTCTGCACCCGTCGTGTAACGCCCTCTTTAATTATTTAATTATTTTATTAGATGATATGGTATATGTTTATATATTATATGACTTGTGATGATTATGTGACGTATTTGTGACGTATCTGTGACGTATTTGTGACGTGTGAAGTATTACTATTTTATTGTTTAATAAAATAATATAAGTGATGTTTATATGAATATTTAGTTGGTAAATAAATAGATGTGGTGGTAAAAGATAGAATTTTAAGAGATGGGGTTACATTTATAATTAAGAAGAGTTGTGTGGGTTAAGAAGGAATTAGTTAAGTTGTGAGGGAGTATATAAGAGAGGTAGGTTAAGAAAGGAAGGTTTTTGAGAACGCGTAGCAGTTTTGGGAAAAAGGAAGAAGAACGGTCAAGAGAGAAGAGAAAGCTAGGTTCCAATTTCTGCATAATTTCCAGGTAAGGGTGAGCCTAACTTCAATAATCTTAATGTAAATCATCTGTTTTGATTAGCTTAGGATTTGGGAAGAATTGAGAGAAGTTTTGAGAATTAGGGTTGTGGTGATTTTTGATGAATTTGATGTGAGAATGTGTTGCATTGCTGTGTAGATGTGTTACAGAACCTAGATTATCCCCTAGGATGTTATTGCTGTTGAATTAGAAGCATAATTGGAGAGAATTGGCAGGTTTTGGTGCGAATTGGACTGAACCCGTAGTGGTTCTGAGATCGCTCGCCTGTGGCGAGCAGATCACTCGCCTGTGGCGAGCAGATCACTCGCCGTGGCGAGTAACCCTTGGTTGCTCGCGAGGCGAGCAGTATAGCTCGCCGTGGCGAGCTTGACCCTTAAACTTAGGATTTTTGCCAAACTTTAGATGGTTTTGAGTGCCCTTATATTTATAGAGATAACCTGTGAAGTTGGTTTGGTCAAATTTGATTTAGGGAGCTTAAAATTGAGGATTTTGTGGAAAAATGTCAAAAAGGCCGAAGCACCCAGTATTTCTCGCCTCCAGCTCGCCCCCAACTCGCCTTTGGCGAGTGAGCTGATGTGAGTACTCGCCTGTGGCGAGCAGATGTACTCGCCGTGGCGAGTGAGTTGGTTCAGGACTATTTTGTTGTTTCGCAAGCTGTTTTGCAGAGGACGTTTAGAGTACCCCTTTGGGTGGAGTTAGTGCTGTTCTATACCCTTAGATGAGTTATGTAGAGATGAATGATGATGGTTCTATTAGGCCATTGATAAATGATGTGTTGTTGAATGTAAGTGATGTATGTGTGTGATGCTAATTGAATAAGATGATGTTATGAGTTGCAATGTGTATGTATAATGAGACGATGTTCTGCCATGTAATTATTATTAACTGCATGTGTCAGTCTTGAAAATGTAATGATGTTTGAGACAGTGTATTAAGTTGTTAAACGACGAGTCCATGCATTTGCATATATATATATGAGACGGTGGAGCTTTATGCTCAAAGCGACGGTGGAGCATTTGCTCAAAGCGACGGTGAAGCATATTAATGCTATAATTATATGGTACCACATGCATGATGTTGAGACGTTAGGTGTTGCATTTAGTCGAGTCAATTGTGACATATATGAGATGATGTTTGAGACGTTGATGTGTGATGTAATGTTGTTTATGATGATGTTTATGATGTTGTTATGATGATGCTTATGATGATGCCATGAAGTGCTATAATGTATATGTGATGAATTGGATATATGATTTGTTAATCTTGACTTATGATTATATATTAATATTATTGTTGTGAATCTCACCCCTTCTGCTGGAATTGCCGCCTTGTGGGCAAGTGCAGGTACCCAGTCTTAGATGCGTTGATGCGAGGATGTGTGAAGTTAGGGTTGCTCTGATATGTAACGGGATGGGGTCTTTTATGGAGTCTATTCCTTTATGTATCATTTTTGAATAAATGTTGACTTTTGTGATGTTGAACCTTAAATATTTTGAGACGTTTTTGCTGGCTTTTAAGCCAAGACATTTATGAGATGAGACTATTTGAATTCCGCTGCTTAACTGAATGTTTTGTAATTTGATAAATTATTATCTAAGTTATTTTTAAAGAAGAAATGTGACACTCCTTTGCGATGATTACTCTGATATATGATTTATTTAATGAAATTTTTAAGACGGGAAATTGGGGTGTTACAATTGGTATCAGAGCAGGTCGGTCCGTCCGGCCAAGTAGAGAGTCGAGTGACGTTGTCTTAGAGTTAGAATAGTATTATTGTATTATTCTGACTTATGTTTGTTTCCAGAGAACTAGATGGCTGGTAGAAACGATGCTGCTCTTGCTGCTGCTTTGGAAGCAATGGCTAACGCTGTGGGTAATCAGAACAATGCTGGTGGAAATGACGGGACGAGAATGTTGGAGACCTTTTTGAGGAATCACCCGCCTACCTTCAAGGGGCGTTATGATCCTGATGGAGCTCAGATGTGGCTCAAGGAAGTTGAGAGAATTTTCAGGGTCATGCAATGTGACGATGTTCAGAAGGTGCGGTTTGGTACGCACATGTTAGCGGAGGAGGCTGATGATTGGTGGGTTAGTCTCCTGCCTATTTTGGAACAAGATGGAGCTGTGGTGACGTGGGCTATTTTCACGAGGGAGTTCCTTAATAGATACTTCCCAGAAGATGTCCGTGGGAAGAAAGAGATAGAGTTCCTGGAGCTTAAGCAAGGGAACATGTCGGTGACCGAGTATGCGGCCAAATTTGTGGAGTTGGCTAAGTTCTATCCGCATTATGCACCCGAGACGGCTGAGTTTTCAAAATGCATCAAGTTTGAGAACGGGTTGCGCGCTGATATCAAGAGGGCTATCGGTTACCAGAAGATTCGTGACTTTTCTGAGTTGGTGAGTAGCTGCCGGATATATGAGGAGGATACTAAAGCTCACTACAAGGTAGTGAATGATCGGAAGGCTAAGGGCCAGCAGAGTCGCCCTAAACCTTATGATGCCCCTAGAGATAAAGGGAAGCAAAGAGTAAATGATGAGAGGAGGCCCCAGAAGAAGGCTGCTCCTGCTGAGATTACTTGTTACACTTGTGGCGAGAAGGGCCATAAGAGCAATGCATGTACTGTTGAGGTGAAGAGGTGCTACCGTTGTGGTCAGAAAGGGCATATCACTAGTGACTGCAAGTTTGATGATGTTGTGTGTTTCAACTGCAATGAGCAAGGACACATTGGTTCGCAGTGTAAGCAACCCAAGAAGACTAAGACTACTGGGAGAGTGTTTGCATTGACCGGCACTCAGACTGAGAATGATGATCGCTTGATCAGAGGTACTTGCTATATTAATAATACTCCTTTAGTTGCTATTATTGATACTGGTGCTACGCACAGTTTTGTTGCTTTTGATTGTGTTTCTGCCTTGGGTCTTGATGTTTCTGATATGAATGGAGAGATGGTTGTCGAGACTCCAGCTAAGGGTTCGGTGACTACTTCTCTCGTATGTTTGAATTGTCCTTTAGCTATGTTTGGCCGTGACTTTGTGATGGATTTGGTGTGCCTACCTTTAAGTGGTATGGATGTGATTTTGGGTATGAACTGGCTAGAATACAACCGAGTTCTTATCAACTGTTTTAGAAAGACGGTGCATTTTTCTTCCGTCGAAGAAGAGTGGGGCGCAGAGTTTCTATCTACGAAGCAGCTGAAGCAACTAGAACGTGATGGGATGTAGATGTTTTCGCTGATGGCTTCGTTATCTTTAGAGAACCAAGCTGTAATTGATGGGCTGCCTGTTGTGAAGGAATTTCCTGAAGTTTTCCCTGATGAAATTCCAGATGTGCCTCCGGAGAGAGAAGTTGAGTTTTCGATAGACCTTGTGCCGGGTACGAAGCCGGTGTCGATGGCACCTTATCGTATGTCTGCTTCTGAGTTAGCAGAGTTGAAGAAGCAGTTGGAAGACTTGCTTGAGAAGAAGTTTGTGAGACCTAGTGTTTCACCATGGGGAGCTCCAGTGTTACTTGTGAAGAAGAAAGACGGCAGTATGAGATTGTGTATTGATTACAGACAGCTGAACAAAGTGACGATCAAGAATAGGTATCCACTTCCGAGAATTGACGACTTGATGGATCAGTTAGTGGGTGCAAAGGTATTCAGCAAGATTGATTTGAGGTCAGGTTACCATCAGATTAAGGTGAAGGATGAAGATATGCAGAAGACGGCTTTCAGGACCCGTTATGGTCACTACGAGTACAAGGTGATGCCTTTCGGTGTTACCAATGCGCCTGGTGTGTTTATGGAATATATGAACCGAATTTTTCATGAGTACTTGGATCAATTTGTTGTGGTTTTTATTGATGATATTCTAATATATTCTAAGACTGAAGCTGAGCATGCAGAGCATTTGAAGATTGTATTGCAAGTGTTGAAAGAGAAGAAGCTGTATGCTAAATTGTCTAAGTGTGAGTTCTGGCTAAACGAAGTAAGTTTTCTTGGCCATGTTATTTCTGGTGAAGGTATTGCGGTTGACCCGTCTAAAGTTGAAGTGGTATCGCAATGGGAGACGCCTAAGTCGGTTACGGAGATTAGAAGCTTTTTGGGACTAGCTGGTTATTACAGGAGGTTTATAGAAGGATTTTCTAAATTGGCTCTTCCGTTAACGCAGTTGACGTGTAAGGGTAAGTCTTTTGTATGGGATGTGCATTGTGAGAATAGTTTCAATGAATTGAAGAAGCGCCTGACGACGGCTCCAGTTTTGATTTTGCCAAAGTCTGATGAACCTTTTGTGGTATATTGTGATGCATCCAAGTTGGGTTTAGGAGGTGTGCTTATGCAAGAAGGTAAGGTGGTAGCATATGCTTCGAGACAATTGAGGATTCATGAGAAGAATTATCCGACGCATGACTTGGAGTTGGCAGCTGTGGTCTTTGTATTGAAAATATGGAGACATTATTTGTATGGTTCGAGGTTTGAAGTATTCAGTGATCATAAGAGTTTGAGATATTTATTTGATCAGAAAGAGTTGAATATGAGGCAGAGAAGGTGGCTTGAGTTATTGAAGGATTATGATTTTGGTTTGAATTACCATCCTGGTAAAGCAAATGTGGTTGTGGATGCCTTGAGTAGGAAAACTGTGCATATGTCCGCGTTGATGGTGAAAGAATTTGAGTTGCTGGAGCAGTTTAGAGATTTGAGCTTGGTGTGTGAAAGAACACCTCAGAGCATAAAACTGGGAATGTTGAAAATTGATAATGATTTTCTGAAGCATATCAAAGAAGCCCAAAAAGAAGATGTCAAGTTTGTAGATTTGATAATTGCTGGTAATGAGGCTGTGGATGGTGACTTTAAGGTCGATGATCAAGGAGTGTTGAGATTCCGAGGGAGGATTTGCATTCCTGACAATGAAGAGATTAAGAAGATGATTCTTGAAGAGAGTCATAGAAGTAGCTTGAGTATTCACCCGGGAGCTACGAAGATGTATCATGACTTAAAGAGGCTGTTTTGGTGGTCTGGTTTGAAACGCGATGTGGCACAATTTGTGTATTCTTGCTTGGTTTGTCAAAAGTCGAAGATCGAGCATCAGAAGCCGACTGGTATGATGGTACCTTTAGATGTGCCAGAGTGGAAATGAGATAGTATATCCATGGATTTTGTGACGAGTTTGCCCAATACTCCTAGAGGGAACGATGCTATTTGGGTAATTGTTGATAGATTAACGAAGTCTGCGCACTTTATACCGATTAACATTACTTTTCCTGTGGCTCAGTTGGCGGAGATTTATGTTAGAGAGATAGTTAAGCTGCATGGTGTTCCTTCGAGCATCGTATCTGATAGAGATCCAAGATTTACTTCTAGATTCTGGAAGAGTTTGCAAGAAGCGTTAGGATCTCAATTGAGGTTGAGTTCGGCTTATCATCCGCAAACAGATGGTCAGTCGGAGAGGACGATTCAGTCGTTGGAGGACTTGTTGAGGGTTTGTGTACTTGAACAGGGAGGAGCTTGGGATAGTCATCTTCCATTGATAGAGTTCACGTACAACAACAGTTACCATTCAAGTATTGGAATGGCGCCGTTTGAGGCTTTGTATGGTCAGAGATGCAGGACTCCGTTGTGCTGGTTTGAGTCGGGTGAAAGAGTGGTCTTAGGACCAGAGATCGTTCAACAGACTACTGAGAAGGTGAGAATGATCCAAGAAAAGATGAAAGCGTCGCAGAGTCGACAAAAGAGTTATCATGATAAGCGTAGAAAGGACCTTGAGTTCCAAGAGGGGGATCATGTGTTCCTGAGAGTGACTCCTTTGACGGGTGTTGGACGTGCTTTGAAATCGAAGAAGTTGACTCCGAGGTTTATAGGACCGTATCAGATTTCAGACTGAACCCGTAGTGGTTCTGAGATCGCTCGCCTGTGGCGAGCAGATCGCTCGCCTGTGGCGAGCAGATCACTCGCCGTGGCGAGTAACCCTTGGTTGCTCGCGAGGCGAGCAGTATAGCTCGCCGTGGCGAGCTTGACCCTTAAACTTAGGATTTTTGCCAAACTTTAGATGGTTTTGAGTGCCCTTATATTTATAGAGATAACCTGTGAAGTTGGTTTGGTCAAATTTGATTTAGGGAGCTTAAAATTGAGGATTTTGTGGAAAAATGTCAAAAAGGCCGAAGCACCCAGTATTTCTCGCCTCCAGCTCGCCCCCAACTCGCCTTTGGCGAGTGAGCTGATGTGAGTACTCGCCTGTGGCGAGCAGATGTACTCGCCGTGGCGAGTGAGTTGGTTCAGGACTATTTTGTTGTTTCGCAAGCTGTTTTGCAGAGGACGTTTAGAGTACCCCTTTGGGTGGAGTTAGTGTTGTTCTATACCCTTAGATGAGTTATGTAGAGATGAATGATGATGGTTCTATTAGGCCATTGATAAATGATGTGTTGTTGAATGTAAGTGATGTATGTGTGTGATGCTAATTGAATAAGATGATGTTATGAGTTGCAATGTGTATGTATAATGAGACGATGTTCTGCCATGTAATTATTATTAACTGCATGTGTCAGTCTTGAAAATGTAATGATGTTTGAGACGGTGTATTAAGTTGTTAAACGACGAGTCCATGCATTTGCATATATATATGAGACGGTGGAGCTTTATGCTCAAAGCGACGGTGGAGCATTTGCTCAAAGCGACGGTGAAGCATATTAATGCTATAATTATATGGTACCACATGCATGATGTTGAGACGTTAGGTGTTGCATTTAGTCGAGTCAATTGTGACATATATGAGATGATGTTTGAGACGTTGATGTGTGATGTAATGTTGTTTATGATGATGTTTATGATGTTGTTATGATGATGCTTATGATGATGCCATGAAGTGCTATAATGTATATGTGATGAGTTGGATATATGATTTGTTAATCTTGACTTATGATTATATATTAATATTATTGTTGTGAATCTCACCCCTTCTGCTGGAATTGCCGCCTTGTGGGCAAGTGCAGGTACCCAGTCTTAGATGCGTTGATGCGAGGATGTGTGAAGTTAGGGTTGCTCTGATATGTAACGGGATGGGGTCTTTTATGGAGTCTATTCCTTTATGTATCATTTTTGAATAAATGTTGACTTTTGTGATGTTGAACCTTAAATATTTTGAGACGTTTTTGCTGGCTTTTAAGCCAAGACATTTATGAGATGAGACTATTTGAATTCCGCTGCTTAACTGAATGTTTTGTAATTTGATAAATTATTATCTAAGTTATTTTTAAAGAAGAAATGTGACACTCCTTTGCGATGATTACTCTGATATATGATTTATTTAATGGAATTTTTAAGACGGGAAATTGGGGTGTTACACGTCGCGTCAGGCTTTTTTTTTTTAATTATTTTTAATGCATTACCGCCATTTCAAATGGCCGTAATGAATTTTTAATTTTTTTTTCGTTTTTTATTTTTTTGGCAATATATAAGAAATTTAAATTAATTAAAAAAAATTAATAAATATATATTAATGAAAATTGTTAATAAAAATTGATTTAATATTTTAAAAACGCTAATTACATAATCGAAAAGAAAAACTACTTTCTTCGTGGTAACCATTTACGCCAACCTAAATTTAAATTGTGGCTTCCCGTAGCACATAATTTATCTTTTTTTCTTCGCACGGGTCGTTGATCTTGCTCTATAAATATATTATTTCTGTGCATATCTTACTTGGCTTTAGTTGAATATTTTTTTATCTAAGGGAATAGGTTGCTTTTTACTTCACTTTTTTGTTTTCATTTCTCTTTGATTTTCCTTTCCTTTCATCTAATATATGCTCTTTTTAATTACTTTTTAAACAGATCAGTGATTTTACTTACTTTTTTTTTTCTCTTCAGTTTTACCGCCATTTCAATTGACCGTAATGAATTTTATTTTTTTCGTTTTTTATTTTTTTGGCAATATATAAGAAATTTTAATTAATTAAAAAAATTAATAGATATATATTAATGAAAATTGTTAATAAATAAAAATATTATTCATAGTGTTAGAAATAAAAATAAAAACACATAATACATAACGGTATTAACTAGCGTTTTGGATTGGTCGGACAATTTCTCCTAATATGACCTGGTTGCCGACACAACCCACACAGTCTCGGTGTCGGTATCCTTTCTTCCACCTCCTCGTCCATTTCAGTCCGTATGCGAGTACTATTGGGTCGACCTTTCTTTAGTCTTTGCATATTTGGATTATGGAAAAGCTGAGGACCTTCGTATGGGGGCCAATAACTCTTGTCATGGACTACTTTGAATGCTTCGTTGTAGATCGCGTAAACATTCTCGTTTTTGAACACGTCTGGAATAAGGGTTGTGTAGTCATAGTGAAAAGAAGAACATGCGGCTATGACATGGGAACAAGGCAAATGTAAGGCTTGATATTTCCCACAGTCACACCATCTCGCTTGCAGATCAACCTTGAAAGTTCCCATTGGCCTTCCCTCCCTGTAGTTGACGGTCTCACGAACAGAGAAGGTATACATCTGTCGATCGAAATGTTCGACATAATGGGTGTTGGACTTTAAAATGTCATCCTTAAGCATGTTCTGGCAATAGACACTGAACACGTCTCCAGAACCTACCCTTGCAAACGCACCTTGAGCCCTTTCGGCAAAAAGACACGCCAACCTATAGTAGGTTGATTGGACTATAGCTGTAACAGGTAGGTTGCGTGTTCCCTTAAACACAGAGTTCCACGACTCAACGATGTTGCTTGTCATTTGGCCCCATCGACGACCCTCGTCATATGCTTGAGTCCATTTTTCCTTTGGTATATTGTCGACCCAATCTAATGCACGCTGATTTGCTTCCTGAATTATACCACGGTAGTAGTCGAACAAGGGTATGTTTATAGCATATCCTGTATTCCAAGCAAAAAATTGTTAAATATTATAGTTAATAATTACTCAAATTAAAACAGTTATAAGATAGTATTTTTACCCATATTAGTGACGATGTCCTTGAGATCTCCATCCTTGATTGCCCTCATGAAATTTTGCTTAATGTGTCGGATGCAGTAAACATGAGTTGAACCAGTTTGTTGCCAACCATTCCGTGGGTCATTGAATGCACTTTTAATTGATTCATGTCTGTCGGAGACCATGCAGACGGGAATTCGTTGTGTGACATGCTTCCTAAGATTTTTCAGAAAAAAACCCCATCCTTCCTTGGTCTCACCTTCGACTAGCGCAAAGGCAACTGGAATCGTTTTGTTGTTCCCATCTTGTGCTACCGCAAGCAATAAGGTCCCTTTATACTTGCCATACAACCAAGTCCCATCAACATGGACAACTGGTTTACAGTACTTGAACCCATGGATGCATGGATAAAAGGCCCAAAAGAGACGATGAAATTGTGTCTCTCCCTTCTCGCCAATTCGAGTCTTCAAATCGAATACGGTTCCTGGCATTGCCTCCTTCATCACATTCAACCATTGCGGAAGGACATTATAAGATTTCTCCCAATTCCCGTAAATAGATTCAATTGCCGCATTCTTTGCCATCCACGCCTTTCTATAAGTGGTTGTGTAGTTAAACTTTTCCCGTATATGAGCAATGATTAACTTTGGCTTAACCGAGGCATCTGCATGCACAAGGGTTTTGATGCTATCCCTTATAAGTTTGTAGTTAAGCTTGCGATGATCTTGTGAAAATAAAGTCGATGTGCAGCTGTGTGGACCGACCAATGTCCCAATCATCCATTTGCCACTCCTTTTTCTGTACGACGCTCTCAACTTGAATCCACATGTCTCGTGTGTACATTGAATTACATATCTTTTTGGATCCGAGTGTATAACATCGTAATCAATCGATTTTCGGATGTGGAAAGACTTGATGGCGTGCAAACAATCTTCTTTACTATGAAAAGTCATCCCTTCTGCAATAGCTCCATCGAGCGGAACAGTCGTATTCCAGTGATCGTCTGTGGGTAGAGCATCATGTGCAGCAACATCAAGGTTACGCATATGCAGTGGGGGACAATAAGCTGCTCTAATCGGTACTGCCTCTTGTGCCTCTTGTGTTTGTTGTGGTTGTGTACCAGACAAAATGTTTCCCCAAATGTCTTCGTCTTCGTTTCTGTTGTGGTGTTCGTCTTCTTCATCAGCATCGGGTTGAAGTGACTCGTCTTCGTCACTTTCACTACTATCTTCGTCTTCTTCGTCTTCGTTTCTGTTGTGGTGTTCGTTATCTGGAAAGTCTTGAAATTGATGAACAAATAGATCTGTCAGTTGAGTTTGTGTTTGTGGATGCGTTTGTGGCGGTGCTTGTGAAGACGAGGGTTCATTTTCACGGTGTGTCTGTGAGTATGGTTGTGTGTATGGTAAGGGTTGTGATGAAGATGGTTCGTATTCATTTTGTGTTTGCGTGAACGGTAGGTTGTATGACAATTGTTGTGATGAAGATGGTTCATATTCGTACTGTGGTTGTGAAAAAGGTTGGGTGTACGGTACATTTTGTGGTATTAGACAAGGTTGTGGAACCTCTCTGTTTTCAACCGTAACCATTAACTCAATCGAACCTACCATTTCATAATATTTATGAGTGGCGAACATATCAGCAACTTCATTGTTATTGCATATTTGTACATCGTTGTACTGAATGTTATTTGCAGCATAACTTTGTGGTTCTCTATAAACGATTTTGGTTATCACTTGAGAGTCACTTAAATAAAGCTTCTCTGCAATTCTTTTTTTCAAGTGAGCAAAGGTGCTTTTAACACTACAGTTAAAACACTTTCTTTGTTCACTTTCAAAAAATGAACCAAACTGATTTCTTGAAACTACTCCATTGTAATGAACAATCAAAATTACATTTTCTGGTGTTGGTGCCATTTTTCTTCTTAGTGGTTTATGGGTGTTGAAAGTGTGTGTAATGATTTGTTAAGAATACCGTTTTATAGTCAAAAAAATTTCCAAGTTTTGCATGCAAAAATGCCACGTGTCACGTTGTGATTGGCTGACGCATTACGGCCATTTGAAATGGCGGTAATGGCCTGCCTTCCGTGCCACGCGTCCCACGCTGAGTGGCTGGCGCGTTACGGCCAAACGGATTGGCGGTAATGCCTGCGCGTGTCAGCCTGCGCTTCTGGCGCGTCTGCGCGTGTCAGCGCTGCGTACTGGCGCGTGCTCTGCGCGTGAACAGTGCATTTTTCCCCTTTTTGGACTTGTTTTCACGCGTGGCAGCATGACATTGGTTGCCAGGTTCATTACAGCCATTTCAATTGGCGGTAATGAAGGCAGTACTACAGGAAAAAAAACTTAGAGGAGACACTTGCATGCTAGAATTAATTGTTGTGAATGACAATACATGCATGCCAAAAAATTTCTCTGCATAATTGTCCTGCATCCTGCTACTTTCAAAAATTTTAAGGCACTATAAACTTGTAGTGGTGTGGTTCATTTCCAAACACAGAGCAAAAATTCTCACTTCATTTCATCTCAATATCCTTCCATAATACCAAGCTTTTTCTCCTTATATTTTGATCGTAGTTGAATCTTTTAAAGATGGAAAACTTCCTTCATTTCGGTAACAAACATAGATCCTGTCATATTTCAGAAACTATCAATGTAAGTTAATTTTATTAATTTAATTTCTACATTATATTTTTCATTGTATTTTTTTATTGTATTTTTCATTGATAATTGTTCAATTTTTTCTTGTAGGACGAAACAAAACATTACATTAGAAGTCGTTATCATCAAACAGTTTTAGATGCGCCCGAAAACATTCAACATTATTTAAAAGTAGCTGGATTATGGGAGTTTACTAGATTAAATAGACACAACATAGATAATCGTTTAATAACCGCATTATGTGAACGATGGAGACCAGAGACACACACATTTCTTTTTCCATCAGGAGAGTGTACGATAACGTTGGAAGACGTTCATATGCTACTAGGGTTAAAAATTAACGGAGAACCAGTTACCGGTAGAACAGAAATACCATGGGATACTATTGAATCTGTTTTAGGCAGTGCCCTAACGAAACGGGGGCGGGACGGTCTGAGTATAAGATTATCTTGGCTCCATAAATATATCACAGGTAATGGTATGCCAGGCCCCCCCTCAGATCTACATTTGTTTAGAACTTACGTATTTTATTTGATAGGCACTCGTTTAATGCCTAATTATACTGGCAACCTTGTACATTTGAAATGGTTGCCATTGTTGAATAAATCACCTCAAGAGGTTGGACAATACAGTTGGGGTTCGGCTTGTTTGGCGGTGGTTTATAGATATTTGTGTGAAGCCGCAGAATTTGGTGTGAATAAATTCGAGGGGTGCACATTACTTTTACAGGCATGGGCATATTCAAGAATGATATGCATAGCTCCTGTGCCCAGGAATCCACCACCAGCTGAAACACTTCCTCCGTTGGCAAATATGTAAGTTAAATAAATATGTAGTTTTTTTATTAATTTTTAAATACAATTATCAAATATATTAATTATAACATTTTAAAAATACTTAGATGGCTAGAACGTGGGAGTCGCTATATCGAAAATCCTCGGCATAATCTCATTTCAACACGTTTGAAAATTGACAACATGACATATGATCAGGTATTACTATTTTTACTTTCATTAATGATTTTCATTCATTCATTGACTAACATATCTCATTATAAACAGTTTTGCTGGAGGCCTTACCTTGACTTCCACTACTCCAACGAAGAAGAAAGCCAGATTTGGTCTGCAAACACATATCTCATATGTTTCGAGGTCGTCGAAAGACATCAAACAGATAGAGTAATGCTTCAGTTTGGCTTACCTCAATTTCCACCTGCCATGCCAGATGATTTGAGAAATCTCCATGAAACTTGTTGCCATAAGATCAAAATAAAAGGCTCATGGGGAGATCACCATCAATATTATATCCTTAAGTGGAACCAACGCCATCAGTTTGCACTACACGGAGTCCGATATACCTATGTGGTTTATCCGAATCGTATATACTTTCAATGGTATTGGAACTTTTTTGGGGAACGTCTGTATCTTTCTAGAGAAGCACTATTGGCAAACCCAATGGCACGCAGTGGAATAACTTTACAAGGCTTGCCAGCAAACTATCCTGCAGCACCTGAACCCAATATGATGCCAGATGAAGATATGTGGTCAGATACACATCCCCCTAACAGCCAGTTCATTACACCTTCACTCCCTTACTTTGACACAAGCTTTAACTCATCCACCAACTACAACTTCAGCCAAACTTACCAATCACCACCACAACCCACAAACGAATTCTTACAACACTCTCCAATTCCATATCCAACCTACTCGCAACATAGTCATCATGGAGAAAGCTCCCAAATATCAAATTATTCATTTGATGACTTTAATCCAACTCAAAACACCCCACAAACCAGTTTCCCACACCAATCAGAATACTCCCCTTTCAACCTACCAACCCCTCCAAACAATGTACACTACCCCGAAACAACCTACGCACCCCAATGGCCAGAACCACATATCAGTTCAATAGAAAATCTGGCTGCAGGATTTAACGAAGATGAATTCGTTAATGAAATGTGGACACACTCTGTTCCCCAAGTGCAAAATGATGTCACTATGGAAACTAATGATGCGGAAATTCAAAATGTGGCAGTGGAAGAGGAACAACAAGAGGAAGAGGAAGAGGAAGATCAACGACCCGTGCGAAGAAAAAAAGATAAATTATGTGCTACGGGAAGCCACAATTTAAATTTAGGTTGGCGTAAATGGTTACCACGAAGAAAGTAGTTTTTCTTTTCGATTATGTAATTAGCGTTTTTAAAATATAAAATCAATTTTTATTAACAATTTTCATTAATATATATTTATTAATTTTTTTTAATTAATTTAAATTTCTTATATATTGCAAAAAAAATAAAAAATGAAAAAAAATTGAAAATTCATTACGGCCAAATGAAATGGCGGTAATGAATTAATAAAAATTAAAAAAAAAATCATGATCTGACGGTGCAGAAATGGCAGGGGGGGTGCAGAAAAAAGCAGCCCATTACCGCCAATCCAAACGGCGGTAATGGGGAAAAAGACAAAAAAAAAAAAAAAATTTGAAAGTGGGTCATTTGAGTAAATATTTTTCAAAGGGGGTCAAATTTTTCATTTTTTTTTATTGGGTCGAAAAAAAAAAAATTCTTGGTCGGTACAGAGGACGAAGTTGAATTGCGAATTTTTTTTTTTCGACCCAATAAAAAAAAAATGAAAAATTTGACCCCCTTTGAAAAATATTTACCCAAATGACCCACTTTCAAATTTTTTTTTTTTTTTGTCTTTTTCCCCATTACCGCCGTTTGGATTGGCGGTAATGGGCTGCTTTTTTCTGCACCCCCCCTGCCATTTCTGCACCGTCAGATCATGTTTTTTTTTTTAATTATTTTTAATTCATTACCGCCATTTCAAATGGCCGTAATGAATTTTTAATTTTTTTTTTCGTTTTTTATTTTTTTGGCAATATATAAGAAATTTAAATTAATTAAAAAAAAATTAATAAATATATATTAATGAAAATTGTTAATAAAAATTGATTTAATATTTTAAAAACGCTAATTACATAATCGAAAAGAAAAACTACTTTCTTCGTGGTAACCATTTACGCCAACCTAAATTTAAATTATGGCTTCCCGTAGCACATAATTTATCTTTTTTTCTTCGCACGGGTCGTTGATCTTGCTCTATAAATATATGATTTCTGTGCATATCTTACTTGGCTTTAGTTGAATATTTTTTTATCTAAGGGAATAGGTTGCTTTTTACTTCACTTTTCTGTTTTCATTTCTCTTTGATTTTCCTTTCCTTTCGTCTAATATATGCTCTTTTTAATTACTTTTTAAACAGATCAATGATTTTACTTACTTTTTTTTTTCTCTTCAGTTTTACCGCCATTTCAATTGATCGTAATGATTTTTTTTTTTCGTTTTTTATTTTTTTGGCAGTATATAAGAAATTTTAATTAATTAAAAAAAATTAATAGATATATATTAATGAAAATTGTTAATAAATAAAAATATTATTCATAGTGTTAGAAATAAAAATAAAAACACATAATACATAACGGTATTAACTAGCGTTTTGGATTGGTCGGACAATTTCTCCTAATATGACCTGGTTGCCGACACAACCCACACAGTCTCGGTGTCGGTATCCTTTCTTCCACCTCCTCGTCCATTTCAGTCCGTATGCGAGTACTATTGGGTCGACCTTTCTTTAGTCTTTGCATATTTGGATTATGGAAAAGCTGAGGACCTTCGTATGGGGGCCAATAACTCTTGTCATGGACTACTTTGAATGCTTCGTTGTAGATCGCGTAAACATTCTCGTTTTTGAACACGTCTGGAATAAGGGTTGTGTAGTCATAGTGAAAAGAAGAACATGCGGCTATGACATGGGAACAAGGCAAATCTAAGGCTTGATATTTCCCACAGTCACACCATCTCGCTTGCAGATCAACCTTGAAAGTTCCCATTGGCCTTCCCTCCCTGTAGTTGACGGTCTCACGAACAGAGAAGGTATACATCTGTCGATCGAAATGTTCGACATAATGGGTGTTGGACTTTAAAATGTCATCCTTAAGCATGTTCTGGCAATAGACACTGAACACGTCTCCAGAACCTACCCTTGCAAACGCACCTTGAGCCCTTTCGGCAAAAAGACACGCCAACCTATAATAGGTTGATTGGACTATAGCTGTAACAGGTAGGTTGCGTGTTCCCTTAAACACAGAGTTCCACGACTCAACGATGTTGCTTGTCATTTGGCCCCATCGACGACCCTCGTCATATGCTTGAGTCCATTTTTCCTTTGGTATATTGTCGACCCAATCTAATGCACGCTGATTTGCTTCCTGAATTATACCACGGTAGTAGTCGAATAAGGGTATGTTTATAGCATATCCTGTATTCCAAGCAAAAAATTGTTAAATATTATAGTTAATAATTACTCGAATTAAAACAGTTATAAGATAGTATTTTTACCCATATTAGTGACGATGTCCTTGAGATCTCCATCCTTGATTGCCCTCATGAAATTTTGCTTAATGTGTCGGATGCAGTAAACATGAGTTGAACCAGTTTGTTGCCAACCATTCCGTGGGTCATTGAATGCACTTTTAATTGATTCATGTCTGTCAGAGACCATGCAGACGGGAATTCGTTGTGTGACATGCTTCCTAAGATTTTTCAGAAAAAAACCCCATCCTTCCTTGGTCTCACCTTCGACTAGCGCAAAGGCAACTGGAATCGTTTTGTTGTTCCCATCTTGTGCTACCGCAAGCAATAAGGTCCCTTTATACTTGCCATACAACCAAGTCCCATCAACATGGACAACTGGTTTACAGTACTTGAACCCATGGATGCATGGATAAAAGGCCCAAAAGAGACGATGAAATTGTGTCTCTCCCTTCTCGCCAATTCGAGTCTTCAAATCGAATACGGTTCCTGGCATTGCCTCCTTCATCACATTCAACCATTGCGGAAGGACATTATAAGATTTCTCCCAATTCCCGTAAATAGATTCAATTGCCGCATTCTTTGCCATCCACGCCTTTCTATAAGTGGTTGTGTAGTTAAACTTTTCCCGTATATGAGCAATGATTAACTTTGGCTTAACCGAGGCATCTGCATGCACAAGGGTTTTGATGCTATCCCTTATAAGTTTGTAGTTAAGCTTGCGATGATCTTGTGAAAATAAAGTCGATGTGCAGCTGTGTGGACCGACCAATGTCCCAATCATCCATTTGCCACTCCTTTTTCTGTACGACGCTCTCAACTTGAATCCACATGTCTCGTGTGTACATTGAATTACATATCTTTTTGGATCCGAGTGTATAACATCGTAATCAATCGATTTTCGGATGTGGAAAGACTTGATGGCGTGCAAACAATCTTCTTTACTATGAAAAGTCATCCCTTCTGCAATAGCTCCATCGAGCGGAACAGTCGTATTCCAGTGATCGTCTGTGGGTAGAGCATCATGTGCAGCAACATCAAGGTTACGCATATGCAGTGGGGGACAATAAGCTGCTCTAATCGGTACTGCCTCTTGTGCCTCTTGTGTTTGTTGTGGTTGTGTACCAGACAAAATGTTTCCCCAAATGTCTTCGTCTTCGTTTCTGTTGTGGTGTTCGTCTTCTTCATCAGCATCGGGTTGAAGTGACTCGTCTTCGTCACTTTCACTACTATCTTCGTCTTCTTCGTCTTCGTTTCTGTTGTGGTGTTCGTTATCTGGAAAGTCTTGAAATTGATGAACAAATAGATCTGTCAGTTGAGTTTGTGTTTGTGGATGCGTTTGTGGCGGTGCTTGTGAAGACGAGGGTTCATTTTCACGGTGTGTCTGTGAGTATGGTTGTGTGTATGGTAAGGGTTGTGATGAAGATGGTTCGTATTCATTTTGTGTTTGCGTGAACGGTAGGTTGTATGACAATTGTTGTGATGAAGATGGTTCATATTCGTACTGTGGTTGTGAAAAAGGTTGGGTGTACGGTACATTTTGTGGTATTAGACAAGGTTGTGGAACCTCTCTGTTTTCAACCGTAACCATTAACTCAATCGAACCTACCATTTCATAATATTTATGAGTGGCGAACATATCAGCAACCTCATTGTTATTGCATATTTGTACATCGTTGTACTGAATGTTATTTGCAGCATAACTTTGTGGTTCTCTATAAACGATTTTGGTTATCACTTGAGAGTCACTTAAATAAAGCTTCTCTGCAATTCTTTTTTTCAAGTGAGCAAAGGTGCTTTTAACACTACAGTTAAAACACTTTCTTTGTTCACTTTCAAAAAATGAACCAAACTGATTTCTTGAAACTACTCCATTGTAATGAACAATCAAAATTACATTTTCTGGTGTTGGTGCCATTTTTCTTCTTAGTGGTTTATGGGTGTTGAAAGTGTGTGTAATGATTTGTTAAGAATACCGTTTTATAGTCAAAAAAATTTCCAAGTTTTGCATGCAAAAATGCCACGTGTCACGTTGTGATTGGCTGACGCATTACGGCCATTTGAAATGGCGGTAATGGCCTGCCTTCCGTGCCACGCGTCCCACGCTGAGTGGCTGGCGCGTTACGGCCAAACGGATTGGCGGTAATGCCTGCGCGTGTCAGCCTGCGCTTCTGGCGCGTCTGCGCGTGTCAGCGCTGCGTACTGGCGCGTGCTCTGCGCGTGAACAGTGCATTTTTCCCCTTTTTGGACTTGTTTTCACGCGTGGCAGCATGACATTGGTTGCCAGGTTCATTACAGCCATTTCAATTGGCGGTAATGAAGGCAGTACTACAGGAAAAAAAACTTAGAGGAGACACTTGCATGCTAGAATTAATTGTTGTGAATGACAATACATGCATGCCAAAAAATTTCTCTGCATAATTGTCCTGCATCCTGCTACTTTCAAAAATTTTAAGGCACTATAAACTTGTAGTGGTGTGGTTCATTTCCAAACACAGAGCAAAAATTCTCACTTCATTTCATCTCAATATCCTTCCATAATACCAAGCTTTTTCTCCTTATATTTTGATCGTAGTTGAATCTTTTAAAGATGGAAAACTTCCTTCATTTCGGTAACAAACATAGATCCTGTCATATTTCAGAAACTATCAATGTAAGTTAATTTTATTAATTTAATTTCTACATTATATTTTTCATTGTATTTTTTTATTGTATTTTTCATTGATAATTGTTCAATTTTTTCTTGTAGGACGAAACAAAACATTACATTAGAAGTCGTTATCATCAAACAGTTTTAGATGCGCCCGAAAACATTCAACATTATTTAAAAGTAGCTGGATTATGGGAGTTTACTAGATTAAATAGACACAACATAGATAATCGTTTAATAACCGCATTATGTGAACGATGGAGACCAGAGACACACACATTTCTTTTTCCATCAGGAGAGTGTACGATAACGTTGGAAGACGTTCATATGCTACTAGGGTTAAAAATTAACGGAGAACCAGTTACCGGTAGAACAGAAATACCATGGGATACTATTGAATCTGTTTTAGGCAGTGCCCTAACGAAACGGGGGCGGGACGGTCTGAGTATAAGATTATCTTGGCTCCATAAATATATCACAGGTAATGGTATGCCAGGCCCCCCCTCAGATCTACATTTGTTTAGAACTTACGTATTTTATTTGATAGGCACTCGTTTAATGCCTAATTATACTGGCAACCTTGTACATTTGAAATGGTTGCCATTGTTGAATAAATCACCTCAAGAGGTTGGACAATACAGTTGGGGTTCGGCTTGTTTGGCGGTGGTTTATAGATATTTGTGTGAAGCCGCAGAATTTGGTGTGAATAAATTCGAGGGGTGCACATTACTTTTACAGGCATGGGCATATTCAAGAATGATATGCATAGCTCCTGTGCCCAGGAATCCACCACCAGCTGAAACACTTCCTCCGTTGGCAAATATGTAAGTTAAATAAATATGTAGTTTTTTTATTAATTTTTAAATACAATTATCAAATATATTAATTATAACATTTTAAAAATACTTAGATGGCTAGAACGTGGGAGTCGCTATATCGAAAATCCTCGGCATAATCTCATTTCAACACGTTTGAAAATTGACAACATGACATATGATCAGGTATTACTATTTTTACTTTCATTAATGATTTTCATTCATTCATTGACTAACATATCTCATTATAAACAGTTTTGCTGGAGGCCTTACCTTGACTTCCACTACTCCAACGAAGAAGAAAGCCAGATTTGGTCTGCAAACACATATCTCATATGTTTCGAGGTCGTCGAAAGACATCAAACAGATAGAGTAATGCTTCAGTTTGGCTTACCTCAATTTCCACCTGCCATGCCAGATGATTTGAGAAATCTCCATGAAACTTGTTGCCATAAGATCAAAATAAAAGGCTCATGGGGAGATCACCATCAATATTATATCCTTAAGTGGAACCAACGCCATCAGTTTGCACTACACGGAGTCCGATATACCTATGTGGTTTATCCGAATCGTATATACTTTCAATGGTATTGGAACTTTTTTGGGGAACGTCTGTATCTTTCTAGAGAAGCACTATTGGCAAACCCAATGGCACGCAGTGGAATAACTTTACAAGGCTTGCCAGCAAACTATCCTGCAGCACCTGAACCCAATATGATGCCAGATGAAGATATGTGGTCAGATACACATCCCCCTAACAGCCAGTTCATTACACCTTCACTCCCTTACTTTGACACAAGCTTTAACTCATCCACCAACTACAACTTCAGCCAAACTTACCAATCACCACCACAACCCACAAACGAATTCTTACAACACTCTCCAATTCCATATCCAACCTACTCGCAACATAGTCATCATGGAGAAAGCTCCCAAATATCAAATTATTCATTTGATGACTTTAATCCAACTCAAAACACCCCACAAACCAGTTTCCCACACCAATCAGAATACTCCCCTTTCAACCTACCAACCCCTCCAAACAATGTACACTACCCCGAAACAACCTACGCACCCCAATGGCCAGAACCACATATCAGTTCAATAGAAAATCTGGCTGCAGGATTTAACGAAGATGAATTCGTTAATGAAATGTGGACACACTCTGTTCCCCAAGTGCAAAATGATGTCACTATGGAAACTAATGATGCGGAAATTCAAAATGTGGCAGTGGAAGAGGAACAACAAGAGGAAGAGGAAGAGCAAGATCAACGACCCGTGCGAAGAAAAAAAGATAAATTATGTGCTACGGGAAGCCACAATTTAAATTTAGGTTGGCGTAAATGGTTACCACGAAGAAAGTAGTTTTTCTTTTCGATTATGTAATTAGCGTTTTTAAAATATTAAATCAATTTTTATTAACAATTTTCATTAATATATATTTATTAATTTTTTTTAATTAATTTAAATTTCTTATATATTGCCAAAAAAATAAAAAACGAAAAAAAATTAAAAATTCATTACGGCCATTTGAAATGGCGGTAATGAATTAAAAATAATTAAAAAAAAAACATGATCTGACGGTGCAGAAATGGCAGGGGGGTGTAGAAAAAAGCAGCCCATTACCGCCAATCCAAACGGCGGTAATGGGGAAAAAGACAAAAAAAAATAAATTTGAAAGTGGGTCATTTGGGTAAATATTTTTCAAAGGGGGTCAAATTTTTCATTTTTTTTTATTGGGTCGAAAAAAAAAAAATTCTTGAATTGCATGTGTCCAATATTAAATGATCAAATTGTATATATTCAAATTCAAAATAATATCTGTTCTTCCTTTAAACTTATTTTGATTTTGATAATTTTAATCTTGTAGTTTCTTTCTCTTATAAATTTTAAATCTCTAATAATTAAGCACAACAATTACTTTTTTATTTGAGACAGCTAATCTTCATAGTTGATCGATGGATCCACATTATTAAAAAAGAATATGACAACTATTATATTATAATAATCTTAGACAGAAAATAGTGGTGCATTAGCAATAATAGCATTAACAAATTAATAAAATAATTTGTATCCACCACCTACAAGTACTTTTCCCATGCAGAGGTTATGATCCATAAGAAAATCATTATGCATCTTGCATAAATCTAGAAATGGTTTTGGAGTACAACTCACAGAAATCATTAAGTATATTTAATGGTTTTGGAGTACAACTCACAGAAACGGGTCTTTAGTTTTTTTCACCTGCTGGAAACTATTAAATACATCTAATAGTTTTGGAGTACAACTCACATAAACCATTTTTGGATTTATGCACCTTATGCACCATAACCGCACCACTTTTCCCAATAGAAACCCACTATGATATGAAGTCACATCGTGAAGGAGGTATTTTTCTAGAAAACTACTCTCTCCCTACACTTTTCGCTCGCGTCCTACAGTCATTTCGAAAATGTCCTTGCGCTAGTTAACTAACGCAAATGTAAAAAAAATTAGACTTAATTTTTACACATACATGACTTAAGTCACGCTGCGTGAGTTAATTCACACAGAAATTAACACCTGCGTGACTTAACTCACGCAGGTTCTATTTTCTCATTGTGTCGTATCATTTGTTTTTTCTTTTGTTTTTTCTTTAGAGTAAGAGGAAAAAATAATAATATGAGACAGTAATATAAGTAACTATCATTGTGTTTTGCATCTCGTGGATCTATGGTGATGAAGAAAGTAATTATGATCATTTCAGACGTAATCTTCATCGACACTTATGTGGATGGTAACATCATCTCCAAATAAGAGCTTTATATATGTTAAAAAAAAACTTGAGGGTGCCCAGCTTTGTATTTAATTTTAAATTGATCGAAAAAATGCATTTTGCTTAATTCGCATCATGTTGACTTTTCTTTAAAAAAACATCATGTTGAGAAAACAAAACTGCGTGAGTTAACTTACGTAGTGTTAATTTTTACGTGAGTTAACTCACGCAGCGTGACTTAAGTTACGCATGTATAAAAATTAAGTCTAATTTTTTTTACACTTGCGTTACTTAACTAGCGCAAGGACATTTTCGGAATGACTGTAGGACGCGAGCGAAAAGTGCAGGGGGAGAGCAGTTTTCATTCTTCTATGGTCACATGACCAAATAAAAAAATATTTGGTCACACACATAAAAAGATTCTCTTTAAAATATTCAATCACTTTTTTATTATTTTCTACTTTATTATTAAAATAATATTTCTTTATGTGTGTGTGTTTGGTCTTGTGACCATATTAGAATTTCTCTTTAAGAAGCTAGACACAAGAGAAACGAGAAAGTCTTATTTAGGGCAAACACAAATGCAAAAAGTTTGGGTACACTCACACAAATGTTTATTTTTTTAAAGATAAATTAGTTTAATGATGTGATTAATTTATTTATCATTTAATTTAATTCATTATAACGTATATGGCTAAATAATTTTATTTGTGTTTGTATCTATATAAGACTTTTTCTAAAAAGAAAATGATTAAAGAAATATTGATTGATGTGACTATTTTACTTATCTTTTATTTTTTTTATTTATGTGTGTGAGCCTAAATTTTGTTCCTAAATAATTGTGCCTACATAAGACTTTCTCGTAGACACAATATATTCCATATCTATTTTTTATTATTATAAAAAGAAACAAACTCTAACGCAAGGTTATTAAAATGAGTAATCTGCCTAAGTCCTGACATTATTTTTGAAGGAAAAGTCCTAACATTATGCGTTTGTTTAGGATTTTTTTATGAAAAAAATCACGTTTAACATTTTTGACGTGTTTGTTTGAGTTTTTTTTAAAAATTATTTTTAGTCTCAAAATAAAAATCTATTTTAAGTATCTTTTCTAAAATCTCTTTTTTTCTACATACAAGAAACTCAAGTGTAAGAGCTTCAAATCTTAAAAAAATAATTTTTATGTTAGTAAACAAACAGAAATAGATTTAGATTTTTTAAAAAACCTATAAAACAATAATCTCTAAATTCTTTTAACTCAAAATCTTTTTTCTTTTAAAGCTGAAACAAACGCACCCTTAATTTGATCCAAGAGAATATTGGTATTTTAATTTAGTTTTCGAAGGTGTAAAACATTTTTCAAATCGGTCATGTGAATGACTGTTACTGAATGTGAATGTTGTTGATATTTGTGACATATATGTTAAATAGAAATGATATTTGTACAACCATTTTTTGACAACTTTTGAACAAGTTTCTTTCTCATACTCATATGTTTTTTTATTCTCTCTCCTTTTCATTCTCTCTATTGTTTTTGTCCAATAAAAATAGAGAAAAAGTGGTTGTCACAAAGGTTGTACAAAATTAGTTGTACAAATATCACTGCTCTATGTTAAATAGGAAACAATTTTGATATTCTCACAAGTTAACAACTTATGATATTTTTAGTTGGAGACAATTTTCAAGTTAATTTTTAACTTAAAATTTTCTCTTCAACTCACTTTATCATAAATGTACCTGAATATAAATTATTTTTTCGTTAATTTAAATTTTATCAATAATCAATTTTAGTTAACCAATTCATTTAAAATTAGTTTTTGTATGTGTAGTTTAGTTTTTGAACTATGATTTATTGTTTTCTTTGGCGAAACTCACACATACATTAAGTGTAGAGATATTATATATTCGATTTTACGGTTTAATATATCATATGTCTTTATAGTTACAATTGAGTTTTACTTACGAGATTAGATTGAGAATATATTTGATGATATATTGAATAACACTATTAACAAAAAATTTAAAAATGAATTCTGCTAAAAAATTCAAAAATGAAATTAAAGACAATATAAAGGAAAGAAAAATGGCAGTTTAGTACTAAATTTAGCCCGAGTTTGTCAAACATGTACAATATTATACATCAATGGTGTTGTACTAGAAGTGGCGGAAAATGCTAACTCTTGCCTTAAGAGTACAAGATAAAAAATCAAAAGTAAAAATAAAATATTGGTTTTTGTGTATTCTTAATTTTGAAAGCTTTAACTTTTATCTTTTTAACTTACACATTTATTGATTAATTCCTTTTATAGTTTCTTAACTTGTGTCGTAGAGCACAAGTTAACATGACTAAGTTTTTATTGAAAAACAATATTTTCTATGTTCCATAATAACTGAATCTTTTGTTTATTTCATACATATTAATGAAAAGTAGAATATATTGATTCGAGAATGATAAAATTTCTGGTCTTATTTATAAGAGAAAGTTGAGTCAATAAAAGTTGATGTATTAAAACATAATTTTAAACCAAATAAATTAATTTTTATTGACCTAACATTATCTTATAAATAGAATCGGAGGAAATATTAATTAGAGTTACAATTAAAAAAATAATTAATATCACATTAAAAAAAGTAAAATAGTCAATTATTTTAAAATAATATATTTTTTTTTTATAAATGACTCAATTATTTTGAGACAATACATGTAACAAGTTGCAAAAACTAACCACT
Source organism: Medicago lupulina (assembly GCA_958299785.1). Taxonomy (NCBI): domain Eukaryota; kingdom Viridiplantae; phylum Streptophyta; class Magnoliopsida; order Fabales; family Fabaceae; genus Medicago; species Medicago lupulina. The sequence continues at coordinate 53,522,795 of OY283141.1, read as the reverse complement.
CCATCCCTTTCAAAATGAACGTCGTTTTAGCCAATTTCGCATAAATTAAGGAATGAAATGAAATAATCATCAAATACAACACTTTTACTAAACTGTCTAAGAAAAACCCAAACTGTTACATTAAAAATTGTACGAAAGAAAAGTTAGAATATTTATTGAAGGTAAAGTTAGGAGAAAAAAATTAAAATTTTATTTGAAATGAAAATTGACATTCATTTTAAAACTAATTTTTTTGGCGTATGGAGTCCTATTTTAAACTTCACCACCGAGTGAAATCGGTGTAGTTGGTTCAGCCGCTATTTCATCCATCCTTCACCACCGCCAAAATATCTTCCATTGTGTAGCAAAGAGCAACATCAAATGTCTTTGTCTCCGTCTTGTTCCGCCGCTGACGACACTATCATGCGCAACCGTATCCTCTCTACCAAACTCTACTTCGACGTACCTCCCTCCAAAGTAACCACCAATTCCATAACTAACTTCTACTTCTTCAATCGCTTAATTTTTTTTTGTTACTTACTTTTCTTTTTCACTATTCAGGTTCCGCTTATCTACTCCGATTCGTACGACATATCATTTATCGGCATTGAGAAACTGTAATAATCAATTAAGCACTTTCAAATTGTGAATAAGCGCGTTTGGAATAATCGTGTTACTGATTTTTTGTTTTAGGCATCCATTTGATTCGTCTAAATGGGGACGAATTTGCAAGTTTCTTATTTCTTTTGGTGTTTTGGATAAAAATCGCATTGTTGAGCCTCTTGAAGCTTCTAAAGATGATCTTCTAGTGGTAATCTAATCACTCTCTTTTCTTTCATTTTGAAGAGTTTATCATCTTCACTTTAATTAGACTTATTTTGTGTTGGCATGAGTTTAAAATACTTACTAAATTTAAGCACTAATGTCATGAGCTCTCTCTGATACGTGTTTAATTATGCCTCCTCTGTTTGGCAAGGCCAATTTTTGAGCTTATAACTTATGCTCTGTAAAAATAACGGATTGCTAACAAGCTAGCTTATTAAGCCTCTGTTTGGCAAGGCCAATTTTCGAGCTCATAGCTTATGGCTCTGTTTGGTAAAAATAGTGGATAACTAATAAGTTAACTAGCAGAAAGCTTATAAGCTGATAGTAAATAAATTAATTTATTGAACTTGGAGTGTTCTAAGATTAGTTAAGTTGAACTAACTTATAAATATGAAATGACATGAAAAAAGATAGCCGTATAAACATGAAATTTATTTATTTTCCAATTAAGATTACAAAGGTAAAATTGAGAGAAAAAATTATAAGCTTTAAGCTACTTGAATTAGCTTATCAAAAAACATTATAAGCTCGTAATAAATGAACTTTACAAAACATGTCTTTTATAAGCATACTCCTACGAGGTTATAAGCTATAAGCTCAAAAATGTGTTTTGCCAAACTGACCCTATAGTTTATAAGCTCATATGACTAAAATTGACAAGATTGGTTACAATTTTTTCTCACAAACTCTTCTCTACTAGCTTATAGCGTTTTTATAATTTATAAGCTACTTCAAGTAGTGTTTGATCTTATACTTATATTTTTTCTCTCAATTATTAGCTAGCTCATCCGCTATAAGTTATGCTACTTTTTACCAATCAGAGGGAGCCTTAAGAATTTAATGAGTAAAATAGAACATTTAGTACATTAGCTACTTAAATAGTTTTACTTTTGCGCCCTTGTAAACATTTTTCTCACATGATATATACACCATGTAAATTGTTTTATATGAAAGATTTGTTTTACTACACATTCTCTTGAAGAACAAAGCTGTCCTAGATTTTGGTGGCTTATATTTTGAGTTTCTGATTGCTGAAGTTACTTGTTTGATTGTTTCGGTTACCATTTATGCTTTTCATGATGAAAAAAAAAGTGTGATTCAAACTGATGCATTTCAAGCGGTGTCTAGTGCTAAGTCCATTTTCTTTTTTCCCCTTTTCAATCTAAAGGTACACTCAGAATCATATTTGAATAGTCTGAAGGAAAGTTCCAACGTTGCCAAGATAATTGAGGTACTTGAATACTCTAAATGAACTATCACTCCTTCCCTTTCTCTGTGAAGCTCTTAAATGGAAATTTATGTCTAGATTATTATAAAAATTTATCGTGCCGGTGTAGAATTGAAAGTAACTTATATGGTGTTGCTGGAATTCTTTGGTTTATTTGTTTTCATTGTTTTTCTGGTAACAGAATGGCATTTGCTGGGGATTTATTCAGTTGACATATTGAAGATTATTTACTGACATAAAGTAATAAATGTAGGTCCATCCTGTGGCATTGTTTCCCAATTGTCTTGTGCAACATAAAGTTCTTTTCCCATTCAGGAAACAGGTAAATCAACTTTTTACTTGAAGTCTGTTTAACATCTCCGAGAATCTGATCTTACTCTTATACTAATGGCAGGTTGGAGGAACTATATTGGCTGCAAAACTTGCAAAGGAGAGAGGATGGGCCATTAATGTGGGAGGAGGTTTTCATCACTGTTCTGCAGAAAATGGTGGTGGATTTTGTGCTTACGCAGATATTTCTCTATGCATCCACTTTGCTTTTGTTCAGTTGAATATATCAAGGTACTATCACATCTAGGCTTTAAAATAAAAAATTGCCGTTTAGCTTATTCTATTAACACCTGTGCAAAATTGTCTGTATAATCTTCAGGGTGATGATTATTGATCTTGATGCACATCAAGGAAATGGTCATGAAATGGACTTTGCCGATGATAGTATGGCCAAAATAATTTCTCTCTCGTGTTTGCCTTCATATCTCTTAGGATTTTTTCACTGATAGGACCTTTGTAATGGCAGACCGAGTCTACATTCTGGATATGTATAACCCTGGAATATATCCTTTGGTAAAGCTCTTTGCTCCTAGATATTTTATACCGCTTTTTATTATGAAGTGAGTGTTTCTCCATTTCTCTTTCTTGACATTTGGCTAGTCTATTCAACATTGCTGGTTGACATCTGACATGCTGCCTGTGTCCTGGGGTTCAATCATCCATCTAGATCATTGTATCATCTGTCTTGATGTGAATGATGGATCTTTCTCCATGTAAATCCCATTGTGATCATGGCATGAAAAATTATTGTAATTATTTTTTTAATTCTACTTGTGGAATGAGTGTGAGCCTTAGTACATCAGGGGCATTGCTTTCTTGTGCGATGTGGTTGTGAATCTGGTCTCAGAAACATTATCTTCACTTACAAGGCTAAGTTTGCTTATAGCTTTGAGTTTGACACTCTCTAGACCCCAACAATGGTGGGAACCTCGTGCTCTAGGTGCTGCGTTTTTAATAAATAATGTCAATGTCATTTTTCTATTAGGTGGATTAGTTATGTGGAACTAGGAATGCTAGTGCTAGAAAATTGAAAATTTGGAAAGTACATTTAGATCAAAGTCTTTTTTAACGATTTATCTGAGAGCATACTTTGGTCTTCATATATCTCTGTTTATTAGGCTAACATGCATATACCTTTGTTTTTAAGGCTAATCCCAATAATATGATCAACTCTTTGTACTTGAGCCTTTTTTCAAATAAAAACCAATTTGAATTTGAATACTGGAAAATGGCATTCATGTCAAGTTTTAACATTTATAATTTCTGCTCTTGCCTCTGCAATTAACTTGCAAATGAAGTGCGCAGGAAGCCAGCAAATGATTTGCTAAAAAAATGCACTGAAATTGGTTTATTAAAACAGCAATGCCGTCTAATTGCTTTTGTCATTATGCTGTAACAACATTTTCCCCTATAATAGGAAAATGTGTTTCAATGACAACAGTAAATTATTTGCTTTTAGTTTAGGATGTGCATGTTTTCTGGCATGGCCATCTTCAATTTATTATCTTAAGACAAACATCTTACTAGTTTTTCCCGTGTTCTATATTAGGATTATGAGGCAAGAAACTACATAAATCAGAAAGTTGAAGTAAAGGTATATTCATTATATCAGTTAAAAGTTAAAACCTGAATCATATTTTTTTCTGATTTTCCTCTGTAACATTTATTTCTCTCTTTGTCCACCTCGAACTTTCAGAGCGGGACTCGTTCAGAAGAGTATCTGCTGAAATTAGATGAAGCACTCGAGGTATGTTTCAATATAACTTTGCTATTCTCTATTTTTTTGGCTTGAGTACCCACCACATTACTAGGATTATGTGTATTTGTATATATAGAATAGTTTTGCTTTAATTTGTCCCATTCAATTATTCAACTATATATTAAGTGATCATTTGATTCGACAGGTACTTGCCTTTACCATCTTAATTTCAACAGTCAAAATGAAGGAGAGGAATTTTTTTATCTAACCACCTTGTCCCCTTTGCATTTCTGTTGTTTTTCCTTTCCCTGCTACTCCTGACTCCCAAACATACCCATTGAATATTCTAGAATTGCTTACCAGTTGAAGAAGTTATATTAAAAGTAACAATCAGGTCCTTACTTAGTTTTGTTATTCATGCCGATGTGTTTCAAGGTTGCTGGGCGAAGGTTTAACCCTGAGTTGTTAGTTTATAATGCTGGAACTGACATCCTAGAAGGTGATCCATTAGGAAGGCTGAAGGTAATGTAATTCTTGGATTCAATTTATTGAAGTAGAATGCAAACTTTTATTAAATCGATTTGGCTGGTCATTTGCTATGGATCCGTTATGAGCTGCTATTTTCGCAATTTCTTTACCACACATCATAAGTATTGCTTGTGCTATTTTGTGCATGCAGATTAGTCCTGATGGAATTGCTCTTAGAGATGAGAAAGTTTTTCGGTTTGCTCGTGAGAAGAACATTCCTATTGTCATGCTCACTTCAGGTTTGCTCCTCTCCTTCTCCTTCTCCTTACCCTGTATGGGCCATGATGCGTGTTCAGGGAAATTACATAACAAAAGCCCCATTTTTATTCTGGAAAATAAAATAAAAAGTATTGAAAAGCCATGATAGTTAAAAAAAATACGACCATATAATTTATCAAATGTGACTAATCAGTTATAAGACATACTCAAACACTTCTGGAAATTTTAACATTTGAGTTAAATGGAATCTTTCATAATAATTTTCTCTAAGCTTGTCTTTTTTCCAGTTCTTTGTTTGATATAATATGTCTAATGGATATTTCTTTTGTCATTTGATTGAAGACTTGAATCTTGGTATTATTTTAATGTTTGTATAATGAATCAATGATATATCAACTTATAATTTTGCTATGCCATTTGTTTTTTTTTACTTAAAAGTATCGTATTTTTATTGATAATGTATCTTACGATTCATAATTAGATTCAATTCACAATTAGGAAAATGGTCTTCTAATTTCACGATTTGAATCTTGATTTGATAAACTAATGTGCAATAAACCTTTTTAGCGAACTTTCTTCAATTATTTTCTCAGCCTATTTGAGATGTTAATCAGGTTTTCTTAATTTTTCATTTCATGTTTAAGGTGGATACATGAAGTCCAGTGCTAGGGTCATCGCAGATTCAATCGTCAATCTAGAGAAGAAATGCTTGATAGAAACGAGTGGAGGTCCAAAGGCTGCATAACAGTGATCCTACACTTCCACGTTGTGAGGTTATTGTGTGATTTACTCACCCTGAAAAATGGTCCGTTGTAAGAGTTTCTGTTGGCATGTCAGTGGAAGATTCAATGCGTAGTGTTTTCAGTATATAGTGTAATTAAAAAAAAAACCAAAAACAAAAGATGAAAATATGTTTTACATCATGTATGAGTTGTAACATGTCTGTAAATGCTGAGTGTATATTATAATACGTAGAAATGAGCTGTATTTGCATGTGAAACTTTAACTGCATGGACAATATCATTCACTGTGTATCATTCTACCCACTTTGATACGGCAGGTGGCAAATGATACCCGTCACAAAAGTTGGTTTTCCTACTTTAAATTAAAGTGAAAGATCAATTGATAGGAAAAAAAGGTCAACTACACACAAAATAAGCAATATGCTAGGATGACCATTTATAAAATTTCTGAGCCTAGATATTTTAGAACGAGTAATTGATTTCGGAGTAAAGTAACTGATTTTATTAAGGGATTTAGCACCTGATTTTAGATATCCTAGACTTTAAGTGGTGGGGTTCAGCATTCTTCTTCCCTAATCGGTTAGGTTTTCCTCAATAATATTTAAGTAATGCTTTTTCGGAGAGTGTTTGGTATTCTATTTTACTTCATTCATTTCAAAATACATTTCAAAATACATGTCTATTTTGGAGAAATTGTAATAATCAAAAAACCAAATAAATTTTGTTATTTTTGATGAAATTATGTGTGTGTTTTCTATAACACCTTTAATCATTTATTATTTCATTTTATTTTTTTTCTCTCTACAATAAATATGTAAGAGTATTATTGACAAGACAATAATTAATGTTGCATTAAAACTTGAAAGCGACAAGTATTGTGAAACAAAATTATTCTTCAAAATGGACAAGTATTATAAAACGGAAGGAGTATCAATAAAGTTGGCGTGTTGCATTTGGTTGGTAATGGGTTGGAATGCTAGATAAAACAAAGCAAATTCCTTGGTAGCTAATGGTTAACCACAATGGCTCAATCACTAGCAACGAAATAGATAGTCGATTTCTAGCACTGCAACACCTGCAAACGAGCTCACTTGTAAATCAAGGTTTCTTCGAAGCACAATAATCCTTAATATATTGATCGAAGCAGGGCAACTATATATGCTAGAGCTTAGGAAGAAAACTAAGCTAACAAACATTTGAATAGAAGAGAAAATCATCTATTATTTTGATAACTCACAAGCGGGAGGGTTGAATATATACACCATTCTAAGCTTGACAATAAGGACACATAACATACGAGCACATGTGGCTTTGCTTTCGTGAAAACATTATTAATTTGACATTGTGTGTTGGGTTTTAAATTCAAATTTCACATGCAATAATATTAAAAACTCATAGGGAGAGTTATCCATCAATTTAAGTCACAGTATTCAAAAGACTAGTCTCCGTAATTTCTTAAATTTTAATGGCTAATTTAAAATTAAATGATTATCCTCTTCAAAGAAATCAAGAACAAAAATTCATGAGTGTAAATTGAGGGACTGCCCTTATGATACAAGAGAGAAAAACCCCAATACCGGTCAACTAATATATCCATCCACTAAACACACAAATCAGAAATACTTCACTTGATTACTTGAGGTTAAAAATTGTGATATCCAACCAACTAACCAACCGTGGGTTTCATAAATTTGAACGATAAAAACGGGGACAAGGGCACAGTGGTCAAAACTGGAAAGAAGTCGTATCGAATACTAGTACTTGTAATTGTAATTGTAATAAAATAGTGGCAATGATAGCAATTAATGAACGACTTCAACTTGACCCCTCACCTCACCACTTCACCTTGCTCACTACTCTACAACTCACCGGTGAACTGTAACTGCCAAACGCTAACCTCCGCCGGCGTGGCAATGTTATCAGCAAGATCACCGTGTTGTAACAACCACTTCTTGCTGTTGGTGGTGGCAGTTATTCTCTTTCTTCTACCTCATTCCTCTCTCGCTATCCGAACTACTCACTCCGATCGAGTCCACTCCCAACTCACCAACTCCACCGCCGATTCCAACGTCTCTCTCTCCACCACGTCTCGTCAAGGTTCATTCGCCGATATCATTGATCGTGCTCTTCAACATGAGTTCAACGAAGAAAACGATGATCAAAACCAACAAGGTATTATTTCAACTTCATAAGATCTTTATTCATCTACACTATTATTATTGATTCATTGCGTTCAATGTTCATGATTTTGATTTTTACTGAATACGATTTATGTGTATCTTTGTAGTAGAGTTACAATTCAAGAATTTTAATCTTTATTAGATTTAATTTAATTACAGTGCCTGAATCGGGAGGTTTCAACAACAGTGTAGCAGAACAACAGGTCACTCTTTCATTTTTCAACTCATCATTGCATATTACTTCCATTTAGGAAAGATCTTGCTACATATAGTTTTTTTTAAATAATAGTTTCCTTATAAGTTGAAACATTTCAAGGTATTTATAAGCTCTTTTGTTTCATTTCTATTTCTATTTATGGTTGCAAGGATTTTTTGTAAATCAAGAATAGTAAATAATTTGTAGAGTATTAAATAGGATCTTATTATTAGAAGCTAATCCAGAATAGGTATTAGTTAGAGATTGTCTTGTAGACTTTAATACAATCATTGAGGCAACTTTTTTTTTAGCATGTCAGACTGGCAATTTTGTACGGTAAAGAACAAACACGAAAATAAATTAAGCTTAGCTGAGATGAGGATGTTATGTTGGACGTGTGGTAAGACTAGAAAAGATATGATTAATAATGACAACATTAGAGAGTGATAGAGAGTTGGGGTAGCAAAGAAAAATCTAAAGAAAAATCAAGAAAAGATGGTGGAAACTAAAGTTAGGTGGTTTATACATGTAGAGAGAAGACCTAGTTAGACTATAAGAGGAATTATCAAGAAAAATCTCGAGATTAACAACTTGGATAAGAGAAATTATCAATAATAATCTATTAATGATTTGGATAAAAATAAGGTATTTTATCCATGTAGCCGACCCACTTAGTGGGACAAGACTTGGTTGTTGTTGTAAATGTTTCTTTTCCTTCACCTTATTTGAAGTTTCCACTTTAAAGATTTAGTTAGTGGTGAATCTGAAATCAGATTCTTTGTCTGCAAAAGTTTGCCGCATTCACACATTCAACATATCTGCGGTCTTCAAGCTTGAAATATGGACCGTCCGAACTAAATCCAGCGATCGTGAATACGTCGAATGTGTGAATGGGGCAAATTTTAGACTACAGGGAACACTGGTCCGGTGAATATGCATCCATGGTACTTGTATATTGCATTCATAACCTCTCTGAGGGTGATATTTTGCTAATTTAGTCCACTTTCCTTGAATCAGGCTGTACTGGAGACTGTCGCCAGAGTCACACCAAACAAAAATGACAGTAAAGATGAAAAGTACTTATTTTGACTGTTGTCTACAACTTGAATTGGTTGTCTGATCATTTGATACATTTATGTATATACTAGTTGAATGTATTTTTCTAAACTTACAGGTCATTTCAACTCCACAGAGGTGAAGACACCCCAATGTTAATTGATCGAAAGGTGATGCAGCTCAATTTTTGTTTCGTTCTTTTTGCTGATATTCAGTTGTGTTTTGCCAGTTTCAAATGTGTAAATTGTGCATCTTTCAGGACAACGTATTTATCATTTCTAACTTTAAATCCAAGTATCCGGTGCTGCAGCTAGATTTACGGTACTCTTCTTATGCTTGTTACATTTTCAACATAAGATGGGTTATATTAAAAATAACAAATAACAACTTCTTTCATTATTGTCTTATAGTTTGATTTCAGACTTGGTAGTTGCTATTGTTTCGGCAACTTGTGGTGGTGTCGCGTTTGCTTTTGCTGGACAACCGGTATGAATATTCTTGTTCTATGCTTCATTCTTGACAAACGCAATCTTAGGATCTATTTCATTACAGCTTCTGTTAAATCTCTTGTACATGTAGAATATCCTGAAAGTATTATATGGCAGGTCATTACTGGATATCTTCTAGCTGGCTCCATTATTGGACCCGGAGGCTTTAACTTCATCAATGAAATGGTGCAGGTATCTGGATACAACAATCAATTGCTCTTGTAATATTTTATTCTATCATCTAAAAAAATTGCTGCTCTTCTTTTTGGTGTATTTTTAGAGTTCAGCTCAGTTGGATTTCATTTTTGTAATCTTTCCTATCTCTGAAAAGAAACCTAACACTTAACAGCATTTCTTGAAAGACTTTTATCTGATATATGCAAGCCTGAATGAACTTAGGTGGAAACAGTGGCTCAATTCGGCGTGATATTTATTCTTTTTGCATTGGGCCTGGAGTTTTCCATGACAAAGGTTGGCTTATTTTCTGTTTTATCCCCTTTTCTCTTTTTTGTTATGTTTATGCTGGACTTAACTTTGATCACCTTGATTACCCTACTTTCTATATACCTGCTTGCAGCTTCGAGTTGTTCGATCTGTTGCTGTTCTTGGTGGCTTACTTCAGATTTTTCTATTTATGTGCATGTGTGGTTTTACTGTATCGGTATGTTTTTTTTTATAATTTTGACTCACTAATTCTGAGAATTTGTTTGTTATTTTCCTTATTTAATTTTATGACTTAAACTTAATGGGGAATCAAGAAATCTTTGGATCATGTAGTGTATGTTTGGATTTCGGTTGCAAATGTATGTTTGGCTCCAAGTATGTATGCCCCAAAGAAACTCAATTATTGCTTTGGATCCAAATGATTTAGGTTGAAAGATACGTTTGCATTTTTTCACCTACAAACCAAACATGCATGTAGTTGTCTTGTCCTCCGCAGACATTCATGCCATGTGAGATTAGTCTGACTTGGTTGCTACCTTTATTTATTGCATGATCCGACTCCCTTGTCATCCTTAAATATACAAAGAAATACTGATTTTAATACCCAAAGGTTAAGTTTCATCTTTTAAATTTTAAATTTTAAATTGAGAATGCCTGATTGAATGAAGGTTTGTGCTTCAGTTAGTAGATTTTGAAAAAACTGGATTCCACTTGATTGTCCCAAGCGTGACAAATTTGAAAGAAAGTGCTGTGATGTACTTGCAGTGGAATGCAATATCATTTTTCAGTTTCTGATTTCCTTTTTCTCATTTTCTTTCTGGATTTAATTGCGTACCTTAATGAATAAAACAGAGAAAACGACAATGAAACTGTAAAGAAACAATAATGGAAGGATAATGTCTGTGTATTGTTACTGAAAATAGAAGTAGAAGAGGAATAGAATTCCCCCTTCTGCCGCTCATTACTCCCATTTTTCCTTGTTTCTCCTCACATAGACCCTCCTCATTTTGAGCTTGCCATCTGGGTCCATATTTTCTTCTGTATCCCAATCAGATTTCTATCTAGTTATCTTCCTGTAGATATATTCTCCACCTTACTTTACAAGATCCATGTGGTTTGGTCCTAGTATAATACAAATTGAAGGTGACATAGATGGGGGAAAAATAAGTAGCATTAAGATATACGTACTCATATTTCTTAAGTTTGAAAGTTAAATGTATTAGTATGATAAACATGGTAATTTAATCAAAGGAGAAGGCATGTGTCCATGTTGTTTCTTTTTCTTGATCTAACATCTCCCATATAATATAATTTGAGTTGTTTGGTGTATTTCAGTTTTAATGGATATTATGGAAGCGCAATGTTTTACTTTAAATATCTTGTGCATCAGTGGACTTATCCATATGACATTTCGAATGCTACAGTTCTGATTGTATGCAATTTTGCAGTTATGTGGTGGTAAAGCTTCGGAAGGGATTTTTGTTGGTGCTTTCCTTTCTATGTCTTCAACAGCAGTGGTATGACAATATAAGCAATCTGATTCTGTTCCATTTTAAAGTGCACACACTGTGTAATGAACTTCGATGCCGATAATAACTTTTCTGTTTCTTCACTTTTCCTTGTTCAGGTCTTGAAGTTTTTGATGGAAAAGAACACTACTAATGCCCTTCATGGACAAGTCACAATTGGGACCCTTATTTTACAGGTACTTTGTCATTCTTTGTTCTTTATTTTTCCAATATGGACAATAAATGCCTCCAACAAATGCTATATTAAGAGCTGTGATTTTTTTTTCCTTGAAGGATTGTGCTGTTGGATTGCTCTTTGCATTGCTTCCAGTTTTGGGTGGCACCTCAGGTGTTTTTCAAGGAGTGTTATCAATGACAAAGCTGTTAGTATAGAACTTCACAAGTCTTTGGCTTGTACTGATATTATTTCCATGAACATATTCTCGTAGTTTATTCTTCTCATTCTCGCTGTCCCAAAGAAAAATGGAGACAAGTTCATGCATTTGTTTGTTCAAAAATGTGATTATTATATAAGTTTTTCATAAAAGTTATACTTTATTATATGTTTAAAAGTATACCCTTATCAATATTTGTGTTGCAATAGCAAAGGTTAAAAGGTAAAATAACATGTCAAAGTGCATGTGAACCAAAATGACCGCAAATTTACACTATTGAAAAGAACAGACATATGTAATGCTGCTGCAGCAACAATTGTAGCCTGTATATGAAATGAAGGTGCTTACATATCATTATAATGAAAAGAACAGACATATGTATTGCTGCTGCAGCAAGAAAATTGTAGCTAGTATATGAAATGAAGGTGCTTACATATCATTATAAATTCATAATAGTCAGTGTCACTGACCACTTTCCTTGATATGTGTGTTAAGTGACATTACTTTCGCTTATTACCATTAATAAATTTTATATTTTGGTTCCGCTAAACTCTAATGCACTGAATGGCATTTCAGTTAGAATATTTTTCAGCTCAGCGCTGATCTGAGATATTCAAATGCACCTTTTATCCATTTTGAGTTCATTTGAAGATTTTACTGAGTATATAGCATATACTGAGTTTTTATCTAATATGCAACATGTTACTGATACTCCTTTCTTAATCCAGGTTGGTGACATTGATTGCATTTCTCTCTATTCTGTCAATATTGTCTCGCACTTGCCTTCCGTGGTTGCTTAAACTGATGATAAGTCTATCGTCACAGGTTCATATTAATATCCCTCTTTAATGATAAAATCCCACACATGGAAGTGGTTGCTTGTTTTCTTAATGTCATACAACAATGGCAGGGTTGTGGAATTGAATTGAATTTTTTTTGTTTGGTTCTTATGGCAATTCATTTTTGTCTGACTGTTTTTGTGGTTGAATAAAAACCATGTTTGTGCAGACAAATGAACTCTATCAGCTGGCGTCTGTTGCAATCTGCTTGCTTGTAGCCTGGGTTTGTTCTCTTACTTATTTTTCACATTTCTGTATTTTTCTTTGAAATGCTTTATGTTTCATTTGTTCTTACAAGCAGAAAAGATATACAAATGTCGTTCTTTTGATGTGCTTCACCTTATTTTCAGAGGGTCTCAGCAGTAACTTACTCGTGTGTGTGTGTGCGCGCACACTTGTTGTGCTTTGTGTTTTCTAGAGTTTATGTTTAAAAGGACTTTTGTACCATTTCTTTGGCATGAGTTATGCATCTTTGTATCTTATGATTGTCTTCGAATAGTATATATGTGTTCTGTTGCTTGATTAGCTTGCTGTTACTCGTCAAGCACTACCTTTTTAGCTGATTGCACTTACATATTTCATATTTTCAGTGTAGCGATAAGCTGGGATTAAGTCTAGAACTAGGTTCCTTTGCTGCTGGAGTGATGATTGCAACCACTGATCTGGCTCCACATACACTAGAACAAGTGAGATATTTTACAGGATGTGGAAAATGCATGTAGTGTGAGCATGGACACAAATATCAATTGATTGTTGAATGGTGACATGCATTGATGTAACTTGTATGCATTGTATTCAAATAAATGCATAGAAATTATAAATATTGGTTGCATAAAATGCATTAGATTCTGCGTTTTTATCATCCACCTTATTGAAAGACTAAAGGTAATGAGTGAAAGAAAAAAATGACATTTCGCCTTTTTTAGTAGTATCAATATGCAAAAAGAATTAATGTGTTCTGGATGAACTTCGATGACATCCATCCATGTACTTCCACCGGTCATTTTTTCTGAATTCTTCGTATGTGGTGTTATAAAAAAAATCTTAACTTTTTTCTCTATTAACCGTAGATTTAGAGCATATATGTAGATTTTCCTTCTATACAAGCTGGTGCCTTGTGATTATTCAGTGCATATTTCAGAGTCCATTTTTTCTGTGGTCTTAATTAAAATGCTTGATAATATGAAAGGTTTATGGAAAAATTTGACAATTGTTCGCTTTTTTTGTTGTAGATTGAACCCATTTGCAATCTTTTCGCTGCACTTTTCCTTTCAAGCATCGGAATGCTGATTCATGTTCATTTTCTCTGGAACCATGTTGATATTTTGGTAGCATCGGTTATTTTGGTGATTGTTATAAAAACAATCATAATTGCTTCAGTTGTAAAAGGATTTGGTTACAATAACAAGACTTCAGTACTTGTAAGCTTTATTTCATAATTTGAATTTAGAAGGTTAGAATGCGGTTTTTGTATTCTTTTAATGATTGACATACTTGAGTTCATCCATTTATAGGTAGGAATGTCCATGGCACAGATAGGAGAATTTGCTTTTGTTCTTCTCAGTCGTGCTTCAAATCTTCATCTAGTTGAGGTTCGTGACATAATGGATTTTTGTAATGATGGTAATTATATGTTCAGTCGCTTAACTTCTAAAGAAGATCATGCTGCCTCACCAGATGTTCTTGTTGCATAAAATGGCGATGATGTTGTTGTGCATGTTGAACTCAGACTTGTTGCATTGAATGGATTAAAATGACTTATTGGCTCATTAGTTGGCTTGATATATAAATATGTAGATACTTTTCAAAAAATAATTATATAGTATTTACTTTATTCAATATACATTGTCATTTAACTTTGTTTTGGTTTGACAAATTGTTTTTAAACAAAGTTATTAAGTTACAATTTTCAGCATGACTAGTTGAGCCTAAAATATTCAAATAATGCAAGACTTAATATTGGCTCGCCAAGATTGTGTGGCATGTGAGCTTAAGGTGAACAAAAAGGATAGGTTCCAATTTCTTTTTTGCTGAGGTAAAGCTTGAACTAAGCTAGCTCAGCTCAACTCACTTCCAGGTTCCGGCCTTACTCGGGATGATATAGCTTGAAATTCAAGCTTAAATTTGAAAGTATAACCAGCCTTTACCGATTCTGATATTTGATTCATTTCAGGGTAAACTATATCTGCTGCTTCTGGGGACCACAGCTCTTAGTCTTGTAAGATATTATTTTATATTTGAATCAACAGTAACTAGGTTCCTTCGTTGAAAGATAATTTGGTGGACAAGGAGCATTAAGTTCTGTTATAATTTTTTGTCCCATATGACAGTGCTGGTGCAGGCAGTGCATATGCATCGCCTGATTGATTTCAAAAAATGTGTTTCTATTATTTATTTACGCTTTTCAAGCACAGCTGATTAATCCCCGAGTAATTTCTGAACTCATTTCTTCAGGTGACGACTCCTTTACTTTTCAAGCTGATTCCTGCTGTAGTGCATCTTGGTGTGCTATTGAGGTGGTTTTCTCCTGACAGTGCAGTAGAGGTAATCACCTGTCATTTAGTTGTTTCCATTTGCCTGATTCTTTTGCTTCATTACTCTGAAGCTCTGTTGATTTTGTTGTCTAAACATAGATTGGATACAAGGTAGATAACCTCCGCTCAGATAGTGGCAAACAGCGGGTGGTTTTGATAGACCAAGAAGCTCATGATTGTTAATCATTGCACTGCACCCAGGAATTTCCAATTTTTGCATGTCATTATTTTTCGACAGGGTTATGGATGCAAGTATCCATCATCCGATTATGTTCCATGATGGTTACTTGCATACCAAGCTGACCAAATACTAACCAAGACAACCAATCCGAACCCCAGTGAAGTAAAGAACAGGGGAGGGGATTGATATAAGAGTAAAGAAGACTAACAAGGTCAACATTGATGCAGTGGAAGATATTTATTCCATAAATTCACTCTACATTTATTTATTTTTCTCATGCTCATAAATGTATGATGTGGTTTTAACTATGTAATCTGATGGCCATTATTCTTACTGACGTGCTCGTCTATTTTTTTTTTTTTTTTTTCGTGTTTTGTTGTATATAGTGTATTGTATAATATCTGTTTTAATGTATTGTATAATATCTGATTCGATTAATTAATTTGTTTCAAATTCAATATATTAAAAAAAAATTAGACAAAATTCAATATATTCATGTTGTATGCTTTTAAATGTAAATTTGAATTTTAAAAAAATTGTGACGTTAAGAACAAATCTATATCTATATTATATAAATTTGAGGGTTTTCCTCAAAGCTTCCTATGGAAATGTTTTTCTCAACATATTGAGGTGACAGATGGCACTTTCAACAAACTCAACATCCTCATGACATGCGGCACCATGAAATAAACCAACCATTCTCATGCACTTGACATTTAATGCTATTAATTTTATTTTTATTTGTGTTTCATAAAATCATTCTAATTTGATGTGTTTCTATTCATGGAATATAAAATGTATAATATATTTGAACTATTATTTTAATTGAATTTTTTCTTTTTACACACACATACACACACAAATCTATTTATATCTAAATTATTTTTGTGATTGAAATTTAAAGTAACAAAACCAAATAATACACTTCATTATATTTAGTATTTTCGTTCTTAAAAAAATAGTATATGTTGTATTTTTGTTAAGAAAAAAAAAAGGATTTTATATGTTGTAATATTACTGAAAAACGGATCAATCAAAAATGTCACCATAATGTGTAAACAATAATGAAAACAAACTATTAATAAGAATTATTTTTTAATGAAACATTTATTGAGAAAATATTCACTATTATCATTGACAAAAAATTTAATTGTTTTTTTTTTAATTGTTGATGCTTGGATCATTACATATATTATAATCAGAAGAAAAAAAAAACATTGTCAGAAGGGAAAAAAAAAAAGGGCCTCTATTTTAATGATACTTTTTTTTTGACAAATTTTTATGATACTTTTTAATGATTCTGTTACGTATATGTCAAAATCACTTTACCTCTATGCTAAACCTCTAACTTAGCATAGGAGATTTCGTAAAAAAAAAAAGTAAATTAGAATAGAAGACTTTTTATGATACACATTTAATGGCTATTAAAATAATTTATGGACATTGAAATTGATTCATAGCTAAATAATTTTGTAACTAAATTACCCTATATGACAATTGTTTCTTCAAAATGTTAAAAAAATAATGGTTATTATACCAAGTTACGGTCAGAATCAAATCTATAAATTAAACATATGAATTAACATAATTTCACATCACAATTTACAACTCTCATCACCGTTTTTTTATTTGACATAATTAATTTTTTATTGAGTTTTTGTTTAACATAATTTATAAAAAAACAGTAAATAATTATAAAAATAATTTTAATTATAATCTATATCATATAAACATTTATCTTGCATAGAATCAATAGTCATTTTATCTATATTAAAAATAAAAATAATTTACACTTAAAAAAAGAATTATTTTATGGTGTGTAAATGTAATTAACTTGCACTGCCTTTTCTAATTTGTTTAAAATTAAACCTCACAAATGAACATATTTCTTTTCCTCCCTCTTTTCTATATGTTTCAATCATGTCATGAAACCAATTAGATCATAACATGTGTCAGATGAGATTTCTAAGCCAATTGAATTCTAACATGTGACATTTTTCTCATCATCATATTATTTAATGATGGTTAGGGATTCAAACATAATTTGTTGGTTTTCCCCCTATATATAGTTGATGAAACTTGCATCATTTTCATCTCCTCACTTCTTTCATGCAATTTCTGATAACATGTTCAAAATCAATTCAGTAAAAGATTCATGGTTCTAATGAATTGCATGTATTTGGTTCGTTTTTGTTTAGTTCATTTGTGATGTAAACTGTAACTTATACATGTTTTCAATGAATATGGTTCTAATGTATGAATCAATATCTTAATCATGAAAAAAAATATGTTTCTTATTGATATCATAGCTATTTATTTCGATGTGGTCGTTTTAGTTATATTCATTTTATTTGTTTTTGTTTTGATATATATTATTTTATATTCAAACTTAAAAACATGAATAGTAATTTGATGAAGTCTTCTCACATCCTTCTCTTTTATTTTTATTACTATGCAATACACATATAAGTTCACGTTTCTGATTCTATTTTCATAAAGCACTATAACTAATAATTGTTAAAGAAATCAATGCATAAATAATATATCATGTACGTGTTCCATTTCCGTTGTTTTCAAAAATGAATCAATGTACATGTTTGACTTCTCTTTCTTGAAAGAAAAATATTATATTGTCAAATGAAACATATAATTAAATTAAAGAAACGATTACATGACAATGAAAATTCATGAATGAATCTAAATGAAAAATAAATAAATTGTTCAACTAAGGCTTATAAAGTCTTCAAGAATATGTACATTAAAAAATTTCTTTTAATTAGTACGTATTTAATTTAATCTCAACAAGAGTGAACCTATGATTCTATAGAAATCGTCTCCCCATGTTAATTTCCTCTAAGATAAAAAATTGTTATAGTTAAAAAACCAAACAAATGGTTCATAAAAAAATCAACTTAATACCTATCAAGGACTCATTTCTTAAAAAGACCCGTTTGTTACAACATTTTTTGTAAAGACAAAATGTTTACGTATTAATTTTTGTCTGTTAGGTTTGAAAAAATAAAATCTAAAAATAAATGACTACAAATGTAAAAATGTGTGTATACAAAATTTAGGGATATCTCCTTAAAAAAAGAGTTAGGGATATCTAATATGGAACAAGTGTAAAGGTGAGTCTTATTATTTTTTTGCAAACTTTAATAAAATTTCGCATTTTCCTAAAAATAAAATATTGCATTAGGGTTTCTTATTATTAGGGTTTGTTTTAGATCATTTTCTAGATGTTCATATTAGATTGATTCAAACAATTAACTCAAATAATAAATATTTTTTAACGAAGTAAAAAAAAGGGGCATTTCGATCACGAAAACATGACGTATAAGCTAAGAGTAAAAATTGAGTCCTATAAATCCTATTGGATTTGATTAATTATATTTTCATTGATAATTACAACGTTTAGATCAATTCAAACATTTGATTTTATATTAACCACATTCAACGTCACAAACATGATTGATTGTGATGAGTTACTATAAAACTTTCTATACTAACATTCAAAATAAACATGTTTACATTAAAATGATCTACATCTATCATTCACATTGAAATAAGTTCTTTCACGTCATTAGGACACATCATGACAAATTAGCCTAAAATGTGACGAGGATAAAACTTTGGGAAAAAGTACAACTAGGGGACAAATAAATGGTTTTAAAAATAGAAGGACTAAAAAAACATTTTCATTATAAAAAAAATAGGGAGATTGAAAGTGGGTTTAAGCCTAATTTTATTTTATTTTTAGTGCCTACCAAATAAACTCATGTAGTTTTAGTCCCTATTAAAATTAAATTTGTTTAATCATCCTTAAACTCTAAATTTTTTTTTTTTTGCAATCAGAGTTAATGACATCCAAAAACTAAAAAAACAGTTCATCATAATGTTGGGCTTCCAGATGGCCTACACTAGGTTGGATAATCACATTAGGCTAAAAGCAACTACTCAAGTGAGACTGACGATGTATGTTCATCCAAATACATAAGGCATTACGTATATGGGTCATCCCACTTATATGTTTTTCACCATTGAAGGTGGGAAAAACACAAGACGGGGGGGGGGGGGGGGGGGGGGGGGGGGGGGTTGAATTGTGGTTTCAAAAACGTTTCTTTCTCGCGAAAATAAGCACTGTTCTCAGGATCAGAGTCTGAAACAGAGTTCAGAGTTTTAGTTTGCAGCGGATTAAAAGAAGAGAGCAAGAGAAAGAAGAAGACACAAGCAATTTATACAGGTTCCTTCCACAATCCGGAAGTAGTCCTGTCCCCCTTGCACTTCCAAGGAGAGTTCCACTAAAATGTAATATCAAATTACAAGTTGCTCAAACACACAAGTAAGAGACTTCCTTTGCTCAATCACACAAGAAGGAGACTTCAATGCTCAAGGACAACTCCAAGAGACTTCTAAACAATTACAGAGAATTGAAAAGAGTTTTGAATACTTGATATACAATCAGAGGTATTCACAAAACAAAACAAAACAGAACAGACTCTGTTTTTCTTAGATACTTAGAAATTCTAAAATGTGAACTTTTGTAAGAATTATCTAAGTTGTTGATGAGCAATGTTTGCGACTTTGGATATGAGAGAATAGCCTTGTTCGTGTATGTGTATATGTATCACTTCTATGTTCTTCAAGTCTTCATCTCTATTTATAGAGAATTTGAGAGACGTTGGGAACTGCCAGCTCATCACAGTCTTGACCGAAGCTGATTTGACACCATTGATCCTTTGCTTGATTTGAGGATTGTACTATGAAATCAAATTCAAATCCATTCTAGCAAATATGGAAAAGTCTCTGCATTATTTGCTGTTATTCTTGTCGTGTATAGAAGACACACTGCAGAGTTGGTGTTTGCAGGGACAAGCGCAGACATAGTGGTTGTACTTTCCGTACACTGTACTTTGTCAATGCTCTTTTGGCCTCTGAAGAATCTTGGCTTCTGATGAATCTTCTTCTGGAAAACTGGCTTCTGATGACGTCATCTTCAGGAGCTCTTTCTTCAGACGCACTCTGCTTCTGACTTTCCAGGAGCGCTTTCATTCATATGCTCTTCAAGCTTCAGTCTTAATTTCCTTTGCTCTTTAATTCATTCAGTCAGAACCTCTTGTAAATAAATCTTTGTTAATGATCCTATACACTTGAATAAACTTTTAGCATATCCAATTGATAATTTTTAATACCTTGTTATCATCAAAACTTAAGTGGTATACTTGTGAAACACCCTTTGTTCCAACAATCTCCCCCTTTTTGATGATGACAAACACAAGTATTTAAAAAGATCAATTGTTGTTAACTTAATTAACAAGTTGACTTTTAGGGGTTCTGAGGTTTGTAAGCTCTGACTCCCCCTGAGTCTGATATTCTTTAAGGTGAGGTTTGTAAGCTTCCCCTAAGTCCTATCCAGGTTAATTAAATTCATTTTTAAGCTCAACAATTATTTCATAAATTTTAGATGAAATAAAAATAAGGTTCTTAAATAAAATAAAGTTTGTTAAATTTTATTTTATTCTTGGGCTCAGATTCTTTGTTAAATGCTTTCTATTACTCCCCCTTTTGTCATCAATTAAAAAGAACAAATAAGAAGAAGTAAAGACAAGAAATGGACAAAAGTAAAGAAATGAAAACTGTTATATAAAAGATAGTCAGAAAAAAAATACAAAGAAGTCAGAGCAAGCATTAAAGCACATAACTAAAAGAAAAATCAAGGTGTACAATCTAAGGGTTAGGTTGAGGTTGTTGCTGTTGAATGAGAGCCATCAGACGCTGAATGTCTTCAGACTGCTTCCTTACAGTTTCTTCCAGAGCCAACTGCCTCTGAAGAAGGTAGTCTTCCCTAGCCTTAGATTCCTCTTGCTGCTTCAGCACCTTTTGCTTTAGCATCTTGAACACCTTGGAATCTCTTGTTACATATTCAGATTCAGCATAGAACGGAGCATTAGCCAGATACAAAGGCTTGCTTTGGAGTTGCTGAGAAGAGTGCGATTCTTCCAGACGACGTTTCATAGCATGAGCTTGAATACGGCAGCACTTCTTAGCAACATCATCAATGAATTCGAATGCTTTGTTCTTGAGATTAGACCAGCTGTCTTGATATGCAAATGGTAGAAAATGAGTTTTCCTTAGAAGAACCAGATTCTGCATCTCCTCATTGATTTCCACCAGCTGCTCTTCCAGATAATCAGGGTCCAGTATGTTAATGGGTGGTTGGTCAGAGATCTGAATAGGTGAGGAAGATGAGGGTTGGTTAGAATCACAAGGGTGGTTTTGTGTTGGTTCAGAATTTGAAACAGACACAGTGGGTTCAGACTCTGTCACTTGGACAGACTCTGTAGCCACTGTCTCCATAACAGAATCTGGAATAGTCTGTTCTTGAGTTTTGGTTGATTGGGTTGGGTTGACAGAAGTCTTTTGTTGTTGATATTCAGGAAGTTTTTCTGAATAATGGCTTTCTAGATTGGATAAGTCATTCTGTTCAGAGGGTTTGTTTTGTGGTGAAGAGGTTGTTTGTTGTTGTTTGTTTGTAGGTGAGTCTGAGATAGGTAGTTCAGTAGTTGTTGGTTTTTCAGTAACTACTTGCTCTTCAGCAGTAGCTGTTAAATCAACAACTTTTGGATTTCCTTGGTTTGAGGAGGATGGGATGGGTACACCGGGGGGTAGCATGGTTAAAGGTTTAATAACAGGGGGTTGGAAAGGATGGTTAGCAGGTAGTTTGTTGCAAATACCTATTCTTTTCTCAGATAACTCCCCTATTGTTTTATAAACAACAAAGGAAGCTTCTTTGAAAGGTTTGGCTTTGGGAGAGAGTTTGGATTTTGATGTTGTTGTTTTGGTTCTTACGGTTCGTTTGGCTTTTCGAAAGGATTTGGTCAGGTTGTATTTCTGACTTAGAGGAATGTCATCTAAGTCAGAGTCAGTAGAAGATGAAGATGAAGGAGAGGTTTGGGGAACTGGACTCTGATTTACCTTAGCAGTCTTGGCAGCTTCTGAGACAGCAGCCTCTGAAGCAGTAGCTTCTGAAGAACAGCTTCTGAAGCAATAACTTCTGAAACAGCTATTTGAGGAGCAGATCATGAAGCATCAGCTTCTGATGTTCCTTTAGACTCCTTCAGAACCTTCTTGGCTCCCTTCAGAGTTTCTTCCTCTAACTTCCTTGAGAGCGTCTGAACCTCAATTATCTTCTCAATGGTGTCTTGATCACAATTTTCAAGACCCATTACTTCCAAAGCCTTGTCTCTGTCAATTCTGCACTGAGCTTTCATCCGCTTCTTCTCATTCTTCAGATTCTCATAGTATTCATCACATTTCTTTGCCTGCTCAGGAGTTATTTCGAACATGGGGCACACAATCTCCTCTCCAGCTTGCCTTTTGGGTGGCCTTACAATACCAGCAGCTTCATCAGCTTCAATTTCTTCCCAAGCTATTTGAGCTCTTTCCAAGGTGATATTAGAGTCAGCTTTTCCCCTTTTTCTCTTTGGAGCAGCCACAACTCCAGAGTTTGTTGCTTCAGATTTAGCAGTCTTCTGCTTTCTGGCCATAACAACTTCAGCTTTCTTTGTGGCATCTGCAGACTCCTTAGCAAATGCTGCTAGATAAGCAGTCAATGCTTCAGGACTGTCTTCCTTGAGAATAGAAGGAAAGTCTCTTATGGTCTGAGAAGGTGTTTCAGATTCCTTCAGATCCTTTGCATCAGTGAGAATCATCTTAATAGCCTTCATGTTGTAAAGGGTCTTGCCACTGATCATCCTTCCAGTGTTAATACCCAGGACTCTGTCAGACACAAGATTGAACTTGTCCAGAGTCTTTAGCACACCGCCTTGGCAGAAGATTTCAGATAGAAGTCTTCCACAAGGAACTTGTTTCCTCTTTCCTTTGGATGCTTCCTTGATAGCCCAGCACAAATGATGCATGATATATCTTGGAAGATTTATTTGTTGAAATCCAGCCAAGAAATACAGCACCAGTTTGTGATCCAGATTGGGTTAATCATCACCTCCTCCCTTCTGAAAGAAACACTCATTGATAATCTTCAGAAGCAACCTGTGCTCAATTTTCATGTCAACCAACTTGGTTGCTGGATTTCCCTTCAGTAACAGATTTGTGTAGCTATCCAGCAGAGCATCTTTCCTGCTGACGTTCCATTGGAACCTTCCTTCAGGAGCCATCCTGCAGGCTTTAGCAATCACCCCTTCTGTGATAGATACTGGGATACCCATCATTGCAGATTTGATTTCTAAGCCGTGGAATGGTTCAAGACGCATCTCTTTTCTTGATTTCCCTTTCAGATTAGAGTTTCTTGACACAACTTGATTTTCTTGAGCCTTAGCAGCTTCAACATCAAACACTTCAGCCCGAATCCAGAATTCCTTGACCAGATTCACATAAGTTGGTCCGTTAAGCATCTGAAAATACCCAGACATCTTCTGAGCAATAATCAGAGCGTCCATGTCTACTCCGTTTCTTTTCAGAGATGCGAAGTCCACCGGAGATTCGATTTGAACTTCCAACGAATCGATTGGGATCGACACAGTCACAGGTTTAATGGAGTAGTTTGATCATGTGCCTTGTTGCATGCTTGAATCGTTTGTAGAAGTAGCCATTGTAGAAGTTGAAGTTTGGGGGTAAAGGGTTTCTAAGGTGAGAAGAGAGAAAACAGATTTTCTTTCGTAACTGCTTAAAAAAAACTTGAAAGTGTAGGAAAGTGAGTGAGTAGTGTGTGTTTGGTATTTATAGTGATTTCTGAAAAAACAACTTTTCACATTTCAGAGGCGACAGCCAGACACACGCATTAATGACTTCAGGGGCGCAAGAATATTTGTTAAGAGAATAACCATCATTGCCCTAAGAGTGTTGTTTCCCAATGCAGATAGACGTGTCAGAAGTCTACAAAAAGTAACTTTAACCTTTTCCACTTCCTGAGAACTATCAGAGTCAAAAAGATTCCTTCCCAGAGTCTGAAGATTTTCTCAGAGGCTGAGTCTCTTCAAATTCTCCAAGGAGAGTCTGATACTTCTTCAGCTTCTGATAATTTTTAGAGTCTAGTTTTTTTCATTCAGAGTCAAGCATTACTCAGAGACAGAATGCATGTTCAAATTTTTCTTTATAAAATTAAATCTTTCAACAGTTAGGGGTTTTGTAAAGATATCAGCCCATTGATGATCAGTATCAATGAATTGAATATCTAAAACTCCTTTTTGAACATAGTCTCTGATAAAATGATGTTTAATTTCAATGTGCTTGGCTCTTGAATGAATAGGATTTTTAGACAGACAGATAGCAGCTGTGTTATCACAGTAAATTGGAATACAGTTTTCAGTTATTTGGTAGTCTTCCAACTGATGTTTCATCCAAAGCAGTTGTGTGCAACAACTAGCAGCTGAGATGTATTCTGCTTCTGCTGTTGACAAAGCAATAGTTGCTTGTCTCTTACTGGCCCAGGATATCAGATTCTCACCAAGAAACTGACAATTTCCACTGGTTGATTTCCTTTCAATCCTGTCACCAGCATAGTCAGCATCGCAGAATCCAACTAGCTTATAATCTGAAGATTTCTTATAAAGAAGTCCAAGATTAGTTGTTCCTTTCAGATATCTCAAGATTCTTTTAACATCAGTTAAGTGAGATTTTCTAGGGTCTGATTGAAACCTTGCACACAAGCATACACTGAACAAAATATCAGGTATGGATGCAGTGAGATACAACAGAGAACCAATCATACCTCGATACAACTTCTGGTCAACTTTAGATCCTTGATCTTCTTTGTTCAGAGTGCAGGTAGGGTGCATTGGAGTGTTCATTTCCTTGCAGTCTTCAAGTTTAAACTTTTTCAGAAGCTCTTTGGTATATTTGGACTCATGAACATACACTCCTTCTTTGCATTGGTTGATCTGAATTCCTAGAAAGAACTTCAGTTCTCCCATCATGCTCATTTCAAATTCCTCCTGCATCATCTTAGAAAATTCCTTGCAAAGAGATCTATTAGTTGAACCAAAAATAATATCATCAACATAAATTTGTACAATCAGAATGTCTTTCTCAAGTGTCTTCTTGAAAAGTGTTGTGTCAACCTGTCCTCTTTTAAAATCATTTTTAAGCAAGAAATTACTCAGTCTATCATACTAGGCTCTGGGAGCTTGTTTCAGACCGTACAGAGATTTCTTTAGCTTATAAACGTGGTCAGGATGTTTTAAATCCTCAAAACTAGGTGGTTGTTTCACAAACACTTCTTTAGAAATGACTCCATTGAGAAATGCACTTTTAACGTCCATTTGATACAAGGTTATGTTGTGATTTACTGCGTAGGAAAGAATTAACCTGATTGCTTCCAATCTTGCAACTGGAGCAAAAGTTTCAGTGTAGTCAATGCCCTCTTGTTGGCTGTATCATTGAGCAACAAGTCTGGCTTTGTTTCTGATTACTTCTCCCTGTTCATCCAGCTTGTTCCTAAACACCCATTTAGTTCCAATAATGTTCTTGTGTTCAGGCTTAGGTACAGGATCCCATACGTCATTCCTTTTAAATTGATTAAGCTCATCTTGCATTGCTAAGATCCATACATCATCAACTAGTGCTTAATCAACTGTTGTAGGTTCTATCATGGACAACAATCCCAGGGCAGACTCTTCAGGTCTGAAATGAGATCTAGTTCTTCTGGGACTTTCTCTGTTGCCAATGATCTGATCCTCAGGATGAGAAGACTTGTACTTGAATGAATTTCTGGACTGGATAACTTGCTGTGAATCAACTTGAGCTTCTTCAGAAGCATCAACAATTGGGACATCAGGAGCTGTTACAGCTTCTGAAGTATCATTCAACTCTGAAGTCTGATCAGGTTCTGAATAATCATCAGACTCTTCTAAACCTGTAATGCTTTCATTCTGCTCTGGAATTTTACTTCCAGGCTCCTTGTCATCAAATTTGACATGCATAGACTCTTCAACACAGAGTGTTTCCAAGTTATACAGTCTGTATGCCTTAGACCTCTCAGAGTAACCTAGAAAGATTCCCTTTTGAGCATTTGCATCAAATTTCTTCAGATAGACTTTATTGTTCAGAATGTAACATGTACACCCAAACTGATGAAAGTAAGAAATGCTAGGTTTCCTGCCTTTAAAGAGTTCATATGCTGTTTTATTCAGTATGGGTCTGATATAGATCTTGTTCTGAACATAACATGTTGTGTTTACTACTTCTGCCCAAAAATGTTTTGCCAGACTGTTTTCGTGAATCATGGTTCTTGCCATTTCTTGTAGAGTCCTATTCTTTCTCTATACAACTCCATTTTGCTGTGGAGTTCTAGGAGAAGAGAATTCATGGATGATTCCAAATTTTTCACAAAATATTTCAAATGGCTCATTTTCAAATTCTCCCCCATGATCACTTCTGACTTTTAGAATTTTCAGTTCTTTTTCAGATTGGACTTGAAACTTAATACAACTGCATCTACTGTAATCATCAACTATAACCAATCCATATTTGCTTCCATATAGGGATGCAGTACTGACTGGTCCAAATAGGTCAATATGGAGTAGTTCCAAGGGTCTGGAGGTAGAGACAATGTCTTTTGATTTGAAAGAAGTTTTAACAATTTTTCCCTTCTGACATGCACCACACAGTGCATCTGAATGATAATCAATGTCTGGTAAGCCTCTGACAAGTTGTAACTTGCTAAGCTTAGAGATTAATCTCCAATTAGCATGTCCCAACCTTCTGTGCCATAGCCATTTCTTATCACTCACTGACAGGAGGCAAAATACCTTCTGATCAGTCAGTTCTGAAAAATTGATTTTGTAAACATTGTTCTTTCTCTTTCCCTTAAAAACTACAGATTGGTCATCTGTGTTGATCACTGTGCAGTTGTTCTTATTAAACAAGACTTCATAACCATTATCACAAAATTGACTTATGCTAAGTAGGTTATGCCTTAGTCCATCTACAGACCACACATTATTGATTGAGACTGAGGAGTTACCAATTGTTCCAGTACCAATGATTTTGCCAGTTTGGTTTCCTCCAAATCCCACAGTTCCTCCCTCTTTCATGGTCAGGGTTAGGAACATAGACTTTTCTCCCGTCATATGTCGCGAGCAGCCACTGTCCAGATACCAAGACTTCTGCTTTACGTTTCCTTTTAGACATATCTGCAACATCAACAATTTCTGTCTTAGGTACCCATATTTTCATGGGTCCTTTTGGGTTAGTCCTAGAGGTTCTGAGTTTCATTTGTGTTTTCTGTCTGAATTTTTCTTTTTCTGTCTTTTTCCAGACTTTGGGTTCAGAACCTTTAGTCTTAGAATGTGACTTAATAAAGACAGCTTCCTTCCTCTGAAATCTAGGCTTTTTAGTTTCAGACTCTGTTTTCTTCAGAACCTGTTTGTTAGGTTATGATCTCTTCAGAATCTGTAACGTTGGAGCTTTTGATTTAGAGTCATTCGTTACCTTTGTCTTTTGATTCTCAGGTTTTGACTTAGTCAATTCCTTTGAATTTAGAGACTTAGATCCTGAATGAGAAGTTTTTTCAGATTCAGACACAAAATGAGTTTTCAGTCCCTCTTTGATGTTATCAGAACAAGGTTTCAGAATTACTTCACTAGAGTTTCCTCCTGTGAAACCAATTCCCTTTTTGTTGTTCTGATTTATACTATAAATCATGGATGCAACTTTGGTTCTATCAATTCCTGTTAATAAACTCTTGAAGAGCAGCATCCTGCTCAGTTAAAGGTTTATTATCACCTTTCTTAGTCATTATTTTTAAATCATTATTTTTTTGTTGTAAAACATTCATTTCCATCTTAGTTGATTCATGAAGTTTTAGCAACTTAATGTATCATTGTTTAACTTTCCTCAACTCAGTGGATTGGTTTTCATAATGACAAAGAAGTTCCTTGAGAGAATCAATCAATTCAGATCTAGTGAGTTTAGAATATACCTCAATTTCAGTTTCAGAATCTGTACTTGACTCAGCATCAGATGAATCTTTTTCATTATCAGCAGTAGCTACCAAAGCCAGAGCTATTTTTGCTTCATCTTCAACATCATCTTTGTCAGACTCAGACTCATTATCCAGATCTTCCCAAGTTGCCATCAAGCTCTTCTTGAATTGCTTCTTGAATTTGTTGGACTTGAAGATTGCTTTCTTTGATTTCTCTTTGGATTTCTCTTTCTGCAGGTCTGGACATTCAGCAATGAAGTGTCCAACCTTCTTGCAGTTAAAGCAACCTTTCTGATCTTCTTTACTAGAGTTTTTGTGACTACTGCCTCTGCTCATGAACTTCTTGTTCTTCTTAGCAAGATATTGTAGTCTGTTGGTGAGCATAGCCATCTCTTGAACAATCTCAGAGTCTTCATCAGAATCTTCAGATGTAGATTCTTCTTCAGACTCCAATTCCTTCAGAGCCTTATTTGACTTGCCTCTGGATTTCAGTGCAATGGACTTAGGCTTCTTGACAGGTTAATGCTCATTAAGACCTATCTCATGACATTTTAAAGAGCTTATAAGATCTTCAACACTCAAGGTGTTTAAATCTTTAGCTTCTTCAATGGCTGTCACTTTCGGTCTCCACTTTGCAGGCAAACTCCTCAGAATCTTGTTCACATGATCAGACGTTACGTAGCTTTTCTTCAGAATCTGAAGTCCAGAAACAAGAGCCTGAAACCTTGAGTACATGGTCTCAATGTTTTCATCCTCCTTCATTCTGAACAACTCATACTGATGAACAAGCATAGTAGCCTTGACCTCTCTGACTTTCTTGTTACCCTCATAAAGTGAGCACAATGAGGTGAACATAGCCTTTGCTGTTGATTTGTCACTCATCTTTAAGTACTCTTTATGAGGCAAGACAGCCACAAGAATGCCTCTGATCGTATGATGTTTCTTATAAAGCTTCTTCTGCTCAGCAGTATGAGCTTTCCTATCAAGAGCAGCACCTTCTTCATCTAACCTCATATCACCAACACCATCTTCAAGAACATCCCACAACTCTTCATCCATTCCCATGATGTGACTATACATCTTGGTTTTCCACCAAGAGAACATTTCAGGATCACCATTGAACATAGGAGGTTTGTTGTGATTAGAAGATCTTTCACTTTTGTTGTTGTTGCTGTAATCATAGTGCACAACAGCTCCAGAACCAAAACCAGAACCAGAACCAGAAGCAGAAGCTTCATCCCCAGACATGTTTTTCTCCGATCGTTTACTGTAACACGGTTAAGTGTTATCTACAGAGCCGAAGCTCTGATACCAACTGAAGGTGAGAAAAACACAAGAAGGGGGGGTTGAATTGTATTTTCAAAAACGTTTCTTTCTCGCGATAATAAGCACTGTTCTCAGGATCAGAGTCTGAAAAAGATCAGAGTCTGAAACAGAGTTCAGAGTTTTAGTTTGCAGCGGATTAAAAGAAGAGAGCAAGAGAAAGAAGAAGACACAAGCAATTTATACAGGTTCCTTCCACAATCCGGAAGTAGCCCTGTCTCCCTTGCACTTCCAAGGAGAGTTCCACTAAAATGTAATATCAAATTACAAGTTGCTCAAACACACAAGTAAGAGACTTCCTATGCTCAATCACACAAGAAGGAGACTTCAATGCTCAAGGACAACTACAAGAGACTTCTAAACAATTACAGAGAATTGAAAAGAGTTTTGAATACTTGATATACAATCAGAGGTATTCACAAAACAAAACAAAACAGAACAGACTCTGTTTTTCTTAGATACTTAGAAATTCTAAAATGTGAACTTTTGTAAGAATTATCTAAGTTGTTGATGAGCAATGTTTGCGACTTTGGATATGAGAGAATAGCCTTGTTCGCGTATGTGTATATGTATCACTTCTATGTTCTTCAAGTCTTCATCTCCATTTATAGAGAATTTGAGAGACGTTGGAAACTGCCAGCTCATCACAGTCTTGACCGAAGCTGATTTGACACCATTGATCCTTTGCTTGATTTGAGGATTGTACTATGAAATCAAATTCAAATCTATTCCAGCAAATATGGAAAAGTCTCTGCATTAGTTGTTGTTATTCTTGTCGTGTATAGAAGACACACTGCAGAGTTGGTGGTTGCAGGGACAAGCGCAGACATAGTGGTTGTACTTTCCGTACACTGTACTTTGTCAATGCTCTTTTGGCCTCTGAAGAATCTTGGCTTCTGATGAATCTTCTTCTGGAAAACTGGCTTCTGATGACGTCATCTTCAGGAGCTCTTTCTTCAGACGCACTCTGCTTCTGACTTTCCAGGAGCGCTTTCATTCAGATGCTCTTCAAGCTTCAGTCTTAATTTCCTTTGCTCTTTAATTCATTCAGTCAGAACCTCTTGTAAATAAATCTTTGTTAATGGTCCTGTACACTTGAATAAACTTTTAGCATATCCAATTGATAATTTTTAATACCTTGTTATCATCAAGACTTAAGTGGTATACTTGTGAAACACCCTTTGTTCCAACAAGCATAACACATATGTAATTTTCCATTGTCACTTGCCACCAAAAGGCCAAGAGTGAACGAATTTAAAATAATAGAGGTTGAATGAAAAAATTAACATGAAAGAGAATGACATCACAAAACTAAATTTAAAGATAAAATATCAAACAAACGACGTCCAAAAGCTAAAAAAAATTGTGACTTTTGGAGAATCCTACATTGAATTTGATCATCACATTAGAGTACGAGAATCCGCACAAGTGGGTTTGACACTACATTTTCACCCAAATTCTTAAAACATTCAGTATAAGAGTCTTATCATTTAATTGTTGCTCAACATCCACAATTGCATATAATGTAAAACTTTATCTTACACTTGACACACTAATATATCTCCCTCAATTGTGAGACTTTCCACATCCAGGATCTGCCATCGGGAACCACTTCTACTTCCCCATAAAGTTGAACCAGACTATGATACAGTCGTTGAACCTTATAGGGGAGCCAAAAGTGGATAGAGAACAACCACACCAATGAAAATAATATCACATCTTCATCTAATATATAAAATGTGAGAAAATTCTAGCCCGTGCTTGGTACGGGTATCCATACTAGTTATATAAATTTGAGGGTTTTCCTCAAAGCTTTATATGAAAATGTTTTTCTCAACATATTGATGTGACACGTGGCACTTTCAATAAACTCAACATCCTCATGACATGTGCCACCATGAAATAAATAAAGCATTCTCATGCACTTGGCATTTAATGCTATTAATTTTATTTTTATTTGTGTTTCATAAAATTATTCTAATTTGATGTGTTTCTATTCATGGAATATAAAATGTATAATATATTTGAACTTTATTTTAATTGAATGTTTTCTTTTTACACACATGCACACAAATCTATTAATATCTAACTATTATGGTTTCTTTATGAAGGAAGACAAATATTAATAGAATCAAATGCAATTTAAATGATATTATTGTGATACAAACTTTTTAAATAAGTTATCAAATTGTAATATTTTCAATAAATATTAATTTTAATGTGTACTCTCTTTAATGAGTAATGATTTTTTTCCAAATAAGTCATCTCATTATAATATATATTTTTTTTAATGAGGACATTTTCTTTACTGTCAAATTTAAAAATTATAATTATAATAATAAATAACAAAAATCAAATTTTATAACTATAATTATACTGTCAAATTTTAAAAATTATAATTATAATAATAAATAAAAAAATCAAATTTTATAACTATAATTATACATTAATAGATTAAAATCATAAGTATTATTAAAATAAAAAAGGAAAACCAGTCCATTTCATTTTATCGCATGTTGATATAATTTGGTGATTTGTCTTTAATGTCCAAGATATATCTTTTTACCAATAGACCAAACATTTACAAATGTATTACATTAATATATCATTTGTTGATTTTAATTTATTTTTTTTATGAAATTTTATCTCATTCTTATGAGTGTGTCTCCATGGGCGGATGCACCATATGATTTGGTGTGACTATAGTCACACCAAATTTTTCCTAAAAATAGACTTACATGTGAAAGATGTCTACAACATAACTGTAGAATTGCAAGTTAAAAAAAAAATCGTCAAACCATTTGTGATTATATATACTTGGTGTTGTTATACGTGTTTTTGCATCCACGCCTACAGGTGTTTACAGGATGGGTTGGTTTTCATGTAATCTATTACCCGATACAATGAAGTTTCGTTAGGTTGGATCAACAAATAATTACAGATAACTTTTTTCAAAAAATCTTCAAAATATATATAATTAAATGACTTTCTATATGATAAAAACTTCAAGACTTGGACTAGATTCTACTGTTTAAAATTTGAACATTTCAATATAATTGAAACACTTTGAATGTCTATGACATAAACCGAGTATTAATAGTTTGAACTCTAGGTTAGTGCCTAGAAGAAACATGTTGCATAGCTCAAGTACAATGTTAAATGAGCAAGAGTTGATACACCGCTGCCTGGGTGTAGTAAAAAATAAGCAAGGGTCTCAACATCTTTGTGAACGAGTGTGGGTAAAGAAATTAGTTCACGAGAGTAGGACCCGTTTTAGAACATGGAATAAAGGCACCCTTACTTGAAAATATATGGAAATAATTGACGATGTGACTAGGAGGAAGATTAATTTTATGCGCCAACAAGAAACTAAATGGGTGGATGAAAAGGCGAAAGAATTAGATAGTTCTAGATTTAAGCATTGGTACACTAGAAAAGTTAGATCAAGAAACGGTGTAGGCACTATTGTAGATAAATAATGGAAAAAGGATATTCTGGATGTAAAGAGACTAGGAGATTGGATTGCAGCCCACAAATTCGTAGTTGAATAAGACATCTTTAATTATTATTATTATTATTATTATTATTATTATTATTATTATTATTATTATTATTATTATTATTATTATTATTATTATTATTATTATTATTATTATTATTATAAAGGAAATAAGATAGCTTTAATGTTATTAGTGTTTACGCACCTTAGGTAGGGTTGGAAGAATATCCTAAAGTAAAATTTTGGAAGGATTTGAAAGGATTAATTCAAGATATGCACGATAGCTGACAGTTACACATCTAGGAAAGAGCACGATAGCTGCTATCGTTGTAACAACCCGATTTTCGTTATTTTGTTTTTAATTAATTTATGTGTATTTATGTATGCTTGTATGTGATTATTTACCTTTTGATGTATTTTCGTGAGTTTAGTGATTAGGAGGGTATTTTGGTCTTTTGGCGAGTAAGGGTAAAATAGTAATTTTGGTCGAGAATTAATCGTAGCGTTTTTAGTGAGAATCAATTGTTTAATAATTAATTAGTTGTAGTAATTAGAACTAGTGTCGGTAGTTGCTAATTATTTTATCTTTAGTGAGTTAGAAAACTAGTAAGTGACGTAATTAGAATTGAGCCCAATTATCATTTGATGGGTTAGGCCCAATGGGTATGGGTATATATTTCAACTTTAGAGAGAAACCTAGGGTTAGAAACTTTTGTTCAAACATAGAGGCTAAAAGGCTAGAAGAGGATTGAAGAGAAAACTTGGAGAGAGGAAGAATTGGAAGCTAAAGTGAAGCCTAGGAATTACTTGTAGAAGATTAGAGGTAAGGGGGCTAGTCTTTGATCATAATCTCTTTTCCTACCCCTTTCTCATAAGTGATTATTTAATTAAGTGATTTTGAGAATAAGTGATTATGTGAAATTTAGTGAATGAATTCATGTCAAATTGTTGATGATATGTTTGTACATGTACATTGAATGATTAATTGTTGTTGAAATTGAATTCACATGTCAAAAATCCTATGTATGAATATGTTGTGTTTTTGTGAAAAATGATGAATAATGAAGTTGTGGTTTGATGAGTTAGAAATGAATTTCATGATTGATTGTTGTTAGTGATCTTTGAAAACATGTTATTGAAGAATTGGTATGATGATTATGCCTATTGGTGATTTGGTGTTGAAAGTTGTTGTAGTTGTGAAATAATTATGAAAGTTTGGGTGAATTTTTGAATTAGAACAAAATGATGTTTGATTCATGAGTTTTGAGCATTCTTGTGTATGTGTTTATGTACATGACCTATAAACATTATTTGGGACGAGTTTTGAGTGTGGGAGGATCAAAATTGGAGTGTTTGGGAAAAAAGGTTTTGAAATTCGAAGTTTTTATTCTGGACTGAAGAGTGTTCGCTTAAGCGAAACCTCAAGCGAGCGTGCCCAGTTCAGTTCTGGACACAGTTCGCTTGAGCGAACCGTGAGCTAAGCGTAAGCGAACAACAATGCAGGTTCTGTCAAGAGTTCTCTTGAGCGAGCGGCAATCGAACCCCAAGTGAACAAGCCCAGAACGCTACTGAGACTTGGTCGCTTAAGCGAACCAGTCTTCGCTTAAGCGAACTGCACCCTGTTCAGCCACACTTGATTTTTCGTTTCGTGTACTTGGGAACCAAACCTAACTTTCTAAATGGTTTCTTTTGATTTATTTAATCATTACATGTGTACCTAATCTTTTGGAAACATCATTGGTATGGATTTGGAATTAGTTTCATAAATTGTTCATAACGTTTGGAAAATCGTCCAAGGGCACCAATTTTCCGAAAACTTATTTTCTCAAAGACAATGATGTGGGATTACATACATATGTTGTCTAAATGATTAAATAAATGGTCTTGAATCATTTCTTTGAGAACTAGAATGTCTTGATTTGAAAATGGACTATGTTTGAAAAAGTAACGTTTTGAGACGAACTTTACAAATTTTGAGGATTCATAGTATTTGGCCGATGAAATGCTTATGTGAGTATACCTTCATTCATATGTGATTAGTATACTTCCTTAGTGGAGACAATTGAGTCGTTTTGGTTTCGTTTTGGTTCATTGGTTTAAACTTTAAATTGTTAAAAATGGTGGATCATATCATACGAACCTAGTTGAATATATATATTCATTGAACTTTTCTATCTTGTAATTCTTTCGTGAATGAGATTGAAAGTGCATATATGTTGTTGGTGATTGTATATGATTGTGTGCATATATGTTGTTGGTGATTATATATATGTTGTGTGCATATATGTTGTTGGTGAAATCTTTTACATGCTATTGGTGGTGAATTGATGGTGTAAGCATGTATTAGAATATACTTGGTGTGGACTTGTGACATTACATGAAGTATGTATTGTTGTTGTTGAGTCCTAGTTCACACACAGTTGATTTGGTGACTTTCATCTCCATGTTGGTGATTGGATACTTATGTATTCATTATTCGGGGTGTTTATTCGGGGTGATATGATGTGTTTATATGCATCAGGGGCGACGGCCTCGGAGATGAAAGGAAATTGGTACCTCACATAGTTGAGTCGGTCTAGTCACATTGTATGTTTCTAGGAAGAGTCATGTTTGTTTATGAGCTTGGTGTGAATACGTGTTAGTACTTTGTGTGTTTGATGATTGTTGTAATTGGAACCTTGTGCTTGTATATTCATTGTTGAGAATCTTTGAGTTCATGATTATTTATGCAAGATATTATTAATGATGCATGCTTAATCCTGTTTGTTTTTTATTATGATTAATGTAAAACTAACCCCAGTGGTCTGTGGTGGACCGCCTACCTATTTGTATGAATGGGTACACGGCGTGCAGGATTAGTGATCGCATTGCTTTTGGTGAGTGCTTGTGGTAGTGGAGCTTCATCCTTTTATGTTGCTCGTCGTGTCTTAGAGGCTCTGATCTAGGACGACGTCGTTTTTATATTTTGGGATTTTATTCTATCTTGAGTTGTATCTTGTGGAGATTATTTATGTTGTTGGATTTATCTTATGTTGTTGACATGACATTGTTGAGATGTATTTGATTCCGTTGTGACTTTATGTTGGAGTTACTTTCATGCATGACTATGTTGGTGATTATTCGTAGGCGTGATGACTATTTCTTATGTATTTAATTAATTTGGATGATTTATTGCTTAATTAGAAATAGGGCGTTACAATCGTCATTACAGGAAAAAGGGCAGGTACCAGGGTATTTATTTCCAGGATGAATCTTATTCCGAGTGATCCAGGACTACCCTTCAAATTCAGGCGTATGCAATTTCTATTGACGCTTTGTTTTGCAATGACAATAAATAAAAGTTAGAGTCAATCATTATCTTGAGTGGGAGTTTATCTTCCTAAGCCCGTGTTCACGCATGGACAACTCTATGTCGTTGTCTCTCGAGTTACTTCTAGAAAAGGTTTGAAGCTGCTCATATTGGACGAAGAGAATAATGTTTGCAAGGAGACCACAAATGTTGTGTATTGTGAAGTTTTTCAAAAAGTATGATCATTGGTTATTTTTAGAATTGTTGTTGCTATAATTTAGAAAACTAAAGTTGCGTAATGTTTGGAAGTCGTTTATTTTAATTTCTTTGTAAGGCGTACTGGTCATTACAGGATATGCAATTTCTATATAAGCAGATCCTCCTGCCATTGACTTTTAATTGATGCACTTTTCAAGTATAATAATACGCGGAACTTTTTTTTTACATCGTTATCATCATAAAATACAATATTTACATTAGACCATTAGTTTTGTAAAAAAATAAAAACAAAGAACAATCAGTGTTTCTGTAGTCCAAACTATATTTATACACACCCGTAAAAATTTAACGTTTGCATTCACATACCGTATGTCTACATCTGACACTGACTATTATATAAAAAAATACAATTTTTTTAGTTTTTATGATTAATAAAATATATTATGTCAACAAATAATAATATACAGTACGTCGGCGTATTTTTGCAAAAATATTACATATGCTAAGTTTAACAATGAGTGCATCTTATACTACAAATAATTAGTATAAGTATAAATCCAAATACTTTAATTGTTATGTGCAATGTTTAGATATTTCAAAATATATACAAAATTAAGATGATATTTTTTTTCTATGTCAAATTTAAATTATAACCGCACTTATAACTTTAAGATAACATAATATAAAATTTATACATTTGATCAAAAAAATTGTTTATTTTTCCGTGCTTGGCACGGGTGTCGATACTAGTTTTGATTAAAATTGGTAGTTGGTTTCGAAGTTCATATATAATTAATGTTGTAGATTTAAATTTGAAAAAGAAATTGGAATGTTTAGGTTAAATTTATCAAAGAAAAATTTAGTTATAAGTAGTTAACTTTAAGTGTTTCCAATATATATATATATATATATATATATATATATATATATATATATATGTGTTTCTTGTGAACTTAGCTCAGTTGTTAGGAACATTGCATATATGAGGTCGGGGTTTGAACCTTGAGCATTTCAGTTATTCACCTTAATAGGTGAATGTATATCTACAATGTTATTTGATCCAAAAATGAGAGTTACACGTTATAAGTTTCGGCAGAAGTAGTAAGTGTATTCCTTTCTAGTATCTGTGTTGACATTTAAATGCTTGGACTTTGCGTTTATCATTTATAATAATTTTTAAGTTATCAATTAAAGAATAGTTAAATCTGACCTATATCTATTTGTACTAACGCTCCTATCATTTCTCATCTATTGTTTGCAGATGACTGCTTTTTGTTTTTCAGAGCCGGGGAAAGAGAAGCTAACATGATGAAACATATTCTTGAAGTGTATGAGGCAGCCTCTGGACAAGCTATTAGCCTTCTGAAGTCTGAAGTTTACTACAGTCGAAGTGTTCCAATCCCTACTCAAGAGGCCATCACAACAATCCTTGGTGTTCGTGCAGTTATGGGAACCGGGAAGTACCTTGGGCTGCCTTCCATGATTGTTCGAAGCAAAGAAGCCACCTTCAGCTTTATCAAAGACCGCGTTTGGCATAAAATCAATTTTTGGAGTAGCAAATGTTTGTCCAAAGCAGGCAGAGAAGTTCTCATTAAATTGTTGTTCAACAGGGTGCTAGATGGAGGATTGGATCGGGTGCTAATATCCCTTTGTTTGGTGCACCATGGCTTAAAGATGGGTGCTCATTTTCAACAAATTGTCCTATATTATTTTGAATACTCCTCTTCATCCACTTGTCAGTGAAGATAAATTAGTGTGGAAGACTGAGAAAAATGGTAATTATTCTGCTCGTAGTGCATATCGTATTTGTGTAACTTACATTGCAGATAATTTCCATTTACATGTGCCGGGGAGATGGAATTTGATTTGGAAGCTTAAAGTTCCTCCCAAGATCAAAAACTTTGTGTGGCGTGTGTGTCGGGGTTGTTTTCCAACGCGCACACGCCTTAGCAGTCGAGGAGTGCATTGTTCGACATATTGTGTTCTCTGTGGTAGTAACTATGAAGATAGTATTCATGTGTTGTTGGAATGCTCAGGTGCAAGGCAAGCTTGGCGTGAGGTACAATTATGGGATACGATTGATAGAACTCTTCGGAAAAACTATAATATGGATGCACTTATTTTTACTCTCCTTGATCAGTTGCCTTTGGTCCAAAGAGAATTATTTGTGACGATTATGTGGAGTTTGTGGAAGCGTAGGAATTTGAAGTTGTGGCAGCAGCAAAATGAAACAATCATGCAAGTATTGGAGCGTGCTAAGCATATTCTGGATGATTGGCGATCAGCCCAACAAATAATGATGCGAAGAGAAGATGTATCGTGACACATCATGGCAATTCTAGCGATGGTATGGTGGTGGAATGGTCAAAGCCGGCTTACGGTAGGTATAAATGTAACATTGACGCCTCGTTCTCTTCTACCATGAACAAGGTGGGTATCGGGATATGTCTTCGTGATGACAGGGGTGAATTTGTTAGTGCTAAAACAGATTGTTTTTCCCCTCTTTGTGATGTAGCTGTGGGTGAGGCCATAGGCTTTCACACGGCGTTAAAGTGGATGGCGGATCTTCACTATGATAATGTCAACTTCGCTTTAGATTCTAAGATAGTGGTTGATCATTTTCGGTCTTCTTTAGATGATGACAGTGAATTTGGATGTGTTATGCATGCTTGTAAACAATTGCTTG
The DNA here is from genome assembly GCA_958299785.1 of Medicago lupulina. NCBI lineage: Eukaryota > Viridiplantae > Streptophyta > Magnoliopsida > Fabales > Fabaceae > Medicago > Medicago lupulina. The sequence continues at coordinate 53,483,467 of OY283141.1, read as the reverse complement.
AGAATAGTTTTCAGAACTCTCATGTTGAGTTCAATAGAAGGCAAGCCAATGGGGTCGCTCATGAATTAGCTAGGGTAGCCCCATTCCATGCTAGCTCCCATGTTTATGATAATGTACCGTCATGTATTTCTTCTTTGATTGATAATGAGAAGCAATGAATTTCTTCTTTCAAAAAAAAGAAGTAAATATCTAAAATCTTAATAAATAAAAAAGGACTTATTTAGGCATTTAGAAAAAGAAAAAAATTTGGTGTTCTTTCATTCACATGTTTACTTCAGATCATTCAAAACAAGCAAACCACTGCAAGCTGTAATCAAACCAGAATTTTGGCGACTACCATAACATCACCATGACACCCTTGTTAAAGAGGGAGCAATATAATTTACTTGTCTCCTATCAAAAACAACGTCATAGTTTAAAAATGAAGTAAATAATTCCTTACACTTTTCGAAAATGGCAAATATGTCAATTTGGTAGAAGTTGTCTTTGCAAACACTATCCATCGCTGATTTCAATCGCGCTTTATAGTAATTTTAATCGCCACAACATATGATGTCTTGAGACTGATGAGGATGGAGATTGACTGTTTGTGCAAAAGATATGAGCAATAAGCGAGTCCCGACAACTTATAGGTGAAAGAGACACATTAATAAATCAAATTCACATTGAAATGAGAGTGCATGGTTGTAGGATGACTCAGTTGATTAATATTACTTATAACAGTAAGATGCATACCATAAATTTTTTTCAGTTAATTATGTTTGACTTGAAACAATTTTACGATAAATAATGTATTGATAAGTCCTCTAAAAAAGTGTGTGCATGGGAACAAAACACTAAAATTTTCCAAGAGATAATCCGCGATACCTAGATGTTCTAACCTTCGCAAATTGTCTTATGAAATCCTCACGCGCACACCATTAATACAAAAACAGCCATGTTCAATAAACAAATGTTGCATTAACTTATTCAAAAAAAAAAAAAATGTTGCATTAACGTGACATGCACTTCTCAAATATTAATCATATTAGTTGATAAACAAAATGTTCATTACACCCTCTTTTGTAAAAAAAAAAATTGTTCATTACATTAAAAGTATAATAAAATGTTTTTTTTTATATATTTATTTGGAAGGTATTATTTTGATTTAGTGAATGAAATGTTCCTAAATTTTATACGAATTTTTTAATATATTTTGACCATTTAAGCGGTTGACATAATATTGGGTTGTCGCCTAAAAAAAATGATATTGGGTTGTGTGATGTATAAAATATGTATCTTTTCTTAACTGTAGACAATAATTGATGCTCATAATATATAAAACAAAAAATGTTCTGGATGTTTTATGTCGACTGCCGTAGCTGCTGAATTTGAGTGATACAAAAAAGGAGACCACAACAATTCCATGTGAAAATTGCATCAATGACAAAACTAGCTTAGCTCCAGCTTTCATTGGATGCAACAAAGGTTGGCAATTTTTTTAATTTATAACTTCAAGAACTGCATGTGCCACCAATTGCTTTACTTAGCAATGCAGAAATTCCTCCAATACCAAATCGGGAACGTTGTAGCTTTTCCTCATTACTAGCATTGGCTAGATAGAATCTTGCAGTCAAAAAAAAAACATTTGCTATAGAATCTTTTGTGTGTTCCCGAATGGTCTATTGTTGAATTACTTAAGGGAGGTTTATTGGTCAAATGAAACTCATAGATTTGAGGATCTTTTAAGCATGGTCAATTGGTCATGCTATTAAGTTTGTTGTTTAAAAAATAGGGTCTTGTTAAGTATTGTCCTTAGAGTACTAGTTAAGAATTCAAATATAGAAATAATTTATAAATTTTATATAAATAAAGTTACTTTTTAAACTTTCAATGTGTTGAATACATCATTCCCAAGATAAAATTTCTTTTTTAAACTTCTTAGCAAGTGTCTCAAAGACACTTGTTAACATTTCCCTAAAAAAATATACTCTCTCTTCGAGATTATAAGTGGTTTTAAAGAAAAAATTATCTTAAATTATAAGTCGCTTTACAATATCGATAAAACATTAAATGTTATTTTTCTATTATATTTTCGATTATTTATTACTTTTACTTCTTTCAATTTACATGTTTGATATAAGAGTGTGTTTGTTAAAAATCAATACAACTCATTATTTAAAAAAGAGAAGTATGCATTAATGGTTGTTATTAAGATGCAAGGCTTTTACAAGAAATATCTCTCTCACGTACACACATAAATATTATATCCTTGTATATTTTATTCAACTTCTTTCATCATATTTTTCAAAAAAAAGTTAATATATGAATTCAATGTTAAAAATTGAGTGACTTTTCAAGAGTTGCTGAATTAGAATGAATGACTGTTCATTAAAAATAAAAAATAAAAAATAGAGTGAATATATATGGTATATGTGTACGCATAAGGATTACTTAAGTTACATGTTAGTACGCGCACAATTGAAGATGTTCTTATAATGGGATAAAGAATTATTATTCCAGAGCATTTGCATGCAATTGTTCACGTATTTTTTACTAGGGTAGATAATTGATTTTGTGTTCAAATCAAACTATTTGAATTCAATCTTAAAATACAATTTTTTTTTAGAGGAAAATCTTAAGAATACAACTTATTATTCAAAACATAAAATACAACTTATTAATTTATGCAGCTACAACCAACATGAATTTGCAGCTAAAGAGGGGTTAGACTATAACAACATATTGAACTAAAATTTGAGCCTCAACCGAAAGAAGTATACTCATGTAGGACTGGCAATGAACCGAACCAACTCGAAAATAGTTCGAGACTCGATTCGATAATTGATTCGTTGAACTTGGTTCATGAACCAAATGAGTCGAACTTGAGTTAAAAATTATGCTCGTTAAATAAATGAGTTGAACTTGAGTTGAGTATGGTTCGACTCGTTTGGTTCATGAACCAACTCGATATATATAAAATATTATTTTGCATGCTTTTATATAATAAGTAATTTATTACAAGCTTCTTCTAATAATTATGTACTTTTCTCATAGGAATTATTACTAATTTGATTAAAAATCAACAATAATTTGAATAATAGAGGAAAAAAGTTAATACCTTTTGAAGGCTTTTAAACAAACATTTTTTCACAAATAGTCCCACATCGGCTGTTTTGAAAATATTAGAGAAGAAGAGTATATATATATATATATATATATATATATATAAGAGAGATGCATGATGAATACAATGTAAAACATGGTATGCGCTACAGTACTAAATGTTACTGCCTTTCTACCTTCATAGTTTTATTTCAGTTAATTTTTTATTAAAAGTCAAAGACATATATTTTTGACAAAAAAAAAAGTTTTTTTTGAAGAAAAAAAAGCTTTTGAAGTATACAATTCGAGCAGACGAGTTGAACCTAACGAGCCGAACCGAGTTGTTCGTCAACTTTAAACGAGCCGAACTTGAGCTAAAAAAAAGGTTCGTTTCAAACTCGAGTCAAGTTTCGAGTCGAACCAATTCTTATCGAGTCGAGTCGAGCTCAGGCAGATTCGACTCGACTCGACTCATTTCCAGCCCTATTCTCATGTAATGTCCGACACAAAATTACGTAGCTAAAGGGTGAATACCTACTTGTAAAGGAGTAAACTACACCGACATACCATTGGCATTACTCGCAGTATTAAATGTATTTATGTAAAGTTCAGATACATACTCCAATGTCCAATCCACACGCCCGGTGCACACAAAAACACCGAGTCCAAACCAATTGGCCAATTGTTCGTACAACATTGCTTATAATGTTGATATAAACCTCTTTCCATTACTCCAAAAGCCAAGTTAGGTCAGTTATATTTATGGACAAGTCTCAACACATTAATTACTTGGCAAATTGTTCTACAAGTTCAGATTTCTCAACTCAAAAAATATTGAGAAAAAAAAAAGTTGATCTATATTAAAACGGCAATATTCTACTAAGCGCTTAGTATCTCTATATAAAGGCTTGTTATCTGGGGTGAGCCTTCTCCCCTAAGATCTCGCCACCGCTTTTCAAGGCTTCTAGAAGCATCTAAAGTGCGCGTTCTACATAAAAAACATGATTTAGTGTCTAAGTTACGGAAATACAAGTCCAAAAAGAGTTATAGATATCCACCTTAAAATCATTATCAAGACATGACCTAAACAAGCTAAACCCTAATTCTCTAGATTATACTCTCTACAAATATATATATATATATATATATATATATATATATGAGTAAATTACACTCCCCTCCCCTCAAAGATGCTTGAATTACACTTCCCTCCCCTCTTATGTTAAAATATACATTCCCCACCCCTCTTATTCAAAACATATTAGAAAAAATTTCATTCCCCTCCCCTAAGAAAAGCTTTAATTACATTCCCCTCCCCTCTTATGTTAAAATCTAGAGTAAATTACACTCCCCTCCCCTCAAAGATGCTTGAAATACACTCCCCTCCCCTCTTATGTTAAAATATACAATTTCCTCCCTTGAAAAATAAAATTTACACTTCCCTCCCTTATAAGATGCTTGAATTACAACCCCCTCCCTTGATAATTAAATATGCACTACACTTTAATCTATTTTAACATAAATAAATATTTTTATGATATATATTAATTTTAAACCACCCTTTAAGAAAAATTAATTTATTTCTTTATAATTTAAATGTTAATGATAATTAAATTTAAATATTTTGCTATTGATTTTATAATTTATAGTTTAAAATTAACTTTTAAATAACCATGGTTTATTGTCGTTAGTAATTTTTCACATATTTTAATTTTATTTTGGCTTGTTTCATATTTTATAATCGGGTTTAAAACTACATGTTAATGAAATTGTGAATAAAAAATAGCAAAAAAATATGTATTCAATTTTTTATTATGTTAAAATAGACCTGCAATACTGTTTTTTTCGAAGTGTATTAGATTATTATTTTTTTGCTAGATTATTAAAAATAAAAAAATATATATTGAGGGAGTAAAGTGTAGATTTTAACATAAGAGGGGAGGGGAATGTAATTCAAGCTTTTCTTAGGGGAGGGGAATGAATTTTTTTCTAATATGTTTTGAATAAGAGGGGAGGGGAATGTATATTTTAACATAAGAGGGGAGGGGAGTGTAATTCAAGCATCTTTGAGGGGAGGGGAGTGTAATTTACTCTAAAATCTACACTTTACTCCCTCGATATTTTTTTTTTAATTCTAATAATCTAGCAAAAAAATAATAATGTAATACACTTCGAAAAAAATAGTATTGCATGTCTATTTTAACATAATAAAAAATTGAATACATATTTTTTTGCTATTTTTTATTCACAATTTCATTAACATGTAGTTTTAAACCCTATTATAAAATATGAAACAAGCCAAAATAAAATTAAAGTATGTGAAAAATTACTAAAGACAATAAACCATGGTTATTTAAAAGTTAATTTTAAACTCTAAATTATAAAATCAATAGCAAAATATTTAAATTTAATTATCATTAACATTTAAATTATAAAGAAATCAATTAATTTTTCTTAAATGGTGGTTTAAAATAAATATATATCATAAAAATATTTATTTATGTTAAAATAGATTAAAGTGTAGTGCATATTTAATTATCAAGGGAGGGGGTTGTAATTCAAGCATCTTATAAGAGAGGGGAGTGTAAATTTTACTTTTAAAGGGAGGAAATTGTATATTTTAACATAAGAGGGGAGGGGAGTGTATTTCAAGCATCTTTGAGGGGAGGGGAGTATAATTTACTCTCTCTCTCTCTCTCTCTCTCTCTCTCTCTCTCTATATATATATATATATATATATATATATATATATATATATGTATCTTTCGAATGATTTGTGTCATATGTTCCAATAAAACGAGGGGTTTTGAGCAAACACAAAAGACTGACGGATCAATTTCCAATTACTAGTAACGAAACAACGTTGTCTTAACCAATATTGGGGCGCATAAAGTATAATTTTCAATAAATTTAACTACTACTCCCTCAGTTTCATAATGAATGTCATTTTAGCCAAAAAAAATATTGTTTCAAAATGAATATCGCTTTACATTTCCAATACAACTTTAATTTTTTTTCTCCCAACTTTACCCTCAATAAATACTTCAGCTTTTCTCTCGTACATTTTTCAGTGCAATTTAAGTTTGTCTTTTTCTTAGACAGTTTAGTAAAAGTGTTATGTCTAATGATTATTTCATTCCATTCCTTAATTTGTGTGCAATCGACTAAAACGACACTCATTTTAAAACAGAAGGAGTACAATTTTAAAATAATATAATTTTTTATTAAGTAATCACTCACTTAACCATTATAGATCAATAGCAATTATGCCAAAATAGTTTGTATATACACGTTAAGGTACAAATCCTCATATTTGATCGGTTGGTATAGTAGTTTAGGGTGTTTGGTTCTGCAGTACAAAATTAAATTTTAAATGAATTTATTTTATAGAATTGATTCTGACTAAAAGTTAGTTAAAGGTAAATTAATCTATATTTATATTTATGTAAAAGTCAGTTGAACAATAAACTTAGTCTGAAAATCAATTTTAGAATAAAAAACTCAAAATTCTAACTTCAATTTAGAACAAAGAAGAGTGTTATGCTCTCTTTACAACACTTTCTTTAACACTTACTTTTTTATTAGATGAAATTAATTAGATCTTATACTTTAAAAATGAGTCACAAATAAAGTGGTAAGACTCGTAGATTTGTATACATGTTACTCAAGAACAACCAAATATGTCAAATTAATCGAATACATGTGGAATTAATTTTGGCTTCTCAAAACCGATGCAATTATGCAAACATATACCATGTTCTAGTTTAGAGGCAAAAACTATAAATTATAATTTCAAATTAGAATTAACTTTGAAGCTTCAATTAACTCTACCTTGGAGCAACTAAACATGACAAAATTAATTCTAATTTGAAATTATAATTTGTAGATTTTGCCTCTAAATCTGATTTTTCTTCGCGCATTGTTTATTTTTTTTAATTGAAGTTTCACGTTATCTATTATTCAACTTATTTTTACAAGAATATATTAAAACAAAAATCATTTCATCTTTAACTAAGTTTTAGTCGATATTAATTTTACATAACCAATCCAATGCATGTTTGTTATGTAAAATAGCTTTTAGTAAGCAATGGTATATTCACCATAATTCTGATAAATTTACCGCGTTATCAAACATGTATTCATTTAAAATCAATTGTTATCATTCCATAATTAAACAACCCTAAATTGAAAGTGATATGCAAACTCGATATGAATATAGAGAGATAGATATTCTCTTGCTTTGAAGCAATAAAGATATATACTCTCACTTTACTGCTGTTCAAATTTGAGGATACAGCTAGGTGGCCACACACATGCAAAAGCTGCATGCGTCTCTCGCCCACTTCCGATTTCGTCTCAAGCTTTGCGAGGAAGAAAGTCCCTCTTGGGGACCACACCCTTGATATGATATCGATATACAATAACAATGCAAAGTGCAAACACTATGATAAGCAACCCTAATAAGTAGGGAATCTTGTCTTGCCTCCTCCAAAAATAATAATATTTTTAATCTATACAGTATATAAAGGAAACTACCTCTTTCGACACATTTTTGGATTGAATTTTTCTTTTTCAAAATAACTTTAATTTTAAATACAAGTAACACATGTAACAAATAGACAAGAATAAATTTAAATATTAAAACAAATGTAACACACGATATGAATATATGTTTATATGTTTTTTTTCCCTCTATTATTTAAAAAGTATAACAAATTAGATGAGTATATACTTACTTTTTCATTATTCCAATTATACTCTTAAACAATTTTTTCTATAATAAAGATTATTGTTCGTGTCACTAAAAAAAAGTAACAAACATTTGTATTTTTATTTTTAATCAAAACCAAGATTTCATAAAAAAAAAAAAATACTGTTCATAATTTTCAAACGTTAGTGCAATAAAAAGAACGAAAGACGTACACAGAATGCCCGTCTTTTCGTTAGTTATTATAATGTCCGTTACAAATAAATGGAACTGGTGATAGGGTTACAGGAGAAAATGAAATTTCTCTCTGAATCACCTTTACTATAATTTTTGTTAATAATACTTCTTTAGTACAAAGAAGAATTTATCTCTCCAACAAGTCGGTCTTAGTTTTTTCTCTTTAGATTTTCTCTTTCATTTTCTTCTTTGAGGGGCTAATTTTTGGGTCATTTTTTTTACTTGGAACCGTCATTTTTCACCTTTTTTTTCTTTCTATATTTCAATCTAAATAAGTGATTTTCACATAGATGTAGGTTTATTTCTTCGTCTGAATGCAACGATGTGTTGTTTGTCGTCATGTGCGACATTGTTTGATTTCTTGTCTTGTTGTGGTGTTCATTTGGTTCTTATTGAAAGATCGACAATTCAATCAATGATTTGAGCGTCAACATTACATATCCAAAGACATTGATATTCCGGTCAGTTTAATTTATCATATTATTTGTAGGTATTTTGTTGTTGTTGTATGTTATTAACTTGGATGTTGTGTGTTTGTTCACGGATTTATCATTTACTTTCTTAGCGATGTGGAAAGATATATTCTATCAATTTAAATGAATCAATATTGTTTTGTTATCTAAAAAAAAATAAAAATCTTTAGCAGTGTTGGGTGATTTTATTGAAAGCATGTCAATAACATTAACAGTGTAAAATAATGCAATATACAAAGTTTTTTTTTATTTTTTTTTTACAAATTGAACAAAGAAGAAATAAATAGAAAAATAATGGGATATGTTACTCAATATAACCTAGGAAAGACAGTAATTAATGAATGCAACATAATGGTGGAATCAAAAGCTACATCTAAAAATTTTAAGCTATAAAACTATTAAGAAAATAACCAAAACCCAAATTTTACTTATTTTACATAAACTAAAAGTCTATTTAACTTTATAATAATAATAATAATAATAATAATAATAATAATAATAATAATAATAATAATAATAATAATAATAATAATAATAATAATAATAATAATAATAATAATAATAATAATAATAATAATTGTAGTAGTAGTAGAAATAAAATGGAATGCAATCAATGCATTAACAACCAACAAATATTAAAACAAAAGTCAATGTGCTAGATCTACCATATACATATAATTTAGATGACCAATTATAAAAATTAAAATATTTTTGAGGCAATAAATTGACCCAATCTATATGTGTGAATTTTCTAATCGGATTGAATTTGGACCACAATAATATCCAACTAGTATACATATTTTATAATTAATCTTTTTTATTGAATGATTAATATGGTTGGTCCATTGTCCACTCATTTTGGTACCCTTACTTTATTTGCTTTGATCGAAAACTATGCTGCAAAGTGAAGTTTAGATCACACGGACAGTTTGTTAGAGTCTTCACATGATTCGTGAATATCCAACTTGCCCTTTTCAACGATTGCGACTATTTCTTCTTCTTCTTATTTCCCATCTAATTATAAATCCAATCTTACCCTTACTCTTGCATTTAAATCACAATCTCTATCCTTTCTGAAAAGCCATGCATATTTTCTATATATATGCTCCACAAAAACCGATAGTAAATACGATATAGTATAAAAAAAATAAAGAAATTGTTCGGTTATAATGCTACTACAAATTTAAATCTACCACTACCTATAGGCATGGGCATGCATGGCATAAACAAAATAACATAAATAATATTATAAAAATGTACTAGAAATAATAATCATATGAATAGAGTAATCCATATTTTTGACTTATCCGAAACCTATCTCATCACTTATACGAAAAGAAATGTAAGAATGAATGGAAAAGTAGTGGTCAACATGACTCACAACAAGTAGTTATTAAAAAATTGCTTGTCGTTATGTATAATAACGAGACCACAGAAATAAAATAAAAATATATATACAACCCTCAAAAGTACCACCGAATAAGCTCCAAAAAAATATGCAATATTTGGAAAGTATACATTTTTATGTTAAAAAAAATGTTAGAGTAGAGACAACACCTTTCCTCATGCAGCTAAAGCTAAAAAAATTCCACCCTGTGAATCCTCTCCCTTCCTTAATAGGTAAGCAAATTAAATATATTATATACATAAAATGGAACCACAAACTCATATACTCACTTTTTACTAAAAATATCTATGGAAAATTGTAAACTATAGATAAACAAATAAACCCAGGGGCCTGACTCCTTAGTTACGTGCATAGTTTTTGCATTTAATAAAAATGAACAGTCAAGGGCATATCCGTCTAAAACAAGAAAAATAACAAACACCAAACATTAATATAAATATGTATGTGTTCACATCTTCATGCTTTGTTTTTGCATATAATTTTGTTTGTCCACTATCCATCTTCTCCTCCTCCTTATTTTTCTTCTTCTTGAATGATATAATTTGCTTCTGACACCCCCCAAAGCAAGAAGAAAAACACACACAAAATGGCTTCGGTGCATAATATTCAAGGTCTAACAGAAGAAGAATACAAAGAACTCGAACCAATCATAAAAAAATACCACATATTAGAACCATCCTCAAACACATGCACTTCAATCATAACCTACAAAATAGAAGCACCATCAAGCATAGTGTGGCCATATGTTAGAAGCTTCGAGAATCCACAAAAATACAAACATTTCATCAAAGGTTGCAACATGAAAGGTGATGGAAACGTTGGTAGCATTAGAGAAGTTACCGTTGTTTCGGGTTTACCGGCTTCGACAAGCACCGAAAGATTAGAGATTTTGGATGATGAAAAACATGTAATAAGTTTTAGAGTCGTTGGTGGTGAACATCGTCTTCAAAACTATCGATCGGTTACTTCGGTTAATGAGTTTGTCAACAATGAAGGTAAGGTTTATACTATTGTTTTGGAATCTTATATTGTTGATATTCCACATGGGAACACTGAAGAAGATACCAAGATGTTTGTTGACACTGTTGTCAAGCTTAATCTTCAGAAACTTGGAGTTGTTGCCATGAGTTCATGTTCTTCCATGCATGGACAATAATATATAATCAATTTATGTTTTAGTTAATTTTAGGATCATCCATTTATGGACTCTTTATGTTCAAGCTCAATAGTTGTTACTAATTAGTATTAAGTATTATAATGCATGTTTCATTTTCATTCATCTTATATAATCTTCTTTAAATCATCAAATAATAATATATAATCTTCTTCAAATCATCAAATAACAATATTGATATATCTTTTATTTTATCAATTATCAGTATTAGCTCGTTCTTATAGGACTGAAATTTCATTTGTGTATATTTGTTCAAATAATTATTTACAAATACCAATCAATTAATAATGATATAGAGGTTAATTTCAATGTACAATCGGTGCAAATCTTCTTCTGTTTTGAAAACTTTAAATTAATGTAAAATATTTGTTTTTTTGACGCAAATTAATGTAAAATATTTTAAAGATGTGATGATTATGATTGTCAATAATGCTTATTGTTCTTTACAATGAGAGCATGCTAATTAGTAGTAAATGTAATTATCGATATGATGTATTGTTAAAGCCTTTACTTCAGTTCTAAATGTCGTGCAATTTTAATTTAAACTATGTATGTGTGGCGGTTAAACCCTTTACGTTTGTAATTGGTTAGAATCTAACAGGAATATTGATATAGATTCTAAGTTTGCTTGACGTGGAATGAGTCCTAAAATATTTAATAAGATTTTTCATTTTCGTCTTCGGTAAGTAATATACTTGGTTTAAGGTGATGATGATAATAATGATAATGATGATAAATTTTGCTAGTGGCGTGTTTAAGCATATATTCAAGTTGAGACATTTTTTTAAGAAATATATACAAGTTGAGGCATTTGATTTTGATATCACTTAAGTTTGTGTAATTTGTAAACATGATTATAATAACAAGCGGTTTGGTTGCATTTAATCTGGGTTTTTATAGTAATTAGACATGAAATTAAAAGTTCAGAAATGGTCAATTTTATTGTCAAAAAACAATGGTCAATTTTGGATCTATTTGTTTAAAGTGGGAGAGAAAAAAAAATCTATTGTGTCAACCATGGGGTGGATGGTAGTTGAGTTAAAATAAAAGCATATTTTTGTATGGCTTAAATAAGATGTCAAACCCCTAATTCAACGGCAATTGGAGAAACAAGAACTGAGAAAATCTCGTGATGACTTTGTGATGAACCTTCAGAAACATGTGAATGTGAAAATATATGGCTAGAAAAGTTGATATATAACTCTCTTATATTGGGACTTGCACAAAATATATGAGCTGCATTATGTTCTTTTTTCTGTCAACCAATATACACCATAGTTTAATGTTATTTGAAAGGCGGCAAGAAGCAACTTGACAGTTGGTGTATTCGGTTTTTTCTTCATACATAATAATACTACAGCTCATAACTTTATTTCGGCTTTGACATAATTTTACTCTTTTCTTTAATATATGATTTTTCACTTTTCTTTTAAATCATTAGTGGTTTAATGTAAATGCATACAAATTAACCAAACACTTACTTGATATGTATAAGTATTATTCCAACTTCAAATCTGCAATATTGTGTTGATGTATATTGTTATTAGGGATTAGAATTGATCAGATCGGATTTTTTTCTTAAATAGAGAATGCTTAGACTTTTTTAGAAGTCTAATTAACGTAAAAGATCATACCACGTATTATTAAAAAAGTCTTTCAAACCAATTAGGTGGGCGTGGGAGGAGGAGTTGCTAGAGGAGTGTAGGGCTTTACTATTTGATATCTCTTTGGTTCCTAATGTTTCAGATATATGGGAGTGGATCCCAGATCCTGCAGTGGGGTACTCTGTCAGAGGTGCCTATGATTTGTTAACTAATGGTGATGCTTCTCAGATGGATACACCTTTAGAGCTGGTGTGGCATCATCAGGTTCCCTTGAAGGTTTCGGTTTTTGCGTGGCGGCTCATCCGGGATCGATTACCGACGAAAGCTAATCTGGCTATTCGTGGTGTTATTCCTGCGGATGATATCTTTTGTGTTTCAGGGTGCGGTCACGTGGAGACGACAGATCATCTGTTTTTATTGTGTCCTACGTTTGCTTCTTTATGGCAGCAGGTGCGTGATTGGATTGGTTTTCTTGGAGTGGACTGTAATATTATTGCAGATCATTTGGAGCAGTTTACCCATATGTCAGGCGTTGGTAAAGCTAAAAGGTCGTTCTTGCAGTTCATCTGGCTTTTGTGCTCTTAGGTTATTTGGAATGAACGTAACAACCGTTTATTCAACAATTCTGTCACTATAGTCCCTCGTTTGTTAGATAAGGTCAAATTGTTGTCCCTAGGGTGGCTGAAAGCGAAAAAGGCCATGTTTGTTTGTGGTACGCAGAAATGGTGGTCAAGCCCTTTAGATTGTCTGGGCATTGGCTGACTTGTGTTTTCTGTATTTCATTGTTACTGACTTCTTGTAACTTTTTAGTGGTCTCCTAAGCACGCCTTGTGCTTGGGAACTACTGTTTGGTGTGATAATATATCTCATTTTGATCTTTTCAAAAAAAAATTAGACCGGTCAACTTAATTAGATAAATATGAATAATATTATTATTATATTATTTTTATATTGAATTAAATTATAAATTTGTTAACCATTACGGTAATTTAAGTATTTTATACTTTGAATTAAATTATAATATTTTTCGCATATTTAAATGTATTATTATAAACTAGAATTGAAATATGATATAATATATAGTAAAGTTCTCTAAAATTTTATGTTAATATCAAAAGAGAATTTAATCTCATTGATTTATTAGTTTGCTAGTCTATTTAACCTTATATCACATTACTTATTTAAAAATGTTCGTATGAAATAGGTTTTTAAACAAGCTAGCAGTCATATCAAACTTTCCGAAGGTTAGACTCAAACCTAAAAAGTAAGTCTATGATAGGTCGCAAGCCATAGTTAAACCTTAAAATTTTTGACAGACTAAACTTAGGGTTTGCAAAGCCTAACTCGGCCTAATTGTCAGCTTTGAGTTTTATGTGAGTCGTGAAAATTTTATCTATTATATTAAAGGTGTTTTAATGAGCGGGGGAGTCTGGATGTTTTCCTTAGGGGACTGGATGTTGTTTATAAAATACTATTGGTTTTAATTAATTTCTGAAAATTGTGTGACTTTTTGGTGTCCCAAAACAAGTATCAACATAATCACCATTGAAATTTACAATAGGTGGTTGGTGTAGAGTGTGTGAGCATCGTAAACTCCGGAGTTAATAGTTCAATTCCTACTAATAAGAAAAATATCAAAATCATCTTAGCATGTGTTCATTTTCAATGCAATATAGATAAATATCATATCACATTATAAATATTTTGTAAAAGGCAAACAGAGTATTATTATCTAGATATACCTGAAAGGAAAATACCAGATATATTTTGGATATCCAAAACACTCAAAGTTTTGAAACACATTTAAAATTTCTAAAAAAAAACAACAATATTTTTGAATGGAGGGAGTATTAGAATGAATTGATCATGATCAATTAGATGAAACCATATAATTTTTGGGTGAAAAACCCTAAATTAGTATATAAAGGGTTTGATGTGCATACTCCTTGTATGGAAGCAAGTTAGGAAGCTTCTTTTTTAGAGGAAGCCTTGAAGAAACTCTTTCTTTCCTTGGTTTATACAAGTTAGGTATGGGGTTTAAAGAGATATGTATTGATAGTGAAGTGATGGAAGAATTGAGTCAACTAGTTGTTCTGATTCCCAATTTAATTGGGAGGAAAAAAAACTAATAATGCTCGTAAGTGGTAAAAGGAAAAGTGGCAACTCATAACTTATAAGTGTAAAAGGAAGAAAAGAAAAACTAATAATTATCTTCTCTATAATATTGTAGATCCCTGTTATAAGGAAAAAAAATCACTTTTTAGATTAAATGACTAATATATATGATTTTTTTTTTGAACAAGCTAAAATGGTGTATATATTCATAAACAAACAATCACCCCGCACAAGGTGTGCAAAGGGTGAATCAATCAACAGTATTTACATAGAGTTAGTACCACAACCAACGGATTACAAACAAAGAAATAAGCTAATGGACCCCCATACAATACAGTGGGTGTTTCCACCAATCATGATAACTATAAGAGAAAGTAGCCTGTTTTGATTTTAACCACAAAAAAGAATGTAGCTTAACCTTCTCTAAAAGCACCTCAGAACTCAAAGCCTCATTGTTGAAGGCCCGATCATTTCTTTCCTTCCATAGCACCCAAACCGATGCAAACCAAATTATCCATAAATAGAGATAAGTAAATCTAGGTAAACCAGCCATATGCGTAAACTGCTCCAAATGGTGACAGAGCTCTCCATGGAGGACCGATGAAATACCTAACCAATGCAACACAAGTGACCAAAGTGAACCATAAACGGCACAACCTAAAAACAAGTGAGAGGCCGTCTCCGATTCTCCACACCCTGTCGTGCACACCGTATCCGTTGCTTGTAAAACTCCCCTCCTTAACAGATTATTTTTAGTAGGCAATCTGTCACGAAGGAGGCGCCACACAAACAAGGACACCTTTGCCGGGATACACCTGTGCCAAACCTCATCAGCATGCGATATGTGAACCTCTGCTCCTGGATTAGTAAGAAAGTGATATGTCCCTCGAGCCGTGTAACCATGAATAGGATCTAGTAACCACCGCCAAGTATCAGTTGATGTATCCTGCAAAACAACATTATGAAGCATAGCATGACACTCCCCGACACTCTCCTCCTCCCAAGCTAGTAACTGACGTCTCCACTCCCACCCGCCACCTCCCTCCTCCCATCATAACCTCCTCATCTCCTCTACAGTTCTCTCTTTATGCACAACCAAGTCAAAAAGAACGTAAAGGAACTTCCCCCACCCACGTGTCGTGCCAGAATTAAGTACCCCTACCATCTCCCACTACACGCCGAACATTATCCTGAAACCAACTACCAACACCACTACCCGCCCCCTCTCGGATCCTACAAATCGACCTCCACCAAGATGAACTTAACCTCCCCCCATCCTTCAACCGGCCCCTCTCCTCCCCATATCTAGATTTCAACACCTGGTACCACAACCCACCCTTGTCAATCAGCATCCTCCAACACCACTTCCCCAATAAAGAAATATTAAACTCTCCCACCCTCCTAACCCCCAAACCACCATCCTTCTTAGAACGACAAATAGACTCCCAACTAATCCAGGCTATTTTCTTAAAATCCTCACCATCCCCCCCCCCCCCCCCCCAAAAAAAAAGAAATTTTTTAAAATAGATTCAATAGAAGAAATTATACCTGCAGGGGCTTTGAAAAAGGAAAGAAAGTAAACCGGAAGGGAGGACAAGACGAACTTCAGAAGTACAAGACGGCCACCAAGAGACAGGAATTTATTATTCCACGACGACAGGCGAGTAACAATGCGATCGATAACCGGTTTCCAAAAAGACAACTTTCTATAATCACCACCAATTGGGAGTCCCAAGTAAATAAAAGGAATAGACCCCCGACGACAATTCATTACCGAAGCTGCCTCCGACAACCAAGAATCTGAAATATTCACACCTGTCAACATGCTTTTTTGGAAGTTTACCTTTAACCCCGACACATCTTCAAACAAAAGCAACACCGCACGCATAGTACGCACATTCAACCAACTTTTTTCACCTATAATCAACGTCTCATCCGCAAATTGAATATGTGTCAATTTTACATCACCAACCGGACCTACCCCATAGCCATTGAAGAGATGCGCCCCCACCACTGCTGACATAAGGACATTAAACCCCTCTGCGGCTAACAAAAAAAGAAACGAAGATAGCGGATCACCCTGCTGGAGGCCCCGCCCAATAGGAAACTCATCTGTTGGACACCCATTTACCAGGACCGAAGTCGTTGCTGTTCCCACACACTCATATATCCACTTCCGCCACAAAACTGGGAAATTCATTTTAGCCATAACGGAGTCAAGATAATTTAAGTCCACCGAGTCATATGCCTTTTCAAAATCAACCTTGAACAAAAGCATCTCTTTTTTCAGGCGTCTGGCCTCATCCACTGCTTCATTTGCAATTAAAATACCATCCAAGATTTGTTTCCCTTTGACAAACGCGGATTGCGATTCAGACACCACATTGCCGACAACTTTACGCAACCTATTGGCAAGAACCTTCACTAACACCTTATACATACATCCAACTAAAGAGATAGGTCGAAAGTCGTTTAGCCTTTGCGGGCTGGTTACCTTAGGAATCAAAGCAATAAATGTAGAGTTAACCCCCTTTGTCAGCTTCCCATTGCGATGGAATTCCATCATAAATCTCAAAAAATCGCCCTTGACCAGGTCCCAAAACTCTTTTAAAAAACCAAAACTAACTCCATCCGGCCCGGACTCTTAAAACTATCACAATCCCAAATGGCTTGTTTCACCTCCTCCTGCGTGAACGGTATAATTAAAGACCCCGCGTCCACTCTAGACAACCGACGAAACTGTAGAGCCCCCACTCCTGGCCTACTGACACGAAGCCGTTTAAAATGAGTCGAAAAGTGATTGAAAACAGCTGACCGAACGTTGTTTACGCCTTCTACAAATACCCCGTCCACCAACACCCTGTTAATGGTATTCTGACGTTTCCTACCAGACATAACATCGTGAAAAATTTTTGAGTTGGCACCTCGCTCCCTTAACCAATTCATCTTGCAAGTTTACAGACAAGTCATGGATTTCCTGAAGCTCATCCTCACTATAACACCCTGTTTTCCCAACGTAAAAATTTCGTAAATTAAATCAGAGTTTTCACATAAATGGAGTATCACTTTCTTAAAACATCTCAAAGGAATTGAATAACAATTCATTCATCATAAAAATAGTTATTAAACTTCTCAAAACATTGCAGCGGAATCTTAAAAGTCTTGGCACGCAGGCCTCTTCATAACATTTCAAAAGTTCATCTAAAATTAGTCTTTATAAAATTATAATTGACATGCAAGGAACAGAAAAGCATTTGACAAGATTCCCCATCCCGTTACATATCAGAGCACCTAAGACACAGTGAGGAATGCCTCACACGACTGCACCTAATCTTGGTTACCTGCACTTGCCCACAAGGCGGCAATTCCAACAGAAGGGGTGAGATTCACAAACAATATAATAAACAGATAATTCAACAATTAAGTTTAACAACAATTAACATATAAGCACGTCTCAAATATTTATCTCATAACATCTTAAGCAACATCAAGAATATCATCACTAAACACCTTAAACATTATCAAAGAATCGTCATCACAAAACATCTTAAACATCATCAAATACACTTAACAACTCATAGATATCATCATGTAATCATCATCACTAATAAATTTAAAACAACTCAATGTAATCATCATCTCACTATAATAATCAACATCGTAAACAAAATTATAATTAGTATCATATACAACATCATAACAACATAACAATATCATAATCAATATCTTAAACAACATAGCAACATAACAATATCATAATCAATATAGCAACATCTTAGTCAACGTCATATAATTCACATCATAAACATCGTATAATCTTCATAGGTACTTTTTTAACAACACATGGGTAGAAAACAACTCGACAACTCATAGAGGATAATTAATCAACAACTTAACAACTCGTGGATGATAATTCATCAACAACGACTTTGACTCGACAAATGCGACAATGCAACTTAGACACTTATATGCATGTGGTACCAATCGTCATCATAAGTATTAATATACTTTAATCGTGCGGAGGACAAAGCTCCTAATAATCGTGCGGAGGACAAAGCTCCTAATAGTCGTGCGGAGGACAAAGCTCCTATCATGGTGAGGACAAAGCTCAATGAATGCTAATGCATGGACTCTATCAACAAGACACCTTAATCAACTTATCACTTATACATCCAATAATTTGGAGTTCATCATCAACTTATTCATACTCATGCAACTTAGTTAAATAACAATTGCAGCATAATCAAATCACATCAAGCTTAATAACAATTCATTTCAACAACATCTTGATTATTCAATAATATTTCGAGTAATGCATTTAATCATTAAATCACATTACAAACAACTTAGCAGTTCATAACAGCAACAAAAACAGCACAAGCAATTCACAATCATTATCAACAACATCAAATCATCACATTAACTTTATAAGTATAGCACATTATGCACTCATCATTCATAATTCATAAGCAATAACATTCTTCAAAAGTAATCAAGTATGATTAAATAAGACATAAGCCAAATACTCATAAAACACCTCAACTAAATCCCTAATACCTAAGTTTGAAGTTTGGAAACCAACTCTAAGTCTTTGGACTAACTTGAGATTAGTTATGCTAAGTTTTCTTAAAGTTTTCTCAAGACCTACTTGGACTATTTTCATCATAACTCAAAATCTACAAATAGTTTTCTAGTCACTCCAGAGCCATTAGAAAGCTAACTCAATTATCTACAACTTTCATGTTTACACCAAGACCCAGTTCGGAACAGAAATGTATGAAAAAGATACAAGAATGCGAAACAGAGAATGTTGTTTTTTCCAAGACCTACTTGAAGTGTTTTTATCATAACTCAAGATTCACAAAACATTTTTGAGTCACTCTGAAGCCATTAAAAATCTAACTCAAGTATCTACAACTTTTGTGAAGACATCAAAAGCTAGTTATGAACAGAAAAGTCCCAGTTTTTATTTTAGTTTTTCGGTTACAGAAAATCGAAAAGAGAACGAGCCTGTTGACCCCTTTATAGTATTTTAATCATATCTAGAGTTCTAAAAGGTTAAATTGAGTCACTCCAAAGGCTAGTGAAAGATAACATCTATATCTACAACTTTCATGAAGACACCTAAACCCAGTTCGGAACTTAAACCTGTCAAACTGAGACAACAAGTAACGTGTTTTGCACAGCGACAGCAAAATCGCAGTTCAGTTGCGGTTTCGCCTTGGGGAAACCTTTTCTACTCCGTTTTCGATCCAATACCCTCAAAACATGACCTTAAACATCAGCCTATGATTATCCTATCATTAGAACATTAATTATTCATTAACCTACTAGATTATCCACTCTTTTTAAGACTAGAAACTCAATTCGAAACTTAAACTAGTTTTCATTAATTCTCACCTTTCAACTTCATCTTTTAATTCATTCACCTTAACCTAGTTCTTAATTCTCTCAAAAACTCATCCATCTCTTGTTAATCATAATTGAATTGAATTACAGTTTAATATAATGAAAGCTAGGCTCACCCTTACCTTAATTTGGTCTCCTGAATCAAGCTGCGTTCTTCTTAGGTTTTTCTTCTCTCTTTCGCGCCTCCTCTCTTTTTCTCTAGGTTTCTTCAAAAGTTATATCACGTACTAAATAATTCTAACCCTAATTCTCTTATTAATATTCTCTTACTCATCTTATCTTATTTCTACTCCTGCCCTCAAATTCTCTAAAATTATGTAACACCCATATTTAATTAAATATATTATATTATAAATCAAATAAGATAATACTAAAAATACATAAAAGCACACATCATCAAAATATATATTATATTATATCATCATATCTTATTATTTCTAAAACAAATATATTTCTACACTAGATAATATATATATATATATATATATATATATATATATATATATATTTCTACACAAATAACAAATATATTTTCAAACCAAATAACAAATATATTTCTATAACAAATATATCTCTACATAACAAACATATTTCTATAACAAATATATCTCTACATAACAAACATATTTCTATAACAAATAACACAATATATTTTTACACAAAATAACATATATATTTCTACACCAAATAACACATATATTTTTATAACAAATAACATAGTATTTCTACACCACATAACAAATATATTTTCACACCAAATAACATAATATTTCTACACCAAATAACATATATATTTTTATAACAAATAACATAGTATTTCTACACCAAATAACATATATATTATAATATAATATGCTACTAAAACACCAACATATAACACAAAAATAACACACATCACCATAAATCAAATAATTAAATAAATAAAATAGTTCAAAACGGGCGTTACACTCACCTAGCACAGACAACTCTGCTTTAGATTCTAAACATGATATCTTGTTTTTGACTGTCACAATCTTACTATCCATATTCTTTGTGTGTTGCTGATGCCAGTCCTTCAGACTAAATTTCAACATTTTCAGCTTCTCTTTCAAAACATGGCCTCCCCATCCTTTGCACTGAAAAGAACCCCATTTTTCACAAACAAAGTCACTATACCCTGGAAATTCAGACCAACATTTGAGCATCTGAAGCGGTCGGGGTCCCCAGTTAGCTTCCTCATTTAACAACATCAACGGCACGTGATCGGAAAGCCCTCTTTGAAAAGCAACCTGAATAGAATTTGACCATGTCCCATTCCATTTATCTGACAACAAAAAACGATCCAGCCTACTCATAGAAACCCCATCTCTTTTGTACCACGTAAACAGTCGCCCACAGATCGGCAAATCAATCAAAAAATTAGACTCAATAAACTCATTAAACAAGCCTGCTTCCACCTGTCGAAACACCATACCCCTACCTTTCCTTTCTTCTTCACTACGGACAGAATTGAAATCCCCGCACACACAAACATTAACATCATTGTTGTTAAGCACCTTATTCCTCAGCGTAATCCATAAATCCCTTTTTGTTGCCGTGTCACATGGGGCATACATTAAAAATCATGAACTCTTCGGATGTAAGAATGACCTTGCCTCTGATTACCAACACATTGCCATAATTCATTGATGACCACACAACAACACGCGACGCATCCCACACGGTAACCAAACCACCAGAAGCCCCTACCGACAAACAATAAGAAAAATCACTAGAGTCATCTCCCCAAATATTTGTAACCATCGCTTCCGTCACGACCTGCCATTTAGTCTCCTGTAAACATAACACCATGGATTGCTTCTCGAGAACCAACTTCCGAACCTCCGCCCTCTTTTCACCCCCCCCCCCCCAAACCCCGCACATTATAAGTTAGAACTCTCATTGGAACCACACTTCCCCCCACTCCCTACCGCCCCCTCATACTTAACACCCCTCCACCTCACACCCATCACCTGTAAGACTCCCTGTCACCTCCGTAGCACCCGAAGACCTCCACTCTCGTCTTCCCTCCCTAGTTAAAAGAGAAAAACAATTTTTTGTCTCACACTCAAAGGTCAGCCCAGCCACCCTGCCAATATTCTTAACATCCTCCATCACCTTCTCTGCTTTACCGCGAACCAAAACCCAATTCTCCCAATCTTTATTAACCGAAGATGAAGAATTTCCCAAAGCCTCCAATGTAGAGTTAGTCGTTGCCGTTGATTGAGTACTCTCCTTTACCACCCTTCTATGCCTTTTATGTTTTTTGAGAACCTTTAAAATTTTCTTCCTTTCCGAAGCCGGCATTCTAGCAACTCTTTTCACGAATCCCATAGGATAATTAGTTGCACCTCCCTTTCTAATACTTCCCGATGAAGGTTTAGAGCCATGATACTGCCTACCCTCATGAAGTACCGTTTTTGCTCCACCCCTCGATGTCGAAGTAAAAGTATTTCCTCCCTCACAAATAGGTTTTTTCGAAAGCCAATGCAAACTCCAAGGACCATGAACTTCTTGATCCGCCTTGATGGTAACAAGTAAAGGTTGTTTGTTGCTCACAGGGCTCAAAATAAGTTGCTGCATTTTGAAGACATCTTGTGACAATGCATCTTGCTGAAAGTCTATTGCACCTACTCCTTCTTCCATCCCATCCTTTCTCGTGCTGTTTTCATTGCCTAAACCACACATAACAGAATCCTCACCGCGCTGCTGTGTTGTTGTGGCCGGCATGCCATCTTCCTTACTTGCACCTTTTGTAGTTGAAACAATTTCATTATCTCGAGGAGCAACCTTTTGTTCTCCACGATGACTCCATTCCTTCTCCAAGTCTAAAACCAAATCGTCCAACTCCCATTCACCTTTTACCTCATCAACATCGTCCTCACTAGGAAAATGCTCGTCCTCTCTCGCCACCGGATCCAAATCAACTTCCGTTAAAAAAGTGTCCTCCCCCAAATTGTATCCCCACTCCTCCAGCACATTAACACAAAACTTACATCCATCAATAAAGAATTCCGTAGACTGTTTAATAACTTCTATTTGAGGCGTCGACACAAGAATACGTACGAAGTCAAATCTTGCTTTATTAGTTGTGCCCTCATCAGCGTGTATAAACTTTCCAACAACAGACACACATAAAGTAAAAAACTCGTTATTCCAAACATGCACGGGAACCCCATAAACACGTAACCACGCCCCACGTTCATATGTGCAATTCTCTGCCGACCATTTTTGCATATTTGAAAATAACAGACTAAAGAAAGCAATTGCGTCATTAACTACATGCCAGACGTCCTCCCCGCCATTACAATAAAGGAAAACTTTATCTCCCCCCATAGGCTTAACCATCACATTTCCAAATCCCGCCTCATCCATTCGTTGTTGCAACGCCAACACCGAATCTCCCGTGTATATCATTGCGACCATACCGGACTTTGCCCATTTTAGATCCGCCTCACATGATTTATAGGAAGGTATAAACTTGGAGACTAAGTGTAACGCCCTCTTTATTTATTTAATTATTTATTAGAGAATATAGTATATTATTATATATTATATGATTTTTTTTATGATTATGTGACGTAATTATGATGTGTGATGTGAGGATTATTTTATTGTTTAATAAAATAATATATGTGATGTTTTTATATATATATTTATATGAAAAATAGAGATTTGTTATAAAAATATATTATTTTGAGAAGTGGGGCTATATTTATAAATAGGAAGAGTTATGAGGGTTGAGATAGAATTAGATAAGTTAAGAAGTGGTATAAAAGGAAATTGGGTTAAGGAAAGTAGGCAGAACACGTACAGACTTTTGGAATTAGAGAAAGAGAAACGGTTGAAGAGAGGAAGAAGCTAGGCTGCGATTTTCTGCATATTTCCAGGTAAGGGTGAGCCTAACTTCAATAATATTAATAGTATTTCATCTGTTTATGATTGGCTTAGGGATTGGGAAGAAATTGAGATGAGTTTCATGAGTTAGGGTTTGATGAATTTGATGAATTTGATGTGAGAGTGTGTTGCATTGCTGTAGAAATGTGTTACAGAACCTAGATTATCCCCTAGGACAACATTGATGATGAATTAGAGGCTTAGCATGAGAGATTTGGGATGATTTGGTGAGAATTGGAGTGAACCCGTAGTGGTTCTGAGATCGCTCGCCTGTGGCGAGTGACTACTCGCCGTGGCGAGTACAACCTTATCGCTTGCGAGGCGAGCAGTATAGCTCGTCGTGGCGAGCTTGACCCTAAAACTTAGGATTTTGCCAAACTTTAGGTGGTTTTGAGTGCCTTATTATTTATAAGAAAGACCTGTGAAGTTGTTTGGACCAATTTGGATTTAGGGAACCTTAAAACGAAGATTTTGGGCGAAAATGTCAAAAAGGCCGAGAGCACCCAGTTTTCCTCGCCTGTAGCTCGCCCCCAGCTCGCCTTTGGCGAGTAGCTTTTGAGAGAGCTCGCCGTAGCGAGCAAATCCCTCGCTGTGGCGAGTTAGTGCCTTCCTGAACCATTGTTTCGTTTTGCGATCTGTTTCGCATGGGACTTTGAGAGGAGATCCTTGGGTAGTGTTAGAGATGTTTGATGACTTAAGATGCATTCTGTAATGATGATTAATGATGGTTCTCTTATGTTAATAATAATGCGATGTATTGCTTATATTTTAATGATTTATAAGCATGATGTTACGTGTTGTTGATGATGTTATGTGCCTTTTGTACGTGTGTTAATGAGTTGAACTTCTGCCATGTATTTATTATAATTGCATGTGTCAGCTTGAGTTGTTAATGATGTTTGAGAAGTTGTGATTAACTTGTTTAAGACGTAGTGAGTCGTGTCCATGCATTTGCATATTATGAGACGGTGGAGCTTTTGCTCAAAGCGACGGTGGAGCATTTGCTCAAAGCGACGGTGAAGCATATTAATGCTTATATATGGTACCACATGCATGATGTCAAGATGTTAAGAGTTGCATTTAGTTGAGTCAAATTGTTGACATATTATGAGACGGTATTGATGTGTTGTTGAGATGTTTTGATGATGGTGTTAACCTTTGTGTTTGATGATGTGTTAGATGTGATGAGTTTATGTTGTTAATCATAAACTGTTTGATTTATATATTAATATTTCTGTTGTGAATCTCACCCCTTCTGTTGGAATTGTCGCCTTGTGGGCAAGTGCATGTAACCAATCTTAGGTGCGATGACGTGAGGAGTCTTGTGTGACGTAGGATTGCTCTGATACGTAACGGGATGGGGTCTTTATTATGAGTCTATTCCTTTATGTATCATGTTTGAACTATTTTTGTGACTTTAAGATTTGCGATGAAATTTTGAGACTTGATTATTTATGAGACGCTTGATGGCCTTGAGCCAAGACTATTTATGATGGTTTTAATTATGATTTTCCGCTGCTATCAATGAATATTCTGTGAAGGATAGATTATTATCTAATTTGTTTTAAAGATGAATGTGACACTCCTTTTGTGAAGTACTCTGATTTATGTGTTTATTTAATGAAATTTTTATGTCGGGAAATTGGGGGTGTTACACTAAGTTCCCTTGTTGTTTAAACTCCACCGACGTCATCTCCATCCTAGTGATAGGCGCCACTCCCTCCTTGAATTCCTCAGCCGAACCTCCCTTCCCGTTGTTTCCACCAGCCTTCTGTTCGTTCTTCTCTCCCCCGAATACCACCTGGTCTTCCCTTCTACCACGCACACCGTCCTCCGCCCGACTCCATTTAAACCTTCTTCCCCTATCTATGACCGGTTTCTCCTCCTCCGCCATGGCCAAAATGTTTACACCATCACCAAGCTTCTTCACCACATCCTGTTCGAACCTAACATTCTTAACACCCTCTCCCTTAGCCCTAACCACTTGCTTACCCACCATGACATCTTGCCTCGCACCTTTACTAACCTCCCTACCTCTCACAACCAAATCCAAATCATTATGTGCGAATCGATCATACCGTGCCTCGCGTGCCACAATTCGATTATGTCCTAACCAAACATTATTTAAAGCCTTTAACAATTTGATTTTATTCCGAACATTTACGTACCTGACAAAACCAAATTCTTGGTCACGCACATTCTTATACCGAGCTACGTAAACGTCTGTCAACATGCCGCAGACTTCGAAAGCTTGTTGAAGGCGGATCAGAGGTACGTTATCATGAAAGTTAGTAACATAAAAAGAAACTTTACTGCCACACTTACCATCCGCAGGTGCAGGCTGAATACCATGCCATTCTGAGGTTGACGGACGTCCTTCAGGTGCAATGAACGGTCGTACAGAATTCCTATCCCCCCAAGCTGATCGTGATTACTGTCAACAGCTAACCTAGTGAAAACCGATTGCCGAACCTGTCCTCCTCCCTTGGCCGTTTCTCCCTATCCGTCTGAACCCTCGATCCGGTTCCGTCGCTTTCCTCTTTCGAGACCGCACCACAGTCCAATATATTACATATCAGATACGTCATTTATTCAATAAACATCAAAAATAAATTTTTCTTATAATAAAAACCGAGTGAAGTAATTTTTCTAGCAGAGCCCAATCCACTATGACTAATCTGGCGGACTCATGAACCAATAATTTTTTTATAAAATCACGTTTTGTTATTATTTGATAATATTAGTATAGTATGATCCCTAAAAAGAATCAATAGGTATTACCTATACAGTATTATAGGATAAGTCACACGGCTTATTGTATTTCTGTAAAATTGAAGAAATGAGAGTAAAAGAATATGGAGATTCGATAGATATATGTAAACTTTTTTTTTTTTTTAAAGAAGATATATACAAACAATTAAAATTGGGTTAGGAGAAAATATTTCCCTAAGTTTTTGCAACCCAGACCATGTTTTAGTGTTGAACTAATCATTCCAGCCCATGGGTCATGCTTATTTTGATAGTTCTATTCTATTATTTATGGAAATTGCTTGTTGGCACGACACCAATACAAGCACCAAAACGCATGACACTGATATAACCCTTGGATGAATAATGTGCAGCGTAGCTTTTATTCTCTCTCCCCCATGTATCGTATGCTATCCGTTGATTCCATCATCGTGTGTTGTCGTCGGTCATTGAGTCGTGCTAAATAGCACCGCTCATTATTTATATTTGGAAAATTTGGTTCCCCTCTAAATTATCAATTAAGCGGAATTGAATCTTCCACAATTACAACGAGACATTACTGAGTTGAGCCATCTGATAATAAATATATGGTTGAGATTAACATGAAAATGTGTTTGAAATTTGGAACATCTGATTTCAAATCTCCAACTGAGATCTAATACAGCGTGTAATTGTGTTGAATATCTATAACAAGGTATCTAGGTTTCTATTAAGCTTACTGAAATTTATCCTCCAGTCAGATATTAGAGTAAAAGAAATTAGGGTATCGAAAGCTTGTTTCCAGTAGGTGAGGGGGACTTTAAGCAACACAGGTGATGGTGGGTGACTGCGCCCTTTATTTTTTATTTTTGAAGAAGTGATTCTATCCTAAATATTCTAAGTACATGTTATCTAATTCTTTTTAATGACAAATGTTATTAATTAATTGATAAATTATTATTTACTTATTTGTCATATGTTATCTATAGAAGTAAAACGATTCATGTTTATGCTGGTAGTAGTTTAGTTGTTAGATTAATATTACCAAAAATAAGAAAGATTAATATTTGCTTCATCTTCTTTTTTTTTAACAAAGATTAATATTTACTTATTTGTCAAATGTCATTCATTAGAAGTTATCTATTGGAAGGAAAAAGAATCATGTTGATCATATACTTCAAATGGGCTTGTAAGTATCGGCTATATCTCTTTGCTTCCCTAGAGATAAAAGAGCATGTTAAATTATCTTTTTGGTCCATTAACTATTTAATTAGTATTGGTTTGGTCCCCTAACTAAAATTTGATTTATTTTGTCCCTTAACTTCTCTCCATTATATATTTTGGTCCTTTCCGTTAGTTTTAATTCAAAAACGTTAGGTTTTCTTCATTTTCTTCTAGAACTTTTATGAGATTCTTGTTGTTGAATGTTGATGGAGATGATATGAAGATGAAAAAGAGGAGAAGAGGATGAAGAAAATCTAACGTTTTTGAATTAAAACTAACATAAAGGACCAAAATGTGTAACGGAAAGAAGTTAAGGGACCAAAATAAATCAAATTTTAGTTAGGAGACCAAACCGATACTTCTTAAATAGTTCAAGGACCAAAAATACAATTAGCCTAAAGAATAACCTTTGAAAATTATATCTCACACACCACTATATTTCCAAAAATCTGGTATAAATATTTGGGGAAAAATTGACTTCTAATAACGAATTTTATCTGTTACTAGAAGTCTTTTTTTAATCAAGAGTTGATAGTGTTTTTTACTCCTGTAGTATATGTCATTTTCGGTTTTCACCCCTGTAAAATTTTCACCCTTGTAAAAAAAAAAAATCTGGAATACCCCCCTCCCAATCCAACGCACCAAACTAGCCAATGTGGCGCTGACTTGGTTTTTTATTTTAATTTATTTTTTGTTGGCCACATCAGAAATTAAATTTTTAAAATTTTGAAAAATCTAAAAAATAATATAAATTCAATTATATTAATTTAAAAATAAAAAATAATTTAAAATTTTCCAAAATTAATTTTTGAAAATAAAAAAATGGCTTAAATATGTCTTTGGTCCCTATAAATATAGGTCATTTGAATTTTCGTCCCTGAAGTTACTAATCCTTCCATTTTGTCATTGCAAATATTAATCATTTGAAAAATAGTCCTAATTACATCTGATTAGTAATTTTAGGGATGAAAATTCAAATTGCCTATATTTGCAGGGACAAAAGACCTATTTAAGCCAACCACCTCGCCCAATCATCACTTGCCACGTGGGCAACACGTCGCTAATGACAGCCCACCTCAGCAAAAAAAACCTAGTTAGGACCAAAAGTCAAATAATTAAATTTTGCAGTGGCAGATTGAAAGGATTAGTAACTTCAGGGATGAAAATTCAAATGGATATTTGTAGGGATGAAAGACCTATTTAAGCCAAAAAAAATTGTAAAAATTAGAAGAAAAAAAAAAGTTCTGGATTTTATTTTGTTTTTCTACTGCTGATTTTTTTCCCAATATTTTAAGTTTGAAAAAGATTTTATAAAAATTCTGGAAAAAAAAATCTGAATTTTCAAAAAAAAAAAATTCCAGATTTTAAAAAATTAATTTTTTTTTACAGAAATTATTTTTTGTAGAAAAGTTTTTAAAAAAAAAATTTTCGAACAAAAATATGACCTTTCTTTTTGTTTTGAAAATTAAATTCCATAATTTTTTAAAATCATTTTAATTTCGAAAAAAATCTGATTATATTTTATGATTTTTTAAATTTCGAAAAAAGATCTTATCTTTTTTTCCTGAATTATAAAAACAATTTCCAGAATTTTTTTGGAGTAAAATAAAAAATTTCTTTAATTTTTACAATTTTTTATTTTAAAAAATTAATTTTTAAATTATTTTTTATTTTAAAATTATATAAATGAATTTATATTATTTTTAAAAATTGAATTTCAAATATTTTAATAATGAAATTTCTGTTGTGGCCAACCAAAAAAAAATAAAATTAAAAAAACAAGTCAACGCCACATAGACGAGTTTGGTGAGTTGGATGAGGGAGTGAAGGTATTCCGAAAAAAAAAATTACAAGAATGCAAATTAAAAGCAAGCTCTTTCACATCTTGAAGCTGTGCGCGAGAGAGAAAAGAAAACTAACAACATTTTTTTTAACAAACTCGTTTTTATTAGTTATAATGCATGTAAGTTTCACCAAATTTATATTTGAATTCACAAATTAAACTTGACTCTCATGCATTTTAATCTACAAAAGAGAGTGTCCTACTAAATGTTAAAAGAGTTTTCTCTTAACACCCCTACAAATATTTTGAGGTTTTGTGTAAGCTTGATTAAGACTTGCTCACAGTTATTAATTGATGTTCCAAACAAGTTACAATCAAAACTTAGGGTAAGGTCCACAAAACAGAAACGGCTTTGTCGTTTATGAGCATAGGCTTTAAAACATGTTCAGAGTTAGTGCCCTGTGTCTTCTAAAATGTTTTAAAGGGCCCATACTTTTCCTTGTCCTGTTCTATATAGTAAGATTTCATTATCACCCAACCAGTTAACTTGACCAAAAGACCCGAAAACGTTATAGCTTTCGAGGGAAAACAATAATTTCCCTCAATCTTTCTGAAAAAGGAGTGAACCTGTTCTGTATCCAAAATTATGATGAAATGTTATACACATGTGGTTTCATTTATTTATTTTGACTAAATCATGTGGTTCCATTTATTGTTTATCTATAAAATCTTCTTTTCTACTGTTCATACAGTGATATAGATTTCATTTTTAACTAGACTAGATATAATGGTTATAGAAAATTGTCACAAAAAAAAAAAAAAAACGTAGAAAGTAAATCATTAATCTTAAAGGGCTACCATCATTCACAAAAAAAGAATAGTACTATGCAAATTAAACATTGATATTTTCATACCTTAAAATTGTGTTGGTAATTCATCAAACCAGTGGTGGTGAGATCTCAAATGCAAATATTGCTTATGATATGCACACGTTAGAAGAGCTTTGGAGAAATGACCGTCAAAATTTTACTAAAGTTGTATCTAAATCCAGAAAGATTAACGTAAAAAGGTGAGATAATTTTGTTGTTTATGAATATCGATGCCCACTTTAAGGGTGATTATCATAATATAATACAGATTTATTTATATTCCTTTTTTCTTTTCTTTTTATTTTTCCTAACATCAAAATATTTTGCTAATATTGTCGTATTAATCCCTTATCAGAAAAAAGTATATTATTGAGAGATTATTGTGAGGAACGGAGTACTCAATCAAAAACTATTTTAAAATTTAATTATATTAAGAGATTTTTTTTTGAAGGAATTATATTAAAAAATTATTATAGGTACTCGTTACATATTCAAAAACAAAAATAATCATTTTTTTGATAAACTATTCGTGATAAATAGTTAGATCAATTTCGTCTACCTGCAAGACAATAGATAATCCATAGTTTCTTATATTTTTTATCTATAAAATCTTTTTTTCCACGGTTTATATCTTCATATATAGATTTCATTTTTAACTAAATTTATACTTCTATACATAGAGCCCGTTTGCTTTTTAAAAAAAAAAATCATTTTTTTTAAAATAATCAATTTTAAGAGTATTACATCCGTAATCAAAATTTAAAAATAATCTAAAAACAGTTTCAAATGAGAAGCAGTTAGATTTTTTTTAGAGGAGAGAGAAAATATGGTTCAAAATATTGAACTAATTTTCTAACAAAAAATCTCTTTTATATAGTTGTATCCAAACAAATTAAATTATTTGTTTAAAAAAAGTATTTTTTATCACGGTAAACAAACGCAAAATATATTCTTATTTTTCACAAAATCTCTAAAAAATAATCTCTAAATTATTTCATATCAAAATCACTTTTATTTTAATCCATAACAAACATGCCCTATATATAAAGAAAATAACCACTTTCAGCTTTTTTGGGTTGACTTTTTCTTTTTTCAAAAATGCCCTCAATTTGCAATACAAATAAATATGTAACAAATAGATAAGAATAAATTTAAATATTAAAAAAATGTATCAAACACAATATATATATATATATATATATATATATATATATATATATTTCTTTTACCATTTAAAAAATGTAACAAACTAGATGAGTATATTTATAATTACTTTTCATTATCCCAATTATACCCTTAGACAAATTTTTCTATAATAAAGATTGTTGTTGGTGTCATTGAAAAAAGAATTTAGATTATATTTTTTTTGTTATATTGTTAGTGTCATTGAAATAGATAATCATGGTTAGTTTGGTTTGTTATAACTTGAAAACAACAAACATTTATATTTTTAGTTTTAATCAAAATTAAAATTTCATAAAAAAAAAAAAACACCATTCATAATTATTAAAAGTTAGTGCAATAAAAAAAACGGAAAGATGGGCACGTGAGTGTTCGTCTTTTCACTAGTATACATAAATCTTTATGTAACGTTAGTGTATACAAGAAAATATGTTGTGTACTCATTGATATATTTGCTTTTAGAGTTTTCTCTCTATATATGTGACAACTATAATTGTTGAAAGAGTTTTATCCACAATGAATATTATTAAGTACCGAACGTAGAATCGCAAGAGAACAATTATGAATTATATTTGATGTATATTTATGTTTTCAAAATTAAAGTAGTGTGTGCGCGCGTATGCGTGTCTGCGTTTGTGTGGGTGGGTGTGTGCGTGTGTGTATTGCCCTCACTACTCAAGACTTCTTGTTATGTGTCTGTCTAAAATGAACTTTTTAAAATTCAAAAACAAAAAAAGTACAAAAAATTCAGACATTGAAAAAATGCACAATACAAACAAAAAAAAAAACTAATTTTATATTTCTATCCAACAATTCTTAGTTACATATGTTTAATTCCTTCCTACTACAGATGAATAATTAATTAAACTACTATAACTAAATTCATAGTACAAAAAGAAGAAGTAAAACAATAGAAAATTTAAAGCAGTAAATAGTAGGGGCGATGACATCGAAGGTGATGAACGCAAGATGTGAAATATGGGAAGCTCTTTCGGCATCAACACCTTGGAGACAACATAGACAACGACCAGAGAGTTATCATACAAAGTCCGAGTAACGAGAGCTCGGACAATTCACATAGTTGTTAACCATCGCAATGATGTTTATCATATATTTATTCTGGCCAATGATTTCGCCTATTGTTGGGACACAGAGGAGAGCTTGGGAAACCACCCACATCGAGACTAGAACAACCACATAAGCAAGAGAGACACCACACTCTTACCCAAAACATTAAGGCAATGGGTTTACAGGTCCTCCTAGTTATAAGGTGTTCAACCTTTACTCTTTTATCCGATGTGGGACATATAACTCACACTTGTACACAACAACTGCCACCGTGACTTGCAAATGCCAAACGTTGGCAGTTGGCGAAAGACAACATGAGCAAATTTATTCTCTCAATATATGACATTTGAGAACAAAATATTTGTTATCGTCGCTAAGCGACTTATATCTTTTGGAAACACAAGCATCTGCGAATACTTTGTCATCAGGAACAAATATTGCAATTGGATCACTAGTGTCAATCTCACGGTCAATGACGTGAGATTGAAACTACGAGGCTGCTTTAAAAAAAGTGTAAGAGGAGTACGAAATTTTGGTTAGGTTGAGGAATGATGATGATGGCGATATTGACGATGTTATTGGGGATGATAAGTTGAGGGATGATGATGATGATGGTGATGATAAGATAATGATGATGATGAGTAGTAAATGGAACATGATGATGATGATGTTGGAAGAGAACGATGGAGCAGAGAAGAGGCAATAGAGAAGGGATGTATGTTGGTGAAGTTAAGTGAATGGAATAGAGTGAAAGAATTCAATTGCTAATTTATAAGGACGTAGGAAGGGGTGTTGAAACATGCAATGCATTTCTTCATACACACTCTCTATTGGAATCACATAAGTGCTGCAAAAGAGTAATTATTGAGTACACAACACAAGTGCTTTCTGATTGTAACATGCATGCAATGCATTACTTAACCACCAAGTAAGCTAATGCAATGGAAAAATCACACAATCTATTTCAAACTTCAAAAAAAAAATCAATTTGGAGTACGAGAGTTCCTTTGATGAAGAGCGGCACAAATAGTCGTATTCGGTCATCATATGATGGAGATCTTCATCAATCATCATTATATACCGATATCAAAATCCTTAGGTATATTTGTTTGCAAAAAAATTGTCTGGAAATGCCATAATTCTAGTACTGGAAGTAACCGATTAGCGCACTGGATCGGAGTTTTAAAAACCGGTCGGACCGGCCTGTCGAACCGGTCTGATCGGGAACCAGTATATATTCTGGTTCGAGGCAAATATTAGATCGGCCGTGAATTATTCCAGTCAAAATCGGCGAGACTCGCCAAAAACCGGTGACTCGGCCGGTATTATGAGTCAATCCGGTTTAATGAAGAAAAAAAATTAATGCTCGGATTAATGGTCCATTGTGGCTGATTTAATATTAATTAATACTAATTAATGTATTATTTAATATTGATTCTCTTTGATTCAACGACTTTGACCTTTTATTTTTAGGAAAAAATACAAATTTGAAAAAATTGGCCTTTGTAGGAATCGAGCAACTCAGTATGTCGTGAGAAATTTTACCACCATAACAACTAATTGTTTCTGTTAACAAATATAATTTATCATATGACATATTCTTTTTTTAAAATTGAAAGAAGACATAGATTCTTTTTCTTCTTTCAAGAATAGCACATCATTAATGAATATAATAATATTTAAATAATAATAATAATAATAATAATAATAATAATAATAATAATAATAATAATAATAATAATAATAATAATAATAATATACATATCATTTCTCTTCTAAAAAAACAAAAATACATGTCATATTTTTTTTTAGAAAATATATGTTCGGTTAGGATTTGGATTTTGAGGGTTTAAGAGTTCAGAATTGAAAGAAGCTTAAAAAAATATATTTTTTTTGTAGAAAATATATGTATTACATTAATATTAATTGATTCCGTAAAAAAATGTTAATATTAATTGATATGCAAAACAAAATATATTTGTTGCGAACAAAATATAGTTTTTGTTTTAAGGAATATAATGAATTATAGTTATACTCTTTTAAAAAGAATATAGCTATATAAATATACATATTTGATATCAGTTTTTAAGTGATCGAGTCACTGGTTCAATCCGATTTAATCTGGTTAAATAGCTAAAAAAATAAATTTTAAGAGCGGGTCATCTAACCGTGTTATTCAGTTTAATCTGATTCAGTCATGCGGTTTAACTAATGACTCAGTGGTTCGACCATTGACTCAATGACCCAATACCCCCGCCGAGTCGATGACCGAGTTTTAAAACTTATGCACTGAATATCTGGTGGGAGAGAGAGAGAGAGAGAGAGAGCTCTAAAAGAAAATATATCAATGAGTACACAACATATTTTCTTGTCTCTGTTGGAACAAAGGGTGTTTCACAAGTATACCACTTGAGTTTTGATGATAACAAGGTATTAAAAATTATCAATTGGATTTGCTAAACATTTATTCAAGTGTGCAGGACCATTAATCAAAGATTTATTTACAAGAGGTTCTGTTTGAATAAATTAAAGAGTAAAGGAAACTTTAGACTGAAGCTTGAAGAACATCTGTCTGAAAGCGCTCCTGGAAAATCAGAGTCAGAATGCGTCTGAAGAAAGAGCTTCTGAAGATGACGTCATCAGAAGCAAGTTCATCAGAGGCAGACTCATCAGAAGCAAATGGTATCCAGAGCAAAGATTCTTCAGACACCAAGAAGCGTTGACAAAGGCAATGTACGAAAAGTACAACCACTATGCCTACGTGTGTCCCTGCAACCACCAACTCTGCACAGTGTCCTCAATACACGACAAGAATAACAGTAACTGTAGCAGAAACTTTTCCTTATTTGATGGAATGGATTTGAATTTGATTTCATTGTACAAGCCTCAAATCAAGCAAAGGATCAATGGTGTCAAATCAGCTTTGGTAAAGAAAAAGTTGATGAGCTGGCTGTTCTCCAACGTCTCTCAAAACCTCTATAAATAGAGCTGAAGACTTGAAGAATTGTAACACAAGAATAAGAACGATACACACACGAATTGAATTCTTATCTCATATTCTAAGTCGCAAAATCTGCTCATCAATAACTTAGATAATTCTTACAAAAGATCACATTTTAGAATTTCTAAGTATCTAAGAAAACAGAGTCTGTTCTGTTTCGTTTTGATTTGTGAATACCTCTGATAGTATATCAAGTATTCAAAACTCTTTTCAATTCTCTGTAATTGTCTTAAAGTCTCTTGCTTGTGTGCTTGAGCATCTGAAGTCTCATTCTTATGTGATTGAGCAAAGGAAGTCTCTTACTTGTGTGTTTGAGCAACTTGTAATTTGATATTACATTTTAGTGAAACTCTCCTTGGAAGTGCAAGGGGGACAGGACTACTTCCGGTTTGTGGAAGGAACCTGTATAAAATTGTTTGTGTCTTCTTTCTTTCTTGCATCTGATCTTTATTCCGCTGCTGAGACTCTGAACTCTGATTAGAGTCTGAACTCCATCAGACTCTGAATCCTGAGAACAGTGCTATTTTTCGTAAGAGAGAAACGTTTTTGAAAACACAATTCAACCCCCCCCCCCCTTCTTGTGTTTTTCCCACCTTCAGTTGGTATCAGAGCTTCGGCTCTGTAGTTAGCACTTAACCGTGTTACAGTAAACGATCGGTGAAAAACATGTCTGGGGATGAAGCTTCTGCATCTGCATCTGGTTCTGGTTTTGGTTCTGGAGCTGCTGTGCAGTATGACTACAGCAATATCAACAAAAGTGAAAGATCTTCAAATCACAACAAACCTCCTATGTTTAATGGTGATCCTGAAATGTTTTCTTGGTGGAAAACCAAGATGTATAGTCACATCATGGGAATGGATGAAGAGTTGTGGGATGTTCTTGAAGATGGTGTTGGTGATCTGAGGCTAGATGAAGAAGGAGCTGCTCTTGATAGGAAAGCTCACACTCCTGAGCAGAAAAAGCTTTATAAGAAACATCATATGATCAGAGGCATTCTTGTGGCTGCCTTGCCTCATAAAGAGTACTTAAAGATGAGTGACAAATCAACAGCAAAGGCTATGTTCACCTCATTGTGCTCACTTTATGAGGGTAACAAGAAAGTCAGAGAAGCCAAGGCTACTATGCTTGTTCATCAGTATGAGTTGTTCAGAATGAAGGAGGATGAAAACATTGAGACCATGTACTCAAGGTTTCAGACTCTTGTTTCTGGACTTCAGATTCTGAAGAAGAGCTACGTAACGTCTGATCATGTGAACAAGATTCTGAGAAGTTTACCTGCAAAGTGGAGACCAAAAGTGACAGCCATTGAGGAAGCTAAAGATTTAAACACCTTGAGTGTTGAGGATCTCATAAGCTCCTTGAAATGTCATGAAATAGGTCTTAATGAGCAAGAACCTGTCAAGAAGTCCAAGTCCATCGCACTAAAGTCCAGAGGCAAGTCAAGTAAGGCTCTGAAGGCTTTGGAGTCTGAAGAAGAATCTACATCTGAAGATTCTGATGAAGACTCTGAGATTGTTCAAGAGATGGCTATGCTCACCAACAGACTACAATACCTTGCCAAGAAGAACAAGAAGTTTATGAACAAAGGAAGTAATCACAAAAGTTCAAGAAAGGAAGATCAGAAAGGTTGCTTCAACTGTAAAAAGGTTGGACACTTCATTGCTGAATGTCCAGACTTGCAGAAAGAGAAATCCAAAGAAAAATCTAAGAAAGCGTTCTTCAAATCTAACAAATTCAAGAAGCAATTCAAGAAGAGCTTGATGGCAACTTGGGAGGATCTGGATAATGAGTCTGAGTCTGACAAAGATGATGCTGAAGATGAAGCTAAAATAGCTCTGGCTTTGGTAGCTACTGTTGATAACAAAGAAGAGTCATCTGATGCTGAGTCAAGTACAGATTCTGAAACTGAAACTGAGGTATATTCTAAACTCACCAGATCTGAACTAATTGAGTCTCTCAAAGAACTTCTTTGTCATTATGAAAACCAATCCACTGAGTTGAGGAGAGTTAAGCAACGATACAATAAGCTGCTGAAACTCCATGAATCAACTAAGACGGAAATGGAAGCTTTAAAACAAGAAAATTATAACTTGAAAACAATGACAAAGAAGGGTGATAATAAAATCATGACTGAGCAGGATGCTGCTCTTCAGGAGTTTATTAACACAGGAATTGATAGAACCAAAGTTGCATCCATGATTTATAGCATCAATCAGAACAACAAAAAGGGAATTGGCTTCACAGGAGGTAACTCTAGTGAAGTAATCCTAAAACCTTGTTCTGATAACATCAAAGAAGGTCTGAAAACTCATTTCGTGTCTGAATCTGAAAAGGCTTCTCATTCAAAATCTAAGTCTTCAAATTCAGAGGAATTGACTAAGTCAAAACCTAAGAGTTATAAGACAAAGGTCATGAATGACTCTAAATCAAAAGCTCCAACGTTACAGATTCTGAAAAGATCAGAACCCATCAAACAGGTTCTGAAGAAAACAGAGTCTGAAACTCAAAAGCCTAGATTTCAGAGAAAAGAAGCTATTTTTACTAAGTCACATTCTGAGACTAAAGGTTCTGAACCCAAAGTCTGGAGGAAGATTGGCAAAGAAAAAATCAGACAGAATACACAAAAGAGATTCAGAACTTCTAGGACTAACCCAAAAGGACCCATGAAAGTATGGGTACCTAAGACACAAATTGTTGATGCTGCAGATATGTCTAAAAGGAAATACAAAGCAGAAGTCCTGGTATCTGGACAGTGGCTGCTCGCGACATATGACGGGAGAAAAGTCTATGTTCCTAACCCTGACCATGAAAGAGGGAGGAACTGTGGGATTTGGAGGAAACCAAACTGGCAAAATCATTGGTACTGGAACAATTGGTAATTCCTCAGTCTCAATCAATAATGTGTGGTTTGTAGATGGACTAAGGCATAACCTACTTAGCATAAGTCAATTTTGTGATAATGGTTATGACGTCTTGTTTAATAAGAACAACTGCACAGTAATCAACACTGATGACCAATCTGTAGTGTTTAAGGGAAAGAGAAAGAACAATGTCTATAAGATAAATTTTTCAGAACTGACTGATCAGAAGGTGTTTTGCCTCCTGTCAGTGGGTAATAAGAAATGGCTGTGGCACAGAAGGTTGGGACATGCTAACTGGAGATTAATCTCCAAGCTTAGCAAGTTACAACTTGTCAAAGGGCTACCAGACATTGATTATCATTCAGATGCTCTTTGTGGTGCATGTCAGAAGGGAAAAATTGTTAAAACTTCTTTCAAATCTAAAGACATCGTTTCTACCTCCAGACCCTTAGAACTACTCCATATTGATTTATTTGGACCAGTCAGTACTGCATCCATATATGGAAGTAAATATGGATTGGTGATTGTTGATGATTACAGTAGATGGAGTTGGGTTAAGTTTCTCAAATCTAAAGATGATTCATATGATGTGTTCACAAAATTCTGTATTCAAGTCCAATCTGAAAAAGAACTTAAAATTCTAAAAGTCAGAAGTGATCATGGGGGAGAATTTGAAAATGAGCCATTTGAAATATTTTGTGAAAAATTTGGAATTGTCCATGAATTCTCTTCTCCTAGAACTCCACAACAAAATGGAGTTGTAGAGAGAAAGAATAGGACTCTTCAAGAAATGGCAAGAACCATGATTCATGAAAACAATCTGGCAAAACATTTTTGGGCAGAAGCAGTAAACACAGCATGTTATGTTCAGAACCGGATCTACATCAGACCCATCCTGAACAAAACAGCATATGAACTCTTTAAAGGTAGGAAACCCAACATTTCTTATTTTCATCAGTTTGGATGTACTTGTTACATTTTGAACAATAAAGTCTATCTGAAGAAATTTGATGCCAAAGCTCAAAAGGGAATCTTTCTAGGTTACTCTGAGAGATCTAAGGCATACAGACTGTATAACTTGGAAACACTTTGTGTTGAAGAGTCTATACATGTCAAGTTTGATGACAAAGAGCCTGGAAGTCAAATTCCAGAGCAAAGTGAAAATAATGCAGGTTCAGAAGAGTCTGATGATTGTTCAGAACCTGATCAAACTCCAGAGGCACATGAACCTTCAGAAGCTGTGACTGCTCCTGATGTCCCTACTGCTGAAGCTTCTGAAGAAAATCAAGATGATTCACAGCAAGTTATCCAATCCAAAAATTCATTCAAATACAAGTCTTCTCATCCTGAGGATCAGATCATTGGTAGCAAAGAAAGCCCCAGAAGAACTAGATCTCATTTCAGACCTGAAGAGTCTGCCCTGGGTCTGCTATCCATGATGGAACCTACTACAGTTGATGAAGCACTAGCTGATGATGGATGGATCTTAGCAATGCAAGATGAGCTCAATCAATTTAAAAGAAATGACGTATGGGATCTTGTATCTAAGCCTGAACACAAAAACATTATTGGAACCAAATGGGTGTTTAGGAACAAGCTGGATGAACAGGGAGAAGTAATCAGAAACAAAGCCAGACTTGTTGCTCAAGGATACAGTCAACAAGAAGGCATTGATTACACTGAAACGTTTGCTCCAGTTGCAAGATTGGAAGCAATCAGGTTACTTCTTTCCTACGCAGTAAATCACAACATAACCTTGTATCAAATGGATGTTAAAAGCGCATTTCTCAATGGAGTCATATCTGAAGAAGTGTTTGTAAAACAACCACCTGGTTTTGAGGATTTAAAACATCCTGACTACGTTTATAAGCTAAAGAAATCTCTCTATGGTCTGAAACAAGCTCCCAGAGCTTGGTATGACAGACTGAGTAGTTTCTTGCTTAAAAATGATTTTAAAAGAGGTCAGGTTGATACAACACTCTTCAAGAAGACACTTGAGAAAGACATTCTGATTGTACAAATTTATGTTGATGATATTATTTTTGGTTCAACTAATAGATCTCTTTGCAAGGAATTTTCTAAGATGATGCAGGAAGAATTTGAAATGAGCATGATGGGAGAACTGAAGTTCTTTCTAGGAATTCAGATCAATCAGTGCAAAGAAGGAGTGTATGTTCATCAGTCCAAGTATACCAGGGAGCTTCTGAAAAAATTTAAACTTGAAGACTGCAAGGAAATGAACACTCCAATGCATCCTACCTGCACTCTGAACAAAGAAGATCAAGGAACCAAAGTTGATCAAAAGCTGTATCGAGGTATGATTGGTTCTCTGTTGTATCTCACTGCATCTAGACCTGATATTTTGTTCAGTGTCTGTCTGTGTGCAAGATTTCAATCAGATCCTAGAGAATCACATTTAACTGCGGTTAAAAGAATCTTTAGATATCTGAAAGGAACAACTAATCTTGGACTTCTTTACAAGAAATCTTCAGATTATAAGCTAGTTGGATTCTGTGATGCTGACTATGCTGGTGACAGGATTGAAAGAAAATCAACCAGTGGAAACTGTCAGTTTCTTGGTGAGAATCTGATATCCTGGGCCAGCAAGAGACAAGCAACTATTGCTTTGTCAACAGCAGAAGCAGAATACATCTCAGCTGCTAGTTGTTGCACACAACTGCTTTGGATGAAACATCAGTTAGAAGACTACCAAATAACTGAAAACTGTATCCCAATTTATTGTGACAATACTGCTGCTATTTGTCTATCTAAAAATCCTATTCTTCATTCAAGAGCCAAACACATTGAAATCAAACATCATTTCATCAGAGACTATGTTCAAAAGGGGATATTAGATATTCAATTTATTGATACTGATCATCAGTGGGCTGATATCTTTACAAAACCTTTAACCGTTGAAAGATTTGATTTTATAAAGAAAAATTTGAACATGCATTTTGTCTCTGAATAATGTTTGACTCTGAATGAAAAATCAGTCTCTGAAAATTATCAGACGTTGAAAAAGTTTCAGACTCTCCTAGAAGAATCTGAAAAGACTCAGCCTCTGAAAAAAAAATTATCAGACCCTGAAAAGGAATCTTTTTGTGACTCTGAAAGTACTGGGAAGGGGAAAGGTTAAAGTTACTTTGTGTAGGCTTCTGACTCGTCTATCTGCATTGGGAAACAACGTTTTTTTAAGGGCAATGATGGTTTTTCTTTCTCAATATTTTTCGCGCCCCTCAAGTCATTAATACGCATGTTTGGCTATTACTTCTGAAATGTGAAGAGTTATTTTATTTTTCAAATCACTATAAATACCAAACACACACTACTCACTCACTTTCCTACACTTTTAAGTCTTAAGCAGTTTCAATCGAAAATCAATTTCTCTCTTCTCTCAAACTTAGAAACCCAAAACCCCCAAACTTCATCTTCTCCAAATGGCTTCGTCAGCAAGCGGTTCAAGTTCTAAATCAAACATCTCCATTAAACCTGTAACCGTTCCTCTTCCAATGGATTCGTTGGTTGTTCAAATCGAATCACCGGTGGATTTCGCTTCTTTGGAAAGAAACAAGGTTAATATGGAAGCGTTTATCTCTGCTCAGAAGATGGATGGGTATTTTCAGATGTTGAATGGTCCAACTTATGTAAATCTGGTAAAGGAATTCTGGGTTAGAGCTGAAGTTTTTGATGTTGAGTCAGCCAAGGCTCAAGAAAAGGAAGCTGTGTCCAGAAACCCTTCACTGAGAGGAAAGACAAGAAAAGAAATGGGTCTTGAACCTTTTCATGGTTTGGAAATCAAGTCTGTAGTGATGGGTATCCCTGTATCTATCACTGAAGAAGTGATTGCTCAGGCATGCAGGATGCCTATGGAAGGAAGGTTTCAGTGGAACATCAGCAGCAAAGACGCTATGCTGGGCAGCTTTACAAAACTGCTGCTGAAAGGAAACCCTTCAACCAGGTTGGTTGAAATGGATATAGAGCACAGGGTGCTTCTGAAGATTTTGAATGAGTGCTTCTTCCAGAAGGGAGGAGGTGCTGATCAGCCTAACTCTGATCATAAACTGGTGCTGTATTTCTTGGCTGCATGTCAACCAATAAATCTTCCAAAATATATCATGCACCATTTATGCTGGGCTGTCAAGGAAGCCTATAAAGGAAAGAGGAAACAAATCCCTTGTGGAAGACTTCTCTCTGAAATCTTCTACCAAGGAGGAGTTCTGAGAACTCTGGAGACGTTCAATCTGGCGTCAGACAGAGTGCTGGGGGTCTCTACTGGAAGGATGATAAATGGCACATCCCTCTACAACATGAAGGCCATTACATCAATCCTGACTGACCCAAAGGACTTGAAGGAGTCTGAAGCCCCTCTTCCTCTCATCAGAAATTTTCCCTCTGTTCTTAAAGAGAACAATCCTGAAGCATTATCTGCTTATTTAGCAGCTTTTGCTAAGGAGTCTGGAGAAGCCCAGAGGAAATCTGAAGTTGTTGTGGCCAGAAAGCAGAAGGCTGCTAATACTCAAGCAACTACCTTTGGAACTGTGACTACTCCAAAGAGGAAAAGAGGAAAGGCTGAATCAAACATTGAGGAAAGATTTCAACAAGCCCAGGAAGAAAAAGAAGCTGGCTTTGTTGAGACTGTAAGACCACTCAAAAGGCTAGCAACTGGGGAGATTGTGATGCCTATGTTTGAACCCACTCCTGAACAACAGAAGAGGACTGAAGAGCACTATCAGAACCTTAAAAATGAGAAGAAAAGGTTAAAAGCCCAATACCGGATTGATAGAGACAAGACTCTGGAAGCTATGGGCATTGATCATGATGAAGATCAACATCTCATTGAGAAGGTTATTGAGGCTCAGAATTTGGCCAAGAAGCTGGAAGAGAGTGCTGTGAAGGGAGCTCAGCAGGTTCTGCAAAAGACTTCTGAAGCTGTTACCTCAGATGCTGTTCCTCAAGAGAGTGCTTCAGTAGCTGCTGGGTCTTCACCAGTAATCCGGACGAGTGTTTCTCTCCCGGACAAATCAGTCACTGGGATTACATCAGAAGCTGCTGCTTCAGAGGCTGCTGCCTCAGACGTTCCCAAGACATCCAAGGTAACTCAGAATCCAATTCCTGCACCCTCTACCTTCACTTCATCTTCTACAGACTCTGACTTAGACAATGCACCTCTAAGTCAGAAATTCAAAATATCCATGCCTGTACCCAAGGCCAAAAGAACCCTCAAAACCAAAACTATCACTACAAAATCTAAACCTTCTTCTAAACCCACTCCCTACAAAGAAGTGTCAGATGATGTTTATAAGACAATAGGTGAGTTAGGTGAAAGGAGGATAGGCATCTGTAATAAATTACCGGCCAATCATCCCTTCCAACCACCTGTTATCCAACCTTTAAATATGATTGCTCCTGATACTTCTATTCCACCCTCTTCAACCACAAACCCAGCCAGTCCACAAGTTGTTGATTTAACAGCTGCTGCTGAAGAACAAGTGGTAACTGACAATCCATCAACAAACAAACAACAACAACCACCCTCTTCCCCACAAAACAAACCCTCAGAACAGGATGACCTCTCCAATCTTGAAAAACATTATTCAGGAGAACTTCCTGAATACCAACAACAACAACCAACAACTGTAAACCAACCTCCAAATGAAACCATTCCAGA
Source organism: Medicago lupulina (assembly GCA_958299785.1). Classification (NCBI taxonomy): domain Eukaryota; kingdom Viridiplantae; phylum Streptophyta; class Magnoliopsida; order Fabales; family Fabaceae; genus Medicago; species Medicago lupulina. The sequence goes on along the minus strand of OY283141.1, from coordinate 53,438,953 downwards.
ATCAGAAATGGAAACTGTGGCTACAGAGTCTGTCCCAGTGACAGAATCTGAACCCACTGTGTCTGCTTCACATTCTGAACCACCACCAAACCACTTGTCTTCACCCTCTAACTCTGACCAATCTTCACCCTCCTCTCCAATCCATATGTCTGACCAACCCCCCATCAACATTTTGGATTCTGAATACCTGGATGAGCGTCTGGTGGCTCTGAATGATGAAATGCAGAGTTTGGTACTTCTTCGAAACACTCCATTTCTACCATTCATCTATCAAGAAAGCTGGTGTAATCTTACGAATAGGGCATTGAACTTCTTTGATGGTGTTGCCCAGAAGTGTTGTGATATTCAAGCTCGCGCCATGGAACGACGCTTGCGAGAATCCCACTCCTCTTCTCAACTCCAGACCAAGCCTCTGTTTTTGGCTAATGCCCCGTTCTATGCTGAATCTGACTACGTAACAAGAGACACCAAGGTCTTCAAGATGCTGAAGCAAAAGGTGCTGAAGCAGCAAGAAGAAGCTAAGGCTAGGGAAGATCAACTTCTTCAGAGACAACTGGCTCTGGAAGAAACTGTTAGGAAGCAGTCTGAAGACATCCAGCGTCTGATGGCTCTTGTTCAACAGCAACAGCAACAGCATCAACCCCAACCAAACCCTTAGTTGCACACCTTGCTTTGTTTTCTTGTTATGTGTTCTAATTACTTGGTTTCAATACTCTGTATTTTTTTTGAATATCTATATATAACAATTTCTAATTCTTCACTTTTGTTTCCTATTTTTTACTGTCTTTGATCTTTTTAATAGATGACAAAAGGGGGAGTAATAGAAAAGTATTTAACAGAAGCTGAGCCCAAGAATGAAATAAAATTTATCTTAACAAATTTCATTTGAGAACCCAATTTTATCTCATCTACATTCTATGATATTGGTATTAAGCGTAAAAATGAACTTAATTAACCTGGATAGGACTTAGGGGGAGCTTACAAACCTCACCTTAAAGAATATCAGACTCAGGGGGAGACTGAGCTTACAAAACTCAGAATCCTTAAGAGTCAACTTGTTAATTAAGTTAACAACAATTGATCTTTTTAAATACTTATGTTTGTCATCATCAAAAAGGGGGAGATTGTTGGAACAAAGGGTGTTTCACAAGTATACCACTTGAGTTTTGATGATAACAAGGTATTAAAAATTATCAATTGGATTTGCTAAACATTTATTCAAGTGTGCAGGACCATTAATCAAAGATTTATTTACAAGAGGTTCTGTTTGAATAAATTAAAGAGTAAAGGAAACTTTAGACTGAAGCTTGAAGAACATCTGTCTGAAAGCGCTCCTGGAAAATCAGAGTCAGAATGCGTCTGAAGAAAGAGCTTCTGAAGATGACGTCATCAGAAGCAAGTTCATCAGAGGCAGACTCATCAGAAGCAAATGGTATCCAGAGCAAAGATTCTTCAGACACCAAGAAGCGTTGACAAAGGCAATGTACGAAAAGTACAACCACTATGCCTACGTGTGTCCCTGCAACCACCAACTCTGCACAGTGTCCTCAATACACGACAAGAATAACAGTAACTGTAGCAGAAACTTTTCCTTATTTGATGGAATGGATTTGAATTTGATTTCATTGTACAAGCCTCAAATCAAGCAAAGGATCAATGGTGTCAAATCAGCTTTGGTAAAGAAAAAGTTGATGAGCTGGCTGTTCTCCAACGTCTCTCAAAACCTCTATAAATAGAGCTGAAGACTTGAAGAATTGTAACACAAGAATAAGAACGATACACACACGAATTGAATTCTTATCTCATATTCTAAGTCGCAAAATCTGCTCATCAATAACTTAGATAATTCTTACAAAAGATCACATTTTAGAATTTCTAAGTATCTAAGAAAACAGAGTCTGTTCTGTTTCGTTTTGATTTGTGAATACCTCTGATAGTATATCAAGTATTCAAAACTCTTTTCAATTCTCTGTAATTGTCTTAAAGTCTCTTGCTTGTGTGCTTGAGCATCTGAAGTCTCATTCTTATGTGATTGAGCAAAGGAAGTCTCTTACTTGTGTGTTTGAGCAACTTGTAATTTGATATTACATTTTAGTGAAACTCTCCTTGGAAGTGCAAGGGGGACAGGACTACTTCCGGTTTGTGGAAGGAACCTGTATAAAATTGTTTGTGTCTTCTTTCTTTCTTGCATCTGATCTTTATTCCGCTGCTGAGACTCTGAACTCTGATTAGAGTCTGAACTCCATCAGACTCTGAATCCTGAGAACAGTGCTATTTTTCGTAAGAGAGAAACGTTTTTGAAAACACAATTCAACCCCCCCCCCTTTCTTGTGTTTTTCCCACCTTCAGTCTCCACTAACGTTATAGAAAGATTTATGTATATATATACTATATATAAAGAAAACAGTCGTCCACAAGTTCTACCTCAACTGACAAAATGCTGAAATTCTTAGGCCGGATGCCATGGTCGTGGTTCGAACCCCGGTACCTGCACCTGTGTGTGTGAGTTTATAAGGGCTTTGCCATTTCGCCTATCTACAAAAAAAAAAAAAAAACCTTCAACTATTTTGGGCTGCCTTTTTCTTTTCAAAAATGCCCTCAATTTTGAAAATAAATAACACATGTAACAAATACACAATAATAAATTTAAATATTAAAATAAAAGTGTAACAAACACACATGTCCAATTTTTTCCTTTATCATTTAAAAATGAGATGAAGTTATTTTCTTCTAATATATGACCAAGGGTAAATTAATTAAGAAGGCTTTTTTTTTTTTGAAACAATTAAGAAGGATTTATGTTTCCTCAAAAATTAAGAAGGATTTATGTTATATGAACATACGAAGAAAAAAAACAATTAAAAATAAAATATATAATTTTTTTTAGAGCAAACTATGTATAAATTATTTAGTACAAAATAAATAAATAAATAAAACAAATGATAAATAGTTATTAAATGATTTTTGTGGGGTCCACATATTGGGTCACACAATACTCAACAAAAAGTATCAACAATTACCAAGTAATTAATCTTAGCCATCCAAATAAAAAACTATTAAATCAATGGTTAAAAATGTAACTTTCCCATCATGGGAAAAAACTATCCATTTTCATACTAAACTCCACCGCCAAAGACACTCAAAACCATTTTTTCTCTCTTTCATTTATATACTTTTCTTAATCTGTGTGAAAAGCTAAACTAACTCAGTTAAATTGGGACGGAGGAAGTCAGAATTTAGATTTTTTGTTAAATTGTTGGTTTCATTGAAATAGATAATCATGGTTATTGATTTATTATAATATGAAAGCAAAAAACATTTATATTTTTACTTTTAATCAAAACTAAAATTTCATAAAAAAAATACCGCTCATAATTTTAAAAGTTAGCGCAATAAAAAGATGATAGGATATGTCAGATAGCTTCTAAGTGCATGACAAAATAAGGGCTAAGCCTTTAGGGTGTGTGGTGGTCATTGAAATACGAGGATATAGAGCTTAGTTTGGTTTGAACTATCATATACATAAGTTTAACTTTGATCACTTCAATATAAGTTATTGATATATCATAAATATAATATAATAGACTGGACTTTAAATATGTGGAAATCATTTTGAATATTGAAAAATTTGTGTTGATTATGTAATGAGAAGTTCCATGTGGATCTAAGGGTTTGTTAGCTCAAATTAACATTACTAGAAAAAAAGGATTTACACCTATGTTTTTTGGTGTGTTGCGTTGCTTCTTAATCTGAACATTACCTTTTATAATAAGTCATTTTAATGGTTTAAGTTGGACTCAAATAATCGGTGTCAAAACTAAATGGAATCGCGGATATAAAGTTAGATATAGATAAACTACAATGTGGATGAGATAAACTATTAAAAACAACAATTAGTAACAAAATATTAAAGAAAATGTAAATCACATATGAAACACAATCATTTAGTTAGGAATTTAGATCAACAATGCCTACTTTTGATACTATAGACAATCTATAGTTTTCGAATTTTCGAATATTGCTTTAGTGGATTAGGGTTTAAGATGTTACAAACCACATATAAAATATTATGATTCATATCTGATAAAATTAGAGTCTCATTTGACCAAAAAAAAAGCTAGAGTGTTCCAATTTAATTTTAATTTTATCGATAAATATTTCATTAATAATATTGTAAATCAAGTAATCGATTAATTTTTTTAAAACTAAGATTGAATAACTTTAGGTTTGATAGAGAAGATTTTGGATCTATCAACTTAGCAATAAACATTGACATAAACATTTTCAAATTGAGTTTGATAGAAAATAGAGTAACGATACATATGTCTTATGATTTAGAGGACAATGTGCACACTTTTACTAACATAAATGATTAATTTGAAGATAGAAAAACTAAAATGATTTAACTTATACAAACATTAAATTTAAAAATACGACACTTTTTTTTTTAGTAATAAAAATATGAAACTCTGAAGTAGTGTGTGTTGATATGTAATGAAAGTGCATTGTTCCCTCCCGCCGAATAAACACTGAACACATGATTTGCTGCATTAAAATTGCAGAACTATGGAGTTGAGATTAGATGAGATGACCATTCATACATAAAATTGCGTCATTTTATATATCCCTTACATCACACACTTTAATCTCTTCTTACTATTACTACCCCCCAAAAGCAACAAAAAAAGTACACCATAGAAGCCTACGTTACTATAGGCCATGATGACACAACACAACACAACAGTGTCAAAATCTTCACATCACACGCCATTCATTTGCCTAATGTTTTGTTTTTGCACTTTATTTGCACCATTTTCTTTACCTTATCACAGTGTCATGTAACTCTTGTTTCTACTCAAGTTACCAACTTGTTTTAAAATTTGCTAAAAAAGCTAAAATGTTTCTTTCTGTATGCACCTGCTATGCTATGAACAGAGAGAGAGAGAGATTTAGCAGTGATTCAGATAAATGATCAGAGAGAGAGTGAAAAGATGGGCCCTCTAAAGCCTGAAACAGAAATGAGTGGCACTGCACCAAACACTATACTGTACACTGTATCAATGCTTCTCTCTCTCTCTCTTTCCTTGTTTTTATTTCTTTGTGGTTTTTCTTCCTTCTTCTATCTCATTCATCTCTATCTATATGCATACATAGGTGCATAAACTACCCTCTCTCTCTCTAGGTTTTTTTACTTTTTTTTTTCTGCACTATAGTTTGCACTCTTCAGTGCTTTTGTTATTCTTGAGGTGATTTTTTTTATATGGTATAATGTAAAGTTTTTTGAGCTTTTTGTGTGTATTTGAGTAGAGAAATGAATGGTATGCACTATGCAATAAATCTTGATGGGATCTGTGAAAATTAAAAAATGTGCTTTTGGAGTTTGGGATACTTGAATTAAAAATATTGTTAATGTTCATGCATATTGGACCAATGCATGCTTTTGATATTCACCCTTTTCAGCATACTTCTGGTTTTGTTCTTTACATTGTTAAACTTTTTAGACCAAATTTAATGATACTCTAATCACATTGCTTATGTTTTTGGTTTTCATGTTTCTTTGTTGTTTTCTAGGTTCTCATAGGACAAGGCAACTACAAATCCTGCAAAAATGTTTGGATTTTTGAAGATTTTGACAGATATATGTAAACTTTCATATGGTAGCTCTGTTTGATTTATGTAAGGTTCCTATGCTTATTAAGATAAGGTTGGTTCACTTGTTTTTGCTTACAAGCATTTTTATTTTACTTTAGCCTTATCTTATAATTGTTCTTGATATCAAATATAAGTAGTCAAAAACCATTTTTCTAAGTCTATTTTTTTTCCTTCTTTGTAGCATTTTCTAATTTTTTTTCTAAATGGAGAATGATGTGTACACTACTCAAATGAACATGGCTGGTCAAGTTTCAACTGTGATTGAAGATATCACACAACATCTAACACAAAAGTATTCATTTGACCTTAACAACCAAAACAACATCATAAATGGAATTCCAATACTTTCTGGTGGAGAACAAGACCAACAACATGTTGATGGTAGTTTTATGAATCATGTTACCATAGCTGATAATTCATTTGTTACATCACAACAAGGAAGGACTGTTGTAGAAAATCCCTCAAATCTCATTGTTAATAACAATGACTTTTCAGTTCCTGCTAGAATTGGTCTTCAAGAAAATTTAGAAGCAATAGTTCCATACATATTCAATAATTGGCATGAAACTTCAAACTCAAACCCTTTGTGTGCAACTTTTGGTGATAATAATAGCTATGTTAACAAGTTTTTGAAAGCTCAAGAGAGTAATGTTGGAACTGAATTCATGTCATATTCGCCGATAGGGAACATCGATCCAAATGGATGGCAATCATCAAATGTTGCTAACTTAACAAATCTTGCTTATAGTTCCTCAAATTGTAGCAATGAGCTTTCACTAAGTCTTGCAACATCTCCAACTTCAGGTCAATGCTCAGAGATTAGTTGTTCTGACTTAACTCATAGCATGAATGGAGCAAGATCAGGTTTGGAACAAGCCTCATGTAGTAGTATGGAACTTTCTATGAGTTTAGGGAATGATAAACATGTCAAGTTTTCGCCCGCAATATTAGGATCAAGATACCTTGCTGTAATTCAGGAAATACTTGTTCAAATTGCAACATTTTCATTTGAAAATCTTGATGAGATAAACTTTTCGGGTTCTGGTGTTAGAGGCCGAGGAAATAAATCAACTTCGTCGAACACAACCAAGCGAAGGATAGGAATAAATCGCGACGAGAGTCCGATGTCAGAAGCTTATGCTGATTCTTCATTGCAAAGGCATGATGTTGAATCAAAGCAATCTCAACTCTTGATGCTTCTACAGATGGTACATTGCTAACCACTTAGATTACATTGTATTCATTTGGTTTTCATGATCCTGATTGAATTAGTGTTTGTTTTCTGGTTTCTGGTTTCACTCTTGAACATGGAAAAATTGATTTCTGAGGCGTAGAACGGATTTTGACATTTTTGAATGTTTTCTAGAGTTGATACTTGGAGCTAGAATTTCGAGCTTTTGCCTCTACAATTGATTTTTAGCCTTGAATTTATTGCTCAGTCAACTTTTACACGAATCTATCCAAACATAAATCAATTTACAAGCAACACACTCTTAGGTAGAATCAAATTTACTGAAATCAAATCAAAATTAATTTTTGTAATTGTAGAAGCAAACCTAGATGCAAAATTGTTCACTTTGCAATTTCACTTTTCCAAATAAAATTTATGGATGGTTAAAAGTTCTTATACTAGTTCAGAACAAAACTTTGAAAAACAAATTATGTGATGTTGAATGGTACTCTTTGAACAGTAGTTATTTGAACATCAAAATCAAAATACCTACATTCCAAAGTTACACACAAGGATCAAAGGAAACCTTATCGACATTACAATTTTGATGTTCGAAAATTAATTCTCTATATGAAAGTTTTGTTTGAGAATGCTCATGGTAGTCTTTATTTTACTCAGGTGGACAGTCAATATAGTCAATGTTTGGATGAGATTCACACTGTCGTATCTGCATTTCATGCTGCTACTGAGCTTGATCCACAAATACATGCACACTTCGCTGTCAAAACGGTTTCTCGACTATATAAGGACTTGAGAGAGAGGATTAGCAAACATATTCTTTCCATGGGATCAAATTTTAACAGTTCATGGTCAGAAGAGGATAAGGAATTGTCTGTTGAAACTTCATTCATTCAAAAGCAATGGGCTCTTCAACAGTTGAAAAGGAAAGATCAGTTATGGAGGCCCCAAAGGGGCTTGCCCGAAAGATCTGTTTCCGTTCTACGTGATTGGATGTTTCAGAATTTCCTCCATCCGTAAGTATTATCTATAATTGAACATATAACCAAAGTTTTAATATAAAGGTCTTCAACTGCGATTGCAGCCACAGTATCAAGGTTTTTTGGACCTATGCTGCCGCATTGCATCCCCAATTCCAGCTGCATTTCGCTACAATATCAATGATTGTGACGCAACTGCGCCTGCAATTTAAAACAATGATGAATGCATATGGATTTAACAATGATGTGATGCATTTCAGGTATCCTAAAGATGCAGAGAAGCATTTACTTGCAATAAAAAGTGGGTTGACTAGAAGTCAGGTATGCTATTATCACATACATATTTTGATTTGGTGTAGTAAGTTAGTAACTACGCCATGCAGTTTCCGATTTCAAATTAACAGTCGGTTCAAGATCGTTTAAAACTGATTTTGGTATTTGGTAATCTAAACAGTTCGATCTCAGATTAAGAGCCGAGACTGTTTATCGGGTGAAAACATGTGGTTTTCCTGATCAGTAGACAGTCCTTAATCCTTGCACGAAAAATGTAGCCCTTATCATATAAAAGTTATGAAACATGTAATTATTTGTTGATAGTGATTAGAGTTATATTTGTGGTTGGTTGTTTAGGTATCAAACTGGTTTATAAATGCGCGTGTTCGGCTATGGAAACCATTGATTGAGGAAATGTATGCTGAAATGAATAGAAGAAAAGCTTGTCGAAATGAAGGAGAAAATGAGAGCAGTGAAAGAAGCAGGATAAGCATTAACAATCAAATGTTTAATATGAATTGAAGGAGAAGAAAGTAATATATTATAATATCTTGCTATTAATTTTGGATCATGTAAGAAACACAAAACATGAATTGTGTATATTGCTCTACTTAGTGAAGCATTAATGTTATATGAGGAGTTAAAATTGTCTTAAAAAAACATGTTTATGAATTATGATCATGATGACTCAGTTAAAAACATAGAATATCATTCAACAATACGAAATTTATATTATTATCATTCATGTGCTAGTAGCTTTATCGAGGACTCGAAGACAAAGAGACGTGAAAAGAACTAGCCTAGGGACACAAGGTTGTTAACATAACATAACAAAACATCATTAAATTTCGTGGTTAACTATAGGCTAAAACACTACCAAGTTTCTTTCCTCCACTTACTTTTGAATTGTAACATATCAAAAACATCATTAAATTTCGTTCTTGAACTGGCCTTATTTTCATCATACCATTTGTAATTTTTACGTATTTTTTTTTTTATTGTTATGGAATTGAATTAGGATAATTTATAGATGAAAAAACAATGGTAAAATTTTGATGGTTTGTTACTTCCTTGATATTCAACTAGCTATCACAATAAATATATAGTACCATAAGTGCAAGAACTTAATAACAATTGTTACGTGGAAAGAACATCAAAACAAATATTTGATCGCTTAATGAAATGATTGGTCTTAGGTGATTAACTCCACTAGAGGACGAATCATTTAAGAGAATACGAGTTACATTGAATAATCTTTAGTCAGACTTTATTTACTTTGCGGTTGAACACCGTATTACTGAAACGTGTCTTCCATTAGATCATGGAGGGTTAACAAAAACAACACTGACCACTTATGTTAAAAAAAAAAAGTTAAAAATAATCAAAACTTATAGAATATATTAATGTATCTTGTTGTTCTTTCAATTTTTTTCAAATATCAAATATATATCAAAACATATGCTTCAGGTCCAGCCACTAGGCTACTTGACCAAAAAACCTTCAAAATCTAACTCTCAAAAAAGAGACCCATAATAAGTGGTTAAACCTGGTATCTATTCTCATTGGAATGAAGATCAGAACCAATTTTATCCTCTTTCTTGAAGTCTCTTCTTGTTTCGAACTCTTTGATCCAATCATCTCTTGAATTTGAGAAAATACATGGACCTTGTGTTCTCAGCTACTTGGAAGTTTTGAATCTTGGACAAAATTCTCTCAACATTAGCACCAAATATAGGCAACGCCAAATCCTCAACAAATTAATTTTTTACCCAAAAAATGAATTAAAGGTAATATTTTACAATATAATATATAGATAACAAAATACTACAAAAAAAATTGGACAAACGGACACTAACGCACCATGTTTCCACTACTATATAATAATTAAAATATATGAACACGACATTTGTTAACATAATACTACTAATATACTGTGAGATAAAAGAAATAATAATCAAATATAATGATTTGATTTGAATCTTTAGTTTTTGATTTTAAATGACATATGAAACTGATATCCAAATCAATAAGTTTTGGATTTCATTGGTTTGATTCATTTGGATCTAAACATCGGAAAAAAATCTAACCAATTAAATTGGTTTGAATTTTTTTTTTTTTTTTGAAAGGTAAATTGGTTTGAATTTGATATACGGAATTTGAGTTTATTTTATAAAATGCTTGCATGAGAATTGAGAAGGATCTGAACCGTATCATTGACAGTTTTTTATACATGTAAAATACATGTAAAATGACCTAAAGAATCTTGTATTTCTCTTGAATCTGATTTGGCTAGCACAACAATGTTCCTAGTTACTAAGGGGTGTCCTTCAACTCATCCTTGTTCTTCAATAGTCTCCTTCATTAATCCTCTTAGGATGAACATTTAATCGTCTTAGGATGAAAAATCGACAGGTGGATTATGCCCTTCCCCTACCTACGGGTACCATCTCTTAGAAGTGTAAACTGATAATGATAATATGCAAAAAGTAAACAATTGAATCGCATAGACAAAACAGGGACAGGGCCAAAAAAATATAGACAGTGAAAACGACGTCTATTGCCGACAACAACTTTTTCAAAGTAGGGGATAGACCATTTATGCCTCCATGTTTGCTTTACAATTGTACTCACAACTTCCTTTAGCAAAATAAAATACAAAAAACAACAATTCTGAAGCTGTCGACTTCATGCTTCAGTCTCATTGACTAAAATCTATGATTACAAATAAATGAATTACTATCTGTTCATTTCTTCTAAACTCTTGCCTTTTCTTTCCTTTTTGTTGATTTCTTATTTCCTTATATCCCATTATCTACAACCATACGGCATTCCCTATTTCATCATATTTCCCATTCTAATCATAGAAAAATGAACTTGTTTCATAAACAGATCGGACGGGGAAGCAAATTGCCAACCAACCATCGTTATTCATCTACTTCTACATTTCCCCAGCAATTCTAGTCTTTATAGGTTTCAATTTCAAACCCATACTCTCAGGTGAAAAAAGCTCAGGAGAAATACAAGATGGACTCAAGGGACTTCTTGGGCTAACACTCTTCCTGGATGGCCTATACAGACCATATCCCATGAGAAAGTACTCCATTGGTATTAACATCGCATGGGGCTGCTCCTCCGTTACCATTGACCCGCATGCTTGAACCTGTAATTCCACAACAACAGCTATTAAATGTAAAGCTCATTCTGATATTCTGATGTCGTATATATATACATTCTCAACACATAATAACAGGAAATTGAACTATTTACATACCTCAACTAAGGCACTGAATCGTCTGTCTAACTTTTTAGTGATATGGAGTGCCTCTGAGTGATATGGAGACATATCCCCAACAAAAATTAGTGACCGGCAATGTAGGTTTCTCAATCCTTCACTTAGGTCAGGTCTCCTGTAATATGCCATCACAAAGTTAAATAAAAATGGAATATGTCCCTAAGCAACATGTACATTACAGTGCCGTCCCTAAACATATTGAATTTAAGTGTTGCTATTTACTCTGTGCATCAAAACAGGTGATTTATTCAGCCATGCATACAAGTATATATGATTAATTTCTGAGTGACGTTGCAACCTTAGCAATAACTAACATGTTGCAGATAATGAGAAATCGCAACTCCTGAAACACCCCACCCTCAAAAAGAAAATGAAAATCACAACCTTGAAGTAAAATATCATACCCATTAATAGCTTCAAGGAACCGCCACACATTCAAGCTTTGCCTCTCATCCAAAGACTGCAATAAATATATCAAAAGAGAGTCAGGCAAGGAGTGTTCAGCTTCAGAAAACCAGAAACAGGTAAAACCCAGGGCGGCGTTTAGCACGATTGGATGAATAGATTTCCCCAACATAGTCAAATGCACATTCTACCATTGATATATTAGTTTGGGAATCAACCAACATGATTTTCGAAGGGCAACCTAACTGTAAAATGAGTTGAAATCTGAATGCTTATTTATTGAATGGAATAGAGACATTTGGATTAAAAAAAAATTATGTTTGAGATCTGTAACGTGTATTAATTAATTTTTTACATTGTTGGTCAAGTCAATTGGATAATACCAGTGAACAAATTTTACGTAAGTTTTCTACAATTGTTAAGCCACCGTACATGCATTGAAGATTTAAGTTTTGCGGTTTAAATTGTTGTTATCTTTGTTGCACATTTGAAATAATTGTTAATAAATGTATAAGAAACTGATATATATGTCATGTTTATTTCTTGCTGAAATTGCCAATTATTTAATATAAAGGTATCGTTGATGCAAATTAAAGAGACAAGTGATGGTCATCTAATAAGGAAAAAATTGGGATGAAGAAAGGCGTAAAAAACCAGTGAAGAGTTAAAGACAAGCAGATGAGCTTTTTTGGTTGCCAGAAAAGCCGTAAAATGAGGAACTGGCCATAATGTCCAAAAATATCAATTGCTTTGGGTAACAATGATGTCCTCTTGATACTTCAGGGAAAAATGATAAATAACTGGGTGGGATTGGATAATAATGCAGGTCATATGAGCATCTGACCATGGTGGGCAAATCTATTTGTTGGCCCAAGTTAAATGCCACTTAAACCCAGTCCCTACATGAAAATGAAATATGTTGACTAACCCTTCGGCATGCTTTGACTATATCTGACTCCGGAAATTGAGTACCACCGCGAATTTCCTATCACCACAAATAAAAGTGAGTGACTAGACCTAACACTGAAAATAAAACAAGGAATGTTTTTGGATGTAAATATACCTTGCTAAAATACCGCTTCAGCAATATTTCCTTTACCACCCCACACATGCCATAAAAGTACAGTAAATTTGACATGACCTGCAAAATCACAAATTCTTAAGCAAAAAGTAACATGATTTTTTACGAGACAAGATATTTCGGCAAAGAAAAGGAACCTTGTTGTACAACCATTCAGACCAAGATGGTTCTTTACATAGAGGAGAAACAAGTATCAAACCAAGAACACGTTGTCGATATTTCATCTGTTGTCAAGAGTTAGAAAATTTTGGTAAGTAAATTAAAGTCATTTGAGAGAGAGAGGAAGAGGACATCAATGAAAACTTACAGCAAATAAGGTAAGAATGTAAGCCCCAGCCGTTACTCCCATACACATAACTGCATTAAGACTGAAAAAAGAAGAGCAGCAGGGTTAGATCCCATGATGTGGAGAAGGAAAAATCATCTGCTATAATCAAGTTACACAAGTTATTGATCCATCACTTTCAATCTGTCCATTACAGAAGGAGCTCGAAATTGTCAACATGGTAAATAAAAAACAAAACTGCCAAATATTTAAAGCCAAATAGAGATAGCTGCAAAGCAATTACTTCGTGTCACTAAATGGAAAGCAATTGTTGACTAAACAAGAACACACTCACCCAAAAAAGTTAAGCACCTCAGCTATTTGATCCGCTAAGTCATCTACAGATAGAACAGGATAATCTGGATCAATTGCAGCTGCTCCCAACTGCAATAGCTCTTGAAGAAAGCAGAAGATGATAAGCAACCAGGTAAATTATAAACATTCAACAATATAGATGCTTATTCATAACAGTAACGACATATCAATCAAGCAATATTGTAGTAAGGTTTAAAGATATAAAGCTACAGACCTCATGCCCAGGTGGACTAATGTGATATATGCAAAAATTGTGGAGCAGCAAGTAATATGCTTCTGGACAAAATAATAACCCCTGAAAGCAGGAGACGTCTGATGAAACCGCAATATCGCGTCCATGAAATGAAAAAATTAGACGGTCAGTTATAGATAAAATAAATAATGTCAAGAAAGTAAACATTTCCAATAAAATCCACAAAGCGACATTTAGATTTGATTTTCTTTGTATAAAACATTTTAGGAGCAAATCTTGCTGGGTAAAGAAAAGAAATACTTCAATGAGGAAACGAAACATATATTTTAGGTGATAAAAGAGCGAGCGTTTCTTATAAAGATTGCGCTGCATATTTGTCAAAACTAAATGTACTGGGATATAATTTTCACAATGCTCTAATATAAAAAGTAAGAAAAATAAATCATTGCAAAGCCCTGTAGTAAAAAAATAATGGAAAAAGTCAAAGGTTATACATAAAACGCAGAACCCATTTTACTTACAATTTAAACCCAAATCAGGATAGGTGATAAGAGCTGGTTTGTCTTGGTCCCCATACACAGCAACAGAGACAGAACCATGACATGTTCTGATAATATGCTCCTGCAGATACATATCAGTAGCATATCAATCAGTAACAACACATCAAGTTAACCAAATCCGACAACAACTTGCTACGGATTGTACCATCAAATTTAATAACAAAATATATTAAACGAAAAACGGGCGAATCAGGTCATGAGCAATAGCTGTTTTATAGCATCTCAAATTTATGTTGACAACAAAGAAAATCATGTTTGAAGCTCCAATCAAGCTTCGTCACAAAAGTTCAAAGGGAGCCCAAAAAAAAAAAAAAACGGACGTTGAAGAAAACCTAAAACATGGAAACCCTAAATCGTGTCTGCACATTTTGCATCTGCAACCCTAAGTCACGTGTACAGAAGCAATTCATAACATGAAGGTTCAAACCATTTAAAACAGTGATAAAGATATAGCATTTGAATAGGTACCATTTTAAATGAAAATTATTTTACTTGGGCCTAGGGTTTAAATAAAAGGTTTGTGAGCACGTTCTAAACTACAACACCATGTTTTTTTAATGCCTTTGCATCCCCAATGCAGCTGCCAGCATCCTCATTTAACCACGATTCTCTGCAATATGAATGATCTCTTTTCAACAGAGACTATTAACGCAACCGCGGTTCTCTATAATCCCGATAATCACTCTTCCGAAGAGGTACCTTTTTAGCCAAAATATTTTTACTAGGGTATAGGGTTTTAACAAAAGGTTTAGGACCACATTCTATGTCACCAAGACTTTCAATGTCATTGTCATTGTCGCCACAACACAGCTTACTATTGAAGCAGCATAAACTTCATCTAACCACGGTTTTTTGCACTATCAATAATCGTTTTACAACTGCGACCGTTAACACATAGATCACCATTTAAAACCTTGTATAGCCACACTATTATCTATCACAAAGTTTACAAACAAAATCCTACCTCTTGAGTTCATCCAAAAGCACTTTAACACAAACTCAAACATCATCACTAAATCTTCAAAACTTTCAAAAACTCTTACCTAATTCATATCCAAAACTAAACTAGTAGCTATAGCTAATACAAAACAAGTAACCGTTAAAAATTAACAAAATGTAGAATCATAAGTTCATTCACATTATTCCAAATCATTTACATCAAGCTTCATCTATTATCAAATTCATCATATCAACAATCATAAAGCTCATAGAACCAAAACAACATGAACAATATCACCAAAAAAAAAAAAAATCAATATAACAAACAAAAAATGGTTAAGAATAAAAAATAAATAAATTAACAAAGAAAAAAGTAAAATACGATAATAATAGAAATGATAGAAAAGAATAAAAAAAAACGATGAATATGAGAATGTAGGTAGATAGAACGAAAAATGCCTTAGGTGAAGGAGAGATAGAATCGATATCCACCGACACGGAATCGGTAGGTGTTGAATCAGCCATAAGTGAATTGAGAAAGGCGATTATGGAAAATAAGTTTCAATACAAAATCGCTTATTCTGCGTTTTGCGTTTGGAAATGCAGTTAGTTATATAGCATTGGGGAAGAAAGAAATAATCGCGTTTTCTTTCTGTGATTAGTGTTTGTTTCTCGTTGAAATGTTGTTGCTGGTAAATTTATTTATTTATTTATAAAAATGAACTCGAACGAGTCAAGTATGAGTCACCGACGATTCTATTTCACGAGCGAGCGGTCTGCATCAATGCTTCTAACCTTATACTATGGTTTATTTAACCATATACTTGAGTTTCTTTAATTCAGGTAGACCGACACAGTTTTTTTTTTTTTCTCGTTGAAAAAATATCATTTTAATATCTTCTCTTTTATGTCTCTCTAAAAAAAAAATATCTTCTCTTTTATGAAAATATATTAAGCTGGATTTCATTGATGAGATTCATTAAATTTAATTGAATATTCTGAAGTATATTCTTAGTTAATTAGTGAAATTAGGATGTGGCATTTAAAGAAAAAAATCAAATGTGGATTTCTTTCATTTTTTTAATCAAATCAAATGTTTTAGAATCTAGGCATGATTTTAAAAATAAAATCAAATCATAAATTATTTACTATTATTAATACTTTTTAATATTCTATTTAACAACTTATCTCTTAATTTAAAAATTATTTTTTCAATACTTCCAAGTTTTTAAAGATATCTTTACTAAAAAAAAAGGTTTTAATGATATTTTGATAAACTATTGGATTCAAATGGTTAATAAGAAGTTTCACCAAAGCACAAATCATTTAGGAGAACCTGGGTTTAATTCATTGGCGGAACAATTTTTTATTCACACATATTTTACAACCAAACTCCGAAATATCAACATTTCATTCTCCTAAAAATCTGAGGGTTAACAACAAAAGAATAATACTCCTTCGATCTCATATATAAGAAGAAACTTTTTTTAGATTTATTGATAATTAATGCATCTAACATTCATTTGTAGATCAGATACATTAATTATTCAATAATCTCAAAAAAAACTTTTTTTATATATGAGAGTAGAGGGAACCCCAAACATTTTTTTATTAAAAAAAACTAAACATTAAGTGAGTAAACTTTAGTTCATTGATAGGCTTCGTCCCTTTTTGTAATTAAGAAAGAAAACTTTCATTCATTGCTTTATCAATGTGATTTTTTTTTACAAATACGTTATCTAATAAATATGTTCACACCAAACATATATATATATATATATATATATATATATATAGGGGGCATATCACATGAGAATGGGTAACTTATGTGAGAATGATGAGAATAAATAATAACCATTGGATTTAAGTGTAGGGCTGAGATTATATCCCAAATTATTGAATGTCACGTGAGTTTCTTTTCCAATTTTTCCAGGATGTGTGACCTTCATATCTTCTCCCCTATGGTTTCGTTCTTCCTCTATCCACTGCCAACAAATTCTCAAGCATTTTGAACAAAACAACAATTTTATTTAGATAAACAGTTTAAGATTTGTTCCAAATGCCAAATAAATTTGACAATTGCATCAATAGCTTTCTGTATCATCACAATTTCTCCATAAAATTGAAGGAAAAAAATTAGGAAAAAAATACAAGTTATTATGCTTTTATTCCCAAATTCATTAACCGAATTTTTCTTTGGAATCGGCTTCGGTGAAAATTACTCAAGTCCAATACTCAATAAAGGAGAGATGGCTATGGCCATGGAAATAAACAACAGATGACTGTGTTTGAGGAGGACACGGTAGAGAGAAGAGCACAAATGAAAGAATAATAAATAGAAAGAAGAAAAAAGTAAATCTAGTGAGGGGAAGAAGAAATGACGGCCGAACTGACGATGGAGGGGGCGGCGATGGCCACTTGATGGTGGAAGGTGATGGGAAGGAGAAACGCGTTGAATTAGAAGGAATGGAAGAGAAGAGAATGCGTTGAAGGAGAGAGTGAAAATTGGCACATGGGTCACTAACTCATCTTTTAATCTCAACCCTTCTTTTTCAATCTCATGGTTATTATTTATTCTCATCATTCTCACATAAGTTACCCATTCTCATGTGATATGCCCCCTATATATATATATATATATATTATATATATGTATTTATTATATGTCTTTCAAATCAATTCATTCATACTAGCAAAATTTATGCAAGAAATGTTCGTACAATGTAATAATTGGATCATCCAAAAAAGTCTCCGTTTTTTCTATGCGCTGGAATTTTTTACCCAAAACAAAAAACGAAACCATTGTGAAAAAAAAATAACGAAACTATTCTTTTTTTTTTTTAACAAGCAAAAAAAAACGAAACTATTCTATTCTGGTTCAATTAATACTTACCTATAAATATATGCTTTCCATTTTCATAATAACTCAACTGAATGAGAGTACGCTGCTATTTGGTTTTTTTACAAGTTGTGATAATAACATATAAAGAATATCATGATCTTTTGATTCCTTGTGACAGTTATGGATTCTCCCAAATTGGGACAATATCACTTGGAGAACATAAAAATTCCAAATACATTGAAATAAAATATATGAAGTATAAAGGTTTAATGACATTTATTAAGATTATACGGTAAGATGGATAAAGAATCGAGTCTCTTAAAAAGATTATATGGTAAAACGGAGAAATAATCGAGTCTCTTAGATATACAGTTTGTTTGACAATCGCATGTCAAAATATGAAATTTTCTACAACGGTCCTTTAACGTAGCATGTTGTAGAGTGGTTTCTTTATAATTTATAAGAAATACTCTCATTTCGATGGCTCTACAACATGTTGCATCATGCAATCTTTGCAGGTGATCTATGTCTTCCTTGTTAGTGTATATGAAAGAATTCTATCAAAAGAAAAAGGATGCATGAAAGAATATCTGTTAAAAAATATCAATGAGGTGATCGAAGTTGAAGAGTATGAAGAGAAGGATGACAAAGGTACACAAAGGGGGTAATGTGCTTGAGAATGCACAAGTTAGTATTTTATTGAGGTCCTTGAGAGATTTTTCGATATAATTTACAGATCGTCGAGTGATAGTACATAACATGTATGTGTACCTTTATATATGAAGTTTGCTCCGTATTGGGCATCAGTCTAATATGATTCTATAATAATGACTATGAAATTTTTCAATCTTTGCTAATCTTCGAATGTGAACACTATTGAAAACAGGGGTGTATCTCTTCATAAGCATGAGGTAGTCAAGGTTACCCTAACAAAAATATTATTATTGAATAGGTTGGTATGTTTTTATATTTAGCTACCCCAAATAAAAAATATTTAGCTATCTCAAAAAAAAATATTTGTTAAAAACTAGCATAAATAATAAAGTTAAGAAATTACTATATAATTGATAGATTTATTAGTATTAATTTAACACTTTTAGTCTCAATAACAAATATGGAGAGAATAAAAATTGTCAATACAATAATTAGAAGCAAATTAAACATATAATGAGTTTCTTGCAAAAAAAACTTATTTGTTTACATTCAAAAAGACATTATTAGTCTATTTAGTATACAATCAATTATCAATTTTTTTGGTCCCTAAAATGCTAAAGGAAAATGTTAGATGGATTAAAAAATGTGATTTTATCTTGTAGAAACTAAAAATAAAATTCTGAATATTGATAGGATCATTTACTTAATTAACCCAATTTAATATGCTGATTTGAAAAATATTTTCTTTTTTGTAAAAAAAATAATATATATTTTTCTTTAAATTTAACCCCTGCGTAAAATTTATGCTAGCCTCGCCGTTGATCGAAAGTGAATACTCTTTTGTGCTTTAGTGATAAATGACGCCATGAGTTCGTCTTAGCCTTGTGGACAAATTTACTAGATTTTCTTTGAGTATTTTGGAAAGATATTATTCTCAAGCATTTTATGTATTATTAAGCATTTATAAGTAAAAAGGTCTATAAAGTCAGAACTCCAACAACCATGCAATATTGCACTTTGAGACGTGTGTAGCTTAACAAAGGAATATGGGCTCCACTACTTGATGAATTGGGCACACATATCACTTTCAATTAAAATTGGAATCCCCTGTCCCCTACAAATCTACGTATAATCAAAACAATAATTCAGGATCCATGCAATAAAAACAAAAATGATTTAAATCAGGTTGAGAATGTGTAAAAAGGTTAGTCGTAGCTGTCGTGCTTTCTTTTTCCTTCTTAAGATCGACATGAGTTTCCCCACAAGTGAAACCTGTTTTTAATACAATTTTCATTGGGAATTTTAACTTTGTTTTGTTTTTATGTCAGAAAAACCTTTGTGTTGTTAACAAGTCACTAGTCATAATACTTGGAGGTACGTCTTAACCAAAACGTATAAGCTTTTACACAAGCTCATATTCGGTACATCTTGATCAAACAAATTAAGATTCTTGTACTATGTGGTGACCACTAACATTGAAAGACAACTACTTACATTGATTTGCAACTACTTCAAAGAGATCATTAATGAGTTTAGTTACAATAAATTCACTAAATGAAATATGGAGATCGATAGAAATGCTTGTGTTGTATATCTACTTTAATTCATAGACAATATTACTACCTTCGGTTTTGACTACTATAACATGAATTAGGTTAACTAGACACTCTTTTTAATTGGTTAAATTTTCAACGGAACCAACTAAATTAATGTGGAGGCTACATAATTTAGTGAGTTTCATTTGAATTTCAATCAATTAAAGAGAGTGTGTTAGAGAGTTTGTTACTAAAACTCCTTGAATTTTTAAATTTTTGATATTTTTCCCTTTCATATATCTTTAAAATTTTCGACCACATTGAACATGCATGTAGTGTAGTAGCGTTATAACTTTTGGGGTGAGTTTGCCTCTTATTTGAGCCACACAAGTTCGATGCATTAGTATTTGAATTTGCGCACAGAAGATACCCAATTTAAAAAAATGATATCAACTACATTAGTTATTCATTACCAAGATATCTCAATTTTACCTTTTTTTTTAAAAAACCAAATTTGAATTATTCGTGCACAATTGGAAAGACTGATCCCCAAAAGATAATTGATGTATACTTAAGAAGTCGACTTCTTTCAACAAATATTTATCAATATGCACCGATTGGACATCAAACTCTAAACCAAATAATTGCGGGAGCTAAATATCTACCACTTGAGTGACACTATGTTGGTAAGACATCTCAAATTACAATACATATTGTAATGAATCATATAATGAATAATACGAAGGAAATATCCATTAATTATCTATTTTCAAGAATAAACTTGCAAAACAATATCAATTGTGGCCAAATTTAATATTAGCAACAATTGTCTTAATTTTGGTTATTAAGTCAACAAGATCATACATTTAGGGACACATGTGGTATTATACATGAATTATATAAGGATAGAGATTACTTTTGTTGATCATCGAATTTGACCTTAAATTCTAAGATCTTGCCAAATTTAGTCAATCTATTCATAACAACCCAAATATAATAGACTGGAATTCCAGAGAACCCTATCACGAGGTCTATAGATATATTATCTCGTTTCACTTTGGGATGTATAAATATGTGTCATAGTTTTAGTTTGCTTCAAAATTCAAGTCCTCAAAAGCTTCTTTAATGGATGAACGGTAAATTTTGTCGATCATCGATTTTGAGTGATAGGTCGAACTAAATCTCATGTTATCACGTAAATTATTCCAAAATGTAAGGTAAGTCTAAGAGTGTGTTTGGATGAGGTAATTGAATTATTTTAGTGAATTTAAAATTTTAATTAATTCAAATGATTCAATTGAATTGCCTTCATTTTTTAACATTTTTGGGCAACTTTAATAAATTTTAAATTTTTTGGGACAAATATGAAAATTGAATAGTAGGGGCGAAGTTGCAATTTTTTGAAGATAAATGGTCGATTTGTAATTTATGAAAATTTTGAGTTGCCAATTTGTAATTTTTTTTACAAATTTAGGGACCAAATTGCAATATTTGAAAAAATTATTAAGAGGAAATTTGAAATACATATATTGTTTAAGTGTCATTTGAAACTCTCTAAATTAAACTTGGACAAAATACTTCACAAATTTCCATTATTTTAAAATTTCTTAAAATCATCATATAACCAATGGAATTCACATAAAAAAAAAGAATTGAATTCCCTTAAAAAATTATATTACCTCATATAACATTTTCTCACTCAAACACACTAAGATCTCAATCAAACATTATACTCTGAAAAACGTTATATACAATAACATTTTCTTATTCAAACACACTCTAAGATTTTAGTCAAACATTATACTCTAAAAAACATTATATACAATAATAGAGATGAAATCTCTATTTACAACAACTCAAATCATAACATCTTGAGATTTGAGGCAACTCTATCACAAAATCTATAGATATATTAACTCATTTTCACTTTATGTTATTCAAGGGTTGCATCATACTTGACAAAAGTCATCAAATTACACTTCACTCCCTCAAGAAATGTTTAAATTACACTACTTTTCCATCTTATATCAAAATATACACCACTTCTTTTACAAAACATATTAGAGAGGATTACACGTCCTTGTGAGCTTCAGCCACCAGACTACTTGACCAAAAACAAAAAACCAAAAAAATAAAATAATAAAGAGAGTGAGAGGATTACACGTCCTTCCCCGGAGTCTTAATTGAATTACGTAGCCTACCTTAAGTTTCTTGGGTGAGTATGACGTGAAACATTTTGACTATAGCTTATAATCAATCACTAAAGAGATGTTCAAATATTTGATTAGTTCTCTCCTTTTTATATTATGAGTGTCAAAGTACAGTAGATCAAAGGGAACATACCGAAGTTGCAAATGTAGCAACAAAAAGAGAACTGAATCGCATCAAAAAGAGAGGAAAGTTTAGAAGAAATATTTCTGGGTAGTTTTCAGCATTTCCATTCATTCATTTTGCTTTATACTCACCAGAAAACAACTGGAAAATTCAGTCGACAACTCATTGTGCAATTAAATTTTTTGTTAGATGAAACCAAGTGTTTCTTTGAGGAAAGACAATATGCAAAGAAAATTTAGGAAAAGTCATGACACAAAAAATCACATTACTATCAAAGAGCTTTATAGCATCTAGATATGTATCTACTTTACAAGATAATTCTGAGAGAAGAACCATCCAAAGCTAGAGAAATTGAATCCATAAAAACAATCTATGACTAATCCTAAACCAACCAAAAACGCACAAAAGCTTCCCATGGAATAGCATTTAAAAACAAAAGATTCATAACATGAAAGTAAACAACACCACAGATCTTCCATCCAACAGAAGCAAAGTAAAATCATTAATATCACTAAGAATCACTCATCTTGAGAGGCTGGGAGATAAAAGAAGGACATTCTAATATGCTTCAATCTCAAAATAGTGAATCACTCATCAAGCCTAATAAGTTACAACTCTAAATAACTACTACGGTCAGGAAATAATCAGGTTTAGTCTTGAATATCAGTAACTACTTAAAGCTGATTATTCAAAAAGTAAATTAAAATAAATAAAATAGCAACTTATTTTGTTTAGTCCCATCAAAAGTAAAAGTAACATATCCACAGTGCGGGAAAAATAATTCATCCATAAAAAATAAATACAAAAATAATTAATATATGGCAAAAGAGTCACCATTTAATAATGAAATATCAGAAAATTTTGCTGCAATCCAAAACCCTCACATCATCTATATGATTCAATTAAAATAAGAACAAGAAAATAGAACAACTATTTTGGTATATAAATGAAAATAGAACCATCTAATCTTAAATATTCCCATAAACAGAATTTGAGACATCATTAAAATTACGTAATCAGTCGCTGCAAGAACTAATAGCACAGACATCATTCGTGATTCAATTATAATAGGAACATCCAAATCTTCCAGTTATATTTTCCTCTTGGGTCTGTTTGTGCTATTTGCACCTATATCATTACAGACCTTTACTAAATGATGAAAGAAGCTCCAACATATAAAAATACAAAAGTTGTCTAAAAAATTACAAAAATAACAGAAGGGATGAAAAGACTAAGAAAAATCGGTAGAGGATCGAAAGAGCGTTTCAATGTTTAAGGGACAGAATAACTTGCATGCCTTAAGAAAAAACAGCAAGATTGGATCCTATCTAAAGATGTGTGATAGATTTTACATGTTCCATTTACAAAACTAGAGGGAAAAAAGAAAAAATAATTTCTTTGAGGTCTAATATGGCCCCAGCATTATGGAACTCCTTGTAATGCATATTCCTTACCCCATTTTCCTTCAATATCTCTCTTGACTCAACATTTAAGAGGATTTTACTAGGAAAACCTCAGGAGACAAACCAGGAATAGCTATGGCTACATGAACCCTAACTCGAAGCACGTGGTTTCATATGCTCAAGGACAGAGTTACATTATTCATTAGTCATCACAGATCCCAATAGGAAAATGTTTCTGCAGGGAGCCACATAATGGTTATATGGCTATTTAAGATTCTAAATAATTACCCCACCAATATATTTAGTAATAGCAATTTAGAAATTGATCAAAAGTCAGAAACCATATATACCAACATAGCAAGAACAATTTAGAAAGCCAATTCACATGATCCCCTTCAAATAATATACAATGAAGGAAAGAAAAAAAGGGAAAGTCGACTTCTTTTTTCATCACCAAGTAGCAAAGGAAATATTAGAAGATTCATTCAGAAAAACAGAGAAATAAAGGGGGTGGGGGGGATCAATAACCAAATGTTACTTTTTGTGCAAAAACCCAATGTTGTGCCCCACGTCTTCGTTTTTTCTCTCAAACCTGTATAAAGTAACAAAGCTTTATGTTAGAAACTAAATGAGAAGATCCAAATCCTAATAAATAACATCGAGCAAAACCTATAAAAGTAAATTGATATATTGATTTTTTATCTCTAAAACTGAGAACTACAAATTAAGTAATACATACATGATTTATGCAAGACTAAGAAAACATCAATCAAAATATATACAAATGAAGGATGATCTATCATAGACTAATCTAAATAAACAAGAAACAAAGAGGATGATTTCATCATTGTTAATTTACTCAGAACAGCATTTTTACAATGTCAGTTCTAATAAAGCAAACAAGAAACCAAGAGTTTGTAATCATAGTTAAGTAACATGTGCTTGAAGACAACAGATGGAGATAATAGGATTCCAAACACTGAGAGAGGATTGCTTATGTAACATGCTCATATGAATCTCAATTCAAAAGATGGCAAGGGACATTTTTAAGGGACGCTGATACCATTTGGCTAGTTTCTTAAACTATTTTGATTTGCGTAAACTTCATAAACTATGAGAATGAATTCAATTAACATGCCAAAAAATAGGGGTAAACGCTAAAGATCAACTTCAATAAACGGAACGGAATAACATTTTAAGCTGACACTCTCATCTTCCCTTTCTCATTCCATAATCTGCCAGGTTTTATCTCTCATTCTCCTCCCATTTTACCAGACACCCCTTTATTTTTTTACACTTGCCCCCCTCTTTAACTATTTACCCTTTTCACCACCACCGTCTTCAAGATCAAGAAGACAAAAGCCTCGTTTCCTAACAAAGTTTAGAATTCCCCTTTCACACGCCGCCACCACACTTGCTACATTCGCACCGAACCTCCCTCTCTCTAGCTCTCTTTGTAATATTTCTTTCTTTCCTACCCCTGGCTCTGATATCAGGACATAGTCCCCATTTTTGTGTTAAAAACAATTTTTCTCCTTTGCTGGTACGAGTCGTTGTCGTTATGGGCGTTCTTCATCTAAACGGTGTCTTTTTGGGGGAGGATAGCCCTTACTCCTACAATTCAGAATCAGAAAACAAAAATCAACGCTCAGCATCAAATGACACCACTAGGTTTCGTTCAAGCCTGCCATTTCCAACATGTTACCTTGAATGCATGAATAATACGCAGCATGGGAGGATTTATTCAATCACATAGTTTGGGCTCCTCGAATATGGCGTCCTTGGGAATTTCATTAATTTGATAATCCCTCGAAAAACAATTACCTACATATATTCCAACTCTAATGTTCAACTCGCTTAATCAATGATATATTGCCTATATATATAAACAGTACTCACATCATCATGCATCTTGTGCATTCATCTATTAACTCTACGACCCAAACCTTAATGGACAAAATCTTCATTTCCAATACTACAACATCAAAAGCTCGCATAGAAACAGAACATTTCGAAAAAGACAGCTTTTCTAAAGCCAATAATGCACCACACAAGAATGTAACCTGCACTCTTCATTCCTTAATAACCTCCCTCTCCTAACCCATCTCATTTTTCTCTATAACAGACCTCGTACATTGCCTTGAATTTGCTCACTACTGACTAATTGATTAATTGAAACCTTATTTCACACTCAACCAACTCCGCGCAAATATTTTCACAGCTTATGTTACCGATTCAAACACCACCGATTTTGTTCTTAAATACAATTCCACTTATTTCTTTCCTAATTATCCAAATACAATCAGATTACAGGACTCTTTCCTCCTTTTAGATTGCCCTTACCCTTCCTACTAAGCTGCCAAACTGCTCTAAACTCTCTTTTGCATTGTTGGGAATAGCCAAAGACACACCAATCCACCTTAAGATCTCATACTGTACATTCGAAAACAATGAATTCAAAGAATGAATATTAAACTGACTCCTGCACCCCCCGATTGCCCATACAACTTGAACAAAAAGAGATAATAAACTATAAGAGCGAATGAAACTGATTGTATGAGCACAGATTGTGATAGATTCTTATTTTTCCAACACGACAGCCTTGCCCTAACTACATCCACCACCGGTTTCCAAGTACTTAGCTTCCTCAGATTTGCAACAATAGGGAGGCCCAAATATTGAAATGGTACAGACCCCGCCTTACAATTTAAGACCAATGTTGCCTCCACAAGCCAAGTATGCGGAACATTAACCCCAACTAATAGGCACAAATATCAATCCTAAGGCTCGTAATGTCCCAACAAATAAAAAAGTAAAAGAGTAACTTAGAGGATCACTAGATCAAATGGAGATATCTAGACTTGTTTTCATGCTTCCCCTTTCTTCTTCGGCAGCCACTTTATAGCCTCTTCTTTCATTTTGCCATCAGTTAGGCATCACTCATGCTTCAGAATTTTGTATGCTTCAGAATTTTGTAAATCATATTAATTTGTGGTGAAACCTTGAATTTTCAAGGATAAATTAATATTATTTTAAAAAGAATAAATTAATACCAATTAGATGGAAATTTTGATCGCACATATTAGGAATCCTTATCTCAAATCATTATACAGGGATTAGGCCACTCAATAGTCTCATTTTTAAGTTAGGGATCTTGGTAGCAACTCATTGATGATTTCCTCAACCCTATGATTGTTCATAGCATTATTTGGATCTTACTGCTAAAAGGTCGACATGGAGAAGAAAAAGGATAATAAATGGCTTTTTAATGGATTATAGAAAGATGATGGTGGTGGCCTTCATCACCAAAAGACACCGGCAGATGCAAAAGCTTGGTGACGAGAAATCCAGAAAACATTGAGGGCCTGGATATCTCTATTTGATCACATGATCCTCTAATTTACTCTTTTAATTTTTAATTTTTTGGGACATTACGAGCCTTAGGATTGATTAGTTATAACGGTTCAGATTTGGTGTAAGTCAATTAGTCAAAAGACTTACACCTGGTGTCAACGGATCCAAACTAAATACATCAATCATCACTAATCCAAATTGCATCTTGATTACTGATCCAAATATTTCAGATTCCTAATAATTAGCTAAGTAATATATTTGGTCCAGATTTGTTGCTAAACATATATTCTGCAAAAGTAACAAGGAAAGGAGAATATACGGCCATCGATGTTGTTACAATGTTGTTACATGTAGTTTAGAAGATAATAAACGGTCATCAATGTTGTTACATCTAGTTTAGAAACTACATAATCATAATAATAACTAGGCATGGTGATGTAATGCATGTATTCATATAATATTTAAATTTTTCTATTTCTGCGAGTACAGTTGAAAAGATTATCTAATCTGACAACGGAAACTAAGCAAAATAATGCAAGACAACATACTCTGTTAGGAACGCAGCATTTGTGGATCCACTCTGTAGGTGGCCAGAACAAGTTAAAATATTCTGGACGATCAAACAAAGGCAAAAGCTGGCCTTGATCCAAGTCAAAAACACAGTTCCCATATTGCATGTATTTACCATTAAAATTGAGGAAGGCATCATCAATAAAGATGACACAATTCCCTTTAGAAACGCACAAATCCGAAGCAGAAGCAGAAAACGAACATCCATTCCCCAAAAACAAAACCCTATCCCCCAAACTTGTCAATTTCACCCATTTACGCGCCTTCTCATCAAGCCTAAACACCTTAATCCTTAAAACCAAAAAATCATAAATGTCCACTAGCAACAACTTGCTCTCACTCTCCACTAAGAATTTTTTGTTACCAACAACAGGTTCAGATTCAGGTCGTTCAGCAACTAACGAAGCATTCGAGTCATCCGGTCCAACAGTAATTGTCTGACCAGCTCTATTGATCACATAAGCCTGCCCTTTAAAAACACAGATGTCTCCCAAGTATGTAGAGATATCAGTAATCAAATTCCACTTTTCAACTCCGTCGCATTTCAACAATACTGGTCTCAAGGTAGAGATAAACGTGCCAATAACAAGAGACTTTTTTTCTTTGCACGTGACAGCAACAATCTTCTCAGGGTAAATATAGTCACAGTGCAATCTTTGTTCGCTGTCAACAATGTAATCGTATCCTAATTCAAGTACATAGAGTTGACTAAAATCGAGCACGTGAGGGAAATGAAGAGGATGAGATGATCGATACGAGAGGAGTGGGTGTAAGAGTTTGGTTTTACCGTTAGAGTTTTGGGTGATTCTTATCAACCACGGGCGTTGGAGTGGTGGTTTGATGAGGAAGAAAGAGCGTTTGGAGAGAGAGTGAAATTGAGTGGTGTTGTTGATGGAAGATTGATAGGGCCAGGGTAGTGGGAATTTGAGGGTTAGAATGGGAAATGAGATGGAAGAAGAGCGCCATGTAGAACAAGTTGATCGGAAGCGAATAAGATCGAGTTCGACGTCGAGTCGTTGTGATATCAGATCTATAAGCTCCTTTGGGAGTGAAGACCAGTCTGCTTCCGCCATTGGCGGATTCTCTTTTTTCTTTTTCATTCCTTTTTGTTAACTGTAAAATAGCAAAACGAAAGAACTACAACTACTCTGTATATTGCGGAATCAATGGCTTTTCAATTCAGGAGAGAATCATTTTGAAAGAAAAACAAATATTTGTGTGCATGAGTAGTGCTAGCAACACTCTCTTTTAAACACTCTCTCTAATACTCACTCTCTAATTGACTTAAATCAATGTGGGTCCTACATTTTGAAAATGAAACCCACTTAAAGTGGTGGGACATACATTGATTTCACCCAATAAGATAGTGAGTGTTTGAGAGAGTGTTGAAAAGAGAGTGTTGCTAGCATTCCTCTTGTGTGCATACTTAACTTAGTAGGGAAGGCAAAAAACTATCCGCCATAAAATATGTCGGTAGCTTGCTTAACGGGTAGTGTAAAACTATTTTTATTTTTAATTAATAATTAATTATATTTTTTAATATGTGAGAAAATGTCGACTTACAATAAAAAATTATTTTTTAAGATGGTCGTGTGTGACTTTTAATAACAAATTGTTCGTATTTGTTCAGATTAATTGACCGATTTTACCTAAAATTAAAACCTAGAATCTCTCATTTATGATTGAAATTTTATATGACCCGTCTACAAACAAAAAGAAAAGGAAAAAAAAATTGAATTTTAATATTTGCATATAAAGCAGCAGAAAGCTAGTGGAGATAATAGTTGAAAATAGATTATAATCACACAAAAAGTTTTGTTATCTGAGTCTAACAATGCGGTTCTTAAAAAAATGAGTAATTTTGTGATGTTATGAGAAAATAAGTTTCTATTGCTTAGTTGAAAATTGAATTACAACAAAGAGATGAAAATTAATAATTGAATGGACTGGCCGAAGAATAAAATCTGAGTGAGATAAAAAGAGACCCCAAGTAAACAATTTAATAATGAACTAACATAAAATAAAAATAAAAAAATCAAATATGTAACAGGATAAAACTATATTCAAATATAACAAGTCCAATGTGTATTGGCAATTTGGTATTACTGGCTTCAGGACCGAGTCAGATGCATAATGAGTACAGATAGGTAATTTGAAGCTTCAAAGTACATCATATCGTGGCATTATGCCAACTAAAATGAAATTGAAGGCACCTATATATGCCAGAAGATCATGCTGTGCTCAATGTTTCCTATTCACTAGCAGCAAATGTAACCAAAATAGATAAGTTACAAAAAATTGCTAACTCTGCATCCTCTCATAAGTTTTCATCAACCATATTGCACCATTACTTCCTAAGATTCGTGAAACCAAAATACCCTGCTACACTTCCACTATCCAAACCATCACTGTTGCTTGAATGTACATGAGTTTTCTCTCACTGCATTCTCATGCAACTGACATCTCATATACTTCAGCTGTACTTTTGTATCGTCCTCAATTCCTTCTTTGCGTTTTCTAGTTCCATCAGTGGTGAATGTGTTCATTCTATCATCACCAGACAAACTTACGGCGTCCACAGTATCATGCATCTCTACATCACTAGCACGGACTCTATCTGCCACAAACCCTCCATGCATAGAAGTTAAAAAGGGATGTTCAACCACCGGAAGCATAGGCACAGTTCCTGAAAACCCTCCATGTATAGAACTTAAAAAGGGATGTTTGACCACCGGAAGCATAGGCACAGTTCTTGAAGTGAAAACGAAAGCCTTTGCACGATGCTTGCCAGTTCCACAACCAAATATTGCCAACCCGTGTTCCTCAGCAGCTAGAAGCCATTCTGAATAAGAAATCACTAGTCATTAGTTACGCAACAAAGCAAAACAAAACAAAACAAAAAAATCTGACAGACAAAAGGAAAGAGACTACGCATAATTGGCAGCTCGTCTTAGCTAACCATAGTCAGAATCCAATCACCAACAACACTGATATAACTTGAAATTGGGTGCAGCCACATTCAATTATACAGCTTGCTGAACTTTTTTTAAAAATATAAAAACCTCTTCACAGTCAAAGAGAAGACGTAAGAATAATAAAAGAAAATGGAGGGGTAATTGGTGGAACTCACTTATAAGATCAATGGGAGTGGAAACACTTGGTCTGCCGATCTTTCTGTCTATGCCGCTTTGACTAGTAACCCAGTTGATCAATTGAATGGGAATGCAGGACCTACAGAAGGAATTTACATAAGAAGTAGCTTTCCCATGATCACCCTTTTCCCTGTAACCAAGCAGATTATCAGACTTATTAGCTGAGACATTCCAGAAACCACTTCCTAATTCATACCTCACAGCTACAATAGGCTTTTCTCATACCTAGCAGACTGTATAGCTGACTCAGCAACAAACAACCAATTAATAGCAAAATCTTTCAGGCTGTCGGCATACAGAGAAACTCCAGCTTGACAATTAATGAATGAATAATCCATCATCATCACAGAATAGTACAGGGCTTCTTTTAAAAGAACTTCATTTTCAGAACCCTATAGCAAAATAACCAGTAAATTGCTGAACATGACAGCGAAAATTAGAAACAAACAATGAAATGCATCATACTTTTCTTGAAGGGAAATGAAATAAGTCATTCCATAAACCAAAGAACTCGAATTACCAACAGAAGAAGGCTGCCCAGCATTGTAGCCAATGTTGAGAAGATTATGTCAAAGAATAATCAATGCAGCTAACCAAGTAGTAGCTCTTTTCAAAGACAATATACTGGGAACTATACTTGAAGAATCGGTGAACTAAACAATTTCTCTGGAAAGATTAATATAAGTTTTAAAATTCCAAAATTTAAATCATAGTTTTCCAACATCACAAAAACTTCAATTATCATATTAACAAACTTCCAACATCAATAAACAGAATCAATATTTCAACTCTGAACCTTACGTAAATCATCGCATGAAAAATAAACGTATATGAGTAGGACCCAACATCTCTCTTGACCTATAATCTTCTCTGTAAAATAGGTTTGGCATGGCGACAAAGAATACTGTTGGATCCTATCACCAGCTAATCTAAATCAGGAAAAGTGGTAAGTGTGGGATCCTATCTAAAAGGGTGGAAAAAGAGAACAAAACAGGTTGATCAAATTCATTCTGTGCAACTCTGCATGTCAAACACTACTTAAGTAACCTCTCTGTAAAGAGGCCGTGGCATCATAATGTGACTGGCTTCGGCTTCAGCTTCAGTTAAACCTATGCCATGTGGACGGGTAAGATGGCTTGAAATTATATGAAATTAATCTTACACAGTTTCATGGAGAAAAGGAGAGGTGATTTGTCTTTGTCTACAAGCCCTTAATTCCAAATTACAACTAAGTAATGCTAAAGCATATGATGGTACTTACCAGCAAGGAGATCACTGGCAAAGCTGGCTCCAACATCATCCTGAAAAGCGTATCTGATAAGCACCAATAAAGCAGTCAGGAAGTTATACATGAAAACTGTCGAAATCACCCCAGAAAGCACAAGGATGTGACCTATGTCAAACTGAGTAATATACAAATTATACAAATAAAGGTAAATAATAAACTATGAAAATCGACAATTCTGTATGATCAGATTGACCCATACAAAGACAGGAGACAACTCTACGTGAATGGTTTGTGCGTGAACATCAAAACCAACCTGAGTATTAAAACACAAATATAAATATTCAATCAAAATTAAATTTCACCAAGATCTGGCTTCCTAAAATGCTGTAGAATCTACGTTACTCCAAACTCCAACATAATGACCGAACATAATTATATTGAGACATTTGCTAAAAACAGCCATCGCTATTCATTGCAACAAAATTGTTAAGGCTGCTAAGTAAAAGAGAAAGAATGCACGACAATAAATGGATAGAGTCTATATGTAAGTTGTTTGGAAGTTCCTAAGGCCCTGTTTGAATTAACAGCTTAATTTGCAGCGTATAACAAAAGCACTTATGACGATGATAAGCGCTAATGTATAAGCTATTTCTATAACAAAAAATACAATGAAGTTCAATTGTTTTTGTATGAGCCACAATCTATTTTCATAAGCTATCTTGGAGAGTTTATGAAAATAAGTTGAAAACAGCTTATGAACATGCCATGAGCTGCTTTCATAAATTCTCCCAAACGGTCTCACAAGTGTTTATGCTAGTAGATAAGCTTAAATAAGTCAAACCAAACATGCCCTAAATACCCCACCCGCTTGTACACTTAGTAATTACTGGAAAAAAAAGTCTAAATAGTTGTCATCAAGGTTTTATAAAATGGATTGCGGCCGCAATTAAGGTAGTAAAAGTTAAATCATGTTTTTCGATGTATTTTTGCAATATCAACGCAACCGCAGTTGAGACTACATTAGCTATGTTTGACTTCAATTCACTGCAATATCAAAGACTAAGACTACAATTTAAAATCATGCTAGTAATAATATGACAAATAACAAGTTCTTACCCAAAAAGTAAAAATTCTGAAACCCCGTCATAACCTGAACTGCTGCAGCATGCAACTTCTTCTCCTTCTCCCCTCTCGCCATCCCCGCCTCAAAAATCAAACACATTTTCAACAAAAGAGCTTCAAACATAACAACCCCAGCCAAATAACCAACTTCACAACCCATCTCAATCCCCTTCCGAACCCCATCACTCACAAAAGGGAAAAACCCTTTCAAACAACCACCAACACCGTCACAATCAACCATCCAAACCGGTATCAAATCAACAAAACCCTCTTCCAAAACCCCAACCCTAGCATCACCACCACTAACCTCAACTTCACTCTTCATACAATAAATGCTACAGTAACTCACAACCCCTTCCACCAAACCCTCAATTTCACTATGCACTTCTTCCCCACAACCAATCAAACGATAAATCTCAAACAACAACGGCGTTAAAACACCGATCCTCTTCATCGCGACACATCCATCGCAACACGAAACAAGCAACTGAAACAAACCCTTAACCGCCACAAGTGAAGTTCTAGGAGCTTCTCTTAACCTATTAGTGTGAAATTCAAGTGCTGAATAGAACCATAAAAGTGGAATTGGTGGGTCTGAAGTGGTGTGAATTGCGCGGGAGAAGATTGAGGTGAAATCGGTGAAATTAGTAGCGCCGTTGCGGTATTCTGTTAAGAAACGGTTGATTGATTCTTTGAGCATTGGTTGGTAGTAAAGTGGAGGGTGTTTTGAAGGGTTTTGTGTTTCCATTGTTGAAGGAAGTTGGTGAGAGAGAGAGAGAGAGAAACCCTAGGTTTTAGGGAGTGGTTGTAAGTGGAGAGTACATGGAAATGGGAGTGAGGGAGGGAATATATGTACTTTTTGATAACGGGCAACTTTTTTAAATTTGGTGTTTTTTATTCTACCTTTTATGGAAAATGATGATTAAATGATTAATTAATATATAAAAAAATTACAGTGCCTAAAAATATAAATATAAGATTTAATTTTTATTTTTATTAGTTAGTCACGTCAATAATTTTTTGGGTTTTAAAAGGATATACTCTACGCGTAAATGTAATATGTAGAGACTAATCATTTGAATTAGAAAAGATCACAATTGATGGTAAATTTATTTCAAAAGATTTTTCAAACCCTGATTAAGTTGAAAAACATTTATTATCATCTTATTTAAGTGTTATTTAGGTTCACAATTAATCATTTGTGTCATTTTAGTATCCGTTAAAATAAAAGTCAAACATTTTTTTTTTATGATTTAATATTATTGAGGAACGATTTAAAACAAAAATTACAATGTTAATGTATATAAATTTAATCCAAACTATAAATGTTTTTTGATTTAAAATATAAATTTACATCATATAAATGTACCACAAGTTTCACTCAAAAAAAAAAATATACCAAAAGTTTTTATTAATTTTTTTTACAACATTCAATAACTCTTTACTTGATATTTGTATTACCGTAACATGGATTTAATGTTTATAGCATACTCCTTTGTAAGTAAAATGATCTAGAAAGTTGTACCAAAAAATAAAATGTTCTAGAAAGTTATATGTATTTAGTTTAAATTTTAGATAAAGAATATTGGTTATATCACTCTTGTTTACATTTGGTTGCCCAAAAAAAATACAGATTTTGTAAATAAAAAAAAGTATATAGATTATCCCTTTAATTAAATGAAGTTAATTTGGGTAAGAAAATTTGAATAAAGTTTATGCCACATATCCTGTAATCATCGATTTCAGGTTTTGCTAAGTAGCTAAAAATGGACAACAAACACAATTATTCATGTTGATTCACCGTTTATTAACCAAAATATAAAACGAAAAATAAAAAACAAATATATCAGAGCCTGGTTTCGATCCAGGGACCTGTGGGTTATGGGCCCACCACGCTTCCGCTGCGCCACTCTGATTTCTTATTTATTTTTCCTTAAATTTAATATATTTTTCTTAACAAAACTGCTAACCAATATAAGTGGATCGGGTTTGGGCTAATACAGTCCGGCCCATTAGAAACCTGATCCCTCATTCATTGTTGCGAAGGTTAAAGAGAAAATAAAACTCACTCATTCATTGTTGTCGTTCTGCGTTTGAAGATTGTCGTTTAAAGCACTCAACCTCCGATAACTGCAATTCCCAAAATCACGATATGGATCCCAAATTCACAGAAGTTTCTCAGTTGTTCGATCGATTCAAAGCTGCTTTTCGCAGAAACGACTTCGATTCCGCTTCAAATCTCCTTTCCCAGCTTAAGGTACACTCTAACCCTACTAAACCCTACTTTCTTTCTTACCCTAATTTCAATGTTGTGGGTTGCTTTAGTTTTAGATCGTTATAGTAATTATGTGGATTATGGGTTACAGTGAAATTCATACGTAATTTTGATTTGATTAGTTAATTCGTATTAAAAAAGAATGAAGAGGGGTTCTTAGAAACTGGGTTTTACTCTTGATTGTGGTGGTTGAGTTGATTTTGTGATGTATAGTGTGTGTTTTAGATTTGAATTTTGAAGTATATAACCTAATGACCTAAATAAGGAACGGGGAAAAAATGTAAGATGTTTTTTCAGAAACTGGGTTTACTCTTGTTTGGTTGTTTGTGTGGTAGATTTGAATTTTAAACTATATAACCTAAAAAAGAAACAATTTTTGAGGGAATTTGGGTGGTGAATTTGTGAGTTTGTCATCAAATCCAATGGAAGAGTAGAAGACGAAATTTTGCTTCGAAAACATGGTTGTCTTGTTAGTTGTTATTTGGCTTATGTGATTACTTTGAGCAGCTTGATGTAATATAATATAGCTTTGATTTTTATTGACCCTGTTTGGATTTAGCTTCTAGCTTATGGTAACTTTTTTAATAAAAATATGTTTATGACTCTTTACTTATGAAAAAGATTTTATAAGGTAGAAGACATGACAGATGTTTTGAAAAAAAAATTGAGATGTAGAAGTTAATTACAACTTATACTAGAAACTGTTAGAAAAACTTATAGATATTCTTGTGAAGTAAAATGGCTGTGGGTTGATTTAGTGTGAGATTGATAATATAATTGTGCATTTTGGGTCAGATGTATTACCGCCACACCCACGTAATGTTGTTGTTGATCTTATTGGTTAATTTCTAACCTTGAGGTCAAAAAAATTAAGAGGGTGTGTGATAAACAAGGGTTTACTCTTCATTGGTCGTGGTTGAGTTGATTTTTCGTGTGCTAGATTTAAAATTTAAAATATGTAACCTAAAGAAGGAACGTATTTTAGTGGCCTAAAGAAGGAACGTATTTTTTTTGAAGGAAGAAGGAACATATTTTAGTTGTAGGTTGCTGCGGGGTGGTCAATTTGGGAGTTTCTCATCATACCCAAAAACTCAATAGAAAAGAAACTTTTGCTTTGAAAGCATTGTGTCTTGTTAGTTATTTGGCTTATACGATGACTTCAAGCAGCTTCAATTCATAGCTCTGGTTTATACTGACCCAGTTAGGATTTAGCGTCTAGCTTATGGGAACTTTTTTTGTTTGAATAAGTTTATGAATTGTGATTCCTTGCCTATGAGAAAGGCCTTAAAAGGTAAGATAGAGTTTTTGAAAAAAATTGAGATGTAGAAGTTAATTACAACTTATACAAGAAACTGGTGTTTAAAAAACTCGGTTATTGTAGGGTTCCTTGTCATTTAGTTTTACATAATTATTTGTTGAGAACTTTGTCCAAACTAGCTCAGTCTTTAAAATTGTACATAATTGCAGGCGCTTCTTTCTGTTTTTCAATTCTCAATGTAACTTTTTAGTGACATTTTTCACTTGCAGGTGTTACTAACAGGGTTCAGAAGCCTTCCACCCTTGTTTGCAGATACACCTAAGGCAGATCAAGAGCTAACTATTGCAAGTAATACTCTTTTTTCCGTTCAGTTTCTATGGTTTTTTTTTTAACCTTTTCTTTGTTCATTCTCCTGCATTGTTTTCTTACCCGTATTTTTGGTGTTTTTTTACATTTTCTTTGTTCATTCTCCTGCATTGTTTCTTACCTGTATTTTTTTTAATAAAAGAAGGTCCACCATATCAAATATCTTATGAGTGAATCTTAAGTTAGGCTGATATTGTAAATGACGTTTTAATGGATTATCCTGGCTATGAGCTCTGTGATATAAATTTGAATTATTCTTCCATACCTCCTGTCATAGTTGGAAGTGGATCTTGTTTTGTTCTTGAAAGCATGACAGTAGGATAGATAACCTTTCTGTCTGTTTGATGCTTCAAAGTTCAGTGAAATAAAATGATGAGCCATTTTCCATATCAATTATACAAAATAAAATACTGAAACTTTTCTCCCATGACTGAATCATATTAATTAGAATGAAATAGATAATAACTGCTTATCAGATGAAGAGAAAAAAGTTGCTAGCTATTAGTTCTTTGTCTGAAATGTTTTTCTTCATGTTGTTGAAATTTTTCAGGGGATATATATGAACATGCCGTTGTCCTTAGTGTAAAAATTGAGGATCAAGATGCCTTTGAAAGAGATTTCTTTCAATTGAAACCTTACTACACTGATGCACGGTAAACGATTCTTGCCCCTTTGTTTACAAGTGCACAATATATGTTTCTAATCGCTTACAAGTACATAATGTGTTTCTAATCGCTTACAAGTACATAAAATGTGTTTCTAATCTCAGACTGTTGAATCTGGAACTAAAACAATAGACATGTCCTGTTCACTTAACAATTGCCTTATAGTATGTTACCTTGTAGTATATGCCAAGAAACATGAAAGTATTCTATATCCAACTCATTTGCTTTCTTGTTGAGCTATTGTAATTTATGGTGACTTTTCATGTGTTGCAGTAATCGTCTTCCCCAATCTCCTCAGGAGTACCCAATACTTGGTCTCAACCTGTTGAGACTTCTTGTGCAGAATAGGATTGCTGAATTTCACACTGAATTGGAATTGCTTTCATCCACTGCTCTGGAGAATCCTTGTATTAAGCATGCCGTGGAGTTGGAGCAATCCTTTATGGAAGGGGCTTACAACCGTGTTTTGAGTGCTCGACAGACAGTACCACATGAAACATATGTGTATTTCATGGATCTTTTGGCAAAGACCATCAGGTAATAATTGTTATCAATATTTCTTATAGCCTACCAGATGATTGAACTCAACTGTTAAATTGGAACTCCGTCTATTTATTTTTTTACTTCTGAAGTTGAACTTGGTTACTTTGTTTTCTACCGTTCTTCTCAAAACTAATTTCTCTAACATAATTAGTATAAACTTTGAGATATCTGTAGTAGTGAAGTCTATTTTTCCTAGTTCCTGCAATGAAAATTTGGCCGAAGCACAAAACCATTATTATAACCTTGAAGCTCGCACACCTCTGTTGTATATTGTTTTTCCATATTTGCACGTCCATGTCAATTTCCTAACTAGTTTGTATCTTTAAACATTCAGAGATGAGATAGCAGGATGCAGTGAGAAGGCATATGACTATCTTTCAATTAATGATGCTAAGCAGATGCTGCTGTTCTCCAAAGAACAGGAACTCTTGGAATATATTAAGGAGGTGAAAAATGTCATTGTAGATTGATGTTGTATAGTAAATATTAATTTCTGCTGTGAATGCGGAATTTTATCTTCTACGTTTCATGTTTCCAATCTACATTGCTCCTTTGGTTTTACTTGATAAGCCTGAATCTCTTTTCACGACATTGTTTTGTTCTCCGTTTCTAAAATTAGTATATCTACTGATTGCAGGAGCACCCTGAATGGGAAATCAAGAAGGGTTCTGTCTATTTTCAGAAGGCAAAGGATTCTGCACCTTGCAAAGAAATACCCTCTCTGCAACTCATCAACCAAACACTTAGTTATGCTAGGGAGTTGGAGAGGATTGTCTGAAAAGAAATGGATGCAATGGCTTGTGTTTTTCAAAATTGCTAACACTGTCTTATGAAATTGTTCAGTTCTGATTCAATGTGGAACTATAAAATGATTTTATCTCTGTATTTTGTTCATCTAGGTGCTGTATTGTTTCTTGGTGTACCCTTTTCTTTCTTCTTTACAGTGCTATAAATCACTCTATACTTGTGTTGACTACTATATCGTAAGAATTGGATAATTGATGAATTTCAAATCCGTTGTAAGGATCATATTCAAATGAGGATGATATGAATTTATTGCAGCCTTGTATTCTTTGATCACTTCAGAAAATTTAGAATGGTGGTGTGCAAGGCTGGTCGGATTTTCTGAAACGAATTACGGCCAATCATTTCATTTGTTAACTTGTTGATTAAAGAGTATCTTTGGATATTTTATAATGAATAGAATGTAGATGAATGAAATGGAGTGAAATAGAACTGAACTTTCATTTTATTTCGTTCATATTACATTATGCGGCGAAGCAAAGCTCTCAATTTAAGTGTATAAATAGTTCCAAAAAATATCCACCTATTTCTTTTTTAAAATTATATACTAGATAGCGAAAAATTGTTCCAAAAAATATCCACGATACTTTTTTTAGGAAAGTATTAACAAAATATTGGTAATTCTAAAAAGGAAAATGATATATTGTACGGCAATGTTGAATACGAAAAAAATACGGGAGCGTGAAAACTTTGTTATGCCACGCGCCGCAGTTTCTTTGTCAAGAAAAAAAACAAGATTAAATTAAATAAAATAAATAATAAAAACCCTTAATAGAAAGTGAAACCCACCGTTCACCAAAACAAAAACAGAGAAAAGAACCCACGTTCACCACTCCCGCCGCAATTATCTCCTCTTTCCCGTTAATCAAAGAATCTGATTGAAATTCAATCTCAATTGTTGTGATATAGGGTCGTCGTTCTCTTTTTCACGCTCGTCTCTAATTATATTTTGGCACGGTGGAGGAAGGATATAAAGCGGAGGTATACACTTATTAAATGTGGTTTTGATAATTTGGCTGGAAAAACTGAATTGCAACGTGTAGGTAAAGCTTGTGATGCCTTTTATGAATTTGCTTCAACGAGGACAAATAGTGAAGATGATTTAGTGAAAGTGATGAACTTGATTGAAAACATGAAAATTGAGTTACCATGTAATGAAACATCTCCTAGAATTGTAGAAGAAGATTGTTCAGCTCAAAACCAAACTACCATTCTTGATCCTAAACTAGCTCGAAGTAAAGGGCGTCCTCCTTCGAAAAGGAAGACTTCTATAGTTGATCAAATTGTGAAGAAGAAGCTTGCACAAAAGAAAACTAAAAAAAGCAACCAAAATAGTAAAAATATTGAAGTTCAAGAAGAGGTGAGTGTGAAATTTATAGTATTTATTGATATTATAGGTATAATAGTTGAGATGTCTAATTTAAGATTTTTTATGGCAGGGCCAATGTACATCTAGAGGTCAAGAAATTGAACACGAAGTGTTTTACATATCTCAACTTGGTGATAGAATTGGCACACAAGAGAGCATTCAAGTAAACAAAGCATATACTAGTCATGCAAATCACGTGCAAATATAAGATTCATTGATCTGTCTATTTCTATGTAAATATTTTAGTGTGAACATAGTCCTAAATGGTTGAATGGTTATATACTACTATTTATGTAGTTGAACATAGTAGTGTGTGTCAATACGTCTGTGTGTGTCTAATTATAGTTTTTTCTATGACAGGGACTAAGATTGCATGTAGTTCAAAATCCTACAAATGAAGAGTTTCTTAGGTATCAAATTATTGATGGGACTGGGACACAAGATAGTATTCAAGTAAACCTGATTTCTTACTTTCATTTAATTAAAAATGATTGGCTTTTTGTTATTTGAAATATTCAATATGATATTTCATACTAGTTATCTATGTTTTTGAATGTTAATATCTATAGCAGGAGCAGAACTATGTTTGTAGCAATGAAAATGGTAATGTGCATATTTTAGCTCCCTTCAATCCAAATCAAGAACATTTTGGTCAAGTAAACAAGGTGCAAATATAGATTTTGGTGTTGTTTTGTTTTTACTTGAACATTTTTATAATGAACATAAGTGGTTAATTATATATTCTTTGCAGGCTCCTTATTACTCGCAGGTCACAAACCACAATGCTACTTGTTCTGATTTGCTATAGGTATTGGTTTGAAGTCTTCTTGTTGTATGAAAATACAATCTGTTGGTTTTTTATTATGCGGGAATACAAGCAAATTTTAATAAAAAAACACTAACCCCTTTGTCTCTTTTTCTAGGAACAACACCACATGAAAGATCATCACAATAATCATAGAGACGCAAGTTGAATGATCCAACCATCAAAAGACA
Source organism: Medicago lupulina (assembly GCA_958299785.1). Taxonomy (NCBI): domain Eukaryota; kingdom Viridiplantae; phylum Streptophyta; class Magnoliopsida; order Fabales; family Fabaceae; genus Medicago; species Medicago lupulina. The sequence continues at coordinate 53,397,279 of OY283141.1, read as the reverse complement.
TGAATAAGACACAACTTTTGGAAATTTTTAGCTTTATTTTGTGTTAGAACTTGGATATTTTGATTTGTAAGGATTATCATGTTATTGATGCTAAAAGTAATATTACTTAAAGAATTTTCTTCGCATTTTTTTTCTTGGTTGGGCTTGTTTTGTTTTGCTGTTATGACAGTTGGGGTTCTGCTATATCAGAGTCCCTGTTGTAATTGTTTTCTGCTGTTCGCGAGTTTTAGTCGTGCTTCGCACGCGCTCGTTGTTAATAAATTTGTTGATTCTAAAAAAAAAAAACTTAAAGAATTTAAAGCTTGAAATACATAAAATGATGTGTCTGTAATTTTCATTTGATGAAATGTATAACATGTACTTGAGTAATATTACATTACATGGATAGTCTTAATAGAGACTTCTTTCATGGTCACATAGACTTTCTAAAGATCAAAAGGTTCCCTAACTAGAAGAATGATTTGGACAATACAATTGCTTTTGAACCAATTCATCATAATCTCATAGCTTAAGCGCAAGTAGCAGTGGCACAAGCATGTCCACCAAAAGTTGTGTAGATATATGCCACATAACTTTAGTAGCAACATTTTATCTGATATGGAGCTTTTCCATGTGCATATCCTTTCTTTGTGCATCAGCTCAAAACCAGTTGGCAGCATAGGCTAGCAGTGCTTGCACACATTCCTTACCACACCTGCTGTTTTAGCAGATCCCATCAGTACCAAAAGCTGACCATAATCAATATCCTGTAATAAAAAACATATTTAGAGCAAAACATAAGCAAATTTGATAAAATTCAGAACAACGAGGCACACTAAGAAGCTCACAAAACAAACAGAAGATGAAAAAAAGGGCCGCAATAATACGATACACAATATGTGACAGAAGCAATAAGCACCACTCAATCCACAATCCGCAATAAACAATAAGCAATAAGCAGTCACTACTCAATTCACTAAACCTTACAAATAGCCTTGTAACAACCTCAACTAACTAACTAACTAACTAAGTAACAAACTAACTACTAACAAATCTTAACTACTTTAATTACTCTAGTTAGCCATTATTCTATATCCTAACAAACTATGTTGCAACAGCACTTAGAATACATAGATGAAACAAATTGCTTTCCCAGACTTTTGATCTTCATAGTTTTATGTCTTTCAGAATTCTACAATTAAGAAAGATGATGCACCGTGTAATCATTGCTGAAAAAATTGAACGCACAAGCTGTATGTTTTATGTGAGGACTTTCCACAAACACCTGGCACAATAGCCACAATCTGCAATTTCAACATAGTTCGTTTCTGAAACAGAATACTCAGTACAATACAGAAGTAAAACTAGGTAGAAGATGGTATATCAACGATGCAGAGATTGGGAGTATATATATGTGCACAATTTCTTAACATACCTGATTCACAAAGGCGAGAGCATGGAAAGAGAAGACGAAGACGACGATTCACAAAGGCAAGAGCACGAAAACGAGAAGACGACGACACCGCTAGTTCACTAGATCACAACAAATGAGAGTGAATTCCAATCAGAGTTTTGATTCGTGGGAAAGGAGAAACAATTGCGGCGGAAGTGAGTGGCGAACGTGGGTTTCGTTTCTTCAAGAGTGTGGGTTTTTTTGAATAAAAGTTTTTTTTCTTAATTAAAAAAAATCAGAAACTGAAGCGTGTGCAAAATAGATGCAAACACGCGTCCGTGAAATTCTGTGATTAATTTTCCGTTCTGAATAGAACTTCTCTTCTAAAAAAGATGGCGTAATTTTGCTTAAAAAACACGGCTTGGCTCCCCTGTTTTAAATGAAGTGGTATATTATGATATGATGAAATCGTACCTTAGATCATGTCAGCATATTTTGGATCATATGTGTTGAATAGACCAAAACTGACATATTTTAAAATAGGAAAACCATTGCCGCAAAATGGTAAAAAAGGGGGGTCAAACTGCAATTAAGAGAAAAAAAATTCATAATATAGGCAAAAAATAATACCGTTTCATTAATGTTTTCGCATAAGTGGTGTTGGCTTAGGATCTTGGAGCATACTCCTCTTTAAGATCTAAGATTTGCTTCTCATTAATGTCCCAATTTGAGTAGACTACTTTAGCTATTTCAATAAATAAAAGTTCTCCCAAAACAAATTTTAATGGACCAACGAGAACCGAGTCTAACAAAATGAGCTAGAATCCCACAATAAGACGAACAATTGTTTAAATTAGCCGAAAGAAATATTCATGTTTAGTATTTAAAAAATAAAATCTAGGATATAGAAAATACACTTATCTTTTTGTTAGTCAAAGAAATTAAATGATACTTACCAAACATTGTTTTTATTTGAAAAAATCAAACTTAAACAAAATCAAGATGAGAAAATTTTGGCAACTTTTTAGACCATTTGTAATTTATCAATCCAAATTTTCTTGGAAACAAAAGAGGCTTCATGCTACTACAATATTTGAATGTTCATTCTTACAGTGCAAAAAGTGTATATTTTCACGTGTTTCTCTCATTATCTTGGTGTCTTATACATAAAATCTTGAAGGGGGTCAACACTTGGATGAACAACAATTTGAGTAACCGTAACAAGAAAGGTTGTTTCAATGTTATCAATCATTGTGTTAAAAAAATTATATTGTTATAGTTATAGTAATTTACAAGAAGAGTCAGTTAGATTACAACATTAGGAAGACATAAATAACAATTTGTTTATTAGATTGATTGCCTCAACACATATAGGATTAAATGCTATCTTGGTGGCATTAATGCAATTATGAATATTCAGTTTGTCTATAAATATCATATCAACCATCTCATATAACATTTTAACAACATTAAGAAAAAATAGAATCACAACCACGTCATTTTATGTCTTACCGGAGGCCAAAAAGGTGATAAAGTCATGTATATGAACCAAAGAGAGTGCACTGTATTTTATGGATAAACATCAAACACAGTAAAATCAACCAAATTAAGAGTATTGAGATGTGATATTTATAAAAAAAAATAACATTCCAATTTCAAATATAAGTCAAAATGGGTCATTAGAAAGATTTTGTGTACTCCTCTTCATCAAGTGCAATCACTTTAAGTTTAGTTGATTTTCCATTGCGATCATACTCACCTTCACTACCAACACCAGTTAGCATGTCAATCACATCTCCAACAATATAAATTTAACTTGACTATTACATGTAAATAAATGGATCCTAAACACATCGAATCAAAATCATAATTTTATCTAAAGTATTTTGTGAACTTAAAAATTACCAACTAACTAAGCAATCATATCAAAACTGGCAAGGGAAAGTAGAAAGTGAAAAATTCTTTGTTCCACACTCGAATTTAAGTTTGTGGCAATGCTTGATGTGAGGTTGATTCATTTAACATGGACCATTGATATTTTTCGTTTCATGGCTAACTTGTGACATCATCAACCTTTGTTAGTCCAGGTTTGGAAGGAGGTATTGAGGTGGATGGGATTGCCACATATTTCTCTTGCCATTTTTAAATCTCATTCACTCGGGGTAATGATTGATATTGAGTGAAACTATGGAATAACACTTGGAAACTTCTTCATAAGACAGTACAAAATCAGACATCAAATAAGTTCATTTCTATAAATATATTGATTGAAAGTGTAATTTACATCTACAAATGATTTTTTACTATTTTCCAACCTTTCTGACACTTTTAGCCATATTTGTTTGGGGCCATTTTATTGGGGACAAGATAAGATGGTCATGTAAATGTGAAGTGCCAGCTATTGCGTCTCCACCAAAAAATTTATCAAAATATTTGCATATGATCTTCCAACGGTCTCTTTTATTTTTTGCCTTTTGTAATAGGGCCAAATTTTAGATTTTACTCATATTTTGTCAAGACCTACACTAGGCTCAACAATAGCTTATGGACCTTAATTTTCAATATTTGTCTTATTCATAGTAGTTTGAGTTTATTGTGTGGGCGAAACTTCACTGGATGATTGTACTTCTTTGCTCGTCATTTTTAAACAAAAAAACCGCACAAGAGAATCATTAGGAAAATAGTTAAACAACATAAACCATTTAGACACAAAACATAACATTCTCAATATCATTGCGCAAAGTTTAGATACCATTTTGACAAAACAAAAACACAAGATACCGTTTAGCCAAACAACGGAAACTATTTCAACACAAAAGTTTCATTAGAAATATGCATTTTTTTTACTAGGAATCGTATAAAAAAACATAATTTTCAATATTCTTCACCAACTCACTTCAATTACTTAGTATAAGACAAGAATTATTGAAGAGCCAAAGAAGAATTTCGAATCAAACACAATTAACAAAGCATGAAGACCCAACCCTTTCATTTGTCTCCTTAATCATGAAAAATATTTGATTGCAACATCTATGTGTCTCAAGGGACTGCCTAAGAAGCAAAAGATGTCGAACCTCTCATATTTGAAAATGGTTGTCCTCCACTATCCCTCCTTATTTCTCAATTTTTTGTTCCTTCTTTAACTGCACCCATACATATATTCACTCACACATTATGCACATATACCTTATCTTCAAAGCATTGAATCATGTTTGGAGGTCGTACATCTGTACATATAAATTTGCCCGGTGTAGTTGGATTTGATTGTACTCATCTTTGTCCCATAAATAATGAGTAAATAGTCAATTATCCCCTTAAATTAACAAAACTTCAATTACCCCCTGAAATTGCACAATGTTAATCAATTTACCTGCTCCGTCAAATTATTCTGTTTGTCAACATGATGTTTTGCAAATACCCCCCAAACATAACTGCAAAACTTCAGGGGGTATTTGCAAAACGTCATGTTGACTAACAAAATAATTTGACGGATGGAGTAAATTGATTAACGTTGTGCAATTCAGGAGGGTAATTGAAGTTTTGTTAAATTCAGAAGGGTAATTGACAAAACTTACAATTTCGGAGAGTAATTGACTATTTACTCCATAAATAATTTAACAAAATGTGATTTTCAAAGTTTCATGGTCCTCTTTTGGTTTTATCTAGTTGATGATAAAATTAAAAAGAGAGGATTAATACTTGATCGAACCTCCCCTAATATTAATTCCATGTTTTTGCCTCCATATTATTGCCATTCATTCCTTATTGATGTTAGAACACATGGATAAACTTTTTCCTTTTGAACAAAATAATCTTTAAAGACCAAACCCTTTCACATCATCATATTCTTTTTACAACGACTCTCAACATGGTTTCAATAAAAAAAAAAAAGTAATTTCAAGAGAAGGAGATGAAATGCAAAGTCCTCACGAAAAGGAAGGAAAACGTTTTATTGCACACACTACAAACTCTAGTATGTACTAAGTTGTAGTTAGAGTTTTATAATTTTTACACTCCAAGGTTGTAGTTGTCTGCAGGATGTGGGTGCTAGCAATACTCACTCTAACCCTTTATATTAAACAATCATCATATTATTAGACGAAATTCTCAATGTATCCGGTTATTTTGCAACTGATACGTTTAGTTTGCAAAACAGTAAATATTGGACTAAACAGTACAAGATAGAACAACACAACATAAGATAGAATAGTACATGACAACTTTTTATAGCGTTGAACAATTTGTTTAGTTTTATACGATTTTTGGGAGATGAAATGCTATTTTGGTATTTTAGACAACTTGTACGTGAGACAAAAAGTTGTGTTGTGGTTTGGTGAGGGACAAAAATATCAGTTTTTGTCCTGTCCCTTGCCTCCAGTTTATCATGTACCTAAAACAGTTTTATAAATCAAACACTGAACAACTAGAGTTTAACTGTCATGTCCTTCATTTTTAAGCAAATCAAACGGACCCTATGATGAGACTTAAATGGAATTCATTCAATTAGAGAATAAATGTTCAAAATAAAACATTAAATTAAATATTACTCTTATTGTGGACGGGACCAATGCCCGCATATGGAGTCAAATGCCTAATAATGTGCTTAAGTCCAACTAAGGACCATCAATTGTAACAAAAAAAAAAAACTAAGGACCACCAATACCAATGATAAGATACATAATAGAGAATAAGGCGCCAAAGTCAATCTAAGCTCTCAAACTGCGATCAAAACAATCGTCCACCCCACAAATCGTAAAGGGCACGACCACTTATAAAATGAACAATCCACTGCAAAAAAAAAAAAAAGTACACTGTCGTTTTGATAAAAAAAGTTTAAAGTTCCTTGAAATCTCTTTAACTTAAACGTTGAAGCTTCTTTATAAACACACCGTTTTACTCAAATGAACAACAATTGCAAACCATCTTAATGCATCTATTCCAACTAGGGGTGGACAAATGGGTTACACCCGTCTGACCCGTAAGCAAAATAAGGGCAACGAACAGGTCAAAACTGTTTGGGCGGTTCGACGGGTTGAAGATTCGATTTAAGACGGGTAAGGTTGATCGAGTTCAGGTGACCAAACTGAACCCACAGGTAACTGAAACCCAACCGAGAGCATTAATTCAAAATTCAATATTAGATTTGACTAGACCCAGACTAATAAAGTAACACCCTTAAAAACTGGAAACCACTATCAAAACCATAAATTTTCTCTTTCATCAAAATCAACCTACATAAACTAGGGGTCGCATTTCTTTCAACTTGCCTTTTAATTTCACTTTAATTTATCTCAAGTTCAACCCATGTCATACAAGTTGATTTTATTTTCATAAAATTTCTTTTTCTTCACGTTCTTGAAGCTTGAAAGTTGAAGAACACTAACCGTGAATATTGCTACAAGGCCACAATCTCGATCAATTCTTCTTCCTTTGATTTTTTATTTATTTACATTCTTCACTTAGATCTTGCAGTATCACTTATTCCATCTTCTTCAATAAGAGATCTACATTTGTTTTTGGACGTGTGCATGTGGTCGAAAAAAAAGAGAATGTTACAAGGTCAAATCTCATGCCTTTATTCACCTTTCTTTGATTTTTTTTTTCATTATCAGCTTAGATAGATTGCATCACTTCTGTCATCTTCTTCAACAATATTGATCTGACCAACTTTTACCTTTTTTCATTTGTTAAGTTCTGAATTTGTGAAGTTTTCCTGTAAAAATTTGTTTGATACAAAACCGTTATAATCCGCCTGATCATTCGCCAAACCCACCGAAACTGCAACTGTTAAAACCAAACACTGTGGTAAACAAGAGAGAATCGTGATACTACAATTGTCGGTTGAATCAGTTCCAGATTTTGAACCCGAAAATCGTCTGCTGTCCAGGCTTAATTCCATCCATCAAACTACCATTTTTCATTGCATGATAGGTTGAGTGGTATGACCTACCCTTATTTTGGGTTCACTCGTCCTTAACCTTTCTCTAATTTCCTTTTATGGAAAGACTTTAATTAATTTTATTGAAAAAAAGATAATTAGAAAAAAGAAAAATAGATATTTTAGTGAGCCAGCATAGACTATTGATCCCGATTGTTATTCCACTATAAAACTAACCAAAACACGTGACACAGACGCATCTTATCAAACCTCTATCCCCAGCTACAGCTAGGGTTTCTCCTTCTTCTTCTTCTTTCTTCAATCCGATTCCAATTCCAGTTCCAATGGCCGACGAATCGCAATACGACTCAACTCCACCTTCCCTCAAACGCAAATACGACGAACAACCACCACCTCACTCACGAACCACCGGTTTCTCCGACGGACCTCCTCCTCCTTCTTACAACAACGTCCCCCCTCCCGCCACCGCTGATTTCGAACTCATCAAACAACGCGCTCAACAAGTCGCCGCTCGTCTCCTCTCCGGCGCCGCCGCTCCTTCTGATGTCGTCAAACGTACCAAATTCGACAACGGTCCTCCTTCACCTTACGATTCCTCAGGTTAGGGTTTCACCTCTTTTATAATCGATTTAATTATTCCTAATTTTACTTAATTTTAGGGTTAAACATGATTTTAATAGTCTCTGTAAGTTTTTTCTTTAGATTCAGTAACTAAAATCGAGTATAGAGGTGTGGAATTGATTCTGACATGTTTGGTTGCTCAAGTAGAATTGATTTTGTGAAATTGAAGTTTTTGACTCTAGAATTGATTTTAACACTTGAATTAATTGTACAATTCACTTTTACTTGAATGTATCCAAATATAAATCACTCCAAAATTGATTCCTAGAGGTGCATAATAAATTGACTTTGACATGTTTGTTTGCACTAGAGTATAATTGATTTTACCTCATGAATCGATTCTATATGATGCTAGAAATTGGAGCTTTTGATTCTAGAATTGATTTAACCCTCAAATTTACTGTTCAACTCACTTTTACTTACACCTATCTAAATATAAATCACTTTTCAACTCACTTTTAATTTAATCATAATCAATGTTTGTCAAAGCTGAACCAAAAGTACACTGAGTCTCTGGAAAATTAAAAAACTGTTAATCTTGTTATTTGATTCGTGTTTAATTTTGATTATTTGATAATTGGTGATGTAGATTTGAAGAGTCAATATGCAGCTCCTATGAGTGTACCTTCGTATTCGCACCAAGGGTCAAGCAAGAAGATTGAAATCCCTAATGGAAGGGTCGGTGTTATTATTGGAAAAGGTGGAGAAACTATCAAGTATCTTCAGTTGCAATCTGGTGCAAAAATTCAAGTTACCCGTGATATGGATGCTGATCCTAATTCTCCAAATAGATTGGTTGAGCTTACTGGTACTTCTGATGCTATTGCTACTGCTGAGAAACTCATCAATGAAGTTCTTGCTGAGGTACCCTATTTTATATATAGACTCTTTTCTAGTTAATTATCAAGTTGTTCATTCATATATATGTTTAGAAGATTTAAAATCTCTTATGGTGTGTTTGTGAGCTGGTTTTTGGAGCTGAGAGCTTTGGAGGGCTAAGTCTATATTTGATATTTTTATTTTTTAAAAGAACAACATGATACACGAGTGCATGATATCATGTTCTTTTAATTTTTTTGAAACATCAACTATATCAAAATATAGAATTAGACCTCCAAAGTCATCTCCGAAAACCAACTCGCAAACACACCCTTATAAATCTAAAATTTAATGTCGTGTCCTTGTATCTTAATTTGTATGTGAATATTTAATTTGGCGTAAAAGTTTTTGATAGGTGATATGAAGTATGTTTCTGTTGAGGGTTTATACTCTTTATTTTGTGTTTTGTTTAAGACTCAGTTGAATTAGTATGGATTTGAATTATATAGGACTGCGCAAGTCTTTTTTGTGTTGATGTGATCATTGTATGGTGAAGTGATTTTTTTTTTAATGAATCAATTTCTTTTGGGATTTTTGTCGTGCTTTTAACAGGCTGAATCTGGAGGTAATGGACTTGTTACTCGACGAATGACTGGACAGGGTGGCGCTGATGAGTTTTCCATGAAGATTCCAAATAACAAGGTGGGCCTAGGAGTAATGTAAAAACACATTTTTGTTATGCGTTGAGTTCTTTTGGGCTCAATTTTTTCTTCTTTTTTGGTTGGGATGGTTTTTCCTGTGTCTACAGGTTGGTCTTATAATTGGTAAAGGTGGAGAAACGATAAAGAGTATGCAAGCTACAACTGGAGCAAGAATTCAGGTTTTCCTTCTTAAGCCATGTCTTCATTATGTTTTGTTGTGCTTTGTAAATCACATGCTAAATCATCATCATTGTTGTGGTTATTATCAATGTTATTGGCTTTATCGTTTACTATTACTTCACAATTACTTATAGTATTGGACTGCAACAATGGATGACGTTGAAGATGTGAAATTCCTTTATATTATTGTTGTTCACAATGTTGTACTTGTATGTTCTTTCAGGTGATTCCTCTTCATCTTCCCCCAGGCGACACATCCACTGAAAGAACATTAAAAATTGAAGGGACCTCTGAACAAATTGAATCTGCAAAACAATTGGTTGATTCAATCCTCAGCGGCGAGGTATGTTTTGTACCCTCTGCTTTACTGTTAGATTTGGCCTTGGTTATAGCTTGTTTTGCTTGCCATGTGCCAAGTCTAGTTTTGCTTCGAAGCTTTAGTCTCGTGTGCACCTTGTAGTTATTGTCTGCATCTCTGTAATCATTATGTTAGATGGTTGAGATAGATAAACTAGATGAGTTTGTGTTTAGAACAATGTCATTGCTTACTTATTGATGTTATAGAAGCATGCTATTCTCTTATTGGTGTTTATGAAGAAATCTTAAAACTTAATTCTTTCTTGGAGCCCACACAATAATTAAGCTTGTTCAGGTCAATTTTTTCTGTGATATTTGCTATTGTTCATGTATTGTGAGTGTAATAAGATCACAAGTTTTACTTTGGTAGAGAAAAGTAGAATATGATGCGACTAAGATCACGATTTTTACTTTGTTAGAGAAAAGTAGAATATGATTCAACTTATCTTGACCTATGCAATCTGGTTGCGTTCGGTTCAATTTTTAGTTCTTATTGATTTGAAGTAGTCATTTCTATGTGAACTTGTTTTCTATGTGCATTAAGCTTAGCCAAATGTTTAGATGGTAAGATAAGTAGCCATTTCTTCATGGCTAAGGCGTTGTCTATCTATACTGAGTTTTTGTTTTATATCGTAATATATTCAGAAGAGTATATACTCTCATAGCCTTTGATTTATGTAAATCTGATTTAGGGAGCAAGTCACTGTTATTTTTAACTATTAGTTGTGCTTGCTTTGTTTTAAAATCTTGTATCATAGTTATATTATTTTGGTATAGATATGATGTCATAACTGGACTGTATAAATATTTATGTCTATGTCTATAGATGATAAACTAGACATTCTTTTGACTGCCATTTTTCAGTTCAGTTTTCAAAAAGTAGTGCTTTCTCCTAGGGTCTGATACCCAACTTGTATTTGGCATAATAGCCTTAACCTCGTATACTGCTTAATTTTAAACTTCCCTTCCATATATTATTATTAAATTCCTTTTCTCAACCATGATTGGTTAAGCTAACAATTACATAAACATATATTGTCATTCTTTCACACAATGCTAGTTGTGTTGATTAGTTCATTGTAGGAAATGTTTATGATATAAACATCAATATTGTTGTCCTCGTGTCGTATGCTGGAGTTATGTTTGGCATGTCAACCTGCAGCAAACACATATTTTGATTCTTTTACACAATGCTAGTTGTGTTGATTAGTTCATTGTGGAAAATATTTATGATATAAACATCAATAATGTTGTCCTCATGTTGTATGCTGGAGTTACGTTTGTCATGACTACCTGCAGCTTTTCATTCTGAATCTCTTATTTCAACATCCCATTTCAACCTGGATTTACATTATAACTAACAATTACATCATCACATGTTGTCATTCTTTTCTACAATGCTAGTTGTACTGATTAGTTCATTGCTGGTAATATTTATGGTATAAACTTCAATAATGTTGTCCTCGTGTCATATTCTGGATCTACGTTTGACATGATAACCTGAAGCATTTTATTCTGAAACTTATTCCAACATCCTGTTTTGTAGTTGTTATACTAGTATTATTTGTTTAATTTCTGCTGTTAAATTATTAGGCAGTTGTTTCTTGTATGTGCTTTTAGTTGTTAAGCATTTTCTTTGTACAGTATCTTCTTACTGGAGGATGTGGCACTTCACTCCTACCTTCTTGTTATGGTGCTTTGTTACCGCTCTTATAGCCTCTTCTCGTAATTTTTGTCATTAACTTATTTATTGCGGTTCTTAAATCTGCACTCTAAATTTAATTGGCTCCACTCGTCTTTATCCCTTGATTCCCTCTTTTAGCTCATATTGTTGTTGGTTATACATACTTTTATTTTGAGGGTTCCAGTCAAGTTTGTTCTCCTAGATTATTGGGTGAAGTTTGGGGGAGGACAACTATTTACGTACTTTTATCTGATGGTTCCAGTCAAGTTTGTTCTTTTAGATTATTGGGTGATGTTTGCGGGAGGACAATTTTCTATTTACTTGTAGCAAAGGTTTGTGAAGTTAATTGTCTTGACAGTTTGTATATTTTGGAGTCATGGTTGCCGCTGCTTATGCAGTCTATATGTAAGTCCCTACATTTAGCCTGTTTAGTTAATGAGAATGATTATAATATTACCATATCACCCCATATTTTGCAATAGAATTGGAATAAAGTACCCCATATTTTGAGATACAATATAGTGTATTTCCTTGAGGCAATGAATATCATATGCTTGTCTACTTCTGTGGTTTGTGCTTTCCTTTTGTACCCATTCATTTCGAATAGGGAGAGGGTGTGCTTCTGCTGGAGTAACTCAGTTATGTCTCGATCTGGTACGGTATGTTGGCCTTTATACCCCTTTCTAATCCCATATGGTATCTGATAATGTAACATACCCTTAATATTGTGTTATTTACATGTTGATTTATATGTGATGTATGTTTTGCTTGTCTATCTGTTTATATATCTACTGCTGTATGTAATACTACGTCTTGGGTGAGTTCATTTGTATTTATTTGTGGTAACAATTTTTCTTTTTGCAGAATCGTCTTAGAAATCCATCGATGTCCGGTGGTTACTCTCAGCAAAGTTACCAAGCTCGGCCACCCTCTAGCTGGGCTCCCCCTGCCGCTTCTCAACAACCTGGTTATGGCTATGCGCAGCCTGGAGCATACCCTGGTCCAACACCCCAGTACAATGTGCCTCAGCAAGCTTATGCAGGTTATCCTCCCCATTCAGCTGGTGGATATTCTACCAATTGGGACCAGTCCACTGCAACTACACAGCAGTCTACCTATGATTATTATAATCAACAGCCTCAGCAACCGCAGAATCCTGGTGGTCCTGCACCTCCAGCTGATGGGACTGCTTACAATTACAGTCAACCACCTTCCGCTGGTTATAACCAACCAGGACAGGGATATTCTCAGGATGGCTATGGTGCATATCAACAACCACCACAATCAGGGTATGGTCAGCCAACATCATATGATCAGCAGCAAGGCTATGGCTCGGCCCCAAGCTATGGGTCAGCTCAAGAGGGCCAAACCACCACCAATTATGGAGCACAAGGGGATGCAACCCAAGTTCCACCTGTCCAACCTTCCCAACAAGGTTATGGTAGCAGCCAACAGCCTAGCCCAAATGCTGCTAACTATCCACCACAAGGTGCTGCTCAGCCAAGTTATGGGGTACCACCAACCTCCCAAGCAGCATATGGCAGTCAACCTCAAACACAGTCTGGTTATGGACCATCTCAAACTCAGAAGCCAAGTGGTACTCCACCTGCATACGGACAATCACAGTCACCTAACGCTGCTGGAGGTTATGGTCAACCGGGGTATCCTCCTTCCCAGCCCCCTCCTTCTGGATATTCCCAACCAGAAGCAGGCTCTCAAAGAGCACCACCTTCTGGTTATGGCAGTGCCGTTCAACCAGGTTATGGTCCTCCATCATATGGTGCTCCTGCAGGCGGTCAACCTGGTTATGGTCAGGCACCACCATCGTACAGCAGTGGTTCCTATGGTGCTGGTTATCCTCAGGCCCCAGCATATTCTGCTGATGGTAATGCAAGTGGGAATGCCCGTGGTGGTAGCTATGATGGAGCACCTGCACAGGGAGCTCAGCAGGCCAGTGTTGCCAAGTCACCTCAGAGCTGATGTACTAGCATGTTAATTTCGTTCTGAACGGATGTTTTTACTTTAATTTTTGATGTATTAATGACTTGTCTACCCAGCTTTGCAACTTTGAGATTGAAGCATTCCCTGTGTTAAATTAGTTTATTTTTATCTCTTTATAAACTACTGAGTTTGCATGTAAACTTACTGAAGAAGATTTGGCGTACTTAAAAATGAAAAATGGAAAAAAATCTGATAGGAGGTTATTCTGCATACCTGGTTGTCGGAAATTGTCACACCAAAGTTCCTTCAAATGGATTTTAGATCCCAGATGCTCGCTCAAACTGTATTTTGGGGCATCAAACTTAGCAAGCTGTTAATTTTAAAAAAAAAACTTAGCAAGTTCTAATTCCAATGCGAATTTAGATTCAGATAGTGGGTTTATATGTGAATTCATTTTGGAATTTAATCGTAAATTCTAGTTGTGGTTTTTAATTTATCCTTAAATTGGCTTTTTTTTCAATATATGCTTTTGATAATCTAAATGAACATAAAGGTGATCCTAACGGCAAATGACAGAGTGATGTTAGTTTTCTGAATTAGGAGGTAAAATCCACAAATAAATGGAAACTAATCTCTTTGTTCCATAATAATCGTTGCACTTCCAATAAAATTATCATTTTCAACGTTAACTTAATTGAGTAAAATTATCATTTTCTTTTCTTAGTTATTTTCAAATGCAACAAAACAAACATGTGTAACCTCAATCCAAAATATTAAAAGCTTGTGTAACCTCAATCAAAAATGTAAGAAATAAGCATGACAACAAAATCCATCCTCTGGATATTCGTAAGGGAGATATACGCATCTGCCCCCAAACGGTTTGAATATAGATAATATTGATGTTCAACATTTAAGTATGTAAATATCATCTATACTTTTTGAGATATTTTTAAACTTTTAATCAGTGTAAACATTTCCTACCACAAATGGACAAGATTAACTAAAAAATGATGGAAATTAATTTATGGTAGTAGGTTATAGATTTGGTACTAGTTTTAGGTAGATTCAAGTTTGAAGATGAAAAATACAAAATTTATTAAAAAATAATTTCACTGCAGGTATGTGAATGGGACAGAATATCCGAACCTATCGAAGACAAAGACGCGGTTCAATCTATCATCCCATTATAAAATAAATAGGGTGACGAGTAAATATATAAAATTCGGAAACAAAGATGGGAATGTGAAGCTCCTCCCCGCTCCCTCTCATTTCAATGCCTAGTAAAAAGATGTTAGGAATAGAGCGCTTTGGATGACTTTTTGGGAATTAAGTTTACAATAATGCTAGATCAAGCGAATTATTCATCCAGAGTTTATTCCAAAAGCATTTCTATTGGTAGACCTACCTTGTTTTCCGCCCCATTCCTTCTGAAAACTGCCTCACGTGTTTTTACACCCAATATGAGTAATGACACGTTGCTTTCGTGAGTTCTCGAGATAGTTTTTGTTGCTGTGTATAGCAGTACTCTCCTTCTCATCCAGGGCAAATATCTCAGAGATTTACAAGCTAGAACTAACATGCAGGAAGCCAAATCTTTACCTTATCACATGGTAACGGGGTGTAAGCTATCTAAAACTAGCACATATACCTTCTTTGATCCTGCACTCTATAAGTATATTGTGGGGGCATTTCAATAAACTAGCCATCACCATACATAACATGTGTTTCTCTATCAAAAAGGTGTGTCAATTATAATACACCATCTGGATTCTCATTAGATTGTAGTGAAAAGAGTTATTACTATTATTATTTTTTATCTCAAAATGTATTATCACTTTAAGGACTAATTTAAAACCCATCCCACACCACACTCTAGAGTCTCTAGTGTAGCCTGTGTAACGACTTCTAACGGCCATAAACAAACTGTAACTAACTGATGAACATATGTGATGAGAGTTTATAAATAGACTGCTCACTGTTGTAAGCATTCAAGAAATTTAGCTAATAAAAAATCATAGCTTACTATTCTTAAATTCTCTCAACTATCTCTAACCGTAAATATTAAAATATACACTCAAGCAACTTTTTAATTATGAGGTGATCATGATTATATAATTCCAATCTTAATCACGCATACACGATTGTATGATCAAGAGTAACTCCTTTTATTTTTTGTGAAAATTATCTCATTTCATTCACACATAAAGGTGGTGATGTAAACATATATCGCATAGAGATGTATCTGCTAATAAAACATTTCTTATATGTGAGACTAGGAGAGTAAATTATGGTCATACAGCCATAGATAGACGACCAATATTAAAGTCATTTAGGCATCCCATAAAAACTTCAAAAAAGTCACATGATTTTATGTTTTGATTATGACTAATCAATCTTATCATATATTGATATAATGAATAAGATATTTTATTTTGTCAAAATATGATTTATTACTGAAAGAGAAGAAAGAATGGCAAAATCCCACTTCAGTCAATTTTTGAAAAAAATGGATAGTTTATTCAGGATATTGCTTTATGGACCCTCATTTTTGCTTTAAAACCCATCGATTTATTAGAATGTATTTTTGTCAAAAAAATATTCTTCAAACTTTTTTTTTACTCAAAATCCATCGAAAATTATCTTTCGATCAATTTTTTTCAAGGTTAAGCCACCTGGAGGGAGGGTACACGGAGTAATTGCCATTTATTCATGCGTAAAACAACCAAACCATCTTCAATATAGGAGGCCCAAATTAGGTATTTATCTTGTTGGCCCAAAAATAGGGTGTTTTTGGTAATTTGTCAACACAACAACATTAGGGTTTCCGCCTAAGTATATATATACCACATCTTTTGGCTTTGGCCACTCACTCTACTCTAACACAGATGCATAAAGCTTTACTCTTACACTTTCCTAACATAGCATCCTAAATCTTTATATTTCAATGTTTTATTGTTTTTCATGTAAGATTTGTTGTTGCTTTTGTTTTGTGTCTTTATCTTCCTCTATCTCAAATCTAAATATTAGAACGATGATAATATGAAAAATGAAAGGCTCTATTTTTTCGAGTCAACAGCAGGGGCTTATTTTTAATAGTCACCTGACTGCCGCTTAGAGCCTAAATTAAATTACCAGATGAAGATCCTTGAAACAAATTTCAATAGCTTCAAGACACAATTTCTGGTTAAATTCATTTTTATTATTGGCATTTAAGTCAGACACGGGTGCTTGTTGATTAATTTCAAAATAAGCTACCTTTTGCAGTGTGCCTATATACAAATTGGCTATTGATTCACGATTGGAGGAACCTTATCTTTTATGGTTCCCTTCAAATTTCAATCAGCTATATTTGTTTTGTTAAGAGTTGGATTTTTTTAATTTTTTAATTCTTGTTACACTGAATTTGTCTTTTGTTCGATCAACATGTAGATCTGTTTTATGCCTAAGAAAAAGATCGTAAACAAAGAACAAAGCATCATTATCTAATGTTCTATCTTCAGGAAAATAATATGTTGCATAAGTGACTCTGGCCTTGCTTGGTTAAACAACTTGTAACATAAGCACTTATGTTTTGTAAAAAAAAACATTTTATCTTTTTGTATAAGCTTTTTTATATTATAAAATAAGGTAATGTCGTTTTCATAAGCTATTTTTACAAGTGAAAAATAAAATAAATTTAAGTTGTTTTTATAAACTATCTCTAAAGATCTTTGAAATCAAGCTAAACAATGTCATAAGTTCTTCTAATTAGTCATACAAAATTTGTGTGTTTAAATAAACCGATGTAAATTGCACTTAACTTTTAAAATCGGTAGTTAATTGAGCTTCAACGAGGTTATATTAGGGAAAAAACATTTGGCTTCAACGAGGTTTTAAATTACATTCACCTCTAGTCTTTTTCAATAACACCAACATCCCCTCTAGTTTTAAATTAAACACTAACAACCCTTAATTTTTATTTATAGTTACAGGCACCTCCCCTATCATGTAACACTGATAGTGCTCTGTTAACTAATCTCGACGATTTGAATTAACACAACATTCGTTCTTTCTGCTTTTCATACAGCTACAAGGCAATAATGGCCAAACAATTGCTAACTAATTGAATGATTAGAAATATACCTTACCTTCTGACACAGTTGAGGGGTGAAGTTTGAAAATAAAAAAATGGATGACCAGATTCAAGAGAAAGAGGAATCAATACAGTAATTGAAGAAATACCGCCAAATTGATTGAAAATCTTAACTCATTAGTAATATAGTCCCTCTGTCCCAATATTATAAACACCTTTTGCATCTTTCACATTTTTTAGATATAGGGACGGAGGAAGCATATTGCTGTGAAAATCCTAGAAGAAAAAAGGTTGGAATTGATGGTAAGTGGGAAATTGATGTGAATTGAAACGTTTTACCTCTAGTTAGATTTACGGACGGATGAAGTATAGTGCAGAGATGGTGTGATGACTGATGAACAATGGTGGGCGATAAGGGAAAGAGCTTAATCTCTTAATAAAATTTTGTAGTGGTAGCCAAATGGTCATTAATCTTGAGGGAGAAGCAACGGTGTTAGATAACAAAGGAGGTCATTGTTTAATTAAAAACTAGAGGGGTTGTTGGTGTTATTTAAGAAAACCTTAAGGGAGGTTAGTGAACTTTTTTTAATTATAACTAATCACTCAATCACATGTCCAATAAAATTACACGATAAAATGACATTTTCCCATACAAGGGAAAATATTTTATTGATCAACCCTATATGCAATATAAAGTATATTGAGTAATGTGGGGTGATAGTATTTAGTCCACGTTATCCATTATACTTCAAAAACATTTAGTATGAGTCATAAATACTTTTCCAACATGGAAGTTTTGGTTTATCCACGTGTAATTAGTTAGAATTAACTTATTTTATTCCCCTGTTAATTTGACCTTTATACTTGTTTTTCTATCCTTGTATTTTACGTTAACTAGTAAAGAGACACGCACATTTGCACGGGTCGAAGAGAATTTCGAAAATTATTGTTGGAAACAACATAAAAGAAAATAAATTGAACGAAATCGAATTCATACAAATAACTTGGTCATAGATAATTTGCATAGAAAATATTTATATTCAACAAACTATAAGTTTTCAAAAACTTCTTTGAAAACACCATTGGTGGTAAACTTCAATGCTTAATTTTCGTTGTCATGAATTACTATCTTAAGGACTTATTTTGCTCTTTGCCGTTGATATTGCCACATACAATTGACCATGACTAAATAGACTCCGAGGAAGATATAATCCAACATAATCAAGTTATTGTCCTTGAGATTTGTTGATTGTCATTACATTACATAACAACCAATAATTGGAAATTGTCTTCTAGATAGTTTGAATGGCCATGAAGATTGTGTAGGAGTTATCTCCATTCTGGAGATATATACAATTCCTCCAATGTTCTCACCTCGAATAACCTTTGCTTCAATAACATGTTTGTTAATCTTATTACTATAAGTCTTGTTCTATTAGACAAATCTTCTTATTGGTCAATATTTTTGAGTAGAATCATAGTGTCCCAGTGTTGAGTTTTATTTTTATGGTTAGGCATCCTTAAAGTTGTGAGTTTTTCTATCCTTGTTTTTTAACGTTAATAACCTTCATTTGTCAGTAACATGGACCAAACACTATTCTTCCACAACAATGCCTAAGAAGCATCTTCTTTGAGATCTTGGTTTCATCTTGCACAACTCAGTATCAAAATGTGTTGTAATTTTATTTCTTAGGTTCTATTATCTATTATAATAAATTTGCTAAATATTGTCAATAATATCATTACTGTTTTTGAAAGAATTAACATCACTAAATATTATTGCTAAATATTTCTTAGTTCTATTATCACTAAATAATATTATTAATAATGTCGAGAATGATGCCAAGACATCGTGACAACACAGATATCAAATAAACACTTAAAGATAAATGTTAAAAGTAAATGGCACAAGTTATTTGTTCACCTAGTTCGGTGCAACGTCACCTACATTTGTGGGCTACCAAGCCAAGAAGAAAATTCACTATAATAGTTTTAGTTTGAAGCCTGCATAAATCACCTCTGGTTCACTAGCTTCACACTTAATCACTACCCATGATATTTCTATCTAAGACACTCTTAGATATGAGACACTTCTCACTTCCCTTCAATCACTCATCAGTGATAATAGAAAATACAATAGAAATGAAGAACACACTCCGTGAAATAAAATTCACTCTTGCTTAAACGCTTACGAGTGATTCACAACTTACAACTCAACTACAAGTCCAACTCAAGAATCAAGCTGACACGAGAGTGGCTCACAAACAACAATGGAAAGACTAAAACCCTAAATGAATCTTTTGCAAATGATGACTTCAGTAGTTCTTTAGGTTTTGAGTCTTCTAATATATAGCTTGAATACATAATCAGCTTGATGAGCAAATCAGGCTAAACACACAGTTGATCCAATACAATCTTCAACACAATATTCTAGAAACATATATATTGTTTTCTTAAATGTTACAACATCACACTTAAGAAACACGACAAAGCTAAACTGTTTATCACTGCTCCAAGAAAACACAAGCTTCTTGGTCAACACTCCACGTGAATCAAATCTTCATAGAATCTTTTGTGATCTCACGTTTAAAACAAATCTCTAAAAAAGTTAAACAAGGTACGCTGTGATGTCGTACCAACATGTCAAAACATCTTGTCCAACATCTTACTAGAACACTTATTTTAACATCTTGCGGTTAATTACAGTCTACAAACCTAACACTAATATTGTTATTTTATTTATCATCAAATGAAATGGAGTACATGTTTTTTTTTTCTTCTCGAAAATTAACATGGTTGGTAAAGATATTAAAATATATTATTTTTATCATTATAAATATTTCTTATCTTCTTTTCTTCAAAAAAAAAAAATCTTCTCCCGTCATCACAAATCACAGTCATTTTTCCTCACTAATACATTTCTTTTCTAGTATCTCTTGCATATGTCTTCTCCTTTGCTAAAATCCACCGTTCACTTATTAATGGATAAGCCCGTTTGAAATGTTATTAAGTCTACAAATGACATTAATTTTGTTGAAAAGTCATCTCAATCATATTTTTCGTTTATCAAACGAACCTACTCGAAAGGTGACTCATATTTATTACGGAGAGTTCCTTATCTCCTTAACATATGATAAAGATTTTGACTACTATCTTAAATATAAATTCCATGAGACTAACATGGATGTACAAGAAATGTATGTGAAACAAGAGTTTGAATTAGAACCACTTTATTTGTATGTTACGTCTGACTAGATTATGACAAGTCTCTACCGTTAGTTAATATAAATTACTCCGAAGGTGAGTTATGTTGGTTGACAAATATTTTTATGATTTTAGTTGATATATTATGTTTAGAACATAACATTGTTGATAAAAAAACTAACGAAATTTAAATATCATTTAAACTATAATTCTAGAGAATTTTATTTACAAAAATAAATTATTATAACAACACAAGTTGGACCGATTATATAAACATGAGTTATGTTTTTTTGTACAACCAGAACTGGGGACATTCGGTGCAGAACCGTACATCATTCTCTCTTTAAGAAAGGTGCATACAAATCGAGATCGGTTAATAAAATATTAAAAAATATATTTATTTATTTTTGAAGGGAAAAATATTAAAAAATATTATTGGTTGTTCAAATTGGTTGATCACATATCATTCCTCGTAAACATCCAGTACAAGGTTCGACTTAGTAGAATAAATATTACATATTTTCACTCTTGCACAACACATTTGAGTTTTGACCGCATACTATCACGAATCTTGGGTTGAGTATAGTAAATTTGGAATTTGAATTCTCTTCATTGAGAATTATCTCAAGTGGAATCTCAACTATTAAATACGAGAGAAAAAGTGAGAATTAAATTATAAGAATTCTCTCAAGTGGAATCTCAACCATTAAATATGAGAGAAAAAGTGAGAATTAAATTACAAAGAAAAATGATTGTAGCATTTTAATGATAGATATTGAAATTGGAGAAAGGTTGAGAGAATTTTCAATAGAGAAAATTTAAATCCGTAGAAACTTGCACATGTATGTTAATAAGTTCAAAATAGTAACTTTGTATTTGAACTTTGCATTTTATATTAAACGAGGTATGCTATTTTGCTTGGGGATAAATCTAATGGTGAAGAATTATTCTTGCGTTTTGTTAAACCGTGATTCGTAACAAGAAGCATTTTTCATATTAAATAGATAATATTTTAATAAGTTTCTCTATTAAATTAATAGTTAAATATCATTTGGGGTTGACCTCGTGGTTGACTTGAGATTTTGGAGTTTCCTTCTCTCAAGGTCTCAGGTACAATTCCTTTAGTGCCAATTTCGGTAGGTAAGTCTATACAGAACTTTGGTTTAACTTTAAATCGGGTCTCGCAAGTGGAAGATGCGATTGGTCCTTCCGATTAATCGATTCTTTGATCGAATACCGGTTTTAAAAAAAAAACTAAATCTTGTCAACAAAAAAAAACTAAACAGTCTCTCTATTTAACTTGTATCAAACTCAGAAACCCATCAACGTTCATCCCTTCATCACCTTCTTCAGCCCCACCAATCACTCCATCATCATCCCTTCTCCAGGGACAAAGTTTGAGGAGTAGGAGGGTGAATTTTCAGAATGTAGTTGAAATTGTTGAGCAGCAATGAATCGACTCAAACTTGTAAAGAACTTTCCGAAGAAATATTTGTGAATTGGAAGAGTAAACATAGGAATTACAGAGCAAGTAGTTTAATTACGATTTGTAACATCAATAACGTTCGACTTGTAATTTTTTGGATTTTATTTTGTTCAAAGCATCAATGAAGTGTAAACTTGTTTTTTATATTTCATTGAATTTGCCCACTTATGTGTTGCATATGCTTATTGTACTTGAAAATATTTGTCAGTATAAGTAAGTACCTAAGGAAGGAGCACAAATTTAATTTTTCTCATATCGGTGATCTAACTGGCTTATTTTAATGTTTTTAAAAATCGTACTTTGTAAATGAGTTTCAAGGACCCTTTGTCTTAATATATTTGCTTATTTTCACTATATAAATCAAATAATTTGCTAACAAGATAAAAATATGGTGAACAAAATTTTATTGTTGTTTTCTAATGACAAAGGTAATTGTTATTTATTTATTTATTTATTTTAGTGAGAGAGTAAACTAAGAGAGTTAAACCTATGATCTATTTATCATTCCAATCATCATGTTTCTCGGTCCGAACCACCTTTCTCATGTCTACCGGTCTATCTACTCGCCATATCAACTAACAAATCATCAATTAACGTCCTAATTTAACATTGGGGGTTACCCTGACTAACGAAATACATAATGGGGGATTGATATATTTTAAACTCAATCATAAGCTACTATGGTAGCGAGGTACACATTTAGAGATCAAAATGACTATTTGCCTATTTCACAACATTAGTATAAGATGTCTTTCAATAAAAAAACATTAGCAGAACACATTTTATTATATTTTATATTATTGTTCTCTTTGAATGTTAACATAACAAATAAAAAAACACAAAATTTATGTTGTGTAAATCATTAAACAATATACAAAATACTGCAAACACGTTATATTCTGACTCAGATCCATGTTATGCACTTGGATCCATATTGAATACAGATAGGTATTCATATAGTCACGCAAATTGTGACTATTTGATCAAGATCAAACGGCTGAAGTTTTAAGTTTGAATCAATTTAATAGACAAATAAAATTTGCTTATCGTAAGCCTTTCAATGTTAATCATACTGTCTGAATTGTTTGACTTTAAATTTTTCTACTTAATAGAATCTGAATCCCTTATATTATGTGTGTGGTGTCCTTTAAAAGATAAGGACATGATGTTGAAATTAATATTTTGATAGTGTGTCAATGCTTCATCATCAAATAAGGACTAGTTATTAATATAATAATTATGAACTATAGTTTTAAAATATGAAAGTCATACACCTTTGGTGATTGCTATGGAAGAATACATCCCAAATGTCCCTTAAAGCCATAATTGGGACAACCCAATTGAACAACTAACCATTAAAAAAGTCAATTATTTGATATAAGTAAAGCTTAAGCTATCATATAAGGACATTAATTTATAACAATTATTTGCTATATATTAGGGTCCTCAAAGGCCTAATAAGGACTTAAAATTATTAAAAATAATAATTGCATAACAAGTAGAATGGGTATCTGCATATCCGTTGCATCTTCAGAGATTCATGGAATCCCTCAAGTTCATGATGAGAATGTCATGATATTTGAAGCAGGCAAGGTCCAACGTGAGACTAGACTTTGTTCTGTTTACTCTAAACAAGGTACTAAAGGTCTCAACCAAGATGCTGCCTCTCTTCACCAGGTTTGTCTCTCAATCATGAATAACCTTTAAATAATTTGCATGGCCACTAGGTTTTTAATTCTCTCACGGTTGTAGTCGAGTTGTGATCTTTGATATTAAGGAAAATTACGATAAAATGCGACTAATGTTGCGAGCATTTTTTAAAACTAAGTTGTGCAGCAATTGAAGATAATTTTGCATGGCTACACTATGAGGTTTTAAATTGCAATCACATCGTATTGTGATCTTTAATATTAAGGAAAATCGTGATCAAATGTATTTGATATTGTGTTGTGTCAATTAAGAAAAATCGTGATCTATGTATCACAACACAAAAACAAAAAAAACAAAAAAATTTTGATGGTGCGACTCATATTGAAGTTGTGAGCCTTTTTTTTAAAACTGTAGTAATTTAAGATATCATGATTATGGTAATCACGATCAAATGTAGCCGATTTCTTGCTTGAATCGCGTTGGACTAAAGAGACATCAAAAACCTTAATATCTTGACTAGATTGCAATTGTGAACCTTTTTATAAAGTCATGTACTTTTGTAACTATGATCTATCTAGCATATAAAATTACTAAAATCTTATATCTCCTTTTTGTTTCTTTTTCCTTAAAAGGATTATGGGATGAAAGATGGAGCATTTTGTGGTGTTTATGATGGACATGGAAAGAATGGACATTTAGTGAGCAAAATAGTAAACAATACTTTACCTTCTCTCATATTGAGCCAAAAGAAAGCTCTTGAGGAGATTGATACAACAAAAAATGGTGTAAACAACAAACAAAACAAATTTTCAAACAACTATCTAAGATGGAAAGAAGCTATTCTTGGAGCTTTCAATGTGATGGATGAGGAGGTGAAAAAACAAGAGAATCTAGATTGTTCTTGTAGTGGAACTACTGCTGTAGTTGTCATAAGACAGGTAAATAAACTTTGATATATAGATTTAGCAATTTATTTTTTATTTTTGTTAAGAAAAATATGATAACAAGAACAATAAACACAGGTTGAAGGTCTTGTCATAGTTAACCTTGGTGACTCAAGAGCAATATTAGGAACAATCCAAGATGAAAAACTCAAAGCTATTCAATTGACCACTGATTTGAAACCTGGATTGCCTTGTAAGATTCTTCTCATAAACTACCATGCAGCTTCTTTTCAAGTATCTTTTCAATTATTGGTTTGACGGAATATTTTATATTTTTATTATTTATTATTTTCACGTTTGATTACAAAATTATCATTTTATTTGACTATGTTTTGTGTTTTCAAAGATTACTATAATAAAGAAGTAAAATGCTGTCTTTCTCTTTTTTAAAATGCCGATGTCTTCAAGGTCTATTTTTTTGTTCCATACACACCACCTTAGTTTAACGGTTATATGAAAAACAAGTGTTTAAAATATGAGATTATTTCAAATAAGAAGACTTCTAGATAGGTGGATCATTTTCTAAAAAAATAAAGATAGGTTGATCATGAATTTCAATTGATTTTTACCGACGTATTTTAATCCAAATATAATAATATTGTAAAATGAATTAAATATTTTGAATTTGAATCTATGTATATTAACCTTAAACGTCAATAATAACACATGTTACAAATTTAATTATGAGAAATGCTATTTCTTGCGAAAAAGTTTTCACAAAAACATCACAATAGACCGGTGAAACCGCGGCATCCTTTCCTGCTTAATATGAATATGACACTCATAATTGATTCGATTTTTTCGTTGGAAATAGCAACGCTCTTTAATTATTTGTATCTAAACTAAATTGGTATGCAGGCGAAGCAAAGAGAATAAGGAGTTGCAACGGTTGTGTTTATGCGTTAAAGGAAGAGCCACATGTTCAACGAGTATGGTTGCCCAATGAGAACTATCCTGGCCTAGCCATGTCTCGAGCTTTCGGGGATTTCATACTCAAAGACCATGGTGTTATTGCTACACCAGATATTTGGTATCACCGTTTAACATCAAGTGACCAATTTATTGTTCTTGCAAGTGATGGGGTACGTGCTATTATTATTACTTGCATAGAGTAATTTTATTATTTTTTGATATATGATGGAAATAATGGAGCATCATTTTGCTGTATCATTATTCATAGATATTTTTTGCTTATAGGTGTGGGATGTACTAAGTAATGAAGAGGTTGCATCAATTGTGTGGATGGTCGAAAGTGAAGAGGAAGCTGCAAGGGCAGTTGTGGAAGCAGCCACAGCTGCATGGGCAAAGAAGTTTCCTTCCTCTAGGGTAGATGATTGCACCGTGGTTTGCCATTTCCTGCAGAAGAAACCACAAAACTTGGAGTATATGGATAATGGAAAATTAGGTTAAATGGCCCTTCCACTAGTTATCTTCTAAACATAAAGGGCTAGCTACAATGTATTGTAAAAACACGCTACACAGAAAGCATGTACACCAAATGTAGGGACACAATTGCAATATCGAGTAAACCTTTGTTTTGGTGCATAAACAATGGTCATATTAGTGTCAAAAGAACAAATAATTCCACACTTTTAATGTGAAATATAAACTTCACGAAGGCTGTAATTGTCATTTTTATAGATTTTGTGCATATTTGGTTATGAGATGTGGAAATTATTTGCATCTTCTATCAAGATATTGTGATTGATCAAGCAACTCCCACAACGTCTGTTCAACTCATAATCTTGTTAAACTATGATTCTCGATGCACAATTCATATGAAACTTACACTAACCAACCACGCTTTTCAACAATGATGTACCAACAGTTATATTTTATTAAAACATTTTGTATCAAAATTTGAAATGCCAGTTAACTGTTAAGTAATTGTTCTATCTTTTGAACACTATAAATCTTTCATGCAAAATCCAAATGGAACCATACTGCTCCATCCGCAAACTTGTTGTCACAAGCAAAAATAAGGCTGAAAAAGAAGAGTGTGGAAAGAAGAAAGAAGGTTGTAGAAATGAATAAAAAAAGTTACAGGATGAAGGCTTTTTCCATTCAGGGCAAGGTTACATCATTTTCAACCGTTGCTCCAAGCAAATCATCATCGTAGGAAACAGGTATCCTTAATCTGTCACGAACAGGAACACGTTTCTTTTCCAGACCTGATGGTTTATCTTGATCTTGCAATTGCGATGCACAAGTAGGATTGTCAGAAACATTGCCCTGATGCGCAGTAGAAAATTTACAGGGCACCACTTGAGAAGAATCCTCCTCTTTTTGCATGGATGGCTGCTTAAAGCTTGGCTGCCTGAATTGCTTCTGTATTATTATAAAGAAGACAAAATGAGCAATCACAAGATAAACTAATTGTTACAATGCAAATAATATTTGAAAGGCCTTGGTTGATCATTAACCAATTGACTATTTTTAAGAGCAATTGAGCAAAAGTAAAACTAACACATCAAAAGCTGCAGCTTCTATCTTTTACAAAAGAGGCAGCCTAGAACCATCTAAACAACAATCTTGGTTAAGAAAATGATAATATCAAACAAAATCTTTAATTTTTTTGCCTGCTATTTCAAAAGTCAGCAAAACATTCAAGTCATTAACAATTTTCATCTGGTATCAGTTTTATTTTTGACTGCAACGGTCTAATATACGGAATTGCTACCAAAAGACTATTGTATGCTTGAACTGACGTTCGTACAAAACATAGGTTTGAAATCACCAGCTAAATTTTGTCCAGTTTTTTTTATGTTAGGGCGTTGCTAATTAAAACTGCTTTAAGTCTTCAAAACCCATTAGACTAAAAGTGGGAAGAAAAAAAAGAGGGACTTTTGCATCGAATTGGATTGATAATTTTTACTAGGCTTTACTTAAAACTTGCTTTTAAGATAAAAGTTTCAAAACAGAACTCACTTCACTTCAAACTCACTTATTAACAATCAATTTTGAAAAACTCACCCAAACACACACTTGGTCTATTGTGCTGTCAATGCATACAGGGAACATAAAGAAAAAAAGCAAGTGTTTAAGCAGTAAAGAGTAAGGCTCAATCACACACCTCAAATTCTCTTGCTTTTTTCATTATCTCTTTGTAGGCATCTGGTTCTCGAACTTTAATGATGTTCCACAATACACCACCCCCTGTCCGAAATCGCTTACCATCAGCAGTCTGTTGGCCTCCACAAGACTGTATTGCGTCTACCTGTGAGTTTAACACTTAATTACAAATTTGAGATGTACCAAATCGGACAGCTTAAAAAAGAACACCAAACATAATTAAGCCCATAGGCAAGTTCAGTTATTTTGAGAGTCAAGTCAATAATAATAATATAATCTAGAAACAATGGACATTATCAACTATGATTTATCAAGAGTATAATGTGGCATAGAAGAAAAATAATCCAAAATTCATAAAAACAAAATGGAATTAAGTAGAAATGGAGAACTAATACCAAATACGTTTATGGGACAAATATTTTAGGTTTTCAGCCAACAAAGTCCTTGCTGCTTGATCAGCAAGTGCAAAATTCCTAAAGGGTGGCTTTGAATATTAGGGTTATCTCTCGTCCAACAATATTTTAGATTTCATTTCAACCAACAAACTTCAGTTTGATTCTCCTACATATACTAGGGTTGTCTCTTACCATGTTAAATTCTTATGAAACAAAGGTCCTGCTATAAGTGTAATGAAATTCAGATAATCATCAAAATAATAACATGATATATTTAGGAAAATTCAATTTTGGCTTACTTTGTTGGCTGCTCTATTTATATGAGAGAAAACTGAAGTGGAAAAACATGTGTACAATAATTAAATACTGAAGGTGTTCATCAGCCAGGAACATCAAAGTTCAAACAGAGTATTGGAAGGAGCAAACTAGTTTCTGATTTAAATCTGCAAGGTTGGGTACAAAATTGAACACATCAGAAACTGTAGATGGTTGTATGGTCTTCTAGGGAGTAATGGATAAGCATAATCAGGTCAAGGCTGAACCAAAGTAAACGGTTGTATGGTCTTCTAGGGAGTAATAAATAAGCATAATCAGGTCAAGACTGAACCAAATCAGGTAGAATCTGAACTCTAACCTTTTCTAAAGGAAAATCACAAAAAGAACAATTTCTTTTAACACAATGCAATGCGCATTTTACTGGGAGATGAAGAGAGAGGTTAGAGAGCTGGTGACAAGCCAAGATTAGAAAATCCGTGAAGTATCTATTGCAATAATACGGATTTAGGCACAAAAAGAAAGGATAAAACAAACTGAGATTGATGTGAAGCATCTGTTATCATGAAACGTATATGATGTATTATGGAAGACAAAATCACTAACTTTTATTTATACTGAACTCATAATCCATACTGAACTCATAATCCAAATTCACAAGGAAACATTTCACATCATAAGAAATAATTTGATATCTTAAATTACTCTGACGTAATCAAGATATTATGAGATATTTTTCATAATTCTAACAATTCTCGTCAAGCTAAAGCTTTCTGGACTTTAAGCATGCTGCAAAAGAAATTCTAACAAGGAAAAAAAACAACATGAGCTCCACAAAATGTGAGTGCAAAGACAGATGAGTCATGGTAAATATATCGAAGAGATAAGCATAGCTGGAAAGACAACTAAGCAAAAAGATTAAAATGATCACAACTTGAAGAGCTAGTTGGAATGTTGCATAATAAAGAAGTATTGCTGGAAACCAATTATACGGCAGAAAGGAAGCTACCAAGAAAGATACAAGGAAGGGGGATGAACTTCTCCAAGACTTTTGGAACAGCTGATTTCATAATCAGCTGCGTATACTTCAAACATACACCACCAAATATGTAGCTTTCTTATTTATAGAAGCCTTGATAGAATTAAAAGAATAAGAAAAATTCAGAATTATAAAATCAGTATAAGGAAAATCAACAAGTACTGGAAGTATGGCAATAATTATGAAATCGGCTGTGCATACCTCAAACTCACCCCCAAATATCAATAGTTCTTAGCAATACACAATCAAAAGAACACCGAGGATTCAGAATTATCAAACCAGTGTAAAAAGGAGAACCTACAAGTAAAACAGGTTGCATAGGTAATGGAAACTCGCACATTTGAATGTCAGACTATTACTTGGGCAACTTCAGACGAAGCAAAATCAAGGGGACTGGGTTGTAGACAATTAGAGTAGATAATTTCTTCAATTATTAAGATATCAGGTTTCATATGAATAAATTTTTCGGCCATATATCGTCAATAATATCCAAGTAATATAATGCACTAATAATTAGGTGGTTCCTTTTTCATCTGATAAAACTGTTCAAGCTGTTTATAAATTGTTTTCGGACATTCTAAATGGCTAGGATAGATATTTCATACAAAATTTTATAAGTTGTTTCAAATTGTGGTCTACAACTACATATGCAGTCGCAATTTTACGCAATTTGGACAATTATAAAGCAACCCTATCACACTTGAATTTAGACCATTCATTCAAAATGAAAATCAACATTGCAAGGAAGTACAAGGTTCCAATACCTCTTTGACGATATCGCTCAACGCAGAAACCCCAAGGCAACCTATAGCTGTATATACCATGTATGATTTTTTCTCTTTCAGACGCCGACATGTCTCTATCACAAACCTGAAAGGGCACATAATTCACAAGAAACTCATTAAAATTTTACTTATGCAATGTCAATAGGGAAAAATCAGTGAGCAACACTTCAATTCATGATTAAACGAAAAAGGGCGCAAAAATTCAAAGCCCTTAAATAAACAATTGCTTAACATAAGAATTCCAAATTATCCTGAGCTAGAATGACAATTAAGTTTGTTTAACCATCACAAACGTGTGAGCAGTGTTGTCAATGGTGGATGATGGATTATGGTGACAACCCTCCATATAAACACGATATTGCATCATAGGACGGAAACAAGGTGGATATAAAAGGTGTTGCAACCTATAACGCCATAGTGAAAAATTGACAACATTGTGTGTGCACAAGGAAGCACTGACACTTCGAAACAATAACTGTCCTCGTGTTGTCAATCGCGGAAATTAGAGGACCGTTAAATTCCGCTATGCAGTGAGGCTATAGCGTCACTATAGCCGCTGTTTGACATTGCGTCATATGACGGAAACATTGTTGATATAAAAGGTATTCCAACCTATGATGCCATAGTGAAAATTTGACAACATTGTGTGTGCACAAGGAAGCACCAACACTTCGAAACAATAACTGTCCTCGTGTTGTCAATCGCGGAAATTAGAGGACTGTTAAATTATGCTACGCAGTGAGGCTATAGCGTCACTATTTGACAACATTTTGTACTAAATGGCACTAACAATAGTGGTTTCTCTAAACTCCGCTACGCCATAGCGGTACAGCACCATATGCTGCTATTTTACTACACTAATTTAACACACATAGGAATATACCAAAAGGGCAACCCGGTGCACTGAAGCTCCCGCATACGCAGGGTCCGGGAAGGGGTCCCACCATTTGGTGTATTGTACGCAGCCTTACCCTGTTTTTACACAAGAGGCTATTTCCAGACATAGGAACATACCATAAATAAATAAAAATAATACCATTTTAGCTATGTTCCCAATTACTCACTAAGTTTTAAGATATAAATTTCTCTTTTGAATTAAAATATACAACAACAACAACCAAGCCTTTTCCCACTAAGTGAGGTCGGCTACATGAATCAAATTACTCCATAATGCTCTATCATACACCATATTTCGGTCCAACTAGTTAATTTCCAAATCTTTCCTAATAGTTTCTCTTATAGTTTTTCTAGGTCGTCTTCTCTCGACATGTCCAAACCACCTAAGACTGTTTTCCACCATCATTTCTACTATAGGTGCTACCTCAACTCTCTAATATGGTTGTGAATGAAAATATGTTTTTAAATTAGTTTTATATGTTATAACTATATTGGTGTAACCATCATGCTTTCTAAATAGCAAAGAGTTTGGTTTTCCTGTTCCTTTAAAGGCCTTGTTTGGATAAACAGCTTATTTGTAGCTTATAGCACAAACACTTATCATGTCGTGATGATACAGCTTATGTATAAGCGCATTTGTATAGCAAAACTTGAAATAAAGTAAAATTATTTCCGTATAAGTTATAAGCTGGTCGCTATAACGTATGAGAATAAGGTGAAAACAATCATAAGTTGTTTTCAAACGTTCTCCCAAACAATCTCACAAAACTTATGCTAGTAGAAAATAATCAATACAATACACTCAGCATTAGGTATAAAATAAACACAATTGAACAAAATCAGAAAAAGGGATTGAAATTAAAAAGAGTATGAACGAACCTGTTAATGTCGATGGGTCCATCAGATCCTAAAACCTTTCTCTTTCTCTTGTTTTTACGCTTCCGATTTTTACTCAAAGGTTTTGGTTTTTGATTATTAATGTTGTGATTATCTGATTCATGAATGAGATTATGATCATGTGTGGCGGCGACACCGTTTCGATGATGGTCTTCTTCTTCTTCTTCAACCAATTCACCTTCTTCAACATCAACCATCTCAACATCGTCTTCTTCGTAGTTAAGGGCATCTAGAATGTTCTCACCACCCTCCATGCCCAATTTCCAAACGGTTAGTAACTCTCAAGTGTCGATTATATATGCGTCACTGTATTGGTTGAAGTTGAACTTCTTTTTTTATAATAAATAAAATAACAAATTTAAATTATAAAAATATTTTAATAGGATTTCATTTATATTTTAAAGTTCAAAATATGAATATTTTAACTTATACACAATATAAAATATTTAATTTTAATCATAATTAAATTTAGTCTGTTATATTAAAATTATTATGTTTCATGGAAAAATAACATTGCATAAATTATATAGGGATTAGGATTTGAAGTTTTAAACCTCAAACACCCTACTTCTCTATCTTTAATATGTGTGAGCTCCATCCACTAGGGGCTACTTGAAGAAGATGAAAAAAAAAAAAACAGATTGATAAAAGTAGACTTCAACTAGAAAGAAAAATAAAAGTATACATTTTGAGTGCTCAAACTCCATACATTGTTTTCCCTACCGATCCAAACTTTGTCTTAGCCATGTAGCCTCCATGATTGGTGGTGCGACGAGTGACATCCATCCTCCGCACCACCGCTTAACCTTCTCCTTTTTCGGCGGCCGTTCACTCCAGGGCCCTCTGTACCTTCTTCCACCTATTTTGTCGACGTGTGGCAAGGATTTTGGGTGGCTTTCTCTTGATCTGGTTTGATTCTGTGCTGATGGATCGTGTGGATTTTTTCATGGAATCGCAGCTTCTCTCTACGGTGTCGGAAGGTTGGGGTTTGTTAAGGTAGGCGGCGGTGTTGTCGTCATACCTCGTCCACAAAACTCGTACGGATCTGGCTTTCCAATTGATTTTGGCATGTTATCTTGATTTTGACTTGAAAAAATTGTTGTTGTTTTCCTTTGGAGGTGGTGACGGTTTTGGTGTTCTTAGTGGACCGAATTTGTTATTTGGTTCTGCCTTCAAGTTTGATCTAGTTCAAGGTTATTGGGTTGAAAATCCATCAAATTTGGATTATGCTTCAGACAATAGTGGTTCGGTACATGGAGCTGCTTCTGTGTTGGCGGACAATTTCATTTACCTACTTGATACGTTTGGATGTGCTTCGTAACAGGTCTTCTAGGCTAGAAATAGTCATGTCATGTTGTCTGTTGTTGCAGCGATTGGTGGGTGCGGGTGTTACCGTGTTTGCAGTGTTCGTGGTGCTCAGACTCGTTGATTGACCATCCCTCGATATGGCCTTCAATTGGATTTGAGTTGCTTTCTATTGGATTTGGCTAGAAATAGTCGTGAAGCTTTCTGTCGTAGCATAACGAGTTGTAGGCGTGGGGATCCGTATCCGTGTTGGCGGTCGAATCTCCCACCTTCACGAAGTTTGGCACTATATAACTTGGGGAGGTTTCAAAATCCGCATCAATCTTTGATGTTGGACTGTTGGGCTCGAAATAGACGTTATGCTTGTTATTGTCGCAAGGAGCTGTGTGTTCTTGGATCAATTTCATGTTGACGGTTGGTTCATACACTGCATGTTAGACATCTACTATGTTGTTTTTATTTTTTGTATCAACGGATTGGGTTGGCATACACTTTGTGGATTGACTGGGTTAGGTTTATGTCTCAAGTTCTTTTTGTATTTTTTTATAATATATAAGCACCTGACATAGACTGCAATCTGCAAGACATTCCAACTCTAATGGATTATCTTCCATTCCTTTTTTATGTAATTGAACTTTTGGCTTATAAAAGAAAATTAGTTAAGTAAAATCATCAATGTTGTCCCAACGTAAAGAAAAATAAAATTAACTCTATTGTTTTATAAGAATTGTATTATTAGATGTACCACAAAAAAAAATTCTATTATTAGAGTTTTATATACAAATATACACATATAAACAAAAATTATTAATTTAAATAACAACAACAATAATAATAAACAAGGGTACAATTTAAACTAATTACTTTAAAATATAAATAAATGTACTTATAATTTTTTTTAATCTCCTCACAAAAATTTGTTTATTTTTAATTTAATCAAGATACTTATAACAATTAATTAAGCTACAATACACTGTGCCCATTTTGGTATTAATCAATAATCATTGTCTCCTTCTATAAGTTGATCATCTTTTTTTCGCTCTCTGTCAACAACTCTTCTTCCTACCATGCTAACACAATCCTCACATTATATCTCAATTCAACTTGGAGTGTTTCGATATTATACCTATCATTAGCTGCAAGGTTTGTATAGATAGTTCAATTTTGTTTTTACTTTATACTTATTATTAATTCATGTTCAATGCACTATATAGTTCTTCATTTTCTTTATAAGCAGTATAGTTATTTCAGATAAGTGTTATACCGACAATTAGCCAACTTACCTGTTACCTCTATCATAATTTTGAAGAAGTCTTCAGTCTTGTATTTCATCTTACCCCTAGCTCATGTTTTTTTTTTTTTAAATAAAGGTATCATTAGCGTATAATTGTCGAGATTAATTCTTTAAAATGGAGATTTAATTAAGGATTGGTCTCTACTAACAAATGTTGTTCCAAATCAACCCCTAACCAAATAAATTAAAAGATTCAAATATCTATAACTTGTGTCGCACCATATTTGTCTCAAGCTCATGCTTGATTATGCAAAAGAATTGACTTCTGGTTTTATTTTCTACAAGAACCGTCGCATTAGTTTTTCCATGTTTGTAAATTGTGAGTCTTCATCATACACATGTTTTTATTGTTTTTAGCTAGTTAGTTTAGTTTGCTGGTTAATTTTAGGAATTAATTGTAGTTTAGTTAGTTGTAAATTGTTTTTGAATCAAGTTTGACTACGCTTTTATTATCATATTGATCAAACTCTCTTCGTAGTTTTATTCAGTTTACATAACCCAGTGAAGTAGGTTGATTGCCTAGTGAGAAACAGCAGTGTTGAAAGCTTGATCGTTGCTTATATGTCGCATCCTTCCTTAACGAGGAAGGAAGTGCACAACCATATAACCTTGCTTGGTTTCACATGGAGACATGTTTAATTCAAGTAGAGTGA
Organism: Medicago lupulina; assembly: GCA_958299785.1. Lineage (NCBI taxonomy): Eukaryota > Viridiplantae > Streptophyta > Magnoliopsida > Fabales > Fabaceae > Medicago > Medicago lupulina. The sequence goes on along the minus strand of OY283141.1, from coordinate 53,361,739 downwards.
TTATTCTCCCACTTCGACTATGAATGGTTACAATGTTGAACACGTAAGAGATATGACTTTTATTTCTAATGTTTAGAGGTTTTGAATAGATATGTGGTGTCAAAGTCTCTTGTGGTCATATATTATTGACTCGTTGTTTCTTCTGACATTTTTCTAAACTCTTAAATAAGTGACATCAGACCTATGATCTAACTTGGTGGAGAAGCGAGAATGGGATCCTGACATATGGGGTAACACATGAGACTATCGAGGGCACAGAGTGACGTCGGTGCACATGGATGGTCAATAAGATGTTCATAGATGCTTCTGACAAAAGGACGCATGAATGAATCAAATTCTTATCAATATGAGATCAATCCTTAGGTTTTGGAGATATGAGACTGTACTTTAAGTGTGTTTGGTTCAGAAGAGAAGTTGTGAAAAGAGAAATAGGTGAGAGAGAGTTTGAGAAGAGAGAAACATGTGAGAAATAAAGTAGATTTGATGTATTGTTTGGTATAAGAGAGAGATGAGAGAAATAGAAGAGAGAGAAGTGTTTATTATTTATTAAAGTACAAAGGTGCCCCTACAATTTTTTTTGTCGTTTATCATGTTGCAAGCTTATAGTAATTTTACAAGGTTATTAATGGAATAATAATAAAAAGTGTGATTCTTCTCTCTTTCTTCGCAACTTTGGAGAGAATAAAATCAGGTGTGGGCCCCACATGTTTTTATCTCTCTCCCCTCTTTCTCTTTGCAACCAAACAGTAGAAATTATAAACTTCTCTCCTTTTTCTCCTCGTACTCTCTCTCTTCTCTATTTCACCTCAACCAAACACAGTGTAAAAGAATGCTTATAAGAATTGGAACAACTCCATATTAAGAGTGTTTGAGTTGGAACAATTTTGAGATTGATAGCATTTTAGGAAGTTCTAAAAGAGTGTGTGCCGGTATACAAAACACAATAAAAGACTCATGTTTATTTAATTATTTATGGAGCCTACATAGGTGGAAACTTTTGTTTTTAGTCTATAAATAAATAGATCAAGTACCAAAATAAATAAATAAAAGATGGCTTAGATACACTCTTGATCATCTATTTTTAAAAAATTGAAGTTTTGGTCCTTCTATTTAAAAAATTAGTTTTTTTTATCCACTTTTAAGTTTTTGGGTTAAATATGTTTTTTGTCTCTGTAAATATATTAATTTTTTATTTTAATCTCTCTAAAAAAAATCGGCTTTTAGTCCCTGGAAATTTTCTATCATATCAGAACTGTAATGATGATCTTATTTAAAAAATTTTTTTGAAGGATCTTATTTAAATATTTGATGATGTTTGCATGGTGTAATTTTCTTATGCACGCAAGTTGTTCAATTAAATGATTGTAAAATGAATATACATGTAGTGATTAAGTCATAATTCTTATAGATACATCATTGAGAATATGTGATTGAATTTCTGAAAAATTCAATTTTTTTTCACTTCAAATTGAGTACTAGTTTAGTCGGATTTGGTTCATATTGATGTGTCAAATTACATAGTGACATAAACAAGAAAAATACAGAAATTGAACAATTTAATTGAAATGTTAGATTGATTATAACGTGAGTTAGAGTACAGTTCTATAATACTGAAAATTATTAGAATTTATTTGTGGTAATGGGACAAAAAAATTGATTTTTAAAATAATGGAACCATAACTTCATTTTGTGAGATGCATTGTATGTACACGATACTTCGCTGTGCAAGTGAAGGCCCACAGATTAATATTAATATTCGAAATAAAAATCATATCAATGAAAATAAGTGGTTACAGTTACACACATACGTTTGTAGTTTAGAGAAGAAAATATCTTTCTTTTTTCTTTTTACGAAACAGAAGAAAATCCCTCAAAAAACGAAACAGAAGAAAATATCTATTAGGCAACCAAACAAGAATTGGAGGTTATTCAACCAAACAAGAATTGGAGGTTATTTTTGTATATTTAGAAAACAAATTTTGGAATGTTTTACGAAAAATAAAAAAATTAAGTACAAATTATTAAATCATTCTATATTTTAAATTGGTTTGAATGGACAAGTGAATTTTTTTTGTGCGAGGTGTTTTCTTGTCGAACTAACGAATGTTGACGTGCATCAAATTAAATTTCAGATTTTTGTGGAATAAAGTCATAGTGGTTGTTGATGCGAAACGAAAAATGAGATGGAAGTGGCCTATTGTGTTGACCAACTTATATACAACCAATATGGTTTTATTCCACCAAAACCGAAAATTACATCCATTTAACTTGATATACATCAATATTTGTTAGTTAAACGAAAAAATACCTCGCACTAAATATCAATATTGATGATGTTTTTAACTATTGGAAGAAGTATTGTGGCCACAATCATTTGACACAATATTTAGATAAACTCACATATATTGGAAGAAGGTAGAAAGAAAAAAATAATAATTAAACAGTGTGCATTTTTAAAATAGTGTTTTCTATATATAGCGTGTATGTGCACACATGCTCAAATATTGTGTTTAAATCATTATGACCATATAAAATTTTCCATACATCTTATTTCTATTTAAACAAACTCCAGTACAAAATTTATTCATAGACAAACTAATAATGCGATATGACTTAACTCAAGTAGATAGATCTCTAACCAACTCTCACTTTTTTTATAAACATTCTAAACTAGCTCTCACTTCTTTATAAACATTCTAACTTATATTGAATATATGTTTGGTTCTATTTCTAGAGGGCTGAAAATTAATTATGAAAATGTATAATTGATTCTGATATATATGGTTGTTTTTTAACAGAATTGATTTTGTCTTCATAAGTGATTATATTTAAAGCTAAAATTTATATTTTTTATTTTTTAATTGATTTTCACATACAAATTTATAATTCAACCTCAAACACAAATTGTTTTATCTTCAAGTTATATTTAATCAAAATCAATTATACTAAATTCATTTTTATCATCATATAACCAAACATTAACTAAATTATCATCTCTAATATGGCTAACATAGCAAGGAAGTTTTGCTTTTGTAAAAAATTTGAAAATTTTGTCAAACTCATATACTAGCTGGGATAACATGTGTTGTTTTTTACAACACTCAGTCCATATCCATTTGAATCTTAGAGGGAGAGTCCAAAAAAATAAATATCCTACAGAAAGCGTGATTAAGGACGGGTAGCCTTGTTGCCAAAGAAAAGACAGGTAAGCCTTGGGGTCAGTTTACTGTTTACATGAAAAGGAAAAGGGTCGGCGGTCCTACAAAGAAACTTCGCCCACTCGAATATTAAAAACTCTCTATCAAAAGAATATTCAACTCTCTTTTGTCTTAATTAATTAACCATGTCATGAGATTCTTCTAACATAAGATTCTTTTTTTCATATTATTTTTAAATTCAATAATTGTATCCCATTCGTGTAAGTAAACTTCATCTGAACATTCCATTATTATTAGTAGTATTGTGCATTACTTATGTTATAGTCAAGAAAAATATCATAGTTTTGTCAAAAAGAAAAATAGAGTAAATAATGTTGTTTGGTCATTGTGGGCTGTTATATATTAGCCTTAAGCTAAATCCGATTTTCGAATGTACAAATTTTTCTTTTTAAATTTGGTCCTTGGATGTATTTTTTTTGTATGATTGGGGTTGACATAAACCTCATCCAAATAAAACAAAACAACCCCAAAGGGCAATACATAACAACACCAATGGGTAACGAATGCTCGGGACATAAACTTAAACTCAATTAAACCATATAATATATTCAAATGGGTATATAGACAGTTCAAATACAATACAAGTGGTTTAAAGGAACCAAAGTAAACACCTCTGAAGCACGGGTACTCCAATTTGCAAAACGTATCCGTACCGGGTACTACGTGGGTACCGGTACACGTACGGTACGCACCCATGACGCACCAATATTTTTTTTTTGTTTTTAAACCTTGGTACGGTTATGGTACGGCGGTGGTACTCTCAGGGTACACATAACCGTTTTTTTTTTAGAAAATGAGGCTTTTCATGAGAATTTATAGTAATTATATTTTTTTTTTGTTTTTTCATGAGAATTAATAGCAATTATATTTTTTTTATAAACTCAAACCGTTCAAGAGCCACAACAACATTTACTAGACTCTGAAACTGTTGCTACTTACTTAATGTCCACTTTTTCTTGTCTGCCAATAGTTGCAGAAGTAGAAAAGTCGTCTAGCACTTAAGCCTTTTCTTGTATCTTCTTGTCTTCCTTTTTCGTATTCTATAAAAGTCAATCCTTCCTTTTTCGTATTCTATATTAGTCTTTTTACTTTAGATGAGGAATGAAATAGTGATATTGACACTATTGGAGTGTAATTTTTCCTATTCATGCATATATATTAAGTTTTATCCCGTAGTTTAGTTTTCCAATTTGGATGTTTTAGCGTCGTAATTTTTTTTGGTTGAATATTTGTTGTAATTTGAGCAATATAATTTCCTCGTGCTATGTTATTTTAAATAATTTTTTTTTTATCCTAACGTACCCGTACCTTTGTTTTTTAAAAAATGTTGTATCCCGTACCCGCACCCGTACCCGTACCCGCACCCGTGCAACACAGGTAAACACACACCACAAACATTACCCAACGAATCAGCGTAACAACTCTTTCGAGGAGGAAAAAACTCAGAGACAACTATTGTGAGCTATAACAAACAACAATGACGAATTTTGAAATAATAACGAAAGTTTGATAGCGGCGCAAGAAGCAATGACAACATATATCAATGGTGTCAGATTAAAACCATTCGACAACTAATGAAACGAAGTAGAAACGCCAAGCAAGACCGCGATGATGAACCACCATCCATGGAGGTTTACATCATGATAAAAACAGTTTGGATTTTGGCGGGGGAGAAGGTGATGGGCGGCGGTTGCCTAAGGTTTTCAAATTGACACCCTTGAGTTGAAATCTTCATTTAATTGACACGATATAGACTCATGAAATAAAATAATAACATTTTATTATGAGTCTATTTCTCTATAATGGAGAGGATATTGATCTGATACTCTTGATGATATGTTTAGTTTACTTTTTGGTAAGAAATGCGCTAAATCAAAATACAAGAAAAATACTTGGCTGTTATTAGTTTTTTTTTTTGGTGTTATTGATGTTTTTAGTTTATTTTAAATAAGAGAGGATGATAGATGAATGATCAAAATAAATTATGTATATGAGAAAGAAAGTGGCTAAGAGAGGGATAGAAACAAAGACACCAATGACAACAAAAACCGGTCGCACCCAACAGTGAAACAACCACGGTATGATGATATCAAAGTAAAATATAATGATTAGTGAATTTGTAATTTTTTTAGTCAAATAGTCTACTAGTTATAAATTCACCCTTAAGATAAATAAATGTGGAATTCAGGGTTGAATTCTGACCTTCATATATAATGTGATGTTTCTACCAACTAAGATATGGTGATAGAGAAATTTATAAAATATTTTATGGGGAGTGTCAAAACAATTATGTATAAATTTACTATTTAATTTATCAAAGAATAAAAATACACGTCTCAAATTCCTTCAAATCTCAATAATTTATCAAAGAGGAGTTATTTACGGTCAATTTTGATCTAAAATCACCCATCCATATTGTTTTTCTTGATCTACCAAAAAGAGTGATTTAGGGTCATAACTTTTCTTCTTATTGATCTATCAAAATGGATGATTTAGGGTCAATTTTGACCCAAAACCACTCATCTAGATTGTTTTTCTTTCTCTTTAGTTAAATACGTGTTTTTCACATATTTTGAGTTTTCTTTCGTTTGTGTTTGTGATTTTGTTGTCTAGCACAATTTTTTTATTTTGATTTATCGTCTTTGTGCAGTGTGTTTCTAATTTCCCGTCCTAGTGCGGTGTTTATTTGATCTGGCTTAAAAATTAGCTTTGATCAAGTGCATATTCAATCTATGACTTTTGCGTCATCAACATTACAAATTCGGAAACATGAGTATTTTAGTGGCTTGAACATAATCATATTTCTAGGCATATGTACTTAATCGTTTTATGCTAATAACTTGGATATTGTTAGTTTGTTCGCAGTTTTTTTTTTTTTTTAGTTTTTAGCAACTTTGAATTTGAATTGTATCCATATACTTTATCAATTTGAATATCGTATATTTTTTTTTAAAAAAAATCTCAAACAATTTATATATACTTTTAGAAAAACCGAGTTATATAATTTTTTTCAAAAAAACCTAATTAGATAAAAATGCGTAGCAAATAATTTCCTTTTTTTAACAGGGTGTAGAAAAAAAAAATTGTTTTGAGAGGTGGCCGTCGCAAAGAAATTGTTTATTACAAATACCGGTATGTATTTAATTAATTGGGCACCTAATATTCTACCTATTTCCTCTCAAAAAACATTCTACCTATTTTTTGGTAAATTAGACAATTCACACCTTTTTTGCCCATAAAGAAAAACTCTCCCAAAATTAATGTTGCTCATTTTTAAGACCAGATTCAAATCCAAAGCAACTAAATTTTTATAAAAAATAAAATAAAACCCAATATATTCACACAAAAAAACAATATAAAATGAGAGATTATAGACTACATTATTGTTAAATGTATGCGTAAGGTAGTGAATGAATAATAGAATGTCATGATCAAACCAATTTCATACGCCACTTCAACTACCTCTCACCTTTATTATTTAAATCTTCTCTATCACTTACTCTTCACTCATTCTCCTTCCTTCAATCATGGACTTCTCTCAATTTTCCACTATCCTCTTTCTCACCGTCATCTTGACCATCCTTGCTGCCGTCTCCGGTAGCCGTGACCTCCCCGGAGATTATATCCGATTGCCTTCTCAATCTCAAGCCTCCAGGTTCTTCCATGAGCCTGAAAATGATGACAACGTTGAAGGGACTAGGTGGGCTATTTTACTTGCTGGTTCTAATGGTTATTGGAATTATAGGCATCAGGTACATATGATTCTTTATGTCTATATCTATCTGTACGTACATAGATATTAGTTACTATCTTTAGTTACTATGTGACGTGATGTAAATATATTTTTACGCATGCATCCAATTAATCGACAAATAAATACTTCAAAAACCAACATAATAGGTGGAATCATGAGGTGATTTGATTGGATGAAAATTATGACATATACATATATTGATCCTTTGTTTTTGATGATGTTACTTATAATCTTTGAGTTTTTTTTTTTACTAAATATAATCTGAGTTTTTATTTTTGACGGGGTATAATCTGAGTTTTTTTTTCAAGTATTACTATTTTTAGTAATAATAAAACAAATCTAGTGAAGTGTGAAGAATTAGATTTTGAAAGATTAATGTACAAGTCTGGTTATCACTTTCTTATACGTGTCACTTGATTTTAATTTGGTCTCTATACGAATGGGTTATTTTCAACTTCGTTGTTACTTCTTAGTTACACCTCACTCTTATCTCACGATGACACTCCAATAGAAATTAATGGAAATGTTCGATTTGAACAATCATGTAAATTTCATCCAAAGAAAAGTCTTGTAGATCAGATCTCTCACATCCACACGTATATGTTTCACATTCATTGGCTTATTTGATCCAAAGATTGTAGTTTTAGTCGAGAGTTTTAAAATATCACCTAAGGATAAGAATGAACCCTTTTAGGTTAGGATTAGTCGATGTTTGGACCGAATATCGAGTTTTTTATAAAAAAAATATTTTTGTATTATAAAAAAATGAAATTTTAAATTTTTAAGGTGATAAATATTTTTAAAATTATAGTAATTTAAATAACACATCAACTAATATTACTTGTCGTCTATTAAAAAAAGCAACTAATATTACTTATAATTTAAATTTAAAGTCAACTAAACAAAAACAAGCAAATAATATTACTTGTAAAAAAAAGTAACTAATATTACTTATAATTTAAAGTCAACTGGTTAATTATTACTTATTATCAACTCATTTACTTTATGTTTGTAACTTGTAAGTGTTTATCTAGTGCTTTTACCAATGAGTTGCTGTATATCATTGAGCATCAAAATGAAAATAGTTGAATGTATGGGGACTAAATTGAGAAACAATTTATGTACAGGGATTAAATGGAAACTGTTTAATACAGAGATAATATTGAAATTCAGAAGGAGTGTTACATATGATCAATAGCATATTTTAGCCTTAATTTCTTTTTGTATTTATTTAGCTATTTAGCTATTTAGTTTTAATGTTGAGTTTTTGTTGCTTGCTTCATCAGGCTGATGTTTGTCATGCGTATCAATTGTTGAGGAAAGGTGGCTTGAAAGAAGAAAACATTATTGTTTTCATGTATGATGATATTGCTTCCAATGTAGAGAATCCAAGGCCTGGAGTCATAATTAACAAACCAGATGGTGGTGATGTTTATGAAGGAGTTCCGAAGGTAAAGTCAATCTTAGTTTCTAGCAAGATAGCACTGACACTTCATATTAAAGACGTCTCTGATGTCCGACACATGTTAGTGTCCATGTTATTACATTCAATAACTTAAATTTCTCAAATTGTTACTACTTACTAGTGTGTACGTGTTAGTGTCGTGTCTAGTGTCCGTCTCTGATATAATGTTTGATGATCTAATAAGAGCTTTTTCTTATGACAGGATTACACTGGTGCAGAGGTACATGCTGACAATTTCTATGCTGCTTTACTTGGAAATAAATCAGCTCTTACAGGTGGGAGTGGGAAAGTTGTGGATAGTGGTCCCAATGATCATATTTTTGTATTCTACACTGATCATGGAGGTCCAGGGGTTCTTGGTGAGTAATTCTAAATTTTTTTCGTAGAAACTTTTTGATGAAAGGCATGGATTGTGAGAGATTGTTTGCTATGTAGAAGTAACATTGACACTTCAGATTGAAGACGTGTTTGGTGTCCCACATACACAAACACGGCACTGATACATGTGATTGTATTTTTTTGTTGAAGAATGTGATCATATTCAATTGCTTCTATTTTTCAAACTACTATTAGTGTCGATGTGTTAGTGCCAGTGTCGTGTTTGTGTTAGTGCTTCATAAGTTGTTTGTACGTGTTACCATTTATAGTATAAGGCTAAGCCTTGTTCGAGGCTATTACTGACAAATTATGTGTTTATTGTTGTTGTTGTTTGACTGAATTGTGTTTATTTGCATGATATTGTCTGTGTTAGATTACCTCAATGTGGAATCTGTTTTCTGTTGTTGCTGGTTACACACAATAAACTGAAAATTGCAAACTGTTAAAATGAAATACTACAAAATTCTATTCGTTGCATCATTACATGACAAAGTGTTTGTTTTGTTTCTACTTTCTACTAATGATATATGTTCCTTTCTATTTCTTATTTGGCCTCTTCAGGTATGCCTGTTGGTCCTTACTTGTATGCATCTGATCTGAATGAAGTCTTGAAGAAAAAACATGCTTCTGGATCATATAAGAGCCTAGTAAGTCACTAGTAATAGTCGATTTCGTGTTCTTCTTTATTTCAATCACCGTTTGTTTTGTGTAGTTCTTCAATGTTTGGATTTAATTATTTCAGTCTAAAAAATTTGTCTGTCAAAATCTCGCATAATAAACCTTTTGGTTGAAGACAAACTAAGCTAATCCAAACTCTCGCACTAAATTTTTTCGACTTATGTAATGTGGTACAGGTATTTTACCTGGAGGCATGTGAATCTGGCAGTATCTTTGAAGGTCTTCTTCCAGAAGATATCAATATCTACGCGACAACAGCTTCAAATGCAGTAGAAAGCAGTTGGGGAACGTATTGCCCTGGGGAGTATCCTCCCCCTCCTCCAGAGTACTCAACTTGCTTAGGTGACCTATACAGTATTGCTTGGATGGAAGACAGGTATGTAACTAAGAAGGAGAAAATTATATCATAGAAGAGATGAATTCGATGCATTACTTATTATAACCATACAATCACCATGGAGTAGTTCAAAACTTTGATTATTCTAATTTTTTTTTGTTTTGCTTTGCACTTGCACATTTTAATTTTTCTTTCACTTATGAGCAGTGACATACACAATTTGCGAACTGAAAGTTTGCACCAGCAATATAAATTGGTAAGTTCTTGTTGCTCACTTGATTTGATTTGATTTATTTTACATCAACTGATATGAATTGAAGAATGTAATTCAATGCATTGAATGCTTAATCACATATGAGAAACTTCAGTTTGTTTTTTATTGTATTAGGAGTTTGGTAATTGATGCCTTATTTGCTAATGTGGTGCAGGTTAAGGATAGGACTATCAGTGGTTACTATGGCTCTCATGTGATGGAGTATGGTGATGTAGGGCTTAGCAACAATCATCTTTTCTTATATTTGGGTACAAATCCTGCTAATGACAATATTAGTTTTGTGGATGAAAGCTCCTTGAAATTGAGATCACCTTCAACAGCAGTTAACCAAAGGGATGCTGATCTCATTCATTTCTGGGATAAGGTATTCTTTAGATGCAATGTTTATTCTCTGTGTTTGATATCTTGCGTGTCCGTGTATTTCAATTAAACGTAATGTATAAAAATCCAAATGTAATTAACGGATGCCTGATAACAAGATCAAGTAACCAGATATTGAGTATTTTTGGTGTTCATTGGCAGTTCCGCAAAGCACCTGAGGGTTCTCTGCGGAAAAATGAAGCGCAGAAAGAAGTTTTGGAAGCAATGTCTCACAGGATGCATGTAGATAACAGTGTGAAACTGATTGGAAAGCTCTTATTTGGCATTGAAAAGGGTACTGAACTGCTTGACAATGTTAGACCTGCTGGATCACCACTTGTTGATAACTGGGATTGCCTCAAAACCATGGTACTACTTCCCTTGATTCAGCTTCATCTATCTTTTCTGGTGCTTACATAGAATTAGATTCATTGCTTTTATGCCTACGCCATGGGAGTAATGATAAAATTGTGCCTTGTGATGAATTTGCATGACTTTACATTAAAACAACATGGTTTATGAGAAAAAAATTCACCTTAATCTGCTTTTTTGGTTCAGGTGAAGACTTTTGAGACACATTGTGGATCCTTATCTCAGTATGGTATGAAGCATATGAGGTCCTTTGCGAACATCTGCAATGCAGGAATAGAAACTGAGCAAATGGCCGAGGCCTCAGCGCAAGCTTGTACCAGTATTCCTGCTAACCCTTGGAGTTCTCTGCAAAGGGGTTTCAGTGCATAGTGCCTAAAATGTGCACTTTGTAAAAATCATGTACAATTGTTACATAATGTTTTATGATTGTATATAGTCGTAGATAGTGTCCTTTGATCATGATCTCTTGTCATGATTCTGTAAATACAATTGGGACACTACTAGGACATTGGGGAGTAGGGTTTCTGTCCATTTCTTAGAAATGCATAATTCTTTTACTATGGTTTTGGATAGAACAAGGTACGCGTTTTTAGTACCGGTGACATATTAAGCCTTTGTTCATCTAAAATCATAGTAATCGAGCTCTCAATTTCTTTTATTAAATGGAGATGATCTCTACTTGATATTGTGGGGTCCTCTTGGCAAACAATTATGTGAACATGTTTTTAATTCATTGAGTTATAGGGTTGTATTATTGTAAGAAAAATAATTTCAAGGGATTATGGCATTTATAACAGGAGGGATAAAAGACCACAGTTCTGCCTGTTGTGGAATGTCCAATTTGATAGGGAAGAAGGTCATGAGTGAAAGCCAATGTGTATAGTGTGTAATAGTGTAAGTGGCAATTGGCAGATAGGAGCTACCCTAGAACACTTTGCAACATAATTGACAATCCTTTGTACAATTATTTTAGTATAATGTGTAATTCATACAACTACTATTGTTTAATATTAATGTTGATGTTGTATATATTTGGTTAAATTATACTGTAAGTAGTTTACTTGAGATTGATTTTCAATTAAACCTTTTTAGCATAATTTTTGTAATAGTTTTCTTTTAAAAAATTAAAATATCAGTGATCACGAATCATTATTCATTTTTTTCCTTAAAAAAAACTAATTATTATTAATTTTTTACAAACTTACCTAACCGTTTTTATTAAGGGTAACAACGTATTGAACAATATCATCTTTTGATAAGTTATTATATGTGAGATTGGATAGTTCAACTAATTTGAGCATATGTTGAAGGAAAGGAGGACCCAAGTTCAAACTCTTTAAGGAAAAAAAAAACAAATATTAACCTAAAAATCATATTATAGGTAATGATGGGCTGCTAAGTTTCAAATAGGCTTTTTAAAATTTAACAAACAGTTAATAAATCATTAATAAAAAAGATTTATTTGAAGGAAAAAAATTAAAGAGCGAATTTAAAGGTCTATTTTAGTTTTTGAGAAAATTCATCATATACCGTTCTCGTGAGCTCATCTCGGTTGATAGAGATATTGGCAAAAATAAAAGTAACTTTTAGTCCTTGAGAAAAATAAATCACACAAGTTAGTCCTATCTCTCTTTGCTTATTTACTAATCTGGTATGAGAGAAGATAAAATAAAATTATGACACAAAGAAATATATGTATTTATAAAATCACATAAAAAAAATAAAAATCATAATAATCAAAGAATTGTTTTCAATTTTAAAAAATTATTAATAGACAAAAACTAGTTAAAAAAATATCAATCAAGAATTATATTATTAATTAAAGGTTAAATATGTTTTTTTTTTGTTATAAAGTTATAAATGTTTTTGTATTCCCTATAATTATTTTCTTCAAACATTGGTCCTTCAAAAAACTTTTGTGTTGAGCAAAATAAGAATTTACAACTAGTTTGCCACATGTATATTTAAATTGTAATGCATTCTAATGACACACAACTCATCAAATTTATTATTTTTATATAATAAAATATATTTTATTCATTTAAATATTTTAATTATTATATCTTTTTTAAGTCAATTAACTTAAATCTAAAAGTTGTCTTGATTTATTTTTCTAAACGACTAAAAGTTACTTTTATTTTTCTCATGGACTAAATTGTTTTTATCGTTCGGATATGAGCCTTCTCCTCCATGACATGATCCCTTGACAAGATCTTTGGTGCACAACTCCTCCTCAATTTTTTCTCATTTCTCATCTCTCTTTGTAGTTAGTGGCACTACAAACATAGAGCGTGGGTTTTGAGCATCATAGTCGAATCCCACTTAGTTTTGATTTAGTCTAAGATCGTAATGACCCATGTATTTAGTCAATGCTCTTGGAAAAGTATCGTCTTTCCCCCCCTCATAAATGATCACTCCAAAGGTTTGAGAGGTTATGATAAAACTTGTGAAACTACCTAAAAAGGCAAAGTGTAGTTTGATGCAGGAATCTTCAAGGGGGAGGTAGGAATTCTAAGTGTTAAAGAGGTGAATGTGAAATCTTATGACACTACAGTGTAGTTGGAGACAAGAGCAAGGTGGTTGATGGTTAGAGCGACATCATCATCGATTCAAAGGGAAGACAAATAATTGTTGTATATGTTCTAATACATCATTGTTAGGAAAAGTCTTAAAAATTTGGTGTTGTTATGCCACATGCTTGAGGCACATATATGTACTTCTCAATAGCCCTATCGCTACTTCCCTGTGTGTGAGACGCACACATGCATTTGGTATTATATATTCATATTTTTCAGCATAATTTGAGAGAGATGATGAGGAAAACTGGAGTTTATCAAAATGGGGGATTCTTAGGACACCAAAATGCTAATAATTGACTACTTTTGGGTTATACTACAGGGTTGGAAAACAATCTTAACACCTTGGTGACTGAAATTATTGAGTCTTTCGATCAAGAGAAGATACTGAAAAAATTGTAGAAATGAAGGTTTATTCTTAGAGACTAATTTCTTTTAATCCTTGCATTTCTTTGTTAGAAACTCCTTGTTAGTGGGTTCAAGATCTGCACTCTTCCCGAGACGTAGGTCAAATTTGAATTGAACTCGACAAATACATATTGATGTGTTCTTTTTTTTTTGTTTACTTTATTGTCTATGTTTGTTTTCTCACTATGATCATTGGTTGCTGCTAATTTTGCTCCACAAATCAAAGTATCGATTTGAGTTTGTCCAAATTCACAACATATTTTGAACAACATGTACGTCTAGAAATACACTTTTGAACAATGTATGTAGTCATAATGTATACTTCCAAAAACAAAAAGATCTTTTTAGTGAAATGAAAGGCAATTACCCTTTCGTCCTACCTCCATTAGCTTGTGAACTACCCTATTGTGTTTCAATAGTTGCTCTTTATGCACCTTGATTTTGCCCCCAATCAATTTTTAAAATTTTTTTTTTAAATCTAATCAGATTGTAACTTTGGATTAACTTTTTTTCACGAGTAATTTTGAGGCGTCTAAAGAGCAACTAAGCATCATACACAAAACCCATTTGTTTTTATATTTTGGATACATAAATACACAAAGCCCACTTTGAGTAACCTAAACCACACCCCACTCATTACTCTCATCTAACGGCTCTACATATTCCGTTTACAAACAACCAACGGCAAAAAGGCTCTCACAAACGACGTAACGTGTGTTCCATATATGGTTCAAGTAAAGATAAACAAGAGCCGCCAGATATAAAATCTACGGTCAATATTCCTCACAGTGTAGCAGAAGATGTATAAAAACATGTCTTCACAGAAAAACAGAGCATTTCATTTCATTCTATCACAAGAACAAAAGAGAACGACGAAGAGCAACAACAACAACAACAATTTTTCTATGTCCTTTCACCATTCTCTCTGCAAAACCAAACACCATAATCTAAGATCTTAATTTTCATTACTGAATGGTTAACGCTAAGGATCTGCTAATTTCTTTAACATAATTAAGGTTTCTAAAATCTAAATTATAATTATAAGAAGCTTCAATTTATAATCTGTTTCTTCTTTAACGAGAATATCTAATTTCATTTTGTTTTTGGTTTATTTTCTGTATTTGCAGGTATTGAATTGTTAATTGTTAATCATCAAGTTAATTCTGTTTAGAAGAGTGCATTTTTTGGTTCATTTTGTTGTATTTTGAAGGTGTTCAAATTTTCAGTTTCAAAGCTTTTGATTCTGTTTCATTCTTCTACTCTCTGTTTGAATTCTATGCTAAAGTTTTTCTGCTTTTTCTGTGTATATGCAGATAAGCTCTTATATACAAAAATTCGAAATTCTGGATTCTCTGATGAAAAAGTTGTAGATCGAAGCTTTGAAATGTCATTGTTAGTTAGATTTTAGGTATGGATTTGTATTTTCTGAAAATAAAATAATTTTAAAGCTGACGGTTTTGAATTTTGATGAAATCAAATTAATTTAGAAAGTATAAATATCAAATTTGGAAGTGAAGAGTTGATTTTCATTGAGATTAAGTTTTTGACATTTTTTTTTATTTTGAGTTTTTTTCAGTGGATACGATCGATAGTTCTAAGAAGTTCTGGATTTCTATCTTCATCTTCACCATCTTCGCAGGGACTTGAAAATTTTCTCATTTTCTTCTGGTTGGTGATGTGCCAGAAGAATTTGATTACTCACTAATTGTAAGTTTTTCGTTAAATATTGTATTAATTTTCATTGTTTATTGTTTTTAATTTAATTTAATTTTCACCCTTTTTATCCTTTCTCTTGCAAATGATTTTGATGTTCTTACTATTTTTTCTGAAAAAAATAATATAAATATCATATACTTTTTTGTTTTTGAAAACATGTTGTAGATTTAAGTCAACTTGAAACTACACTGTCGGCGTAGAGTTTGCTTTGTACTTTGTGTAGTTCTCTCTTTATTTGTGTTTACAATTTTTACCTTTTTTTATTTATGTTCTGTTCTATTTTCTTCTTCCTCTTCCTCTTCCTCTTCCTCTTTGTGTTCTTCTTTTGCCTTTCATGTTTATAACTACGATTCGAAATCATTTTCAATTGGCCTTTGATTTTTGAATTGGTTTAAGAGCAAAATCGGTGAAGCAAATCTTAATCCTTCCATGTGCAAATTGAACTGAATCTCTTACTATAATTTTGGTAACATATTTTCATAATATAGTGTGTGGTTACCCTTCATAATTTTCACCATCCATTTTTTTGTCTTCATATCAAGATGCTCCCTTAGCACTATTCCCATGGCTATCATCTTTATTTTTCTCGAAAACAGTGGACCAAAATATGCAACTTGTTTTATTTTATTTAATAATAATGGAGTAGTACAATCTTTCAAAAAAATAAATAATGGAGTAGTATAATAAGGCTATAATATATATTTTTTTAATAAATTTTTTAGTTGAGTTTGATTTAGAAGTTCATTATGATTTGGGTAAATTTCAAAGCTCAAAGAACTTTACAAAAACACTTGTAGATAAATCACTACATTGACAACGAAAGTTGAATGTATCGGAAGCTTGAGGGATATGGATTCAACTCCTTACCAACCTCAGTTGCACAATACAATAATATATAGATCGATAGTAGATATATAATGTGTTATAAATATTATAAATAAATTATATATCTTATAGTGATAATGACCCTGACCTAATTGTAGTCTTGCAAAAAACACAAAGCAAATTCTAATTTCAAGTTTATAGAAACAAGAATATGTAATAATTTATGGTGTTAGATATCCGACTAGTGATAATTTTGTCCAAAAAAACATATTTTACTAATAACCAAGGTAAAATTCTATGATATAATGATTATAGGGAGGAGGGAGTGATGGATAAGGAATCACATAACAACCATGACAACAGCAACAATATTGGTAGCTTAAGAGATGATAATAGAGACAAAAATGAAGGAGGGGATGGGTCTAGTTCCTTGTTATTGAGGGCAAGCTCAGATGGATTCAGACAATCATCCACGTCAGATTTGGTGTTACAATGGGGGAACAGGAAGCGATTAAGGTGCATGAAGGTACAAGTTAAACAAGATTCTTTAAACCCGGTTCAAAGGACAACGGTTCGAGTGGACCGGAGGGTAATTAGGACCGAGAAAGATACTTCAAACCGGTTTGGAACATCCCACACTGATAATAACATTGTGAATGGTCATAGTCATAATAATCAAAATCAGAGTAACGGGTATCCTAGTCTTCGTCAACGTGCCCCTTCTCCTCAACAACCTCCTCCAAGGATTCTCAGGTACTTGTCATTTGTTTACTTTTCCCTATTTTGACTTGCTTACATTAATATTTGTTTAAATCATGCAATTTGTTTGGTGAAAAAAATGTGATTGTGATGTGAGTTGTGACATGAAGGTTTTCTATGTGATTTGTTTGCTATTGTGATTAAGTGCGTGTTTAGATTTGCGATGAGTTTGAGAGAATCACCGGTGGTCCATCGTGATTTCAGTAAAACTACCTTGATTTCAAGTTAACATGCACCAAGTGGTGATCGATTTGAGTTTGGAAAAAAACTCAATCGGGATTTGATATGTTGCATTTGATTTTTTATCATTGTTTTTATGATTGCGTTGTGATTGTGGTCGAGGCGTGACATCAATTAGGGTTTTAAGAAATTATCGACTATTAAAGACATCAATTTTTCATGTTATTGCAATTGAAGATCGATTGCGATTAAGATTGCATTTAACCACGATTCGGTGTAATATTAGGATCGAGGTCATAATGGGATTGCAATTTTAGTTATTTTCAGCAAGATCTTAAGATAATTGTGAATTATATAGATTAAATTAGGTGAAATGAAAGTAAACATGATCAAACAAAAGCATTGGTTACAAAATTGTTATATATGAATTTCTTTGATTGAGGAAGATGTACCACACTGCCACCTTTACGCACTAGCAAGCTATAAGCATAGCTCTTGCTCGGACTAAGGAAGAAGGACTTGGGATACTTGCCCTCCAGCAGTCCAGCTCTGGGTAGCTCCTGTCCAACACCCAAGAGTCTAATTTTCCCCCCATTTTTCTGCTTCGTTTTTTCCTTCCTTTTTGAAAAAAAAGAGTGTGAGATGTCAAGTTGGGGAGGTAATTCACTTCAAGTATTGGATAAATCACACGCTTGTTGAGTCATTTGATCTGGGTTTGTATATCAATATTCGATAAATCTATATTATGACTTTCATAAATCAAGTCCAAAATACAAAGTTGAGATGTTATATGTCTCGTCTCTATCCAATCCAAGGATTCATCAAGTGATTGTATGGATACACGTGATCCAAGTCCTCCTTCAATACAGATCCTCTTTCGTCGTCTATGCAAATCTCAGTTGTTTCTATGCAAATCTCAGTTGTTTGCTAAACGACCATAGAAGATTGGGACATATCGTAAAGTTACAAATTTTAATTTTCGAGAGATGATAAGTGTAGTTTTAGTCTTCAAAAAGTTTGCTGATGGTTTGTGTATTTTAGGTTGTACTCCTAAACACGTTTAGGTTATGGATCAGTCCCATCCTTTCATTAAGGAGCGAGTGTCTGTTGATTGTTTAGTCTCTTCTCCTCGCTATAGTTTTCTGTAGTTTTGTTTTGGGTTTTGGCCCCCTTCTTAACAATAACATGGTAACCAAAATCCTAATATGCACCAAATTGATTACTCTTAGGATAACTTTATGTTATTTGTTAATAGTTGCTATTTTGTACCGTGGGGGAGTTGAACTGAAGATCTCTTTATACTCTAATTCATGTTCCTCTCCAAACTAGAAATTCAAACCCTTCACTACACGTCACTTAAAAGTTAAGGGTTAAATACTTTTCATTTCTCATAAATTAAATAGATCACTGCATGTTTTTATTTGTGAATAATTCTGGTCCTTTATTTCCGTTTATTGCATGGTTAATGGCATCATATCTAGTCAAACAGTATCCGATAATCTTGTTGGAACTTCTTGGTAGAATTTGTGTGGAAGTAATAGATTCATGCTGCCACGGATTTCTTGAGGGGGCTTCAATTAAATAAAACAAATTGAATCTTCGGCTTAAAAAAAATGTCACCACTTCTATGAATGAGTATAAATAATTGGGCGGTGATTGCTGGCGAGCCAATTAGATATTGTTGTCTATTTAAGTGGCATTGACGATATTTTGCTGCATTTGGGCTATGCTATGAATAATACATAAACTTATATTATGACCATAAGCCTTATTTTTTGTCCACTCACCAATTGGTAGGTCCTCACAAACGTCTCATCCGAATTAAACGACCAGCTCACGGTGAGTGCGTGAGATTCCCATCTTTACTTTCCTCCAACTTAATTTATATTTCTAAGTTATCATTATTTTTTCGTGTGAACCATGTGATATTGTGGAGACTAATTCTTTGAGCCGGATAGCATTAAGGTATTGTTATTATGACTAAGTTAGGATTAACCAGAATTTTTTATTATTTCATAAGAGTAGTTGATATATTCATTATGTATGCAATCTTCTGGTGCTGTGTTTTGTGTGTGCAAATTGAACCTTTATTGTTTAATCAATTGCTATTATCTAACCATTTTGCAACTGCTTTGACATTGATGATGATTAAATTGATATTTATATGATATGATACACTTCTAGATATGGTTGATATGATAATGATCATGGAGGTTTATTAGTTTACTGTAAATCTTTGGGGTACTTTGAAGATCATGTTCATAGCTAACTGCTTTACTTGTGGATCTAGATCTGAAACACCGTAAAGTATCAAACCAACCCCTCAATTTATTTTTTTGTTTTTTTGTACTACCTCTCAATTTGTTTATTTATTTATGCCGATATCTCTCTGGTCCTTTAAGTTTCATGTTTGATTCAGATAAATTCTTTAAGTTTCTAAGGTTTTAGATAGGTCCTTTAAGTGAATTTGTTTCAGATATGTCTTTTTAAGTCTTTTAAATTTTGAATTTGTTTCAGATAAGTCGTTACTATCAACCTCCGTTAATCCAAAGTTGATATGTTCGTTAGAAACTTAAAGGACCAAATTTAAATGACCCGAGAAGTATTTCGCCATTTATTTATTATCTTAAATTAAACATAAATATCATCATGAGGATGTTGATAATAGCAGACTTTGTCGGGACATGAAACGGAGGGGTCTTCCTCCACGTGTTAATTTAAAGTCATTTTCCCTTACAAAACCCATTTACAACCGTTGGATGAAATACCAGGTGTTAGATCTGGTGCGTCCTATTCTCCATTCCAACACGTAGTAATAAATAAAGTAATCTATCATCTTTTCTTCAAAATCCAGATCCAACGGCCCTAAATCTTTCGTGAAACCAGCTGTGTCCGTTATGAATCACCTTCACTTTACATAACCTTAACCTTGTGTCTCTCCAACATCTATTTCTCTATCTACCTAAACCTTCTCATCGAAGTTAAAATAACGTTAAAGACACAAACACCGAACAATCCAAAAACCACCTTATAATCTACAAACACACAAAACCTGTTTATGTTCCAACTTCTCTAACGCTGATATTTAATTTCAGATTGACCCTTAAGGTCAATTTCGTAAATCCACTTCTCCTAAAGTTATTTATTTATTTATTTATTCAAACAAACAAATATTCTCTATTTTTTTATTTTATTTCCTAATGCATATTTAATTTGTTTTCTATATTTATCATGTCATATTGTTAGGTTAATAATTAGAAACATATCATCATAGAATAAATCATAACTTTTATTTCCTTTCTTGTATTTGATGTTTAGGAACACAGAAGGTTCAGGTGCTATGAGAGGAACACAAACCAACGGAAGTGTTAGGGGAATTGCCTCACCAGAGAGGGTTGGGCATGACAAAAGAGGGACCCACACCCATCACAATAATGAACACAATAACAACAACAAATCTGCAGCTTCATCTGATAACAATTTGGATGGGAAGAAAGGTGGAGGGTCATCTTCTGGGAGTGGTGATGCTACTCCATCGGTGTGGCCACCAAAGTTTGTGATTGCCTTAACTAACAAGGAGAAGGAAGAAGATTTTATGGCTATTAAGGGTTCTAAGCTGCCTCAAAGACCCAAGAAGAGAGCCAAATTGATACAACGTACCCTCAATGTAAGCTTTACTTTCCTTAATTGTTTGGTTTGCTTTATGTTCTTCAATTTAATTTGCTTTATTTAACTGTTTATCTTTTTTATGAAGCTTTTATTTAGATTGGAAAAGTTTATGCATTAGAGAATTAATCCTAATTGATAGGAACAAATTTTATTAGAGGTGTTTGTCACGTGATCTTAGCGTAGAAAGTGAATGAAACACTTCGTAATATGTGATAAACAAGGATGGTATAATTTCATGTGATCTTAGCTTAGAAATTGAATGAAAAACTTCCAAGCATACAAAATGTGATAAAACTACATTTTCAATACCAAGAAGGAGAAATTATTTATATTAATAATAATAGTGACATTAGCATCTCTTGAACAAATTTATACATCTTCTAGTTATATTTGTTTTAGCATAGGCATTAAATTATTTTAGTATAATCCCATATTTTTGTTGATAGGATTTATAAATATTCATTATGTACCCTTTCTTAAAATTGATAGTTATCCTTGGTCTTTGTTTGTGCCTCACATAATTTAAATATATAATTATAAAAAACCTTTGTCATTTTTAGTGGGTATCCTCTTTTCTTTTTCCTTTGAACCCTATATGCCTGGAAAAGCCATACGTGAATAGAGGTTGGCAGCTTATGGATTGCAATACACGCGTCAACGGGACCATGGTTCACATTTAGTACTGCAGTTGGTCTTAAAAAATAAAAAATGGTGTAACAAACATCCCATTTGATTCTTCACAATTTCTTTATGACCTATACCTAATTTGATTCATGAAAAAAACAAATAACTAAATTAGTTTTTCGATATTTTCATGATGAAAATGCATATGAAAATGTTACGATTAATTTTCGACTCAATTCATCTAAACTTTTTTCATTAAAAAAATTAAATAAAAAATCAACATGATGTCCAAATGCAAGTTGCACGTTGATGGTAGAGGAACGCTATCTCATTGCTTAAATAGTATTGGTGGGGGAGCTATCTTAGGGGCATAATATAAAAAGTATAAAGTTGAAAATATTCTGGATTTTTTTGTTGCAAATTGTTATTTTGCTCGTCATAAAGAAAAGATAAATATTTTTGGTAGAGAAAGAAGAAAATAGGCACTTGATTTGGCCCCACATCCACGTCAATTACTTAATATCTGGACTTGGTCTTACGCATGTAATTGCATTTTTCCTCTTATGTGGGTTTTTTGTTTTGTTTTGACTAATCCTCTTTCGTGTTTCTACATACTGCCTTTGATAGATTATATATTTTAGTCTATAAAATTTTGTTTATTTTTATATATTGTAGTATATACTTTCCTCAAAAAAATAAAAATATATTGTAGTATATACCAACTTTTCATTTTGTTAGTCTATTTTTTTTGTTTAATATTTAGGGTGAAACTTTTTTGTATTTTAGTTAGTTTTTGTAATATGTGTTACATTAATTTCAGTTATATAGTCTATTTCGACAATTACAAGACTAATTTATAATTGTATATTTTTAGTAAAAAACCTAATAACAGTATATTTGTAAATAATAAAAGCCAAGCGTTACAGCAACTAAAGACGAAATTAAGGTACTAGCCATTTTTTATTTACATTAAAATTTTGTCGTGCTCTGAAGCAGTTTGTGGTCTAGGCATGTGTCCAGTTTTATATTGTGACACTGGAAATTGGATGTGTTGTACTGGAAACCATTAATTTGTTAATTTCTGTATTAATAAATATACCACACACTATACTAAAAAAATAAATAAAAATACCATATACTAACCGACAACTTGAAATGGGATGAGTTGTCTTTCCTTCTTTAAATGGTTGTTTTGAAGCATGTTCATAGAAAAATATTACTATTATTTAATATCATCATCAATATTATTATTATTATTATTTTTTTAAGGAAAATTGTTTGTTCTTTACTACCCCTTCAATTCATCTTCCTAATTTTATTTATGTGTATTGTTGCATATTTTGATTAATTTATTTTGCTTTGTATTGCAGCTTGTAAGTCCAGGTACATGGCTATCCGATCTTACCTTGGAACGATATGAAGTTAGGGAGAAGAAAATAACCAAAAAGGTACTAATCAATAAACAAACTATTTTTCCTAAACTAATTTTTTTATTTGTTGAAATATATAATTTTTATGAAATCCGTACAAACTAGGTAGGATTTGTTAAGAGAATATTGTTAGTAGTTTTTCTTTTTTTGTTTCACTTATCATAATATTTTATATATCTTGATTTGACCTATAACCACTAGTTAGTCTTTTGATTCTTTAGCACATTGATAAAGAAACCTAATTTGGAATTTTATGCAGAGACCAAGAGGCTTAAAAGCAATGGGTAACATGGACTCAGACTCTGAATAGAAGAAGCAAGGAAATGAGGAAATGGTATAATAGCAAAGGAATAGACCAAAAAAAAACTCTTGCTTTATGCTGTGGCTATTGATGTGAGAAATGTTGGGTTAGTGTAAAGTAAAATCGAATATAAATTAACTTGGTTTTGATCCTGTTTTTCTCACAGCCATGTTCATTTTTGTTCTCCAAAACGTCTATGCATAACTGTGAATGATAAGGAACCCATTTTCAGCTGAAGGATAGGCTTCAAGCTTTGGATTTCGGATTTAGATCTCAATAAAAATTGCTACAATGTTGAAAATTGACTAAAAATTCATTGTCCAAAAGTAAGAAGATTCTTCTTGTTCACCAGTAAAAATAAAAGATTATTCGTAGGTAATGGTTTCCTTAAAAGACAAAGTACATTATTTAATAGATTCTCTGTTTTTAAATAATAGAAAAGGATGACTATTAGATTTTAGATTTTTTTTGAGAAAACTATTAGATTTTAGATATATAGTTTAATTATGTAAATACGTATCATCATATAATAAAATGAGAAGATATTTATAAAATCTTCAATGACTTTTTTTTTTAAGAATGAAAGAGAACCTGCTCAGATTATTCTCGGAGATAATCTCCCTCAAAAAAATTATTCTCGGAGATAATTATTTTAAATTGATTAACTAATGAAAGAGAACATCTAACTCAAAATTACTAATTTACCAATTTTTATTGTATTTGACGGATAATGAATTTTTCTGAAAGGTTATTAGTGAGTTTATGCTCTATATAATAAAGTAAAATTTCGGAATTGAAAACATTGGTATTTGTTGAAATTGGTATGTTAGATATTCATGGTCTCCCGAATGTGAAATGATGTGGTATTTCTCATTTCTTCTGCAAATAAGAAAAATGTGGTTAACTTAGAACTAATGGAATTTGTTTAGACCTACCTTGATTTTTTTTATTTGATTGCCATTTTATTTGTTGTAGATTTTTTATTGACGAAAAATGTGTTTATACCATTTTATAAAGTAGAATGCGTTTAATACGATGAGATATGTCAGTCGAAACTTTAGAGATTTGTTAGAGATGATTGTCTTAGTAAGAACATGAACAACTTCATTCTCTTGTCTTCAAACACTCAACACTGGAGTTATTGTAAAAAGTTAAAGAGTTATTCTGACAGTTGATACCATTTTCTTGAACTCTAGCTCACAAAGCAATGCAACCTCGACACAATCGGCACAAAAAATTCTTAAATTTAGGAAGTGTTTTAATGTTGCAAATCATATTTTTCAGCCCATGGTTTGAAAGATAAAAGTGTCTATTAACTCAGGTACAAAGACGATAAGCACTCTTCACCGAATAAACCTTCATTTCTTAACACCCTTCTGGGTGTAGAAGTGCAGTATTGAGGATTTTGGTAGCACTATCTGAATCAAAAATAGAGTTAATGAGAAGGATGTTCCAAGATTTACCATCAACTGTTATAATGTTAGCTAGACATAAGTGAGGCAACAAAGAAGATGTCGTTGAATATGAAGCGAATAAGACCCTTCATACAATCAATTTTCGTTCAATAAGGGAATATTAATTAATATCAACTACTTACCTTACACGACATCTCCCCCATGAAGCAAATTATGCCTACACACACCTTAAGATAATAAAAAAATGATTAGAAAAATCTAACTAGTATTACTTAATTAACTATTAAAATACAGTGAGGATAACTTTTGATTGTTCATTTATGATTTATGTTAATTCTATCTCCAATACACCATTTATTTCTTGCTTTAAGCACTAGTAATGGACTTTCTAAAATCACAATGGGGAGTGTATTTTGCTTTGAAAAGGCGTGAACTAAGATTGTTGTGATTAGGCATAATATATCTATCACCCCTCGTATCTAATTACAACCAAGTTAAAAATAGTGTGATTTTTTAAACCTGTACCTCCATTTTCTGGTATAAGGCACATCTAGTTCCAAAAGGTTTTCATCAATATCCTAGTAATGATTATAAGGAAACATTCAACATTGTCCTCAAGCCTCAAACAATAAAAACGATACTACACATAAAATTGTCTTAAGAGTTGAAATCGCATTTTAAATGGAACTCCAAATGAAGAAGATTACATGGTGCAAGCAACCTCCTGGATTAGTTCACTAATCTCATCCTAATTATGCTTACAAGTTTCACTGATCTAATCAAGCTCCTCGTGCAAGGTACAACACATTACATTACAATTACATTCATCCTAAGTATTGCACCATTGGGTGCACCACTACTAAATTATTATGGTCGTAACAACTCTTTCTTGAACTTGGCTTTCAACTTCCTCAACATCCAACAATTTTACTGATTACATTGCCACCAATTATTGGATAATCTTATTTACCACACAAGGATGAAACACTTCGCCATTGACTACCAATTTGTTTGTGACCTTGTTGCAAATAAATATCTACAAGTTTCTCATGTTCCTTCAAGCTACCAACTTGTTGATCTATTGACCAAGCCTCTGTCACGAAACATACATCAGTTTCTTACCTCCAAAATTAGTGTCGTTGAACCTTCCTCCATCTTGTTAGGGAGTAATGGATCCATATATTGATTTGTACATATTATACCCTTGTGTTATGTGTAAACATCTACATTTACATAGTTGACGTGTCTTCCATAGTCGCATACGTACTTATCCTTGTAGATATACCTCATATGATAAATCAAATGAATAAACTTCACACAACTTTACACAAAGTACATACACAATGGCTCAATTTTTTTTATATAAAAAAAGGTTAAATCTGTCCATTGAAATTCACACTAAGGAGAATCAACCCGAAGACCATGAGAAAAACACAATCAAAAATATCAAGTCAAATAAATGGCCAACCCAAATGGTTTACAGTTACACAATGGCTAATATTATTCTCATTATATATGGTTTTAAAAATAATAACAATTGAATTTAGAACAAAATAGCACACAATTAACTATTTCCAACAAGTACTCACTTCGTCTCGAATTAAATGCCACATTTGAGTTGTGTTTTTCTTAAAGCCTCACTCCGTCTTGAATTAAATGCAACATTTGAGTTATGTGTTTTTTTAAAGAAATGATTAATTGAATTTAATGAAAAAATTATTATTTACTGAAACACTTTTATTAATTTTAGATAATTGAGTAATTAAGTGAAGTGCAATTCATAATAACAATATATTTGTAAAATAATAATTGATATTCAAAATTATAATAAAAAAATTCACCTAAAAAAATTAGGCTTAAAGTTCATCCCCTAACTTTGCATTAGTTGCGATTTTGATCCTCTATTAAAAAAACACATTCCAACCCCTAAGTTTTTCCCTTTTGTAACTTTCAATTTTGATCATTTAAAATCAACCATTCAAGACCGTAAAAATAAGTAGGGTGTTTTGTCGAGCAAGTTTTAGATTTATAGGGCAAAAAATATGGTTTGAGATTGATTTCTTAATCTTCTACTTTTTTGAATGGTTTATTTTAAATAATCAAAATTGAAAGTTGCAAAAAATGGAAATCTTAGGGGATTATAATGTTTTTTTTTTTTTTTATAATATGGGCCCAAAATTCCAACTAGTACAAAGTTAGAGGGAAAAAAATATGTTTAAAAGCTAAAAAAATTATAAGTAAAAATGATCAAATCACACATATTGAAAAAAAATAGTTGATCATTATCCGAAAAAGTTGATCACCCTTCATCAAGAATTAATTTGCTCTATGCAATTTTAATAAAAAATTAAGTCTATTGCCTAAATTACCCTTCATCACTACTAAATTATTTTATTGGAAATATAAATGTACTAAGGAATAATTTAGATATATTATCATTGAATATGATAAAAGTTGTTACCTTTTAATCAAAATTTAATTAAAAAATATAAGTTATCTTTGTTTATACTACTATATTACATTACGAAGGGAGTTTTGTTTATTAACAAAATGAAATAACAAAACAGAAATTGTTCTATATTGAGAAAAATCCAAAATTTTATTTTTCAATTGGTTTTTCCATTTTGCTCGAAATATGATTTGTTACTTTAGAGACCACTTCTATATTTGATTATTTTCTGCAACTTTCATCTCCTCTCACAACCTTACATTTTGAAAAATAAAAATAACAAAATCAAACAGTACAAATGTTGCAAGGACCACTTTGATTTAGTCTCCTCTAAAATCTCTACCGTTTTATCGTAGTTTGACTATTCAACTTTGCTATTTTACCGTTTTATCTCTGAGTTTAACTAATTAATTAATTTAATTTAATGTGAAGTATTGGTATAAATAAGTAGAGCTCCAGGGCAACTCATATCCAATTCATCATTCCCATCACTTTTTTTCATGGACTACCCTTAGCACCATTTTTAATTTCTTTATTTAAAGTCCAACAACATCTAGTAACCACCACATTCCAACCTCATTACTTCTACCTTTCACCAAATCAAAAACTCCATCAACTTACAAACCAAGCAATATACCAGCCATCTCCAACACAAATCCATATCTAATTTCTTTATTTCAAGTTCAACAACAAAGCTTTTACTTATAGCATTGGGGTTTCTTTTAGCCTTTGAAGCTTTGTTCTTTTTGTGACAATTAATTTTTTTTACAAAATAAACCAATATAGTTTGAGATAAACATGGTCGTCCTATATTTAGTGACTTTTTTTTCCTTAATAAGCCTATAATACAAATTATTTATATGTTATTTTTTCATATTTTGAATTAATCTAATTCATCATCATTGTTAACAAAATATGTGAAGAAATGCCTTAAATCTAATGTATGAAGCAAAATCATGACATCACTTGACTTTTTGTAGTGCTCTACAGTTTTGGGTTTCAGAAAGAGAAGGTTGAAGGCTTTGAAGTTAATTGGTTTTACAATTTTTTCTGTCTAAGGTGTTATATCTCTCTTGCAAACTTAATTATATATTTATATGGGTTCTTTATATTGAAATATCAATTATATGGGTACTTGTCCGGTGCATATATATGGGAAAAAAAAAAAGATCAACATAAAGGAAAAACTAATTCATTTTGATTTCATCAAAAAGTACTATTTTGTTCCTAAATATGAAACTTTTAGTTTTTTCTTTGTCAGTTTTTATAAAACTTCTTTCCAATTTCTTATGTATTCATTATTTTCTTACCAACATATCGAATAATGTTCCATCTTTTTCTATTTTCTATAATAAATATTTTTATGCAAACCTTAACTAATTTTCTAAAAAGTAAACTTGTAAAAGAATACAAATTGTCAAAAAATTCAGTACTTCAATGCACTTCTAAGTTCCTATGATTTACTTAAGAGGATTCTATATTTATATAGTGGAGGTAGTAATTCATCAATGACTCACAAAAATTTATTTTAATTATTTTATGTTTCCTAAAAAAATAAAGTTGATGTATTATTACCTCTCCCATGAGACTTCCAACCTAGAATGGGGTGTTTGAACTTGGGTTTTTTTTTCTTCTCTATGGCTTCCATGTAATTGTGAAATGTTGTAAAAACTTTATGTATATTGATTATTTTATTCTATTTCTTAATCTATATGTCAAAACTTTAAATAACGTTCATTGTG
The DNA here is from genome assembly GCA_958299785.1 of Medicago lupulina. Classification (NCBI taxonomy): domain Eukaryota; kingdom Viridiplantae; phylum Streptophyta; class Magnoliopsida; order Fabales; family Fabaceae; genus Medicago; species Medicago lupulina. The sequence continues at coordinate 53,332,809 of OY283141.1, read as the reverse complement.
AAATAGTGGGAGTAAATGTTTAAGTCTGAGGTCGTTTGACCCTATTAACCAATTAAATCTAAACTGATATCTTACTTATGGATGACTAATACCCCAACTTTTTGTTCACCCCGATGTTATAAATGAATATTAAAAACTCGTGTGAGCAAAAGATTCCACATCAGACTATTAAGAAGTACAAATAGTAGGAATTAACTTGCATACATATAATAATTTCTAAAATTTAAAATAAAACACAACATTTTCATCTTCAACACTTTCATATAATAATTGTCGAGAGGTCTTGCAGACAATCGAGTGCAAGTACAGGAAAGCAAGATCCATCTCTTTAACATACTCAATGTTAAAGGCACAAACCTACTTGTTTTGTTACTTTATGAGTTGTTAAATCACTACAAGTGTGATCAAAATACTTTCATCTTCAACAATCAAGGTTGTGCTATTTTGTTGGAGGATATTATGCATGTGACTTGTTCACCCATTCAAGGCTTACTCATCATATAAGCTTGCAAGGACAAGAAAATCGTTTCTCGAGTCCTCAACATCAACGTTCCTAAAGATGCTTGTTGTATTAGCGTGTTGAAGGATATGGTGAAGAATACATGTGTTGATTCTAATATAAGGACGTAGTTAGATACTTGCGTTAATTGAATGTTTTGTGATTCCTACTAGTGATAAGCATCATATAAATGGAGAAATTGTCAAGTATGTTGATAAAATTCACGAAGTTAGCGACAATCTTTTGGTTGTATTGGTAAGTTGACTCGTTGTTTTCCTATGTAATTATTTAAATTAAAGAAAGCTATATTAAAACAAGTTAGATTTATCTAACAATGTAGATAACGAAAATAAGAACAAAAACAAAAAAAAAATGTTAAGATAAGAACTTTGGGGGCAATAGTTGATTTGTTAACATGATTTTAGGATCATATATGTCTAATTAATAAATTAGGGTTGGATGCACCACGAGTAAATCTCATTTACTTGATAAAGACAATCCAAATATTTGAGAATCACTCAAACTGTTTTTTTATTAAACTTCAACTGGTTTTTTATTAGTTGACGTTTAATATAAAAACAATTTGAGCAACTTGTCACATCTTTGCCTTATTTTTATCAAGTAATGTAAGGTTTAATTGTGGTGGAGCTAACGCTTATTCTTTAACTAAGCATACATGATCATAGATTCAGTAAGTTATCAGATAAATTGTTGCAATCATGATACATCCTATTTTTGTTTTTTCAATTTCTATTCTTATTTTTGTTTTATAACTTATGTTAGATGATTCTAACATGTTTAAATAGCTTGCTCTGATTTAATTAATTATGGAATAATTAGTCGATTTACCAATACAACTCAAAGATTGTCATTAATTTAAGATTTTTGACGTATATTCTTCCAATTAATAATTATGTTCCGTCGTACAAGAAAACAAAAAGAGATGTACCCTACACATAGTCGTTGACTTCGCCAAGTTTATCAATATACTTGGCAAAATCTCTCTTTATCTGGCGCTTATAGTAGGACCCACAAAACAGCCAATTAACACAAGGATACTTTCGTTATCGTATTAGAGTTGACATCATTATTCTTCACCGTATCATTCTCCGTGCTAATGTTAATACTATAACCATTTATATGGATGTTAAAATTATGACACATGAAACGGTTGTCGTATTCTTGGAAGTTCTCATGATTTCTAATCCTCGAATGGACTTATTATCCTCCAATGTAATACAACAACGTTGACCGTTAAATATGTGCAATTGTAGTAATTTTACAGTTCACACACCTACATTACAAGTAGACATCGTCCTCTAACATCACATATACCAAAGAGACATTATTGCTTTCATGGACCTATTCCCAAATGTCTGAACTACCTCTCGACAAATCAACAATAATCTACTTCCTCTGTCCCATTATAAGTCAGATTTTTGTTCATTTCACATATATTAAGAAAAATATGTAAATGAAAGAAAGAGGAAAATGATTTTGAGTGTCTTTGTTAAATATTTGTGCATTCACCATTATCATAGATGCAAAGTGGAGGATGTTGAATTGAGAATGATAAAAGTAGTATTAATTATAACGTATAATTGAGAAAAAGTAATTGGTATTGCATTGAAAAGTGAAATGAGTCGGTTATTTTAAAACAATATTTTATTACAAATGACTAAGTTATTTTGGGATGGAGAAAGTATTATTTTTTCGATCTTTTTTTAACATCGTCTTATAGATTAATCTTAAGGCATGGAGACATCTTTCCTCTTTGATGTTACGCAACCCATTTAAGCTCTTGATTCTCTTCTTCTAATTTTGCACTTGTTCTTTATGACTTTTCTCAATGATTTCATATAAATCTATAAGGCGATGGAGACTTAGGGATCTAGCAAACAACAGAACTATTGTTGAGTTGTCGAGTGGTATTGTAGACATTCGAGCATAAATCTTGAGGACTAGGGGACCAATGTCGTATCATTAAACAACTCCATGATTGGTAAGTCTTGAATAGGCAAACCAACCACATACATAATATCCTCCAACGTAACATTATAACTTTCATGCACTCAAAATCTTGATTGTGCTTCCAAAAAGGGCCATAAGCTCCTAATTTTTTACGATATAAATTTAAATCGGTTTTTTGTCCGTCTTTGTTGATGATTTCAACCTCCGATAATCGATACATACCCTCCACCTAGTATTGGTATGATTCAAGACCAACTTTTTTGAGAGATGATTCAAGATCAACTTGTTATTCTCTTTCATGACCACCGTAGTCTTTTTAAGAACAATTTGGACATAACTAACCCAAGAACTATCAAGATGTGATTCATGTATATTTATGAATATATGAACTTTGCATTCATATATATATATATATATATATATATATATATATATATATATATATATATATATTTTAAAAATCTTATGTTTGGGATATCTTTTATTTTTTAATTTAATATTTGCCTTTTTGAAAGAAAAAAATTAAAGATCAAAGATCTATTTTTTATTTTTTTTTACTTTTGCTTGACAAAAGAAAATGACTTTTGAATTATGTAATTTCGATCAGACAAGTTGAACTTATTGAACTAAACCAAATTGCATCGAACTCGAGTTGAGTTTTGAGTTGAACTAATTTTTATTGAGTTAAACTTAAATGAGTTCGACTCAACTCGTTTTTAGTTCTAGAGACCGACTTTAAAGAGTTTCACCATTTTTTTATGATTGTTTTGTGGTCGGAGACATACAATATTAATCACTTTTTAAGCAATGAATGGACTTAACGTAAATGATAATGTTTGGTGCACACTTCATCCATTCATTTTACATCTTAATGAAGTCCATGTTCACACTCTTCAAAAACTAAAGTAAAGAATAGTGTATGAACGTCGAACCATCCCAAAGCGACAAAGTGTAAAATGGATGGATGAAGTATCCAATGAAAATTACTCTGACACAAATTCTCCAAAACCCCTTTATAAAAGTAACTAACACCTGTGATTGTCAAATAAACAAAAAATTCTTCAAAAATTATAAAAGGTTGAAGCATGAAATAAGAAAAAAGGAGGATTTAATTGGGAGGGCATTGGCGGCAAAGAAATAAAAATAAAATTACAATAATGGTAAAATAATAATACAATTAGAAAATAGAAGGACAAAAGTCCACACCCCATCTTCAGCTAAAGGATGACTATGCGAGTGACACATAAGTTTTAAAGTATACTATGCTAAAGAGATTACGATTAGTCAACTTATATGCACTGGTGTTACCGCCTATAAATACAAGATATTCTAATGAGCGTTGCTATGCATCACGATAAAGTGAACACACGAAAGCTGCACAAACACCCAATTTATTTTATTAATAGTTTTTTTTCACTTTATTGATGTTTTTGTATGTAGTATATATTAGAAAACAATGTTATCAAAGTAATAACTTACAGAACCCACGTTGCAATCAATGTTCACAAATCAAAATGTTAACTCGTCGAGTTTATCGACTTTACGTTTTTAGGTACCAAAATCGTGTTAACTCGGAGCTAAACTTGATTTCTGGTAAAATTGAAATATTTGACGAGTTTGACTCGAGTTAACTCGGTTAAACTCGGATAAAATCGGATAAACTCGGGTAAAATCGGAGGTAAACTTGGATAAACTCTAATTTTTTTTACTTTTTTTAATATTTTTATTAACAACTTTAGGAACTTGTGAAACTTACCTTTTTGGATGGTTAAGACTTAAAGAGACATGATTTTGCAAGTTTATTTTGTATTTTGATGTTTAGTTGAACATAATGCTTTATTATGGTGGTTGAAAACCTTTATAATTTAGTCATATTTTGCACTATTGAACTATTTACAATATTATATTAGTTTACATATGTCATGTAAATAATAAATTTTATTTAATTTTAATTTTAGGTAAACTCGTACGAGTTCTCGAGTTGAGTTTACGAGTCGAGTTTACCTGAACAAAACGAGTTGAGATAAACTCTCGAGTTGTAAAACTTTGGTTCCAATATTGAACTATATACAAAAGCAATAGGATATATTAAAAAGAGAGGTGATATATTGAGCGACACAATGCTTCTCGAATAAAAACTAGCCAATAAAAATCATGCATTGAGCTGAAGACAGAGTGTTGGTGGAACACATGGAGGTTTGGTGGAATACACAGTACATCGTGAATATTTCGCTTTCTATTATGTCGCTATATATATCTTTTTCCTATTAAAAACATTGCTACTAAAGCAATGGTGGGTAAGACACGTACATAAGTTGATTTGGACCTTGCATGAGGTGTTTTCTCATAAGAAATATAATAGTGGAGGCAAAATTTGTCATTTTGTTTCAAATCAAAATTAGGAAAAAAATGGTAAGTGTAATTATATACTTGTCGTGTAAATCTGATGACAAACTTTGTCGTGCATTTTTCCATTCTAAATCTTATGTGTTGGGTTAAAAGAACATTGTTTTATCTACCTACTTTTGAATCACCAATGATGAATGTCAAAAGTAAAAGCCACAGTATACAAAAATCGAGTCAGACTCAAGTCAAAAGATAAACCACCTATTTTATTTTAGGGTTAAATGTGTGTTTTGTCCTTGCAAATAGGGGTCGTTTAAAAATTTGTCCCTATATTCGTTAATCCTTGCTTTTTAGCCTTGCAAAGTTTAATCAGTTAAAATTTCGTCCCTTGACCCAGTTAATGACTGCCATGTCATCTGATTACTGACGTGGCACTGTTAACCCGGTTTCCACTTGAATGAGTCAGCAACTAGGCATAGGAATGGACTAAAATGCCCCTCTTCATCAAACTGAAATGACAAAAATGCCCTCCAACCCTTCTTCGTTTCAATTTTTCACAATCAGAGTTTTCTGGGTTCTGGGAATCGAATTTCTAGGGTTTCGAAAGGGGGAAAAACGTGATTGAAGATTGTGATACGAATCAAACTGATTAAATGACGTGGTCTAGCTCGTTTTCAAAGGCGAATCTAGTGAAGGTGTCAAACTCGAGTTCGAAGAATGCTGCGTTTGGAGAATCATCACGACGTGATACGAGTATGTTCATTCAAAATGATGAACTATGTTTGTAGTTGTTGTATTTTAGTGAATGTCTGTGTTATTAGTTGTTGTTTTTGAGTAAATGTTAAATGTTAAATATTGATGATCTTGTATGTTTGCTTTCCATAATTTCTAAATTGGGGTTTATTTGGTTTTCCAGATGGTATTGCTGTTAAGTTTCATTACGGGGGTAGGTTTGTTAGGGATTGGGTTATTTGTTACAACGGTGGAGAAGAAACATTGATTGAAGGTTTAGATCCTGATAGGTGGAGTTACTTTGAGATAAAAGGAATTCTAGAAACTGATTTGCTAGTTAAAGAACTTTATAGGTTGTGGTGGACGATAGATGAAGAGGTTAGTTTTAGGGTGATTAAAGATGATGTTACTGCTGAAATTGTAAAAGATTATGCACTTGAAAAAAACTCTGGTGTGAATCTTTTTGTTGAGCATAATGTGGATGAAAGTATTGATGTAGTTGATATTCCTAATTATGTTGTTGTTGGTGAGGAATTGGGTCAGAGTTATGATGTAGTTAGCAATGAGAAGGGTGAGAGTTCTGAGGCTGTAAGAAGGGACAAAGGAAAAGGGGTGTTAGTGTACAAAGATAATGAAGAAGGAGATGTTGGTGGTACAAGTAGCAATGAAGATGAAGATGAAGATAATAGTGATGGCTTTATTGATAGTGAAGAAGATAGAGCATTTGGATTTGAAGAAGGGTTTGAAAAAGTGGATAATGTCAATAGGAATGAAGACAGTGATGTAAAGATGGGTGATGTAGGAACAAGTGAGCAAGTGGATAATATTGCTGATGTGCATGATACTGATTGGGGGAAGGAGTATGAGAGCGAAGAGTTAGATTCTGCTGATCCATATTTGAGTGGTGATGAGAGAGCACCTGCTTATGATGTATTTCAGCCTAGCCTAAAGGAGTGGTGTGTATTAAATGAGACTGAGATAAAAACAGTAAAACAAGATAAAGAAAGGTGTAGAATAGTGTGCAAAGATAGCAAATGTCATTTTAAAGCCCTTTGCAGCAAGGTGGCCTACAACCATTCATTTAAATTAAAGACATGGAATGGGGACCACACATGTGGTAGGGTTTTAGAAAATCGTAGTGCTGATGTAAACTTTGTTACCAAATATGCCCTTGATAGGTTGAGTACCTCTGATATGAAGGTTAATGATATAATGTCAGATCTGAGAACAAGTCAATCAGTTGGAGTGTCATTTTACATAGCTTGGATGGCAAAAAAGAAGGTCAAGGAAATCATTGAAGGTGATGCAAGGAAACAATATACTTTACTTTGGAGGTATGCAGCTGAGCTTCAGAGGGTGTCCAAAGGAAATAGGTGCAAGATAAATGTTAAGAGAATGTCCTTAAGTGTTCAACCTAGGTTGAGCAGGTTTTATTTTTGCTTTGATGGTTGTAAGCAAGCCTTTTTATCAAGTTGTAGGCCATTCATAGGGATAGATAGGTGTCATCTGAAAACCCATTATGGAGGTATTTTATTGGTTGCAGTGGGTAGAGATGAAAATGACCAATACTTCCCTTTGGCTTTTGGAGTTGTAGAGATTGAGACAACAGATTCATGGAGGTGGTTCCTTACATTACTGCTTGAAGATATTGGAACCAACAAGAGATGGGTATTTTTATCTGATCAACAGAAGGTTAGTTGTTTCTTCTTAGATCTGGTTGGTTCCTTTAATTAAATTGTATAACTGGTACTTTTACTCTGTAACTCTTTAAATGTTTAATAATTTCAAGGGCTCATATCAGTTCTAGAGGAGTGGTCTGACATAGTTGAACACATACTATGTTTGAGGCATCTTTATGCAAACTTTAAAAAGAGGTTTGGAGGTGGTGTTTAGATCAGGGACTTGATGATGGGTGCAGTCAAAGCAACTTACTATCAGTTGTGGAAGTCAAAGATGGATGAGCTGAAGAAGGTTGACTTGAAAGCATGGGAGTGGTTAATGGCACATGACCCTAAAATGTGGTGTAAGCATGCTATTTCTTATTACCCTAAATGTGATGTTTTAATGAACAACATATCTGAATCCTTTAAGTCAACAATACTGGTTGCTAGAGACAAACCAATCCTTACCATGGCTGAATGGATTAGAACATATTTAATGAATAGGATGTCAACCAATAAGCTTAAGCTACAAAATTGGAACTATAGGATAATGCATATGCCTAGGAAGAGATTAAATAGAGAAATTGTGAAGTCTGGTGGTTGGGTTGCCATATGGGGTGTTGCTGAGGAGTTTGAAGTTCATCAGGTTGGAGGAGGTCATGCCTTTACTGTTAATGTGGCAAAACAAACTTGTTCATGTAATTTTTGGGAGTTGGTGGGGATTCCTTGCAGACATGCCATTACAGCAATGTCTAAAACATCAAAGGACCCAGAAGATTATGTATCTGACTAGTATAGCAGGGACATGTATGAAAGGTGTTACTCACACAATGTCAGTGCTATCAATGGTCAAGACATGTGGCCAGAGGTTGAATGTGAAGAGTTGTTACCTCCTGCTTATAAGAAGGGACCGGGAAGACCAAAAAAGCTTAGAAGGAGAGAAGCTGATGAAGCACCATCATCACAGGGCAAGTATAAAAGATCTGGAACTACTTACAGGTGCACAACATGTGATCAGTTTGGGCATAATGCTAAGGGGTGCAAAAGTCTAACTGTGAACCCCAATGCTCAAAAAAGAAAGGTATGAAATCTTATCATTCTCAATGTTTATATTTGTTCACATTTTGTAATAATCTAACCTGTGTATTTTATTATCAATGAAAATAGAGGAAGCCACCAAGACAAACAAGGGGTAATGCCAATGGAGCAAGTGCAAGTGCAAGTGAAGCTGGGAATGGACCAAGTGCAAGTGCAAGTGAAGCTGGGAATGACACAAGTGCAAGTCAAGCTGGGAATGGATCAAGTGCAACTCAGAGTCAAGTTGTTGATGGGTCAGAGTCTATACTGAGTACACCAGACATAACTGAGCCTGTGCATGGTGCAGGTAAAAAAAGGAAAGTTGGGAGCAATACAAGATTCATTCCTCCAAACCAGAATAAGAAACCTAAAAAAACACGAATGGGCTTTATGTCTTCATCTATTAAACCAAGTGCTACAGTTCAAACAACATTGCACACCACCAACAAATCAAACACCTTAATAGAGCCAACTGCTATTGTCAACACTATGGTGCACACAACAAAAAATGCACGCACAATTGTGAAGCCAACTGCTAATGTCAACACTGTTGTGCACACATCAAAAAATACACACACAGTTATCAAGCCCACAGCTAATGTCACCACAGCTGTGAACCAAGCAACCAATGCACAATATAATGTCATGAAAAAACCTGATAAACCTGCTATGCCCAAAAAGCCACCAACAAAACCTTCTATTCAGACCTTAGATGTTGTTAGAGCCATTGTGGAGCCAATAGTGAAAGTGAAACAAGTTAGGAGGAGTGGCAGAACAATATGGAAATGTCCAAAAAACAAAGATGGTCCAGGGAAAGATATGGAAAACCCAATTCAGGTGGAAGATCAAGAAGTTGCAGAGGCAACTGGATCAGGGAAAGATGTTGTTGAACCTACCCCAAGGAAATTTAAAGATGAAGGTGGAAGCTGCTTGGCCTTGCTAAGAAATGTTGAGAATGTGACATATATTTAGTGTTGAGAATGCGTAATATGTATGTCACTCACTTGTTTATGTGACTTGTATTTTGTGTTTGGCTAAGTTCAACTTATGTTATTTTAGAAGGTTAGTTGTTTATGTGTGTCTTAGTTGTCCACCTTATGGAACAACTCTACTTGAATTGACATCATTTTGTGATTTGTTTGGCTAAGTCCAACTTTTGTAATACTATGTATGCAACATCTGTTATTGATGAATGAATTTTTTTTAAGTACTCAACTATCATAACTTGATTATTCAATATCATTGCAATCATCTGCCAAACATTGATACAAACTAACAAGGCATGATTTCATTCATAAAAAACACATTACATAATAGGGTACCAACTGCATTACACAAACACAATTTCATTCATAAACATTCCCTAATCTTAGAAACTACACTACACCATAACAACACTACATTACATCATAACACACCTCAATTAACAACACCCTTAGATATTACGTATCATTACTTCTTAACAAAGAAAACAACAAAGATAAACCAGCTAGCAATGAGAATCCACTTTAGCCATTCAACCTTCTTCTTCTCAGCCAACACCTTCATTTTCCACTTGTCTTTCTTCTTCTCCAAGATTTCACCACACTTGTGAAGGTGGGAAAAACACAAGAAGGGGGGGTTGAATTGTGTTTTCAAAAACGTTTCTTTCTTACGAAAAATAGCACTGTTCTCAGGATTCAGAGTCTGATGGAGTTCAGACTCTAATCAAAGTTCAGAGTCTCAGCAGCGGAATAAAGATCAGATGCAAGAAAGAAAGAAGACACAAACAATTTTATACAGGTTCCTTCCACAAACCGGAAGTAGTCCTGTCCCCCTTGCACTTCCAAGGAGAGTTTCACTAAAATGTAATATCAAATTACAAGTTGCTCAAACACACAAGTAAGAGACTTCCTTTGCTCAATCACACAAGAATGAGACTTCAGATGCTCAAGCCCACAAGCAAGAGACTTTAAAACAATTACAAAGAATTGAAAAGAGTTTTGAATACTTGATATACTATCAGATGTATTCACAACACAAAATGAAACAGAACAGACTCTGTTTTTCTTAGATACTTAGAAATTCTAAAATGTGAGCTTTTGTAAGAATTATCTAAGTTGTTGATGAGCAGATTTTGCGACTTAGAATATGAGATAAGAATTCAATTCGCGTGTATATCGTTCTGATACTTGTGTATCCATTCTTCAAGTCTTCAGCTCTATTTATAGAGGTTTTGAGAGACGTTGGAGAACAGCCAGCTCATCAACTTTTCTTTACCGAAGCTGATTTGACACCCTTGATCCTTTGCTTGATTTGAGGCTTGTACAATGAAATCAAATTCAAATCCATTCCCTCAAATAAGGAAAAGTTTCTGCTACAGTTACTGTTATTCTTGTCGTGTATAGAAGACACTGTGCAGAGTTGGTGGTTGCAGGGACAAACGTAGGCATAGTGGTTGTACTTTTCGTACACTGTACTTTGTCAATGCTTCTTGGTGTCTGAAGAATCTTTGCTTCTGGATACCATTTGCTTCTGATGAGTCTGCCTCTGATGAACTTGCTTCTGATGACTTCATCTTCAGAAGCTCTTTCTTCAGACGCATTCTGACTCTGAATTTCCAGGAGCTCTTTCAGTCAGATATTCTTCAAGCTTCAGTTTAAGATTTCCTTTGCTCTTTAATTTATTCAAACAGAACCTCTTGTAAATAAATCTTTGATTAATGGTCCTGCACACTTGAATAAATGTTTAGCAAATCCAATTGATAATTTTTAATACCTTGTTATCATCAAAACTTAAGTGGTATACTTGTGAAACACCCTTTGTTCCAACAATCTCCCCCTTTTTGATGATGACAAACATAAGTATTTAAAAAGATCAATTGTTGTTAACTTAATTAACAAGTTGACTCTTAAGGATTCTGAGTTTTGTAAGCTCAGTCTCCCCCTGAGTCTGATATTCTTTAAGGTGAGGTTTGTAAGCTCCCCCTAAGTCCTATCCAGGTTAATTAAGTTCATTTTTACGCTTAATACCAATATTATAGAATGTAGATGAGTTAAAATTGGGTTCTCAAATAAAATTTGTTAAGATAAATTTTATTTCATTCTTGGGCTCAGCTTCTGTTAAATACTTTTCTATTACTCCCCCTTTTGTCATCTATTAAAAAGATCAAAAACAGTAAAAAAAAAACAAAAGTGAAGAAATAGACATCTTTATATAAGAATGATCAGGAAAGTACAGAGTGTCAAAACACAGAAAACAGGCAATTAAGACACATAACAAGAAAACAAAAAACAAGGTGTGCAGCTAAGGGTTTGGTTGGGGTTGATGCTGTTGCTGTTGCTGTTGCTGTTGAACAAGAGCCATCAGACGCTGGATGTCTTCAGACTGCTTCCTAACAGTTTCTTCCAGAGCCAGTTGTCTCTGAAGAAGGTGATCTTCCCTAGCCTTAGCTTCTTCTTGCTGCTTCAGCACCTTTTGCTTCAGCATCTTGAAGACCTTGGAGTCTCTTGTTACATATTCAGATTCAGCATAGAACGGGGCATTAGCCAAAAACAGAGGCTTGGTCTGGAGTTGAGAAGAGGAGTGGGATTCTCGCAAGCGTCGTTCCATGGCGCGAGCTTGAATATCACAACACTTCTGGGCAACACCATCAAAGAAGTTCAATGCCCTATTCGTAAGATTACACCAGCTTTCTTGATAGATGAATGGTAGAAATGGTGTGTTCCGAAGAAGCACCAAACTCTGCATTTCATCATTCAGAGCCACCAGACGTTCATCAAGGTATTCAGAATCCAAAATGTTGATGGGGGGCTGGTCAGACATTTGGATTGGTGAAGATTGGTCAGAGTTAGAGGGTGAAGACATGTGGTTTGGTGGTGGTTCAGAATGTGAAGCAGACACAGTGGGTTCAGATTCTGTCACTGGGACAGACTCTGTAGCCACAGTTTCCATTTCAGATTCTGGAATGGTTTCATTTGGAGGTTGGTTTACAGTTGATGGTTGTTGTTGTTGGTATTCAGGAAGTTCTCCTGAATAATGTTTTTCAAGATTGGAGAGGTCATCCTGTTCTGAGGTTGTGTTTTGTGGTGAATGGGGTGGTTGTTGTTTGTTTGTTGATGGATTGTCAGTTACCACTTGTTCTTCAGCAGCAGCTGTTAAATCAACAACTTGTGGACTGACTGGGTTTGTGGTTGAAGAGGGTGGAATAGAAGTATCAGGAGCAAGCATATTTAAAGGTTGGATAACAGGTGGTTGGAAGGGATGATTGGCAGGTAGTTTATTACAGATGCCTATCCTCTTTTCTTCTAACTTACCTATTGTCTTATAAACATCGTCTGACACTTCTTTGTAGGGAGTGGGTTTAGAAGAAGGTTTAGATTTTGTAGTGGTAGTTTTGGTTTTGAGGGTTCTTTTGGCCTTGGGTACAGGTATGGATATTTTGAATTTCTGACTTAGAGGTGCATTGTCTAAGTCAGAGTCTGTAGAAGATGAAGTGAAGGTAGAGGGTGGAGGAATTGGATTCTGAGTTACCTTAGATATCTTGGAAACGTCTGAGGCAGCAGCCTCTGAAGCAGCAGCTTCTGATGTAATCCCAGTGACTGATTTGTCCGGGAGAGAAACACTGGTTCGTATTACTGGTGGAGGACCAGCAGCTACTGAAGCATTCTCTTGAGGGACAGCAGCTGAGGTAACAGCTTCAGAAGTTTCTTGCAGAACCTGCTGAGCTCCCTTCACAGCACTCTCTTCCAGCTTCTTGGCCAAACTCTGAGCCTCAATAACCTTCTCAATGAGATGTTGATCTTCATCATGATCAATGCCCATAGCTTCCAGAGTCTTGTCTCTATCAATCCGGTATTGGGCTTTTAACCTTTTCTTCTCATTTTTAAGGTTCTGATAGTGCTCTTCAGTCCTCTTCTGTTGTTCAGGAGTGGGTTCAAACATAGGCATCACAATCTCCCCAGTTGCTAGCCTTTTGAGTGGTCTTACAGTCTCAACAAAGACAGCTTCTTTTTCTTCCTGGGCTTGTTGAAATCTTTCCTCAATGTTTGACTCAGCCTTTCCTCTTTTCCTCTTTGGAGTAGTCACAGTTCCAAAGGTAGTTGCTTGAGTATTAGCAGCCTTCTGCTTTCTGGCCACAGCAACTTCAGATTTCCTCTGGGCTTCTCCAGACTCCTTAGCAAAAGCTGCTAAATAAGCAGATAATGCTTCAGGATTGTTCTCTTTAAGAACAGAAGGAAAATTTCTGATGAGAGGAAGAGGGGCTTCAGACTCCTTCAAATCCTTTGAGTCAGTCAGGATTGATGTAATGGCCTTCATGTTGTAGAGGGATGTGCCATTTATCATCCTTCCAGTAGCGACACCCAGCACTCTGTCTGACGCCAGATTGAACGTCTCCAGAGTTCTCAGAACACCTCCTTGGTAGAAGATTTCAGAGAGAAGTCTTCCACAAGGGATTTGTTTCCTTTTTCCTTTATAGGCTTCCTTGACAGCCCAGCATAAATGATGCATGATATATTTTGGAAGATTTATTGGTTGAAATCCAGCCAAGAAATACAGCACCAGTTTATGATCAGAGTTAGGTTGATCAGCACCTCCTCCCTTCTGGAAGAAGCACTCATTCATAATCTTCAGAAGCACCCTGTGCTCTATATCCATTTCAACCAACCTGGTTGCAGGGTTTCCTTTCAGCAGCAGTCTTGTAAAACTGCCCAGCATGGCGTCTTTGCTGCTGACGTTCCACTAAAACCTTCCTTCCATAGGCATCCTGCATGCCTGAGCAATCACTTCTTCAGTGATAGATACAGGGATACCCATCACAGCAGATTTAATTTCAAGGCCGTGAAAAGGTTCAAGACCCATTTCTTTTCTTGTTTTGCCTCTCAAAGAGGGGTTTCTTAACACAGCTTCCTTTTCTTCTGCCTTGGCTGAATCAACATCAAAAACTTCAGCCCTAACCCAGAATTCCTTTACCAAATTTACATAAGTTGGACCATTTAACATCTGAAAGTACCCAGCCATGTTCTGAGCAGAGATAAACGCTTCCATATCAACCTTGTTTCTCTTTAAAGAAGCGAAATCCACTGGTGATTCAATTTGAACGACCAACGAACCCATTTGAAGAGGAACGGTTACAGGTTTAATGGAGATGTTTGATTTAGAACTTGAACCGCTTGTAGACGAAGCCATTTGGAGAAGATGAAGTTTGGGGGTTTTGGGTTTCTAAGTTTGAGAGAAGAGAGAAAGTTGATTCTTTAAAACGTAACTGCTTAAGACTTAAAAGTGTAGGAAAGTGAGTGAGTAGTGTGTGTTTGGTATATATAGTGATTTGAAAAACAACTCTTCACATTTCAGAAGTAATAGCCAAACATGCGTATTAATGACTTGAGGGGCGCGAAAAATATTGAGAAAGAAAAACCATCATTGCCCTTAAAAAGCGTTGTTTCCCAATGCAGATAGACGTGTCAGAAGCCTACACAAAGTAACTTTAACCTTTCCATTTCCCAGTACTTTCAGAGTCGCAAAAAGATTCCTTTTCAGGGTCTGATAATTTTCTCAGAGGCTGAGTCTTTTCAGATTCTCCTAGGAGAGTCTGAAACTTATTCAACGTCTGATAATTTTCAGAGTCTGATTTTTCATTCAGAGTCAAACATTACTCAGAGACAAAATGCATGTTCAAATTTTTCTTTATAAAATCAAATCTTTCAACGGTTAAAGGTTTTGTAAAGATATCAGCCCACTGATGATCAGTATCAATAAATTGAATATTTAATATCCCCTTTTGAACATAGTCTCTGATAAAGTGATGTTTGATTTCAATGTGTTTGGCTCTTGAATGAAGAATATGATTTTTAGATAGACAAATAGCAGCAGTATTGTCACAATAAATTGGGATACAGATTTCAGTTATTTGGTAGTCTTCTAACTGATGTTTCATCCAAAGCAGTTGTGTGCAACAACTAGCAGCTGAGATGTATTCTGCTTCTGCTGTTGACAACGCAATAGTTGCTTGTCTCTTACTGGCCCAGGATATCAGATTCTCACCAAGAAACTGACAGTTTCCACTGGTTGATTTTCTTTCAATCCTGTCACCAGCATAGTCAGCATCACAGAATCCAACTAGCTTATAATCTGAAGATTTCTTGTAAAGAAGTCCAAGATTAGTTGTTCCTTTCAGATATCTAAAGATTCTTTTAACCGCAGTTAAATGTGATTCTCTAGGATCTGATTGAAATCTTGCACACAGACAGACACTGAACAAAATATCAGGTCTAGATGCAGTGAGATACAACAGAGAACCAATCATACCTCGATACAGCTTTTGATCAACTTTGGTTCCTTGATCCTCTTTGTTCAGAGTGCAGGTAGGATGCATTGGAGTGTTCATTTCCTTGCAGTCTTCAAGTTTAAATTTTTTCAGAAGCTCTCTGGTATACTTGGACTGATGAACATACACTCCTTCTTTGCACTGATTGATCTGAATTCCTAGAAAGAACTTCAGTTCTCCCATCATGCTCATTTCAAATTCTTCCTGCATCATCTTAGAAAATTCCTTGCAAAGAGATCTATTAGTTGAACCAAAAATAATATCATCAACATAAATTTGTACAATCAGAATGTCTTTCTCAAGTGTCTTCTTGAAGAGTGTTGTATCAACCTGACCTCTTTTAAAATCATTTTTAAGCAAGAAATTACTCAGTCTGTCATACCAAGCTCTGGGAGCTTGTTTCAGACCATAGAGAGATTTCTTTAGCTTATAAACGTAGTCAGGATGTTTTAAATCCTCAAAACCAGGTGGTTGTTTTACAAACACTTCTTCAGATATGACTCCATTGAGAAATGCGCTTTTAACGTCCATTTGATACAAGGTTATGTTGTGATTTACTGCGTAGGAAAGAAGTAACCTGATTGCTTCCAATCTCGCAACTGGAGCAAAAGTTTCAGTGTAATCAATGCCTTCTTGTTGGCTGTATCCTTGAGCAACAAGTCTGGCTTTGTTTCTAATTACTTCTCCCTGTTCATCTAGCTTGTTCCTAAACACCCATTTAGTTCCAATAATGTTCTTGTGTTCAGGCTTAGATACAAGATCCCATACGTCATTCCTTTTAAATTGATTGAGCTCATCTTGCATTGCTAAGATCCATCCATTATCAGCTAGTGCTTCATCAACTGTAGTAGGTTCCATCATGGATAGCAGACCCAGGGCAGACTCTTCAGGTCTGAAATGTGATCTAGTTCTTCTGGGGCTTTCTTTGCTACCAATGATCTGATCCTCAGGATGAGAAGACTTGTATTTGAATGAATTTTTGGATTGGATAACTTGCTGTGAATCATCTTGATTTTCTTCAGAAGTTTCAGCAATAGGGACATCAGGAGCAGTCACAGCTTCTGAAGTTTCATGTGCCTCTAGAGTTTGATCAGGTTCTGAACAATCATCAGACTCTTCTGAACCTGCATTATTTTCACTTTGCTCTGGAATTTGACTTCCAGGCTCTTTGTCATCAAACTTGACATGTATAGACTCTTCAACACAGATTGTTTCCAAGTTATACAGTCTGTATGCCTTAGATCTCTCAGAGTAACCTAGAAAGATTCTCTTTTGAGCTTTTGCATCAAATTTCTTCAGATAGACTTTATTGTTCAAAATGTAACAAGTACATCCAAACTGATGGAAATAAGAAATGTTGGGTTTCCTACCTTTAAAGAGTTCATATGCTGTTTTGTTCAGGATGGGTCTGATGTAGATCCGGTTCTGAACATAACATGTTGTGTTCACTGCTTCTGCCCAAAAGTGTTTTGCCAGATTGTTTTCATGAATCATGGTTCTTGCCATTTCTTGAAGAGTCCTATTCTTTCTCTCTACAACTCCATTTTGTTGTGGAGTTCTAGGAGAGGAGAATTCATGGACAATTCCAAATTTTTCACAAAATATTTCAAATGGCTCATTTTCAAATTCTCCCCCATGATCACTTCTGACTTTTAGAATTTTAAGTTCTTTTTCAGATTGGACTTGAATACAGAATTTTGTGAACACATCATATGAATCATCTTTAGATTTGAGAAACTTAACCCAACTCCATCTACTGTAATCATCAACAATCACCAATCCATATTTACTTCCATATATGGATGCAGTACTGACTGGTCCAAATAAATCAATATGGAGTAGTTCTAAGGGTCTGGAGGTAGAAACAATGTCTTTAGATTTGAAAGAATTTTTAATAATTTTTCCTTTCTGACATGCACCACAAAGTGCATCTGAATGATAATCAATGTCTGGTAGCCCTTTGACAAGTTGTAACTTGCTAAGCTTGGAGATTAATCTCCAGTTAGCATGTCCCAACCTTCTGTGCCACAGCCATTTCTTATCACTCACTGACAGGAGGCAAAACACCTTCTGATCAGTCAGTTCTGAAAAATTTATCTTATAGACATTGTTCTTTCTCTTTCCCTTAAACACTACAGACTGGTCATCAGTGTTGATTACTGTGCAGTTGTTCTTATTAAACAAGACGTCATAACCATTATCACAAAATTGACTTATGCTAAGTAGGTTATGCCTTAGTCCATCTACAAACCACACATTATTGATTGAGACTGAGGAATTACCAATTGTTCCAGTACCAATGATTTTGCCAGTTTGGTTTCCTCCAAATCCCACAGTTCCTCCCTCTTTCATGGTCAGGGTTAGGAACATAGACTTTTCTCCCGTCATATGTCGCGAGCAGCCACTGTCCAGATACCAGGACTTCTGCTTTGTATTTCCTTTTAGACATATCTGCAGCATCAACAATTTGTGTCTTAGGTACCCATACTTTCATGGGTCCTTTTGGGTTAGTCCTAGAAGTTCTGAATCTCTTTTGTGTACTCTGTCTGAATTTTTCTTTGTCAGTCTTCTTCCAGACTTTGGGTTCAGAACCTTTAGTCTTAGAATGTGACTTAGTAAAAATAGCTTCTTTTCTCTGAAATCTAGGCTTTTGAGTTTCAGACTCTGTTTTCTTCAGAACCTGTTTGATGGGTTCTGATCTTTTCAGAATCTTTAACGCTGGAGCTTTTGATTTAGAGTCATTCGTGACCTTTGTCTTATAACTCTTAGGTTTTGACTTAGTCAATTCCTCTGAATTTGAAGACTTAGATTTTGAATGAGAAGCCTTTTCAGATTCAGACACAAAATGAGTTTTCAGACCTTCTTTGATGTTATCAGAACAAGGTTTCAGAATTACTTCACTAGAGTTTCCTCCTGTGAAACCAATTCCCTTTTTGTTGTTCTGATTTATGCTATAAATCATGGATGCAACTTTGGTTCTATCAATTCCTGTGTTAATAAACTCCTGAAGAGCAGCATCCTGCTCAGTCATGATTTTATTATCACTCTTCTTATTCATTGTTTTCAAATCATAATTTTCTTGTTTTAAAGCTTCCATTTCCGTCTTAGTTGATTCATGGAGTTTTAGCAGCTTAATGTATCGTTGCTTAACTCTCCTCAACTCAGTGGATTGGTTTTCATAATGACAAAGAAGTTCTTTGAGAGAATCAATTAGTTCAGATCTAGTGAGTTTAGAGTATACCTCAGTTTCAGTTTCAGAATCTGTACTTGACTCAGCATCAGATGATTCTTCTTTGTTATTAGCAGTAGCTACCAAAGCCAGAGCTATTTTAGCTTCATCTTCAGCATCATCTTTGTCAGACTCAGACTCATTATCCAGATCCTCCCAAGTTGCCATCAAGCTCTTCTTGAATTGCTTCTTGAATTTGTTAGATTTGAAGAACGCTTTCTTAGATTTTTCTTTGGATTTCTCTTTCTGCAAGTCTGGACATTCAGCAATGAAGTGTCCAACCTTTTTACAGTTGAAGCAACCTTTCTGATCTTCCTTTCTTGAACTTTTGTGATTACTACCTTTGTTCATAAACTTCTTGTTCTTCTTAGCAAGGTATTGTAATCTGTTTGTGAGCATAGCCATTTCTTGTACAATTTCAGAGTCTTCATCAGAATCTTCAGATGTAGATTCTTCTTCAGACTCCAAAGCCTTCAGAGCCTTACTTGACTTGCCTCTGGACTTTAGTGCGATGGATTTGGACTTCTTGACAGGTTCTTGCTCATTAAGACCTATTTCATGACATTTCAAGGAGCTTATGAGATCCTCAACACTCAAGGTGTTTAAATCTTTAGCTTCCTCAATGGCTGTCACTTTTGGTCTCCACTTTGCAGGTAAACTTCTCAGAATCTTGTTCACATGATCAGACGTTACGTAGCTTTTCTTCAGAATCTGAAGTCCAGAAACAAGAGTCTGAAACCTTGAGTACATGGTCTCAATGTTTTCATCCTCCTTCATTCTGAACAACTCATACTGATGAACAAGCATAGTAGCCTTGGCTTCTCTGACTTTCTTGTTACCCTCATAAAGTGAGCACAATGAGGTGAACATAGCCTTTGCTGTTGATTTGTCACTCATTTTTAAGTACTCTTTATGAGGCAAGGCAGCCACAAGAATGCCTCTGATCGTATGATGTTTCTTATAAAGCTTTTTCTGCTCAGGAGTGTGAGCTTTCCTATCAAGAGCAGCTCCTTCTTCATCTAGCCTCAGATCACCAACACCATCTTCAAGAACATCCCACAACTCTTCATCCATTCCCATGATGTGACTATACATCTTGGTTTTCCACCAAGAAAACATTTCAGGATCACCATTAAACATAGGAGGTTTGTTGTGATTTGAAGATCTTTCACTTTTGTTGATATTGCTGTAGTCATACTGCACAGCAGCTCCAGAACCAAAACCAGAACCAGATGCAGATGCAGAAGCTTCATCCCCAGACATGTTTTTCACCGATCGTTTACTGTAACACGGTTAAGTGCTAACTACAGAGCCGAAGCTCTGATACCAACTGAAGGTGGGAAAAACACAAGAAGGGGGGGTTGAATTGTGTTTTCAAAAACGTTTCTTTCTTACGAAAAATAGCACTGTTCTCAGGATTCAGAGTCTGATGGAGTTCAGACTCTAATCAGAGTTCAGAGTCTCAGCAGCGGAATAAAGATCAGATGCAAGAAAGAAAGAAGACACAAACAATTTTATACAGGTTCCTTCCACAAACCGGAAGTAGTCCTGTCCCCCTTGCACTTCCAAGGAGAGTTTCACTAAAATGTAATATCAAATTACAAGTTGCTCAAACACACAAGTAAGAGACTTCCTTTGCTCAATCACACAAGAATGAGACTTCAGATGCTCAAGCCCACAAGCAAGAGACTTTAAAACAATTACAAAGAATTGAAAAGAGTTTTGAATACTTGATATACTATCAGATGTATTCACAACACAAAATGAAACAGAACAGACTCTGTTTTTCTTAGATACTTAGAAATTCTAAAATGTGAGCTTTTGTAAGAATTATCTAAGTTGTTGATGAGCAGATTTTGCGACTTAGAATATGAGATAAGAATTCAATTCGCGTGTATATCGTTCTGATACTTGTGTATCCATTCTTCAAGTCTTCAGCTCTATTTATAGAGGTTTTGAGAGACGTTGGAGAACAGCCAGCTCATCAACTTTTCTTTACCGAAGCTGATTTGACACCCTTGATCCTTTGCTTGATTTGAGGCTTGTACAATGAAATCAAATTCAAATCCATTCCCTCAAATAAGGAAAAGTTTCTGCTACAGTTACTGTTATTCTTGTCGTGTATAGAAGACACTGTGCAGAGTTGGTGGTTGCAGGGACAAACGTAGGCATAGTGGTTGTACTTTTCGTACACTGTACTTTGTCAATGCTTCTTGGTGTCTGAAGAATCTTTGCTTCTGGATACCATTTGCTTCTGATGAGTCTGCCTCTGATGAACTTGCTTCTGATGACTTCATCTTCAGAAGCTCTTTCTTCAGACGCATTCTGACTCTGAATTTCCAGGAGCTCTTTCAGTCAGATATTCTTCAAGCTTCAGTTTAAGATTTCCTTTGCTCTTTAATTTATTCAAACAGAACCTCTTGTAAATAAATCTTTGATTAATGGTCCTGCACACTTGAATAAATGTTTAGCAAATCCAATTGATAATTTTTAATACCTTGTTATCATCAAAACTTAAGTGGTATACTTGTGAAACACCCTTTGTTCCAACAACTTGCAATTTTGGTTTGCAGGACCATTCACAGCTGCAGAATCTCCTTCACCAATCACATGTGCATTCAAAGGTGCAGACTCTGCTTCCCTTGAGTTTGAAACAACTAAATGGCACGGAACCAGTACTCTGTTAGCTGGTTCAAGTTCATCATCCCAGATCATCTCATTGCAGGTTTTCTGTTTTTTCTACAAACAAAAGCATTGCATTTTCAAATCTTATTCACTGTGTTTACAAAAAAAATTAAAACCATAAATTCATACAACTTACTTGCCAATCGCGACATCTCTAGAACCTCCTGCCTCGATTCTCCAGAGTCATTGCGATGTAAATAATCATCGGCTTCGGAGGTAAACATCGGCACAGTGGAAGCATCCCTCTAGATGTGGGCAATGAGGATGAGGGAAATTTGCCACCATTCATGTAGGTTTCATAGGAGTCTTTGCTTGTGGTATCACTAGACATTTTCAATCAGAAATCACTCTAGGGGTTTTTGGGGTTTTGAAGGAAGAAGAGGTTCTGCAGAAGAAGAAAGGAAGAGGAGGAAGAAGACGTTCGCGGAAAGAGAAGAGGAGTGGGTTTTGAAGAAGATGAACTAAGGGCATTTTTGTCATTTCTGGTTGGTCTCAGATGAAGAGGGGCATTTTAGTCCATTCCTGTGCCCAGTTGCTGACTCATTCAAGTGGAAACCGGGTTAACAGTGCCACGTCAGTAATCAGATGACATGGTAGTCATTAACTGGGTCAAGGGACGAAATTTTAACTGATTAAACTTTGCAAGGCTAAAAAGCAAAGATTAACGAATACAGGGACAAATTTTTAAACGACCCCTATTTGCAAGGATGAAACACACATTAAACCCTTTATTTTATTTTGACAAAAAAGATAAACCACCTATTTGCATATTCAATTTCAACTACATGTATAACTGCCAGAATTTCTGGCTGGAGAATATAAAATGATGATTCAGTTAAATTTTCATATTTATTGTCTTGAACAACTACCAATCGATTAACTGACATATAGGGTCCGTTTGTTTCAGATTTTTTCTAAAAAAAATCTATTTTTTTTTTAAAAAAAAATCACTTTTTCCATTTTTTTGTGTTTGTTTAGGATTTTTAGAAAAATCATTTTATCAGAAAATCTATTTTGACCCTAAAATGAAAAGCTATTATGATTAGCTTTTCTCAAAATCTATTTTTTTCAATAATAAGGAGATAACACATGTGCATGTTAGAACTCATTTTTTAAAAAAAAAAATAGATTTTTATGGATAGTAGACAAACACAAATAAGTTCAATTTTTTTTAAAATCTCTAAAAAAAAATCTCTAGGTTTTTTTGACACAAAATCTATTTTTTTTTAAAACTTAAACAAACACACCCATAGTCCCTAAAAAAACTAATACTCCAATAAGCTAATCCATTCACGTATAGTAAATGATAAAAAAAAAAAATTATACGTGTAAAATTAACATGGATGCCATTATGTTAAAGGAATGGGGATAAGGATAACAAGGTATCCATAAAGTTTACGAAAACATGTGGCCAGGCAAGACAAAATCAGTGGACGCATCAAGGATAAAATTCTAAAACTGGAGTAAGGAAGATTTGGAGCATAATGGTTATCAAACATGAAGCCAAGATTAGTATACTCTAGTTTCAGTGGAGTAAGAAATTGACTATATTATTCCTCGCATGAGTGGAATTGTGGCAAAGAAGTGCAACCATACATGAGTTAAGAAATTGATTTCTTGCCCGTACTAAAATTTAGAATACGAAACCTACCAACAAGAAAGTCCTTCACCGATGAGCCTTTTTCGAGGATAATTGTAATAAACCAGTCCACCACCGGTTTTGGCAGTTTCACGCCAGTTCTTTAGTTATAAGTCGGTTTTTCTACTAGACGTTTTGTGACTAATCGGAACAGATTAGGTCCGGTTTGATTAGTTGAACAAGTTGTTCGGTTTTCATAACAAGTGCGTCATGTATGCCTAGCATGCATGAATGCGCTTGTTGAAATACTATGCAACTTTTGTCAACGTAACCATCACCATGACCTCCACTTTTGACCAAAACACCCACGTGAGGACATTCCATCCATGCCTTGCATGCCCTCATAATATCAAGAGCCCTGGTGAGGAAATGTAAAGTCCTAAGAATTCTGAAACCAAAAATAACACAGAAAATTTAAAACACCTAGAAAATTAAAGGAATAAAATGAAGTCTTAAGATTAATAACCCTTAAGGGTACTTACCAACATGTTTTAGCTTCATTTCATGCAAGAATCAGTCCAAACTAGCGTAGAAAAATTGATAACAGAAAAGGTAACAGCAAGAAAATAGCAAAGCAATGTTCCATTTTTGCTAGTTGAGTCCTCAATTTCCGACAGAAATCATGAACATTAACCAATGCTATCTCACACACACATGTGGATACACTCTAATTTTCTAAGTAGTTTATTATTTAGTGTCTGTCTCAAACAGTAGCAGACAACACAACTGTTTTATGATAATCGTTTCAAGGATCATTCCGTGTGTCTAAAACATAAATGAACTAACATAGTAAAGAACACTTTGTATAAATTTATTTATCGTTCTCGATGGCACTAAAGGCATGGTGATTTTCAAGACATCTACACGAATAAAAAGATACTTACACCTTTATGCATGAACTCAGTCTACAAATGCCAAAAAATTTATAACCTATAACTTGAAATGGTAGAAAAAATAGGTTTGAATTTGATCGTAAGAACCACAAATAATCATGCAGACATGTTCCAGCTTCATGCAAGAATCGGTACATAACCACAGTGTAGAAAAATTGAAAACAGAGAAAGGTACAACAGTAAAATAGCATAAGCAATATTCCATTTTTTGCTATTTTTGAGTACTCAATTTCCCACAGAAATCATGAAAATTAACCAATACTCACAATTCACAAACATATGTGGATATATATATATATATATATATATATATATATATATATATATATATATATATATATATATATATATATAATGTACCAAATTAATTCTACTAATTTACCCCTCATATTCATAATTTTATAAATTTATTTTCAAGTATATAAGCTTCCCCAAATCAGCATGCATGGTCACAATTTGGCATTATAACACATGCAAAAGTGAAAATAAAATTTAAGACAAGCTAAATAATTCTAAAGAAATCAATTCCACAATCATATCATGTAAAATCACCAAATAGTTTAATATTCCCTTATGTAACCAAAAGTTGTACACAAATACACTACCATACATGAAGGGGAGTTTTGACGTGAAACACTAGATTATCTTATGGTTACAGTTTAGTATGAACATCACTTCCCCATTCGATATGAAATGTTGGACAGATGGGGATTTCTGCATCCCCCGGAGGCCTTCTACGTCTTACAGCTCTTGTCATTCCAACCATAATTTTGTATACCGTGCATTTTACATTGAGTTGATCTACTCAATATTTTGTACCAAGATACATAAAATTTCTGATAAGAAAACTGGGAATACACCCTAAGGAGGTTATATCTACAAATCTACTTACAGTCCAATGTAACATCATATATATATTAATAATAGCTAGCAGTGTTCTGGTTATGATACCAAGGAAGGCATGAAGAAAATTGAAGAAAAGTCTTTTTCTCCCTTTGGTACTCCTTGAGAGTAATGGCTATCTTTCTACTGGTTCTTAAGTTGTCGATTTACGTTGTACGTAATCAATTTCCCTTGAATTGTGTATTTCACTCAATTATACATAGTTATTTCATCAATTTGTTTTGTAGTTCACTGCATTCATCAATTAAAAGGGCCAAACCCTTACAGTTCTCAAAATGATACACGATATGTATCCGATTTAAAAGCCATATTTCAAAATGATGAAACTCTAACTCTAGTTTTCTTTTTGGATAGTTTTATTAGCAACTTATGAAACTTATTTTTTAGATTCTTTGTTGGATTTTTTATGATTTTGTAGAGTAATTTTTTGTCATTTTGTTAGATATGAGTCTAACCTTTTGAAAGTTTGATGTCATGTTAGTTGTTGATAAACTTCAAATATACTAACAAACTGATAGATCAATGAGATTAAATTTTCTTTCAGAGATGAAAGTCCTGGGTGGCCAAGGAAGACTACAGTAACATCAACTTTTTAAAAATAAAATAAAATTATACTACTAATATATTACTATTATAAGTTGTTGTTTCACTAGGGTCATCAATCTGGTCCTCCATTGTTAACACTTTCAATTGGAGTCCTATATTATATAAACATATTGGGCCTTTTAATAAGTGTTCAAAAAGTGATATATTTCATGTGTTAGTTTAGGCACTTTAGTGACTTGTTTTACAAGTTATCTATGAAAAAGCTTCAATTTTATGCAAATATGCCATTTATGCTTTATGTGCTTTACTCTACCCTTTTTGTGCAGGAAAATACAAGTCAGGACCAAGTATCACCCAAAGTTGCAAAGGTCAACTCGCTTCAAGCGAGTTTCTTGCCTAAGAGAGATTTCTCTAGGGAGCACTCGCCCTCAACACGCTTCAAGCAAGAATCCAGAGCCAAGACCAACTCGATTCAAGCAAGTTTCTTTCTTAAGCGAGATTTCTCCAGGGTGCACTCGCCCTCAGCACGCTTCAAGCAAGAATCCAGAGCCAAGACCAACTCGCTTCAAGCGAGTTTCTCGCTTAAGTGAGATTTCTCCAGGGACTTCGTGCTTCCAGCACGCTTAAGCGAGATTCAGCAAATTCAGCAGCAAGTTCAAAGGATAAGGTCCACGTGGCAGTCATCTAGTGGCTAGCTTGGGATTCTTAAGCAACTCGCTTAAGCGAGTTCAGCACACTTGAAGCGAGTTTGCCCAGAGTTAGCTCATATAAATAGCTTTCTCTCTCTTTCCTTCGTATCTTTTCACTGCTTTATTCAAAAAATTATTCTTTCTAGAGAGAGAATATGGCTTTTCTAGTGAGAGAAACACATAGCAAGGGTGTTTAGACAAGATTCTTCCCAAGATTTGTAGAGATATCATGAATCTTGCTAGGGAATCTTCATCTTTCTTCCATCTTTTGCAAGGCTATCATAGACATATGTAGCTACATCTACCCTTGTGGGTTTTGAGGTATTCAAACAAGCTATTATGTAAACTCTGGATCATTTAATATATGGTTCTAGCTCATTTATTCAATATTGTTATTATTCTTGTATTTAATGTTTTGTTTAAGATTTGAAATGTTATTGAAAGGTACTTTTGAATCTAGGGTTAGAATAATAATCTATCAAAGTTTTTATTCTAGACATAGGGTTTAGGTTTTGATAATCACTTTGTAATCAAGAATTTAATGCTATTGGGTCATTTAATAGATTGAGAAATCATCGATTAAATGGTATGATTGATATCACAATATTATTTAGACATAAATAATATTGTTTAGACATAAAAAATATTGTTGGGTGATTGTGATAATATTGATTAAATAGCTAGAATTCGTTATTTGATTACGAGATTGCAGTTGTTACGTTTGGTTGAAGAACTCTAACCCCAAGCGAAATGACCTTATCTCATCTCGATTTATTTTAATGTATATTTAGTTAGAATAGTTTAAAACAAACTAATTTTTAAACCAAACACTTAAGATGGTAAATGACGTTGAATGACTTATGGTATACGCTAGTCCCTCTGAAGATGATACTAATATACTCACTTGTAGATAGGAAAATGACATGTAAAACTCTTATATCACTTTTGTCTTTTATGACAAAGATAGGATGACTATTTCAATTTTGTTTTTGTTTACAAACGACAATTATCAATTTATCGATTTTGTAAAATAAAATAAAATTACATTGATATATTATATTTATTTGCAGTATATTTTTATATATTTGTATTATAACATTAACATGGGTTAATTGTTGAAACTAACCTTGTAATATACCTGAAGTCTAAAAACTGACCTTGTAACTTTGTAATTTGAGATTCGTATTAGGCTTAAATAGGCATTTCGTCCCTGCAAATATAGGTCATTTGAATTTTCGTCCCGGGAGTTACTAATCCTTCCATTTTGCCATTGCAAATATTAATCATTTGAAAAATGGTCCTAATTACATCTGATTAGTAACTTCAGGGACGTAAATTCAAATGACCTATATTTGCAGGGACGAAAATTCAAATGACCTATATTTGTAGGGACGAAAGATCTATTTAAGCCAATCACCTCGGCCTATCATCACTGGCCACATGGGCACCACGTCGCTAATGACAACCCACTTCAGCAAAAAAAACCTAAATAGGACCAAAAGTCAAATGATTAAATTTTGCAGTGGCAGATGGGAAGGATTAGTAATTTCAGGGACGAAAACTCAAATGACCTATATTTGCAGGGACAAAAGACCTAGTTAAGTCTTCATATTATAATTTTACCCTTTAATATATGCGGAGTCCAAAAAAGCAAACTAGAGGTTGAATTTCTTAATGATTTTTTCACACATGTTTAAGACGTTAAAATATGATTTTACAAAAAAATAAAAAATAATTACAATCTTTTGACTAAGGATGGATTAATTGTGAATTTCTAAAGCTCAAAAAATTCAAAAACAAAACAACGGAAATCACGACCTATAAATAAAATTTTGAGCTAATTGTTTGTGTGTGTGTGTGTGTGTGTGTGTGTGTGTGTGTGTGTGTGTGTGTATATATATATAAAGGATATGCAAAGTTTCTAAACATTTAGAAGACTTCCGATTTATTTTTAGTTTTCAACCAAAACGTGCAAAATTACACTTTTGTTCCGAGTAAGAGTGTACTCAGGTGTCAAATTTTGTTCTCTGATTTTGTAGGCATTGTTAGAACATTATAAGAATCTTCATCATGACTTGTCTAAGAAATAAATAATTGTGGGGGATAAAATTCATAATTAATTCGTGCCTCGTTGATTTATTTTTTTGTGTAGAGTTGTGTTTTAACGTCATAAATATATTGGGAAAAAATTCAACCTCGAGATCACTTTTTTGGACTACGCGTATATTAAGGTCAAAATAAGAAGAATATTAAATTACTGGGTTAGAACATGTCTTTTTTATTTTACAAGATCATTTTTCAGACATCAGCATATCGCGTATATTAAATGGTCAATTTAAACTATTTACCCTATTAACTTTAATTTAGCTTAAATTTCTCAAATATATATTGCATTTGAGAATTTATTTTCTTTTTAGTAAAGTATACCTTTTAAACTTGGTCCACCCGATGTTTAATTTTTGGTTCCTCCCCTGCTTCTTTTTTATACTTAACATGACATTTTAGTGAATTTTACTATATATCATGTCATGTTAATTCTTATTTTTAATAATGCATTTAAATCTATGATTCATAAGCTTAAATCACTAATATAGTTAACAAATTTATAATTAACTTAAAAGTATGAAGTTTGATATAAGAATATTTACTAGATTTATTCTTAGAATAAGTTCCTTGTAATATAAGGATGAGAGTTTTATCTTAATGTATTTTTAAAAAAAAATTAAGTTTGGTTAATATCATAATATTCACGATGACCTTTATAACAAGGAGTTAATATTCCTTAAAAAAAAAAAAACAAGGAGTTAATAGATAGACGATAGTTTTGTCAAAAAATAGATAGACGATAGTTATGAATAATGATATATATATATATATTTAAGGGATGAATTATGATATTTTTATTGACCCTTTTCTTTGGCAAACTATATTACAAGTAATTGGCTATGACTATGAACAGAGAAGAGATAACTTTGAGGATAAGGGAAGTAGAGAATTTCTGTACACAAATCATTTATATTTAGGATACTCAATCCTCACTCTATCAAATATCAATACTGATTGAATCAAATTTAATTTCACATGGATTGGTTCGGATAAACTCTCACATGGATTGTACTGTCTTCATCTCACAACAAATGAGGTACTGGCAAAAAATAATGTCACATATTAGATTTCCAGATAAATAAAAATGTTTTGTATATTGACTTTATAATAATAGTAAATGAGGTAGCAATAGTTAGTTGTATTCAGTTAAAATATAGTTGGTAAGTTATTTACATTAACTAATACCAACGAGAATTTGATCTAGCACAATGGAACTAAACCCCCACAACGCAGCAAAGTTCGAATCCCAATTGAAAAAGTATCCATATATAATGTCCAACACGACTCAAATAGTATTACGTTCTCTAAGAAATAGTTATTCACGTAAATTATTTTTAGCTGTACATTGACTCACTTAAAATACTTAATACTACCATGTAATTGTTCATGATAAAATGAAACATGATAACAGCTTGTCACAATGATTCTTTCAAAAACAAAAAAAAAAAAAAAAAAAAAGCTTGTCACAATGATTGTAATGTGATGAACGGAAAAGCAAAGAACGTGAATAACCGCCAAACATAACTAACTTATTTGGTGCATTGGTGAGCACAATAAATAACGTATTCGGTGGATTTATTCACCAAAAACAAAATATTCGGTGGATTCGTAGAGAATAAATGGCAAGGTGTAGCCTCAAACAATATCATGGTCTATTAGAGAAATATTGTTCCTGTAATATGGTCATGATAGATATATACACATGTTACTTTTATAAAAAATAAAATCAAAGATGTAAATATATTATCAATAATGTTGCCTTGATAAATTAAAATAAAATAAAATTTCAACGTTGCCTTAGATAGCCATTGAGTTGTGGGCATGTGATGAAGGAACATTGAATTGAGGTTGAGAGTACTCCTACAATACAAAGGCAAATCAAGTATCACTATTAGTTCTGTTGGGCATAGCATAGTGAGTGGTGACAAACAAGTAGGAACATGGTCCCCATATTTGAGTGGCTAGCAGATATTTTGGAAGCAATGTGCCAAAGATTTCAAATTGTTATACTCTAGAAACTTCATAGAGAAGTAATGGGGTGAATTTTAATAAAGAAGCTACTTTTGCAAAAGTTGTAATTCGAATCACAAGAAATGTTTGAACTTTTTTTTAGGGAAGAAATGTTTGAGCTTTTAAAATCATCGTATAATGACGTTCTTTTTTGGTTGTACAATTCAACAAAGTGATTCTCTTTTGAAAGGGCACTTATTAGTGGTTATGCATGATTGCTTGTTTAAGGGGTTACTGATTAATATTAAAACAACGAAGCGTGGATAATTTTATGAATGAATATATTCTAGGGATGGCAATTGGACCCATGCCCAATGGGCACCCGCAAAAAATACCCATAATGGGTAGGGTAAAACCCCGTTTTAATGGGTCTGGGCACGGGTTCGGGTAATACCCACAAATTTAAATGGATATGGGTACGGGTAAAGGTACTATACTGCCCAGACCCGCAACCCCGCATATGTATATTTATATAATATCATAAATAATTTATTTATTTTTGGTGTATAATTAATTAATTTAGTTAGCTATTTAAGCCTAAATATAAACTTAAACAAAAAAACAACTTAATACAATAACAACTCCATCATGCCGGTGTACAATTTTTTAGGGATATTTTGCATGTTTTCTATTTGACTAAATACTACGATTCATACTATTTTATGAGTTAATTTTAAAAAATCTGGACCGTAGTTTTATTTCATTTGTGATGTTTTTATTGTCTTTTCAAAGTTAAAGTGCGGGTAATGGGTATGGGTATGGGCACTTAGGTACCCATAGGGTATGGGGAAGGGGACTAAAGTTATTGCCCACGAGGGTACGGGCACGAGTACGGGTATTTTTTACAAATGCGGGTATGGGGAAGGGCACTATAGTACCCTACCCATTGGGTACCCATTGCCATCCCTAATATATTCGTATGGTATGGCTTTCATATTCGTCCCTTGTTATTTACTTACCATACCACAGTGTAATGAAGCTTCGGTTCACCTTTAGCTTAAACAATTCATCAATATAATCCATAAATTATCATTTTCTTTTCAATTTAGTTTCTAGACTATATAAATATATCACTATTAAAAACCTATATAAATATATTAATAGTTCCTAAACTATATAAAATTCATCAATTGAGTTCTTAAAGTATATAGAAATTTGTTCTTTTAGTCTATAACATCGTAACAATATTGATTAATTGACAGATTTTATATACTTTGAGAATATGATTTATCATATTTATAGAGTTTATGGATTAAATTGTGATGAGATTGGTAGTTTAGGATTAAATACTTTGAGAATATGGTTTATACCTTTAGCTAGGTATATGACAAAACAAAAGCCAATTCATGGGGTGGGAGAATTCTTTATCTTTTGTGTCGTTTCAAACATTAGGCTTACATTGGAAGTGACACCATGTCTGTCCTTGTTACCCCATTCTTTACGACTTACACCTTCCTTGCTAAGGAATTTGATATTTTAATTTTGATTAGAGATAAGGAAAGGTTGTAGGAAGAGTAAATAAACTCATCAAATAAGTAAGCTCGATTTGTAGACTCGGCTTGTAAATTCGCAAGAGTTTATATAATATTGAAATAACTTATATAACATATGTATAGATGATATAATATCATTATAGCAACACTAATTCAATATTTCATCTCCATAATAAATCATCAACATTTTTAAACATATGCATGTATATATTATACAATTTTAAGAGACAACAAAGTTGTAGAGTCGTAGTAGTTGTCCATTACAACAATATTACAAGAAAAAGTTAATATTTTAAATGCAATATATATTAATAATAAATTGAATTGAATATCGAATAATATTAACCAAAACTTTACATTTTAAGATCAAAGCAATTTAAAATCATAAACTCCTAAACTACCTATAAAATCGAGAGTTTACCAATTTTATGAGTTTACTTGAACCCGAAAGAGTTTATTTAAAATAAGGTTTTTTTTTATAAGAAGGCAAGCTAACTCAGTAAAATAGCACCAAGAGTTGGACACAAAATCTTAAGAGGAGTACATTTTAAATTCTCAAGCCAACGTCACAATATCAACCCAAATAGGTTTTCCTTAAAAAATAGTTACATGTGAGTTAACTCATTTTTGTGACATATAGTCTTAACTTCCTAAAAGTTAACTCGACGGTTTAACTACTAGATAAGGTCTAAATAAAAGGTTGGAAATAATTTCAGCTTATAGGCAAATTTTGAAGAACTAATATAGATTTAAAATCTAAAATTACCAAAATACCTAAATGTAAATTTAATGAAATTGAGACATCCCAATTTGTAAGACGATATTAGTGTATCGACCTAGCGTGTCCTATTGCACAGTGAGTTTTCCACCTTTACGGCAAAATCAATATAATTTTCCAATGTTCACAATTTTCCACGTTCAAATAGAAGCTTGGTTTAGTAGCTTTCTAGAAATCGCAGTAGAAGCATGCGTAGACATGTGTTTGGAGCCTCTAAGGTGCAACCGAATAGAGAAGCTCGTCGACACACACATGCCGTAATTGATAAGCTATGTGAATGTAAGGAATAGGTGCGCACACAATTTACCAAAAGAAAATGTGATAAGGCAAAAATTGAAAGCAACTTTTAGAGGACAATAGAGAAAGTGGCCACATTCACTCGTTCATTTAATTCTATGCCAAACAACGTAAATCACAAGTTTCCTATACTGCCAAATAAAGGTTTGCTGTACGAATGGCGTGGTCATTTTAAATTTTTTAACAAGAGAAATGTGGTGGTCCATTAGTGTAAATTATTACTTTACTTATTATAACAATCATTGAATATTACCACTACAACACCAAAGCCAAATAAATAAATGTTCACATTGTGCAAAAAGCCAAAAACTATTGGATGTAAGACCCACTTTGCTTCACTATCTCTGTTTCTCTGCTTAAATTTGAATTTTCTTTTTATTTATAAATGAAACATGAATATCATTAACTACTCAGAAACGAGTACTCAATTTTAAATTTGATTCATGCGTTACATAAAAAACCAGTTTTACCTACATACAAATTATTTTCACTTATTAATTAAGACAATTTGAAATCCAAATTACATCTAAAAGCAAAAATAATTTAGATATGTTCTCCAATAAAATATCTTCAAAATCAAACTGAAACGTTCCCTCAAGGTTTAACGAATAACACCGTTGGTGCTTACTATTAGAATGTTAATACTTTTTTTTTGAAAGATATTAGAATGTTAATACTGTTTAGTGAATTTCACCGTTACTCCTTCCTTATAGTAAGAAAATTATTAATTCAGCTAAGTCAATTAATTATTTCCGTAAATAACAAGTTTATATTTATATTTGTGATAAAAATCATCATCACCATTATTATAGTAGGTGAAGCTAATTTGAAATTAAGACGCAAGTTAGTTAGGTGAAATACGAAGCTTCAACAGTTGAGTTTCGTTTCAACAAAAAGCGAACTGGAATCGAATCAAGATAATCGAAAAATTTCCAGAAAGCAAAGTTCTCAAGATTTATCGACTCAAATCAAAGTTTCAACAAACATTTAAGCGGCATTCCGAATTCACAACAGAATATAGAAAAATCTTATAAAAAAAGCAGAACAAAGCAAAATAAAACTAATTAAACTAAATTAAAGAGAAGAAGCATTAATATAGAAGAAAATCCATTATTATGTACCAGAAACAATGATAACAACGATAATACTCATCAAATGACAAAAAAAGAAACAAGATCGAGATATCAATATCCGATACAAAAGTAATAAACGAGAGATAGAGAGTTTTATATACTATAACACTAGTCTAGTCAAATCTCATCCTCTACTAAAAATCCACACGAGTAAAAGTAAATCCATGCTCGTAAGAGTATAATACGCTCAGATCCGGAGAGTGGAACCAGCAAGAGCAACGACCGCAGCAACAACTCCGGCAATGAACGACGGAGAAACAGCGGTAGCTGGAGAGGTAGGACTTGGAGCAGGAGCCTCAGCAGCGGAGGCGATGGAGATGACGGCGAAAAGAACCGTCATTGTTGCGAGAAGCATGGTTTTGGTTGAAGCCATTGAAGAAGGTTTTGAGATTTTTCTTTGCTAGGGTTTTGTTAGGTTTTGATTTGAATGGAAATGAAGAAGCGAAATGGGAAAGAGGGGTTTATATAAGAGAAATGAGAGGAAGTTACGGGCAGGTCGGGTAGCTGACCGAAATACAGACTGGCGAAAGGTTGGTTGCCAGCTGGATGAGATTCTGTTGTGTCTCCTCAACAGATTCAGATTTCACATGGCGAGTTTTTGTAATAATAGAATCACGCGCGATTTGGCGCGCGTATGCTTTTCTCTTTCTTTCTCTCTCTCACACACATGAGCTGTTTATATTTTGCGGTTCCATTCATTGAGAATAAGAATATCATGCCTGATTTTTAAAGAATATAAAATAAAAACTATTTCTTTGATTTTCTTTATTATTCTAAGAGTTTCAATGATATATGTAAACACGTTTAAAAATTTGTCTAAAAGAGTCCCGTAAACGTAGCTCAGTTAGTAGTTATCAAAGATAAGTTGTGAAAGGGTCGAGGTTTGAAACTCAGATTCTCCACTTTTTACGCATAATATATGTGAATCTAACTGTTAGGCTACTTGACAAAAAAAAATCATCTAAAAAAAATAATTTTAGAGAATTAAAGAATGAAGATTCAATTTGATCATTTACCATTTTCGTGTGCTCAAACAACCCATTCACATTATCAAATTTGGGACAAAATAATTATCTAGTATCACAAAGATTAATTTGTGTGCTATGTATAAAAAAGTAAGAGCATCTTTTATGGAAGATGTTTTACCCAATATCATATAGAAGAAATAAGAATGATTGTTATTGAAATGCAAAGCTTGTACAATTGTCTGAATATCTAGTTATCTATGTGATTGTCTCTTGCATAAATGTGGTTTCATTTGATTCTTTGTTCAACTTCTTTCATCATATTTCAAATAAATGATTGTTTTCAAAAAGTAAAAAATAAATAAATGATCAATGCACAAAATTCAGTATTAAAAATAGAGCATTTTTTAAAATTTGTTATGTTGGAGTGAATGAGTATTATTAAGCATTGCCATATGTCCTCAACATTAACCTACAAAACAATCCCTCAACAAGCCTTCCTCTCAAGCGCGCAAACGCCACTTCCAAGCATGTCCACCCTCATCCCAACCTAACTGATACATCTCTGCAACAGTCAACACCTCTGTCTCTGTCAAATCATAAAACCGCCTAAAACTAACACAAAAAGGTATAGGTTTAAATATGTCTTTCGTCCCTATAAATATAGGTTATTTGAATTTTCGTCCCTGAAGTTATTAATCATTCCATTTTGTCATTGTAAATATTAATCATTTGAAAAATGGTCCTAATTACATCTGATTAGTAACTTCATTGACGAAAATTCAAATGACATATATTTGCAGGGACGAAAGACCTATTTAAGCCAACCACCTTGCCCGATCATCACTTGCCACATGGGCACCACGTCACTAATAACAGTCCACCTCAACAAAAAAATCTAATTAGGACCAAAAGTCAAATGATTAAATTTTGTAGTGGCAAATTGGAAGAATTAGTAACTTCAGAAACGAAAATTCAAATGACATATATTTGCAGGGACAAAAGACCTATTTAAACCAAAGATATATCACTCACCCACGTGTTCATCCAAAAAAAAGGAACATATTCCATCACCCATGAGTCCACCACCATTCGTAGATTATCATCAAACCAACTTCTGACTCTTAAATCTATCCCATCGCTTAACTGAATTTTTTGTAATAAAAATATGAGTAAATTACACTCCCCTCCCCTCAAAGATGCTTGAATTACACTCCCCTCCCCTCTTATGTTAAAATATACATTCCCCTCCCCTCTTATTCAAAACATATTAGAGAAAAATACATTTCCCTCCCCTAAGAAAAGCTTGAATTACATTCCCCTCCTCTCTTATGTTAAAATCTACACATTACTCCCTCAATATATTTTTTTTTTATTTTTAATAATCTAGCAAAAAAATAATAATCTAATACACTTCGAAATTAACAGTATTGCAGGTCTATTTTAACATAATAAAAAATTGAATACATATTTTTTTGCTATTTTTTATTCACAATTTCATTAACATGTAGTTTTAAACCCTATTATAAAATATGAAACAAGCCAAAATAAAATTAAAATATGTGAAAAATTACTAACGACAATAAACCATGGTTATTTAAAAGTTAATTTTAAACTCTAAATTATAAAATCAATAGCAAAATATTTAAATTTAATTATCATTAACATTTAAATTATAAAGAAATGAATTAATTTTTCTTAAAGGGTGGTTTAAAATTAATATATATCATAAAAATATTTATTTATGTTAAAATAGATTAAAGTGTAATGTATATTTAATTATCAAGGGAGGGGGTTGTAATTCAAGCATCTTATAAGGGAGGGGAGTGTAAATTTTATTTTTCAAGGGAGGAAATTGTATATTTTAACATAAGAGGGGAGGGGAGTGTATTTCAAGCATCTTTAAGGGGAGGGGAGTGTAATTTACTCTAAAAATATTGCAGCACAAGTTATTTTTAGTGTATACTGATGTACTAACTGTTATTGATGATTAAGTTTTTATGATAATCCAGTGATAAATTTACTTCCTATTTTATATTTTTAGCACACGTAGGTCAAAATAAAAAAGTTAATTAAGAATATTAAAATTCCACATCCCTCTCTACCTGGGCAAAAGCTATTTGAGGGGCAGTGTAAGATTCGTCGTATTAGCAATAATCACGCCACAGGAGGGACCAATTAAGCAATAATCAAGCTACTAATGGAAATTATTCCGTTGAAACTTTGACTTGGAGTGGGGGCCACGGAATGGAAGGTAATAACAGAACGAATAATACGGTAACACGTGTCCTTAGATATTTTCCCGTTTCCAGAACCTTCTCTAATGGGACGTGTTAATCGACACGTAAATAAACAATTTTTCTTTCTTTTACCAAACGTAAACAACACTCCGTTTTTGACTAAACGTAAATAATTAATTATTTAAGCTGAAAGCTATTTCTTTTTTAAAGGAGCTGAAAGCTATTTCTTCTTCTTTTTTTATGAGATAAAATTTAGTACTAGAAGCTGGTGGTTTTTGAAAGTTATTTCTGTCAATAAGCAAAAAAGAACATATATCATTGATGCAAAATATATACAAATTTAGTTGATAATTAATTTCTTTCGAGGATTTGTCTATCTTTTGATGGAGACTTTATTTTCAACAATATTTTTTCATCCCTTTAATAAAAACTAATATATTTCATTCTTTAAGATTTGAACTTGAGAAGGGATCATAATACAATGCCAACTCGAGTTTGTGTTTTAAGATGTCTCCAACTTGAGTTCTTGTTTAAGATGTTTGACATTATCTTGTATCTAACTCCCTTACTCAACATCACTATTTTTTATTTTAATAAAACTCAATGTCACTCTTAATAAATTATAAGCTTAAGTTTTGGATGAAATGATATGCACAGATAGTAGGAAAAAAATATCATACTATCAACCAATCATAATAGTTGAATTAAAGCATTATAAATATTTAACTATAGAGTTTGTTTGTAACATTTTTTTTATGGAGAAAAATGTTTAAAAAAATAGAAGTTTAATAAATTTTCATCTTTGTTACTTATTATTATAAAAATTAGAATATAAAAATTGCTTCAAATGAGAAGATGTTTTTAACATCTTATTAATTTTATACCTTTATAAAAAAAAAAAGGTTTCACTATGTTAATAAATCACAAAACAGCTTCTTTTGATTTTCTAAAAAATATCAAAGAATGAATCTTTAAATTATTGAATATCAAAATTGTTTTTTTTATAAGTAACTTTATTTTTTGAAGAATTTTTTTTTATTAGTAACTAATGACCTCTTAATGATATTCACCTTATAATTCAAATAATAATTTTCGAAAAAGAAATGTAAAATAGTTTTTAATGACAAAAAAATACCATTTAATATTATTTTGATAATGTAATCACACTGCTCTAATTTGATAAGAATAAATTGCCCAAAAGTTTGTTTGGTCATATTTGTCAAGCAGCTCAATATCCCAGCCAACAAGGTTGCGTCAACCAAAACCGACTTTTACTTTATATATTTTTAGGCTCCATTGGGACTTTTTTGAGAAAAAAAAAAAGAAAAAGAGAGAAAAATCAATTACCCTATTTGAGAGTTACTTTTTTAGGGGTATGAAAAATGAGAGTATTTTTATTGACAATGAAAAAAATATGTTTATAAATAACATATTTTTAATTTTGAGATTTATAAAATATGAAAAGGATTTGATTTTTTTTCTCCTTTAACTTTTTTATCCAATACAATTTTTTAGTTCTTCGTGTTAGAGAGATTATATTTTTTTTATCTTTAAAAAAATGTTAATTAGATATACTTTTTTATTATGAAGAAAAAACAAGTCTCATTCAAATTTGAAGACTTTTTTTTTTTTTTAAGGAAAATTTGAAGACTTATTATTCCTTCATTTTTCTCATTAAAAGTTTAGAATGTTTATAGCATCTCCATTGCACGGATTTTAGAATGTCTCTTAATTAAAAATTACTTTACTTTGGTTTTTTGAAATTTTCTACTTGGCGTGGGATGTCCTTAAATTTAATGATCGCCTCTTATATCAACAAAGAACGAAAAAAATGCTAAACAACAACACATGAATGTCATGGAATCCACACGACTATGCATTTTAACAATGGAGATGATGCACCTAATATGTCGTGCGGTTTGTGGGTGCATACCGTTGCTGTTGTGAATTTAGTAAGTCAAAATCAATCAATAAATTTGAATGTGTGTGGTAAGTATCAATGACAACTAATAACTACAAGTAATAATAACAACATACCTAGATTTAATATAGGAACCAAGTGCAAAAACATAAAACCACAATCCAACAAAAGAATAACAAGATAAATTGAGTAGAAAATAGAGAAAAACATCAAATAGTTGTCTACTCAGTTCAGTCCAACAATGACCAGTTATGGGGAAGAGATCTCTCCACTTAACTATCAATGAGTTCTTTACAAGAGATACAAAAGTGTTATAAGAAATTGACTTCAATATGCTCTCCAAGAACAAACTTAATTTCTACCAATTTCTCAATCTCCTCCTTTGAACAAGAGCTCAATGATTTCACTCACACAAAGTGTTTCCCAACTCTTGAATCTAACCCCCGAAAGTAACCAACCTTTAGCCTTTGATTTCCTAAGGATCTTCACTTTTAGTTTATCAAGTTTCACCCAAGTTACTCACAAACGACCCTCCACTCATGTGTTTTCCCAATCCACGAGTCTCTTCCCAAAAGACACCAACACTTTTTCACCTTCACAGGCGAGGTTTCTGGTTCAAGTAATTACCCTATTTTGGTTCTCAAAGATTTACATTTAGATACTTTGAATCTCACCAAAAGACACCCAACTCTTAAACTCTAAGTTTTCTAAAAATTCTCTCTTTTGGATTCTATGAGATTCTCAAGCTCACTCAACAAATAGGAAAAAGAATGCTTAAATAGTATTTCAGACCTAGTCAAATTGTGTAACGATTTGAACCCAATGTGCCACGATTACAAGTTTGTATACAGTACAATATTAAACTTTATCCTTATATCATGCCACGATTTATCCCTCTACGTCAGAATATCTCCATTATCACATCTTCAAACTGTTTTTTCAATATTGTGTCACAATTTTTCAAATATACTATGATTTCGCTAAAATACAAACAACAAATTTTGAATCAAAACTTAACAATATTATTACTAATCAACAAATTCTTCAACAAGTATTGTGATATGTGAGGACCCTTTTTTTTGTTTTTTGTTTTTTGGTGATAAGTGTGGACCCTCAAAAGACTTGGAACAAAATTATGAAATTTAACTAAAAGAAAATTATGTTGCATGTGGAGGCAACTTTAAGAAACTCAAAGTGCATTATTAAGAGATCATTTATTAGAGACGCTCTTCAAGCAAACATTTTGAAAAATACACTGAAAGAAGAAAAAAAACTAATTAGTCTTTTTTACAAAGTTAAATTAAATATATTAAAATTTAATAAACCTAAAATATCTAATTAATTATATATTTTTAGACCAAATAAATTATATTAATGGGTCGTTTTTCATTTGCTAAGTTATTTGAAGTTAATTGATATTTTATTACAACAATAAAAACCATTCTTAATCTTTTACACTTGTGAAATTCATATTATTCATTAAAAAAACTATTAAAAGTAATTCTTATTTTAACATAAAAGTTTTTCTTATATTTTTATTATTTTAAAAATTTAAGCAAACAAAATAAAAAAATTTAGAAAAATAATAACTTGTGGTTTAAATTGGTGTTTATTTTGTTAAATAAACTGCAGTAAACTGAAATTAAATATTTACGAAAAATGGGGTATATCGTTTTTGCCTTTCAGTTTTTTTTTTATATATAAATTAGGATATAGACAAATTTTTTATAAAAAATGGAAGAAAGAAAGTATATGGACAAATTTGTGATTTAAAGAATATAGACAAATTTTTAAAC
The DNA here is from genome assembly GCA_958299785.1 of Medicago lupulina. NCBI lineage: Eukaryota > Viridiplantae > Streptophyta > Magnoliopsida > Fabales > Fabaceae > Medicago > Medicago lupulina. The sequence continues at coordinate 53,291,894 of OY283141.1, read as the reverse complement.
CAAAAAGAATTTTCCAAAAGCAAAGTCTCTATTGAGACAGCAAGACCGTCGACCCATGACCCATCGAAGAGGCACAACCTCGTCTAGCATGTCACGTTCTTGTTTTATTAAGGACATCATTTGTAGTAGTTTATGCATCACATTTTCAAAATCCTCCATTCTTACTTTTGAGTTTTGAAGATGCATCTTCTTCATTAATGGCGGAAATGGCTTAGGACGGATTTTGTAAGTTCTTAGCCTAATCTACTTCAAAAATTATGGGTATGAGACCGACCAATTATTCGTCATAGACTTATTTTTAAGGCATGATTTGACATTTTTAAAGGTATGGTGAAACTTGAAAGCCTGTTTAAAAGACTATTTTATACTAAGGGTTATCAACACCTGTAAACCTACTACTAAATAGGCCAAAACTTATGAAAGCATAAAACACACGAATAGGTTTGCTACTAAATAATGAAATCTTACAAAGGTCCAATCACATCAATATATCTGCTACTAAACTTCAATAAATAACCAAATCATATGAAAGCTTGAGTTTATGAAAAAATAAACTTCAATAATATCAATAACGGAAAGGTATGTTATATATAAAGCTTAATATGTCGGTTTGACGAGTTTAATAGTTTTTTTTTTTTTGAGCAATAATAGGTTGTTTTTTTTGTCTATTTAAGTAAATAGGCTTTATAAAAAGCTTATGCCACCTTTTTATTAAAACATGCTAGGCAAAGTTAGGCTTTAAATAGGCTAGGATGCAGACCCTTGCCGGACGGTCTGACCTGTTTCCACCCCTATTCTTCATTCGAGCTTCCATAAAACTAAAATATTAATGTTAAAAGATTAAAAAAATAAAGATCCAAACAATTATATGAACCAAATGTACGATCCAATAAGCTCATTTGTACATTCAAAAATGACTCAAAAGTTATGAAAATTGAGGTCATCACTACCATCATCTAGCACTCACCATCCAATGAGGCAATCACCATGCCATAAAATAAAATTTCTAGTTTTTCTAAAGACTTTTGTTCTACATCTATATTTTCATATGTAGTAATCAATGAAAAATATAAATATATCAGAAGTCTAAGACTTTTGAATTCACCATATCTAACAAAGGTTCCAAAGCACTAGGAGCAAATTTTCTTGCAAAAAGAGAACAAAGCGTAGAGTTTCTATTGTTATACGGGCATTTTTGACCTCCACGAACTCTATCAAAAAATTCCTTTGTAATATCTGTTCTTCCAAATGTAGCTGGGTGGGCCCCACCTCTAGACCAATCCACCCAAGTTACGCTCCGATTTGCCAACGCACTCCCCGCTTGAATGGTTAACATGGTTGGAAAATAGTGCTCGTCAACGTAACAAGCCGGTCTACAGTATTGTTCGAACTTAGGATAAAATGCGGTGTCTTCCACAATGTTGACGGCAAGCTTACGATTGACTTCAAACCATTGAGAGCCTTTACGCCATTTTGTAATGTTGACTAGAGGGGCCATGTTTGGGTTGTAGCGTCCTCTTCCGTACGGACCAGGATCATCAAATGCGCCGACGAAGCTGAATTTGGATTTCATTAAATAGTTGTAGACTAGACTGAATTTGTAGAGAGGGATGCATGATTCGGACAATAGAATAAACCGCTCATTGGAGATGTCAAGTAATGCATTAGCAAGTAGTCTTCTTTCGGCGTCGCACATGCTCATCCTTCCCCACTCAGCAATCTGCACAAGAAGAATATGAATCATAAACCTAAGCAAAAGCAACAGATGTAGCCACTAACAGTCTGCACAGTGCACAAGACATTATAAACATTGCTTCATACTCCTTTAAAAATAAACTATACTGTATAACTTTACAATGTTTTTGTTGCAGCTCTCTGTTGGTCATGAGGGGAGCCCGGGGATCATCACAATGGACTAAGAGCAACGAAACAAGTGGTTTGGACACCATATCTTCACCATATCGGTCCTCTCACTTGAATAGTTGCTCAACATCCACTTCTTCCTCCAATGTGGGGACTTCTAACTCACTTGACACACCGACACTTTCATCTCCCTAAATAGCAAAGACTCAATGACTCGAGAACTTAACAAATAAAGAAGAAACTACCAGCTATGTTATCCTACCCAATTGCTATTCGTATTCGCTGTCTTTACCAATTCCCAACGCAAAAAGAGCATCTTTATGGTTTGAACTTTACAATTATCTGATAACGATACTGGTTCAGAGATTAGAGAACAAATGTAAAATGACTTTATTGATGAGATCGCCCTTAGCTTGAACCAGAGATGAACCTGGGTTAGGAAGCAAAAGAACAAATACAAGTTCTTCCTGAGATTTCAAGAGCTTGAGATTTCACCATCCTAAAGAACCAAAACCAATATCGACTCAACAAAACACAACTAATATAATGTTGTAAAACTCGAGTCTATGTAAACTCTTGAATTCCCTGTAACTTAACTCTTGGATTCAACAAACGAATTAACTAAATACAGAAGTAATGTTTAAAACATCTATCATAGAATCTAAACATAATTTACCACGTGCAGAATAAATATTCAACATTCTAACATAGTAATAATTATTAATCCGTTTTATCAATCTTGGGAGTGGAGCAAAATGGCCAACCCCAAAATGCCAAGAAGGTATAGTGGGTAGTAAACAAATGTATATACTATTATAAAATATCTGTACAGTTTATCATATATATACTATATATAAAAATTCTTGAAAATTGTTCAAAATTCATGACATTCACAATTTATACAGTTAATCCTTGCTGAAAGGATGTGGCAATGGATGAAACTGACAGCGAGGAGGTAAAAAAAGAGATTGCCAGCAGGTCTGCACAGAGATGGAAGACAGTTTCCAAAGAGAGAAGCACGAGGTTGAGAGACGGAGCTACGAGAAGGTTTTCATCTATTTTAATAGAAAAATACCTAAAATGCCCTCACTAAGACACAATTTGCAGCATCTATGGGGTCTAGTGTTAAAACTGTGAGGTTAATGTTTAGTGCACTATGGAACCTTATCATTTAGCTGTTACATTTTTTTATTTTAAAAATCATTAAAACATTGTCATTTCGGGCATCTCAAGGGGTAAATAAGTAAATAACCATTATACAAGTCTACTTGAAATGATCTGAGTCTACTAGCAAACTTGTTCAATTTTCCTCACCAAATGACAATGTTTTAGTATTTTTGTCTACGCGAAATGATATTGTAAGCTAGATAGCTTGATTTTGATACCTAGAGTCTCATATGGTTATGAGTTAAGAGTTTTGACTTTTGACAACCGTGCTGCCTAATTTTTTTCTCCCTACATCTTTGTAGCCTGTGTATGCCAAATTTTGTTAGAACTCTAATTTCTAACCTACTGACACTAACTAACTCTAACTACCTTAACTAAGTCAGCAATTGGGGGCTTCTCAATGGGAAATGCTAACGAGTGCCCTCGGGGTAATGTATTGGAAATTGTAGTACTTGACTTTTTAAAAAAATAATTTCTTAATTTGAAATCCTTAAAGAGTGTACCGGGGGCACTGGTTAGCAAGACCCTGTCTCATTTACATGTGTGGAAAGTTAGGTTAAAGGAACGATCACTTTAACAAGATATCCAACTATGAATTGTGGTGGGAAAAGCAACAACCCTTGAAACTTATAAAACTAATTGTGTGCCTGTATGGCCAAATGGATGTAAAACCAATCGTGTGTCCGTAGATTAATAGCTTAAGCATATAGGAAAGTTGGACTTTGACAAACCCTGTAAACTAATCACAACGAGTTAGACGAAATAAAGGTGGCACACTATGATTCTACCTAACCCGCGGCCAATCCAAACATGCAGTGAACATACTTTTTCATATTCCCGATCCTAAGTGTGCGCCTTTAACAATTTAATTTTACGGAGCTAGTCCCATACATAATATTGGAAACTCCTTGACCAAGTGATCAGAATTTCTATCAATGTTGTCAATCACTAATCACACAAAATAGTTATTTGTTCGAATTCCGCTGTGCTAAAGTGCTATAGTGCTGCTATTTGACAACACTTTGAACTAAATCATGAACTGCGAAACAGTAGCGGTTTGTTCAAATTACGCTACGCTGAAGTGCTATAGCTGCTATTTGACAACTCTGATTTCTATCCTTTCCAGTTTCCACCATTATTCTTCACAAGTCAATTTCAGCATGCGATGGTGCGAGTCTGTGTATCATCACACTTTATGGCCAAATGGCTGTAAAAACAATCATGTCCTTCACTTAATAGCTTAAGTTTCTAGGAAATTTGGACCATGACAAACCCCAATTTGAAATATAGATGATGGTAATTTACTAAACATACTTTACCATGAAATCAAAAATATGCTCAGACCATCCATTGGGAAATATTTGATGCCCGGCTCATGTCTCTTACTTGACAATTACAAAAGAATATAGAGAGTGAATAGCAGTGTTGTCAAATAGCGGCTATAACATAGCAGAATTTGAACAAATCGTTATTGTTTTGCGATACGCTATTTAGTACGAAGTATTGTCAAACAGCGACACTATAGCCTGTCTCTGCCAAAGTTTTGACAACCATGCTGCCTAATCTTCTTTCCTACATTTTTGTAGCTTGTCCCTGCCAAATTCTGTTAGAATTCTAATTTCTAACCTACAAGCACTAACTAACTCTAACTACCTTAACTATTTTAACAATTGGTGGCTTCCTGTTTGCTATAGGCTTTTAAGCAATTGACTTTTGTGAAATGTTACGTTAAGGGAATAATCGCTTTAACGACATATCAGGAATATTAGGCTATGCATAGAGTCATGAAAAGCAACAACCCTTAAAACTAATTGTGTGCCTTTAATAATTTAAGGTTTTAGGGAAGTTAGTCGGAGACAAAGTGATCTGTATTTATATCCTTTCCACCATCCTTATTCTTCACAAATTAATTTTAGCATAAGATGGAGTAAGTCTGTGTATCATCACATTTTATGGCCAAATGGATGTAAAACCAATCGTGTGTCGGTAGATTAATAGCTTAAGCATATAGGAAAGTTGTACCTTGACAAACCCTGTAAGCTAATCACAGCGAGTTTGACGAAATAAAGGTGGCACACTATGATTCTACCTAACCCGCAGCCAATCCAAACATGCAGTGAACATACTTTTCCATATTCCCATGAAATACAAAATACGTGCAGACCATCCATTAGGCTGTGTGACCCCCTTCCCCCCCTCCTCATCCTCTCTCTCTATGATATCCTGCTTCAAAAATTACAAAAGAAAACAGACCATAAATAGGCAACAGCTACTGCCATATCTCTTCCTGGAGGAAGCTCAATCTTAACCCCTACACGATCTTATTTTGTTCCTTCTCTCAAACTTGTATCAATCCCTTACAATATAACTTTGCACAAGAATTACGCAGACCAAATCTGAATTTGCAACTACTAACTAGCTACATATAATTAGGTCGCATGCGACATGCCAACATGTTTCTATGCTGAACTTATCAACAAACAACCCAAAAGCATGTTTATATTCTCAGGAAAATTCAGAAATCGCATTGCCTTGAGAAATTTAACTCATCGACTAAAGTCTCTAAGGAACCTAAACCCAGGACATAGTAAGCCTACATGTTTTCACATGCCCCCATAAGTCTTTCCTAAGTTCCTTGCCTACTTCTAGCAACCAGGCGAACTGATCAAGTACAGTGTTGTCAAATAGCGGCTATAATGACGCTATAGCGTAGTGGAATTTAAACAAACCACTATTTTCTGCGATCCGTGATCGCCAACACACGTCAAGTAACAATGGCAGAAAAAATCAACATCACTAAAGTGCATATCATCCACAATCTATAACCCAAAATTAGCACCAGTTAAACATTATTAACCTGCGATCAAGTTTAGCATTTACAAATGAAGTTTCATAAATAAATACTACATAAGATCGAAATATACATACCTGACTAGGGATTTGCCTCTTATAAAAAACTGAGGAACGAGGAAAATGAGCTTGATAAGAAGGAGTTGGATGAACATAAACACTATAACGACTCTCATGCCCTTTCAGAAACCTCTCCCAAACGGGTGCAAGGGGCAATGGTCCTTTAGTAAGGAACATAAAAGCAATCTTAGGAACTCTTTCAAAAGGGTAATTCTTAATCTTAGGAACCAAAGAAGCTCTCCAAAGAAGTTCTGTATCACTCATATTATGGATCAGATTTGAAGGAGGTTTAATCCATTGTTCCAAATCAGCACGTTCTTCAACACATGGTTGAAAACTTGAACTCATTGTGGTAACCACACTCTGAATTCCAAAATGCTTAATTGTGTATACGCTTATGACAGAAAACACAACACATAGTGCAAGGAAAACAACAAGTAAACGCAGTGATCTTAGTGATAACCCTTTTGATTTTCCTTCTTCAGATGCCACAACCCTCGATTGCATCTTGCTTCAAAAACTAAAAAAAAAAAAAAAAATATCTCAAAAAACAAAGATCATGAAGAAAGAAAAAATGAATGAAAATTTATATGGTAACCACCCTCTATTAAGGGTTATGAAAGATCAAATATTTAATGTAAATGGAGTAATAAATGCATAAAATGGCGTTAAATTTATGCTCTACGGTTATGCAAATTTCAGAAAAATCTCACTACAATAAAAAAGCTATGGATCTAATAGAAGTTGTAGACTATGCTGGGTCAACTTTTGAATATATGGGGTTGGGGAGAACAAGATTATGGCACATGGGTGTGTTACAAATTGAAGACTTTTCTGAAGAATATAAGATAAAGGGTAGTTTATTTTTTATTTTTTGATCTTATAGAAGTGAAAAAACTGGTTGATGAAAGGGATGTATGGTACAGGAAGAAGATGATTGCTCTACATAGTCCCAGATTACTCAAAAGCCCCTTAGATTTATCGGATCGTAATTTTCAATGACATAAAATTTATCAGAGTTACGATCCAATCGTTGTTTTTGTATTAACTCTCAATCGACTTATTCTAGAGGTTGAACAATCCCACAAGACATGCTAAGGGTTCTTCAAAAGTGAATTGTCACATGTATTATACTTTTACTACATAGGAAAAAACATTGATTTTGGACACATGATGATGAATGAAACTGTGAAAAATAAGGTTAATGTTTTGTCATGCACACGAGCATAGGGTGGTACTTACGATTTTTGCGTGATTGTCCTTGCGGGTACTCTTTGACACTTCACCTCGTATTGAGTGTTGTTGGTAGAAGAGAAAAAGAAAACACAAATGATGTGTATCTGAATTTTTAATTCAAAAAATGAATTTTTAATTTATTTTTTAAATGTATATGTAAGGTTTAATTTATTTTTTTGACTAATGTAATGTTTAAAGCTAATTTTTTTAATAATATGTATATTTAGTTTTTGAATAAATAATTAAAATTTATTATTTTCCTTTTCAAAAAAATAATAAAATTTATTATTTTATTCAATGTGTATTTTTCAGCTTAAAGAACAAATTAATAAATTTCAATTATCAATTAAAAATTAACTATAACATTATAAAAATATATCAACTTATATATAGATTTATAAATTAAATTATACATATGGAAACTGGTATTATTAGTCAAAAAAAAAAAACATGAAACTAGAATTAATTTAATCTTAAATATAGCGTAAACAAAAGGAAACTTTTTTTTGACTAAAAATAAAAGGAGATTGAAATGTATAAAGACAATTTTTGAACCAAGAAAAAAATGAAAACTTTTGAATCTTAAATATATCAGTAAACAATCCGTATTAATAATTCTATCATTAATCTCCATCGTGGAATGTACAAGGGTCTCATGAGCATTTGTTTAAGGGTCAAAAAAAATTACCACTTAAATCAATCCGTATAAATAATTATATCATTTTATGTGAATTCGATATTCTCTGTATGCAGCTCTAATTAATCATTCCAATAAGATAAAATCACAATGGTGGCAAAACTATTTTTCAAAAAATTTAAGTTGTATCACCGTCGTCGTAGTTCTTCTCATCATAAAATAAGGAGAGGCTTCTTCTCCCCAAGACCATAACTAGTTACAGGATATATGATGTGACAATTGCGTTGTTATTTTTTTTGCAATATCTGTTGTAACTCTCGTGAATGCTCTTTTTCATGTTTCATTCACGATAATGGAGAAATTTCTTTTAACGAAAGTGGAGAGAGTTAAATACGATGTAGTAACATTAAAATATTTATTATTACAACCCTTCAAACAAAATTTAAAATATTTATCACAACAACATAGTAAGAAGTGTTCATCAGATCGGCAGATTTTGTATGTACCTTCTCTTGTTATTTTCCTTTGTCATAAACTAGGAAAGGAATTATGAATAAAATAAAATTTGCTTTGCAATTTTTTTATTAAAGGAATAAAATTATTGTAAAAAAAGGTTGAATAAAATTATATTCTAAAATGTGTTTTTTAAAGATAATGTGTTTTATTTATTATTATTATTATTATTATTATTATTATTATTATTATTATTATTATTATTATTATTAATTGTGAACTATTTATATATATTTTTACTTCATAATGCTTGATATTTAATGTTAGTTAAAGAATTAAAAATAAAAAATAATATGAAAAATTAATGGTTAAATGAAATTAATTTAAAAGTGTTACCATTATTATTATTATTATTATTATTATTATTAGTCTTGCACTATTATATTTTTTGGTTTCAACTTGCACTATTATATGATTTGTTGTTTCAATGCTTGATATAACTTCTTTATTTTATTTTTCAAGGTTTTCTCCATGGGAGATAATGACATTCAAGACATGCCAAACACTTATTTAACAAATCTCTTAATCAAAATTTGAACATTAATTTATTACATTGTGAGAGTCTTAACATCTTCGGCTAGACTCAACCCGTCGACGGAAAAATATAACTTTTAAAGTTATTATTATATTTTTTCCACCGAAAAACTACTATATTATGTTGAATAAAATTTATCTTCGGCATAAAAGAAATATACTTTTTCGGTTCATACTTTACTAATTTAGAAAGAGAAATTATATGTAAAATGACAATTTGGATTTTTTTTTGGCTTTCGCACCGGTTTCCGACCCATTAATGGTGGGCGACTAATTCGGCTCATGCGTAGAGGCATGCGCACCTGATATTCCCCGGGTACGTCTTTGGAAGGAGCTCTTTGTCACTGGAGCCTAAGCTACTTGGTTTGACAATTTGGATTTTATTATTTTAAACAATTTCAGTTTGATCTATCATAAGCATCAATGGAATTTAAGTGATGATCGATGCTATTCATTTGAAAAAATCCTATTTAGTATGCATTAAAGATTTTGATGACTTTTGGAAAGAAAGAAATTAAAGTGTGTATTAATAATTTGCTTAAGAAAGGTTCCGTGATTTCTGAGAATGGTGGGAGAGGAAGAAATGACTTCTCTTTTTGCGATTTTGCGGTTTGCTTAGTAGTCTGGTGACGAGTACACAAGTAAATTTCAATTAGGTGTTGGAGAGAAAAAAGAAAAGAAAAAAAAACTGGTTTGTAGAGTTAGTTTGAAATAATTTTTTGTTTTCAATCTCTCAATTATTCGATTAATCAAATGGTTGAAATATAATTGTGTAGAGGTTGAAACTATTCTGTCGAGAGGATCCACATCCGGGTTTTTTTTTTTCTCTTTTTGAATGGTCGTTTAAGTTGGTTTATGTTTTTTAATAGAAGCATTTTAGAGTGTTTTAACTCATACAAACCTCTTGTCAAAAACAAAAAAAAACTCATACAAACCTTTGACCTAAGAAACAAAGGAGCTAAAAAGAAGAAACGGAAAATTCTAGTACGAATGTTTGACCTGAGAATTTGTAATTTATGTTTGAATCTTTTTTTTTTTATTCTTGAAACATGATTTTCAACTCGATTGTAACCCAATCCGTTTAACAAGATCAATCATTTGTGAATCTCATACCTAAAATCAAGTCTACTCAGTTGAGAAGCTAAAAATAATTGCTTCTCCAAGACACTCCTACTCACTTAAAGGATGAAACAAACACAATATGAAATTCGAGATGCAAACTGAACCCAATCACTCCCTTGGAAGCTTTTAAGTCCATCCAAGAAATCTACAGGATTTATGAGTAATATGTAATATTAAGAGAATCCTGCAAATTTACTGTTATGATGTACTCCAGATTACAAACGTTTGTCCAAAAGAGAACAGTCAATTTATACACCGAGAAAATGTTCAAACATCAAATTAGTTCTCTTTACTTCACCACATCAAAAGTAGCACGAAGATTGGATATCATGACTGGACACTCTCCCTTTTCATCATATTCAGCAAAATCTCCACTTGACAAGTCAACATTCTCAAACTTTGTTCCCTCCAGCTACAAAATACAAATTGCATTTAGAAGAAAATTGGACAAGCAAATAGAATATTTATAATGTCACAAAAACGTTGATGCATGACCATCAAAATGGAAACGTGGGAATAAAGGATGAGGAGGTAAAGCAGGAATAATAAAGAATACCTAGAACTAGAGGATAAATCATATTACAAAAGGAGGGGGAAGTAATGTACGAACGAAGTATGATACAAATTACATGTAAAAGAATAAAACTGGTGCTTATGCTTAAAGCTGGAAAATAGAGGTCCCACCACTAGAAAAATCATCTAGTGTACAACTATAGCATGAAACTTGATTCAAGAGGGCAAATTGGGATTGCATACCTGGCAAAATCTCACAATAATTTAGACTTAAAAATTGTGAAAATTGAAAAATGAAAATTACTTTGAACTTGCTCATCTCATATGATTACTGTTTTGATTTCTGAGACAGTAGAGTAGAAGACTCTGAAGTTAATCACATCAAATTCTTATTAGTTTGGAGTTCTGAAAGTAAACTTTTCAGACAGAATTGATACCATAGAAAACATATGTCTAGTTATCGACGATAAGCATCAAACCATATAAAATGTGACATCTAACTGCAGCAAATACTGAATAAAAGCCAAGCAAACAAACAATGGAGTATATGAGCAATTTACAATATCCGGTTTATATATAAGCAACATGGAGAAATGAGAGGAGAATATTGAAGATATGATGGCAAAAGTAATGAAAACATCCAATAACAAAGAAACTCACCGACTCAACTTTCCACCCAGTGCCAAATACAAAATCTATCGGCTCATAGCCCCTGAAGTCAAATAACATCAGAGGGGAAAACTTTCCTGATTCAGTTGTTTCTTGGGTGAGTGGTTTTCCTTTGCCTGGGATCATAGTTACAGTGCTCTCCCTGGCACAAAACTTGCACTGCGTATCAAACAAAGGGTGTCAATAAAGCACCACCAGTAGACAATACAGGTTAAAGAATACCACATCCACATGAATAAAAATAGTACATATCGCTTAAAAGTTATGCAGCAGAATTATATAACATTTCCAGAATGTGGGCATAGATGGAACATAAACAACAGAAGAGTAAAAGATAATATAATTCTGCTCAGTCATAACAAGTCAGACAAATAAAAACCTAAACTCAGTTAGCTAATAACTGTATGCAAATTATGAGCTGAATCTCCTTTGTGTTTCTAGAATGGACTTAAAAGTATGTTTGGGTTCACGGCCTTTTACTCTTTCTTGTGTCTCTATGCTTTAACACTGTGGACTTGCAGAAGCAACATATCAGAGTTAGCGAACCGCGCGGTCTCAACATGATTAGCAAATTTTCCAAACACAATTATTCTACCTAGTTGGATAAAAAGATGTTGCCAATGATAGATCCATAAAAATCAAGTGTGTGAATAATATATTGGGAATAGCATTCCTCTTTGGGATAATGCTGACTTTGCTTTTCTCTACCATACATGTACAAAATATAGGGGAAAAATACTAAAACTTTGAAATTGTGTATCTCCAAACTTAGACTTGATTTTAGGTACAGAGTAACAGCTATAAATATTAGTTAAATGGGGAGCTCTCTGAATGCAGATATTGCTAAATGATCCATATTAGAGAAGATAATAAAATGTGAATGCAAGTGAGGAATCTCTAAGTCATAAAAGTAAACCATCAATTTAGTATCTATAGATAACAACCCACTTTAGATTAGATCTAACTTATTGGGACAAATCAACTAAAATAAGGTGCTGTTTGGATAACAGCTTAATAAGGCACTTAAAGCATAAATGGTTACAATATTAAAGTGCTCATGTATAGACTATTTTTGTAACAAAAAGATAAAATAAAGTCAAACTGTTTTTATACAAGTCATAGGCTGTTTTCATAAGCTATCTTGGAGAGCTTAAGGAAATAAGCTAAAAATAATTTACAGACATGTCATAAGTTGTTTCCATTAGGTCTCTCAAACGGCCACACAAATGTCAATGTCGGTAAATAAACTCAAAGAAGTGAATCCAAACGGACCCTAAATATTAGGTTTGCAATAAATAAGAAAACCCCTTACAAATGCGTATAGAGAAGTCAGACACAAGAGTTTCTGAAAAAGTACAGAAGCTAATTCCAACTTATTCAAAAATTAATGCTATTGTTTAAGAGTCATAGCAAGATAACTTCAACTTTCCTTTACCCATACTGTAAGTGTTTGTTTCAAAAACTATTGATTATTCACATATGTGAATGATATTTACTATAATGTTGACCCATTATGGCCTTATTTGGACAAAGAACTTGATGTTTATCATATAAGTGCATATGTATAAATTATTTATATGCCTAAGATAAAAAAAATAAATTCCTTTTTATATAAGCTATAAGCTGTTTTCACAAACTATCCTGGATAGCTTATGGAAATAAGCTGAAAACAACTTATAGACATGTCATAAATTGTTTCCAAAAGCTCTCTTAAACAGTCTAACAAGTATTTCTGTCAATAATAGATAAACTTAGACAACTCAATTCAAACAGACCCTAAATGGACTTAAGTTTAGGTTTTAAAAGACGGATAACATCTGAAATTTGGACCGCCGCAACAATAGGGCTTTTGGATTGGCTTGTTTGAGATTATCTACTGACATAAGCATTTCTGAGACTGTTAGGTAGAGCATATAGAAACAACTTAGGACGTGTCTATAAGTTGTTTTCAACTTATTTCAATAAGCTCTCCAGGATTGCTTATGAAAACATCTTATAGCTTGTATGAAAACAGTTTTACTTTATTATATCTGCTGTCATAGAAATAGCTAATACGTAAACTTCATTTACAGCTTATAGCATAAGCGCTTATGTACAACCTATTTCTATAACAAAAGATAAATTGTCTTCGAACAAGCTACACACTGTTTTTCATAATGAAAACAGCTTATGAACATGTCATAAGCTGTTTAATACATAAATAACTTAATTTGCAGCTTATAGCATAAGTGCTTACTGCTTAACATGATAAGTGCTTATGTACAAGCTATTTCTATTACAAAAGATAAAATAAAGTTAAATTATCTTCAAACAAGCTACACGCTGTTTTCATAATGAGAATAAGCTGAAAACAACTTGCGAACATGCCATAAGCTGTTTTCAGAAGTTCTCCCAGACAGTCTCACAAGTGATTATACCGGTAAATAAGCTCAAATAAGACAATCCAAACATTCACGTGTTTATAAAACCCTTGTTATTCTAATTAACTGTTTTTTCTACTCGCAATCGCAATTGATCCATTTATGCAACTTAACTGTTTGATGAAATTCGTAACCGAAGATTAGAATACCTTTTGAACAAGATGAGTAGTGCCTCTACCAGCTGGAAGAGGAACGGTGTCGTTCAAGGAAACACAAGTTTCTTTCTGACTCACTTCACCACATCTTCCACATTTCACCTGTCATCACAAAGATGAAGAAAAAAGTTAATAATAACGAAATTAACAACAAAAAAGATGAAGAGAAAAGCATGTTGAAGATTGTGATAGAAAACCTTGAAGAAATAGGGGAAATTGGGGTCATCGACGCCACCTTGAGGTTGAAGACTGGTCAAATTCTCAAGCTCAGCGCTGATCATTAGCATGAAGTTCACCATTTTTTCAGTTAGCGTCAAACTCACTCGTTCTCTCTCTTTCTCTCTTGCTTTGGATTGTAAGAATTTCTAACTGAATTGGAATTTCGATGGATGGATGGTTCTAGAAGGAATGTATATATAGACAGAACTCAGAAGATGTAGTTCTTTACAGTTTCAATTTTATTTTTCTTTCAGATTATATAACTTTCAAAATTTTATTTTCATATTTAAAAAGAAAAATTCAGAATTTTTATTTTTTGTAGAAAAATTTTTAAAATACTTTTTTTTTTGAAAAAAATCTGAACTTCTTTTTTAATTTCAATTTTTTTTTTATTTTAAAAATTTAATTCCAAAATTTTTATTTATGGTAGAGAAAAATATTAACTTTTATTTAATTTAAAAAAAAATTGAATTTTTTTTAATTTAAAAATTAAATTCCAGAAATTTTTATTTTAAATTAAATTCCATAATTTTTTTTGGGTTAATAGTGTTTTTCACCCCTGTAATATATGTCATTTTCGGTTTTCACCCCTATAAAATTTTCGGTTTGATTTGCACCCTTGTAAAAAATTTATTTTTCGGAAAACACCCTTTATAGGCCATTCAAAAACCAAAATTTCTTGAAAAAAAATTCTGAAAATGGCCTATTAGAGGTGTTTTCCGGAAAATAAATTTTTTACGAGGGAGCAAATCAAACCGAAAATTTTATAGGGACGAAAACCGAAAATGACATATATTACAGGGTGAAAAACACTGTAATATATGAGAATAAACAAAAAAAATCTTGAAAAAGATAATTTAAAAAAAAAGATTAAATAGGGAAAAATTTGTCTTTTTTGCTTATATTTAAAAAAAAAAATAAGTTTTTTTGCTTATATTTTAGAACGGAGGAAGTACTTAAATAATAAATTAAAACACATGTTGGTATTTTCCTTGTTGAATGAATCATAGCAAGATTACTTCAACTTCTCCTTTGCCCGAACATACATGTTTCTTGAAAAAATTATTCTCTCTCTTTTTTTTACAAAATTATTCTTTTTTTATACATGTCAATAATATTACTATTCATTCCCCCTAAAAAAAATATATCACTATTCATTAACAATCTATTTGGATTTACTTATTCGAACTTCCATATTAACATATTATTTGTGAGGTTATTTGGAAGAGTTTATAAAAACAACTTATAATATTTTATAAATTGTTTTTCAGGTTTTAAGTGTTTTTCGATCAAAGGATTATTTTTAACATTTTAAAGAGATAAATGATATTTGAACAACCATTTCTTGATAACTTATATGACAATTTTATTTCGCATACTCACAATATATTCTTATTTTCTCTCCCTATTATTTTAATTTTTATGTCAATTCATACAATTATTTATATATTTTAATTGTCTTCAAAAATAGTTGTTCAAATAACATTCCTATCCCACGATCACTTATTGAAACATGTTGTATGTTACTCTATTGATAAAAAAAAATTGTGCTTCCTCTTATCTTTGTAGTCGTTGATTGTTGGGGGAAGATTATGTAAGCTAGTGGTTAATCGTGCCAATTTGGCACTTGGTCGCTCCATATGTATTGTTACCATGGGTATTCCCCAACCACATGGTACAATTAAGTTGTAATCCTTTTCGCTTGTTTTAATGAATTTAGGCGGTTTTTCTAACGCAGTTATTTAATATTTTCAAACAGTTATCGAATTGAATTTATGAAGATGTTTATTAAATTGTTATTTTAATTAGTTGATAAATCAAAGTAACTAAAAACTAATATGTCAATGTAAGTTGATTCAGTTGGTAATGATTCAATTATAATTCCACGAAGATCTGGATATGAAGTCCGTTGTTGATGTGACGACATCGTTGCTAATATATAAGTATCTTTATAAGTTCTCTATGAGTTTTGGAACTTTTCTTGGCCTTCGTGAACCTTAAACTAACTCATCTAAACTTTGTTTTTTTATAAAATAAAATATTTAGTTATTATTTTTAATCCTCTAAAAAAAATCTAATTTATTCTTTCGTATGGGAAGGTGGATGATAAATGAAGCATGCATTTGAGATTTCAAAGATGAAAGAAAATCGTGAAGTAAACAGAAGATGAATGACAAATATATAGATGTTAACTCATGCAGACATCGCTAGCTAACTTATAGTTAAGCAATGTACATATATAGTTCATGTTATCGATAATTGTCATGTATATCTGTATATATATAGAAATATCTTTGTCTTCCATTTTGTGTCAAAATAATCAATACCTATACTATAATAATTAGCTCTTACATAAACTATATATAAGTTTGATTGGGAAAGATATTATTCTTTTTAGCCATGAGATCCAAAGTAATATTCATGCTCTTGGTGCTTTGCATTACAGTTTATGGTACTAACAATGATGACTCGTTCTCAAGACAGAAGGTTTTGGAAGTTGAGAGAAAATTACAGCATCTTAGAAAACACTCATTAAAAACCATTCAGGTAAAAAGTTCTCTTTGGTATACTAGACAATATCTTACACTGTTTAATATTGTTCAGATTTTCTAAATTGTCACACATGGTGCTAAGCTTAATTATATTTTTTTCATGCTTGTAGAGTGAAGATGGAGATATTATAGATTGCATTGACATTAAAAAGCAGCCTGCCTTTGATCATCCTGCATTGAAAAATCACGAAATTCAGGTGAATGTTCTTCATGTCATTCCTTTTTTTACAATACTTTTGTGTTAATTTATAGATAATACATTAGTTGCTTATTTGGACTTTCTTTTGTGAAAGATCAAAGTGATTCTAAAAGTATAAAGTTAATTTTCAAAAAAAATTTAACCATGTAATTGGTGCAAAGTATTTACGAACTTTTGCCGATTACTAATCTCAGCATGGAACTTACCTGGCCAGCTTTGACATGTTTAAGTGTTCTTGAGTAAATTGCTTTGGGCATCCAAAGTTTTTTCTAATTTGAAGTTAGAATTTGGAGTTTGCCTTTATATTTGATTTTTAGTCTCAAATTTGTTGTTTGATTAATTTTTGCGTAAATTTAAATTAACATAAGTAAATCATTTTACACTCAACTCATTTTTAATCAAATACTTTCGTCAAAATCAATTTTTTCCCCTGCAAAACAAAACACACTAATTACATGTTTTTTTTATTGCCAAATCACTAATACTGCTCTATGAATCTTCATATAAATATGTAATCAGATGGCTCCCAGTTACAATTCAGCTAAGAAGGACACAACAGAAGTTACTACAAGTAGAAGTAACACCAAGAGTGCCATGATGAAGCAAAGTGATGAAGAGTCATATGTGAAATTAACTTCCCAACAAGTATGGCAGAAAAGTGGAAGCTGTCCAAAAGGAACAATACCTGTTCGAAGAATACGAAAGAGAGAGCTTCTCAAAGCTCCATCCATTGATGAATTTGGAAGAAAGAAACCAAGCTTCTTAAACAGAAAAGTTAATCAGCTTAATCAGGATATTGATTCCTTTGTACTGCTAAAAAACCACTCTGTAAGTTTCTATGCATGCTACAGCTACAAAATGTTGGATCATGATTTGACATTATTTCTCAAACACAATTTTTTATTATACATTATGCTAATTAAATCAGACGATTTATATTCTGACTTTAGAAAATTGAATTCAAAATTTATATTCGGAATGAGTCGTCTGATCTTTATCTAATTAACAATAATGTCGATTTCTTGACTGCAGTGACTTTGTGACCGCAGAAAATGCAAATTTAAAATGAATAAATTAAAAATTGCTAGTCACTTGCTTGCTTTACAAACTTTATGAGCGTTATAAAACCAACTTCAGCATTATTTCTTGTAGTTGAAGCTACAAACTCTTCTACTTTGCTGATTTGATATTTATGTGAACCAGAAGGCAATGTTGTTCGCTACTGCCTTCCGCTTTTTGGGAGGTAAAGGAGACATTCAAGTGTGCTATCCATTTGTTGAAAAGGATGATGAATACAGCACTGCACAGGTCTCTCTCAAAAGAGGATCTTACAATGACTATGAGCTTGTTGAATCCGGATGGGCGGTAAGAAGCAATTATCTCATATTATTTGTCATTTTAGATTACCAATGAAGTATTAATCATTGTTTTTAACTACTAAAATAAACTTGTAATAGGTCAATCCCAGTGTATATGGAGATAGGAATACTCGGTTATTCGTTTATTGGACGGTAAGTGTATGAAATTTCATCAACCTTAATTAAGAGGAAACCAAAGTATTGTGTAATTTCATTAATTTGTTATACTTTTTGGAGCACCAATTTCTGCAGGCTGATGGTTCAAAGAACACAGGTTGCTTTGATCTGACTTGTCCTGGTTTCATCCAAACTAGCAATGAAATTGCCTTAGGTGCTGCAATTTATCCGATACCAATTCCTGGTGGTCTTCCATACCAAATAACTCTTTACGTCTTCAAGGTGACATACAATATAGTATATCCAATATGGAGATTTCCATTTTTATTTTTATTTCTATTTTCATTCTAATCATCATTTTCCTTTGCTTTTAGGATCCATTTACTAATAATTGGTGGGTGCAGTATGGTGATAAGACCAACATAGGTTATTGGCCACCTGAACTATTCAAAGATATTTGCTACAATGCTGATGCAGTGGAATGGGGTGGTGAAGTTTACAGCACAACTGTTGGACATACTCCTCATACCAAAACACAAATGGGTAATGGTCAATTTGGTTTGCCCCGACATTCGGCTTCCATCTTAAGGATGAGAATTCATGATAATTCTGCGACCTTGAAGATCCCAGAATTTGTTGATCATTACTCGGACGAATATAACTGTTATGATGTTGCATATGAAGCAGATTATGTGTTTGATCCCGAGTTCTATTATGGAGGGCCTGGTAGAAACCCGATGTGTCCTTGATGACATTTTGAAAAATTACAAATTCCAATCTACAGAAAGACTATGTTGCCACTATTTCTTTGCATTCTGTATATTTCCATTTGTAGAACAATTTAACTCATTAATTTAATGGTACAAGACACATAAATTTTTCAATACACTAACGAGTAAATTGACATTATAGTTCTTGAAATTGTAAGGGGCGATCAATTTAATCCCTCAACTAAGTTTAATTAGGTCAGCACAAAAAGTAAAATAAAATAGCCTGATACATGACAGCAAAAAATAGTAATGAACTTGATCCACTTTATAAACTCAACTCAAAGGTTACACATCCATTACCAACACTAGACTAGATCATATCGTTTTCTCTCTTCTTGAATCGACTGAAAAATTCTAGCAGCTGATACTGTTGCAGATCGTGGGTTATGTGGTACAACTCTGATTACCTGCGGTTTTTGTCTTGTTTCAAGCGATTTAAAGACTTCCTCTGATACTAACAAAACAGTAATCCTTATTCGTACTAATATTAGATTCATACTCCTAATTAAGTGATAAACAATTCATAAAAGCATGACAAGTTGACAACTAATATTAAGATGAGTAATGCTAACAAGTTCCCTATGGGCATTTTAAGGAATAAAAAAAGAAAATTTGTCTTTGAAATAAAAGTCAAACACTTGTGAAAGTAATAAAAACATCATTTTTATACAAAACTTACCTCTTTTGATTCTTTAAACAATGTCCTAAAGGAACTTGTTAGCATCTTCCTTATAAGATATAGTCTAAATACTCAACATATTTTATAATAGAATAATGAGTTGATAAGATCCGTTTTAGATATTGTAATAGTTATCTTCTTTTGGAGACCACAACAAAAGCAGATGATACATACAATCATTGATACTTACTTGGTAATTTTTCGTCTTGCTTTCCAAAAACGTTGTTGACCTAATATCTGCATGACAGCGTCTAGAGTCGAAATGTTGGAAAGATCGCCACTTCCTTCTGAGTTTCCCTTCTGAACTGGGCTGTCAATGTTGGTATCATGATACTCGGTATCATTGGCAGCTTCAAGTACAATAGTTCAGTCTACTGTAGAATGAAAGCTGTTTCTGTTATCCATAATATCCATTGCGGTGTCAAGGAGGCCATCGCTATGTTCAATGTCATTGGATTCCTGTCGTGTACGAGAATCACCCTGAGGAAACCTGTTTATATTTGACACAGAACATTCTTGATCCTCTTCATCCGGAATCTTCTTAGCTTGCCTCACTCGACTGTCAATAATTTCTCCTGTGAATGCACTTTTGACAGATATTACTGCTTTTTGTCTACTTGGAATTACAAGAGTGATTTTTTCCCCATTGGAACTGTTCGTTCTTTTATCATTAGATTGACCAATCCTTGAGTGATCATATGCACGACTGTCATATCCATCTACTCTTTTTCTCTGTTCAATTTGGGTTGACAAAGTGTCCAAGTTTGCTCCATTAGATTCGTACGAAATGTAACTTTTAGCTCGATGTGCGTCCGCTTGTGAAGGTAAGCGAACTGGGAAGATGTTGCTTCTCTCAAGGTCATTTCCCTTCAAATATAGTGATTCATATTAGAGATAACATAGTCATTCATTTACATTCTGCACAAAGCTTCGTTTACGCTCAAGTTAGTGTAGGAAATGAGGTTGAATGTGTAAAAGTGTGGGAAATGAATAGTATCTTGAGGGTGACGCGGAATCACCGTTATATAGGAGAAGGTGGCGCTAACGGATTCCGTGAAATGCGGCGCCTCATCAGGGAGTTGCGTTAGGCAGGCCACGTGCACGGTGCAGGAAGCGCGGGGGCGTGCTTTAGTGCGGTTGTGTGCATGGGAACTGTGTTTACCAAAGTCACAATGCCTTGCTCCGAGGGTTTCGTGTCCACGTGTCTTCGTAGGATTGGCTCTCTAGCAGCGAAAGTGAAGGAATTGATACCCATCGAACCAACCTCATGCCACTAACTTACAACCATGATAGAGAAGAAATTTGGGTCTGTGAAACCAAGAAGGAGCCAAATATTTTTAGAGTAGATGCAACCACGGACACAGTGAAGGAAAGACTCTTCTTTAATACCACAATGAGAGCAAATAGCATAGGGGGAAATTAAGCAATAGGAGCGTAGGGACAGAGTTGTGGCAAGCCAACCAAAAGAATAACTTCAACTTCTCCGGAACTTTAATTTCCAAATCCAAGACCAATGGGAGGTAGGGATAGAAAGAGTTACCGAGTTATTACGGGACAACAACCAAGTATAACTACTCTTGATGGTGTAGTTACCATTTTTGTTTGATTTCCAAATGAAAGCATCTTATATTTGAATTGACTTATTCAAATTTATCTACTAACATAATATTTGTAAGCTAATAGTAGGTTTTAAATGTTGATTTAATCGTGCCAATTTGGCACTTGGTCAAGTATTGTTAGAGTTTCTCTTTTAAATTAAGTGAATGTGTCCTCTCCAAACACATGGTACAATCAGGCTATAATCCTTTTCGCTTTTTCTAACGCTCTTATTCAATATTTTCAAACACAGTGATCCAACTGAATTGAGGAAGATATTATACTGATTCTTTTTTTTTTTTTTTTTGAAATGATGAAGATATTGAATTTTTTTTCTCACTTTTTTACCTTAGATAACTAGGTACCATAGGTCCACGGAAAGTTTAAGGCTCAAAGAGAGATTGTCATAGATGGTTGAGTTTGAAAATACGCCACTATAGAGTATGAGTTTAATCCTAATCAATTCGACCAACCTTTGTTTCGAAAATATTTTACTCTGATGTAATTTTTAAAATGGTTATTGAATCAACATTAATTAAATAAATATTTTTCAATATGTAGAAGATAGTTTTTTTTTTAATAGTGGCTAGAGCTCACACAATTAAATGTGGAGAAGTGGGGTGTCCGAGGTTCGAACCCCGACCCCTACATATAATATGCATACCAATTGAAATAAGCTCACGGGGATGAAAATAGTTGTTTTTTATCAAAAAAAAATAAAAATTGACAGATTGTTTTTTATCAAATAAGAATGCTATTTATGTTGTATAATATGTTCTCTCTTAGGTCTTAACTTTTCACGCTCTTTTTATGTATCTTTATAAGTTCTCGCTAGTTTTGGAGTTTTTCTTAGACTTAGCATGAGCCCACAACCCAACTCTTCTCAACTTCGTTTTTTTATAAAAATAAAAAATATTTAGTTACTATTTTTAATCGTAAAAAAATATTCTCTAATTTATTCTTTCACATGGGAAGGTGGATGATAAATGAAGCATGTATTTGCATTTCAACCTTGAAAGAAAATCGTGATGTAAACAGAAGATGAATGATAAATATATAGACGTTAACTCATGCACACATCACTAGCTAACTTATAGTTAAGAAATGTACATATATAGTTCATGTTACCAATAAATGTCATGTATATCTGTATATATAGAAATATATGTGTCTTCCATTTTGTGTCAAAATAATTAATACCTATACTATAATAATTAGCTCTTACATGAACTATATATAAGTTCTTGTCAAAAAAAAAAAAAAAAAACTATATATAAGTTTGATTGGGAAAGATATCATTCTTTTTAGCCATGGGATCCAAAGTAATATTCATGCTCTTGGTGCTTTGCATTATAGTTTATAGTACTAACAGTGATGACTCTTTCTCAAGAGAGAAGATTTTGGAAGTTGAGAGAAAACTACAGCATCTTAGAAAACACTCATTAAAAACCATTCAGGTAAAAAGTTCTCTTTGGTATACTAGACAATATCTTACACTGTTTAATATTGTTCAGATTTTCTAAATTGTCACACATGGTGCTAAGCTTAATTATATTTTTTTCATGCTTGTAGAGTGAAGATGGAGATATTATAGATTGCATTGACATTAAAAAGCAGCCTGCCTTTGATCATCCTGCATTGAAAAATCACAAAATTCAGGTGAATGTTCTTCATGTCATTCCTTTTTTTTTTTACAATACGTTTTTTTGTGTTAATTTATAGATGCTACATTAGTTGCTTGTTTGGACTTTCTTTTGTGAAAGATCAAAGTGTTTTTAAAAGTATGAAATTAAATTTTGTGCGAAGTATCCACGGACTTGTACTGATTACTAATCTTCATGTACTGATTAAAACTCTGTGACTCTTCATATAAATATGTAATCAGATGGCTCCAAGTTACAATTCAACTAAGGAGGACACAACAGAAGTTACTACAAGTAGAAGTAACACCAAGAGTGCCATGATGAAGCAAAGTGATGAAGAGTCATATGTGAAATTAACTTCCCAACAAGTATGGCAGAAAAGTGGAAGCTGTCCAAAAGGAACAATACCTGTTCGAAGAATACGAAAGAGAGAGCTTCTCAAGGCTCCATCCATTGATGAATTTGGAAGAAAGAAGCCAAGCTTCTCAAACAGAAAAGCTAATCAGCTTAATCAGAATATTGATTCCTTTGTACAGCTACAAAACCACTCTGTAAGTTTCCGTGCATGCTACAGAAATAAAAATGTTAGTTACATGATTTGACATTATTTCTCAACCACAATTTTTTATCATACATTATGCCAATTCGATCAGACGGTTTATATTCTTGACTTCAGAAAATTGAACTCAAAATTTATTCTAGGAATCAGTCGTCTGATTTATATCTAATTAATAATAATGTCGATTTCTTGACTGCAGTGATTTTGTGACCACAGAAAACACAAATTTAAAAAGAATAAATTAAAAATTGCTAGTAACTTGCTTGCTTTACAAACTTTTAGAGCGTTATAAAACCAACTTCAGCATTATTTCTTGTAGTTGAAGCAACAAACTCTTCTACTTTGCTGATTTGATATTTATGTGAACCAGAAGGCAATTTTGTTCGCAAATGGATACCGCTATTTGGGAGGTAAAGGAGACATTCAAGTGTGCAATCCATTTGTTCAAAAGGATGATGAATACAGCACTGCACAGGTCACTCTCTTAAGTGGATCTTACAATGACTGTGAGCTTGTTGAATCCGGATGGGCGGTAAGAAACAATGTCTCTTAAGTGGAGCTTACAATGACTATGAGCTTGTTGAAGTAGTAATCGTTGTTTTTCACTAATAAACTTGTTACAGGTCAATCCCAGTGTATATGGCGATAGGAAGACTCGGTTATTTGTTTATTGGACGGTAAGTATATGAAACTTGATAAACCTTAATTAAGAGGAAACCAAAAACTTTGGAACAAGTATTGTGGAACTTTATTCATGTGTTATACTTTTTGGAGCACCAATTTCTGCAGGCTGATGGTTCAAAGAACACAGGTTGCTTTGATCTGACTTGTCCTGGTTTTATCCAAACTAGCAATGAAATTGCCTTAGGTGCTGCAATTTATCCCATATCAATTCCTGGTGGTCTTCCATACAAAATAACTCTTTACGTCTATAAGGTGACATACAATATAGTATATCCATTATGGAGATTTCCATTTTTATTTTTATTTTTATTTTCATTTTAATGATCATTTTTCTTAGCTTTTATTAGGATCCTTTTACTAATAATTGGTGGGTGCAATATGGTGATAAGACCAACATAGGTTATTGGCCACCTGAACTATTCAGAGCAATTTGCTACAATGCTGAATCAGTGGAATGGGGTGGTGAAGTTTACAGCACAACTGTTGGACATACTCCTCATACCAAAACACAAATGGGTAATGGTGAATTTGGTTTGCCCCGAATTTCGGCTTCCATCTTAAGGATGAGAATTCATGATAATTCTGCGACCTTGAAGATCCCAGAATTTGTTGATTATTACTCGGACGAATATAACTGTTATGATGTTGCATATGAGGCAGATTATGTGGAAGATCCCGAGTTCTATTATGGAGGGCCTGGTAGAAACCCGATGTGTCCTTGATGACATCTTGAAAAATTACAAACTCCAATCTACAGAAAGACTATATGTTGCCACTATTTCTTTACATTCTGTATGTTTCCATTTGTAGAACAATTTAACTCATTAATTTAATGGTACAAGACACATAAATTTTTCAATACACTAACGAGTAAATTGACATTATAGTTCTTGAAATTGTAAGGGTCTGTCAATTCAATCCCTCAACTAAGTTTTAATTAGGTCAGCACAAAAAGTAAAATAAAATAGCCTGATACATGACAGCAAAAAATAGTAATGAACTTGATCCACTTTATAAACTCAACTCAAAGGTTACACATCCATTACCAACACTAGACTAGATCATATCGTTTTCTCTCTTCTTGGATCGACCGAAAAATTCTAGCAGCTGATACTGTTGCAGATCGTGGGTTATGTGGTACAACTCTGATTACCTGCGGTTTTTGTCTTGTTTCAAGCGATTTAAAGACTTCCTCTGATACTAAGGGAACCGTAAAGGAAGAAGAAAGTGCGTCTCTTCCTTCAGCAGATTTCTCTTTTATTATTCCTTGTGCCTTTTCACTGGGACTACTTTCTAACTCTCTTTCCCTAGATGGCCGAGGTTTTGTGACATGTAACGTGGCTCCATTTTTCTGATTTGTCAAATTACACGAGCTTTGATTGTGAGTGTTAAAATTGGCTTCTTCTAAAGATGAATTACCATTTTGACTACGAGAACCATGTGCGGCAAACTGGTTTACCTGCTCAACAGCTAAAACTGATGCTGATTGATACATTGCTGGCATGCCATGAGGAGGAAAGTACGAATAACCGCCTGGAGGAATGAACGGTGGCACCGCAATTGCTTGATGAAAATCTGGAACTCGGTAGGTAGGATTCATGAATGTAACATCAAGAGGACCTTGTCCAAATGGCCCGCATCCTCCATACACGGCTCCGGTATATCCGGGACCAGGATATGGCTTGTATACAAGACCCTCAGAAGGAGACATAACAGGAATTAACCACTGATGTCCAGGTGACTGACTAAAACATTGGGAACCGACATTTGCCTGGTCTGAAATTCCAGAAAAGGGGGTGTAATTTGAAAGGTGGCTACCATATTTTTGGTATGAAAATGATGTTTTCTCTACTCCTTTTTCCGCAGAACAATCCAATTTATGGTTTAGGCTTTCAGAATGGTCTTGTTCTTTATCATTTTCTGTCTGAGGTTCAACAACAACTTCCAATGAGAGACTTTTAGGAATAGATTCCTGCAGAGGAAATTTTTCCAAAATAGCAGCAGCATCGAGCATAAGATTTGCTGATCCAGCAATCAGATGTTGGACCTGTTTAATTTAAATGAATTAATCGGTATGAACATGCTTGAAGGGTGAATTACTCGGTTTGATCATATTTTACCTTTATCAATCTGTGCAATTCAAACACTTGGACCGCAAACGCTCTCTGTTGACTGTAGAGAGGAATGAGAGTTCAATCAAGAAAATTGCACAATACTTATCCAATATGGGACTTGAGACACATAAATAAAATAAAATTATACATTTGGAAGAAGATATGATTACATTGAACAGTTGAAGGAACAAACATATAAACCAATAACTAACAACATCAAAGATTCTCCCGTCACCTCAGGTAATCGGTTAATCAAGCCAGATATCTACCATTCTAGTACTCATGCATATCATTTATCTCAGAAATCTTAACATTATTGTTCCAGGAGGATTGGAATGTAATAACTAGATACAAATCTTATACCATGGCTGATGTATATAATTAATATGCCTATTCAGTCTATGGTTTACTATTGATCAACGAGCTTTCTCACATGATTTAAAACATAAAAGCACGGGAATTCCAAACAAAACATAGTTGTGTGTGCAATTTCATTGTTTCTGGTTCAAAATAAATAGGAGAGGAATGAAAATGAGAATAGTCAGGATAACAATAAAATTATTGATATTGTTGAAGAAAACAAAACAGTAATCCTTATTCGTACTAATATTAGACTCATACTCCTAATTAAGTGATAAACAATTCATAAAAGCATGACAACTAATTATAAGATGGGTAATGCTAACAAGTTCCCTATGGCCATTTTAAGGAATACAAAAAAGAAAATTTGTCTTTGAAATAAAAGTCAAACACTTGCGAAAGTAATAAAAACATCATTTTTATACAAAATTTACCTCTTTTGATTCTTTAAACAATGTCCTAAAGGCACTTGTTAGCATCCTCATTATAAGATACTCCCTCCGGTCACATTTATAAGCAAAACACAACTTTTTGGGTTCATTGAAAACCTAATGTATTTGGTCTATTTTATATACCAAATACATAGCATATTCAATGAACCTAAAAAATAATTTTTTGCTTATAAATGTGACCGGAGGGAGTATAGTCTAAATACTCAACATATTTTATAATAGAATAATGAGTTGATAAGATCCTTTTTAGATATTGTAATAGTTATCTTCTTTTGGAGACCACAACAAAAGCAGATGATACATACAGTCATTGATACTTACTTGGTAATTTTTCGTCTTGCTTTCCAAAAAAGTTGTTGACCTAATATCTGCACGACACCGTCAGGAGAAAGTTTCAAGCTTGACAAATTTTCTAGAGTCGAAATGTTGGAAAGATCACCACTTCCTTCTGAGTTTCCCTTTTGAATTGGGCTATCAATGTTGGTATCATGATACTCGGTATCATTGGCAGCTTCAAGTACAGTGGTTTGGTCTACTGTAGAATGAAAGTTGTTTCTGTTATCCATATCCATTGTGGCGTCAAGGAAGCCATCACTATGTTCAATGTCATTGGATTCCTGTCGTGTACAAGAATCACCCTGAGGAAACCTGTTTATATTTGACACAGAACATTCTTGATCCTCTTCATCCGGAATCTTCTTAGCTTGCCTCACTCGACTGTCAATAATTTCTCCTGTGAATGCACTTTTGACAGAAATGACTGTTTTTTGTCTACTTGGAATTACAAGAGTGATTTTTTCCCCATTGGAACTGTTCGTTCTTTTATCATTAGATTGACCAATCCTTGAGTGATCATATGCACGACTGTCATATCCATCTACTCTTTTTCTCTGTTCAATTTGGGTTGACAAAGTGTCCAAGTTTGCTCCATTAGATTCGTGCGAAATATAACTTTTAGCTCGATGTGTGTCCGTTTGTGAAGGTAAGCAAACTGGGAAGATGTTGCTTGTCTGAAGGTCATTTCCCTTCAAATATATTGATTCATATTAGAGATAACATAGTCATTCATTTACATTATGCACAAAGCTTCAGTTTTTGAGAGGCCTAATTCTTGATATGGTAACACAACCTCTATAACTAAATGATGAGTTCAATGGTTGGCACACCATTTTTTCAAATTCAAAGTTGGATTTCCGCACATGATAAAAATATCAAGAGTAAGTCCATTAGATTCTTGTGTGTGGGTGTATGTGATATAAAAACATTAATGAACCTTCTTCCTTAACAAATTAAGCTTTTGGAAAAGTTCTTTTTAATCATGGTCACAACCACTGCAACAACAAAATCAATGCCACGCCATTCTTTTAAATAAAGAGTTGGATCTCGGCGTATGATAAAAAGGGAATGTGCAGGTTTAACGGGCTCTTGTGTGAGGCATAGAGATACTAAAGGAATCTTCTTTGTTAACAGCTTATTTTTGGAAGATTTAATTCTAACCTTAGTAACAAAGCCTCTACAACAAAATCTTTGTCACACCATTCTTTCAAATAAAGTGTTAGACTTCAGCGTGAAATAAAAGGGGGTGTAGAAGCCGAATAGACTCGTGCTTAGGCTGTAAAAACATTGCACCTTTTTTTATGACAACTTATTTGTCTTTTGTTTTCAACATACACACATTTTGATGCTTCTGTCAAACACAAAAACAACAGCTCCTCAATTAAGTTCAAATTAGTTTTTCAGCTCAATATTTTCATAAATCCTTCCATCCAACTTCTCCACAAACACCTATACTTATCAACTTATTACGACCTTTCTATAAGTGAATAACTATATTTGAGAAGCTTAATGAAGCTAGAAGCTACGACCAGCAACCAAACCTTATCCCACCAAGTGGGGTCGACTAAATGGATCAAACGACGCCATAATGTTCTATCATATATCATATCTCTACCAACTCGACAAAGCTAGAAGCTAAACCAAACAAAACACTCCTAAGTAAAACATAAAAGGCTAAGAATCCCCCCAATTGCGAAAAACAACTAGTCTTGCCTTATGGTAAAAAAAGCAACTAAACAAACATAGATATAAAACTATCTTCGATTGTTATCCGGTGTGCCTCAAATATAACATATAAATAAAATCTAAGGAGAAAACTTCAATGCCGTTTTTTTTCTTCATGAAAAAATAAGTGTAGTTTTTTCTGTGCTATTTTTATTGTTCTTGTATCAAAATTCAACAATATAAATAAAACCATTTGAAATTTCAAATCTAAATTTAAGCCAAAAATCATAGCTATATCTATATGACATGCTATAATTGGTAAGCAACACTTATAGTTGTCCAAAATCATATTCTACTCTAATCTAAATATCATGTCCATCAAATCAAAAGGGTCTTAAAATTAAAACTAAATAAATCAAAAACTTACCATAGTGGATGAAGGTGTTAGAGGAATTGAATTAGAAGAAGTTGAATTTGAATTTGGGTTGAATCTTTGAAAAGGAACACTAAACTGTTCATAAAGTGCCATCTTATTCCTGGGTGGTGCTCTTGGTCCTCCTTTCTCAGTTGTGTCATTCACATGGAGTCTTGGGAACATGGGTCCCACCTTCTCATCATCACCACCCTTTCCTCTCTTCATTTCTCGTTTTTTCTTTCTATCTCAATTTTGTAATCTTAAATAAGTTGAATTATTAGAAACCCAGATGAAGAAAATGAAGAATTGAGCAAAAAGTAGTTTGCGTGAAGTCAACAATAGTAGAAAAAATATACAGAAAATCTCAATTTATGTTAGTGCTCCTAACCAATCATACAAACTTTTATATCGCCACCAAATAAAAAATTCAACTTTTATATCATTTTTTTATAATACAAAATTTAGATTAAAGAGGACACTTAATGATGACCACGGAGAACCTTTAATCTATTGAAGATTTATGATAAAATTTATAAATAATTTAACAAAAAAATAAATCTTGAATTAAAATACAAGTTGTATGGACCTCCCTCATAAGGGTTTGTTATGTCAAAACTCAAAAGCGAAAGAAATCTCATCTCTTTTTCTTATTTTTTGTCTCATGTCGACCCACGCTAGAGACATGGGACAGACAAAAAGAACTCATATCAACTTGTTTGGACTTAGGATAATAAACTTATGAGCTTAGTCTCACTTCACCATAAAGAAACGAAAAGATATTACCATCTAGGAAAATTATGTTGATGTGGTTCACTTTTTTATTGGGGTGTGAAACAAGGTTAAAGCAAACTGCCCAAAATAACATCAGCTAAATGTCTAAGCATGTGTCAATCATAACAACAAATTTTTTATCTTCTTTACAAATATATATACAAGTAGTGAGGTTGATTTGTCTCACTTATGCACCGTAAAATTTGCTTAGCAGTGATTACTCGTTTTAGTTTGGTCGCTTGTGGTTGATTTAACAAGTGTGCTAAATTATCGTCAAATAATTAAATTTTAAGTTGTGTTCACATGGATTGTTTCAATTTTATTTTATTTTTGTAAACCAGGTATCCTCCGCGCGCAACTGCAGAGACTAATCCCTCAAACATTGTAGGACCCAAATGGACGACAGACTCTCCCTAAGAGTTTTGACGTTGCTGCATGCCCAAGGCTGGATTCGAACCCAAGACCTTGGTTAAGCTATAAGAGACTCGTTCCATCTCATCTAAGCGCTCTTGGATATGGATTGTTTCAATTTCAACTCAACAATTCAATTGTATTTGGGATATAAAATTGAGGGATACATATTAATGATATGATATCATTTTTGGATCAACAAATTAATAAACTTGCGAAGATTTTTTTTTCCCTTTCTGTGTGATCTTTTTTGATATACAATACAAGCAAAACGGGCCAGGTATATAGTTGTGCTATTTAGTATGAGCTAAAGTACACATGTGTATCAAACATCATTCATAATATCTTAAGTATACATAATAAGAGTCCTCCTCGTGTACAATTTTATGTGAAACTATACATAACCAAAATTGATACCAACTCGTAATCAAAAAATGTTTTATAACCTGGTGCTACAAAACTCTGCTACTGAGAGGTATATGGAAGGGTTAGGCCTAATGTTGATGAATGATTTGTCCTTGACCTCGCAATAGCGGGAGTTTTATAGCACCAGGTTAAGCTAACCTCTTTTGGTAACAAAGTAATTTCGATGGTGATTATACATAGGAAATGATTTCTCTCTTGGTGTGTGAAGCATAAGCTGCCACTAGCTTTCGTGCACTTGATCCCACATATATAAGTGGCATGATATTGAATCTGAAATAAGAAAGTAAAACAAATACAAGTCTATCAAATAAGTCATATATACACCCATTCTACATAAACTTTAAGAATTTAAATCAATAATTATTTTTCCATTACATAAACTTTAAAATAGTCAAATATTTGAATGGAAATATAGTTGTTCTTTGTAATTAGAAAATTCTAATAGTTTCAGTTTCGGATTCAGATCTATATAAGTTCAAAGCAAAGAAAAATGTTTTGTACACCAAATCAACAAATAAAAAAGGAGGGGAAATGAGAAGAAAAAAAATTGTTGAAGACGATATTTGTAAATAGAAGTGAAAAGATGTCGAGGAAAAATAATTTCGATAGAAATTCATAAAGACCACGTAATGCCTGTGAAAAAGTAAAATCAATGTAATTTTTCAAACAAGATGGAATAGATCGAAGCACATATGTGTTCAATATTTTATGAGGTGTTTGATTTATAGAAGCGTATATTTATATGAAAAATGCTAAGTGATACCTTGAGAGACGTTAGTTAATAAAAAAAAGTATAAATGTATGAATGTGAACACATTTAATGCGTACACATTTCAAGTTGATACAACGTCATCATGTGCATGTGAACATATTTAATGTGCGATATTTTTTACTACAATTGTCACGGAGTGCATATAAATACATGAGTAAATTACACTCTCCTCCTCTCAAAGATGCTTGAATTACACTCCCCTCCCTTCTTATGTTAAAATATACATTCCTCTCCCCTCTTATTCAAAACATATTAGAAAATTTTTCATTCCCCTCCCCTAAGAAAAGCTTTAATTACATTACCCTACCCTCTTATGTTAAAATCTACATTTTACTCCCTCGATATATTTTTTTTAATTCTAATAATCTAGCAAAATAATAATAATGTAATACACTTCGAAAAAAATAGTATTGCGGGTCTATTTTAACATAATAAAAACTTAAATACATATTTTTTTGCTATTTTTAATTCACAATTTCATTAACATGTAGTTTTAAACCCTATTATAAAATATGAAACAAGCCAAAATAAAATTAAAATATGTGAAAAATTACTAAAGACAATCCATGGTTATTTAAAAGTTAATTTTAAACTCTAAATTATAAAATCAATAGCAAAATATTTAAATTTAATTATCATTAACATTTCAATTATAAAGAAATGAATTAATTTTTCTTAAAGGGTGATTTAAAATAAATATATATCATAAAAATATTTATTTATGTTAAAATAGATTAAAGTGTAGTGCATATTTAATTATCAAGGGAGGGGGTTGTGATTCAAGCATCTTATAAGGGAGGGGAGTGTAAATTTTACTTTTCAAGGGAGGAAATTGTATATTTTAACATAAGAGAAGAGGGAAGTGTATTTCAAGCATCTTTGAGGGGAGGGGAGTATAATTTACTCTAAATACATTTAATAATTTAGATCTCATTATATTAAATTAATATATTTACTTTTGTAGCAAGAAAAATTAATATTGACTAAAATTGAAAATTAATAACCCATTTATCTTTTCTTCAAAAATTAAATAACTAAACCATTTATCCAGAAAAAAAATTCTCCTCGAGAAAAATTACATGTCCCATTATGAATAAATGTGTACACATTCAATTATGAAGATTTTTTTATATTAGACCGATTTATTCATAGCAAAAAGATATAATAGTATCAACAATTGGTCAGTCAAGTGATAAGTATTTGGACTCCTTACATAAATGGTAGATGTTTGATATTTGACTCTTGCGGTGGAAACATCTTATGTTATGGTAGAAAAAGATATAATAATGTAGCGTAAGTATAACTTCGATGATAAAAGGTTGCAAATACATTTGATATGTTGGAGTATAATTTTTTTTTTTTTGACAAAATGTTGGAGTATAGATTTGAAAGCGCAATTCCCAACTTTTTAGCAATATGTGCGAGTGGTTTTTTTTTTTATTTAAGAAAGGTGCGTGAGTTTCGCCACTGAACTTTTATAAAAAAAATATTGTATTTTAAATAATGTAAAATAATTACATTCACTACTTCACCAAAATTGACCATATGTCTGTATCAATATAACAAGACATAGGAAAGATAAAATAACCAATGGATGTTGAGTCTAACAGATTAGTTAGGGGGCGTTTGTTTCCCCTCTATAAATTAAGTTCCT
The DNA here is from genome assembly GCA_958299785.1 of Medicago lupulina. Lineage (NCBI taxonomy): Eukaryota > Viridiplantae > Streptophyta > Magnoliopsida > Fabales > Fabaceae > Medicago > Medicago lupulina. The sequence goes on along the minus strand of OY283141.1, from coordinate 53,258,403 downwards.
GGGAATGTAAGATGGGAACTATTTATTCCAATGTTTGGTACACATGCATACAAAAAGGTTCCAAGGGATTAATTATACCCAGTAATTATTTTCAATTATATTATCCCATTTTTTAATCCCAGCACAAAGGATGGGAATGACTTATTCCCAGCGGTTAACATCCATTAATATATCAAAAGTTCATTTTTACCCCTTATGTAACTGCATGGCATCCCACGTCTCTTACTATTTATGCGCCACGTTTTCTTCTTTTCTCTACACAGGTTTTGCTACAAATTACACAATTGCACATTTGTAATACTCAAGGTGTAATACTCATGTGATTCTGATTGCATTAATAACAGTACATATACATGAATAAATTGGTGTATGATAAATTAAAATGATCAAATCCGTTAGTTTAGACTATTCGATGCTTTGCAAAAAAAAAAAAAATTGATAGAAAATTGAAAAGACATATGTTTTACATAATAGGGGTATTTTAATAAATTATATCACAGCTTTAAAGAAGAATTCCCAAGAATTAAAATCATCAAACAAACACTTTTATCAAACTTTCCTAGGAATAAAATTCCACTCTAACTTTCCTAGGAATCATTCCATATAACAAACGCACCCTTAGAGTTTTATGACGAAATAAGATTACTTCTACTTATGTAAACTTGGGGGGGGGGGGGGAATGTTTATCGTTTTTTAGTATTTTGGACTACTAGCCTGATATGTAAAGTTCTATATCTATCAAGAATGAAACTAAACCTGCGCTTACCCTAAATATTTTAGTTTATGAAAAAAGTTAAAGAATAATTAATTATTAATTATTCCATGAGTAAAATTATTCATACATTTACTGGCTACTAACGGGGGATGCATGAGATGAATGTCAAATTAATTTCAAAGTCATATAATCCCCTTCTTTGTTGATTTACGATAAAATTTATGAATAATTTAGCAAAATATAAATCTTGAATATATAATACAAGTTGTGTGGACCTTCCCTCTAAGGGTTTGCTATGTCAAAAACGAGAGAAACCCCATCTCTCTTTTTCCGGTTTTTTGTGTCATGTTGACCCACACTAGAGACATGGATGAGACAAACAAAAAGAACTCTTATCAACTTGTTCAAACTTAGGATAATAAGCTTATGAACTTAGTCTCACTTCACCATCAAGAAACGAAAAAGATACTTCCATCTAAAAAAAAAATGTTGATGTGGTTCGCTTCTTTTATTGGGGTGTGAAGCAATGTTAAACCAAACTGCCCAAAAAAAAACATTAGCGAAATGTCTAAGCATGTGTCAACAATGACAACAAATTTGTAATCTTCTTTACAAATATTTATAAAAGTAGTGAGGTTGATTTGTCTCACTTATGCACCATAAAATTTGCCTAGCAGTGATTACTCGTTTTAGTTTGGTGTTGATTTAACAAGTGTACTAAATTATGACAAATAATTAAATTTTCAATTAGTGTTCACATGGATTGTTTCAATTTCAACTCAACAATTCAATTGTATTTGGGATATAAAATTGAGGGATACATATTGATGATATCATTTTTGGATCAACAAATGAATAAACGTGCGAATTTATTTTCCCTTTTTGTGTGATCTCTTTTGATATACAATACAAGCAAAACGGGCCAGGTATATAGTTGTGTTATTTAGTATGAACTAAAGTACACATGTGTATCAAACATCGTTCATAATATCTTAAGTATACATAATAAAATAATAAAAGTCTTCCTCGTGTACAATTTTTTGTGAAACTATACATAACCAAAATTGATACCAACTTGTAATAAAAAAATGTTTTATAACCTAGTGCTATAAAACTCTGCTACTACTGAGAGATTTATGGAAGGGTTAGGCCTAATGTTGATGAATGATTTGTCCTTGACCTCACAATAACGGGAGTTTTATAGCACCAGGTTAAGCTAACCTCTTTTGATAACAAACTAATTTCGATGGTGATTATACATAGTTTTCACTATTAAATTGTATAAGGAAGGATCAAAAGAAGTTCATTGGATTCTATTCCGACTCTCTTAAACTTTGAAGATAGGAAATGATTTCTTTCTTGGTGTGTGAAGCATAAGTTGCCACTAGATTTCGTCCACTTGATCCCACATATATAAGTGGCGTGATATTGAATCTGAAATAAGAAAGAAAAACATATACAAGTCTATAAAATAAGTCATGCATTAATCCATTCTACATAAATTTTAAGAATTTAAATCAATAATTAGTGTTGTTCCATTACATAAACTTTATAGGATTTTACTAGAAGACAACTTATAAGAAGGTATTTTTCAGTAAGTTATTCTATGAGCATTTGTTAAAAGACACCAGCTAATTTTTATAAAGGTGTCTTTTAGCAAAATTATAACTAAAAAGTGAAAATTACACCTTGAGGTATGGGTTGCTAAAAAACACCTTCATAGATGGCTTCTAGCAAAACCCAACTATATAATAGTCAAATATTTGAATGGAAATATAGTTGTACTTTGTAATTATAAAATTCTAATAGTTTCTGATCTATATAACTTCAAAGCAAAGAAAAATGCTTTGTACACCAAATCAACAAAGAAAAAAGGAGGGGAAATGAGAAGAAAAAAATTTGTTGAAGACAATATTTATAAACAGAAGTGAAAAGATGTTGAGGAAAAATAATTTCGATAGAAATTCATAAAGACAACGTAATGCGTGTGAAAAATTAAAATCAATGTAATTTTTCAAACAAGATGGAATAGATCGAAGCACATATGTGTTTAATATTTTATGAGGTGTTTGATTCATAGAAGCGTATACTTATATGAAAAATGCTAAGTAATACCTTAAGAGATGCTAGTTAAGAAAAACAAGTATAAATGTGTGAATGTGAACACATTTAATGTGTACACATTTCTGGTTGATACAACGTCATCATGTGCACGTGAACATATTTAATGTGTGATATTTTTTACTACAAGTGTGCATATAAATACATTTATTGTAATATTGAATAATTTAGATCTCATTATAATAAATTAATATATTTACTTTTGTAGCAAGAAAAATTAATATTGACTAAAAATGAAAACTAATAAACCATTTATCTTTTCTTCAAAAATTAAATAACTAAACCATTTATCCAGAAAAAATATTTTTCTCCTCGAGAAAAACTATATGTCACATTATGAGGTTTTCATTCATAAGAATAAATGTGTACACAATCGATTATGAAGATTTTTTATATTAGACCGATTTATTCATAGCAAAAAGATACTCCTTACATAAATGATAGATGTTTGATCCTTGACTCCTGCGGTGGAAACATCTTATATCATGGTAGAAAAAATATATAATAATGTAACGTAAGTATAACTTCGATGATAAAAGGTTGCAAATACATTTTATCTCAAAAAAAAAAAAAAGTTGCAAATACATTTGATATGTCGGAGTATAGTTTTGAACGTGCAATTACCAACTTTATAGCAATATATGTGAGTGGTTTTTTTTTTTTTTAATTTTAAGAAAGGTGAGTGAATTTTGCCACTGGACTTTTATATATAAAAAAAAATATTGTATTTTAAATAATGCAAAATAATTACGTTCACTTTTTCACAAAAATTAGTCATATGTTTGTATCAATATAACAAGATAGAGGAAAGATAAAATAACCAATGGATGTTCAGTCTAACAAAATGAGTTAGACTTTTACAACGAAATAAGATTTCTATTTATGTAAACTTGTGGGGGAAAAATGTTTTTTTTTTTAGTGTTTTGGACTATTAGTCTAATATGATAAAGTTCTACATCTATCACGAATGAAACTAAACCTGTGCTTACCGTGAATATTTTAGTTTATAAAAAAAGTTAAAGAATAAATAATTATTAATTATTCCATGAGTAAAAATTATTCATACATTTACTTGGCTACTAAGGAGGGATGCAGTGAGCTGAATGTCAAATTAATTTCAAAGTCATATAATCCCATTCTTTGTTTGAGAGCTTTACTTTAAATTCGGTTGATTTTTTGTATTTTGAACATTGTCTGTTACGTGGCTTTTCCCATTGTTTTCTCTTGGTTATGTTGTAACAAATTTGTCTCTTCTTTAATTCTCTTTTGCCACTTATTGTGCTAGAAAGACTAAGATGCTTGGTTAATATAATTCTTTTTAGCTTATAAAAAGAAAAAAAAGTTGTATCATATGAGGTCAGGTATGTGATAAATTGCTTATGCGAAAAAATAATAGGATTATTGTTGTTGACATGTCATCCCAACATTTTATACTTTAATTTCATAAATAAAATCTTTATTATTAACATATGTTTGCATCATCGTATCTAAGCTAGAGTGAAAGCTGGGATATTTTATGAAAATAGAAGATAATCAACTATTTCTCCAAACCTTCAACATGCAAATGTATAAATAAAAATGATTAAATTTTGGGTTAAATAATTTCTTTTGTTTTCTATAAATATACAATTATTTCTCCAAATCTATATGGCATGTTATAATTGGTATGCAACACCTATAGATCAACTCCTAATTTGGTGGACATTCATATGGAGGAGTATACCAATACATGGTTTAAAAGTCTAGTCACCAAAAGAGTAGTTAAAGATAAACTTGATCGTGTTATGGCCAATGATGATTGGTGTAATTTTTTATACGGTGTGAACCGAATGTCTCTCATGATAAAGCACGTCACTAATTTAAGTTTGAAGATGGTTGGTTACTACAGTGATTGATGATATCATTGAAGTCAATTTTGTTTGACGATGAACAAGTTTCTAACATGTGAAGATAGGATTCAATGTAGGTTTTATTTAACATGCACAAGTAAAATGGTCTTGCTTCATGCATAAGTGATCAATAAGTCACATCATATATCATTTAATTTAACAATGTGATTTATTGATGTAATTGTAGAAACTAATTTATACATACGCAAGATCTGTCTCATTTGAGCACCGTAGGAATTGGTCTCTCTCATAATGATATTTTCTTTTTTGCTTTTATACCGGTTTTTGATCCATCAATGATAGACGACTAATCCGATTCGTGCGTAGAGTTATGCGCACTGACCAATCATTGTTCTCCTTAATAATATCATAATGATATTTAACAATGATGTCTTTTAAAGGTGATTCTATGTTGCAAGCATAATGTTTCGCTATACGTGAGGGAGATATTATTGTGATGGTTTTCTAACTTGTACGTGATGAAACTAACTTATGCATGTTGCAAAATTATTTTTTATTTTCAGCTTTAAGGTTCAACAACTTCCAATGAGAGACTTTTTGGAGTAGATTCTAGCAGACGAAATTTTCTCCAAATAGCATAAGCATCTTCAACTTCAAGGAAATGATCTGACGATCTAGCAATCAGATGCTGGACCACTCTCAATTGAATTAATTGCTGAGACTAAATATGCTTAAAGGATGAATATGATTATTGAAGAAAAAAAGTCTTAAGTGCATTTTTGACCTCTTGACTTTGAAAAAGTTGCAATTTTGTCTCTAACTTTACAAAATATTGTAAAACTACGGATAAGACGCCACGTGACCCAAAACAGGGGGCTAAATTTGCAACTTATTGTAAAGATAAATGGTTAAAAGAGCATATTTTCTTAGAGATAGAAGGTCAAAATATATTTTTTTTCTTCCTAAAGATAGAGAATAAAAGAAGCATTTTTTTCGTAAATATAGAGGGTGAAATTGTTTTTCTTAGTTTGTTAACGGGTTAAAATTACAACTTTTTAAAAGTTAAGGGGTCGAAAATACATTTAAGCAAAAAAAATAATTAGATTGTTAATGTAACTTTATTAGTCTCTGCAATTAAAACAATACCCATCCCAAATATATGGGATTTGAGCACATAAATAAATGAAATGATGCAATTAGAACTAGGCGTGATCACGTCGAACAAAGACCGACATATAAACTAAACAACTAACAATCAAATATTCTACTGTCACCTCAATAACGGTCAACAACAACAACAACCAAGTCTTTTTTTTTTTTGTCAAAAAAAAACAACCAAGTCTTTTTTCATTAAGCAGTGTTAGCTACATGAATCAAATTACGTCATAATGTTCTACTACGGTATATCAAATATCTACCGTTCTAGAACTCATGTGTTAGGATTCTTAGGAACCTTTCTTTTGGTATATGGAAAGAATTCCCAAAACCGGGAAGAATTGAATAAACAAGACAATGGTTCCAACTAGAATAAAAATTGATCAACAAAATTGAGAAAATAAGAATTTTTTGAATATCGTTTTGTTAACTATCAATTGAAGGTGATAATAAGATTTAAAGAGAAAATGCTAAAGGTATATAATGGAGATGACAAACCTTGCACTCAAAGCTACCCCCAAAGAGAACACTCTCCTTTCACTAGAGCTCTCTAGTCGCATTTTAATTATTCCTATCGATTGAGAGCTCTATGAAGACTTTCTAAAAATACCCATAATAACAACTCTTAACAACTACCTAACAAACTTACCGGCTTACTAACTAACTTCTATCAACTAACTCTTAATAACTACTCTAATTATCAATCCACTTGGGTTGGTTTGATGGTATTGACTTGAGACCTGAGAGTGTGCTCCTCCTCGAGGTCTCAGGTTTGATTTTCTCCGTGTCAATTTAGTTGGGTTAGTTTAGTTAATTTCTTTAAAAAAAAAAAATCTAATCATTAAATCAAATTAAGTATAATCAAAATGGTAGACAAATTAAACTTCCACCAAATCAAACTAGGATATTTTTAATTCTAAATTACTTCACGTATGCACAAGAAAACTAAAAAAATTATGATTGTTTTTTTTCCTTGACAAGCCATGAATTTATTGTATTCACTTCCAAAACTCAAAGTTACCATAAACTAATCAGTTTGATACATATAAGAGAATCAATTAATCATACATCAGTGAAGGGTTCAGAAGGAAACAGTTCCAGTTCGAGACCACCGTAGAAGCATATGCTATTGGAAATATTATCACAGATAAAATCCTTCTGAGTTAAGGACATAGCCATTGTTCAATAGACAAGGAACCAACTTAAATAAATTTCTCAATTAACACTTGTGTGAAAAGAATTACTATAAGAATCTTGCCAATCCATACATAGCTACAACTTTCTTCAACAGACAACAATACCTCATCATTTAAGTTCAAAATTCAAATTAGCTTTTCATCTCAATTTTTTCAAAAACTATTTCATCCAACTTCTTCACAAACACCTTTAAATGTGAAGACCTACATTTGAGAAACTTAAAGAAGCTATAAGCTAATCTATACACTCATAATATCTTAACTTACATGCCCATGCATAAAGTAAGAAGACAACAAACTCATAAAAAGACATCAAATATAGGATATATGATAGATTAGAGATAAAATCTAAACTTAAGTGTAGTTTTTTGTGTGCAATTTTTACTCATGGATCATGTTTACAACAATATAAATAGAACCCTTTTAAATATAAACCGAAAATTAACTCAAACAAAAATCGAATCTATATGGCATGTTGTGATCAGTAAGCAGCACCTTTACGTGGTTTAAAAGTCTAGTTACCAAAAGAGGATTGGTGTTTTATTTTTTATTTTTTTTATAAATGCAAAACTGGAAATGTCTCACATCAACAACTTCATATAATAAAGAAACAGCTTCATATCACTACCCATTTGGTGATGATGTTTGGAGAAATATTGAAAGTTATCCGGTTGTTCTTGGCCACAAACATGTCTATTTGAGTGGCACTATGAATTGGTTGGCTCACTCTGGTATCGTTTCTCTTGAGTTGGAGACGGAGACATACAATCAATACGTGCTGCCGCGCGGTGTTGATGAAGTGCCGCCTAACTCACCAGCTATTGGTGTGCTGGGAGGCTGCCTTTGTTTTTCTTATTCGCACAGGGAACTGATTTTGTTATATGGCAAATGAAGAAATTTGGGGTTGAAGATTCTTGGACTCTATTGCTTAAAATTAGTTACCATGATCTTCTAATAGATTATGGCCACCTTAGTGACAGTAACAGAAGGTATTTTCAATTGGTGCCGTTATTTCTTTCTGAGGATGGTGATTCACTGATACTTCAAACTTCAAAGCAATCTAGAATCCCAAACAATTCTCTATAATAGGAGAGATAATAGAGCAAAGCGAACAGAAATTATTGCAAGTACAACTACCGCGGATAATAGAACTAGCGATCACGCCTATTGGGACTATGAGATGGATTATGTTGAAAGCTTAGTTCCAATTTTTTGAAAGTAAGTTTCTCTTACATTGTTTACGTGTTTAATTTAATGTCCTTTTCTATATGTTGTTTTATCTGTACATGTTTATAATAATGTGAATATTCTTTTTATGATTGCTTAGGTTAATCTAATTGTATATCGAGCATGTGGCTTATATTGAGAAAACCTATATGATTAGTTTATGTTACTATATCAACATGTCGGGATAGCTGTTTCTTGTTTAAGTTTGCACTGCATCATATCTTTGTGTGCAAAATTTGGATTATATCTTTTTTCCCAAGAACTTGATAGTTTCATTTTTAAAGATAAGATAACATATTTTTTGTTGTGGTAGTTAGTTACATACCATCAGTAGGAATCTAGGGTTTTTTTTCCTATAGAGGAAGATGTCTTTCGGAGATGAAAAGGTTTTTCTATATCAACCTCTTGTTAAGAAAGAGAAAAATGGACTAAGGAGCGAGTTTATGGTAGTGAACTATAATTTAACTGATTGGTACCATTACCAACAGCATTGCATGAGAGGATACAACTAAACTATGATATACATATCATCTTAACATTCAAGTTTTGTATGGTTAATGTTTTTTTATTTAGGGTCTTCAGGATTTTTCCTTTTATTTACACTTAGAATTTCAGATCAACGCGGAAGGTGTTTTAGGATTTTGCTGCATTATTTCTTATGCACAGTTATGCTTCTCCCCACATTGGCAGGGATCATAGAAATTTAGGATTCACTTTAATATGAAAAGAAAATCCTAATATCTTGCTGGTTTTTTATTACTTAAACTTTAAAGCATGTAATTATTCAACATAGCATGTCAACTCTGGATGAACGCTAGTTCTTTTTGCATGCCTTGTAACAATAACGCTGGTAAATAAAGTGTGTTTTGTTATGTTTCGATTGTTGCTTGCCATCATTATTGGTTCTTCTTTGATGCATTTATGATTCTTTTGGTTCTTACATAGGTTGGGACAAACTCATCCCGGAGATACCAGATGTATATCTGTATTCTACAAAATCTTTGAAGTCTAGATATAAATATTGTCAGTCAACAATCAAAAAGAAAAGTGTGTTATTTTGGTTGAAGTCGAAGGGGTTAGTTCAGTTGTGGCTTTCTGACCTTCAGCTACTATGGTCCTGCTCTGATATTCTTGTTCTGCTGCAGTGTTTTGGCTTTTTGGGGTGTGTTTGACATTGTATCTATTTTGCTTGACTGCTAGTGTCACATCAGTTTCAATTTTTTTTTATCCTTCTTAGTTGTCTTGGCTTCCTAGCGTTCAAGCCCTTTGGGGTGTTGGTTTTCTTTTTTTAATTTCTTGGGTATTGAGTGCTTTGCTTTGCCAGTGGACTACCATTAGTGGGTTAGTAGTAGTCGACATAATGTTGGTCATTATATGGAGGTTTTCGTTGTAGCAGAGTTCTGGTGTGGCAGATTGCTAGTGAGTTGTTTGATGTTCCGTAAATTGGTGGGGTTTGGAACTTGTATTTTGTCGGATTGGCCCGTGATTCAGTTTTTGAGTCGTCAACTTTTGTATTTCAGTTTTGTTGCTGCAGAATGTTTGGTTTGGTTATCTGTTCAGTTTTGGTGAGCTTGCATTGGAGTTGTGCATTTATGTTGCCTTAGCATTTCTGTTATCGGTTCTGCCGGATTGGAAGTAACTTTAATGCATCATTATCCTTTGTTTTTATAGTCTCCTGTTAAACTAGATGAAAATGTTATTTTGCCATTATTCTTTTATTCCTTACATTATTCTGAATAAGTTGAATTAAAGTATGAATTAAAGATTCAACTAGACCTTTGATCGAAGGAAGAAAACTAAGTAAAACACACCAAAGATGGGTTTTCCTGATAATTGGAAAACACTTGTTCTAATCACAATACATATGTAAACAGGTAAAGTATTCATTTTAAGAAAGATATCTGCCAAATTGCAATTAACACCCTATCAAGACATTACTAGGACAATTTTTAACAATTTCCATAATTGCCTCAACAATACTAGGTGATTTGGCACTGGTAAATCACTATACGTAAACTACTTTGTTCAAAAAGACTCTAATAGGGAAGTGCTGTAATAGTTTCTCTTACATGGTTTGTTGCTAGAGACCGTTAAGAGAATTTTGCAGAAACTGATCAATATACATATTTCACATCCTAAAATCTATTTCTTTTGAAATTGGTTGATATACATATAATTCTGTTATTCTATCTATTAATTAAATAAACGTAATTTCTTTTTCTCATAATCAATCTTTTTCTTTTAGATGAATACTTCAATTTTGTCAATGTATAATATATGTAAGGTTGGAGTTTGAATCTCGACCATTATAAAAAGAATTGAATATTCCAATGTCTTGATGACCCAACTATCAGCGTTAACAAAAATCTCAAAATTTTTAAACTTAGGGCAATCTTATTCGTAGTATTACCGACCTCTAATCATGTACATCTCTTTAAATTAAAAATCAAACTTTAATTTGTCGTCTTAAATACCTGTCTTTTAACCACTAGGTCAAACTCTTTTGTTAATCCTGAAAAGTGTTATTTTTGTCCCAATCAATTAAATTGTACTTACAAAACAATGATTATCTTTATTTATTTTAAGGAAAAAAAATAATAAATTTAATAGATTTTATATCAATTATCGTTAGCTTTTTACTTTAGATTGTTTTTTGGATTTAAGCAAACAAGTTACTGCAGTGAAGAAATAATAAATTTAGGAAGTATTGAAGATAAGTTTTCTTTTTTTCATATTGTTTTATATTTTTTTTATTAGAATTTACTTACCTTCCAACCGAATCACGAGTTATCAGAGCTCGCTTTCTATGTAAATTGAAAGATTAACAACAAAAAAATCTAAATTATTCCACCAATTATGATAATGACTATATCCAAAGAGAAAGTATTGGAACAAGATTTCTTGCAGTTCTGAAAAAATTTATATTCACGCAGATGCATAATTTCAAAGGTTTGATCAAGATTGCAATAAGTAAAACTACCATTTCTTAATAACAACCTCCCAAGTCCTAGACCACCTTGTAGAAATATATAAGCTTTTCATAAAAACAGTCATCACCAGAATTAGAGTATAGCCTCTTGTGGTTATAGGAACATTAACCTGCATTTCTAGGATAACCATCTTCATTATATATACTCTTCCAAAACATGCCCGTAAACCTAGCTGCATCAAGAGAGCAACAACATGATATATGATTTTTTTTTTCATTAAAACTAAACATTTTAAATTAACGGTTTTAAAAATCAAACTTATATTCTTTTTTCGAAAAGAGTCATGATGTCGATTATCCCAATAACATTTTTTGAAGGATTGGGTTTTTTATAGGACTAAAAAACATTTTTAACCCTACTTTTTATTATTATTATTATTATAGTACTCTACCCCTCAAAATAAAAAATAAATAAATTATAGTATTGTGCACACCTTGGCCCTAGTAATCATACGTATTTTGCGACCCTGACATCATCGAATCTATTGAATTATTATTACAATTATCTTTTGTATACATCTTCTGAAAAATATGGATTTAAAAATCCTTTTTTCTTTTGTTGGTGGTGAAAATAAAATCCTTTTTTCAAAAAATAAAATTAAAATCGTACTTTTTTTGTACTAAAATCTAGAGTAAGATTGCTGTCCGACTTGAATATTCTCTCAACGGAGAAATGGATTAAAAGCACATTGATACATCAGTTTCTTACTGATAGATATAAAAGGGAAAAGAAAGAACCGAAAAAGTGATATAACATCAACTCGAGAGGAAGAAACCGCTGTGTGATGTGGTTCCGATCACATGGCTTCTTCTTCTCCTCTTCCGTCACAATCCTCTTCTTCTGCAACTCCTTCCTATCAATTCATCACTCATCTTCCCATTGCTCCTTCTTCTCCCAGTGCGTTTTCGAGATTCGCTTCCAATTCCGATTTATTCTTTTTAACTGTTTTAATGATTATGAATTTTGTAACTGTTTTATAATTTTATGATGAATTAGGTGAGAAGGTTGAAGAAGAGGAACCGCGAGTTCCGATTCATGTTGTGACGAAAGCGTCGCAACTACCTGTGGATTTTCTCGAACCTTCGCCGCACTCCAAGATCGTTATTGGTTTTGACTGTGAAGCTGTTGACTTGTGTCGCGATGGAGCTCTTTGCATAATCCAGGTTAGTGCTTTACTTATTCTAATTCATATATGAAGTGTTTTAAACTCTGTTCTCATTATTCAAAAATTTCTGTGATCGCGATACGATGATTTGAAATCACGATTAAAATAACATAATTTCAGCTTATAGCATAAGCTGTTATCATGATCAGCACTGATAGGTGCTTACGTGTAAGCAATTTTATAGCAAATGATTAAAAAAAGTTAAAATATTTTTGTTTAAGTTATAAGCTGTTTTCATAAGCTATATCGAATAACTTAAGAAAATAAGCTGAAAACAGCTTATAAACATGTCATAAACTATTTTCATAAGTTGTCTCAACAGTCTCACAAGTGTTTATGCTGATGGATAAGATTAAATGCGCCAGTCCTGGTCTCTCTAAAATAGTTTATTGATTAGGCGGTTTAATTAATACCGTTTATCTAAATGCGTCCATATATAAACTAAGAGCAACGGATATGTATATACTCGCAACCGATTACTACTCTGTTGTGTTATTTTTCAATGGATAATGATTTTATTAATCTGTTATGTTATTTTTCAATGGATAATGATTTTATGCTATGTTTTGTATTTTTGCCCTTGGCAAATGATTAAGTTTTATGTTCCTGCAGCTTGCATTTCCTGATGCTATATACCTGGTTGATGCAATTGAAGGGGGGAGTGTGCTTATCGAAGCCTGTAAGCCTGCACTTGAGTCTGATTATGTCACAAAAGTGATTCATGATTGCAAACGCGACAGTGAGGTTTCTGATTTATTTGATTTTTTCCCCGCCAATTTTAGTATTTGTTGAAGACTTTAAGTTTAAGTATCATTTCATGGAAATCATAAGAAAAAGAAACATTTCATGGAAATAAAAAGAAGTTTGAGACTTAACTTGCCATCTCAGCAATTCCCAATTTCATCAGATGACTTGGGCCCTTACAAACATATTGTTTTTTTGTAGGCATTGTACTTTCAGTTTGGCATCAAGTTAAACAACGTAGTGGATACCCAGGTGAGCTATCTTATTAACAGACATCTTTTCCACTGACCACTGTGTTCATTGCTATTCGGAATCGAGCATCTTTATATGTTGGCAGAATAAAATACTTCCACATCCATGATAGCACATATTTCATGAAATGAGATACCATATTGCATATCCGATGATGGAAGTTGTTATATTCTATGGTGTTATGATTATGCTGCCTAGATATGTTTTCTTATCATTTGTGATTCACTCGAATATGCTCATGATAAATCTAAAATCAATTACTTATCTCTGCTCTGTTTTGGATTCTTTGAACAATGATACGATTGTTATTATGGCAATATTTATGAGGTTTAGTTTAGGTTATTTCCCCTTAAGTTTATTGTCTACCTTCAGTTATTGACTAATTTTGTTGCATATTCCTCATTCAGTTTTCATGATTCAAGGACACCCCTTTTTTGTAAAGTGTGTTTACTTCCATTAGAATATTTGAATTTATGCTAAGAATATTAGTGATGAAGCATGGAATGTGATATTTTCAGGAGATGTTCTAATTCTAGTTTAGAAGCGATAATTGGGGTATATACCATAACAAAAGTCACATAGTTTAAGTTTCATTATACAGATTAATTAATGTAGAAGTAGAGTTAGTTATAAACTATTGGATCCAAGCACGGTGGATAAAATGCAGTGCTTCTTCAGGTGTTATTTTTTTATAACAAGTTACGACTCAAGTTTAAGGAAAAATGTTACTGCACAACAATTAGACTGGCGGTGTTTTACGAGACTAAATGCTTGAGAGTTGAAAGTGAATAAGAAAATAAGCTCAGTGTTGTACAGATGAGAATGTTATTATAGATGAGTAGACTGACAAAACAGGATAGAATTTAAATGAATGTACTATAGTGAGAGTCAGCATAGTACCTATTGTAGAAAAGATGGTAGAATCTCAATATAGCTGATTTGGGCATGTGTGAGAGGACCTATAGAAGCCTTGGTGAGGATAGTAAATTAGATGGATAATAATCTAATTAATTGTTAGAAGTGGGGGACTACGGGCAAATAAACAAAAATTAAAGGTCAAATTAGAAGGATTTTTATTTAAATGGATTCTCATCAAACATGATTTATGATAGGATATTGAGGAGTGCTAGCAACACTCTCTTTTCAACACTCTCCCTAACATCCACTCTCTTATTGGGTGAAATCAATGTGGGTCCTACACTTTGGAAATGGGACCCACATAAAGTGGTGGGACCTACATTGATTTCACCCAATAAAAGAGTGAGTGTTAGAGAGAGTGTTGCTAGCACTACTCTAGGATATTATGATATCCATGCAGTCAACCCAATTCAGTGGGAAACAACTTTATTGTTGAATGCTCTTACAATATTAGTGCTTAGTCAACTCTCAACTGTATTTTTTTCTTCACTACAGTTTAGCTAGCAGTTTACTCTTACATTGATAGTAATTAACTAATTATCTCCTTTTATTGTATCTGTACTATAACTAAGAGCTAACGTTGATTGTTGAGTTAGACAACCTTGATCCAGAGAACCATAGTAGTGGCAACCACTGTCTGCTGGATTTACACCTACCCATACTGGGTCCACTGCCAGTGTTCTCTACATACACCTATACTGTATCCACTAAGAACTACACTGGCTTTGGTTCCTAGCATTGGGCCTCTTTCCATTCCAGCAGCACTACGGACCATCTAATTGGCTATGCTTTGCACCAGCTGACAAGTTACACTAGACTACTGGCTGATTGGGCTCCACTTCCCCCCATTTGTTTTGTTATCTTCTAGGCACGGTCTGTTTTCTAATCAATTAGAGCCCGATTCAATTTCAAGAACTGTTGCAGGCTATCCTTGCTAAACTCCAAATATTCCTTTTGATTAACTTTAAGGAGTTTGTTCCTAACTTTGTATGATTGCTTGCTGTTAAATTTTTGTTAGAGATCTTTCCTTCTTGCTGTTCTGTGTGTGATCCCGACCATCTTGCTGAGTTATCGTCCCAGTAGTACTCATTTTTCCTATTTTGGTCTAAAGCATCAATTCATGGGTATTTTGGATGCCTCATTTTGCTGTGTTGTCTTTCCAGCTTTCCACATTATATTTCCAAATTATTTTCTAGTGGGCTCATTTGAAACATGTTGACAGCCTAATATAAGCTTCAATTTCAGCAAGCAGGTCTGAGGAGAGTTGTTATAATATAAGCATTTTTTGAATGTTTAGCAACTAATCAACCTTAGTTATTTAATTGTTGAAAATTGTCTTGTGATTACCTCTTTGATCGGTGGTGGTTGTCGTTGTTGTTGTTATTATTATTATTATTATTATTATTTTCATCTCCTTAATTATCCATACTACGAGGGACAAGCGAGCAGGTCTGTATGACAGTTTAGTCTCAAACACTCTTGTTTCTGCAACTTTATTACATCAATGAACAACTGGGAAAAAATTCATTTATCCTCTTAACCTATTTACGATAAAATCATCAGTTAGCTACTTAAATAGGCTTCTATAATCTTAGGAAAGTTTCAAGGGAGTTTGCTTAATCCTCTCCCCCTAGTGATCTATTTGAAAATAGGAAATCACAAGGCAGGAGAGAGGTGAAAATTGTATAACAAATAATTTCCCTTATCAATATCATGTTTTGTTCTTTATTTTTCTTCATTGGTATTATCGATGATCCTTGTGTTTTATTGATATCATAATTCTTGTGTTGCCTTAGATTGCTTACTCACTTCTAGAAGAGCAAGAAGGACAAAGGCGGTTGCCAGATGACTATATTTCACTTGTTGGTCTCCTAGCAGATCCACGTTATTGTGGTATTAATTGCGTCGTGGTATCCATTAAATATTTTTGTTGGTCATGGTTTCTTTATATTTTTTACCATAATATTCTAGATGTAGGTGATTAATAATTCTTGATAAGTTCTTTCGAGTCAATCGGTTCCTTCCTTTATATTCATTATTCACTTTGTGGGTTTGCATGCAGGCTTATCAAATGTTGACAAGGAAGAAGTCCGTGTCCTTCTTCGACAGGTTGGTTTTTAGAATGATATTTGTTGCTAAGAGGATTTATTTTTCACTTTCCTTCTGAAAAAGTTAAAATTATTGGGTTTTTCTGATTGATTCCATCATGCATGTTAAAGATCTGATTGTGATACCAAACCGGTAGTAACTATAGAAAGTTTTATTTTTTTTGCTGTTAACTATAGAAAGTTTTTGAATAAAAGAATAAATATGAAATACTTGTAATCTGCACTAAATTCTATTAGCTAGTGATATTATGTCTAAATGTTTTGCCAGGATCCCAATTTTTGGACTTACAGACCTTTATCTGAACAAATGATCCACTCTGCTGCTGATGATGTCCGTTTCCTTCTCTACATTTATCATCAAATGATGGCAAAGTTAACTGAACGGTCCTTATGGCTTCTTGCTGTTCGTGGTGCCTTGTACTGCCGGTGTTTCTGCGTGAACAATAATAATTATGCTGATTGGCCATCTCTACCTCCAATTCCAGGTCATCAAAATCTGGACGACAATATTATGTACAAATTATATTTTCTTGTTTTTATATTATGAGACTGCTTGGGCACGTTATTTTGCCAGTATGATATGCTCTGTCCCTTAAATCTTCCTACACTTTGCGCCAATGGAGTTTAATTTGAAATTGAAATAATATAATGTATGATGTCATTCATAATAGTGTGATGGCACAACTTTCCTGTTGAAAATTACCTCAAAGCATGAATATATGCAGCTCCTATGTAAACTTAAGGGACAAATTTGACAAGGACTATGATCTCTTAATTCATTATGTGGCCCGGGGTTCTTTCCATTTTTTATATTGTTACTCCTCTTCGAGATTCGTGGAAAATGAGTTATAGTTTGGTGAAACTTTGGTCCACTTTGTTCATTTGATTTCATTACCAACTGAAAAGAAACATTTCACTTTTATTTTTTAGCATTTTATATTAACCTACTATTTTGATACATATTAGGAATGCTTGTTTTGATTGGTTCATTATATTCACTGTTTTAAAAAATGTCTACTTCTTTCTTGTAGATGAGCTGAAAGTTGATGGAAATGGTCCTGAGGAAGAAATTCTTTCAGTTCTTGATGTTCCCCCTGGAAAGATGGGATGCATTATAGGGAAAAAAGGGGCTTCTATTATGTCAATTAAGGAGTCTTGCAAGTAATAATTTGTTTCTCCCCTTTCGATTCCCCAGGTTTAATAAATACACACTTTGTTTTGGAAATGGATTGCACCCAATCAACCTTTTCCTGCAGTTGTAACTTTGGTCATGCATTGAAGATCGGATGATTTATGATTTTAAGTTGTATTTTAGAATTTAAAACCCAATCCCTCCGATCTCCATCTAGGATCAACGTATACTGCAGCATTTTGTGACTGCATTCAATCTGGATCCCTTTGTTTTGGTATAATTTGTTTTTCTGCTTTCCATGTCTTCTTTTTTTAAAATTGTAAATGCATTTTTTGTGCAGTGCTGAAATTCTCATTGGAGGTCCAAGGGGTCCAGCTAACAAGGTTGGTATATCAGCATACTGTACCATGTGATTCATAAGCTCCAGCTTCTCAGCTGCTTTAGTTTATTTTTTAGTTGGTCTGTTGACGGCTTGGTATTAATTTATTAATATATACATATGTATATGTATATGTATATACTTATTTTTCTCTTTGGTATAGTCTATTATATATCAGTAGTCTGAAAATAGTATATATTTAACCTTGTGCCTGTATTAAGTGTTCGTGTTTTTACACGCAGGTTTTCATCATAGGACCGGTGAAGCAGGTGAAGAAAGCTGAGGCAATGTTAAGGGGTAGACTATTGTATATCTGATAGCGAAAACTCTTCTCTTTCAATCAAATTTCTACAATAAATCAAATTTCTGGGACTTCTGCCAATGATGAGTAAGGGGATTGGAATTGTTTATACATGAATCCTTTTTCCCCACTTACATCTGCTGGACACAAAATGAAAAACCAAATAAAAAATCAAAATTTGTCTTATCAAAACTGAATAAACTGTTTCATTTCTCGTTTGGGAGGTCCAATATTTGAACTGGAAGATGTGGTGCCAGCTTTTTGTCATTGCTATTTTGTGCAATTTGTCGTACATGTAAAACATATTAATAGACTTCTTCAAATAGAGAATATACTGTTCGTTAGCTTTTAACTAGTAATTTGAACTTAAAAATAAAACAAATATATTTTTGGCATATATACTCTATTTATATTTAATGATTCTGAAGTGGGTTTAAATTTCAAATTTATGCTAGTACCCAATAAAACTGTAGGATATCAAAGAATTTTCTTGGATTTTTATAAACTAATACTCGTCATTAACATGTTTAGTAGCTAGGGTTCAAACTCTTATAGCTCAACAATCTGGAGCTATGTCTGAAGAAAATAATAGTTATATTTGGGTCCGTTTAGCTAAGACTAATTTTGTGAACTTTTGAAATGAAAAGTAGTTGAATTTTATTTGTCAACAAAAATTTTGTTGAGTGCTTGTGGAGTTCTTTCTGCAAATCACTTTAAAATTAATTTCACTTGGAATATCAATTCGAGTGTAGGAATCAATTGTTAGTTTGGTATTTCTTAGGCAATTGTTATTATTACTGGCGTCACAAATACTGTGTTTGTCTTCCCTTTTTTATTGATAAATAATTTCATCTGAATCCAATTATATTAAAAAAAATCAAGTTGATTCAATTTCGGTGGGTAAGGAAGGATAAAATTGTAAAGAAAAATGAAGGGTAAAATTGATTAAAGTATGATATTAAAGGAAATTTGATTATTTAATTAAACAAATCCATTTTATTGTTGTAAATTTCTTCTTAGTGGTGACAAATCCATGTTTCTTTACCAACAATTATTGTTTTGCAATAGATCGTAGATTACCGATTAGTCTAATTTTGCAATAAAAATATTATTTTATTGGTTCTTTGTCCCTCAACTTAGAAAACCCTCCCACTTCTCTCAATCTCTGTCCAAAAGCAAATGAAGCAAAACACAGGATGAAGAACAATAGACTGGTAATGGATTTCTAGAAAAGTGGTATGCCTTAACAACTATTTCATCGATTTTCAATTCCTTCCATTATATTTCCCAATGGGCATAAAGAAACACATGTAACCCCGACAACACCCTGAAATCAACATTGAAGAAGGCCTCAACGACAACATGCTTCCTTTTTGGAAATCTGATAAGGGCATTGGATTTACATTGCACGGAGGTTTCATAATGGGGTGGTAGAGGTGATAACAACCATGGACAGAAGACACAGCGAACATACCAATGCATGCCAGAGTGATGCAGCGGCGGTCATTGTTGAAAATCTCATGGTCTCCTCTTTGCTATGGTCCACGACTACTACTAATCCTAGCAATGAGCTTGTGATGGGGCAATACAAGGCAGATACAAATGATGACTCAAAGCGCCTCTCACTCTTATCACTGCTGCAATTACCAGAATACCACCGGATGATATTAATTCCAACTTGAAGGGGAGGAGATAATGGCCTAGCCCTCTGGGTAATTTAGGCGGTCAACATACAACATCGTTAAAGAATGAATAAGATCGGAATAAAGGAAGGTCAAGGCAACCACATATTTTTACAACATAAAGCAGTATCACAAGCTATTTGGGTACTGCAGTTTGCTGGATCTTGTAATCAACATCAAGATGCAACAGTAACATGAATTTAAGATAATATAATCACAATAGTGATAGGAACTTGCTATTCCTACCTTTCTTGGGTACAAAACAGTGAGAAATATATATTAACAAAATCCACCATGCCAAAAAGCTCAGCAATCTTGATAAAGCCGACACACAAAGAATGAGTTAAAATGTGATGGGATGAGTATACAATTTGTGAAATTTTTACTTTTGGAACCCACCAAATTGATAGTTTTGGCCGCCGAAGTTTGAAAATATGTCATCTCCAGCTGTTGACTGTGAAGGAGTGCCACCATACATACCAAGACCGGATCCTGTACCCATAGCTCTCCCCATGTATAATGTAGTTGGAGGGCCTTTCTCCCTTTCATCTAATCCATCGCTTAGTCCACCCACAATTCCAACATCTGCAAGGGATACTTTTTTGGCTGCAAAATAATATAAGATAATTACATAAGTAACTAAAATAATTGGCATATTACATATTTCACGAGTGCATCATTTAACAGATTGACTTGTGATAGTGCACATACAGGAGGAAACAACGGGGAAGTGGATGAATACACTAGTACACCAAGATCCTCCAACCAAATTCATGTACTTAATCTTAAGCAAGGATAACACATACTACAAGCATTTATCACCCTGGAACACAAGATTGAATCCCAAAAGGCTAAAACCCTAAATAAATAAATTACGTTTCAATGTAATCATGGAGGAAAAGGACCATGCAACTACATACTTAAAACATGCAGTTACAAGCTTTTTTCGGGTGAAAACATGCAGGTACGGGATATAAAGCAGTAACTCAACACAGAATGTATTATGCAGTGGAAAAGCTGTTAAAGTAATCAGCATAAAAACTTACGAGCAGATATATTGAGGTCAATCAATCCACGGCTTAGTGAATCAGCCCAAATGCCAGACTTCACCTGAAAAGCATCCTTTTTGGACGAAACATTAGAGTCTGCTACAGATTTATCACTTGTACTACCATCGGTGGCAGCATTAGTTGAGGGCTGAGAAGATACAGAATCAGATTGAGAAGTAAAATCACCAAAAACATCAGATCCCTCAAAATTATTAAGTGGAACAGAAGCGAAGGGATCAAAAGTGCTGTTATTCACAGGAACAGAGTTTTCCAACTTGCTGTCAGGCTGCACAGCTGGTGCAGGAATGGAAAACAAGTCAACTGTTGGTGTAACTGAAGGAATGGCTGGTTGTGAAGAGAAAAGATCCACTTCATCCTGAGCATGCAATCAACAAGATACACACAAGTAGAATTTTAGCACTGTGAATGAAAATGTGGAGAAAGAAGGTAAACAGGTAAATCCATAATTCTTACAGTATCTACCAAAGCCAACAACCAAATTTTCCCCCACTAGGTGGATTCGACCGCATAAATCCAACGACGACGTAAGATCTTGTTATGAATAAGTCCAATGATGGATCATTCATTCTAAATCTGTTTTAATGGTTTGGGCTATAGTTTTGCATGTTCTCTCCTCTATCTTCAACTATTGGATTATCCACCATCCTCCATCTAGTCTAGTCTTTGTATTTCTACATCCCTTCTAAAGTCTAAACAAACGTCCAAACTCATTATTATCTCATATGAATAACTTATGATCGCAACTTAATAAGCTCAATAATTTTCCTCACACGCAATTAATACACCCTTGTGAAAATTTATCAACACCAATATTTCTATTGTTCTCCTCCAAGACAATTCCAGTCTCAAAATATTAGTTCATAATAAAGAATAGACCAATAATATTCACATCAATGGAGTAAAATGCAGTCAAACAATCTCATTCAATATTGGCAACATTCATACTTTTGTAGCATCAATGAATGTCGAAAGTTAAGGTTTTAAGATAGAACCTACTTAATGATGGATATTCATGCCATTAAACAGGTGAGTAATTGGTAGCTGACATTAAAAAAACAACGGCAACACAAATTATTGCTAATGAAGTCTAACCTGTGGTTGAGAACTAGCTCCTTTGTCAGCATGTGGTGCTGCTGATACAAATGCTGCATCCGCAAAGAGATCAACCTCTGGCGCATCACTAGTTGCTGGCTTTTCCACAGAAACAGATGCTGGAGCATCCATGAAGTCACCGAGCAAATCTTGTCCAAAGAGATCAACCTGGTTTGAGCTTCCAGCTGAAGTCTCTGTTTGGAAAAAAAAAATTACAGTTTAATAGGTTAAAGTCCTGTCCCCAAAATCAAAATATATAGTTAATTGTTCAATTTGATTTTTCTTCATTTTTTTCTGGCGGCCCTGGGGTTGTACCACTTACGGACAATAAATTGAGTTGCGAAAGCTTCTGTGTGAATGTTGCAAGTGCACCACACACAAAACAGTAAAAAGAATAGCTTAATATTTCTCATTTGAATTGAATCAACAACTACAATGTTAAAGACTTGTTCAGAATACTTACTAGTAGATGTTCCTCTCGGATCAAAATCATCAAGGTCATCCTCAGTAGGTACACTTGAATTTTCAGAAGGAACTGCACTCGCATTAGCAGATGACTTTGATGCTCTAGAAGATTTGTTCTCCTGACTTTTGCTGCAAGGAAGACACTCCGGAATAAGAATACAGGTAACAGAATAGAATCATTGCAGTATGGAGAGACAGAAGCATGTGTCTTTCTGTGCATACCAAAGCAGGTGCAAGTAAAAAGATGAGTTGAGATACGCATATCAAGTTCTCAACCATTTACCCAAACTCCTACTTAATTTTTTCAAGGCTAAATTACAATAGAGGTGCTTTAAGTTTGAGGTTTGTAACAGATTGGTCCTTTCAGTTATTTTGATCACACATAAGTCCTTTAAGTTTGAGGTTTGTAACAGATTGGTCCTTTAAATTATTTTGGTCACACACAAGTCCTTCAAGTTCGTAAAAATTTTCAATTTAGTCCTTCTGTTAACCAAAATGATGATGTGGCAGAAGGACTAAATTGAAATTTTTTACAAACTTAAAGGACTTAAATGTGACCAAAATAACTTAAAGGACCAATCTGTTAAAAACCTCAAACTTAAAGGACTTATGTGTGACCAACATAACTTAAAGGACTAATATGTTACAAACCACAAACTTAAAGGACCCATGGTGTAATTTAAACTTTTTTCCAAGTCAGAATACGCTTGTTGAACTAGGCAATGAGGATCAAGGATCAAAGGTTTGAGTCTGGACATGTGTCCAGTGATGAGCATATAGCATGTACATTGCACACGTAGCCTGTCTTTGACTAGTTAAAAACTTACTTCAGCGTTTATATAATTTTTAGCAATTAGAAATCTTTCTTATGGGCACTTCCCAACATTTTAATACTAAGTTTAATAGATCTACAAGATACATTTTCTTCTGCTAAAAAATGACACATTTTCTTCTAAAGGAAAAGAGACCATACAACCTATTAGAAAAAAATTCCACTTAGTGCCCTGCTTATGTCAATATTATTCGAAGAAATGCTTTTCAGATGATAATTAATTTTCAAATAGCAAGTTTCCTTTATGAAGAACAAACATTAGAATCGAAGTTCGAGCCTTTATTTTTTTTTCCAACTATGTCCAAGGTAAAGAAAGATAAAAGGCAAGCTCTAATTATAATGAAATTTAATATATTTTTTAGGATATGAAGACAAGAGACTGCATGGCCATATGGTTAATGAATGAGTTATTTAGAAAAAAAAATCAATGAGACCAGCTAATGAACAAAAAGAAAGGTAAATTATTAAAAGCAAGTTATTCAAAAACATAACAACTTCCCCCAACTCCTTGGTGAACGGCTTCGCTTGTTTAAAAACATGGGGCACAACTAGACATACAGTAACTACTAAGGCGCATCAGAAAACAATGTACATGACAATACACGTAGTAATAACCATATCTACGTAGTAGGTGCTACTGCTAAAGTGGTTACTAGATACTCCAGATTCAGACTTCCCAAGGAAATGCATGGCAAAACAATCCAACTATAGTATGAAACTACTGAACAAGCATAAAATACATTTACCATCATTTGCACGCCATACCTGACAGACCGAGCAGAACCTTTTTTGAAGGAGTTCTCTTCATTTTTACTTGAGACACCATAGCGTGATTTTCCTGAGTAATCTTTGTCTACTTTTGCTTCATCATAGCGTCCCTTGTCTCCGTAGCTATCACTAAACCTATCACCACTTGAACCAAAACCTCCATATTTGTTACTGCTCCCACTACTAAATGAGGTTGTTCCGGATTTGTATGTCATTCCACTAGATGAAACTCCAACATACCTGAATTAAGCACACCAAAAGAAAAACAAGAAAATTATTTGCTGAGAATATAATAGTAGCTTAGTTTACCTAATCATTATGGGATTCAAATATTGACAAATTTGACCTACTTGTCACGGTTTGCAGCAGCTTTATTTCTGACATCGTGTATCTTTTCTCTATCATTCAAAAGGGCAACAATGTTTTCTGCCTTCTTCCTTACATTGAGTCCCACATCCTTCCCATTAGGCTCAACATATTCAAAACTAGAAAGTGCCTTTACCAATAAAAGTAAAAGGTGGTTATGTAAGAAATTGCTCTTATGATTTATTTGGAAGAACTGTTGAGAATTGCAAGAGAAACTAGCTAAATGCAAGAGAATGGCCCTTACAGAGATCTGAAAAGTATGCTCTATAATGTCGTCAACTGCACGTTCAGATCCATGTGATACCAAATACTCTATTACAGCTAATGCCTGACATCAAATAGAAAGTGAAGCAAGTTGATGTATCAGCAAAGAAAATGCAACAAAACAAAACACTTCTCCTTGTAACAAGTAATAACATGGTTATTTAGATAACATTACCTTGTATACATATCGCCAATCCTTTCCAGTTTCAGCCAATCTTGTCCAAAGAACATTCATAACCAGCTGACATTCAGTACTACAAGGTACAGAAGAAGCAAATAACCAATCAATTAACTTGCATCAAAAAAATTCTCCATGAAAATCCAAAGATATTCAAAGATTAAAAAGCAATATAACAAGAAAAGCAGTAGGTAGCTATTTACAATTTTTTGGTAGCTGTTGCAATCTCTGCCAGCACAGTACCATGAGGACCCCAAGGTTCATCATCAGTTGCATCCAAAACCTAAATTATAAATAGTGGCAGAAAAATCAACAAAACAATACCAATAGATTGCAGATTGTGAGGCACTAGCATGGATATCAATCTACATTCTTATTCTCCATTCATATATATAGTTATAAATATAAAATATACTTCAAGCATTCTCAATAAATAGAAAAGGAGCCTTGGCACAATGGTTGGAGTTGCTTCCATGTAAACAAATTGAAACCAAAAACATTGTTAACATGTGCAATTCCCTTTATTAAGCATTACTGATATACTTTGAAATTTAAACATACATTCCACAGTTTACATTTGCAGAGAAAGAATCAGGCAGAAAACATAAAATGTATTATTATTAAACATACATTCCACAGTTTACATTTGCAGAGAAGAATCAAACACAACATAAAATGTATTCTCAAACTCAACAAAGGTTCTTAAAGTTTGTGATTATATGAAAACAAGAAATTATGCAACACCCGTCTTGCATCAGCAAATTATTCAAAAATTACGTGATCATATGCTGCCACAATCAATTTCAGACTCAACAAAAACCAACCCTAATCCCATTAACTAGGGTCGGCAACATGGATCAAATTACGCCATATTGTTCTATCATATATCTATCCAACTCATCAATCTCTAGATCTTTCTTAATAGTTTTTCTATGTCTCTTTCTGCGTGTGGTGATTTGACTACCCTCCATCTAATCTACTCTCTTTACTACAAAATCTACAGATCTTCTCTCTGCATGCCCAAACCCCCTAAGTTGAGTTTCCACCATCTTTTCTATGATGGATGCTAATCCTATCTCGTCTAGTCTCACCGCACGTTCAACGCAAAATCCTCGTCTTTAATAAGCATTCCAGAGTTTACATTTGTAGAGAAGGAATCAAACACAACATAAAATGTATTCTCAAACTGAACAAAGATTCTTAAAGTTTATGATTCTATGAAAACAAGCATCAACAAATTATTCAAAAATTACGTTAAAACAGGCTGCCGCAACCAATTTTCATACAATTTCAATTCAACTCAATTCGATTCAATTTCAGATACACGTAACAATCCTTATTGAGAAAAATAAATTTATTAATCAATAAACACAATTCTTCAAAATATCAGAAATTTTAATGAAAAAATAAATAAAAATTAGAATTTCACCTTCTGTTCGATTTCAGGAACCTTAAGCACTTTCAGATTCACCTCTCTCTTTCTGTTATCAATCAAATATTCACAAATAAGAACGAAAATTGAAATATATTTCGAATTCAATAATTAAAAAAAAATGAAAATTGAAATGCAAAGAAAAAAAGGATGAATTGAAAATGTAACATTACATTTCTCGAACGGTTTGATCGAAGACTTTCATGAAATCCATGATGATTGATCTGTGTAGATCTGATCGGAAGGGAAAGGTTATGTAGCGTTGTGTTAATTGAGGCAAAATTCGATGGGTTCTGTTGTTGTTATATCTATGATTTCAGATCTATTTCTTTCTTTATTTTATGCATTATTATATGGATTTAATTGATATGCACCGGCGGTGTAAAACTAGAAATGCACAGTCCATGTAAAATATTTTTACACTAACGGTGCATTCCCATTAAACTCCATATTATATCACTCCTTTATCCCAATTTCTTTTTGTTACCTTTTTTCAAGGGTCTTGTTAACTGGTGTTCAGCGACACTTATTAAAGAATCTATAAATAAAATTTTTTGTGTTGAAAATATAAACTTTCATTTATTATTAAATAATATTTCCTCCGGTCTTTTATACAAGATACAAAAGTGAGAATTATTTTGGTCTTTTTTATAAGAAACATTGACCAATTTTAAAGGGTGTTTGAAGCTAAATTTTATTTGTGCCCTTATTTATTATGAGAGAGAATATTAAAAGTAAGTAAGTTGGTGGAATCAAGAGTAATTATTTAGGGGTATCCATGGAAAAAATTTAAATATATCGGTGTATTAAATAAAGATAACTATTTTCAATGTATTTCCTTGGTCTTGATGATTTGTGTCTTTTGTTTCTCGTATAAAGGACCGGAGGGAGTAATTATATTATTTTTTAATAAAAATTTACTTCATTTGATGTTTAACTAATATCTCATAAATACCGGTTAATATTCTCTTTTTTTAACTATCTGAAAGTTTTTTAAAATTTCATTTCTGGATAAATTGAGAATGAAATTTTTTAAAGGATGTTCTTGTAATTATATGTGTTAATCATTCTACGCCATTGTATTGTATATTGTACAATTTAAAATATTTAACATCATCGCTTTTTAGTCCAAATATACGAGTAATAGACCAAAACTTGTTAGATTTAAGAGCTAATTTATCCAGAAATGAAAATTGAATCCAACACCATAACTTTACCTCCAAATTTAACTCCTTCAACCGTCACCAAGGCAACTATAACTGATATGACATCATTATTTTGAACAATGATTGTACTCTATTGCAAAAAAAGAGTGTTATAAACACTTTTTTTCCTTTCTAAATTTAGCTTAAATTGCACATGTTTTAATTTTATTTTGTTGGTTTTAAAAATGGTCTTATAACAATTTGATTAGGCTTTTCTCAACCAAAAAAAAAATAGAATTTGATTAGGCTAAATACATCTTAAGATCTATTAAGTTTAATGTTTGTATTGGATTAACCATTTTAGTTTTTTTAGTTAGTTAGTCATTTATGTTAGTAAAGTTGTGCACTTAGTCTTTAAGTCACGAAACATATGTGTTACTGCCCTCTTTCCATTAAAATCATTTAAAAAGTACTAATATGGACGTTAATTGGTCAAAATTCACCGCTCTAAAATACATTTTATTCTACTCCGCTGGTGTAAATTTTAATTTTAAACTTTTACACGGTATATCCCTTTTATAACCCTTGATAGAATTTTACGGCCAGTTTTCCAACTAACTTACAATAAAATTACATCAGACACCTTATGCTCCACTAGTGCCATTTGAAAAAGTGAGTTATAATTTCAGAAATGTTGATCTCCCTTCACTTCAATTGAGATGAACTTTTAGTACACAAATACACAAAATAACAAAGAGTAGAATTGGGTTTGTCATTGTAGATTTTGGTGTAAGACGGTACAACAAAATAGTGTTACTACCAGGAAAGGTATAAGCTAGTGATATGATCAAACATGGTTGCAAAACAAGACCTATACTTGGGTGTAAACATGCTTAGTGGACCACTAAATCTCAATTTCATTCAGAGTTTTCTCAACAATGTGTTTAAAAATTCATAAAATTTATTGTGTCTATGCTTGTTCATACTGCTTTTGGATTATGTGTTTATCTTAGAATTAACTATAACCCCTGTCTATTGTATAGATGAACAAATATATCACTCACACTAAAGCACTAAAATATTCTACATTCTAAATTACTAATTTACCCTCACTCCTCAAATTACTAAAATACCTTTAGTTCTAAAATGATCAAAATATCCTTTCTCCTCTAAAAATCCACCAACCCAAATCAAACACGCAAACAAGGAAGTAAACACATATAATAAATAATATAATCCTAGTGAAAAACAGATTGTTACATTTATTATGTTACTATCGTATCTTATCATTATCATTATCATGCTCTCGGACATATCTCGTGTCTATCATATCATGCACACCAAACGAGCCCTTAAGACCATCTCCATTGGAAGAGTCTTAACTGTTTAAGACCCGGTACCTATTAGGTATCCCCAATGGGGAAAATCTTTTTCAGGGTCTTATAAGACTTTGGGTCTTACTTAAGTAAGACCCTCATTTTTAAGCGGGACACGCACTCTTTTAATATTAAAAAATTGAAATATAATGATATAAAGTTATTGATAATGGATTAGTGGGTTCCATTTAAAACTTTGTGTGAGATCTAGGTTGGAGTGATTGAATGTTTATTAGTTACCACTGTTAAAAAATTATAAATGAGTGATGTGTACACGTGAGACTCATTTAAGAACCTAAAAATGGATGTTTTTATTGTGGATGCTCTAATGCTTGAAAACAAAATTATCACTTTTATATTATTTCGAAATTTGAATATGATTTATTTTATAGCACATATAAAAATAACATTGTAAAAACAAAATAAAATAGGAAATGTTGTTCAATCTTGATGTAATATACTTTTTTTTGTGGATATTTGAAGTGATGGTAAATCATCGTAATTTTATTTTTTTTAAGATGTAGATTATCGTGAAGATATGAATATGTTTTTTGTTTTTTTAAGGAATGAATGTGTTTTTTGTTGTTGATCATTTGTAAACTGTAAAAAGAACATCCATTAAAAATCATGAAATATTTTGATTTAATTCAAGTATTGATTATATAAAGTATAAAATATTGTAATTTGTATCATAATTATAAATATTGTAATTTGACCATAATAGTTATTGGTCAATACTTAATGTTGTGAAGATTGACCAATAATTATTGCCAATAAAATATTTTATTTTATTTTTGAAATAATTGCCAATAATTTTGTTTAGTTGAAAAGTATAATTTATCATTTATAATTTTTAGGTTGACCAATGTCTTGAAGATGCCCATTTTTTTTTTGAATAATCTTGAAGATGCTCATTTAACTATTAATTTATTTTTAGATTAAGGAAGTAACTCACACTAGATATGTATAGATAGATGTCCACTTAGTGAATTATCAACATAGAATTTGAACATTTGGTCTCAAAATCAAAGATATGAAAATCCTTTTCGTTCTTTTGCTTATTTTCTCAATTGATTTTGGTATGAGTTTTGATACTTGGATTTATTTTGTGTTAATTTCCACGAGTTTTTGTTTCTTTAATCAATCATGTTCATGATATAATGGATTTTTTATTTTGTGCAGGAAATCAAGTGCAATTGCTGGAGGCAAAACAATGTTTTTATGTTGTACCTGGTTTTTGTAATACATGGAAGAATTTTGTTTGCAAATTAACTTGCAAGGGTGTATGCAAATCATTTTCTGCGCATGGAGAATGTCGTGACGACGGAGGTTGCCACTGTATTTGTTGTTGATTAAATTGTTATATACAACAATGGAACATTCATTATGTGAAATTGTTAAATATGAACTATATTAATAAAGTGTGCTTGCATTGTATATTTCTCCTTTTTCTCAAATTTTTAGTAGTTGAAGAGTGTATGTCTTGGAACAATGTTAATGATAGTTTTAATAGTAGTAACTTTTTTTTTTTAAAACACCAATTATTTATTTAAAAGTTTTACATTTAATATTAAATGTATAAGTTTTAATACAATTTTTTTATTTTAAACTTCAATTTGCATACGATAGAAAAGCTATTTTTATAATCCTTGTCACATTGAATCACCGATAATTGAAGGCATAAAACTTTTTTCATGTGGTTGACTAAAATCTCATGCGAAAGACTTTGACTTTAAATTTCACTAATGGAGTACTCATCTTGGATGCTTGAGACTTTTGGATATGGATTAACTTTGTTTTGTTTAATTTTTTATGGGAAACAAGTGTCTTTGAATTACTTGTTAAGAAGTTTAAAGAGAAAATTTTGTCTCGGAAATGATGCATTCAACACATTGAAAATTTAAAAAATAACTTTATCCATGAATCTTGTAAATTACTTCTTTTTTTGAATCATTAACCAGTGTCATATGGGTATTAATTAACAAGACTTTTTTTATTGCATTTCTTTGAGCTTTGTAAGATTTTGTGTTTGACTCTTGTTTTGTCCTATTTGTAGCACATCTTATGCAGTAAATAATTTTTGAATGCATTTTTGGCTTTTTTTGAAGAAGAAAAATTATCATCACCTACCGGTTATTTTATCTTATCTTATCTGCTATTAACTCATTTTGATATCCACTATACGTTATTTTATTTATCTTTTATTAAATGAGTCTACACATTTACCTCTAACCCATCCATATGCAATATACTATAGAGTGATGTTTATTTTATAGGATAGAGTGATGTTTTGTTGACAACTTCTTAGGTGTTTAACAATGTATATAATACAAAAGTTACATATGATTATAAAAAAAGTTACAAATGGTA
Organism: Medicago lupulina; assembly: GCA_958299785.1. NCBI lineage: Eukaryota > Viridiplantae > Streptophyta > Magnoliopsida > Fabales > Fabaceae > Medicago > Medicago lupulina. Next base: position 53,227,110 of record OY283141.1, on the reverse strand, counting down.
TATTTGTATACACTTGTTAAATAATTATTATTTTTAGATGTTTAAATAGCATTTTCTTTATTGAAATGTATCTCTTCGTTTTTATTGAGAAAGATCACATGAGCTAGGAATTTTAATTTATAAAATGATTATTTCTGAAGTTCAAAAACGATCATTTAGTGTGACTGCTAAAAATGCAGCACGAGAAGCGTGAAGAGAGAGAGAGAAAAGGATAGAGAATCTTTTATGGTTATTGAATGAGAAGGACACAATATTCAACTCCAAGTTTTGAATTGGACTCACCTCCATGCAACTTTCGTGACCCACTCATAAAAAATAAGCCAGCAAACATGCTTATGTCATATAAATCCTTATTCCCAAACAAAAAGCAAATAACCAAATCTCATGGACCCCACAACAACATTATTCATGCCACACACATTAACCTTAAACAAAGACTCATAAACAAGCATCTAGCTTATCATATTCAATAATCAATTTTAAAATTGCTTAATCCAAACTTTGGTCTTATAAAATATGTGCCTGTTTGGATTTGAGTTAGAAATCACGTCACATTGAAATATCGTGTCCAAAAGCAACGAAATGTAAAAATTGTGAAGCTGTTGTTTGGAACTTTTTGATGGACGCGTGTTTTTTTTACGTCATATGTAGTCTTATTTATTGATAGAACACACGATTAACAATCTACTAAAATTCAACCTCTTTATTTTTGAAGAATACTAAAATTCAACCTTGTCACTTCGGTGTTCAAAAAAAAAACCTTGTCACTTCGATTACTCGAAAAAAAATACTAAACTATAGTACTTAACAAATTAGAAATATGTCACCTATGTAATGTAATTTTTTTGCTGTTACATAATCCCATGATCACTGAACTAAACAATGCAACATCTTGATTCAGTCAATTTGGCTTGATGTCAGCATAACTAAAATCAACCCATTCAGGAAAGCAGTTAAGATCATTGACATGATCATCATGAAGAAATCCAAAGCCAAAATCCATCAATGATTCCATAGATTCATCACCAGCTTGATCTTGAATTGCAATGCCTGAAGAGTCTTGAGAAATTGAAACCAAAGGATTAATAATATTGCTGTTACTTGTACCAATTTCTGATACTACAGCATCATGAATTTTGTCAACATTATTGTCTAGCATAATTGGCAGTGGTGAAGCAGGGAAATTGATTTCTGAATTTTGAGGGTTGGTACTTTGAGTTAGTGATGGGGTTGAAGGGATAGTATTGTCATTTTCAGTCATTGGTTTGAGCTTAACTATTCCTGCCAAAATCTTCTTCTTCAGTTTTGTGTTCCAATAGTTTTTCACATCATTGTCTGTTCTGCCAGGTAGTTTAGATGCTATGGCAGACCATCTGCACAAAATCACAAATTTCATGAGCACTATTCAAACTTTGAGGCATATTCCTCTTGAAGTACTATAAAACTAACTTAGAGTACTATTCAACTTACTATAAAAAATCAATACTAATATATAGATAGTACATGTATTTTGTATATATGCATAATCAAATGATGGAATATCAATCCATAATTTTTCACTTTTTTAAAAATCATATTATTGGTATGAAGTATCTATAATAATATTTTGGTCTTAATCTCACGGGAAAGACAGAAGTAATCACAGGTTCTACCAATAATTAAGTAAAATCTAACTTTTAGTATGTTCTCTCCTTCCAACCAAATTTTTTCCATCAATAAAGTTTGAACATGAGACATTGCTTAACAAATCTGAGTTCAGTCTAGTTGCACTCAATCCAACATTATGTCGGTTATAATTTTTCATTTTGTTTGGAAGTTATAATTTTTCATTTTGTTTGGAGGTTAGCGATAATTTTATTTAAAACACCGTCAAACTTTAAATATGACATCTGTCCCAACCCGAATTTGAACTTTAATCTCGAAATTCGAACTCTAATTTATGACATCATGGAGAGGGTATCCCCTTCAAGTTGACCCAACCCAACCCAGTTGATTGTTATAATTTCTCACTTTACTATCCACTTGAATAAACAAATCTTCTCAACTTTTACAAATTAAAAATCATCAACTCTTAAGAAAAATAATACATAGTACTAAATTAAATAAAGTTGTAACAGTTAGCACTTAACAAACATCAACTCTTATGAAAAACTATATATAATACTAAATTAAATAAAGTGATTATAACAGTTAGCAATGATCAACGTTTATAATAATAACAAATTGGAAATAGTACTTGCCTGCTACCCATTTGAGAATAGAGGGTGCAAATGATGGCATCCTCTTCTTCAGTGAAGCCTCCATGTTTGATGTCTGGCCTCAGATAATTCAGCCACCGTAGACGGCAACTCTTGCCACACCTCTTAAGTCCTGCCATTTGCATATCATAAATTAATTAATTATCTATAGTTTTTTTTTTTTAAGGAATTAATTATCTATAGTTCATTATCCAAGAAAATGAAAAGAATGACTCATGAAAATGAAAAAGCAAACAAATAAAATTGGTCTTCATTTTATTTGTCTCTAACACTTACAAACCAAATTAGTGACGAAATTAATTTTTTCCATGTTTACTTTTGTCTAATAAAGTACATAAATTTCTTTGACTAAATCAAAATTGTAAACTTTAAGATAGATTAAATTTAACAGGCTGGAACAGAGGAACTACAATCACTTCATATTATGATTCTCAAGCTATTTTTGACTTTGCCTTGATGTAATTTAAAAAAAAAATGCTGAAAAATATATGTTTCTGATAACAGGCTCAGCCGCTCAGATATTGAAAATGAATCACTTTTGTTAGATTTTTTTACAAGAAGCGAAACCATCTCATCGAAATTGATATCAGAAAGAATCAAGCACGAGAAACACGAGACAACAGAGACAAAGTTGAGAGAGGGGGGACAAAAGTTCTTTCATTTTCATGTATGTTGATAATCCTTCAATCGGAAGAAAAATCATGTCTTTTTTTTTAAAACAAAATAAAGAAAAAGCATGTAATTAAGATCACAAAATTGGTTTATGAAAAATGGTATCCAAGAAAAAACATAGAAATAATAAAATAAAATAAAAACACACACAAGAATGGGAAGAAGATAGAAAGAAAAAAAACCAGCTTTTTGGGGCAATGCAATCCAATTTCCAACAGTGCCATGAGTTGCAAGATAACTCTTGAGTGTTGCATCTTCGTCAGGAGACCATGGTCCTCTCTTAACTTTTTCTTTGTCACAACAAGGAGCTCTTCCCATGGCTACTCTCTCATTCACTCAACAAACAAATTGTTGAACAATGATGTTATAAACTTCTTTGATGCCACCGCTATGGTTATTTACATTAAAGCAGAAGAACCTAGTCAACTACAAGACAAAACTATGTATTTTTGCATTGTGACAAACAATTAATAAGTCAAATATGAACCTGTCAAAAAGTTAGTAAAATGAAATTTAATTTGGTCTCCTCAAAAAATATATAATTTAATTTGGTCTAAAGTTTTTTTGTTGACAAAAACATGGTCTAAAGTTATAATATTATTTTATTGTTTATTGTTTTATTTTATTTTTGAAGGAATTGTTTATTGTTTTATTGTCTATTGTTGGAATAGTTTTTTCTTTATTTGTTTAACCCAAATTTATTGCGACGTTTTATTTTTTATTTTTTAAATTAATATTTATATACTTTTTAGGGGAAAAATTAATATTTATATGTTTGTGTGATGTATACATCCTCTAGTTTTATTTTAATAAACATCATGTCTTAATTAATTATAAGCAGACGTTCACTTTTTAGATTAATTAAATGATTAATGTATTTGGTTTGTATTGCATACCAAATATATTAATAACAACTTTTGTATTTTTTAAGTGAGGGTGTGTTTGTTTCAAGGTAAGAAATTATATTCCTTGAAATGATATTCTTAAGAATAATATTTCAAAAATTTAGATTTTCTTAAAATGTTTTAAAAATCATTTAATTAAAAAAATATAAAAGAAAATAAATGTGAGTGGTAGTGAGAATTTACAGTAAGTTAAGTTTTATTCTTATGGGAATGTTAGATTCCAATCCTTTAAGAATAACAATAGAAGAAATCATGTGTAAATAACATTCATGAGAATATAAAATTTCATGGAATAAATTTTCAAAACTTGAAACAAACATGAGAATAATGCACTCCAATCTCACATTCCCAAAAATCATATTACAAACCTTAAAACAAACATACCCTCAAGAAGGATTATTTTTAAGGACATAGTCCCATATCCACACAAAAAACACAGTCACGTAGTTGATCTAGGGATGTTATTTCGCTACCGTATGAAATACATTTTGAATTATTGTACTTTTCATTCGAGATGAGAGAGAACTAATGATAAAAACTCATAAACATATTTTTTTTTATCAAGCAGTGTAGTGATCAAAAGTTCATCCGCTAAGGTGAATAAGTGGATAATCTTGAATTCGAATGTCAATAGTTATCTATTGTAATGTCTTTATCAACTGAGTTATGTTCACGAAACCTCTAAAACATATTTTTATATGGTATGCAATGTGAAAAAATATGGAGCTTAAAGGTGGTGGAGTATAAGTTGAAAGCAACTTTACACAGACAACTAATAAAAACACTCAAAATTGTCACATCAGGTTAATAGAAAACATTTACGATGTAAGTGCATTCTTCCACTTTTGAATGTTTTTATTGGTTGTCGGCACAAAGTTGTTTTAAATCAACATTCACCACCTTTAAACTTAAAATTGTGTAAAAAAAGATTCGTTTTTTTTTAAGAAGTCAAACTAGTCCACCGAAATTGACACACATGAGAAACCAATATAAGATATTGAGAGAAGCACTTTTTTAGATCTCAAACCAATTCATAGAAATGTATATTTCTATTAACCAAACTGGATTATATACATGTGCTATTAAAGATTTTGACCTATTTTTAATCTTGAAAACAATATGAATTAAGGATAGAGTTTTACTTTTCCCACCCTATGCATTTTCTCGCGTGCCCTATTTTTTTTCAAAATTACACCCGGTATATTCCGGATTATATAATCCGGAATGGTGTTTTTTTTTTGTTAAAGGGTGAAAAAATGAGTTACGAACTTTTCCGGATTTTGTAACCCTGAAACTTCAAAAAATAGGACGCGTTACATGATGTTTCCGGATTACATAATCCGAAAACCCCATAAACACCCTTTTTCAAGGTAAAACAGTTCGAATTTTATAATCCGAACTGTATCAGCACAAATTATAAACATGTTTGTAACATGGATAGTCATTTTAGGGACAATATTAATCTTCCTAACTCCCATATTTCTGTTTTTTGGTCATTGTTACCTGTTCTTAGTCAAAAATCGGGTTTTCGAGCTACTTGATCAGATTGCTCCGAAACTTCCCCAGAAAATCAGAAAAAATTAAAGGACCGTGACTTTTGTAGAAAAAACTTCTTACGGGACTCCGCCCCTCAAAATCCAAAATTCCATCGTTTAGACTTATTTTTTATTTTTTTAAAATTTTTCATATTCTCAGAAAAATCCGAAAAAATTTGCATTAGTTTTATTTGATTTTTAGAATTTTTTAGTGCTATTTTTATGATTTTATTTGACAGATTTTTAGTATTTTTTACTTAGTTTTTTTTGTTGTTTTTAAAAACAAAACTCAAAACTGCTGAAATGTGAGAGAGTCTGATAACTGATTATACATAAGAGTTGTTCGGATTATATAATCCGAAATAGTAAACATGAATCCGGATTTTAAAATCCGAAATACACAAGGGCATTTTTAGAAATTTTACAGGGCACGGGAAAAGACCATAGGGTAGGAAGGTCGGAATTTTATGACATCTAAAGGGTTTGATGCACTTTTACACCCTACTATATGTGTGAATATCAATTTACTCCTCAGTAAAATATTGTTTTGTAATTTAAACTTATCTTTGTAACATCAAATCTTGAGATTAAAGGTATTTTTACCGACTGTCATTAAACAATTTTGGTTTTCTCTTTGTTATATCTTCTACTTTATACATTCAAATGCTGCGAAATTTTAAAAGTAAAAAGTCTTTAAATTATAAGGTTGGAATCTCAACAAGAAAAAATCACAAAGGAATAGACCATAATTCACAGTAGTGGAAAAAATGCATGTAAAATAAGATTTTTCTATAGAGGAACATTATCTTTTTTTTTGGTCATTAAAAACCAATGAAGGCATGAACAAATCGTGTTCTTTAGGGCGTAATGATAACCATTCAGTTTACATATAATTATATATACTTGTGTTAAACAACATCCCAATTTCCTTGTTTAAAAAAAAAATCCCAATTTCTTAAAAAAAAAAATCCTAATTAGATTGGTATCCTTGGTCGCCAATCAATAATTGCAAAAATCATAATAATTAGTTTTGTATTTGTGTAAAACAACATTATCTATTTGTAAAAAAGCAAAAAGCAAAAAACAATATCTATTTATAGTACTAGACTTTTGACCCGTGCGACGCACGAGTCTTCTCGACTATAATAGAGATCAATAAATAATCTTTAACCCGTAAGATTATGAGTCAATCAATAAACGCAAATTAGATTATTAGAGATACAATATTACAATCAAATGATAATAAAAAAAATTATAAAGAACAAAGATAAAAATAATACAAAATTATATTGTTGCACGGGTCAATTTTATTTATTACTAGTTAAACATAAAAAATTAATGCAGTTCATGGTTCAAACAAATGATTTACGGTAGCCGAGTTTGCATGGAAATTAGGGTATTCTGTTTGTAAACGTATTAAATAAGTGTACAACAATTTGTCAAAAAAAAAATTTCTATAAAAACAATAGGTTAAGTTGTTGCAGACCTAATAAAATTAATAAATAATAAGGATAAGGATTAAGATATCTATTAAATATTTTCTTTGAAAAATATTCACGGTTATTAGAGAGAAATGAAAAACATATATGATGCAAATTTATAGCCAAAATTTTAGGATAGAGTTGTTGAAAACCTAATAAAGGATTAGTGGAGGGGAAAATTAGGTTAAGACTTAACAAAATTAATAAATAAGGAAACATAAAAAATTAATGCAGTTCATGGTTCAAACAAATGATTTACGGTAGCCGAGTTTGCATGGAAATTATGGTATTCTGTTTGTAAACGTATTAAATAAGTGTACAACAATTTGTCAAAAAAAAATTTCTATAAAAACAATAGGTTAAGTTGTTGCAGACCTAATAAAATTAATAAATAATAAGGATAAGGATTAAGATATCTATTAAATATTTTCTTTGAAAAATATTCACGGTTATTAGAGAGAAATGAAAAACATATATGATGCAAATTTATAGCCAAAATTTTATGATAGAGTTGTTGCAAACCTAATAAAGGATTAGTGGAGGGGAAAATTAGGTTAAGACTTAACAAAATTAATAAATAAGGAAACATAAAAAATTAATGCAGTTCATGGTTCAAACAAATGATTTACGGTAGCCGAGTTTGCATGGAAATTATGGTATTCTGTTTGTAAACGTATTGAATAAGTGTACAACAATTTGTCAAAAAAAAATTTCTATAAAAACAATAGGTTAAGTTGTTGCAGACCTAATAAAATTAATAAATAATAAGGATAAGGATTAAGATATCTATTAAATATTTTCTTTGAAAAATATTCACGGTTATTAGAGAGAAATGAAAAACATATATGATGCAAATTTATAGCCAAAATTTTATGATAGAGTTGTTGCAAACCTAATAAAGGATTAGTGGAGGGAAAAATTAGGTTAAGACTTAACAAAATTAATAAATAAGGATAAGGATTAAGATATCTATTAAATATTTGCTTTGAAAAATATTCACGGTTATTAGAGATAAATGAAAAACATATATGATGCAAATTTAGAGCCAAAATTTTACGATAGAGTTGTTGCAAACTTAATAAAGGATTAGTGGAGGGAAAAATTAGGTTAAGACTTAACAAAATTAATAAATAAGGATTATTACATCAATGCCTTCTTTTGAATCTCGAAACATTTTAAACTTTACTTGATTTCCTTTCTTTTCTTTTCTTTTTTTATGAGAGAAGAAAATTATAAAAGACTAAAGAACTAATCTAAGGATATTGCACCCCATTATATCAAACCAAATTTTAAGGGTTAAATAGGAGCAAGAAGATTGAAGAGTCGTCCAAGAGAAAGAACCATAGTGATTAAAGATGGCAAGGAAATCAACACAAGAGTTAGTCTCCCAATAAATATGCTTCAACAAGACATTCCAACCGAAAAGATGGATAAGACGAAGAATGTCGAGTATAAGGGGTTGAAGATAAGTAATACCTTGATCACGTGTGAGCTCATGATCCAAGAAAATACCTCAAAAATCAACAAAATAGCATTTGAGGTTCCAATATTACATCAAAATCCTTTGATGAAGTTGTGAAACGTATCTCAAATTAAAACACCGCAAGTTTTGAAATGAGAGGGAGGGTGCCAAATTTTAATGTTTGTAGAGTATAGAAGAATACTACGAATATTGTTTTCTACAATAAGATGACATGTTATTGGAGTATATAGAAGACCACTATCAATAATATTTTTTCCCTAAACAATAATATTATTTACGTTCTTCTAGTCTTCCACAAATTCTAAACCATAACATAAAAAATAAAAATAAAACCAGTTAAAGGTAGAAATACCAATGTTGTCTGAGGGGAGATTCCAATGTAATCAATCATAGAGACCTAGGCTAAAGAATTTTTTCAGATGTTACTTGAAAGGATTATAGAGGTAACACGACCCTTAAAAGGATTGATTCCATTAACCCACAAGTCTTGGCAAAATTGATTTGTAGTAACATTATGAATAATCTAAGAGAGGTTAACATGCATCAACATGATTCAACTCTTTGACAATACCAATCCAAGCAACTGATATGGTTATGAATCTCATGAAGCTAGGACTTGATATTTGCAAGCATACTTGGCTCTAAAGATTATAACCTAAAGTCAGTTCGGCGGTGCAATAATATTCCAAACTAAATTTATCATATAAGCTTGATTAAGAGTACGAAGGAACATAAATCAATCTTGGAGAATATTATTTCTCATTTGAGTTGGTCTAGAAAATCATCAATCTTAGGAAGGGGGTATACATTTTTTATGGTCACGTTGTTAAGTTTTTGATAGTCAATACATAATCTTATCCTACCCTTTTTCTTATTGACCAATATCACTGGGAGACACAAGGCCTAATGAAATGATTCTTTATGATATTTCTCTACTAACAATCAGGACCATGTTCCTTTTTGTTCTTTTTGCATCATGTGTACATATTATGCAGCCCCTGATGCACTTGTATCAACCATTGTTTCAAATAGGACAATCTTTCTTCAAATGACATGGTTTCTTACACATATAACACATGTCTTTTCCTAACATACATTCTCCCAAATGAGGTTTTCATATCTGTTCGATTTAGTCAACTTTATGGTATGGAATTGTTTCCCTTTATAATTGTCTGGCTCCTTCCGCTGTTTCCATTTCAAATCTTTCTCTTCCTGAACCTTTTTCAAACTTGTTTATGTGACAGAGAATTTTTGTACCAACACATCATAACTTTTGAAATCTTGCATTGATATTGAGTGTTCAATATATAGTCTTAGACCCAATTTGACTTGATTCACCTTCCACTTCTCATCTGGTGCATATAGAGCTTGGGAGGAAAAACTATATGGCTCTTCAAATTTGGCAACATACTATGCTACTAGCATTCCTCCTAGATTCAAGTGGAGAAATTATTGTTTTTCCTGTATCTTTATGTTGCCATGGAAATACTTATCAAGGAAAATTGTATAAAAGTGTTCCCGATCCAGTACCACACTAATTGAAATCATATAATCACAAAAGGACTTCATTTTAAGAACTAAGTCTTTATCCTTGCTTCCCTTATCATCTCACTATATTCCTCAGAATTAAACCACAATCAGATCTATATATATCACTACAACTTTTTCTTTTCAGCAACAATTGAAAAGTGTTGCCAGAATTGTGAAAAACATTACCTAAAAGAATAGCGGATGTTTTGCAACTATATTCTATCGTACGCCTAAACTATGGGAAAATGGTACTTTTATTAGCGCACATGAGCCAACATTTTTTAATTGTTCCATAAATATTAAACAATGAGAACAATCATAAAATGTATTATTTTAAAATGGTGGTTGTAGTTTTTTTTAATTACAAATAATCATTGATCTAAATTAAGAAATACACATTACATAAACATTTTTTAATGTTTATTGTTCCATAAACATTAAACAATGAGAACAATCACAAAAAGTGTTAGTCAAAGAAAGAAATATACATTACATAGTCCTAACCAATACAACTGCCACATAACGAATTGGCACTTGATAAACAAACAACCTATCCAAAAGCCAAATTAAACTAATAACAAGTTAAAATGAATCTATAACCATTAAACAATATAAAATTAAGGAAATTCAACATAAAATACTACATTCTAGCGACATTTTACACTAACATAGATGTAATTTCATATTCCAACCAATTTCTAAGAAAACTTCAACCAATAGAAGCCTACAAAACCCTCTTATAAGACAAAACATATTAAATTACTTATGACAATATGTCCAGAACAAGAACCACAAACCCCAAACAAATTATACATCCTAGATTCTGAAAGGAACTTCACTTATGCATAAAAATTCTGCATAGAAAGCTACAAAAAAGAAGCAGCCAAAACATATGCAACTAAGGTAAAAGAAAGCAACACCAATAGATTCTTTTAAGAACAACCATGTTTATTTACTAATGAGTTTTGCACTTTAGTCTATAAAATTTTAAGAATGCATATTTTTATCATTCAGAGTTCTAATTTTTTAAATTATAAAAGTTTTTTTTTAAAGAGTGGATACGTTGATAGTAATTAATTTGTTTGGAGGATTTGTTAGTAGCAAAAATTGATACGAATCTCTTACATATTATTATTTTGGTGTCTCAACTCATAACATCGGTCAGAGATGTTTAAAAGAAACACCTTTTAAATCACTCATTCAGAGATAAATTAAGGCTTTGTTTGATATTTTATTTTATGATGTTTGATAGTTTTTTGTTTGTGTGTTAACGTTATGATTTTTTAGAAAAGGGGGTTTAGTAATCCGAAGTCGCGAGGTAAGTAAAGCCCTAATAACATGGTGTTTGATATTTCACATGTCTATTTTTTTTTTAAACAAAGTATTGTGTTTTGTAGACAAAATTATACAATATTTTTTTTAAAAGACAAACAAACTTAAATACATCGACAAAAACTAATCATTAAAACCTAAAAAATCAAATTAAATTATACAATGTTTGATGATTTCAAGCCATTGGTTAATAAGTTTATTTTTTAGTCCAACCCACGATATGTTTTTTCCGCCCCAATTGAGGTGGTTTAGGGCCCAATTCACAATCTCAATTTTACTCATCCTTTACTAATCAGTTATACATTTTTTTTTTATCACTCTTCCGTTTTTCCAACACAAAATCAACTTAAATCATTAAATTAATTGAACCCTGAATCACCGAAAATCCTTGAATCGCTTGCGACGGTGCCACTAGCTCCTCTTTCACTGTTATTCATACTCCGACAACCATTCACCTAGCTTGTTCCTTCGCCACCCATATTCAGCTTCTGCTTATAGCTTTTGTTTTTGCTTATATCTTATAGCTTTTGCGTTTGCTTATGCTTATGTGTCTGCTTTTGCTTATAGGTTATGCGTGAGGAAGACCCATATGTTGTTTCTGCTTATGGCTTTTTGCTTATCTCTTCTGCTTATCAGTTTATCATCAAATAGTCTGCTTGTCTCTTTCTGCTTTTGCTTATCTTGTTTGCTTATGGGTCTTCCTTATTGCTTATGCCTATAGCTTCTGCTTATAGCTTCTAATTGTTTATAGATTCTGCTTATATATTTTGTTTATAGCTTATGCTTACACGTTCTTTAATATAGCTTATAGTATAAAAATAACTTATAGAATATCCAAAACCAATTTAACTTTATTTTATCTTCTTTTTTTTTTGAAGGATTTTTTTTTATTATAGAAATAACTTATGCAAGTCTATGTATAAACACTTATCATGATAAGCATTTGTGCTATACGTCGCAAATAAGTTGTTTATCCAAAAAAAATGTTTTAAAAAATTGAAGTGAATGTGGTTTAGAAAGAAAAAAATGAATGAGCGCTCATCATGTTTTAAAAAGAATTGCTGAAATAAATTTAAGGAAAAAAATGTGCTTATCTTGTTAAAAAAAATAAATTCAGGAAAATCTTTTGAAAAAAAAAAGGCAATGGGAAAGGTGGGCAATTTAAAGTCCCCTTGATACGGGGCCCTAGAAATTTAAAGGTTATAAAAAAATAATTTAAAGTATTTTAAGTCCCTGTAACACTGGAGTTAGGGTTCAAATTGTTTTTTTTTCTTCGAGGGAAGAGTTCAAATTGTTAAGGCCCCTTAAATTAACAGTGCTATAAATTGAAAAATATTACAAATGAGTCCACAAAGAAAAAAAAAACGGCAAAACCTCTAAAATAAAGATGCTCACACGCCAAAGACTCGAGATACCACCCCCACACAACAAGAGGTTGCATATTCTAAAGTCGAAGATCAAAAGAAAAATCATTTTTCATTATACAAATATTTCTTATGTTCTTGTTTTTAAACTAAAAAAACAAAATATATAATACTTGTTTTAAAAAAACTACAAAAAACAAAATACAATCAAACAAGTTTTAAATTCCACCACCAAGAAAACAAGTCTTAAATTTTCATATTTTTCTATTCAAACAAATTTGACCAAACATTCAATAGATGATAAATGTGCTAATCAAAATCACATTTTAGGTCGTAACACTGACGAGAAATATGAAATTTTTTGAAGTAAATGTGTATATATAAATATATAATAACAAATTTATTAAATTATAACAAACACTCCAATCAAAATACAAGATTGAAAGGTAAAACATAGAAGACCAAACATGCAATCCAAGACTACTCCCACAAGATACAATCTACTAGAGTCACACACCATTCATATTACAAACAGAATTCACACTTGGTTCATGATCATTTCAATCATACATTATAACACAATTCTAAGTTCCATCAAACTAGAAACTTCCTTTAATATAAGAGTAGTGTTTGTTTATGCATCATCCGTTACACTTGTCACGTCAAACTTGTGGTTTAAATCAGCGCATTCTATTAGCAATTTTGCAGTTAAACAATAAAATTGAGATCACACTTTCTCAGTCGGAAGGAAGAGTACTAAAAGTTAGTTAAACTAATTAAAAGTACATGAACAATGCTAGCAATATACTTATTTTGATTGGTTGAAATCTAGAGTTGTGATATTAGAATAACTAAAATGTGGTAATTTTTAGAACAACAGTATAAAATACATATCAAATAAGTGTTAATTTGATTAAGAAAAAGAGAAATTATTAATTTGACAACCGCATAATAATATAGTGTTGGACGACATTTTTTGTTGTCAAAATAACTAGTATGAAATTTTTTGTAACTCACGACACTAAATTTATCTAAGATCTACATTATTTACTTGAATTTATTTAAATTTTAATCGATAAAAAAATGTTTGATAAAATATGTTGTTTACACTCTTATGATAATACAAGACACTCCTATGATAAGTAATATGTTTTTTTGCTCAAAAAGTATTATGTTTCATTGTGCTTTTTTTTGACAAAGTTTCATTGTGCTTTTGTTCTCCAATTTTGTCTCACTAACAAAAATCTCCTTATTTAATATCAATTTCCCCCCTCAAGTATCATATCGATATTTCTTCAAAAAAAGTATCATATTGATATTGATTGCAATTTTGGTCCCAAACTATACTTTTAGCCTCCAAAAATGACGGTTTAATGCCCATATTTTAAATCTAAGAAAATATCACTTTTGAGGCCGACAGTTCACCCTTTTAGAATAAAACCCCACCATTTTTATGGACAAAAACCAAAATTGCAACATCCCTAAAAAAGCAAAATTGCAACAAATATGATATTTAAAGGATAAAAGGTGTTATCTTAATAAAAGGACTATTTTTTAGCGATTTTAGTAAAATAGAGAGACCAAAATAAAATTAAGCCTAAATAATAACTAATAGAGTTAAAATTGCATGCATTGTTGGTGTAAAAACATTTTACACGATTGACACATCACAAGCAATCACGTGTGTAACGGTAGAGATATTTCTAACAAGTGTTTCTGAAATCCTATCTAATAATACTCAATTAAGAAGATATTTAAAAAAAAAACCCAAATAATACAATTTTTAAATTCATTAAATGCTTAAGGTTTTTAAAAAGTTTTTAAGGGCTCTAATTAGTAGTATATAGAATGGATTATGAAAAAATTCAAATATTTTTAAGGAAAAAAGTGAATCCAATTCAGAGAATTTATTTATCGTAAAAAAAACCAAATTCAAAGAGTGTATTTTTCAAATGCCATTATTCTATTTCGTACGGATTGAAAAGTAATCAGCACCTAACAATACTGCAAAATCTTACGTACAATCTAAGTCTCACACAAATCCGATTTATCTATTTAATTAAGGAATCAAAGAATCATTCCTTTACCTTTGATCTTTACTTACTTCGCCTTTCATTTCAATTCAAGTATTAATAATCTTCAAGCCAAAGCAAAAAGCACATAGACACAACTCCCCAAAAAATATTCAAAAAATATTCGTGATCCCATAGTTTTGAATGATAATTGGTTATAAAATTAATTTAATCTCAAAGTTTGGATTCTGATATTTGAATTGGAAGGAAATTTTCTGGTTGGTCACCCAATTTTTCTTAGACGTTACTCGCAAATTTGAGTGGGGGTGTATATATAGTTAATGCATGAAGAGATTCTTCACAAGCTGTGTCTCAAAGTTTCACTCCCACTCGAAACTTAAGAAATCTCACTCTCACTCTCAGGTACGTTACTTATTTACCC
Organism: Medicago lupulina; assembly: GCA_958299785.1. NCBI lineage: Eukaryota > Viridiplantae > Streptophyta > Magnoliopsida > Fabales > Fabaceae > Medicago > Medicago lupulina. The sequence goes on along the minus strand of OY283141.1, from coordinate 53,212,096 downwards.
TCCTCTCCTCAGTTATTTTTTAAGATTCTCTGTCGTCATTTACTACCTGCATGCTTTTACACAGTGAGTGATTACGTGACCGTCCGATCAAATTGGATGGTCCATATTTCAAACTTCCTGATTTTATTTTTTAAAGGAAATCAAAATTTGACCGTCCAATCTTGATCAGACGGTCACACTCACTAACTGTCTGAGTCTGTGACCTTAATGTAGCCGTTGTAGACCTGTTTTTACAGCTTCACTGCAGATTTTACTTTTTTGTGAGAAGTGTATACCTATGGTTAATGGTTGCATTGCAGTTAACATGTTTGTTGAAATTCTTGTTAGATTGAATAATATTTATAAATTAAGATGGTAGCGAAATAGCAGTGACACTTCACATTTAGGCATATCTCGTTGACGTGTCAGTGTGTCGTATCCGGTGTCTGTGTCAGTATTTCATAGATAGCATTTAGCACGTGATGTACTCTGACCAGTAAAAAAAAAAGGTTAATTTTTTTTGCCTCTTTTGCTGTCCTATTAGTTGGCGAGTTCTTCTTAATGTGTTTTTGCCTCTTTTGCTGTCCTATTAGTTGGCGACTTCATATCTATGACTCACACCGGTAATAATTTGAAAAAAAAATGAAAGCGACTGAATGTAACCACGTGTCGGTGTTGGACACCGAACACACCTTCAATATGAAGTGTTGAAGCTACATAGATGTTAAACACACGCAAAACACATCACAAGTTGTGTCATGTGATGCAAATAGTTACTTCTTGGTAGCATCATTGTTTTATGATATTGTTTGTTTGACAGATAATGGCAGGAAACATCTCTGGTCCAAGTGGGAGCAATGCTGCTAATATTTTGCTGAATCATGACTTCTCAAATGACCTGAACTCTTGGCATCTCAATTGCTGCAATGGCTATGTAATTTCGTCCAAAGCAGGTGATCAAGGTGTAAATTTGATGGATTCGGATTGTAATTATGCCGTTATCACCGACCGAAACGAATGCTGGCAAGGTCTTGAGCAAGATATCACAGACAGAATATCCATTGGTTCTACTTACACGGTTTCGGCTTTTGTTGGAGTATCCGGCCTTTCTCAGGAATCTGCTGATGTGAAAGCTACACTGAAACTAGAATATCACGATTCAGCTACAAATTATTTGTTCATTGGAGGGTATAATTCTTTTCGTAATTTCATTACATCTATCTTTTAAAGAAATTGAGGAAAATTCCCTTACATGTTCACCATTATTTTCTACAGAACTTCTGTTATGAAGCGTAGCTGGGAAAAGTTGGAAGGAACATTTTCACTGTCCACTAAGCCTGATCGGGTTGTATTTTATTTGGAAGGACCTGCTCCTGGAATTGACTTGCTTATAAGATCAGTAGAGATCAACTGTTCCATTCCAAATGACAATGTATATCATACATGAAATTATGCATTTCAGATACTGTTATTTCTTTATGGAATTCTACATATTGGCAAAGTTTTTATTACTTCTTTAATTGTTAAATTGAACTTGTATTGAGCCTATTATGGTTTCACTCTTTAATTTTTTGTGAAATCTTTATTTTTTAATAACACGCTAACTGGTGTACCTTTTCCTCATATTTCAGAAGTTCACAAGTACAGAAACAAGTCTTTCTACTGGAGATGAAAGCATCATAATAAACCCACAATTTGAGGATGGCCTGAATAACTGGTCTGGAAGAAGCTGCAAGATTGTGTTGCATGATTCCATGGCAGATGGTAAAATTGTTCCAAAGTCTGGGAAATATTTTGCATGCGCAACAGAACGAACGCAATTCTGGAATGGAATTCAGCAGGAGATAACTGGACGTGTGCAGCGCAAGCTGGCCTATGAGATCACTGCTTTAGTTCGAATATATGGCAACAATGTCACTAATGCCGATGTACGAGCTACTTTGTGGGTTCAAACACCAGATCTCCGAGAGCAGTATATAGGCATTGCAAAGTTAGTCTTCACATTATTTTTGCTATAGATTTAATTCATATACATAGTCAGTGTACTAGAAATAATTTTTACATTGTCAATCAATCGTATGATTCAGCCATGAATTTCAGATAGACTCTTGAGGCATATGATTTTTCTGTTTATTATTCTTGAAACTAGATAAAAATAACAAAAGGAAACTTACTGTAGTATGATTTAGCCATGAGTTTTCTGCATTAGTGATAATATAAACCTTAACATTTATAGTAGTTGTTTAACAATGCTGGTGTGTTCTAAAGTGTGCAGGCAACCGATACAGATTGGGTGACGCTGCAGGGAAAATTCCTTCTAAATGGTCCCTCATCCAAAGCGGTCCTTTATTTAGAGGGACCTCCTTCTGGCACCGACATTCTTGTCAATACTTTGGTTGTAAAGCATGCTGCTAAAACACCTCCTTCAACACCACCAGCTGCACAGGTTGGACTTTTGATAAATTATCTGTAAATTACATTAGTTAACTTAATGTGAAGATTGTTTTAAGCGATCAACAACCAACATAAAATATAGTCGAACCTATAAGCTCCTATCAATCTACTTTATTATTATCAATGTTTGTTATTCCTAACTTTTTTGTTTTGCACAAGCATTGGAGAAGAACTTAGCTGTTGTCCTAGGCCCAGTTTCGACAGACAACTTAATTAAGCTCTTATAGCATTAGCGCTTGTCATATAAATACTTATGGAAGTTATTTCTATAACAAAAGATAAAATGAATTCAAACTATTTTCATATAAGCTATAAGCTGTTTCCATATGCTATCTTAGAGAGCTTATGAAAATAGGCTAAAAACGGCTTATGGACATGTCATAAGATGTTCCCATTAGCTCTTCCAAACAGTCTAACAAGTTCTTATGTCAGTAGATAAGCTTAAATAAGCCAATTCAAACAGATTCATATTGAACTTCGGTTGCACTGTTGACTTTTGTTTTGCAAGCCTCTTACAATTGATTTTATTTTACAGAATGTTGCTTTTGGAATTAATATAATTGAGAACAGCAATCTTTCTGATGATACAAAAGGATGGTTTCCCCTTGGTAATTGCACTTTAACTGTTAAAACCGGTTCTCCTCATATACTTCCACCAATGGCAAGAGAATCTCTTGGACCTCACGGAATCCTAAGTGGCCGCTACATACTTGTAACTAATAGAACACAAACTTGGATGGGTCCTGCCCAGGTGATCACCGAGAAATTAAAGCTATTTTTGACTTATCAAGTATCTGCTTGGGTCCGGATTGGTTCCAGTTCAAATGGACCACAGAATGTGAACGTTGCCCTTGGTGCTGACAATCAGTGGATCAATGGAGGACAAACCGAGGTTTCAGATGATAGATGGCATGAAATTGGTGGATCCTTTAGAATTGAAAAGCAGCCAACAAAGATTATGGTTTATATCCAAGGTCCAGCTTCTGGTGTAGACTTAATGGTTGCCGGACTTCAAATTTTCCCTGTTGATAGACATGCAAGATTTAGATATTTAAAGATGCAGACAGACAAGGTGACATTTAGCTTTATTCTATTTTATTTGATATATAAAATTAATTTTACATTCTTCATTGATAGGATATGTAATGCTTTGCATTTGTAGATTTGTTTATATATTTCATGAAGCTGTGCATATTCATTTCAGACTTTAATGTTAATCTTTTCTAATACATTATTTCTTTCATTGATAGGATATGTGATGCTTTGCATTGTTTATATATATAACATTTAATTTATATATAAGTTTTTCCACACTGCAGATTCGGAAGCGTGATGTTGTCCTGAAATTCGCCGGACTAGACCCTAGCAGCTACCTTAACACCATGGTGCAAGTTAGACAAACACAAAACGATTTCCCGATTGGAACATGCATCAGCAGATCAAACATTGACAATGAAGAATTTGTCAACTTCCTTGTGAAACACTTCAACTGGGCTGTGTTTGCAAATGAGTTGAAGTGGTATTGGACTGAGCCACAACAAGGGAATTTGAATTACAAAGACGCCGATGATCTTTTAACCTTGTGTCAGAAGTACAAAATCCAAACTCGCGGACACTGCATCTTTTGGGAAGTGGACGGAACCGTTCAACAATGGATTAAGTCGCTGAATAAAAACGATCTGATGACGGCCGTTCAAAACCGCTTAACCGGTCTTCTAACTCGCTACAAAGGTAAGTTTAGTCACTATGATGTTAACAATGAAATGCTGCATGGTTCATTTTACCAAGATAGATTAGGCAAAGATATAAGGGCAAACATGTTCAAGATTGCAAACCAACTAGATCCGTCCGCTACATTGTTTGTGAATGATTATCATATTGAAGATGGATGTGACACAAGATCGTGTCCAAATAAATACATTGAACACATTCTTGATTTGCAAGAACAAGGTGCACCAGTAGGTGGAATTGGAATTCAAGGACACATAGATAGTCCAGTTGGGCCTGTCGTTTGTTCTTCACTTGATAAATTAGGTATTCTTGGTTTACCTATATGGTTTACAGAACTTGATGTGTCTTCTATGAATGAATATGTGAGAGGTGATGATCTTGAAGTTATGCTTAGGGAAGCCATGGCTCACCCTGCTGTTGAAGGGATAATGTTGTGGGGATTCTGGGAGTTGTTTATGAGTAGGGATAATGCACATTTGGTGAATGCGGAAGGTGATATTAATGAAGCTGGAAAAAGGTTTCTAGCTTTGAAACAAGAGTGGCTATCTCATAGTCATGGTCATGTTGATGAGCAAGGTCAATTCAACTTTAGAGGATTTTATGGAACATATAATGTGGAAATTGTGACACCATCAAAGAAAATTTCGAAGACATTTGTGCTTGATAAAGGTGACTCCCCAATGGAGGTGTCAATTGATTTATAAGCAAAGTATATGGCTATGAATTAATGTGTGTCTTTTTTTCTTTCTTTCTTATCATTGGGTTTGATGAAACGCAATGATGATGTAAGTTCTAATGTTATCTATGCTGTGTTCTGCCACCTTGGCAAATAAATAAAATGGTTTTACTTGGTTATTCTAATTTGTGTTGTAATTATTTGCTTGTTGATCTTTCTAATTACCATTTTGACAACTCAATGGGGGCCAAGATTCATAGGTTCAAGCCTTCAAATGATCCATGCAACTTCACATATTTTGAACGTTCCTCTCAAAATAGATCATACTGTGTGATAGAGTTGCTTGGAAGTGATTTTAAAAGTGTCTCCTACACGTGCCAGCAATATACTGAAACCCAGATAGTTGTGAAAAGGCTCTATATTCAATTTTTCAACATACATGGATCAAATAGGCAAATTTGGATTGGTGTTCTCCAAATTGTTGTTGATGGCCTTGGTCAAGGTTGGATTCATTGGCAAGCTCTGATACAATTGAGTTTTAGCTAGACACAGTTTACCTGAGGAAATTTTAGGCCTCCCTGTTCTTTTGTGTTCACAAGGTTTTTGGAAGTCCTCTCAAAAGAACCATATTGTTGGATTTCTACATGGAAAATGGATATTATCAATAGCTTGTGTGAATGTTTCTGTTGTGGAGAGTTACTCTTTACTCATTTTAACAGTAAAAGAAGCCAATCCTTTTATCTGTGAGCTTCCAATTTTCCAACAAGTTGAATTCAAACACTGGGATCCAGGTGGTGAATCTTCTCTTGTTTATGTGGAACTGGAAGGCCCACTTGACTATGAGAATTATGAGGAAAGTTGCTGCTATCAGTTTACACCATTACCTTGACTTCAACCTTAGGACGAGGTTGATTTTAATGGTGGAGTCGTGTTATGATTTAAAATGACATATAAGGAATTACATTTGACATAACATAATTGGTTGAGGTAACTGGACACGCGGTTCATAATCTTATGATCAAAGAAGTTTTGATTGTGCATAAATAAGGGATTGATGATCAATAATAGGTATGAAGAAAATTGATGGAATCTCTCCTCTCCCCCTTTGATACTCTCTTGTAGAATAATGGCTTAAGTCTTAAGCTTCTATCTTTTCCTTTCTTTTTATATAGTAAGAATACCAACTCTAATTGTGTTCTCATCTATCAATTTTACCTTCGATTTAATGATGAATTTGCAATTATCCATTTTTTCACCTTCTCAATTGTGCAAACCCTTACAGTTACTTGTTGTTAATCATTCTAATTGATGTTGTAAATTGTAATGTTATCCTAAAAAAGTCTCAGCTACAAAAATACTTTTTTGCAAAATAGCAATTTTACTCAATGGATCACTAATTGATGATCAATAACGAATCTTGCTCTTTACCCAAACAGTTTTGCTCATTCCCAAAGTAAATGTCGAAAATGCTCCGACGCGAGTTAACTTGCGCAACGTGAGTTAACTCACACTCTCAGCGTGAGTTAACTCACGTTGAATTAGAAAGGCAATGTTTGTGTGTTATTTGACAACAAAGGCAATGTTTCATTAAATTATGATTGTGTTACAAATTTCAGTCCTTGATATTAATTGTAGAGAATCATGATGAAATATGGTTGATGGTGAAGTATGGTTAATTGTAGAGAATAAAAAACATTGATGCTGCATCATATTTTACAATCATGGAAAAAAATTATTTATAGAAAACCCTCAATGCAAGGCTTTAATCAAAGCCACGATCTAAAAGAAATTATTCTGTACATGGCAAGTAAAAATAATGTATTCTAGATAGGCTTCCCTCTCAGCAATTAGCTTCTAAGTTTCTCCCTTTAATAACTAAACTTCCCCAAAACTCTGTGAGTGAAACTACATTAGAGACCAGCGTGAGTTAACTCACGTTGGATTTCAGTGTGTTTTTTTCAGCGTGAGTTAAGTCACGTAGCGTGAGTTAACTCAGTTGTCATTTACACTAACGTAAGTTAACATGCGTAGGGGTATTTTGGTCATTTTACTTAGGAATGAGCGAAACCATTAGGGTAAAGTGCAGGATTCATCAATAACGGTGTTATTTCGGCTATAAAACAGAAATGGGCTAATGACTACTTTTGCACTTAAAATGCTTAGAAAATTGCTCTTTTAACACCCATGGGGATATGGCTCACAGACTCCTAAAAAAATCTCAATCCACCCCCTATAACTTCCAAACATATAGAACTGTAACCCTATATTAGGATCATAAGTTATAACCTAATCAAAGATCAGGTTCTATCTTATCTTACTAGCATAAAACTAGCATTGTCTGGCTAAAAAATAAAAAATTGTTTTTATGACTATAAATCATCCTCTATTGCTTTAATCTATATCATGAGATTGATTTGTTGTGTTTGTGAACACGCATCGGCCTTCTATTATTACATTCTGTAATTGATTTATACGGTGATGGTTCAGTGATGCTTTTGCTCATAGAAGCAACAAATTCAAGATGGGTTGAACATGTGTCAGCATTGTGTGGCCTAGATTGTTGAACATTGTTTTTATGAATTTCAAAAGTATATTAGGTTTCACAACAGAAGACTCAACAATGTTCAGTTTTGAATCAATGAATAAGGTTTCTGTACCAATGCAACAATATCACCAAAAATAAAAAACTAAATTATAAAATAATAACAAAACATGCAGCAAAATAGAAAATACAAATAAATAAGGTTTATGTACGAAAAGGAAGATACAACTTGATCTTGGATTTGGATTGAGTTGTAACTCTTGATTCAAATTAGAAGTTACGATTTGATGGCTTTCGAGGTTCGGATCTAAGTGGGGGTATTTTGAGATTTTTTAATCAAAGCATATTAAAAGAAATATTTGTATATAGCACTAACTTTCCAAAAGAAAAATGTATATAGTAGTAACTATTAAATAAAAATTTCTCTTTCTCTCTTTTCTCTCCTTCTGAAACTCTAGCTGTCACTTCTTTTTTTCTTTTTCTTCTTATTCTTCTTGTCTATCGAGTAGGGATGGTTTGTGATCAATTTTGATACAAAATCACCCCTCTAAATTGTTTTACCTTCTATCTTAATTCAACAAGTGATTTTTCATTTCGTCTTGAGCAGGGATCACGTTTTAAATAAAATTTGTTGTTTAAAAAAAAAGTGATTTTCACATATTTTCAGTTTGATTTAATTTCTCGTCTTTGTGCGGTGTGTAACAACCCGATTTTCACTAGTTTTATTTTTAATTGTTTAATATGTGTTTATATGTGCTTGTGTGTGATTATTTATCCTTGGGTGTAATCACTACAAGAAACTTGCCATTTAGCAACGGCAGAAACCGTTGGTAAAGGTCTCAAAAGCCGTTGGTATAGGTCATAAAACTTATACCAACGCCCACCTACTACCCGTCTAGGATACTATGCTTATACCAACGGCAAGAATGCCGTCTCAATAGCTTATACCAACGGAAAATTAGCTTGATGCTATAGATTTTGGAGCTATAGCAACAACATTTTACACCTATTAAATAATTTTAGTCAACCTCCATATCCGTTGGTATAGGACCAAAATGTCCGTTGCTATAGGTTCTCTTTCTTCTTTTTTTTAAAATAAAATTCACCCTAATATAAATATTTTTTAATAATAATTAAATTTTCACAATAATTCCTGACAAAAAAATAATATATTCGACTATACTTTTTTATTGCACTACACAAAATCTAAGGTAACATCAAAGAAAATTTCAGTTATATGATCAAAGTAGTAAGTCTTACAAACATATAAAAATAACAAAATAATGTCAATTTTATATAATAACCAACACAAAAATAGATACTACATAAAAAAAAACACTAGATGAACCTAAACATATCCAGGATAATTTTTTTTTCTAATCTTCCTCTCTTCCGTCTTCATCACTGCATCGACTTGAAGAATTTATCAGGTTTGGAGTACTAGCACCATTTATGGCCTATTAAAAATAAAAATAAAATATGTTACAAACTCTACTTAATTCATGTTATCATCATATTCGATATCTGAACTCGAAAACTAAAATATCAATTATATAATATACCTGTTTTGCAGCTTCTAAAATATCATTCAAATCTTCTTGAGATAATCGATTTTGTATCACTGACATCATATTTGCCATAACCACATTTGTCCTCTCTTGACTTTCTCGCATATGACTTTGTGTCCCAACCGATTGAGAAGTTTCTGCCTCATTATTATATTTGTTTAGTTCTTCCTGAAAAATTATAAGATATATAGATTATAAGAATATATTTTAAAAGAGAATTCATTAATATGACAATCAAAACAATTGAAAAGGGTCACTTTTATGTCATAATCATAACAAAAATGTTCATTAAAATAGAACATTTGAACATAATTCAGAACAGAATTCAAAACAGAGTTCATTAATTTAAAACAAAATCCAGAACATAATTAAATTAGAACAACTGAACCAGAACAATTAAAACAGAATAAGCAGGATCAAAGTAATGGTTGTGGATGGTCATTCGAATAGGGACCGCTCATTCGAATATATCAAACACTTCATATGCAACACAATAATAGAGTCAAATTAAGCACACAAATGCAAAACATATTCAATTTTTTTTGAGTGAAATTATCAAACACTTCATGATATTGTAGATCGAAATTGTAACAGAAGAAGGACACTGAAATCTCTGTTGGCGATGAAGGTTGGGTTTGGTTGTCCGCCTGTGAATCATATAGAAATCAAGAGGTTAAATTTAAGTTTAAAAAAATTTAACTCATCGTACTAGTGTTGAGTTCACAAATATGACAAAAATTCATACAAAGCTGATTCTGACATGTGCTAACAGCTACACTGAACTAGAATACGAAATTTAGTACATGTTCTTGATTCAATTTTAAAGTGCACCAATACTCCTTCTAGCAAAGCTAATACACTACAAAAAGCAACCTACTAGTAAATACATCAGCACTTCACCTAGAATTGTATACGTAAAAGATAATAAAATCACACACGCATTGAACCAATTTCAACGAGAAATTAAATTAAAGATTATCAAATAAAAAGAAAAAATATGAGAAGATCGAACACATTCAATTGTTAACGAAGATCGAAAAGTGACCTACGTCTATCAGAAAAAAGCAATTCCAGTGTTAATCAAAGAATTCAGATCAATATTAATATGCAAAGCGAGAATAATAGAGTGAAAAGTGGAGGTATAACATAACATCATAGAACAAAATCCATTCAGAAATGTCTTAAATATGAAGCTAGGACCTTGGCATTCAGAATGTGACGCCAAGTTCACTTGGCCCCAATACTCTTCAGTCATAGCATATTTCACTATATTATTTTATACTAACTTAAGCCACTTCAATTAGTTTGACGTGAATTACCTCAACCACCTATCAACTAGAGAATGAATAAAGAGAAAAAGAATAAAGTATTAGAGAATGACTAACCTCTATGACTTGTGGGTAGCTTAAGGTCTTGTAGTGATCCTGAAGAGTTGTCATTGTTTATAAAAAATTCACAACAAATAAAGCGTTGTAAGATACAAATTAGTTGTTCTATATAGGAATTAAGAAACCAGCACATATCAATTAGAAACACTACAATCTATTAATTAATATTAACTCTACCATTTTTTCCAAATCAGCCACGTAATATAAAGCAAGCAAATTATACATTGAAGACAATTTAACATTTACCACATGTCACTTTTAGCCTTATAGAATGGTATCTTTGTCAAGCAGGACCTATTCTTAAAGAAACATCTACACAATGGGATTTTGCTTGAACCATTAAATCAATCAAATAGTTACTTATTATCAAATTTAAAGCTACCAAACATAAATAATTCAGTTTAAAACTTTACCTTTTTCCACAAAACATAATGCTCTTTATTATCAAATTTGTGCTATATTGTAAAATTTTCATTAAAATGGCATCATCAGAGTTTTTTTATTTCTTTTAACAAGGGACACATTAAATTGGCATGATGATTTTCTAGTTTCTAGAATTAATGCAAAGCACATAGAAGGGGGTGTAGTTTTTCACAGTTACAATCTTACACAAAAAAAAAAGAACATCAAGTCTTATGCTATCACAGTGGAAGGCTGTAGCTGCTGTTTTTCAGTTTGGTGTGTCAATTCATTGCAAGCCGTCGTAACTAGTTGTCGTGGCTGTTTTGGTATTGATATAGGGCATCTGCTGCTGCCTGCCATCACAGGGCCAACAGTGGACTTGTTTTTTGTGGGATTTTGCTAGTTTGTAGGAGTTGAATGTTAGTGGGGGATTTTTTGGTTTTGAGGTTTGTCCGCTTATATACGGAACCTTTGTACTTTGCTTCTGTATCTATGCAGCTTGTACGTCATGTATGAGGCTTTCAATAATATTTACTATTTCAAAAAAAAAAAAAAAGTCTTATGCTAACAAAATGTTTCTTTTTTTGTATACAGGGTTGGAGTTTTTAGGCAAGACCTATAAAATAGATTCACAATGGGTTGGAGTTTGTTTGTACCCTGCCACGGTAGAAGCTTTGTAGCAAAAGTGCTTAATGTGATAAGTTAACACAATCTGACTCACTATAATTTCGATACGGAAGTAGATGAAACAAAGATGTCATACAAGGGAATTGAAACTATGTGGTACTACTTCGCATCATAAACAAGGGAATTGCAGAACCCTTTCAAAAATTCAAAAATCTAATCTAAATCCAGTTGCAAAGTAATAATCTTCAACAAAATCAAAAGTAATATACTACCAATATTCAACAACAATCAATCAAAATCCAAAATTAATAATATGAACTTAATCAATTTCATGAGCTAACACTAAGTATTGTTCAAATCAAAACAGTCATGGTTATTGTCCAGAAAGTTTTCACTTTTCTTAATCCCAAATTTTCATGGAAATCAAAACCAAAAAGACCTAGAATTATCAATTTCATAAATAAATAAATAAATCTAAGGCATGAAAATTTTGTAAACCCTAATTCCCAAATCATAGAACAAATTGTGAAAGAATAAACATACCTTTGTGGGGAGAATGAGTGACGAAGAAAGTGAGTGACAGAGGTTCCGAGAGCGATATCTGTGCGAGTGACAACAGCAAGTGAGTGAGAAGGTTCCGGAGATTCAACATCAGTGTGGAGGCAGAAACTTTGTAGAAATTGATTAAAGTGGGCGGAGGAAGGTTGGAGTGGCGGAGTAACAGCGGCGAAAAGGTTTGATGAGGGAGGGAGGTTCGAGTGGCGCGCGGAGGCAGGAAAAGGGAGAAGATGGTTCGATTGAAGAGAGAAAGTGAGAAAGGATATAACTATTAACTTAATTAATAGATAGATTTAATTTAGTAATTTATAATTAATATTAGTATTAATATTTAATTAATTATTATTAATTATTAAAAGAAGGAAAGTTGATTCACAAAGAAAATAAGGAAAAGTTTTTGTTTTAACAAAAATAAGAAGGAAAAATTTCTAGGTTGAGTGGTCAACAAACCGACTTAAGCAAATGACTTCTTAGGTAATGTGGTTAACCTAAAGACTTAAGAAATTAATTATCAATATTTTCTTTTCACTATTCATCAACCTTAAGTCGGGTAACTCTTATAACCGACTTAAGAAAGTTTAAAAGAATTGCAAAAATGTCACCGCGTCACTTGTTAAGATGGGTGGCAGCGCGAACCGACTTAAGCATGATTTTAAAAAGTATTTTTTGTACTAGTGTTTGGAGCCAATGGAATATTTGGTGAAAATGTTTGGCGCTTTTTCATTCTTAATTCTTAACCTATAGCAACGGGGTATTGAAACATCAGTTGCTAAATTTTATCTATAAAAATAAGTTTAACAAATTTGGCCGAACAATGGCCAATTTACATTTAGCAAATATTTGATTCCAAGTGATAAGAGTATTAAAATAAATTAGTGACTAACGGCATAATCAAATGTCAATTTTTCAAAGTTATATGAATATATGTATATATCGAATACTTGCCTTGTTTCCATCCTCCAACATTAGTGCCAGTAAGGACATACACATTAACATAAAAGGGATTTTAGAATATATTGATATAAGTATTTAACTAAAATCATAACTATTCTGACTATATTAAAATTATTCTAACTCAAGGGTTATAAATTATATGGCATAAGTTTACTACCCAAAAATGGAGGGTTTACTATCTAAAGGAACTCACCTTATAGATTTCTGATAACTTATTAACCACGGGCTCAAGCAATCAGACCTCGCCAGAATCCGTACAAGCATCCTTTACACCAACATGAAAACAATTGCTTCAGCTCAAAGTCTACAACAGTCCCCAAACTTCAAAATCGTCTACAAAATTTAATACTGGACCATAATCAGTGAAACTGGTACCAAAATGTCGGGCATTACCTTAGCTAACCATAGCAACAAAGTTCACTGAATTTCAAGCTACATAGAAAGAGTTATTACCGTTTTAGTGAAACCTTGTCCCAAACCCGTAACCAGAATCCAGCAGAAATTACCAATCTTCAAATGCGTTTTCCGAATCCGTTTCTAATCCAAATCATATACGAAATTTATATCCGATTTGAAGTGAATTGAATGTAGAATCTAAAAATCCAGCAAACACGTTTCTGTCAGCTTTCTAAAACATGTTATTCACCAGTTAAGCACTTCTGACTGTTTGTAAAATAGCTTAACCGACAACTTATGGCTTTTAGCTTCTAGCTTTTCATTCCAAACAGCAACAACGACAATTCTGATACCATTAACGGTCCAAAATAAACAATCATTCACATTCAAATGCTATATCTCAATCTCATTTTCTAACATCTCACACAAACACCCAAGGTGGGAACTAAATTAGAGAACTTACATTTGATTAGTCTGAACCCTTTCCAAGCTTCCACACCCAAACTTAGGACCCAGTCACTGATCTGTGTTTCTTGTTCCTCTACCAGCTCCTAAAAGCCAACAATCCACAATCAAGTCAGCAATACGTGCATACAACCACTGAAGCTTGAAGAATCAACATTTCAAGTATGAGAAAGGAAGTGATGATTCGGCCAGCAAGGAAGAAGAAGAGAAGTAGGAGTTTAATACATAAATGACACTTTAAATCATCCAAGATTCATGATAGAAAGATTGCATGTTTAAAGGGTTTGGAGCTTAATTGAATTTTATGAGATTAGGGGTGAAGAGAGTGAAGCCGAGAGAGATGGAAAGAAGGGAGAAAACTTCTGATTTTCTAAACTTAGAGAGAGAAAGATCATGGGGAAATGAAATAATAGGGACATAATACACTTATATACTGTCTGCGTGCAAGTACCAAAATACTCATTGTCTTAATCGTGCTTGACTTGATACCGATAACTGAACATGCGTGTAATTACCGACATTGCATCACGAACATTTATCCTCTGATACGTTTAATTGGTAATAATTCAATACTGATGAGTGGGGTATTACATGAGCAATAACCGATTTTGAGAAAACTAATTGAAGGAGATTATAAGAAAAGCGATTATGATAAAAACGATTATGTTTTGGAGCCAATGGAATATTTGGTGAAAATGTTTGGCGCTTTTTCATTTTTAATTCTTAACCTATAGCAACGGGGTATTGAAACATCAGTTGCTAAATTGTATCTCTATCAACTCTTTTTTCTGCCGTTGCTAAAAGTGACCGTTGCTATATGGCAAATTTCTTGTAGTGAATTTCTTGGGTTTTCGTGTTAGAAGGGTATTTTAGTAATTTGGTGAGCTAGGGTAATTTAGTAATTTTGGTTTGAGGATTATTTTTTAGTGTTTTAAGTGGGAACCATTATTTTTATTAAGTTGTTAGTGAGTTGTGATAATTAATTAAGAGCCGGTGTTTATTCGTTATCTTTTTTTGCCGTAAGCGAGTAGAAACTTGTGAAATTGATTAATTAGAACTTTGAACCCATAAAACATTTTGAGGGTTAAGCCCATTAGTGGTGAGTCTTTATAACTTATTTCTTAAGAGAAATTAGGGTTAGAACATTCATTTCACAATCTTAGAAAGAGGAAGAGAGAAAGAATTAGAGGAAGAGAAGAAAAGGGTTTAGAAGAGAAAAGCTTGAAGATCAAGAAGTGGTTGAGGATTTTAGGAGCTAAATTGAAGTTAAGACTAGGATTCTTGGAGATTGAGGTAAGTGGGATAGTTTTCATACACAATCTTTGTATAATCTCTTTTTCTTCTTAAACCCATAAGTGCTTGTTTGTGAAAAGTGA
Organism: Medicago lupulina; assembly: GCA_958299785.1. Taxonomy (NCBI): domain Eukaryota; kingdom Viridiplantae; phylum Streptophyta; class Magnoliopsida; order Fabales; family Fabaceae; genus Medicago; species Medicago lupulina. The sequence continues at coordinate 53,196,980 of OY283141.1, read as the reverse complement.
TTAATTGTGAATTTAATTGGTGAAATTCGTGCTTGTATTTTAATGTAATGTTTGGGTAAGTGAATTTGTTGATAATCAAGTTGTTGTTGATGAAATTACATGCTCAATATATGTTTACTTTGTTGATTTTGCTCAAATTGGTACAAACTAGAGTTGTTGTTGTTGATTTATAATGGATTCATGTTCAAATGAAGTTGTTGCTGAATTAGATATGTTGTTGTTGTCGATTTGTACCATGGGTATTCCATTTTGTGAAGTTGTTGTTTGAATTGGTGAAGTTGTGTCAAGTTGTTCATGTGAAGGACCAAAATAAACTTTTGAAATATGAGGTTGTTGACTGAGTTTTTGATGTTGTTGGATGAATTGGACTTGGTAGAATTTCTATTTTCATGTTGTGATTGTGTTAGTTGAGTTGTTTGGGAGAAAACGGGTTTTTTCGTGTGAAATGTCGGTGTCTAAGCGTTTTTGCAAATAAATGATTATGTGAGGTTTTGGTAAATGATTTTTGGGATGGTTGATGTAACGCCCTAGTTTTTATTTGATTAATTTGGTTGATTTTTAATATGTTTTATGTATTTTATATGCTTTAAAATAATTTATGTGACTTATGAGGTGTGTTGCATTTTATTATTAATATTTTGAATTATTTAATAGGAATAAGTAAGAAAATAATATTGTTGGAAATATTGGGGGTTAATGAGAATTAATAGGTTTTAGTAGGAGTTAAGAAATAAGTGGGGGTTACACTTTGGGGAGAATAGGAAAAGAGTTAGGCAGAAAACTTTTGTACGTACAGTAAGAAAAGAAAACTAAGCTTTTTGGGAGAAAAGGGAGAAGAGCCAAGAACAAGGGGAATTACCTAGAGGAGAGATTAAATTGCTGTAGTTGTTCTTCTTAATCCAGGTAAGGGTGAGGTTAACTTTCAATCAATAATATATATGTGACTTCTGAAATTGAATTGAAAGTTGTGTTCTTGACCTAGGGTTAGAAAGTGATGATAATTTGCAAAATGTTGATGATTATGTTGTTGATTGCATGTTTCTGTGTTGTTTTGAGTATTATGTTGCATTTAGAACCTGTAAACATTGTTCTAATTCATTTTGGGTGATTGGGGGATCAAAATTGGGTTTTTGGATGAAAAAGGCTTAGAAAATCGTAGTTTGAAAACTGCCCGGATGAAGCTTCGCTTGAAGCGAGATATTTTTCGCTTAAGCGAGATACCCAGAATGCTGTCCAGATGAAGCTTCGCTTGAAGCGAGATGCAAGCGAACTCCAAGCGAGATTTCCCCAGACTTACGTCTTTTAGGTCGCCTGAAGCGAACCACGAGCGAACTCTGAGCGAGAGAGAACCAACCATTCTGTGAGGATTTCGCTTGAAGCGAGATGACCTTCGCTTGAAGCGAGATAGGTTCTGTAAGATCATTTTCTGAATTTTGCTTCGTGCATTAGGACATTAATTTAGGCATCCTAAACTGTTCCTTTGATTTGTTTAACCTTGTTTATGAAGTAAATATTATGAATGAAAGAGAAGCTATGTGAGTGCATGTATATATAAATAAATATGATTATATATGTTATGTCGTTGTTCCGTTGTTGTGTTGTTCCGTTGTTGTTGTCGTTGTTTTGTGTTGTCCAAGTTGGGGAGTGTGTCATAAATAAATTAGGCACAGTTGTTGTTGTTGAATTGTCGTGGTGTAAGTCATACGTAGATGTATGCATTGTTGGTTGGTGGTTGTTGTCGGTGTTGTCATGTTGTATGTTGATATACACAGTTGGAGTCTGATGCATTGTTATTCAAAGCGGTGAGAGCTTATGCTCTGGAACGCCTTGTCGTTCAAAGCGGGAGGACTCATGTCCTGGAACACTTTGTTGTTCAAAAGCGGTGAGGACCTCGGTCCTGGAATGCCATGTCATTCAAAGCGGTGAGAGCTTATGCTCTGGAACGCCTTGTCGTTCAAAGCGGGAGGACTCATGTCCTGGAACACTTTGTTGTTCAAAGCGGTGAGGGCTCTGCCCTGTATTTTGGTACCACAAGCATGTGCATTGTTGCATTGTCGTAGTTGTTGTGTTGGGTGAGTTGTCGACGTTGTTGATGTGTCGTTGGTGTTAAGTCGTTGTCGGTGTGTCGTCATCAAGAATGAAGTTGGTTTCGAATTGAATATAATTGAAGTAGTGTTGATAATCAAGTATGATGATATATTATATGTATATTTCTTATTGATGTTGTTGATGTGAATTTGCTGTTGTTTCTATGCATTTGATGAATTATATATATATATATATATATATATATATATATATATATATATATATATATTATTGTTGTTTGTGAATCTCACCCCTTCTGCTTGAAAATGTTGCCCTTCGTATGGGTAACTTGCAGGTGATCCTGAGTAGTAGGTGGTGGCTCAACGTCTAGGACTTGTTACGTATGGGATGGGATTCTATATTACTTTCACTCCTATGTATTGAATTTTGAGACATGATGATGTAGTTTTGTTGAAACATTTTGATGAGGCCTTTGTGCCAAGATTTTTATTTGATGATTAATTATGATTGAAATGAATATTCCGCTGCAAATTTTTATAAGTTGGTTGTCGAATTTTAATAGTTTATTTCTATTAAAGAATTTTATATAAGCAGTGTAATGCTCCGTTTGTGGTTTAACTCTGATTTGCTTTATTTAAATTACGTATTTTTGGGAACGGGGTGTTACAGTTGAAACTTGAAATTTTATGTAGATTATGATAGAGCTAAGTGTCAGGAGCGTATAGGTGAGAACGTCAGCGAAATCCGATTAACGGTTTGAATTTTATGCGCGAAATGGTGAAAACGGAAAAATGAAGAAAAAGATGTGCTGTCAGTCGAGCACGGCCGTGCGTGTGCATGGCACAGGCCGTGTGTGCACTCTGCCTTTTTTTGGCACGGCACGGGCCGTGCGTGCTGACAGGACTTTGGTTTTTGCGTTTTTTGTGCTTTTTCACCCATTTATGTTTTGAATTGGCCTTTGACGTAAACATGAAAGTTTTAGATAATTTTGTTAGATTTCTAATGGCTTTGGTTTGATTTGAAAACGTTTTTTGGATTTTGAGTTATGATGAAAACACTCCAAGTGGGTCTTGGAGAAACTTTAAGAAAACTTAGCATAATTGTTTCCATGTTAGCCCAAAACTTATGGTTTGTTTCCAAACTTCAAAACTTGAGTATTAGGAGTTTATTTAGGTGTTTAAGATTATTTAACTTATGTCTTGTTGAATCAAACTTAGTCTTCTTTTAAAAAATGCTTTGGTTTTGCAAAATGATAAAGTGAGACGAACTTTGTGATTCTTATGATTTCGTCGTGTTTGGCCGGTGAAACGCGCATGTATGCACAACTACACTCATATGTGATTAATGTGTATACATAGTTGAGGCAATTGAGTTTATTTGCTTAGTTTTGGTTTGATTGTCGTAGTTGTTTTAAAGTTGTAAAATGATATACAAACCTTGTCGAAAATAATCTTTAGGAACAAATACTTAGCAAAATCTTTGGTGGATAGTTGTAATGATCATGTGGAATTATGTGAATGATTTCTATGTGTTGATTATGAGGTTTATCATAATGTGAGGTACTTTCTCCTTTACTTGAATTGTGAGAAATTGTGTAAAGTTGGTGTGATGTTGATTGATAATTATGATAATGATTGTGTTGATGATGATGTGGTGATGACTCTTAATTGAATTGTGATTTGTTGATTGTGTGGACGTAAATATTTGATAATGCAATGGTTGTTGAAGTGGGTCAATATAAATGGAGGTTATCCTTTATATTGTCGTCGAATATGTATGAGGTGATTTTGCATTGTCGAGTCTTTAGTTGTATGTCCATGCATCATAGTCATGTTGAGTCGTTGATGTTGTAAAAGGGTGTACTTTTAATTCGGTGAATTGTAAGACGGGCATGAAATCTTACAAATGATGTGTTTGTTGCATCATAAGGTGACGACCTTGAGGCGATTTGGTACCACATACATGTATGTGTCGGGATTAGGTGCATAACATAATTTGACTTGAGTCTTAATTGCCTACATGCTGATGATGATCATTTGATGATAAGTGTGAATGATGGATACATATTTGTGACATTGGAATTATTATGTTGATGTGTATATTGAAGTTGAATGCTCATGCTAATTAATTGGAATTTGATTTACTCCATCTTTGTTCAATTTGTTTATTTTGATTATGTGTGATGTGAAGTTAACCCCCAGTGGTCGTTCAGTTGACCGCCTATCTGTTTGTATGAATGGGTAGATGGCGTGCATGATTAATTTTGATTGATTGCTTGATGAGTTGCTCGAGGATAGCGGGAGCTACCTCTGTTTATCAGTTGGAGTCTTAGATTATGCTCTGATTAGGTGTCAGTCTTTGTGATTTCTAAATTTATCTATGTTATGGAGATTTTGCTCATATGTCGGGTTTTGAATATTTTATTTATGAATGTAATGAGTTGATGACATGGCTACTTGAGGTGTATGCTATATTTTCGCTGTGATGTTTTATTATTGATATTTTTATGCATGTCAATTGGGAATTATTTGATGACGTGTGTAACGCCCACTTTAGATTATTTTAATTATTTAATTATTTGAATTACTTGAGGAGTCTAGATATATTTTTATATATTTTAGGAGATGTGGAGAATAAGATTTATATGATCTTTATGTGATTTTTGTTGATTTTATGTGATGTGGTGACTTATTTTATTGTTTAATAAAATAAGATTTGAAAATAAAATAAGTATAGAGATGTGGGGTAGTTTTGAGATTTTAGAGAGTTATGTGGGAGAAAGAGTAATTAAGATAAGATTTGTTGGGAGTATATAAAGGGAAATTAGGTCAGAAGTCAGTACGCGTTATCAGAATTTTGGAAAAAGGGAGAAAAGAGGCTAGAGAAGAGAAGAGACCTAGGAGCTGCGATTTCTGCAATCTTAAGGTAAGGGTGAGCCTAGCATTACAATTCTATTAAGCCTATAATCCATGTATTATAATTAACAGGTGTAGGATTGATTTGTGAGGAATTGGAATTAGGTTAAAAGTGAAGAATTGGTGAATTGTTGATGTAAAAGTGTAGTTTTGATGTAGAAATTGCGTACAGAACCTAGAATAATCATAAGGTTAATGTTTCTAATCGTTTTGAGGTTTAACATAGTGAGATTGGTGACTTTTTGTGAGTTTTGTGCTGAACCCGTAGTCTGTCTGTTCATCGCTCGCCTAGGCGAGCTAAGCAACTCGCCACGGCGAGTAGACCTTCATCGCTCGCGAGGCGAGCAACCCAGCTCGCCATAGCGAGCAACCCTTGTCCACTCGCGAGGCGAGCAATCCCACTCGCCATAGCGAGTTGGCCTGAGAGAATCTTGGTTTTAGAATGTTGTTTTAGGACGTGTTTTAGATGGTTTTGAGTGCCTTGAAGTATATAAGAATGATTAGATAAGTTTTTAGGATCAAATTGGACCTAGGGAACTTATAACCGACGTTTTTGGTTGAAAAATGTGAAAAAGGCCGAGAGCACCCAGTATTGCTCGCTTCCAGTTCGCCCCCAACTCGCCAAAGGCGAGTGACCCCAGTTGAGCTCGCGAGGGCGAGTAGTGCGGTTTCAGACTGCCATAACCTCGCAGTGAGGGATCTGTTTTACGTAGAACTTAGAGGGTTAATTCTTAAGTTGTGATGAAAGATATCTATGGCATGATTGATGATCTGTAAAGATGTTATGTGAGGATTTTGATGTTGCTTTGAATTATGATTCATATGTGCATTACTTGAGATGTATGTGAAGTTCATGTGATGTTTGAAAACAATGTTTGCAATGATATCTTTATATCCTGTGAATTACTTGCTGCCATGTTGCTGTTTACATTTATTTAGAGCTGCATGTGTCGGTCCAAGATGTTTGTGATGTTTGCGACGTTTAAGATGTTAGACTTGTTTAAGTCATAAGATGTGAGTCCATGCATAATCATTTAAAAGCGACGATGGAGCTTATGCTCAAAGCAACGATGGAGCTTTTGCTCAAAGCGACGATGGAGTATATTAATGCTCAAAATTTGGTACCACATGCATGATGTCTAAGATGTTAGAGTTGCATAGTCGAGTTGCATTTGTCAAGTCGAGTCGTTTAAGACGTTTATGATGATGTTTGAGATGCTAAATGATGTTGATGTGACGTGCTTTATGTGATGATTTGTTGTTAGTTATAATTATTGAATTATATGTTTAATATTATTGTGTTGTGAATCTCACCCCTTCTGTTGGAATTGCCGCCTTGTGGGCAAGTGCAGGTAACCAAGACTAGGTGCTGTCGTGTGAGGTGTTCCTCGTTTGTGTCTAGGTGCTCTGATACGTAACGGGATGGGGGGACCTTTGATTTTGTTTTCTCTGTTCCTTGCGTATTATTTCCTTATGATATTCATGATTATGATTATATTGAGACTTATCTGAGACGTTTGATGAGGCCTGCGTGCCAAGTTTTGTATGAATTCCGCTGCTATGTTTTAGATGTTTTTAATAAAGGATAAATTGTTATTTATTCATATATGAGATTTATGCGAAATGTGATACTCCGTTATGTGTTTAACTCTGATTCATGCTTTTATTTAAAGAAATTTTTAAGTCGGGAAAACGGGGTGTTACAACGTGACGTCTATTTTTTGAATATTTATTATATTCGCGTATTTTATCATTTTAATAGAAGTAGGGCGTTACACTGTGTGTTTATTTGATCCAGGTTGAAAGATTAGTTTTGAACAAGTGAATATCCGAACGATGACAGTGAGGTCGTCAACGTTGTAGATCTGGAGACATGGATATTCTTGAGACTTGGATATAGTCATATTTGTAGGCACAAGTACTTTGTCGTTTTATGTTATTAACATAGATGTTATGAGTTTGTTCGCAAAATTATTTTTTTTGTTTTGAGCGACTTTGAATTTGTATTGTATCGATAAACTCTATCAATTTGAATGAATCAATATTATTTATTTTTGTCATAAAAACTATCAAATAAAAATAATATTTTTTCTAAGTTTACGAGAATACCCCATTCTAAAAGGGATTGGGATGTATTTACACATTACATTTAATATTCTCCCATATAACTTTATGTGTTTGTCGTGAAGTACAAATTTGGAAAAAATTTAGAATCCATGTAGTGCATTAATGAATATTAGCAACTCCCTCTCCAACAAACTAAGTCAGCCTTGGTATTTCTCTATTGAGTCCTCTTCTATTTTTCTAATTGAAAAAACGGTTTTTAGTCTTTTATGAACTGAAATCACTTTTTTTATATTTGTTTCTTCTATTTTAATGTTTCTTCTATTTTAATTTAAATAAGTGGTTTTTACGTACTCTAAATTTTTGTTTTGAAATTTCGTCATTTTAGTGCGGGATTACTTTGTTCATCGTTTTAGCAAGGCGTAGGTTCATTTTGCATTTTACTACGGTGTTCATTTGATTTTGATTGGTAGATAAACATTAATCAATTATAAATTCAATCAAATAACTAGGTCTTGAATGTTACATGTCTAAAAACAAGTGTGTTTTGATTACTTTAATTTTATCACATGATTTGTATGTGATTTGTGGTATTATGCTATTAATTTTGATGTTGCGAGTTTATTTGTACATTTATCTTTTTGTTTTTTTTAATCAAAATCGGATGTGTATTTGATTTTAATGTACTTTATCGATTTGAATGAAATTTATAAAAGAAAAATGAAATGAAATGAACTTATACATGCTATTAATGTAAAATTTGTTTGTAAAAAAAAAAATCAATGTAAAATTTGTACATCATCATTCAATTGGAACTAGGAGTATTAAATTATTAAAATATTTAACCTTTTTCTTATATATACGAAATGAAAAAAATCATTAAAACTCAAACAAACTAAATATTTGACTCCTTTTTTGTCATAAAATATATAACTCTTTTTTTGGTCAGGTAGTCTAGCGGCTAAAATTCACTTTATAACTCTATATATTAGGACAAAATCACGTAAAAATCTTTCTAGGTATACTTCAAATGATATTACTTTTGAAGCTTCGGCACACATGAAAACCGTGAATAAAGTTTTGGTTCTTATTGTTTTTTTTTTTAGACAAAAGTTTTGTTCTTTTTTTTTTTTGACAAAAAAAGTTTTGGTTCTTTGTTTTGTCTCTATTTCACAATTCACGTTTTTCCCGACCCCTAATTTTTATTTTTTTCTTCTTGTCGCATATATTCTCTTGCTTTCTAATTTCTAACAAAAAAGTCATCTGCCAATTCCATCAGCTCTTGAGAGTGATGACGAAAGCAATAAAAAATATCAGACAATAATAAGACTCCCATCTCAAAAATGTCAAGGTTTTCCAGGATAAGAAAATAAAAAATATATATAAGGTTTCATAAAATAATAATAATAATTTAGAGGACAAGAAAGAATTAATGCACTTGTTTTTTATGGTGAAATCTAAAACCCATCGGTTGTTGATAAAAATTAAAGCATTGATTTGATGTATTGTATTATATTTTACTTTAGGAGGGAATAATTGATGATTGATTTTTCGACCTCTCAGGATCACTAAACTCTAATAAAAATTAAAGATGTTGAAAGAGATCTATCAAGCTTGAACGAGAGAATATAGCAGTACAGTCTCTATTAGGTCACTAAGAATTCGTACACGACCTTAGTCAAACACTTTTTGTACTTTTATTTAAAGCAATGATATTTGAACAATGATTTCGTGTAATTTTTATGACAATCTTTTTTTTTCTTTTTTTATTAGTAAAAACAATAGAGAAAAAAAAAAGATGAGAGAGAATAAGAATATGATGTGAGTATGAGAGATAAAGTTGTCCTAAAATGATTGATCAAATATCATTTCTCTTTTATTTATCAATAATCTAATATAAGATTTGAATTGCTTTCGTGGTATTGAATTAAGATTTTGGAACGTGTTTTACTCAAAATTTTATGTTCAAAATTTTAGTTGATCTCAATTTAGATGAACTAGAATAATTTTTTCAAACAAAAAATAATCTCCAATAATATTTTTTTATGAGAGAAATTTTGATGAGTTGAATCATGAAAGCACGTCAGAATTAAGTTATACTTTTAGGTTTAGATAACACTTACAAATATAAATATACTTATCCAAAGAAACAATTGACTATTTTAACAAAAGAAGCAAACTCGACAATTACTACTTGATAAAATAAAACTACATTATTTTTTTTGGTCCAAATCAAAATTAACAATGTTTTTTACTGCCATCTTTGGAGGCCGAATCTACTAATGTGTTTGAGAATCGTTGTTTAGATTGATTTTCTTGTTTTTATATTTTTGCGGCTACCACAGTAAAGTTGTAAACTCTTGTCTTTGTTTTTCCTTAGACATCTTGTTTGTTGGGAGGACTCAGATTATTGGTTAATATAGTCATTTTTCCTTCTTAAAAAAATAATAATGTATCAAACAACTAAATACTAATCCGTACATTATTGATTAGAGAGTAGTATTTCTTTTATGAATTACAAATTTATTTTAAAGAATGTGACATTGAATTTTTTTTATTCTCATGTTTGTTTTAAATTTTTATAAATTATGCATAAATACTTTTTACGCCTAGTAATATAATTTACACATGATTTCCTACTTTTATTCCCATATTAAAGAATAAAAAAAAATTATTTCCCATAAAAATAAAAGATGACCACTCATAACTTCTCACTCCCGTGTTATTTTAACTCTTTTTTAATTTTAAACTAAATATATTTTAGAAATAATATTCCCAAAATATTGAATCAGTTACCAAACACTTTATTGTTCAAAAAGTTACCAAACACTTTAACACAGAAAAAATATTACAGGATATAAAGTTTCAGGAAAAAATAATTCCAAGATTATAAATTCAATCCTTGAAATAAACACAACTTAAAATAAAAATACTAGAATGCCCATTTACAAAAAATAATTCCAAGATTATAAATTCAATCCTTGAAATAAACGCAACTTAAAATAAAAATACTAGAATGCCCATTTACCTTGACTCTATTTAAAACTAAGATAGTTTCAAGAGTTAAATGTGAAAAGGAAGAACCATATTTGAGGTTCGATGCAGAATAGCAAACTGAATGGAGGTTTTCCTATTATCAGATTTAATTTATGCAAAGAGAAAGGTCAATTATTAACTAAGTAGCCATCAAATCCAATAGTGAGATGGGTCAGATCCAGATAGAGAAGAAGACACTATCAGACACCCACTCACATCAACTTGACAGCCTTCCACTAACTATGTACTATAGTGATTAATGACTTCTATGACTAAAATAATTTATTTTTTTGACGTGGTATGATTAGAATGAATATCTGTAAATCTATAGGATTTCTTTTTTATGATCAATATAAGGTATTATTTACATGAACAATTTTTTATTTTATTTTTTTACAAAAGTAAAATCAATTCATTTCATCTGAGGGTTTTGGTTTTTTGTCCCCCCTCTTTTGTACTTTGGTTTTTTTTCTTATCTATATATCATGGGGTTGCAGCTTCAGCTGTAATCTCCTTTGCTAAAAAAGAAAAAAATTCATTTCATTAATAATAACTATCTCAATATAAGATGATTTATAATCTTGAATTTTGGAACAAACATAAGATAATGATGTTCTAACTAACAAATAAACAACATTATTTATTTGTCGTTAAATGAAACTTATCTTAAAATTTAGTTAAATTCTCAATGAAGCTTTGCAAATCTTTAGAATATGGCCGAACATGAAATTGAACGATGTCGTCAACCATTTACTTGCAATCAAGTTCAATAGACACGTTAAACAAATTAAAGCTACCAAGCCAATTTATTGCTTCCTTTAATCCTCTTGTTTCTGCCCCGTGAGATTGAGGTGATTCTTGAAACCAAGTTGTCCTTGCTTTTATATATTCGCCACGCCTTCCTCTAAGACACATGTCAATGTCGTAACAACCTTCCTTCTTGAAAATTGCCGCATCGATATTGCACTTTACCTCCCCTTCCCGAATTCCTCCATCAACTCTTCTTTGCTACAACCCTTAATTGCGCGAGCCTGCTACCATTACAATAAGGTTTCACACGCCAAATAGACAGACATACAAGGGCTTGTATTAATATCGCTGCAGAGGTTGTTGTTTCTTCACTTCCATATGCACCAAGTCATGACAAAAGTGTGAAGTTGTCGATAAGGCATCCATTTTGTCACAAGTAAGCGGTCATTTGGAAAATATTCATATTCTCGTAAATCTATTTAAGAGTGTCTTACAAATCAAAAGAGTGATTAGGTGTTTTAGTCCATGAATTTGATAGTATCAATCCTTGAATTTTGCTAAACAAAATATATGAATATAAGAAGGTTGATGATTGGGCTCGTTTGGGAAGTCCTATTCCATCCCATGTCTGCATGAATGTTCTCTTCTCTTCTTAGTTTCACCATATGATGGAGCCCACTCCCCACATGGTGACATAGTGAGCCTTGCCGGACTTCATTTTCAATTCCATTGCTTTCCTCAAACAGAAATGGGTCTCTGTCAGATTGGAGTTAAAGTTTTGATAGGATTTGTATTGGGACCTCAGTACTCATTAATTAAGTAACACATCCCCAAAAATGTTCATTAAGCATAAGAATTAAACTTTCTACTTTGAACATCTTAAATTAAAATCACTGTTTGATTGCAGTATTGGTTTTTGAGGATATTAGAATTGTCAAATTTCTAAAATAAGTAATATTGGTGACTTGATAATGAGGCTTTAATTTGGTAAGCTTTCCTATAAGAGCAAATATATATATCTTGCTTGAAGGGTTTAATTCCTACAATGGACTATCATGATTTTATTATTATTACAATTTAAATTCCATTATTATTATTGATTAATAGAAATAAAAATTGAAACAATATTTGTCGGAACATGATATAAAATATGAATATACAAAGTATGTGCAGAGGGAGTACTATGTACCTGGAAATGAATGGACAAGAATGATCAAATCCTACATGTGTAATGATAGATAGATGCATGGAGTATTGATCTGAAGTGCAATGGCAATGGCAGTGACAGTGCATTGGGAAACAGCTCCCGCGCTGTTCCCGCGCGCCCTTCCGCAAACGACACACTTGGAGGGTCCCTTTACTCAGAAAGATTAATGCATGTACAAATTACTATGGTTTCTGTCTAAATTAATGATATTTGAAAAATTATGTTTTGTGACAAAAAATTTTCTTTTTTTATTGTTCAAAAATAATTCAGAAAAAAATTAAAAACATAATGTGAGTATAAGAGATAATTGTCTAAAAATTGTTAAAAAATAATTGTATAAATATCATTTTTTTTTAAATGTATGCATCATTTATAAATCTACTTTTTACTATCTGATCAATAAATTATACTCCCTCCGTCCCACAATACTTGACACAGTTGACCTTATTACGCATTCTAATGCATAATTTTGAGCTTAAATATCTTGAATAATATATTAGAAAAATTATAAAAATTTGATATTTTGAAAATACTCATCGAAACTAATCTAATGACATCTTATATGATATTATTTATCTTCGTATATTAGTAAAAAAATATGGTCAAAGTAAGTTAGGTTAAAATTAAAAAAATTCAAATAAATAAGTATTGCGGGACGGAGGAAGAATCATCTTCAATTTGTTTTATGCACCATAAAGATCCTTTATTAACATGTGATTCAGTACACACAAAAAATTTCACGTTATTTGAAAATTAATGTAAAAAGTTGTTTATAAATAATACATACAATACTTAATACATGAAAGCTCACACAATGGACAAAGCATATAATACATTTGTACTACATTGTAGACTTATAAGGTTGAAAATTGAAATATTGCCGTTGTCTTTGGAAACTAGGGTCTAAAAGCCCTCAAAGATGACTAGTAGACGGACCCTTAACCTCCACAACTTTGAGGGAGACTACAACTCTGACATATTTAAAAGGTCTCACATAGCTTGTAAATCGAAGTTAATGATTGTTCATAAACAACAATTTAACGAGAACTTGATATAAAGAAAAAAAATCATAATTGATGATAAAAGATTCAAAATGGACAATACATCGAAAAGACATTGTTGTGAATTTGAGATCATAACAAGTATCTACATATATGTGTCGAAAAAAAGTATATACATACATTTCGATTGTCTACTTAAACATGTTGTGATTTAGGTTCAAATTTAAAATTTCTCTAATAGTTTTTTTTAAGGAACTCATTAATAAAGAGTTGGTTGGTGTTTCTCTTTAACTTTGCATGAGGTGTGCTTCACTTGTATGATTTTATCGTCTATAAAAAATTAATACAGTATTTAAACAATTTTTATTTAGTCACAACCCTAAATTAAAAATATTTAAACGAACATACAAATAAAAAAATGAATCACATCATATTTTTATCTTAAATATTTTTTATTTAGGTCTGCTTAAGTATTTTTTACTAATTATTTGTGTTTATTTCCTTAAAAAAAATATTTGTGTTTATTACCAACTAAGATTTCCTCATGTTTATCATTGCGGGTCATGTGACTGAACATAGTGATGGTGACAGTGGAAAAAAAGGCACGGTCAGAAAAAGACTCAACTCAAACTGAGAGTGAACTACAGTAAAGTATATCTGATTCAGATGTGTTTTCTAATCTTCCCTGATACTGACGGTATACTGAGTAATCCCCCTCATATGGAAAAGTTCATAAATATATTGAAATAACAATTCTCAGTTTCAATTAAGTTGATTTTATTCGTGTAATACAGTGTTTGCTCTTCACTGTTTCAGTCTCCATGTTTTAATTTTCAAACTGTCTTATGTACGGATTTAATGATTTATATGTTTGTTTTTTTTTAATAATTTGCTTTCTACCTTCTCTGTGTCGGACACGTTCTTCTGTTTATTTATTCAAAGGTTTTTTCTAAATTGCTTTTGAAAATTCATGGGCAATTTACTCAAACCAATCAAAAATAGTCATGTGTCATTCACTATAACAATCATATTTATTATTTTTTTTTGCAAAATTTTAGCATGTATTTTATTATTTGTAGATTCGCCCCATTTTAAATTAATGACATTTTACAAATTAAATCATCAAATTAATTAAATTTTCCCTTCAATCCAATCATCACTCTCCAAACCTTTTTTTTCCTTAAAACCAAAGTTTAAGAATGGCTTTGCAAAAATAATTAAAAATTAAAAATATCACTCATGGGAATCAAACCACGGTGCTCTCTCTAACCAAAATCTTACTCCCAAACCACTTAACTAATACACCTTTTATTAAATAATTTGGAATGCAAAATATATATTATTAGTGAGCAATTTTTTTTGCACTAATTTTTTTTTTGAATAACTTGTTGTTTTTTGCAGTAACTTATAATCTAGCTTTAGTAAAAAAAAAACATTTTATATGTGTATATATATGAAATAGTAAATCTTTCTTTAAAAATAATATGAATTCATCCATTTGAGTTTTTATATTTTAAATATTATTATTTTATATAAATTCATATATTTATCTAGATTCGATGAATTTTAGCAATGTCTCATTTGTGATCAACCAAATTGTGATTTATTTTAGGTCCGACCTTTCATTTGGATCAGATGAGCTGTTTGAAGGTATTAAACAAAAATTGTCTGGATAAATGTAATGTTTCTATTAAATATTTTTGCCTTTTATATGTAAGAAATATGTTAAATATTTGCATTGCGCTCGTTGAAGATTTTATTTGTTTATATTATGCTGATACAAATTTTTATGTATCAAGATGAGAAAGTTAATTTGACAATTTTGAAAACTAATAACTATTTTGAAAATATTTACATTAACATAGTGTTTCTATTAAATATCTTTTTTTTTAATTTTATTTGCAAAACATTCTTAAATAATTGCAGCACACTCGTCGTTGAATTTATGTGCTTATATCTGCGAAAATAGATTTTTATATACCGGTATGAGAAAGTCGATGTGTAAGATTTTGAAAACTATATTGAGGCAAAATCCCTAAAATGTTTTAAAGATAAACAAAACATGATGATTAAAGGATTAATGGCCTTTGATAGTTTCTTCATATTTAATATGTATTTTTGAGTGATTAACTAAGACATGAACAAAGTGTAAATCAAATCAAAAATCAAGCGATTAAAGAACATTAAAGATTATGAACCCGGTCAGAGTTCATAAGGTTGATCAGAAGATAGTTCAGAAGATTGTTCGTATGGTTTATTAACAACAAAAGGTACAAAAAATGACTATAACCTTAAACCAAACAAGTAACAAAGGTATTTATATGAATAAAGGTCATATATTGATATGATAAATTTTTTATCATATGATTGTTATGATAAAAATAACCTTAATGAAATACCCGTTTTGCATTGATATGATAAAATTTTAAAAAACTCATAATTATTTTTAAAATATCAACATTAATCTAGTATTTCATTAAATATTTGTTCTATTTTTATTTTTATTTTGGTACAAGAGAAATATTTGTTCTATTTTATATGCATAGTAGCAAGATTAATAGATTGATCGAGAACATATTAGAAAAAATGTGAGATTTAGTCCCTCACTCATTTTAATTAATAAAATCATCGAATCTTAGGATTTTAATTTTAGTGGATTAAAATTACACATTTATGTATTAAAAGGTGGTTTGCTCAATTTCAAGAGACCTTGAAGATTGGATTATTTGTGTAAGTTATTGGCATTGACGTTTGAGATTTTTGTAACAACGTAATTATCTTTTCAAATTACATCAACATTATTATTGGAAAATTTGTTTATTTGTATAATTTGAATAATAATTTATTTATTTTTCAAAAAAAAAAAAAAATTCGTACTTGAAGTTAGGTCTTTTTACCAAGCTCTATAGACTTCTTGAAGTTAGGTGAGGTGGTGCCCCTAGGAGGTCGCGTCTAAGCCTCATGGGCCCTTATGGAGGGCGTCAAAGCCTTTCTGGAGGGCTTCCAAGCCCTTGGGAATATAACGACGGTCCACATCCCCCCAAACATGAGACTTGGGACAAGGCAAAGTGGTGAATTTGTCTGTTTGGATGCTATGCTGCTTGTTGCTACTTTTCTTAGATGATTGTTGATCGTATCTGATCAGAAGGTGGTTGTTGGTGCTTGATTGAATGTGGTGGTTCACGGTGGTGGAAATATTATGGTGAGCGTTGGACCGAATGGGGGGTGTGTACCTGCAGACACTCCGACGCTTAAGTCAGATACAGTTTCAGAATGAGGGTGAGAGTGTGAAAGAGCTTCTACCATGGAGGCTGCAAGGAGCATCTTATTTATAGAGGTTGGTGAATGCAGAGCCGTTGTAATGGCACACGTGTGTCTGGCGGTTACGAAATCAGGAGAAGTGTAACTGCCGGTGATGTAACGCCCATTTTTTATTATTTAATTTTTTTGATTTATTTGAGAAGTTGTTATATATTTATTAATATATTATGAGATGTTGAGTAAGATTTAATATGATTTTATGTGACGTGGTGACTTATTTTATTGTTTAATAAAATAAGATTTGAAAATAAAATAAAATATTTAGTTGTGGGTTAGTTTTGGGATTTTAGAGAGTTATGTGGGAGAAAGAGTAAATAAGATAAGATTTGTTGGGAGTATATAAAGGGAAAATTAGGTCAAGAGAGTCAGTAATACGCGTTACTGAGTTTTGGAGAAAAAGAGGAAAAGTCACGTGAAGGGAGAAGAGCATAGAGGGCTGCGTTTTTCTGCTATTACCAGGTAAGGGTGAGCCTAACACTTAATTATATTGATCTGTAGTTCATCTAATCTCGATTAACAACATAGGATTGAGTTTTGTGAGAATTTGAAGTTAGGTTAAGATTGAGAAAAACCTTGAATTAAGCCATAAAGCTGTAGAATAGATGTTTAGATTGTGTACAAAACGTAGATTATTCATACTGATGACATCCCTGAGAGTTTAGACGGTTTAGATGATGAATTTGGGACCCTTTTGTGTGATTTTCGCAGAACCCGTAGCAGTCTGTTCATCGCTCGCCTAGGCGAGCTATGCAACTCGCCGTGGCGAGTAGACCTAGATCGCTCGCGAGGCGAGCAACCCAGCTCGCCATAGCGAGCAGTCCCCTAGAGCTCGCGAGGCGAGCACTCCAACTCGCCATAGCGAGCAGGACCTTAGTTACTCGCGAGGCAAGCATTCCCACTCGCCATAGCGAGTTCTGTCAGAACTCAGAACCTGTTCTGTTGCGATCTGTTTTCGCATGTGACCTTGAGAGATGGCCTTGGGGTAGCTTAAGAGACTTCTAATGATGTTTAATATAATCTGTAATGATGATACATGATGATTGAGATTGTTTATGATGATTTTATGAAGCTTATGTGTGATATATGAATTAACTAAGTTATGAATGTTTGATTTACTTGCGATGCTTGCATTATGGATGCTGTTTGTATGATGTACTTGCTGCCATGTTGCTATTTACTTATGTATAGTTGCTGCATGTGTCAGTCCATGATGATTAAGATGGTTATTAAGACGTTTATGATGTTAACTTGTTTAAGTTAAAATTGCATTGAGTCTCATGCATACTCATTCTATGATGGGGCCTTATGCCCTGGAGTTTTTACTCACCAGCGACGAGGGCTCATGCCCTGGAGCTTTGCTCACCAGCGACGAAGGCTTATGCCTTGAAGTATATTTATGCTCATAGCGACGAGGGCTTATGCCCTGGATTGGTACCACATGCATATAAGACGTAGGGTTGCATAGTCAAGTGATGATGTCGAGTCGAGTCGTCTAAGATGTTTACTAAGATGTTTATGATGTTGATTATGACGATGCTAAATGATGTGCTGCTTATGTTGATTTTCTAAATGCTAGATGTTTATCTGCGATATGTTGAATTATGTTCGGTTGTTGAATTGTGATTATTTAATTACATGTTTAATATAATTATTTGTGAATCTCACCCCTTCTGCTGGAATTGCCGCCTTGTGGGCAAGTGCAGGTAACCAAGATTAGGTGCAGACGTGTGAGGATTTCTGCAGTCGAGTCTAGGTGCTCTGATACGTAACGGGCTAGGGGATCCTTCTTTATTTTTCTCTGTTCCTTGCGTATTAAGTTATTTTACATGCTTATGTTTATTTCGAAGATTTTGTTAATAAGACGTTGATGAGGCCTGCGTGCCAAAGACTTGAGATGCTTTTCTTTATGATTTTTCCGCTGCGATAATGAATAATATTTTATGAAGATTTAATGTTTATTTATTCATTAATATGAGATGTTTTTAGAAATGTGATGCCCTGTTTATGTGCTTACTCTGATGCATGATTATCTTTCTAAAGAAATTTTTATGTTGAGAAAACGGGGTGTTACAGGTGAGATATTCGCGGAAACGTGGGTAAAGAGACGTTGTCGAACGTTGCAAAACGTTTGAACTAGTCTCATTTGCTCCGAGCACCCCCCCCCCCCCCCCCCCTCCCCTTTTCGTGGGGAAGGGGTGTGTTGCAAGTAATTTCACCAAATGCAGCATTTGGGCTTGATTTGTTATTGGGCCTAAGCAGTTAAGCCCATGTCTTTGACCGGTCCAGAACAATTGCTATGGCGGGAAGTCCCAGGAAGGGATTCAAGCTAGCTTGATGAGCCTCTCTGGAGGACCCCCTGTGTTTTAATCTATGACGAATTATCGTGCTCAGAGCCCTTCTTTGGGTTGGTGTCATGTCTTTATTCAAAGCCCACTTAAGGGTTGTTGTTTGGCGAGGTTCAGTGCCCGTCAAGGGTTGATGTTTAATAAAGATATGAAACTAATGATAAATTTTTGCACTTGTTCCAGAAGTAAAAAGAGTTCCATTTGTTCCTGAATAACTTCCTTTAAAAGGGCTTCCGCAGTGAATCTCTTTGTAGAAGATATGATTTTGTTGAATTCAAGTTTATTTGTTTTCAAATATGCTTGTAACTCATCGAGAAAATAATATCGAGTTTTGAAAATTTTATCATATCGACTTTCTTATATCGGTACATAAAAATTTTCTTCCGCAAATATAAACATTTAAATTTCGTGACGTGTGTGGTGCAATTATTTAACTATGTTTTGCAAATAAAATAATATATTATATATATATATATATATATATATATATATATATATAATTGAAACACTACATTAATGTTAATATTTTAAAAATAGTTATTAGTTTTCAAAACTGTCATATTAACTTTCTCATCTTGATACATAAAAACTTGTATCAACAGATTTAAGCAAATAAAATCTTTAAGGAGCACAAAACAAATATTTAACATATTTTTTTACATATACAATGCAAAAATATTTAATCGAAACATTACATTTATTCTCACAATTTTCATTGAATACCTTTAAATAGTTTATCTGATCCAAACGAAATGTCGGATTTAAAATAAATCACAATTCGATTGATTACAAATGAAACATTGTTGTAGTTCATCGAATCTAAATAAAATATGAATTTATATAAAAAAATAATATTTAAAATATAAAAAATCAAATGAATGAATTCATACTTTTTTATTAAGAAAGTTTTTTATTTTTAAGGATGGAAAGATTTATTATTTTATATATACACACACATATTTTTTTTTTTTAGGAATATATACACACATATAATTTTTATTTATTTTTTACTAAAGCTAGGTTTATAAGACACTTGCATAAAGAAAATTATACAATTGCTCACTAATAACATATATTTGCATTGTAACCAAATATACATATATATATATATATATATATATATATATATATATATATATATATATATATATATATATATATATATATTTGCATTCCAAATTATTTCATAAAAGATGTATTTATCAAGTGGTTGGGGAGTAAGATTCTAGTTAATGTGAGCACCCTGGTTCGATTCCCATGGGTGAAATTTTTAATGATTTTTGCAAAAAAAAATAGTTTGGAGAGTGATGATTGGATTAGAGGGAACATTTAATTAATTTGATGGTTTAACTTGTAAAATGTCATTGATTTAAAATGGGGTGAATATGCAAATAATAAAATACATGCTAAATTTTTGGAAAATAAAATAATAAATATGTTTGTTATAGTGGAAGACACATTCCACACAAAAAAAAAAAATAGTGAAAGACACATGGCTATTTTCTATTGGTTAAGGGTAAATTGCCCATGAGTTTTCAAAGGTAACCTAGGCCTCACCTTATTCAAAACCCATATATAGTACGTGTTTATATGTTTTTCCAGTTAAATATTTAAATTTGCTTAGCTGTTTTCTTAATAAAAAAGAAAAAATTTAATTTTCAAATTTAATTTACCCTATATAAAAACGGGACTTGGTCCAAGTTAGGACGGGAGAACCGAAAAAATCATTTCATGCCCTAGTATTGAACTGTTTCAAGTGGTAATAGATATAGACTTTTAAATATGTGATCATGCGTTTGATTTTTGATTTATGTGTCTAAAAAAAACTCATCTTACGTGTCTTACATGTTTCAATTTATTTAGCAAATCACTGACAAATAATATAATTATATATGTGGAGGATTCAACAAGTGAAATGAAACAAACAATAATGACAACTAAACTAAATGATGCATCAAATAAAGATTCAAACAAGAACAAACCTAGAACATGTGTGTAAATAAAATTTCAAATAATCAATTCAAAGAATAAAGATAGAGAGTAGAGCGAAATAATATTATTGTTCGTTGACACAGTTTGACCCAAAACGTGGTGTCTATATACGTGGAAAAGAGCAACTATTTAATTTACTATCAAGGAGTATTTACAAGATGTTACAAAATATCAACAAAAATAAAAAAATAGCCTAAATTGTTCAAGACGAACAACCTCAATTTTTACTTTTTTATCTCAAATCTAAATGATTTGCGCCCTAGGATTCATAAAGAAAGCTTTAATTCTTCCCCTAATAATAATCCAGAAGTTTATAGTGTTGTTTCATAACCCAAAACACTCTCCACATGAAGCTCTTTTTTCTCCTTCGTGTGCCCTCATTTTTGCGCACACACTGAATTGATATGTCTGCTTTGCTTTTAAACGACCAACCTGATTCAAGCCAACCTATTAGCCTTTTTTAACCGTGATAAGAATCGTGTTATCCTGACAGCAATTAGGAAACAAAAAATTGTATCAAGATTTGAAGCATTAATGCTAGAATGCAACAAGAACCTAATTGCAATACCATGGTTCTAATCAATTTATTACTCACATTACCATAATTTGAATCATCACATCCGAAAGCTAAAAAAACACAAATTTTGAGGCATATTCACCATAAATCTTCAATTGACTTCAAATCAGTGGTGATACTCAACATGTACCCATCAACCACTTTCTACTCTCTCCAAACCTTATATTACTCTTCAACGAATTTGACATGAATGGTTGAACCTTGACCTAGGTAATAATTTGATGATCTCACAATACTGGATTCAAGACTTAAATATCCTTAGCAAATGTACTTACAAATCATCCACAAGTCATAGGAAAAAAAATCCACCAACAAGATCTTTACGTTTACAACATGAATTAAACACACGTCTTTGTAAAGGTGTGAGTCAACTTCTTATCAACTGGACAAACCTATATTAACTATTGTTTCATCATTTTAAATCATATCGGTTTATATTTTTAGCAAGTCTCATCATTTTTTTTCAACCTATATCATTTAATAAAGTTTTATTTTAGTTTTAAAGCAAGTATAACTAATAAATTATCACCTCTAAAAAAACTAATAAATTATTAAATCTAGAGTTAAATATGTTTTTGGTCCCTACATTTTGCCCTCCTTTGATAAATAGTCATTACATTTTAATAAATGTTTTTAAAATCCTTACATTTTCCTCCGTTAGCATAAATAGTCTCTGCTGTCAAATAATAAACGAGAAGTTGACGTGACAGCTAGTTGACCCTATTTTTTAAGGGTTAAATTTTTTTGGTCCTTCTATTTTGTGTGACTTTGAAGAATAGTTCTTACATTTCAATAAATGTTTTTAAAATCCCTACATTTTTCCATCGTTAACAAAATTGGTCCCTGTCGTCCATTTTCGCTAACCGGACAAACGGAACATACCACATAGATGCCAGCAAGGACATTTTAGGAACTTCTAATAAAGTGCAGGGACATAATTGATTTTTTAGCTAAACCTTCTCTCTCATCTTCATTCTCTCTACGCGTTTTCTCTATTTCTCCTCAACCACCATCAGCCTCACACACCCATCCTCGACCACCACTGTCCTCTCCACCATCAATTTGCTCAGATCTGTTCTCTCTCTTGTCGCTGCCGGCGAAATCCTCTTCTCCCTCACGCTGTCAGGGAACCATTCAAACTGCAAGTGACGACGACTGTGAAGACCATATCTTTGTGAGTAAAGTTTTGGGTAAAGGTGAATTATCCCCCTGCACTTTATTGGAAATTAATATAATGTCCTTGGTGGCATCTATGCGGCATGTTCTGTTTGTCCGGTCAGTGAAAATAGACGATAGACATCAATTTTGTTAACGGTGGAAAAATGTAGGGATTTTAAATACATTTATTGAAATGTAAGGACTACTTTTCAAAGTCACGCAAAATATAAGGACAAAAAACATATTTAACCCTTGAAAAAATAGGATCCACTAGCTGCTACGTCAGCTTCTCGTTAATTATTTGACAGCAGGAATTATTTGTACTAACGGAGGAAAAATATAAAAAATTTAAAAACATTTATTAAAATGTAAGGACTATTTATCAAAAAAGGGTAAAATGTAGGATCAAAAACATATTTAACTCTTAAATCTATAACTAAAGTTGTGTGTGTATTTATCCCAATATATCGACAGTCTATTAACGGTGTGCTTGCCTAGTGAATATTTATTTTAGCATGCTACAAGAATGACAGGTTCAATATGAAAAATTGAGGGGGTTCAAAATGAGGGGAAAAAAATAGGATTATAGGTACCAAGTTTTAAAATCTAGGTTCTCTCAAAAAAAAAAAAGTTTTAAAATCTAGGTGACTCACTTGCATCTTCTCAACTAAGAGTGGCTCCAACACCGGCATGAATACGGTATGAGAACAAGCATTATAGTACTCAGCCTAGACTCTAAATGTTGTCACCTCCTTGTTGATATAAGAGGCACATATTTTCTCATTTACTCATTCGGGTTAACTAAAAAAACTGTAAAAAACTTTGTAAAAGAATGAACTCATTTTTTCCAACAAATTAACAACTTCTCTTTACTATTTTTAACTAAAAATCTACAATGATGATACATGCGAATTTATCTGTCTCTTTCCCACTAATCAATCTGCTTATCTCCATATTAAATTGACATCTTCAATCTTTTCAATGGCATAGTCAATAGATAGTGCTTGTTGCTGTACTAATATTAAGTTAATAGAAAAATGACACATTTTTGTTGACTAATCACGCTTGGTTATCCTTTTACGTTCATTGTTTGACAGCAAAGTGGAATAATAATTTTACCTAATAAAGCAAGCTAATTCTTCTTAGCAATAATTAGAATAAAAACTATTCATTATTATATATTATGTGCTGATTTTATTCCAACCTAGCAAGGAACGTGGATGAAATCGTTCCACATCAGTCACAAGCTGTTGATCAATTTGGGAATCAAAAGTTAAACATTATCGCCTCGGATTCTTTCTTTCTAATGGTTCATTGGTTTGCTTAACAAGTAGTTAAAGATGAAGAATTAATTTATAGACTAAAGTATATGTTTGGTCTCTGAAATTATTTTAGTTTCATTTTAATCATAATTAATTATTGTTATGTTTATATGTTTTAGTTGTATTTTCATTAATCAAATTGGTTCCCATTTGTTAGCTTTAAACTTCAAATGTCAAAGAAGAATCAATATTCTAATTGGTTTATCAAAGATTTTATTAATTTTTTTTTTTTTTAATTTCAGCTATTTGATCTTGTTGTTAAAAATAAGATCGTTGGATCTCAAATTTATTGTAATTTTTTTTAATGGCAAAATATATTATATATATAGGCAAACAAAGGGGATTAGATCTCAAGTATTACACCAAAAAGAAAAATAAAAATACCAAAACACCCAATGAAAAATGAACGACACCATCAATTTTTCATGACCACCAACAGAATTCAATTAAGCACCCGACAATGATTTGCGGCTTCAAACGTTCAAATTCAACCACCATTCAACTTTGGTCTATCATCAAAATAGTCTAAAAGAGCCTGAGTTAAAAAACTAGATCCCCATCTCGAATCAAAAGTGACCGGTCCACCGGTATCAATGGACCATCCGCAACTAATTTTTCTTTTTCACATTTCTTCTTCTTATTAAGTTCAACTATTATTAGAATTGTTCTTTTGTAATGACCAACTTTTATAATTACTCGCATTATTGATTGTAATATGCTAAGTTGCTGACTTTATAAAACTTTTTACGTAGACATAACATGAAAATTAAACTTTAAAGATAATATCCAGTCCTCTCTTACATAGATATCCAACCCTAACATTTTATCTCATATTTTTTCAGCTTTGTCTTTCTTATGCTAACAAGCTTTTATCAATTAATATATGATGCTTAAATAAATATAGAAAAGGTAGCTGCTAAACACATTTGATATGATTTAATGGCAGACATGGGTCCTCCAACGATAGGCCCCTGTTTAGTTTATATTCTTGAATCATTTATTTTTATCTAACTAACTATTAAGATTTGCTACAATTGATAGTGGCAGGCACAAAAGAAGGGTATTTCATCCCCTACCAAACAAAAGCACATCCTCTGATCAAAAGAATAATAGAGCACAATAACTTCTAGCTCTTTCTAAAATCTAAATTGATTTATTTAAATTTAAATATCTATTTCCTTCTAGTAACACTTTGTAATACCCTTAACCTTAATTGTTAAGTGTTTGTTAAAGCACTCTAACGTTTAACTCATTGGGAGATCAAGAGAAGTGATAGGTTGGAGAAATGGTGCGAACATTGATTCTATTGATGAATTATGTCATAATCTAGTTGAGATCGATAAATACAATTCTTATCTATTGAATATTGGTTGATAGAGTGCTAAAAGTGGGGTCAACAACAACAGCAAGATGTGCATTTTCGACAATGAGAATTATAAAAACAAGTTTACACAACGACATGGAAGATATTTTTCTCAAGGATTACATGCTTATTTATATTGAAGATGAGATTGCTAAAAAAGTTATCATATACATGATGATTGTTGATTTTAACTCTATGAAATAACGATAAACACGATTGTATAAGTGAGTGTTAATTCTTTTATATTTGTTTGACCGTATGACTTTTGCTGTGAATTCTAACCCTTTTCAAAACGATAAGAACAACGATACGGAGAAAATAACAATGACAACCAACAACCAAACACGTTCAACAATACTATTCAACTAAGAACAAATCTAGCAACCTACATATATAACAAATTCACAATCAAATCAAAGAACACAAATTAGAGAGTAGGAGAGCAAACACATTAAGATTATTCACCTGATTCAGCCTAAATTTGATCTATATCTAGGAAGAAAGTAATTCTTCAATCTACTGTGAATAACTCTTTATAAGAGATACAAAAAAGATACAATAAATTAGCTTTAAGAACTCTTGAAGAGAAAATCTTAAAATCAACGTCTTTTTTAAGTTTCTCACCCCACAAAATGATCCAAAAAGAAGTCGAGAAAGAAAATTTATATATTTCCTCCAATGAGATACCACTAGGTGTTTATAGTTTCCTTCCTAACCCTAGGATCTCATTCAAAAACGATCAACCCTTAACAATTAAGTGTCATCCCCTATTATGATCTGTCAAAATTACACAACAAAATAACTGCATTTATAGGCTCGAGTACCAGTGGCAGATCTTTGGTGATTTTGTTGGGGGTGCCAAAATCTTTAGAATATATATTAAACTATTTCAAACAAAGAACATAAATTGTTAGGTCGTGTGGTGGTTAATTTTGCTTGGATATTTTCAATGGACGAGGGTTTTAATCTTTCCAAGACTTTTCTTATTGAACAAAAATACTAAAACACAATGGAAAATTGGGAAAAAGGGCTTGATACCGTGACATTGTGCTAAAAAAGTGTGAAGTTTCCACCACCCCAATGCAAACTATGTGATATAACATGTCCAATATGGTATATATTGAATATCTGGAGGAGGGGGGGCAAGGCTAACATGGGCTCTAGAGAAGATATGCCACTCTACAATACTAAAACAAATGTCCCACACGTGTCCATAGCTACCCCATGTTTTCAACGGTTATTACAGTATAAAATTGTATTACAAGTCCCCTGGTCGGGGGCGCCTTATTCCTTTTTGAGGCAATGACGAACTACCTGAAAACATTGATCTTGAACTACCAGACACCCAACCTTAACCGCCCTACATATTTGAATTTGACAGAACCAAACAAATTTCCTGACTTCTCCAAGTGAGATTTTAAGACATGCACTCCACCTTGCCTTCTAATCAATGATAATGTTAGTTTAATCATCAATCATCATGTTGGTCTCCGACCCTGAATTATTGTTCAACAAAATTGATCAAGTTCAAACAATGTTTGAACCTTGGTCTAATTAGTGACTTGATGAACACATTCACCAAATTATCAACCTAAGTAACTTTCTCAACCATTATTTTCTTAGATTCAATCATGTTTATAATGAAATATAAACGGATGTCAATGTGCTTTATCCTTTTATGATAGACTTTACGACTTTTCAAATGAATGACATTTTTGCTATCATAATGTATCTCAACGCATTTTTGAATAATTCCTCAACCCTTTATTCCCAGACACAAATGTCGTATATAGGCGTAATATCCAAAACCAACCTTCATAACAACAATCGAAAACAAAAATACGGTGAATCTCCACAAAAACAACAAACCACAAAACCGGAAAACTGCGTAAGTTATGAAATTGTAACCGGATTTAATGCAAGACAACAAGATTTCAGACCTATTCGTATCATTAAATTTCAACAATAGTCAAATATTTAATTTTAAAAACACGTGGATCTTTGAGAGAGAGGGGGAGAGATGTTCTTCTTTTTTTTAAGGAAATATGTTCTTATTAAAGTTACTATACTTAACAAGCACTTTTTTTTTCTTCCCCAAATGGAGATACCTATACAGTACCAATGCCTACTGAGTTAAGCTCCATTTGTTGGAGATGGTCTAGCAACTAGACCAATTTTTATGCGTTTGAATGGTGACCGATGATTTTTAATTACAATATTTGCAATATTATTTATAAAATAATATAATTATACTAATGAGTCTATCTCGTTTTTTATAAGTATTTAGCTGACAACAACTTCAAATAAAAAAGTTCCATGCAATGATAAAATAGATTATTTAATTATTTTAAATACACACTATTTAATTCCTTTTTTCCTTCTTATTTTTTGTGTCTAAATAGTTTTTTTGTGTGTTAACATTCAATTCTTATAGAAATGACCGTTTGGTTGTGAGAAAAATATAGTTTAACAAAAATTTATTCTGCATATAGATTAAAAATTTAATGGTAGTGAGTTAATAATCAAAAACAACTTTGTACACACAATCAATCAAAATATTTTTAATTGACACATTAATTAATATTTTGATTTAATTTTTATATACGTGGTAATTCTAAATGTTTTGATTGATTGTGTACATAAAGTTGTTTTAGATCATCAACCCTCACAAACACAAGTTTTTTTGCACAACTTTTCGTTTAGTAGAGCTCATTAACTATTTTAGTTTATAAAAGAAAAAATTTATATTCTTTGTTCAACTAAATACTTGGTATATATTCTTATTTTTGTCTCTATATATTCATTAATTAACCCTTAAAGAAAGATACGAGAATGTGACAAATCGTTACAGTTAAAAAGATGCAAGCATGGCCTACAACTGAGAGCGCGAGACTTTCGGGGGGGCTGTTTGAGAATGAAGGACTTTTTGAGTGCGGTGGGGTCTTTTAAATTTCAGATTGTGTCCTATGAAATGTGGCTCAAAAGTAATTTTCTTTTTTCCTTTGCCTTTTATTAAACTATTTAGTTAGTAATTCCTTTCATTCTTTCCTCTTATGATTCTAAATTTTCAACAGCCGGAACAAGTCAGGGTTTGGTTTAGATAAATTTTATATATTTGTATGTTTTTATTGTTTATGACTTATATATTAAAGAAGAATGTATGGTTTTCGTCCCATTTTTTCACTGGCGTGTGTATATGTATCAAGTTTTGGGAAAGGTTTTAGCGAACAAATTGAAGTTGGTTATTGGGAAGATCATTTTATATACTCAATAGGCATGTGACTCACATTGCGTGGTGTATTTTGATAATACAACATCATATGATATTTTAACAATGTTTTAAATATTTTCTTTATATTTGAAGACAAATAAGATGTCATTTAAATAGTTGTTCATGGTTTCAAGAATATATTTTTTTGACAATCAATTTCAAGAATATATTGTTGTCTATGGTATGTTCTTTTCTTTTGTTATGATGTTGGTTACAATAAGTAGCAAAACTTCTGATATTAGAGCTATAAGATGAATCTCTATTTATTTTCTAAAATAAATTATTGTAATTTCTTTATTCATCGTGATTTGAGTTTTTTTTTTTCATGTGTTTTGCCGTTTGAATATTTTACAAACTATGCTAGGGTTCATAGACGAAGTCTTACGCTCTAATTGAATCGTTACATACGACCTTTGCTCAAGAGTTTTTTAATTTATTTGGGACCCTTAAGGTATGAGTGTTAGACAAAACAACAAAAGCGAAACTGGTCACCCAAACACCTCTTGAGAGTAAATCATCAAAGTATGCTGGAAAACAAAACACCATAATAAATGAGAAAAGTAAATGATTGGAGATCATTTATTCAAAAGCTTTTCTACCACGAGTAATTTAAATTAATATTTTTACACTTATTCATATAAAAAAAATGTAATTTGTGATAAATATAATATAAATTTTTAACAAATAAAATAAAAACTAACACATTTTTTATCCCCAAAAAACGTATCATATAATTTCAATAAAAATTCCTCATACAATACTTCAAAATAAAAAAAAATATATCAAAAAAAATAAGATTATTTTGTGCTTGGCCCATGTTGATGGCTCAGGAGGAGACGTTGGTGGGAGTGTGTAGGATTTTACTTCTTGATGTAACTTTGCAGGTTAGTATTTCAGATGAATGGAAGTGACTTCATAATCAAAGAGATCAATGTATGCTTAGTGGTGTTTACCAGATGCTCACTAGTCAGAAAACTCACATCTTTGATTCGGTTTTGGATGGTGTTTGACATAAACAAGTTCCAACGAAGGTCTCTATTTGTGTGTGGTGTCTCCTTCGAAACAAGTTACCGACAAAGGATAATCTGGTTAGACATGATATCATTCCTCACGAAGCACAACTTTGTGTGAGTGGGTGTAGTGAGGTATAAATCGCTCATCATACGTTCTTCAATTGCAATATATATAGTTCTCTTTGGCAGTTAGTCAGAAATTGGATTGAGATTTCTTCTGTTGATCTCCGTCATGTCACATATCATTTCATTCAATTCCCTCATTCTTCATGAGGTCATAAAGTGCGCATTTTTTAAAGCTAATTTGGCTTTCACTTGTGTGGGTTTTTGGTCAGAAAGAAATAACAGGTTATTCAACAATAAAGATATGTGTTTATTGGAATATTAACATATAGGATAAAATTATAATGCTCTTATTGGTGGTTGAAGGCTAAGTGTGTAAATTTTCATTTAGGACATCATATGTGGTGGAAAAGCCCTTTTGTTTGTTCGAGTATTGGTTGATTCTTCTCATATTATTGTTTCATTGATTGATTCTAAATGTTGTAAAACTCTTTTAGTGCTTGTGACACATCTTATGCTAGAAGAACTCACTTTTTGGTTCTAATATATATCACATTTTAATTTGTTCAAAAAATAAAATAAAATATATATCAATCCCAACCATTTAAATATTTCTTACCACATCGCTTTGGCAAACTTACACTTAAAGTTTGATTTCTTAAAGCAAAACTTATAGTTTAATGGATCTGTTTGATTAAATGGTATATAAATACCTTGAACAACACTGTTGGAACATGTGTGAAAATTGAGTAAAAAGACTAAACACAAATTCCCATGTTGGATAGAACTAGTGTTGTGTGAATTGAAAAAAGTGGAAGTCCCACATCGGATGGAACACACACATTAGTAGTGTTTATAGTGGGGGTGTACCTCTAATTAATGGGGGGTACATAGTTATGTGAACTAAGTAAGCACTAGGGAAAATATATATATTGATATATATTTTATTATTTGGAAATGATAAATTAAATAATTAATTTAATCATTATTAGAAAGTGCTTTCTTAGTCCCCAAGTTTTGCTAAAATATTTTGAAACGCAATCTAGAATATTTTGGAACACAATCTGAAATATTTTGGTAGGCAATCTAATATATTTCAGTGCTTGATCTGAAATATATTTTGGTACATAATATAATATATTTTTTGTACTCAATATAATATATTTTGGTACTCAATTGAGATATTTTTGTACTGGATCTAATATGTGAATTACTTGCTCCCAAAGTTTCTCACTTATTAGTTGTGAATTTTCTCTATAAATAGAGAGCTCACACAATGCATTCTAGACACCAAAGAGTTTCATTGAGTTGTCGGGAACTCTTTCTCTCTTCTCCCTTTTTTGACTTGTGTTGACGAGTCTTTCTTCTCTTCATCTCCTTTTCTGTCCCTTCGGAATTAAGAGTGTTCTTAAGACCATAGTCGCTTTTCGGTTTAATGTCCCTTCGGAATTAAGAATGGTCTTAAGTTCATAGTCCCTTTTCGGTATATTGTCTCTTCAGAATTAAGAGTGTTCTTAAGACCATAGTCCCTTTTCGGTATATTGTCCCTTCGGAATCAATAATGGTCTTAAGAGCATAGTCCCTTTAATTATTTATATCTCTTTAGAATAAATAATATTTGTAAGATCATAGTCCCTTTTCGGTATAATAAGAATGATCTTAAACATATATATTCTTCTTCAATTCATGGAGAAGTTAGATGTTTGAATGGTCGTAGCACCATATTTGAGTGGTTAAAATACCATATTGATATTTGGAGAAGTTAAAAATTAGAATGGTGGTAGCACCATATTTGAGTGGTCTCAGCACCATAAGAGTGGTCACAGTACCATATTGGTTTCAGTATTAAAGAGTGGTCTTAGTACCATATTGAAGGTGTAATTCTCGAACGGTTTTCTACAGTGCAGTAGTTAACCGCACAGTTGTAGCTGGGCTTGTTTTATCCTGGAGGCGGCGTGGTTGATAGTCTGTCTTGCACAATTTTGGGCAGTGCCACGAAACGTCTTAAAGAGAGCGACCTGGTCGTGACTCAACCTAGTAACAACTTCGGTGGATATTATGTTTCAAAATAGAATTTTGGAAAACCAAAATACAACAGTTTCGAAATCCAAAAAACAACAAACACACTATCAATCTATTGCATGATAGAATCGACCAATTAAAAAGAGTTTCCACTTTATAAAATAAGAGTTTCTAAGGTAAATTTTCTTGAAGACAAAATACTTGATATCTAAAACAATAAATCTTATTGGAAAGTGAGAGCTTGTTTACATATAGTTACGAGTAACATTATTTTATTAATTATTTAATTAATTTGATGATAATTTTTGTGACAATTTTATTTTTATTTTTTTCATTGATCAAAATCAATAAAAAAATTAAGAGAGATAATAAGAACATAATGTAAAAATAAAATTGTGAATTGTCCAAAAATTATCACAAAATAATTGTATAAATATTATTTCGATATATCTTTCAATATAAAAAATAAAAAATATCATTTATCTATAGTTATATACACATGTGTGAAAGTATAACATGCATATATTAAAATTAAATTATAATTATTTTAACAATTATCCACCCACGTGACATTGACACCACTTAACAGTTTAGTTTGAACTATGCAATAAACAATTCTAAAAAAAAAACAATGTAATAAACAATTGATCAAGAACCCAAAAAGGAAATTCAATTAGGAGACAAACTACAGAGAATTAAAAGAAAAGAAAACTAACTTTAACAAATAAAGCAAAGAAATTAAAAATATATAAACCTAGCTACACTGCACTGCATTTGGCTTTTAAAATATTTAAATATATCTTCATATTTATTTCCATCAACCAAACAAAGTCTTGTCAACCACCCCCATCTCCAAGACATTGCTGGTTTGGACTAAAGCCACCATTCTCTCTTCTCTCTCTCTA
Source organism: Medicago lupulina (assembly GCA_958299785.1). Taxonomy (NCBI): domain Eukaryota; kingdom Viridiplantae; phylum Streptophyta; class Magnoliopsida; order Fabales; family Fabaceae; genus Medicago; species Medicago lupulina. Next base: position 53,164,606 of record OY283141.1, on the reverse strand, counting down.
ATCTTTCTCTTCTTCGTACAACAACACATCATGTGAGAGTTTTGCTGGTTTTTACCTTCTACACCCTGTCAATGCCCAAAATCTATAAGCTCCAATCATCTTTAATCATTTCTTAACTTCTTAAACTTTTGAAACCTCTTGGACCCCTTCAAACCCAACACACACAAAAAATCACACTTGTGTTGTCCCTAAATTTCATTCATTATATAAACATCTAAAATATGGTTTTCATTTAGGGTTTCAATTAAGTTCTTGACCTTTCCATAATTTTTATTACTCTATAAAACAACAAAGTAGGGTTTTTTCATTTTCCCTATTTTTGAGAATTGAGTTGAGTGAGAGAGTTAAACATATATGATATTTGGTTTCTTAAATTTGAGTTAAATGGAGGAATACACTAATAATCCAAATCCAAATTCAAATCAAAATTCAAGGCCAAATTTCTTGTACTCCAGTGGAAACAACCAACACCAACACCAAAACCAACACCATCACAATCATCAACATAATCAGATTCCAATGAACAACTTTCATCTTCAATCAAGTGGATCAGACAATTGTTTTCAACCTGATCAAGTACAACATCAACAACACTCTGCTGTGAAAACTGAGGCAAATAGCACTTCACAACTTCACACTCCAATTTTTCATTACCCAGCTTTAATGAGAACAAATATTATTCCACACACCAATATTGTGAATAATCATCATCAAGGAGGAGGAGGAGGGAGTCCAAGCAGTTCTAGTGGTGAAGCTGAAGCTATAAAAGCCAAAATCATTGCTCATCCTCAATACTCTAGTCTTTTACAAGCTTACATGGATTGTCAAAAGGTCACTAATTAATTATTTTTTTATTCATTTTCATCATTACAACAATTTATTTTTCTTAACCCTTCCCTTCAAGAGAAAGAGAGGCTTTAGTGGAAGGTAAGTAAAATAGTATAATCAATAATTAATCATTGTTTCAGTCAAGAATTAAATTTGGACTCCCACCATCATGATAACAATTTAAATAAGCATAACTCAATTTTATATATATATATTTAAATTTTTATATTAATTAATTGTTACATCTCTTTAATTAAACAAACTATATGTAGATTGGAGCTCCACCGGAAGTGGTGGCTCGTTTGGTTGCGTCTAGGCAAGAGTTTGAAGCAAGACAAAGATCTTCAGTTAACTCCAGAGAAACTTCTAAAGATCCAGAACTAGACCAATTCATGGTACAAGGGGGTATATTTTGTTTTAGTTTATGTTTTATTTTTTTAAATTAAAATTATTTTCGTTGTGTTTTTACCTTGGTAATCAATAAGTTTAAAATATGTCGGCAAAAATCTTGTTGATCACTGTTTCTATATTAGTACTTTGTGTCATATTAATAGAATGTATAGATTTATATTTATAGAACTTCTTTTAAAGGAATTATTTATAGAACTTATAGATTGTGGTTTTGGACGTTGAAATGGTGTTTATGTTTTTAACAGGAAGCATATTATGACATGCTTGTGAAGTATAGAGAGGAATTAACAAGGCCTATACAAGAGGCTATGGATTTCATGAGAAGAATAGAAACTCAGCTAAATACACTTTGCAATGGACCCCTTCGTATCTTCCCTGGTGAGTAGTACTTTATCTTTTCTCTTAATATATTCATTCTCTATAGTTTTGTTTTGATGATTTATTATTACTAATTTCACTGAAATTAGAACGATCACATTAATTAATTCTGGATTATTGACTATGAGTAATGTCACTGATGTGTGAGGGACGGGTTGTGAAAGCTCTTGAAATTCGTAAACTCGAGTGTTTCTGAACATAGCCTGGAAATTTTGACCAAAAATCTCACATGCTTTCAAATCGTGGGAGCAGAAGGGTAGGGACCCATATAAGTGAAGATGATATTTCTTCATCATCTACAGAACCCTAATGGCTACATTTTTTTATCAAAAAATATCACATTTGATATGTTTTTTTGAAGAATTTTTTAAAATTAAAAAGTTAATAGAAACAAAATAGTTGTACTTTAGGTTTTTTTTCTCTTTCCTTTTGGAGGTTTGATTTCATTTTTTTTATACCTATCCTTTTAATCCCGTATTTGTTCTTTCTTCACGACTCCAGATGAATTTTTTACTGTTTCATTTATTATTGTTGCTAGAACCCAAATCCACACGTTGGAGTCTGTATGTTGGGCTTCTATTTCCCAAGCAAACTCCTGATTTCTGACAAAATTATTCTTCTAGGGTTTCCTTGTTAATCAATGTATTTTGCTGACAAAACTCTCGTGTTTATCGGTTTCGAAGGATTCATTGGGTATTGTGGCATGACTTGCACACTCTTTCTCATCATTACATTGGTCAGTTTTTCGGCCGTCTTACCGCTAATGCCGTTTTAATCACTTTTTAGTTCTCTCTTTTCTTTTGCATCCTTTCTTAACAAACACATTGGATGCCGTTCCAATCCAACCCCAACAGAGGAGTACTTTATAGTACTTGGATGACATTGGTGTGTCAACGTCATTTGATATTGACTATCCATGATATTACAAGTGTGTAAAATGACAAAAAAAATTTGTCCGAGAGGAAGAAAGCCACGTTAACACACCAATGTCACTCAAGTTCTACCTCAACATACATGGGTTAGATCTCTCTCCATTTATAAGTATTTTCATTTCTTTTATTTAAAAAAAGTCAAAAGTCATGCTAACCGATGTTTTTGAAAAAAATGTTTTATACTACTTCCGTTTCAAAATGAATGTCGTTTAAAGTTTTTAGACATATTAAAAAATGCATCAATTTAAAAAAAAAGTGATGTTATTTTACCAAATTATCCTAATCGACTATTGGTTTGTTTTTCATTAAAGAAAAAATAATATTTTGGAAGTAGTGTATATAATATTAATTGAAGGGTACAATTGAAAAGAAAAAATTATTATTGTATTGGAAACTGAAAGTAACATTTATTTTGAAATAATTTTTTTTGGCTAAAACGACACTCATTTTGAAAGGAATGGAGTATGAGTTAAGATAAAAAAAAAACTTCTTTAAAAACTAGAAAAAGAAGTTTAAAAAAAGGAAAATGTTAACAATGACACTTGTTAAGAAATTTTTTTTAAAAATTTATCTTGAAAATTGTGCATTCAATGCATTGAAACTTTAAAAAGCAATTTTTTTTTACTTAAAATTTACCAATTATTTCTATTTTGTTTCTTTAACAAGTGTTTTTAGAGCACTTGTTAGCAAGACCCTTAAAAAATAAGTAAAATTACACTTTTAATCTCTTACTAACTAAATTTTGGTTGGAACTCGATTAGTTAGGATCCACTACCATTTTTTGTGTCCATATCTCATCAAATGACACCATCTAATTATTTTGATAAATAAAGAGGATCATAGCTCAACATACATACTCAAGGAGTACGAATTATCGACTACTTGATAATTACTCCTTTTGATCTTATTTATTTGAGACAGTTAAGACCCCAAAGATTGATATATTTGTTTTAAAATATTGACTGCATAAATCAATTTTTATTAATTTAAATGTCTTTTATAAATAGGACCGTAGAGAGTATACTCTTTTAGTCCTTAATCATATTTTTAAAAAAACTTAGATTAGCAACATTGTTAAATTGAGTATTTTCTTTGATGTTTTACTTTGTGTACGAGTTGAACATTAAAAAAAAATTGCAAGTTATTAGTATTTTCTTCGTTGATCTAGTTGACTGTTTCACATGTATTAATATACAATTTTTATCTTTGAATATCTTTAATTATCTATTATAAAAAATTATAAAAAGTTGATATTTTGAAATTGAGAAATGCTAGTTACTGCGAAATACATGCTCGTGATGTCGATAAGAGTGTTCAATTGATACCATAACAAATCATTTTATGAGTAGAAAAATATAGTCAAAGTATGTCATGTGAATAATGTACATAGTCAAACAAGGGCAATCATTTTGGGACAGTGGGAGTGCATTTTTTTTCTTTCCAAATATACTTTTTACTAAAATTATTAGTTTTTTGACAAAACTAAAATTATTAGTTGTAAATAAGTTTTTGTCCTCTATAAATATTTTGAAATTACGCTTTTAATCATTTTTGTTCCGGTAAGTATTTTCCGTCACCATTTTTTGGCTATACTTTTCGGCTCTGTTTGGATTGACGAAATAGAACGGAGCGGAATGAAATAAAATGGAATGGAGCAGAACGGAGCGGAATGGAATAGAGATCCCACCCCACTGTTTGGGTATTTTATGAAATGACAAAATAATGTTTCCCTTCCATTATTTGGAAAATGAACGGAATGGAACAAATTATGACTTTTTATTCTATTTTTGCCCCTATTTAAAAACATTATCGTTATCTAAAACATATTTTTACTAATTTCTTTAGAGAGAATATTATTACTAAAATCTTATATCACCTTATATTTTATAATATTTGAGGACTTGCAAAATAAACAATGCAAAAACCAAAACATATACGTAGTGGATTTTCTTTCCATAATCAAGAAGAGAACAAATTGATGAAATTAATTTTAATTATCCAAGGAAAGAATATAATATCATCTACTCGACATGCCTTTGAGACCATCCAGCTACTATTTTTTTTTTCTTTTTGATAAAATCGCGGTGCAACGTATGCATAATTTGGGGAAAAAATATTGCTGGAAAATGACATTATCTAGGAGGGAACACGTACTAAAGAAAAGCACCAACTTTCGTTAAAAAAAAAAGCCAAGCTTACACATTCAATTAGAGACAAACATCTCAAATTAAAATAGATATACACAGTGAATTATCTAATAGAAGAAACGTGAAGTAGAGTGTATTTGAGAAAAATAAGAAATAAATAATGAAGACAAGGGTAAAAGAGTAATATTTAAATTATAAAGTCTCATTCCATTGGATACATCTTAAATTGGGTGGAATGGAAAATAGAAGGATTGGATGGTATGAGATGGAATGAGTTCCATTATGTTCTATTCCATTCCATTCTTTTTTTGCAAATCCAAACAATAGAATTTAATAACTTACCATTCCATTCTATCACGTACCACCAATCCAAACATAACCTTAAGTCAATACTCAAGTGTATCATTTGAAATTTTGAATTCTCGCAAAAGTTTAGAATTTCTCAACAATCATCGATTTTTTATTTTTTTTTATGGTTTTGAAGTTTAAAAATTCATGCGTTGTTAAAAAAATTAAATTTCTATGACAAATTCATATGATATTCAAAACACCCCTAAAAAACTAATTCAAAAATATGAAGAATACGTGTGATCAGACGACCAAAATTTAGAGATAACTTTTCGCGGAACTAATCCCAAAATTTTAAAAATTTATAGAGATAGAAATCTTATTAATTTATCTTCAAAAATGAAAATTTAAACCTAAAGACACCATGTAGAAAGAATAGGTGCTTATTATTAAGGATAGAGAGAGAGTATAGTGTAACCTTTCCCTCTCACATTTTCTTTATAGACTAATATCCGTGTGGGGAATTTGTGAGGTACAAAAGTTACGTTCTCCTATTCCAATTGAACTTTTTACAATCACATTAGTAAAATATGAAACTCATAACCACTTGTTTACGGGGTTTAAATCCTTTATCATTTGGATTAATCAATTGTTAATGATGTCGTTTAAAGTTATTTATAGGTAAAAAGGTTATATACATACCAAGAAAATAAATACTTTTCCATAAAAAAATGAAAATTATTTTTTCCTCCATTCTATAATGACTTCTGTCTTAGATTTTTTTTTTTCAAACAGATTAAGAAAAACAAATAATTAATGAAGAGTGTATCTAATAAATTATTAATGAATCTAGTCCAACGGAAGACTCGTATTTTTAGTATATTTTAATAAATTATTATTTTTAGTCTCTATTTTTGTTTTTTGAACTGTTTTTAACAAAAGTAAATGTCCACCTTTAAATTAATTTTTTAGAGGTCTATATTAGACACATCTATTAAAAAAGGCTGAAATTTTATTAAATTATTCTTGATAACTAGAATTGCATTCAAATAATGGGACACATTAGTTATTTTCTAGCTTCTAATCCTTCAAGACAATGTGCAAGTAGTGTAGACAATATTAGTTTATGAATAGAATTGAAGAAAGAAAATCTAATGTGATGTTGAATTCTGGGCTTCTTCACACTTATAATGTGTGGGTCTAGACACTAGTTTATTTAACAAAAAAGAAAGAAGCAAAAATAGATAAAATTCATTCTTGTATGTAAGTTGGTACTCCTATGTGTTAAGAAATTGCTTATAGTGGCTCCCTCCTTTCAAAAATAAGCATCGTTGCTCACTCTGTATGTATAACTACTACTGTTAATAACCATATTTTTTTTTTCGATAAGCATAACAAATTATATAAACCCAAAAAAAAAAATAAAGATAAACATGACCTTAATTTTTTTTATAAAATGGATAATGTTAGATAAACAGTTAGTATAAAAAAAGATAAATATAACCAATTAGTCAAAAAAGATAAGCATAATAGTCAATATGGATAACTTTATAAAATTGTTACATTTATTCTTTGATTTTCTTAATCCGTGCGCAAAAATTATCTTAAATGACACTAATTTTATGACGGGGTAGTTTTTATCGATCCTAGTAATGCATAGGCTAAGCATATGGGAGAATATATATGCTCATATTTATGTGTCAATATTTTGTCACTTTTAACTAGTGAGTTTCTTTGAAGTTTTTTTATGGACAAAACTTAAGAGCATTTCCTTAAATGTTTTTGTAGGGTATTTCTCATAAAATTCACTTTTATGGATAAGAATCATTCAAAAAATACTTAATGCAATGCACTTAAGTTTTTCCTTTTTTTTTTTTGGTCAAGGGTTTTTCCTTTTTTTTTTTTTTATGATTGTAAAATGAATCTTATACTTTGTCTTAAAATTAAAATTTTATATCCCGTATGTCTCTCGATGTGATGCACGGGCTGTTCCTTTATTTCATGTGGATGACCTGACTTTGTATCCGATATGTCACTTCTACATTCAATTTACAACTAATTACGTGCACCTAAAGTTAATTAGCAACTTTAATGTGTTGTTCATTCTCTTGTAAGTATATTGATTAATTACATGATTTTTTTTTTATAAAAAATTCAACTCATTTCATAAGATAATTAGTCATAAATTAACAATTGGGAGCTAACTTCTAACGTGACTTTATGTGCTAATTCATTAGCGAGACAGTTTCTTTACTTTCGACTGAACTCTACCCTAGAGTTGGTTGATTAATTATATGATTAATGATTAGAAAACACAACTTTGTATTCTATTAGTTAAAGAGTTTTTCTATCATGGACAAATTTACACATGTTAAGTGTTGTTTATTAAAATAGAAATACTAAATCGAAAACTATTTTTCTCACAACCGTTAATCCCTCTTAAAAAAAAATATTTGTTAATTGAAGCCTATTTTGATATGATAGTCTATCTCTTCATAAATTAATGTTACTTTGAATAGGGTGTTGCTCTCAATCTCTAATTTGGCTTGAAGTAGCCTAGCACTCTTCTATATTTTTTACAAGTTTCTATTGCTTAAAAAAAGGGTCATATTCTTTAAAATTAATTTTATGACCTCCCTAACATGGAACTCCAAAAGGATTTAAACGTGTTTCTCTTTGTAATGCTAGATTTATCTGTTATACGAGGGGAGTGTGTTCCACTATAGCTATGCCTTGGTGTTTCTTTCTTTCTTTCTTTTATACAAAAGAAGGTTTAAGGTGAATCATACGTTTATTTTAGTAAAATACCACGCCCATTTCTTTAATTTATTTTCTAAAAAACTAATCAAAATTTTATTAAAAAATGGTGGAGTCCACTATATATATATATATATATATATATATATATATATATATATATATTCTTGAAGTGCATATTAGATTTACCCTTAAACTTGTACCTTAGATGTAGAGAAAAAAAAATGTTTCTGTGTGTGGAAAAGATATATAACTTTTTTATTTATTTATTTATTTTTTATAAAGAAAAACATATATATATCTTAGACATCTAGAAAATGTTAACAATTTAATTTAATGATTATGCATAGAGTATAAATAATTATAATTATACGGAAGGAGTATTACTTAACTGTATCATGATTCAATAACCATGCATTGGTCATGTGAAATAATGTTTTCATTATGCATAGGTGTTGTTAAAAGTCCCATATTGGATCATACAAGGCTTGTGCGTCTATCACCTTACAACTCGGTATTTGTAAGGTTTGAGATAAACTCCACCGAAGTTCTAAGATGATATCAGAATCCATTTAAAATTCTTTGGTTCACATGTTATAAGATCTCTTACATTGGATGAAATAATAATGCGTATATTAAGTGAGAGTAGTCTTTACCTTACAAGTTGGTTTGTAAAGCTTGAGTTAGCCTCATCGCAAATTCTTAAAAGTGTATCTATAGCAAAATGTATATATTATTCCTATTTTTTGACTCAAGAGGCATATACATTTCCTAATGGAAAAAGCTAAATAACGCTAATTACAATCCCACAATTTTTTCGCGACGTGTTTTCCATCAAAGGCAGCAGTTATTGAATGACATTTTGTAAACTAACTTCCCATGAATTCCGCTGACCCTTGATATTCATTGGTTTATTTACTATTCACAATGTCCTCGGATGTTTTTCTTCGCTTTATATAGCAAAGCTCTTTCCTAATTCATTAGTGTGTATCTAATTAATTACTTAGACATTAATGTTGGTGGACATCTTAATTAAATTGTTGAGTAGATGATAAAAATGAAGGCGTTGGTTCATCAGAAGAGGATCAAGAGAATAGTGGTGGAGAAACAGATCAACTTCCAGAGATTGATCCTCGAGCAGAAGACCGTGAATTGAAAAACCACTTGCTGAAGAAATATAGTGGTTACTTAAGTAGTCTTAAGCAAGAACTTTCCAAGAAGAAAAAGAAAGGAAAATTGCCTAAAGAAGCTAGACAAAAGCTACTTAATTGGTGGGAATTGCATTACAAATGGCCATATCCTTCGGTAAGTTATAAATCTCCTACTCTATTTTCACACACTTCATTTGAAACTAATTTCATTAATATCTCGTGTTTCGATGATGGATTATATTTTGGAATTTCTTATGCTTCAATTTAATATGATCACCTTCACCTTCTCAATTTATTTTAAAGTAAATTACACTCCTATTTTATCAAAGATGCTTAAATTACACTCCCCTCTCCTCTTATGTAAAAGGGTTAATTGTGTTTTAGGTCCCTATAAATAGGCGTGTTTCCAACATTAGTCCCTACTTAAATTTTATTAAATTTTTGGTCCCCAACGTTTTTTTTCGTTAGCAAAATAGGTCCTCGCTGTTAATTGTTGGGTTAATTTTGTTTTTAGTCCCTATAAAACTTATTTTAGTCCTTACAAAAATACTATGCACTCGGTATTAGTCCTTACAAAAGTTCTAAAATTCATATCCTTAAACTCTTAAATTTTTGAACAATTTTTTTGATACAAGTTTAGAACACTATGAAAGGTTCAATTACTAAAATTTAGAATTTTTTAACATGAAACGAATTAAATATGAATTTTTGAAAACGATAAAAGTTAAAGATAAAAGTAATAAAATCTAGACATATAAATCAAATTTTGCGATAATTTTTTGCAGAGGAACTTTTAGTAATGTTCTTAACACATCTACAAAAAAATTGTTAAAAAACTTAAGAGTTTAAGTATAAATTAAACAAATTTGAATTGAGCAGAGACTAATACCGAGTGCATAGTATTTTTTTAAGGACTAAAATAACTATTAAAATTAAGTAAGGACTAAACTTAAAATGCCTCAGTTTTATAGGGACTAAAAACAAAGTTAACCCAACAATTAACAGCAACAATTAACAGCGAGGACCTATTTTGCTAACGGAAAAAAATGTTGGGGACCAAAAATTTAATAAAATTTAAGTAGGGACTAATGTTGGAAACATGTCTATTTATAGGGACCTAAAACATAATTAACCCTATGTAAAATATATTAGAAAACATTTCACCTGTCTCCCATAAAAGAAGCTTGAATTACATTCTTCTCTCCTCTTATGTTAAAATTTACACTTTACTCCTTCAATAATTTTTTTATTTCTAATAATCTAGCAAAAAAAAAATAATCTAACACACTTCCGAAAAAAATAGTATTGCGGGTCTATTTTAATATAATAAAAATTTGAATACATATTTTTCGTTATTTTTTATTTTAATTTCAGTAACATATAATTTTAAACTCTATTATAAAATATGAAACAACCCAAAATAAAATAAAATTATGTGAAAAATTACTAAATACAATAAAGTAAGGTTATTTAAAAGTTAATTTTATACTCTAAACTATAAAACTAATAGCAAAATATTTAAAATTAATTATCATTGACATTTAATTATATAGAATGAATTTATTTTTCTTAAATGGTGGTTCAAAATTAGTATATCTCATAAATATATTTATTTATGTTAAAATATATTGAAGTGTTGTGCATATTTAATTATTAAGCGATGAGGTTGTAATTTAAGCATCTTATAGAGGAGGGGAGTGTAATTCACTCTTTATTTTAATAGAACACATCCATATATATATATATATATATATATATATATATATATATACACACACAAAAAGTCCATAAAACCTAACTCAAGTAACAATGTGATATTACTAGTTGTGTGTATGAGAGTTTTAAGTAGTGTTTAAAATAATTAATTCTTTTGAATGCATGGTATTGAACTTTCTGTACTAGCTTGAGTAGTTCTTTTGAGCTCATGTTATGTCATTTAATTTAATTTAATTTAATTTCAATACACTTTTGTCTTATCAATAAGTATATGTTACATATTTTTTTTTCTTCTTCTAAATGTGATATTCTTCTTGTATATGTATGATCACTATATAGGAATCAGAGAAGGTAGCATTGGCTGAGTCTACAGGTTTGGATCAGAAGCAAATAAATAATTGGTTCATAAATCAAAGGAAGAGGCACTGGAAACCATCAGAAGACATGCAGTTTATGGTGATGGATGGACTGCATCCACAGAGTGCAGCTCTTTATATGGATGGTCATTACATGGCTGATGGTCCCTACCGTTTAGGGCCATGATTATGATATATGAAGCGTTGACACTAGCACATCCACACCAGTCATAATTTGAGAAATGGACTAATTGAACATTATCACCAATGTTGGCGTGGTGGTTGGACTTATCTTCAATATGAAGTGTCGGTGTTACCAATTTCATGATTTATGACCACTTTATTATATATAGTTTAAGTGGAAGGTAAAACAATCATAGAGTGTTTAAACTGTATCAGTCAGCATTATATTTATATATAGTTCTAGTTTCAAAGTATTATGACAAGCATAACATGAAACTTGGATATGCTTGTGCAGTGTGAATGTTTCAGTTTTTCCCACAGTGACCATATTAATTGTTTTCTTTGTCAGTGTCTGTTGCTTCTGTTTTCTATGTAATTACGTAGTACACTCTGGTAGTGACAACTCATTATATGTTGTTCTTTGTTGGATTTTAAATGTCTCATGTTTGTAGTTACAATGCAGATTTTGTCTGATTATTACTTCAACCTTAAATGAGTCGTGTGTGGAGTAACTTTAGTTTGTGGTATTTGGAGTGCTTAGTATAATTGCAATTCAAAGCTTATGTATAATTGTGTATTATGTGAAATCTTTTGAGGATACTATGAAAAGAACGTGTATTTATCATGAAAACTTGTGATTGCTTGTGATTCAATGTTTTGTTGTCATGTTGAGGTTATGTTAAGTAGGTTATATATATATATATATATAAGGTGGGAAAAACACAAGAAGGGGGGGTTGAATTGTGTTTTTCAAAAACTTTTCTTGCTTATGAAAAGATAACTATTCTCAAGATACAGAGTCTGATAGAGTTCAGAGTCTGATCAGAGTTCAGAGTCTTAGGCAGCGGATAAAAGAACAAAAGCAAGAAAGAGAGAAGAACACAAGCAATTTATACAGGTTCCTTCCACAATCCGGAAGTAGTCCTGTCCCCCTTGCACTTCCAAGGAGAGTTCCACTAAAATGTAATATCAAATTACAAGTTGCTCAAACACACAAGTAAGAGACTTCCTTTGCTCAATCACACAAGAAAGAGACTTTCTAATGCTCAAGGACAACTCCAAGAGACTCTTTGCTCAATCACACAAGAAAGAGACTTAACTAGACAATTACAGAGAATGGAAAAGAGTTTTGAATACTTGATATACAATCAGAGGTATTCACAAAATAATACAAACAGAACAGACTCTGTTTTTCTAAAAACACTTAGAAATTCCAATCGGAAATGGTAAAGACTGGAAAACAAATAAGTATCATTTTATTCAACGTTCAGATAAAAGATTTGTCTTGCATTTGCTTATGGTTAGTTTTTACAATTTTTGTTACACTCGTGTATTTTCTCAAATGTCGGCTTCTACCTGTTTAGTTAGCTGTTTCGGTATTTATTTTCTTTGATTTGATTTTTCAACATCATTTGTCTTTTTGGTGTCGAAGGACTAGAACATACTCAGTCTGTCAGTTGTTTTAAGAAATCAAGATAATATTTTAAACATACTTCATTGATTCAAATGTAGCCTTGGATGCTCATAGAATGATAAGAAAAATCAACAAGGAGAGGGGGTAATTTTTTCCCATCATTATTAGGAATCGAGTCAAAGAGTGTCAACTAAAGATTACTCTGTAATATAAAATATAAATATCTCAGTTTATTCAAATGTAAACCACGAAATATGAATTGAAAATTTAAAAAAAAAAAATAAAATATATATATATATATATATATATATATATATATATATATATATATATAAGACATAATGAAAATAGAAACACAGACAAACATAGATGAGTGAAGCAAGTAACTCATGTCTGGTTTACATTAGAAACTCTCGAATGAAGTTTGCAAGTTGGCCTGTAGTGTTTTATTTATAAATAGAGATCTCAAGCATCTGCACCATGAGATTGGCCCATCAGCCCCATCAATTAGCTCATCTGAACTGATTTAGTTAGCCTAAAAGGAATTTCTTCCGAGGGGCTTTCCTCCAACCATTTCTTTGCTATCAACAATTCCACCAATTGAAGGATTTTATTTTCAGTGAGAGACTTAAAAAATATGGGTCCGTGCTTTTGTAATCGATGAGCCAGATCCTCCCTGACAAAACAAATAACACGTAGCACTGAATTATTATTCCTTCAACAAGTAGCTACATAATTATGAAGAAATTGCATAGCGAAAGGCATAATTATGAAGAACGTAGTACAAAGCTAGCAAACCTGCTTCTTGACCGCGAAATTAGACATGATCCTCTAGACGTGAAAACAAAAGATTCCAGATCATCCCAAACTGAATCAGACAATCCTGAACATTTAACATCCCTCTGTTCATTCTTAACAGCCCGCTGCTTCATCTTAACAGCCCGCTGCTTCTTCTTAACAGCCCGCTGCTGCTTCTTAACATTATATGTTGTTGATGGGATCAAACGTACACAAAAATTATCATCGCCTATATACAAGAGTTGTACATCTGGTCTAGATGCTAGAATTGAAGATAATCCTCCACCAATAACCATCCACGACTCTACGTAACCACGACAACGCAATCTCAACTGGAAATTCAGATCTCCAATGGAGATCCCATTCGGGTACGAACTCAATACCTCCCTAACCATTCTAGAAACCCACTCTTGAACTTCAAATAACTTTATGTAAGAGGAAGGTTCATGGATCTCTGCATTTTGTGACGATGTAGGCTCCTCAACAGCTAAGAAGGGGTTTTCATGAGGCACCTTCGAGTTTCTATACCACTCGGGTGGATATTCAAGAGGCACCTGCACCCGCGCCTTAATATACCAATAAGGAGGATGGATGAAATATTTTCCAGTAAGATATTTCCCCTTGAGCACTGAAGACCACTCCCACACTATAGTTGCTGCTTTGCAAACATAACCATGAGCCTTTCCTGGAAATGCAAGCAAGACGTTGTCGTTCCTCCTCCTCCTCCGCCAGATCCGATGCAGTATGCCAGAGAAGTCGAAGTCTTCATCACCAGATATCAAAAAGAGATGTCCAAGTGAGGGACTTTGAGAAAGCCAATCTGTTAAAGCATTTGTTCTTGTTCTTTCCACCTGTAACAAAGTAGTTAAAGGTAATTATTATTTTAAAAGATAAGATTGAATGAAACATTTCAGTAAGTCCTCATATGGACAGGATTCTAAGACTGATTTGTTAGCCGTACATCCATATCAAACCACAAGAACCAAGCTCCATAACAAACAAGGACACTTTAAAAAAAAAAAAAAAAAAACAAGGAAACCACATTCAAGCTACCAAAATAGTCATCTACCTCCATACCGTCAGAGTAAATTTAACATATTAATTTATTCTCTAATTATGAAAGTTAATAACCAGCAAAAAAACAATTTTGTTCATCCTAATCATTTGACACATCAGCATATATTTACCCTTTTGTGTCTTTTGTAACAATGATATTTAGATAAGAGAAAATAAGTATCAAAAGATTGATGTGATTTTGTAATAAAAAGTGCCTTTTAAATAGTTTTTTTTTTTTTTTAACAAGGCCTTTTAAATAGTTGTATCTAAACAAACTAAAATTTTCAAGGAAGGTCAATGTAATTTGCCCTTTCATCATTAATGTCCACTTTATCATTCATTTTTTCTTATTTTCTCAATGCATATAATATGGCAATGCGCTTTGACACATAACTACCGCTTCGACACGCCCAGCCCATGCTTAGCACGGATTTGTTGCCCGTTATCTTTAAAATGAACTTATCTTTACGTTAGAAAAAGTAATATCCATTTTGTTCACAAACAATTGATGAAACAATTGTTGATTATTTATTTTAATGAATAAAATAATTGTGTATGATATGACCCACAGAAAGGGATTGATTGCCCTTGGCTCCATCTAAGGCATTAGTCAAATAAAATTTAGAGCAAGAATTTTCACATCCTCCATCTAATAAACTTAATTCTGCATAGGTTGTGGATATAAAAAAAATTGAAATTTAGGGTCGGAAACAACCGAAAAGACAATCATACATGGTTTACCAAAAGGAATGATCAAAGTCATACCAAATTATTTTCCTTCGCATTTTACCAAAAGATTGACTTGGCAAATTTCTCATTCACCTTACAACAAGCTTAGAATCTTGGAATTATCACGCTGTATTGTAATAATTAAAGAGCCATGTTCAACATTTCAAAAATTTATTCTTGATATGGGTGTATTGGAATGAAATTATAAAAAAGTTTTTTGGACAAAATAAT
The DNA here is from genome assembly GCA_958299785.1 of Medicago lupulina. Lineage (NCBI taxonomy): Eukaryota > Viridiplantae > Streptophyta > Magnoliopsida > Fabales > Fabaceae > Medicago > Medicago lupulina. Next base: position 53,149,231 of record OY283141.1, on the reverse strand, counting down.
CTTATAGCATTTAATCAAGACTTTCATATAATATATTATATGTGGCTCAATTAGGATTATTAAGAGTTTTTAAAGAGAATTTCACAAAACACAATTGTATTCATTTGAGACTTTTTACAGCTTAAAAAAAAATTCGTCGGTATTTAAAAAAAACACGGATAAAGAAGAGAGAGTAGGGGGCATCGAGACCCACCCACCAATGATGGTGCAGAGGTCAGCGAGGGAGAGAGAAACTTTAGAAGGATAGAAATGTGAAAAGATGAAGGTTGGGGGGTTTCTTGGCCATCAGCAATTTGTGAGGTGATGAAGAAATCGAGCAGCAGCTGCAAATATAGTTACTACATTGAGTACATTTGGAGGGGTGTGGCAGAACAACAAATAACAATTTCTATTATTGCACTTCATCACATATGGGTGCAAATCCTAATTTCTTTTTATATTGTCTGGTCTCTCTTCTCTAAAAAAGGCTGAATTTGACATGTTTTTATTAGTATTTGCTTAATTCCTTTTTTTTATTCCGATCTAAAAACGGTAACTACTTATGATTAGAGGAAGATTTGTAATCAAATCGGATGAACGGAGAGCAATTTTTTCAAAGAAATCTATGTTTCATGGGTGGTTACACTTCATTAAATAAGATAGGGGAACAACTTCTTTTACTGACGAATACTCCCGCAACAAAAAAGACGGGGGAGAAAAGAGAAGACAGACTGGCAGTATGAGAAAGATAGAAATAAAGAGAATGATGAGATATATTTGATGTAAATAATGGAACCAAGTTGTTAGTTGATATAAATATTCTTTCACCTCATGTTTCTTAAAAAATAAGAGTAATGATATTTGCAGGACCCTCATCCCGCTTCTTTTATAACAAAAACAATATAGAAAGAGAGAGATATAGAGAGTAAAAACACAATAAGAGTATGAGAGAGAGAGAGAGAGAGAGAGAGAGAATTATCTCAAAATCTGTTTCAAAACGATTGTACAATTATCATTTCTCAAAAAACACGGGTACTTCTTCAAATATTTCAAGCTCAACCTACAATGTACTTCTTGAACAAACTATTTAAGCAAATATTTTTTGTTAGATAACTCTCCTTGAACCTTTTGACGTAGTAAGGTAGATGTTGGGTTTTGCAAATCCTCAATAATAAGGATGTATGGGAGCATCAAGCAAGGGATAGCTTTGACAAAAGGGGTACTATGTAATTTTACTGCTATTAACTTGGCTTCTTAGAATCTTGGAATTTTTGGACATATGGGTGTGTTTTCCTACAAAACAGCGTACCTCTATTTAGGTTCAAATTTGGTATGAAATTAGGTTTGTTGGATATTTATTTTTATTCTATATGTGTCATCATTTTAGTTTTTTGAGTGACAGAGTCACAGTTCAATCCGATTTAATATGATTCAATATGTATACAAATTTAATCTAAACACCGAGTTATCTAATCGAGTCATATGGTCTGATCCGATTAAGTCATGCGGTTCAACCAGTGACTAGATGGTTCGACCATCGACTCAGTGACCCAATGCCTCCACCGAGTCGATTACCGAGCCGAGTTTAATATTATGGTCTAAATATCATACCGCTTGACTATGAAGTTGCAGTGAATTAAATAATAATTGTACTAATTTTACTTTTCTTATCTCAACATTATCGTTTATTGTTATTTTTGTGTTTGATTCTCTTAAATTTTGAATGAATGCTAACAATCATCAAAGTCTTGTCATAAGGCCAAAAATCTTTTTAAATCTTATAAACTCTACAAATCCATTAAAATCGAAACAAAAAAGTTTTGAAAGCCCTACGGAGTAAGTTGTGAAATTCCTACAAAGTCTTTAAAATCTATTTGACTTTTTTCCTAATAAAACAGTCCTTTAAAATCCAAAACCAATACACCCCTTAACTTCTAATAAATAAAGAAAAACAATAGAATTGAAAATGAAGATGGTAATAGATTTAGTTATAAGGTAAGAAAAATGAACCTGGAATGTGGTGGAGATCAATGCCGGATAAGAAAAGTGCTTCTTGTTGGATCACTGAAAGTTGAGAAACATCGCCATAAGCGTCAATATGAATAGGGCCCTTAATCCCATTAGCTCTAAGTACTCCCATAATTGAAGGTGCTACATTCAAAAGGCTAATATCAGAAGGGACGCCACAGCTGTCAAAGTCCCACCATACCGAAACCCTATATTTAAAGTTATCCCATTGAGGTTGCTTTTCAAAATGACTAGGACTCTGGTCTACTTTGGACTTAACATTGCTTTTCCAAAATGTCCTACAACTACTAATCCAACTAAACAAAGTTGAAGTAAATGGGTTACGACAAAGCTCATCAACCTCCATTCTAATTGGAATCTCATGTTTTTTCTCTACTTTTCCGGATTCAAGATTTGCACTTCTATCCATATTTTTACCCTCATTGTGTAGCTTTTGAGTTGCAGCACCATCATTCTGCTTATTCTTAACAACAGATGTCGTTAATGGGACCAAACACACCCAAAAATCACCTTCTCCTAAATACTCGAGTTGTACATGTGGTATAGATACTAGAAAGTTGGAAAACTTTTTATGTCCATGGAAACGTTTAACCAAAGGCAGATCACACTTTGTCAACTCTGCACGAAGATCTCCCATGGAGATCCCATTTCAGTGCGAACACAATATTTTCATAACTTGCCTAGAAACTGACTTTGAAGCTTCATCTAACTTTATGTTGTCCAAGGAAGGTTTGTAGATCTCCGCATTTTGTGAAGATGTGTGCAATTCTTGAGCAACTAAGAAGGGGTTTTCAAGAGGCACAATTGAGTTTCCATAGCACGAATTAGACGGACCATCAGGAGGATAGTTGAAATGTTTTCCTGTAAGGTCTTCCCCCTTGAGCATCGAAGACCACTCCCACATTATAGTTGCTGCATGGAAGAGAGCAACATGAGGCCTTCCTGGACATGCAAGCAAGATATTGTAGTTGCACATTCTTAACCGGTGCAATATACCATTGCTATAGAAATCTCCATTACCAAATATCAAAAACAGGTGTACGGGTGGAGGATTTGTTGAAATCCAATCATTAAGATCCATAAGAAAATGCTTATAGGTATTACTCTTTCCATCTGCAACAATGTAACTATAGCCTATAAGTCATTATTATTTGGTAAAGATAAAAAATAGGCAAAATTATGTTTTTAGTCTCTTTCTGTAACAACAGTTTGGTCTTCATCTTTTTTTAGTTTTAATTTCTTCAAATTCATGGCTTAAATGCAATTTTGATCCCCATATTTTCGAATTTGTTAAATTTTGATACCCCATTTTCTAAAACCAAGTTTTTGATCCCCCTAAATCACAGTTTCATATGAAATCGATCATTCAAAAAATTGCCAAAGTTAACAATACTCACAGTCTATTGAATCACCAAAGTAAAATCTATGATGGCAACAACAATAAAGAAAAGAAAATGAAGGGTAAAGAGGAAAAGTCACTGACCGGTATTTATCTTTCGTTTGATAAAAGAGGAATCGGTAATGGAGTATAGAGAAATGTTGGTTGAATTAAGAGCCTCTTTGTCAACCTCCGAAGAATTAAAATCGCCATATGCACGAATACGAATTGTACCCATAATTCCATTAGCTCTAACGGCTGCCGTAATTGAAGGGGCTACCTTCGAAAAGCTAACCCCAGAGGGCACGGCACAACTGTCAAGGTGCCACCATACTGAAACCTCGGGAAAAGAAGAAGATGATGATGATGAGAACCCACACACTTGAAACCTAGTAAAAACCTTGCGAGAAATACATGACGGGAGAAAGGAGAGATTTTTCAGAAAAAGAGGAAACATTGGAGGCTATGGCGGTTATGTTACAGTCGGGCGATGGCAATAGGAGAAAGGAAGGAAAAGAGCAATGTGCAAGGAATAGATGAGAAAGTCTTTCATGAACACAACCCCAAATAAATATTATTTAGGCACACTCACATGAAATTAACAAAATTAAACAAAAAGTAATTAGTCACATCAAATCATATCATGTAATTTTATTCTCTTTTAATTTTTGCTTGGCTTTGTGTGTGTGCCTAAATACAAAAGATTTGTGGCTGTGTCCAACCAAGACTAGCTCAGGAATAGATATACCCTCACCCCTACATTCTACTTAAATTGCTAGATATCAAGCTAGATAATATGCCACAGTGGCATCAATTTTTTAATTCTACTTAAATTTGAGATTAATGCAAATTTTTCAAATGACCACTTTTAAGTAGTTAATGATATCAAGCTAGATAATATGCCACAGTGTACTTTTAATTTAGAGGAAGGCAAAGTTCTGAGGAAAATTGATGCTTAATCCAAGGAATATATGTTAATATATATGTACATACTTTTGCGATTGACGAATTTTAATAGTTTTTATTTTTTTTTTTTGACAAAAAAAAACAGTTTTTATTTTTTTTTATTCGTAACAGTTTATGTTTAAATTTTGTTTAGAATAATTATTGCTTTGAGCCTTTGACTATAATTATTCCCAATTAAATTATAAAAATGTAAAATGAATAAATGTTTTTAGGAGAAATAAATTAAGATTATATTATAGACGAAATCAATCTCATCTTGATAGTTGTCCCTGAGTCACAGTACTCAGTGTATATTGACAAATAAAATCACTCTAATTTAGGAACCTATGAATTATATGTCTAAGAAAAAATCACTCTAATTTAGGTACCTATGAATTATATGTCTAAGAAATGAATTGATTATATATAAAATGATTATAAACGTATATCAAAACATGAATAAATTACGCAATAGATCATGGATAGAAAATAATCGATTTTAGTGTTACAATGACAACCAAAAGAAAATAACACAATAAATCAAAATCTTTCATGGAATATTTACAAATGGGAAGCAGACACAAACACTAAAAAAATCTTACAAAAATATTCAAACATGACTAACCAACAATCTAAAGGCAAAATTTCAATAGAATATATGAAACCGAACATAACATATATTATAGATGAAAAAACCAAACAAATGAACATTCTCCACAAAAAAAAATTACATCATCTAATTTTCTCTTGGCACATAAACATTCCAAAAATTTTGTGGGTATATCTATGATGTCCATGCCAAAAACCGTTAGAACTTGAAATTATCATAGGTCGAATATGTGTATTTAGACAAAATACATGGATATCCACAACAATTTAGTGGATTGATATCATAAATTGAATCAATTTTTAAAATTAGATTGATGAAAAAAAATATGCTAAGAAGAAAAGTGTTTAAATAAAATGAAAGTGAGATTTTGAGAAGAATTTCAAAATTGAATTGTGAATGACGTGAAAATGTTGAGAATCACAAACAATATTTATAGAAAAAAAAAGAAGCAAGTAAATTGCATCAATTATGCCCTTAATTTAGTAATGAAATTAGTATGACATTAAATATAAAAAAAAAATTTGAATAAAATTGAATAAAAAAACTTGAAATACACTAAATAAGAAAAACATTAAATGCACCATAGAATTATAGGATGCCATGTGTACTATTAAAAAAAAAAAGAACCCAAACGTTTATAATAGAGATACGAGACTCTCCGCATCTACGATCTACCATAATTAACTAATGTCACTTCTCCACAAAGTTGAACCGGGTAACGATACCAACGTATGACTTTCTAAGGGAGTCAATATTGGTGTGGGTTGACTCATTGTACAAAGAGCAACCACACAAATGTAAGAGTTTTCTCACCTTTTTGTTGTTCAACTTCAACTCTTTTATTCAATGTTAGATACACTTGATAAATCACAATATATTTTCGCCCTCAAATACTGAAAAATTCTAGCCCGTGTTTGACACGGGTTCACATACTAGTTATAACCAAACAACATTAACGAAAAATACATAAAAAAATAAACAAAATCAATAGCACAAAAATGGATTGAAATAGCGTGCAAGAAAATGAGAAATTGGTAGAAGCAAGATCAACATTATGTGAAAAATATTTACAATGGGAGGTTATATTTATAGTAAATTAAGGTCGTAAGGGCAATAGATATATGATTGAAAAAAATCATTCAAAGAAAATCAATAATTAAAGTTTCGATACCGAAAATGAGACAATTGATATTCCATTAAATGTTTATATGATTTTGTTCTATTTTTTTTTTGGGATAATAAATAAAATGAGACTAATCATATCATCATATAATAATTGATAATTTTGTCAAAAATAAAAATAATTAATAAAATAAATTTTAGGATATGACATATTTTTAGGATCCAATTTTTTTTATCAAAATAAACAGACCAGAAATCATTTGAATCAATTAAATTCTAGAAAAAAAATAAAATTGAAAAGCATTATGACATCTATTTTTTAGACAAAATAAATGCACAAATCAAATTAAATAATTACGTATAAATATCAATTAAATGCAAAGTATACATGAACGTGTATAAATTAAAATAATCATGCAATTCATTCCCAAAATCAAAATAAGATGTTTATAATTATTAGCAAAAGAGAAAAAGCAAAAGTTTATACTATGTACTAAATTAAAAAAAAAATTAAAAACTTTTGATTATTGTTTTATACACTGGAAAGGTTGATGGTAAAAAAAAAAAACTAATAAGAAATTTTTGTAAATAATGAGTATGTGACATATTGAATCATTGTTGAGGCTATAAAAAAATTCAGCAACTTTCCTACATTAGATCCCCAATTTCGACTCTTTATTCAACCAAACAATAATTGTCAGGATCTCAAAACCATAATCATAATTTTTTTCTCAATCCATTTGAAATTCAAATATTTGAAATACTGCAATAAAAATAAAATTAAATGCAAGACAATACTAAGGTGCCACGTGTACTATCCTTCAAAGATGTAGCATTTTATATTATATAAAAATAAAAATTGCAGTAATCTGTATCTTTATCTCTATTATAAACATTTAGCTTAATTTTTTTTTATAGTACATGTGTCATCCTAGAATTTTAAGGTGAATTTAATGTTTTTTCTGAATCAGTGCATTTAATGTTTTTTGATTTATACAACAAAATGTAATGAAAAAATGTGTCATTATTTTCGAAAAAATGTGTCTATTTTGGGTGTATATAATGTTTTAAAAAAATGTGTAATTATTTTTTAGGCTTAAATGCACTTTTTACCCCCTATGTTTTAAAAAGTTGTGATTTTGGCCGCCTATTAAAAAAAATAGATATTTTGACCCCTAACTTTTGGCCCTCTTTTGATTAGCTGATTTTATGTCAATTTCTCAGTCTCTGATGGTGTAAACTGACATGGGGATAGAAGGATGCTGATAAGTGGAGTCCAAACTTGCATGGTGTCCAAACTGACATGATAAGTGGAGTCTAAACTGATAAGTGGATCCTTCTTTAGGGGGTCAAAAGTTACACCATGCAAGTTTGAACTCCATTTATCAACATTCTTCTATCCCCATGCCAGTTTAAACCATCAGAGACTGAGAAATTGTCATAATCTCCATCAAAATCAGCTAATCAAAAAAGGGCCAAAAGTTAGGGGTCAAAATATCAAAAAAAAATTATAGGGGGTCAAAATCGCAACTTTTTAAAACATAGGGGTGAAAAGTGCATTTAAGCCTAATTTTTATAAATAAATATTGTGTCTTACTAATCAAATAAAAATAATTGTAACCGAAAATCAATTTTAAAAATTATTGTTTTGTTATTGAAAAATTTTAGTATTTTTAAAATTGTTGTTTCTTTATTTTTATAAGCTAAATAAATATGTAATTCACGTCATTTGAACAAATTCCTTCAACAATATATTAACATGTGTCAATTTTATTTTATTGAACCAATCATCTTTATCTTTATATAATATAAAATGCTACACCTATGAGCGATAGTACACATGGCACCTTAGTATTGCCTTGCATTTAATGTTATTTATATTGCAGCATTTCAAATATTTGAATTTCAAATGGATTGAATAAAAAAACTGTGATTATGGTCTTGAGATCGTGACAATTATTGTTGGTCGAATAAGGAGTCAAAATTGGGGATCTAATGTAGGAAAGTTACTGAAATTTTTTATAGTCTCATTAATGATTCAATATGTCACATACTCATTATTTACAAGAATTCCTTATTAGAGTTTTTTTTACCGTCAACCTTTCCAACGTATAAAACAATAATCAAAAGTTTTGTATTTTTTTTTATTAATTTAATAAATAGTATAAACTTTTGTTTTTTTTTATTTTGCTAATAATTGTAAACATCTTATTTTGATTTTGGAAATGAATTGCATACTTATTTTAATTTATACACACGTTCATGTATACTTTGCATTTAATTAATATTTGTACTTAATTATTTAATTTGATTTGTGCATTTATTTTGTCTAAAAAAATATATCATAATGCTTTTCAATTACCATTTCATTTTTTTTCTAGAATTTAATTGATTCAAATGATTTCTCTGGTCTATTTATTTTGATAAAAAAAATTTGGATACTAAAAATATGTCATATCCTATAATTTATTTTCATGCTTGACATTACTCTGACATTGCATTTGATGGTTTCAATAAAAAAAAAATCATCCTTTATAAAAAAAAAAACTCTAATGGATCGCACATAAAAGAAGTGTAATGAAATTACCCCAACTTTTAAATTAGTCTAATTTTTTTTATGGGTATTTTGTTAGGGATGTTCTATGAGTATTTTGTATAGTGATCTAATTAAAAGAGATATTCTTTTTTTTTACTAAATGAGATATTGCATTTAGCCAATCAAATTTTAAAATGATATTGATACCATTTATTATGCAATTAGTAAACATGCTAATGTGCTATATTAAACCTTTGACCACTATTTCATAACATCAAGAGTTTATCTTTACCGGATTTGTGATACCAATTGTGTTTTTCTCCCTCTGTCCTATATAAAGTGACACAGTTGATATTGTCACATATATCAATACATAATTTTTATCTTTGATATATTTAATTATCTAATAGAAAAATTAATGAAAATTTAATATTTTGAAAATATTCATCGAAATGAATCCAACAATATCTTATATGATATTGTTTATCTTTGTAAATTAATAGAAAAATATGATCAAAATTTGTCGGGTCAAGAGTGCACATTATCAAACATGTCATTTAATATGGGAGAAGAAGTATTACATATTAAGATCTAATATAACTTCTCTCAAGCCACTACTGTCATGGCATAATTTTAGGACCGTTCAAACGTTGTTATTCTCTATTACTTTCTCCATTTCAAAATATATGTCCATTTTGAAGATTAATTTTGTTTCACAATACTTGTCTATTTCAAGTTTCAATGCAAAATTAATTATTGTCTTGTCAATAATACCCTTATATATTTATTATAGAGAGAAAAAAAATAGAATGAAATAATAAATAGTTATGGGTAGTATAGAAAACACACACATAATTTTATAAAAAATAACAAAATTTATTTGGTTTTTGGTTACAACAATTTCTCCAAAATGGACATGTATTTTGAAACGGAGGGAGTAATAAAATATATCGATTAAAATAATCATTAAATGAATAATTAAACGTCACAATCAATGTCTTAATTACAATTATGCATATTCAACTAGTATTTTTGATTCTATCATTAAAAATCTCAATTAATAAATGATAAAAGTCAGAAACATTTATTGTCATTCAAGAAAAACAAAAAATTCCTCAGTTAGCCAATTATTTTTTTAAGGGAGAGAAAGCCAATTTTTTTTATTTCTTTTTTAATAGTTTATTATAGAACTTAAAATTAATGAGTATGTATGTTTTTTAATAAATATTTAGTAACAAAAAATTAATAAAAAATTGTCTTTCATCTAGATATAAAAAAATATTCGTTTTTTTTATTATATGAAAAAATATTTTTATGTATTATATATTTATTGGCAATAAAACTCATTCAGACAAACATATTGTTGAAAGAAACTTATATAAAAATCAATGCACCGTTTCTCACAAGAGCCACACCCTTTCTGAGCAAATATCGTTTCTCACACATTTATAATTACGAAAAAGAAAATTTAGAGAGTAAGTACATAAACCATTTTATATGCAATTAAATGAGGGTCTTGTTAACAAGTGTCCTAATGGCATTTTTTAAGGATCTAAAAATAGAAATAATTGATACTTTTATGCAGATAAAGTTGTTTTTTGATGTTTCAATGTGTTGAATACACAAGTTCCAAGATACAATTTCTAATTTATACTTCTTATCAAGTGCCCTAAGGGCACTTGTTAACATTAATGTACACAAAATAATAGTTAAAAAAAGTATTAATGTATATTAATGTACACAAAAAATATTTTAAAAAAAGTTTATTCTTCATTATGATATTAATAGAAATAAAAATCAGTCATTCATCACGTGAGAAAAATGTGTATAGACATAAAAAAAGATGTTTGACTTCATTTTAGTTCCTAATAAAATGTGGAGGGACAACAAACATGGTCCTATTTGGTCCCTTAAAAAATTAAATGAAGAAAATTTAGTCCATCCGTCAATACTTTTTTTCAACTGATTTTTTCTTTCTATTTTTAAATTGTAACTTAGCATATGTAGCAGTCCAATTGTCTTACTGACCGTCACATGCAACTTTTACAAAAACAAGGGATATTTCGATCCCTACTAAAATAAATTAGGACAATTTGGTCTGCATAAAAAAGTCAAATTAAACATTTTTTTTTCTATTTCTTCATGACAAAATAAATAGATAATTCAAATTGTTAAATTCTATAAGGAAACAAATTGGTACTTTTTTTGTCGGTTTACCGGTCGAAACAAACATTGTTGTCGTTGATACTAGCCAGAATTGGAAGAGTGTTAGAGAAAACGGAAGCATGAAACGAGATGCAAGAAACCAAAATAGAAGGATGTGTGTTTAGTGTTTTCAATTTCTTAACTCATTTTTTGTTTCTACTTTAAATAGTTCATTCATTCTCTTTATGCGTTAAGAATGACATTCATTCTCTTATTGTGAAACTGTTCAATTTTATTTATTTATTTTGCTTTTTATTTTATTTTTAAATGATGGATTAATTCGTCCACTTAAAAATTCTTTTAATTTCATGTTGACATTTAATTGATACTGTTAACGCCGCTTACTCAAATTATCAATACGCATCAGAGGTCCAGTGACTAGATTTTTCTCTGTTTGATTTTATAAGAGTCGAAAGCGGGTCTTTTTATTTGCGGAGGACTAAGTTGACCTCTGCACATTTTATGAGAGGCAAAATGGAGCTTCACTTTTTTTACTATTTAATTTAATCTAATCCAATTACACTACTAAAATAAGGAGATAAATATTTGACTTACTTGCTCATTTTGCTATAAACATTGTTTTTTATTCTAAATATTTTCACACCATTTTGAAATTTATATGAATATTTATAAATTATTCTTAAAATCTCTCTTTTGTTCTATTAAAAAAAATCTTATCCAATTTTTTTTCCATGGCTTCAATTCCAAAATTTGATTCAATTTTTTTACATTTAATTCATTATATATTTTATATCTTCATGTACGTTGTTTAAATTCACAAATTTACCTTATGATACTCTTAAGTTCTAATGGCTTAGCGTATAAATAATGTAGATCTAACTAAAAAGCTTGAGAAATGTTCGTGTACCAAAATAAAAATAGAGAATGTGATTATCATTTCTAAATCCATGGATTGATGATGTTATTACCATTTTTAAACAAGAACTTGATTTATAATTGTTTTTTTGTATTGATACAGATTCAGTGATTAAATGGACTTGGAACTAAAATCAATCGTTTGTGAAGTTTTTTTTTAGTACACTAGCATGTATTAAAATTATTAAGTGGTGTACTCAAAGCCTTTCGCAAAGACTAACTTGAAATACAAAATCTTACTTACATATAAGTTCGGATAGAGTACAGACTATATAATTTATCTGGTCAATCAATGAAATCAACACAAATGTGTTGGTCAACTCTACTTTGGATTTGGTCATCAGGAGAGAAGGAGGTTTTTTGTGTTGTTTCTTTTGTATGGTGTTGATTTTTTTAGCGCCCTCTAGCCAGGTGTTGTTTTTCTATTGGTGTATTTTTTTTCTTCGTACATTCATTATCTATTTTCTTATATATATATATATATATATATATATATATATATATATATATATATATATATATATATATATATATTGAAGGAAAATATTTATATTTATTTGTCATGCGTTGATGTATTACTTTATGTTCTGATTTGCGAGCAAAATGAATTGATTTGATTATGATCAAATCAATCACTCCATTCATTAAAATACACACGATATATTTGTGTTAAATATATTTAGATCAACAAATTTAACGGTCGTTATTGGTACAAATGATAAAGATAAGGTAAACACACCATACTAAAAAAAGGTGGGTTGATAGTGATTTCATATAAGACGATTTTCGTTCCTTTCTTTCAAGAAAATATAGAAAGAAAATTAGAAAAAGGAAAAAATATGAAAATGAACTTGAACATGATAATAATGATAAAGAAAAAAGTTAAGGAGTGTATGGTTTGTTTCTAAGAGTATATAGAATAAAGCGAGTTATTGATAATTTTATGAGTTTGTTGAAGGAGTGTGAGATTTTTGGGTAATTATTTTTACCAAAAAATTAGACTCAATTAAACTACACCACATCATTTTTAAATGTCTAACAAGTATGGTGTCCGAGTAGATACTTAAATTTTTTCTCGAATCATAGTTCATCAATTTAACGTAACACATCTGCATTTTTCCCTTGTCACATTCAACTAAATACCACGCGAGTAGTAATTTGAATAATATAGGTTGAATAAAAAATAAAATGAAAGAAAATGACATTCAAAAACTAAATTTTAAAATAAAAAAATTAAACAAATGACATCCAAACACTTATCAAATAGTTCATCATAATGTTGGGACTTCGAGGAAAGTCTACATTGGGTTGGATCATCACACCATAATACGAGCAACCACAAGAGTAAAATTGATATCATATCTTCACTTAAAATGTCTAATAAACATGTATACCTTTCCTCACCATCTACCCTCTCATCTAATGTGGAACTTTAACTCACATGTGACACATTAACATCTCTCTCTCTCTCTCTCTCAAGTGTGAGACTCTTTGCATCTGCAATTTGTTGACATAATCATATAAAGTAAGACATGGTAAAAAACAAGTGGGTTGGTGGTGGTTTCATGGAAAGATGTTTATGTTCATTTTCTTCATGGGAATAGAGAAAATAAATTAGAAAAAGAAATAAGATGAAAAAATAATTTTGGCATGAGAGCAATGGCAAGAAAAAAAAAGTTTGTGCTTCAACCGTGAGAGAATAGAAAATACAGTGAGTTGCTGGTAATTTTGTGGGTTTGTTGAAGAATTTTGAGATTTTAAGGTAATTATTTTACCAAAAACTCTACACAATTAAAAAAACCCAAATTATTTTAAAATTTCTAATAAGTGCATATTTTGTATCACAACACATTTGCATTTTAAACAGGGATGACAAAACGGGTTGAGCCCCGTCGGGTTGGTCCGTTTAGCCCACCTATTTTGACGGGGTGGATTGAGATTTTGAATCCGCCATTAGTAGGGTACCCGCCCTGCATAACCCGCTAAAAAACGGGGTGGTGACGGGCGCGGGGCGGGTTGGCCCGTCGGGTTTAAGCAAAAAAATAATAAACAAAAAATTCCAGGCCCATTCTAAATTGCTCTTTTAATTTCGGCCCATATTAGAAACTCAATTAACCTAATCTAACGTTAGGGTTTATATATATATATATATATATATATTAAACTTTGTTGTTTCCAATTCCTTCTTATTCTTGTCGTCGGCTGCATCTTTTCAGTTTTCATCTCTCTAGTCATCTAGCTACAAGACAATCTTATGAAAAGGTTAGATTTATTAGTATTATATAAATGATTAAATTATTGTTAAGAGTATTCTATTTGTATATTCAATTTTTATTTTCTCCTTATGGATCGTATGATCATTTGTTTGGCTTTTGTAATCATGTTTGCAAGATTAAAAGTTTAAAATTTAAGTGTGAATAAGGAAAATCATTTCCTACAATTCCGTACACAATCACTTGATATATGGTATATATGCATATGAATGCGTTAAAAAATATTGTCTCCAAAAAATCAGTAGAGAGACAAAAAAGACGCACCTGGAAATTAGAAAGTAGTTCTTCAGGTTACATTTCCATTGGTGGCTTATTAAACTATTTTATTTTAAAAAAATAAAATCATAGTCTTAGTTTTAATTTTTTTGAATTTTATTGTTGCTTGTCTTTACTTCAAGACTTGTGATTACTATTTTTGTGTCTATTTTATATGTTAACGTCACTGTTTTATTGTTTGTTTGAGTGTTAATTTTTATTATGTAAATGAGTGAATTTGAATATGTTAATACAGCATGAGCGATTGGTTAATTTACAGTTGATTTGCAAGAAATTCTAAAATGGATGAAGCTGTTGGTAATGGTAACGTACATGTGGAATCTAATGATGATGGGGTAACTAATCTTTTTCTGAGTGTTGGAAGTACTTCACTAGAGTGCGGCTTGGCAAAGATGGAATTGGAAGGGCTAGATGCAATGGTTGCAAAAAGGTGTACAAGTGTGGTGGAAAACTATATGGAACCTCATCTTTGAATCGTCATATCCTAATTTGTAATCAAACTAATTATGGAGATGTTGGAAAAATTTGTTGGTGTGGATTTAGACATTGAATCCAAGTTTTGTTTTTTGGATTTGAGTATTTAAACCATAATTGTTGGTTTAATTTTTGTCGGTGTGGATTTAAACATAAAATGAAAGTTTTGTTTGAGCAGTTGGATTTATTTCATTAAGATTTTATGATATCCTTTTTGCTTTAATTGATCATGGATGTTTGATGTTTAGTTTTATATATTGATTTCTTTGAATGCCGTTAATTTTATGTTATTTTTACACGTTTGTGCGAATTTATCAACTATTTTAAAAAAAATAATATTGATGGGGCACCCCGCCAACCCGTCATAAAACGTGGCGGGGTGAGATTTTCAATCCGCCATCATTAGTTGGCCCACCCTGCACCGCCTTTTTTTTGCGAGTTAATGACGGGGCGGGGCGGGTTGGACCGCTTTGCCATCCCTGATTTTAAATGGTAGTTGTGGTGTATGCACACCGTATAGATTTATCTAAATTATGGCCTTGCACGCAAATCAAAATGGATAAAAGAAATATTAAAATAAAGAAAATGTAGATTAACCGAATAGATGCACAGTTGTCCAACAACTAGAGTTTGTCCAAATGATATTCCCATTTTTTCATTGTCAAATTTTACGAAAGACCAAAGCCAAGGAATTTAAAATAATGAAGGTTGAATACAAAAATTTACATGAAAGAAATGACATCTTATAACTAAAACTTAAGATAAAAAATAAAACAAATGGCATCCAAAAACTAACAAAACAATTCATCAAAATTTTGAAAATTCTGGTGGATCCTACATTGAGTTTGATCACCATATTAGATTAAGAGAAACTACACAAGTGAGATCGATATCAAATCTAAACTTAAAATCTTAAGGTATTTTGTATAAGAGTCATCTCACTTATATGTTGTTCAGAATCTACTCTTTCAACTAATATAGAACTTTAACTCGCACTTGACACATTGGAATCTATGAATAAAGTGTGCAACTCTCGGCGTTTGTAGTCTCACAGAGGCACGACATGTTCAAAAATGTTGGTTGGTGGTGGTTTCACGGAGGGATGTTTATTTTGTTTTTTTCATGAGAAGAAAGAAAGTAAATTAGAAAGAAAAAAACGGATATGAAAAAGTAATATGAATGTGATAGAAGAGATAAGGAAAAATAATAAGTATTGTGTGTTTTGTTGATGAGAGTATAGGAAAGAGTGTGAGTTTTCTATAATTTTACGGGTTTGTTAAAGGAGTTGGAAATTTTTGAGTAATTATTTTACAAAAAAAAAATAAATCCAATTGAAAAAACACCACATAACTTTAAATGTCTAATAAACATGTGATTTATCAACTCAACATAACACATCTTTAATGTTTTCATCGTCACTTGCCACCAAAGGCCAAAAGTGAATGAATTTGAAATAATAGAGATTGAATTAAGAAACTCAAATGAAAGAGAATGACATCCAAAATTAACAAGTGAGTTTGACATTACGTCTTCACCCAAAAACTTATTGAATTAGGTATGCGTGTCATATCACTTATATATTATTCAATTTTTACTCTTGCATTTAATGTGAAACTTTAACTCACACTTGACACATCAATATCTCTTCCTCAAATATGAGACTCTCCACATACAAGATCTACCATGAGAAACATCTCATGCTCCCTCACAAAGTTACCGCAGACTATGATACTATCATTGGACCTTATGAAGGAGCCAACACAGATGTGGACCCATTGGATAGAGAGTAATCACAAATGAAAATGATATTGCGTCTTCCTTCAATATTGTGTATCATGGAATTCTAGCTTGTGTTTGACATAGTTGTCCATACTAGTTCTATCCTCAAATTAGTACTCCCTCCGTCCCATAATATATGACACAGTTGATCCTATCACGCATGTCAATGCATAATTTTGAGCTTAAATATCTTGAATAATATATTAGAAAAAATTATAAAAATTTGATATTTTGAAAGTATTCGTCGAGACAAATCCAACATCTTATATGCTATAATTTGTCATTATATATTAAAAGAAAAATATAGTCAAAGTATGTTACGTGGATAGTGCATATTTTTAAAGTAAGTCATTTAAAATGGGACGAAGGGAGTAGCATTTTTCTTAAACAATTTATTTTCCTCTCCAAATATTAATTACTTGATATAATAGTTTGTTTTTTTTTTTTGAATTGACCGTTTGAAATGATAAGTAATTAATTTTTTTTAAGGATATTTTTAGGCTATTAAATTTGTTTATATATAAAAAATTACACATAAAGGAAAAATCAAGGAATAACAATGTGTGTCGTTGTGAATAGAAAAAACTATGTTTATTAATACTAGCGAAAAGGCGGGCACTCACATGTCTGTTTTCTGCTCTTTTTATTACGCTAACATTTGATAATTAATAACGGTATTTTTTTTATGAAATTTTAATTTTGATTAAAACTAAAAATATAAATGTTTGATGCTTTCAAGTTATAAGAAACTAAACTAACATGATTATCTATTTCAATGACACCAACAATATAACAAAAAAAATATAATTTAAATTCTTTTTTTTAATGACAGCAACAACAATCTTTATTATAAAAAAAATTGTTTAAGGCTAAAATTGGGATAATGAAAAAGTAAGTATAAATATATTCATCTAGTTTGTTACACTTTTTAAATGATAAAGGAAAAAAAATGAGACATTCGTGTTTGTTACAATTTTTTTAATATTTAAATTTATTCTTATCAATTTGTTACATGTGTTGTTTGTATTGAAAATTGAGGGCATTTTTGAAGAAAAAAATTCAACCCAAAAAAACTGAAAATGATTGTTTTCTTTATATATAGTATAGATCTAAGACATAACATTGATCTGCATGATCCTTTTAACTCTTTGTAGAAAATACATAGTTTTTGATGCTATGAAATCAAAAGTGTTGAACACAAATGATATAAAAACATGTTTATTGTCATAACACATTTTTATCATGGTAAAAGTTCATATTTTTAATCCCACAAGTGAGAACACCTTACTCAAGTTTGCAAATGTATGTTTCTCTCTTATACATTTGTCCATCAAAACATCTATTGATTTAAGTGTCGATCTTTCCTCATATGGATCAATCATCGTAGGCCGCTTTTTCTTCGCATATAATTTTGTCCATCTAAATATTTCAAAAAGAAACTGAGGGAGTGTTTGTCAACAAAAAATGAAAGTTCTTTTTCAAAAAGAAACAAAAAATGAAAGTTATAGTTAAAAAAATTAAAAATAAAATATTTTAAATATAAACTCAATATATTTATCACTTCTCCTGTTTCGTATTATAAGCACCCCTAACCTTTTTTAAGATATACTAAAATAAATTGTTCGTATTTTGTATGTTGATCTTCCAATAATACTCTTTGTGTATTGATGTGTAACTTTAACATTTCAAATTTTAAGATTAATTTCTTTCAAAAATAAATAAATAAATCTAATAAATTGCATAGGGGCTTACTTATATTTCGGGACAACTTTTTTTTATTTATTTTTTAAATGAGACTTATATTCATAGACAAAAGGAGTACCAATCTTCTATTAACCTTTTTTTAATTCAATCATCTATTGCAATCACTAACGAAGTAAATATATAATCTTCGACCTTATAAACAAGCAAAACAAAAATTCTAATAAGTGCCTTAAGAAAACTCGTTAAAAATTTTAAATAGTAAATTTTTATGGACTTTTATGTATTCATTGCAACAGAAATTGAAGTATATAATTTTTCAAGTCAAATACTTCAATTTGTAAGCAAAAGTCGCCAAATTCAACTTTATGTAATTTTTTTACGGGGAAAATACCTTTTATTAATTGTCATATACTCCCTCCGTCTTATAATAGACGACTTATTTGAAAATGTGCACTATTGACCTAACATACTTTGACCGTGTTTTTTTACTAATATACAAAGATAAATAATATCATATAAGGTGTCGCTGGATTCGTCTCGATGAATATTTTTAAAATATCAAATTTTTATAATTTTTTCTAAGAGATTAGTAAAATTATTTAAGATCAAAATTGTGCATTGGTATGTCTATGTCATTTAATAGGGGACGGAGGGAGTATATTTTTTGGTACAAATCAATTGTCATATTTTATATGAGTGCATAGTCCGAATGTAACTTTAATGTAATAACTATTATAGTAAAAGATCTTTTTTCACATATATTTTAGTAATTATAACTAACTTCTTAATATGTGTGAAACAGGATTATTATATAAAAATTATGGTAATTCTAAATTAGGCAATTTACTAATGACTTAGTCAAATTCTTTCCATTTACCTCTTTTTTTACTGCTTTAATTCCACAATAAATTATTAATTCCAATAATTTAAAAATATTAATTGATTTATATACCATTATTTTAGGAAAGTTTTTAAATAGAAATTTTAGGAGTAGATTTTTTTTTTGTCAGGTAGAATATTTTTTTTAAACTAAATAAGTGGAATGTTTGGGGATACAACCTCGACACCTGTATATATTATATAATATCTCTACCAATTGAGTTAATGTCAAGAAGAATTTACGAGTAGATGCTAATTCAATGGAATGTGGTTCATAAAAAAGACATTGTGAATTGGGTATTTATACGCACAAATACAAAGACAAATCTCTTGAGTTAAATGAGACTGTAACGGGTAGCAATACACTTCCTCTAGAGCTCGATACGAACGGCAAAAGTTATGGTGCATAAGCCATAACTTATGCACCATGCATAAGTACTTGTCAACCATCAGATCATGCTTAATCTAACGTTTCACAGCTCACATCTCACACCCACACTTTGATTGCAGAAAATCATTCTTGCTCGCACACGTTTTCGCAATCAACTGCTCCGACGTGACTTTGCTTGCCCTGACCCTTGCTCCGACGTCGTTTTTCGGCAAGGTCACGGCGACTCAACTGCTCCGACTTGATTCCTCCGACGTTGCTCTCTTGCTCGCGCTGGAACTTGCTCCGACGTGGTTTTCCGGCTAGATCACGGCGTTACTCAACTGCTCCGACGTTCCTCCGACTCAATTGCTCCGACATTTCTCTCTTGCTCCCGCTTACGCTAGCTCCGACGTGGTTTTCCGGCTAGGTCACGGCCTGATTTCACCGGCATTCACCCTTGCTCGCTGCTCCGGTTAGCTTTCAATTATATATTTATTTCGTTCATCTTCTATTATGAACTTGATTCTGGTGGTTTTCAATTAATTCTTAGATGTTTTGGTTGCTTACAGAATTGATTCTTACCACAAATTTGTAGCTTTTGATTTTTATGCACAAATTTATAGTTCAACTGACTCACTCAAAATTTATATGAAAATTTGTAGCTTTTGATTCTTACCACAACTGCTCCGACTCAATTCCTCCGGCGTTGCTCTCTTGCTCGCGTTCGAACTTGCTTCGACGTGGTTTTTCTGATGACATTTGCATGAGTTGTATTTGAACCTAGGGTTCCTTCATTCAAATCCTGCTATAAATCCTTTTTGAGTATGTGATTTGCATTGAGGTAATCCTTCTATCATCCTAAACTTTTTGAGTATTTGATTTGCATTTGCCTTGTGACTAAATAAGTAGTGAAGTTTGAATTTTGATGCTCTTTTTGATTTTATTTTGTTTACTATCTAAAATGATACGCTTTGTGCAGGGAACAAGGTCAAACAGGGGGAGGCACTGGTATGCAAGACAATTTTGCATTCTTTTATGGTTTCTGTTTATAGAACTATGCTCTATTAGTCTGTTTGGAATATTTCAGCACTTCACTTCAAATTCCTTGACCATCTCTTAAGATCACCAATCTAAATTTGAATTATTGTGAATTATAATGTTTTGGATCAATGGAACATTTGATGATGTGTTTGTGTATCCTCTTCTACATGCTCTCTGCATCTTTATGTTGAAAATTTGTCTACTATGAGGTTTTCCCTAAGATCTTAGCCAAGTCTTTTATTAGGTGGATGATAAATCATATAGGTTGATCTGGGTGTTTAAGTTATGTGGCCTTTGAGGTAGGGCAATGCCTTAAACTGTTTCTAACTAAATTTAAGTTGCGCCTAACTGAATCCTTAGTATCCATTTATACATGTGAAACCATTTACATGGTCAACCAAATGGTATGGGCAATAAAGCCGAAGCTTTAGGCTAATAAAGCCAAAGCTTTAGGCCTCCTCTTCTGCAAGGCTTTAATTTTTATTTCATGTTAGTATGTTATACATGTAGAGGCTGCCCAGGTTTATAAGTGGGTTTTTTCTTCTTCATAAAAATGCAACTATTGTTCATTACACGATCATATGTTAGCTTTACAGAAATGAAAGCATAGGTGCATATTGAGCAGTTCTTGTTAATGCACCTGTAATCTGGTTCATAATGTCGGTGTTTAGTTTCTGAATAAATTAGAAAGAAAAGGCGTAAACTGATGCTATATGTTGGTTCACTGTATTTTTTGTTTTATACTTGTCTGTAATAGTCAGGATTAGGAGTGAGAGTGGAGGTATTGAGAAGGCCATAGTTCCCTCCAATTAATGTCTGCCTACAATAAACTTTATTATTAAAACTAGCTCTTTACAATGTACTCCTAACAATTAAGTTCTTAGCTTTCTTCATCTTGATGATATTAGTATTAAAATAGGTGAATGTGAATAAAGAATAAATATTGATGTGTATTTGGGAATGTGAATATGAATAACTATTTGACCAAAATGCAGGATGGATTTGATATCAACTTCATCTGACAGTGGACAACTGAGTGTTGAAACTTCATCACTGATTCATGTTGATCGACCGTCAATGTTGGCACTGAAGACACCACTCAAGCACAACGATATCAACAAATTTGTGATGTTACAGTTCAGCTTTC
Organism: Medicago lupulina; assembly: GCA_958299785.1. NCBI lineage: Eukaryota > Viridiplantae > Streptophyta > Magnoliopsida > Fabales > Fabaceae > Medicago > Medicago lupulina. The sequence goes on along the minus strand of OY283141.1, from coordinate 53,127,609 downwards.
TACACGTTTTTGTGCAGATCCGGAGTCATCTAAAATTTTTCTCGACGGTGTTCTTGAAGCTGGAAAAAAGGCAAAGGAGTTGCTTCTTTCTAAAGGTATTCGTACAGGCCCGACGCCATCTATGTCTTCAAAAGTAGCTGCTGTTGGTGAAACATCTGCTGGGGTGAAGCCCACCGCACCAAAGTTCAAAGAAAGACCAAATCCAATTAAGGCAAAGAAGCGACTTAAAAGTGATTATGAAAAAGCTAGAGAAAGGCAGAAATTCCTTATCAATCGGAAGAAACAAAAGAGAGATGATGAAGCTTTATTGGGGATAGTGGTCACTGATTGATTGTTTTTAGGTTATAAGTTTGTACTAGATTTTATTTTGATGATTATAGTTTGGATATGATCTAAATGAAATTATACATTTCGCATTTTTTTTTTGTTATGTATTGATGATTATAGTTTGGATCATATATGATCTAAATGAAATTATATAATTCACATTTTTTTTTGTTATGTATTGATGATTATAGTTTGGATATATGATCTAAATGAAATTAAATATGTAATAAAAAATGAAAACATGAAATTATGCCAAAATCATCTTGCTAAGGTTTCCAGCAGGTGAAAAAAACTAAGGACCTAGAGTTGTTTTTGTGAGTTGTACTCCAAAACCATTTTGCTGTGAAAATGGTTTCTGTGAGTTATACTCCAAAACCATTTTGCTGTGGGAATGGTTTCCAGCAAGAACAACATGTACCATTAAACCATGCTTATTGTTTCAGTAATAATTTCAGTGTATAATATCTTAATCATTATTTAAACCCATGTACCATTAATAATTTCATTTAAAACCATTACACAATTATATTGGTTTTACATACAAGACTATCAAAACCATTAAACCATACTTATGGTTTCAGTATTCCATACCCCTAAGTTTGTTTGAAAAATAAAATAAAATGAACATTATACTATGAAACATATAAAAAGAAAAAAATAAAATGAACTACAAATTATTTGGCATGAGTCTGGATAACTAGTGAACTATAGCTTTATAGATCCTCCTATTTGTACGCCAAAACCATTAAGTACATCTAATGGTTTTGCAGTACAACACATAAAAACCATTTCAACAGGAAAATGGTTTTGGAATTATTTAGGTCAGCGGATTATAGGAAAAGTGAGGTGTCTGGTGTTTGAATCACGACACTTACAAGATTATAGGAAACAAGACTTTACTTATACAGATTTTGTGTGTGAGTGTGTCAAAACATCTAAAGTTCAACACTAACCTATTATCTATCATGGTATTTATTTTAGGTTTGGATTTGATCTTTTTGTGAGCTTACTTATAGTTATAGGTCTTCTAAGGGAAAATAAACAGACGTTGGAACACAAGAATGGCTTGGCCACTCGGTTCCAAATACGTGCTATTTCTCAATTTGAAACTATTAGTTTTCTTATAAAAACTATTATAATCCAACCTTTTTTTTTCCCTAATAAAAAGTCATGTTATCAACTTTCCACAATTTGATTTATACGTTATTTTAACCTTTAGATTTCACATCGGTTATGAACTTATAAGCATGGTAGTATAATTTAGTTACAAGTGATAAAGCCATACACAACAAGGAAATTACAAGGGAGAAATTCAGTCAAACAAGCAGCGTAGCCATCAAAGCATGGTCACTGCCAGTATATTTGTCTGCAAAAGGATTTCATACTTGTTTGTCTTTGTGAGTGCAACAAGTCAGAAATTTCAGTGTAAGGTCTGTGGTGCAAAGCACTAAACCACAATTGTGGAAAAAAAACACATCCAGAAACATAATAAAAGAAATTCATAGTATGAACTTGATACATATCCAGAAAATGTTCAACATCTTTAATCAAACTCAATAATATAAAAACATTAAGACTAATTCAAATTCAAGTGGGATGTGCTAGCTTTTGAAACATTTCTTTATAGTATGAAGTTGCTTCCTTCTCCACATGGGTTCTTTTGCAGTTGCTTGTGTCGGTTATTATTGTGGAACATTTCAATTATTGCTTGCGAGCAGTTGTGACATTCCTTTGCTCCTCCTCCGATTGCGTCAGTCCAATGCTGAATGATGGCAATGACCCTAGGTCCCTTGTTTTTTTTCACCTGGATGATCACAGAAAACCATTAAGTACATATAATGGTTTTAATGTACAACACATAGAAACCATTTGCACAGAAAAATGGTTTTAAAGTGTTTTAAAGTGTGACACTCAAAGTGACATTCAAAGTGTTTCATCCTTATGGAAGTCGTTCTTTTCACATGAATTAGTCCAAGAAAATATATAAAGAATCTGCAACTGAAAATGACATAACAATGGAGGCACAACAAAGTGTTTTAAAATGGTTTTGGTATAATTTTATTAAGAACAACAAATACATTATGGACATTTTATTAAAGTAACTTCTAAGTTCTAACTAGACATGCACAATTGAAAACTGTCAATTAAATGTCTCCAATATTTCAATCAAAGCATAACAATGGAGGCGCTCAACAACAAAATAACATAACCCAAACCAACCTGTTGTTGAGATATAAGTATAACTAATGCTTAATGTTTTGACATAGATCATCCCAAACAAATAGTACATCAATTAATTTAAACATGTCAGAATGATAAAAGACCACAATCATCAATAAATGATATTACCTCTCTTTTCTCATGTTATTACATTTTCAGTTGAATAAAATCAGCAAGCATAACTACCTGTTACCTTTCAAACAATGTTATGTTTACTTAGATACCAACTGCATAGATTATCAGAACTGAAATCAACAATAACGCTGATTCCGCGGATTGGTCCAACTACAATATCGTTTACTTGCTGATGGATTACATGTAAACCATTTCAAATTCAGAGTAAAATAACACATTTTACAACTTAGATTCTAAACCAAACAAAGAAATTGTTAAAAACAGTTCCAAAGCAAATCAACACTCTGAAACCATTTCCACAGCAAAATGGTTTCAGAGTAAAACTTGAAAAAACCATTTACACAGCATTTTGGTTTTGGCATGATTTTTAAACAAAACATATTATAATAAGCACATTTAAACACTCTGAAACCATTTATTTGAGTTGATTTTCCCCAATTCGAAATTAAAATGTCAATTTAGGGTTACACAGATGCAATTACTTTCCAAACTAAACAAAAATCATTTCCAACTAACAGAAACACTTTCAAAACTCATTGTAATTACTTGAAAGCACAACATAAGTTCAAACCTTATAGTAATTAAACTGTGAATTTTAGGGTTATAGATGCAATTACTTTCCAGAAACCATTTCCAACTAACAGATGAAATTAAACTGATTGTAATTACTTGAAAGCACAAGATAAGTTCAAACCTCTTTTGTTTTCATCTTTTCCAACTGTTATGGTGAAAGCGGCGATGATGATGAATGCGGTTTGCGACGTGGTGAATGCCGTTTCCGACGTGAATGCGGTTTGCTTCCGGTGGTGAATGTCGTTTCCGACGTGAATGTGGTTATGGTGAATGCGGTTTCTGGTGGTGGAACGGTTTCCGGTGGTGGAAGTTTGTTTCCGGTGTGATTTTGCGGTGGTGGAAGTTTGGTCGTGTTTGGTACGTTTGTGAGGAAGGCAACTGAAGTTTGTGTTGTCTTGTTTGCTTGCATGGTGTGGTAAGCAATTCTTTTGGGGTGTAAGAAGCAATTCTGTTGGGCTAGGTGCATAATGGGCTGGACTAATGCAGGCTTATGCATGGTGCATAAGTTATGGCTTATGCATGATAACCACACCCGATACGAACCACAAAGCGTTTCTACATGTTTACAATATCGCCTATTGATTCCAAAAAATAAAATAAAGGCTTAATCTTGATCACATCCAATTCCAAGCCAAATGCCTTTTTATTTTATTTTATAATTTATCTAATACACCTATTACATCTATTATTTATTTTTTACCAAATGTCTATATAATTAATATTTTTTAGGGGATATAATTAATATATATGTATAATAATTTTTTTTAGAGGATGTATATGTATAGTCATGTAAATTATAAATATATTATCTACAATGATTTACGTGCTTTCTAAAATCACAATTTTTATCATTTTTAATTTCTATAGCTTGATTTCGATGTATTAAAACTGCTGAACCGTGTCTTGAGATCTTTATGTGTTGTCTTTTGTTTGTTGTGCGACACCCTGGGGTTCTTGTGGAAATCGCAACTAATGAATGTTTACAGGATGTCCAGCTTCTGTCTCATGCACGATACGTAGGAAAGGTTGCGCAACACACGAGTATGTGTATTCTGTTTTCTTGGTCGCCATGTTTTAAAGGCTGAACAAATCCTATAAATAGAAGACACGTGTGTTAGGGTTTGTGTGTGGTAAAAGGAAAACCTAGAGATACAAAAGAGAAAACATGTAGGGAATCAATAGTTTAAAGACTAAGGGCGTGATGAATTATATGGTTTTGAAACACCATTAAAACACCTTGGATGCGAAATCATTGAATATTTTGGTCATGGGAAGAAATTTGTGAAAATGGTAAAAATCAGGGTTTACATATGTGCCAAGTCGAAGTATAACTGCTTTCAGTGTCATAAGAATGGTCACTTCAAAAAGGATTACCCTGAGTTGGGGTGGGGGAAATGATAACTATGGCAAGTTGTTAGTTATTGTTTGCATTTGGGAGTTTGTAACATATTTGTATATAATATCTTTTGGGTATAAATCAACTACGGGTTAAGATTTGTTTGGTTTAAAATAAGAGGACTGATATTTTGACACTCTTTTTTTACAACCCAATGACAACCCTTCATATAATATATTATTATTTGCCTTTTTGTTTATTTTAATTTTCAATTCCTCTTTCTCTCTCCATATGTCATCACTTCTTTTTCCCTCCCCTGTTTCTCCTACTCCCATTTTAACTCCTTCCCTCCTTCTCATATCTAACTCATACCCTTTGGAATTCACATGTGCACAATCTTGGCTCTCACTCATCACAAGGTTTTCACGTTTTGCATGAATAACCTTCGATACTGATGTCAACTGCCTAAAAGAGTCTTAACCTAACTTTGATGCAAGAGGTTAGTATGATATGAATCTTTGTATTTGCTCTAATATTATGATTTTTTTTCAAACATTTAGAGAGAGAATTTGAAAATTTATGTTGATGATGACATTGTTTGAGAATACTCATTGACCCATTTTCCCTATTAGATTCGATTGTTATTATTATGAGAAGGATTTTCTGTAACATTTTTTGTAACACCCTGTTTCCCAAAACAACGTTAAATAAAGAATATATAATCAGAGTTCAACAAATACGGGCATGTCACACTACTTTTCAAAATTTGTTAAATAGAAAATAAAACTATTTAACTTCAACAACTTAAATCTCATAAATAATTGCAGCGGAAAAATTCTTTCAACATAATAAATCTTCTTCAACAAAATCTTGGCACAAAGGCCTCAACAATAAAATGATATCCAACATAATTAAGGTTCAACAACATTATTTAAAAATTCGATACATAAAGGAATGAAAGAATCAAGACAACGTTTCCCATCCCGTTACGTATCAGAGCCCTAGGACACTTGAGCCGACATCCTACAAGTCTCCATTACCTGCACTTGCCCACAAGGCGGCAATTCCAACAGAAGGGGTGAGAAACACATTCAATAATAATAATATATAATTCATCAAATCGATGAAACAACAACAAATTATACCACAAGTATCAACAAGTTCATATATGTATGTATACATATATATATATATATATATATATATATATATATATATATATAGCAACAACAACGTTATCAACATCAACGACATTTAGCAAGATACAACAACAATAAACAATCAACAACAACAATATCAACAACATCAACAAATCATCACATATAACGAAAACATCTCAAACATTCTCAAGTACATCATAACATCACAAATACTTCAACACGTCATAAATACATCAACAAGTCACAATTACACCATCATGAATACATCATCACTTTGCAAATTACATCATCACTTCACAATTACATCATCACTTCACAAACGACACGACACGACTATGCAACAACGACTCCGACAATGCACCGACGACAATAACTAATGCAATATGCATGTGGTACCATTTTACGCGCGTTGAATGACAAGCATTCCAGGGCATGAGCCCTCAACGATTGGATGGTTAAAGCATCCCAGGGCATGAGCCCTCAACAATTGAACGATAAAGCGTTCCAGGGCATAAGCCCTCAACATTTGAATGATTAACATTCCAGGGCATGAGCCCCCAACGATGCATGAGTATGAAAGACTCGTGGTGTATATCAACATACAACCCAACAACAACAACAACAGCAACGACATCTGTGATGGAAGACTCATGGTGTATATCAGCATACAACCCAACAACAACAACAACGACGACAACGACAACAACAACTGTGCCTAATATATTTATGACACACTCTCCAACTTAGACAACACGACTCAACGGCATCAACCACGGAAATCAACGACATAGCATATATAATCATATTTATTTATATATACATGCGTTCACATAGCTTCACTTTCATTTATAATATTCGCTTTGTCATCGTGATTTTCGGGTTTCAAGTCATTAATTAGGCTTGAACCTTTCAATCATTGATGTCTCTATTTTTTTTTGGGGAAGGGTAAAATTGAGAAAAACCCTTAGAAATTCTAAGCTCGGGGCAATTTTCGCTACGGGAAGGTGTTAGGCATCCACAACGACTATAGTACTCTATAGGAGCCGTTTTTCTTGACCTATGTTTACGCTTTATTTTTATGCTACTTTTTGAAAAAGATTGCTTTTAAGAAGAGGGGAAAGAAGAATTTGGGTTTTATTTTTATTGGACTTGGAGAGATTTTGGTCTCTTGCCTACATACCCTTTTAAGGGATCAAACTCCATGTAGTTCTCTTCCAAAAGAGGTTTTATGAGTTGGCTTGTTTTTAGTTTTGAAAATAGTTTTAAAGAAGAGATGAGAGGCCTTAAAGGCATGAGATTAAAGAAACAAGTGAGGTTAGTCCAATTATTTACAAAATGGTTAAAGTTGAGGATTAGGATTCATTTATATTTTTGCTTAAGGAAATGAAGGGAAAATTGTGGAGTTTTGACTCCAACATTATTGCAAAAAGTTTTCAAGTGATGTGTTAGTTGCATTTTTTTGGAAAAGAAAGCATAGAATTTTTTCTAAGTTTCGCGCTTCCTAAGCATACGTCTATCGGTAAATCATACAACGTGTGTGCGTGTCGGTGCATGTGTCGGTGTACATCATCATAGTGTCCGTAGTCCTTTACATCGGGTCCTAATTTACATTCTATGGTCTTGCAAGGAATTTGAAAGAAAGTAAACTAACCTAAAGTATTACATAGAAATTAATGGAAACTTGCATAAAGTGAAAAAGTGAGAAAAAACAATGAGAATGATGCAATGCTTGCAACTTGAATGAGGCATGAAACAAATGGTTAGTAATAAAGTGTGCAATGAATAATGCATAGTAAATGAAATGACCACAATATGAAGTATTGGACAAAATAGCAAAACAAACATAAAAAAAAAAAAGGTGACGAAACTAACACTAAAACCTAGCCCTAAAACTTAAGCTAAATTCATGACCTATAATTTCCACCAAAACAGCACTTGTTCAAGGGATTATTTCAAAAAACAAGAGGAAATTACAAGCCATGCATTCAAACTTTACACATACACATTTTATGCACATTTTTACAACCTAAAAAGATTCATATCACTTGCCACACAAGAAATTGCCATTATGATGCACAAAACAGTGATGATGATCACAATACTCATAGTAAAAATATCACACAATCCTATTGTAAGCATCAAAACCATGGGGCATTGAATTGGAAAAAATCATGCAAGAAACTTAACAAAAATGCACAAAAATATACATATCAAGAGAAAAAATTGGCACACATATTTTTTTATCAATTTTAATATGTAAAATTATCACCAAACAGTCAAGAATGCATCAAGAAACTCATGCCAATTTTTTTAGAATTTTCACAAGAAATTTAACATGCACAGGGGTCCAAATAGCAAAAACGTGGGTGCAACTAGCAAGAAACTCAAAAAGCGAGAAGAAAAGAGAACAAAGGCCCAAAAAATGTTGATCCAACCCAGCGCTGGTGGATCCGGATCTTCAGAACGTCTCAGAGACGTTGGATTGATCCGGATCCACTGAACTCGCATCCAAAGGCCATAGGTGAAGGAAAATGGGTCGGTTTTGAACCGACCCGATTCGGAGGTTATATAAAAGGCTAATGGTCCGGATCCTGGCATTTTTTAGATCTTTTCTCTCTCTTCTTCTTCTCTTCCTCGCCGTTCTCTCTTCACCTTCTCAAACCCTAACCCTAAAAATCCCAATTCCTACCAGAAATGGCTTGTTCTAGGCTTAAAAGCTTCGTATCGTTCATCCAAGCATGAATCTTTCAACAAAAAGCAAGTTGAACCGTTGAATCAATGTGAATCTGCGAGTTTTGTCTCTGTAGGTTCGAACCGTTCGGATTCTTTGTGTTTTTTGGCTGAAATCTTTATGGAACTGTGAGAACTTGCTTCGATTCACATTCGTTTGTGGATTTCGAAACGTTTCTCTGATTCTGGACAAATTTTGGTTAGGGTTTGGATCGAACGGTTCGAATTCTCTACGGATTCACATTGATTTGGACTCAGTAATGATTTCTTCAATGAAGTATGATGAAGTTTTAGTGTTACCTGTGTCTTGGTTTGGAAATTGAACCGTTTCTCTTGATCCTTGGTTTTGAATCTCCACTGGTAAGCAGGTTTCACTCCTTTCTTTCTTCTCTTGATCCGGATCCTATGAGAATTCTTCTTCCCTTCTTCCTTCTTCTTCTCCGATCCAGAGCTTGCATTCACGCTTGCAGCGCGCTACCTCCGGTGGCGTGCTCGCGTTTGAACCACGAGCTCAGCAATTCAATGATAAAGGTTCCCTCGAATCTCTGAGAATTGCTCGCAATTGTGCCAATCTTGTGTGAATTCTGCTCCTGTTTGGTTCCGTGGATTGAATTCAGTGGGAAATTTGGGGTTTTCTTGTGAAATTGCTTTGAATTGGTGCTGAATTCATTCTAGGGTTTGTGTGTGTTCTTGAGCTTTTCTGTGAATTTGATGGATTTGATCTGTAACTGCCAAGAGAGAGAATGAAAAATTCTGTTAGTGATGTGGCTCTGAGCTTTTGTGATGATTTTTTTTTCTGAACTGTACGGTGCATAGCCTTATATAGGCTGCCATGTGGCCTTTGATCCAATGAGCTTGTGACAACTGGACCCGGACTGTTTGTGCGGCACCTGAACTGAATTTGGACCTAAGGACTAAAATGCAATTTTAAGACTTGAGGACTGAAATGCAATTAAAAGAATTTGACTGGACTGCAATTTAAAGAAGTTGGACTATTTTATACAAACGTTGGACTGACTTGAAAATGAAATTTGGGCGCATTTGCAATTAAAACAAAAGTTTGGACCTATTTGCAAAAAGGTAAAATAAAATTGGTAAAAAAATGTAAATTGAAAACAATGTAAAGTGAAACATTTAAAAATGCCCAAAATGGACTAAAACGAACAAACTACCAAAATGAGGTATTTTAAAATACCTCTCTGCCCAAAATTTATTTGATGTGAAAAGACCGAAATGCCCTTAGGGACTAAAATGACTCAGACTGACTCAGATGCAAAACTAAGATGATTTTTAGATAGGAATTGATTAATGGTTCATGCAGACAAGTTAAAAAGACTCAGGGACAAATTGCAGGGACTAAAATGGGTTCCTTTGTAGGAAATGACCAAAACGCCCTTTTGTATGATTTTATGCAAAAATTGGAATAAAATGCAGAAAAAAAAGTAACGGTTTTAGGAACCCTTCTCTGAAGACTTGTAATGCAAGAAAACATTTTGGATGGCTTTGAATGTAATAAGATTGGAGACAGTAACAACACAATATGCGTCTGGAGCACAGTAGAAAACACAGTAAATTTGAGAGTATGAGAACTTAGCAAAGAAAATTGAACGAGTATTTTTAGGTCCAAAATGAGGGTATAACACGCTTCATAAACAAGGTTAAATAAATCAAGAAAACATTTTTCAAAAGGAAATCAAATTTGATTAAACAAGTCATAAGTTAAATACTCATAAAACACTTCAATTTAACCTCTCATACTTAAGTTTGAAGTTTGGGAACTAACTATAGGTTTTGGACTAACTTGGAATAAGTTATGTTAAGTTTTCTTAAAGTTTTCTGAAGACCTACTTGGACTATTTTTATCATAACTCGAGATTTACAAAACATTTTCGAGTCAAACCAGTGCCATTAGAAAGCTAGCTCAATTATCTACAACTTTCATGTTTACACCTAAGATCAATTATGTACCAATCAATACCAGTTTTCATTTCAAATTCGGACGAAGTTGTGCTGAAATTCATAAAAATTCACTGTGACCTACGTTCAGTAATTTGACCATAACTCAAGTTCTATAAATCATTTTGACGTCAGACCAACGGCATTAGAAAGATAACATTCATACCTACAACTTTCATGTTTACACCGAAAGCTAGTTCGAAACATAAACTGATGCAAAAGACGCGACAACATGAAACAGGGTATGCTGTTAAAGGTAGCTCTCGGGAAAACTCTATTTTTCACTCTAAAACCCAAATTTCATCTACCCAAATCCCAAATTTGATAGAGAACAATGTTTACAGGTTCTATATACAACATAACAATCAAAACAACACAGAAACATGCATTAAACAACACAATTCATCACATCATATCAATTATCATAAACTTTCTAAACCCTAAACCTAGAACACAATTTCATCAACAATCAAAATTATATATACATATTATTGAAGGAATCTCACCCTTACCTTAGATTATGATTCCTGAATTAAGCTGCGTTCTTCTCTCTTCTTCTAGCCTCTTCTCTTGGTTCTAGGTTTTCTCCTCTTCTTCTCTCAAAAACTCACTTTTTTTTTCTTCTTTCAATTGTACGTAAAACTCTTTCTGACTCTCCTTTTCTTTTTATTGTAAACTATAACCCCCTCTTATTTCCTTAACTCCCACTTATTCCTCATAATTATACTTAATTCCCTTTAAACCAAATAATACTATTTTCTACATTTTTATTAAATAAATAAAATAATCAAACAACATTTATTTAAATAAAACACAACACCATAAATCATATAATAAATTATCATCACACCAAATATCACACAATTCATACCAAGTCATATATTTCACATAAAATCATCTCTAAATCATATATGTCAAATATAATCATATAAAATCATATAAAAATACTCAAACATCAACTAAAAATAATTAAATAAAAATGGGGCGTTACATTTTTTACCCATTATTTCATTAGTGAAGATACTAATTTATGAGGATCTAATTAGAGTATTTTGTGCAGCTTTGTTGTGGCAACCACAATTAAAATCTCATGGATATTTCAAACAACTTGAACAGTGTCGATGGTAATTTTGATGGAGAAGTTAATATAGTTGATAGCTTTAATTGTGAACTTGCAAGTTTAGAGCCTATAGAAGGGATGACTTTTTCTTCTATAGATGATGTGAAATCATTTTATGGAAAGAATGCTTCTGTAAAGGGTTTTGGATGGAAGACTAGATCATCAAAGAAAGGAGATGATGGAGAAGTAAATTATGTAATGATATCATGCTCAAGAGAAGGACGTCGTGTCTCGGAAATACCTTGTACACTAAAGACATTTCCGACTAAAGTGAAAAATTGTCCTCCTAAGGTTACTACTAAGTTGGAAAAAGATGGATTGTGGCATATTTTAAAGTTCGAATCTAACCATTCTCATGCAATTAGCCCTACAAAGTCAAGGTTGTTCAAGGCTAACAAAAATATGAACATGCATGTAAAGAGAACAATCCAAATCAATGATGATGCAGGGGTGAGGATCACCGAGACTTTCCAATCTCTTGTCACATATGCTGGAGGTCATGAAAATATAACATTTTGTGAAAGGGATGTTAGAAATTATGTTAACAAGGAAAGGCGTGTCATTGGAAAAGGCGGTGATGGTAAAGCGCTGATAAGCTATTTTTGTCGAATGAGGGAACACAGTATAAATTTCTTCTATGATATAGACTTGGATGAGGACTTTCATGTACGAAACGTGTTTTGGGCTGATGTAAGAAGCATAGCTGCATATGAATCTTTTGGAGATGTAGTGACTTTTGACACAACATATTTGACAAATAAGTATGACATGTCTTTTGCTGCATTTGTTGGTGTAAACCATCATGGTCAATCAACATTATTTGGATGTGGTCTACTTTCTGCTGAAGACACAAACTCATTCGTGTGGCTTTTTCAATCTTGGCTTCGTTGTATCCAAAAGGTATTATCACTGACCAATGTAAAGCTATGCAAAATGCCATTGAATTAGTCTTTCCTACTACTATACATAGGTGGTGTTTGTGGCATATAATGAATAAAATTTCTGAAAAGCTAAGTAGATATGTTGAATACAAAAAGATTAAGTGTGCGATGAAAGAAATAGTTTACGATACAATCACACCAACTGAATTTGAAGAAAAGTGGTGGTCTTTTGTCAATAAATTTGAGCTAGAACATGATGATTGGTTGAGTGGGTTATACAAGGAGCGTCATAGATGGGTACCAATTATGTTGAAGAAATATTTTTGGGCAGGTATGTCGACAACACAACGAAGTGAGAGCATACATGATTTCTTTGATGGATATATCAATTCAACGACTAGTTTACAACAATTTGTAAAACAATATGATAATGCTCTCAGAAGTAGAGCAGAAAAGGAATTTGAAGCTGATTTTCAATCAATGGATACAATAATTCCTTGTGGGTCAATCTCGTCAATTGAAAAACAATTCCAAGAAGAATACACGCATGCCAAGTTTAAGGAGGTTCAAGCAAAATTCAGAGCTCAAATGAATTGTGTGCCATCGTCAAAGAATATGGAGGGTGAAATCACTACTTACTGTGTGTTGGAGGATAAATTATTTGGAGATAGGCCAAAAGATTGTATCTTTAAAGTTGCTTTTAATCATCACAATCATAATGTCAGTTGTGAATGCTCATTGTTTCAGTTCAGAGGTATTTTATGTCGTCACCTGTTGTGTGTTTGAGCTCTAGAAAGGATTAAAAGGGTTCCGGTTAAATATGTTTTAGCACTATGGAGCAAAAATATTAAAAGGAAGCATTCATATATTAAGAGCAGCTATAGTGTAACAAAATTGAAGCCACAAATGGACAGATTTGACAACTTATGCAAACATTTCTTTGAGGTTGCTGAAGAAGCTGCAAAGAATGAAGGTTCAACTAAGGTTCTCCATGGAGTATTATCTGAATTTAAATCTAATTTGCCTTCCTTGGGTGCTACAACTGTTGGTATGTATTCTCAGTCCATTGTGAGTCCATTGCGAGTCCAAAGGGATGAAGATAACATAACTACAAGGGATGAAAATTTGGTCCCTGAAATTCATAGTCCATTGCGAGTCATACGTAAAAGTCGTCCTCCATCAAAGAGAAAAATGTCTACAGGTGAAAAGGCCGTGCAAAAATGCAGGAAGCGAACCAATAAAAGTCACGACAAATTGACAACAAAGGCATGTGCTTATTTTCAAATAGTATATAACTTTGTGGTTGTTGTTACCATCTCATTTATTTTTGTCCAATTGTGTAGGAATTCAACATTGAAAGGGTTGCTAATCAAAGTGGAGACAACTTATATGTAGAACCAAATGTTGAGTTTGTGTCTGTGGAGAATTGTTTGATGCAAGTCCCATGGTTTGTGCGAATCACAAGATTGTTTTATGTATTTATTTATATTTTTTGGAAGTGGGTTCATTATGAGTCAATAATTAGTGATTTTTATATAATATTTAAGTTTATTTTATTTAGATTTAATATAATTTTATTCAAGTTTATTTCCTTTTTAGAGCTATTTTACTTTAGTTGCAAGATATTTTATTTCAGGAACAAATATTTCAAAGATTGCGTCTTGGATCAAAAGAAAGGCGATTTGGAGCTGATTCGTGCCAAAAATATGAAGATTATGCACAAAATTATATGGCACTGTCGTGCCTAGCAATGGCGTGGCCGTGCCTGCAAGATTTCGAGCCAATGCACAAGTCAGAGGACTTGGCACGGCTCGTTTAACGCCCCAATTGTTATTTTATTATTTTTTTGGTTGATTTTAAAGTCTTTTATAAGATTTTAAATAATTTATGTTGATGTTGTGGTGTGGTGTATGCTATTAAATAATTATGTGTGTTATTAATGAAATAGGTGAGAAATAATATTATTTGAAGTTTTGGGAGTTAATAAGAATTATTAGATTTTAAGTGGGTGTTAAGTGGAATTAAAGGGAGTTAAGGATATTAGTCAGGATTAGAAAATTGGGAGAAAACATTTTCACGTACAAGAAAAACATAAGTTTTTGAGAGAAAGAGGAGAAAACCTAGAAGAGGCAAAGAGAAGAGGAAGAGGGAGAATCCATTTTCTGTAGACCGTTCATCAAATTAAGGTAAGGGTGAGGCTAACTTTCAATTGATAATATGTATATAATTGCTGAAATTGAATTGAAAATTTGTGTTCTTGAGTTAGGGTTGGAAAGTTATGATAGGTTGCTAAAATGTTTTAAATTATGTTGTTAATGCATGTTTCTGAGTTGTTTTGGATGTTGTGTTGCATATAGAACCTGTAAACATTGTTATAATTCATTTTGGGTGATTAGGGGATCAAAGTTTGGGTTTTTGGGGTGAAACTAGATTGGAATCGTAACTGTTTTTCTGAAAAATTAGACCGCTCGCTTAAGCGAACCGTAAGCGAGCAGTAAGCGAACAACACTCTTTTGTCACGTCATTTTGGTCGCTTAAGCGAGCACTTGTTCGCTTAAGCGAGATGGGTCCTGTACGACCATTTTCTGATTTTTGCTTCGTGCATTAGGACATTAATATGAGCATTCTAAAATGTTTTCTTGATTTATTTAACCTTGTTTATGTAGTGAATATTATAAATGAAAGTAAAACTATGTGAATATATGTGTGTGTGTGTGTGTGTGTGTCTATATATATATATATATATATATATATATATGCTATGTCGTTGATTTCCGTTGTTTGATGTCGTTGTGTCGTTGTTGTCTAAGTTGTGTAGTGTGTCATAAATGATTTAGGCACAATTGTTGTTGTCGTAGTCGTTGATAAGTTGTATGTTGACATACACAAATTGAGTCCATTTGCATACTCATGAATTGTTGAGGGCTCATGCCCTGGAATGTTAATCATTCAACCGTTGAGGGCTTATGCCCTGGAATGCTAGTTCATTCAATTGTTGAGGGCTTATGCCCTGGAATGCTTTAACCATTCGAACTGTTGAGGGCTCATGCCCTGGAATACCTTGTCATTCAAACGCGTAAAATGGTGCCACATGCATATTGCATTAGTAGTTGTCGTTGGTGCATTGTCGTAGTCGTCGTTGTTGGTCGAATCGTTGGTGTTGTTGCCAATTAAATATGAATTGATGCAGTTGTTGTTGATAATGTTGTTGTTTTAATTCGATTGATGAATTATATATATATATATATATATATATATATATATATATATTATTGTTGTTTGTGAATCTCACCCCTTCTGCTTGGAAACTGTTGCCTTCTTATGGTAACTTGCAGGTAGTGAAGACTTAGGGCTCTGATATGTAACGGGATGGGGAAACGTTGCTTTGTTTATTCATTCCTTATGTATCAAATTTTAGACATGATGTTGGAGTTTTATATTGTTGAACAATATTTTATTTCGTTGAGGCCTTTGAGCCAAGATTTTGTTGGAGATTGATAATATTTTGAAAAGAATTTTCCGCTGCAATTTATGAGATTAAATGTTGTTGAAATAAATAGTATATTTTTCTACTTATGAAATTTTGAAAAGCAGCGTGACACTCCGTTATGCTGTTTACTCTGATTTATTATTTTAATATTACGTTGTGGGGAAAACGGGGTGTTACAGCTCGTGCCCCCAGCCGCACGGCTGTGCCACCACTCCAGGCAGCTTTTTGCTGCTTTTGCTCCTTGTACAAGTTACCTATTTAGTTTATTTCTGACCTAAAGGCCATGGTTTCTTGTGGAACATTCTATTGATGTATTTCTTGGGGCTTAAGTTGTTGTAGACTATAAATAGAGTAGCTAGCAATCACAACAATTCATCTTTTGTTCTTGGAATTCAACAGTGACAATTGTTTCTTTTATTAAAAGTTCTTTATTTTATTTATGTCTTTCTTTTTCTTCTCTTCTATGTCTACGATGAACATGAGTGAGTAGACTCTTCTTTGTCTTGGAATTGTTGGATGAGTCTAATGGCATAATCCTAATCAAACTAAGCCTCGAACCCTAATTTTATGTAAACCTACTTTCTAATCTAATTTCACCGTTCTTATAATGAATTAACAAGTATCAAACTCATAAAGCGACATCGGAGGGTTATTACTTGTTAATTCATCATCACAAATATCAAAGCGAAGCATCGAAAGAAGAAGTTTTGATATTGGATCAAGTGAAATTAGACAAGGATTGCGAAACATGAGAATAGTCTAGCAAACCTTGAGACATATAAAGTTTCGTTCTTCAAGGATTCCAATAGCAATCAACCATGAGAATAGGCGTGGTTGCTAGAGGAACACACTCACTGAAACCAAAAGGAGATGTGATAGGCTTAAGAGAAACTTGTCTTTAGAAAGTAAGTCCAACATAAAGTTCTAGGTTTAGGGTTTGGTTTGTGAAGGGTTTGTCATCAAGATGAACCAGTAATCTCAAGGCGCCTTTTTATTATTATTTTCAACCGTTAAAAATCTCAACTTTTCAACTGAACTTTCTTCTAATCATCAATAAAAGTTAATTGAACTGAACAACTCCCTGTTGGAACAATACTCTCTTTTTACTACTTCGGTAGAACCGTGCACTTGCGGTTTTACTCATCAGTTCATTTTTGATGTTGTGTGTTGATTGTCTTGTAAAGGTTGGAGGTAATATATCATTCACAAATCTTTTGACAATATCGGAAGTAGATGTCATGGGAGCCTTGCAGTTCAATTCAAACTTGTGACAGTGTTATCTTGAAGGAAACCTAACTATAACACTTTTTGTATATTTTTTTGATGGTACTGACAAGCTTTGTAAATGGTGGAATAGTTTTTTTTGTGCAACACCTTATGGTTGCCTTTTTGGAATCTCATGTATGTAGAAATATACAATCTTATGTAAATAGTTTTGTATAAATGCTAATGTATTTTGCTTGTTAATGAATGTGTCTACTTTTATAATGTTTGGAGTAAGAAAGAATGGTCGTTAATGAGAAATGAATAATTTTTGTTCGTTTTGAGTGCACTTAAAGTCATCATAAATTGCTAATAATTGTGTTACAACATATAATATTATTCAACAACTCGTACAATGCCGCTGCACTAGCAGGGTAATATAAAACTACCATAAGAAACACCTCTAGATCCCCCACCAAAGAGCTAGAACACAGGCCAAAACCAGAAAAGTGGACTGATAACATCTTAAAAAAATAACAGTCTCGACACTCCATTTAGCCCTCCCAAACCAACCTAATAACAACATCAAATTTGCACCAGAACAGAACCAAAACACAGCCGAAGAAAGCGCAGCAAAACTATGCGGAACTCTGAGAAGATAACATCAACGAAACCACAACAATTTGAAGCGACGATACAGAAGAACCACATAGAAATTTTGTACCAAATCAGCCTAAAGAAACCTTAACAGAAGCAGAACTTGCACAGGCTGCATCAAACCTTAATACAAGTCAATTGGTACTTCATTGATTACACTATGTCACAAAACTACTCTCCAATGTCATCCCTAAAAATCCTTAACACATCAAACTACTTTGTCCAAATTGTGTAGAGTGTTGTTGATGCTTATTTGTCTTTATCTTGTTAGCTTTAGCAATATGCTGTAACAACAGAAAAAGAAAGAAAACAAAAGCAATTAAGTTTTCTTGTATTGAACACAAGGATATATGAAATGAGGAAAACTATAATTGAGTTAAACTAGCAACCAAGTAAACCAGTTAAGTTCTCTTTTATGCAATGGTATATCAATTAATGTCTTATGATAATAAAACTACTAATCCTCTAGTTCTAATCCATTAACAAACTAATCTACACAAAGCAACCCAATATCCAACGAATGATGTATATGAGGACCAAAGGCAACGCCCTTAGTCTTCAAATAGTCCATAGTGTTTGATAAGCTACTCATAATGGATTATCAACCTTTCTTGGGCATTCATCGAATCTACAAATTCAAACAAAATTTGCACTCTACTTATAAGGATTCCTTGGATAAAAAAAATAAAAAAGGAATTTTTGAAAGAAAAAAAAAACCCTCAAAACGCATGATTGCAAGCTTACTCAATAGGCACAATACATAGTTTTGCTATAAGCAATTTCATCAGAAACACCTGCATCATCATCATAATTTTTTCATTCCATTCAAAAACAAAATTAGAGAGAAATATTGAAGAGTTGATTGAGGAGAAAATCAGAGGTTATGGTTGACCTGGGAGAGAAAGACAAGAGAAATCAGAGGTTTCAATTTGGGAGAGACAAGTAAGGGTTGAATTGGGAGCGAGAGAGAAAAGAAGAATCAGATGTTGTGGTTGAGTTTGATGTTTTTGTTATTACGAAAATGCCCTCCAAACATTGTTGTCCTGGTAGTTGTCGCAAAGAGAAATGATAAGTAAACACAAAATTTTGGACACAAATACAACACCATGGGTAAAACAATAATTTTGGTGTGAATTAGAGTGGTAGTTTGGTAACTTCACTCCCTCATTCTCATTTTCCATGCCTTTCTCTTTCTTCTCTCCCGTTAACCTCTTCTTCTCTCCAAGCAACAACATTTTCACCACCATCACAACCACCGCCGTCCTCGCCGCACCCACCATCCTAACCACCATCGTTCTCATCTTTTCTTTCGTCTTCCTCACCACCGCAACCCCCATCGTACTGACACCATCAATCTATTCAGTTCAGCTCTCCTCATGCCAGCGGTTACATCGTCTTCTCCCTCACACTGGTGACGACCCGATCAGATAACGACAATCACGCCGGTGACGACGTCGGAGAGATAACTGACGGACCGGATCTGAGAAGAACGGAGTGAGAGACCGGAAATCCAATCACTGTACCTCGTAGCCAGAACATCTCAATTGAGCCACCATCACATCCTAACTTACGGCAGATGGCGGCGGTTGTGGTGTTGTTGCAGTTTATTCACAATTGAGCTTTGGAGAAAGAAAACCTTTTGTACAGTTCTTGGTAGAGGAAGGAGGGAGACGTGGTTACAGGCATAGAGGAGAAAAAAAAATTAGAAAAGTATTAAGCAACTGTAAATATGTATGGTGTCGTATATGTGTCACATGTTTTGTGTTTAGTTATCATTTCTGTTGTCGCAAAACGTATGTCAATATATCATTCCTCAAAAGTTAAATGACCAAAGGGTAATAATGGAAATTTTTAAAATTTGTAGGGGTGAAGGTATAAATGTAGGGGTATAGGATAAAATTTCCTTCTTCTTAACATTAGGGTTTCGTTTGGATTAAACTTATTTTGAGCTTATAAATAATAGTTTATATTAATAAACTAGAAACTGGACCCGTTCCCGCACGGATTTATTGCTAAAGAAATGACATACGAATAATAAAATGCAATATATAATTGGTAACGGTGAAAAAATAACAGATGATAATTCAGAGTAGACAAAATAAAACGCTTCATAAAATGTATAAAATTTGAAAAATATTATAAAAGAAAATTCGGCAATCCTATCAATAATTCGGTAAGAGAATATGAAATTTTTAGTAAATTGGCATGTTGTTTCATCGTAGATTGCGAAATACTTCATCATATACGACGTTAGAAGTCACATTGGTATCTTCACCATCTTCATCCGTGATCAATATCTTTAGTCCTTCTCTGGATGTAACTCTTGAAACAGCAACATACAACTGTCTGTGAAAAATTACAGGTGTTGGTAGATATACACCAACATGTTTAAGCGATTGTCCTTGACTTTTGTTAATTGTCATTGCAAATGATATAGACAAAGGGAATTGTCTTCGTTGAAACTTAAAGGGAATCCTGACATCTGAAGGCGATATAGATAACCTGGATACAAAAACCTGTTCACCAACATTACTTCCGGAAATGACCCTCCCCTCAATGACGTATCTTCCCATCCTAGTGATAACCAATCTGGTTCCATTGCATAATCCATATCGTGTATCTATATTTCTCAACAACATAATTGGCACACCAACCTTTAACCTTAATTTGTGATTAGGAAGTCCAGAAGCAGTGATGGTGTTGAGGAATTCAGGTGTATGAACATTGTCAATATGATCATCGTTTAAGTTACGATGAATAGGTGAATCATAACTCAAATAAACCTTCTCCTCATCTGGAACCATGTCCAGCATATAGTCGTTGATCTTCTCGACTATGGAATTTTTTGTTGTCAATATAGCTCTATTTTGAAAGTAACCTATGTCACTCATTCTCTCCAAGATGTTAGGATACGTGCTTTTAACAATAGCAGCAAGAGGATCTCCTGCGCTTTCTATGAGCAAATCTGACTGAATAGCAATGGTCTTGTCCACTTCATTGTCTTCCTCTATTCGTCCATCGCCTATACTTAAAACCCATTCTGAAAATTCTCTTTTTTCCTCCATGTGTACTACTGACGCACCAGACAAAAGCCTCATGTTCTTAGTCAAGGTAAGAACCTCACAATAATTCCATAGTTTTGAAGAATTGATAATAGCATGAACGATTTCTGGTCTTGTGCTTTTAGGAATTACAGGTACAAAGTGATGTATTTGTTTCTCTTGTCCACCTCCATCATAACGTCTCTGAAAGAACGATCAAGTGCTTCAAAGTAAAATTTGTGCATCATCGGAGTCTCGTCCCATATTACTAATCTTGCTTGGACTACCAACTGAGCCAACGGGGTATTAGGTTTGACATTACACGTGGAGCATTCATCGATAATAAAGGGAAGGCCAAATCTCAAATGTGCGGTTCTACCTCCTGGTATTAATAATGCAGCTATACCACTCGAAGCAACTGTTAAAACTATTTCCCCTCTTGACCGTATCGCTGCCGACAATTCAGGTGGATGATCAAAAAGTTACCAGTTAAGCAGTGGTATGAGAGGAAAGTTGTAAGGTTACGTCGTTCCATTTGCAAACCTCTAAATATCAAAAGATATGATTCTTGTGATGTGTGTGAAATTTACCACGGGTTAAGGTTTTTTTAGAGAAACACAGTTTAGGGTTTGGTATATATAGCCAAGTTATCATGGAAATTAGGGTATCATATAAGTCTACAAAATATTGTCAAAAAAAAAAAAGATGCATTTTTTTAGTATCAAATAAGTGTATAAAAAAAAGGCAAGAGGATAGGAACGATGCATTTTTTTAGTATTAAATAATTGTACAAAATACTTTGTCAAAAAAAAGTGTAGAACACAAAATAAGAAAATTAGTTAAAAAAAACCAAGATTAATAAGAACAAAAGAAAAAAAAAATATATGTAGAAGTCTATTGATATATTTAGCCTTTTTTTTTTTGCTATTTATGAATGGATTTGTTTAGACTTTTTTTTTTGCTATTAATAAAAACATATTTGATGCATTTTGAGAGGCAAAATTTTAAGATAGATTTGTTGTAAACCTAAAAGCATTATGGAGGGAAAAAATTAGGGGTTAAGGTTTTCTTAGAGAAACACAGTTTAGGGTTTGATATATATAACCAAGTTATCATAGAAATTAGGGTATTATATAAGTCTACAAAATATTGTAAAAAAAAAAGATGCATTTTTTTAGTATCAAATAAGTGTACAAAAAAAAAAGGCAAGAGAAACACAATTTAGGGTTTAGTATATATAGTCAAGTTATGATGGAAATTATGGTATTATATAAGTCTGCAAAATATTGTCAAAAAAAAAGATGCATTTTTTAGTATCAAATAAGTGTATAAAAAAAAAGGAAGAGGATAGGAACGATGCATTTTTTTAGTATTAAATAATTATACAAAGTATTTTGTCAAAAAAAAGTGTAGAACACAAAATAAGAAAATTAGTTGAAAAAGAAACTAAAATTAATAAGAAGAAAAGAAAAAAAATATATGTAGAAGTCTATCGATATGGTTAACCTTATTTTTTTTTTTTAAATTTTTGCTATTTATGAATGGATTTGTTTAGGTTTTTTTTATTTTTGCTATTAATAAAAACATATTTGATGCATTTTGAGAGGCAAAATTTTAGGATAGATTTGTTACAAACCTAAAAAGCATTATGGAGGAAAAAAATTAGGGTTAGACTTAACAAAATTAATAAATAAGGATAAGTTTTTATCTGGAAATAAAGTACAAAATATCTATTATCTATACCTATAATTATGGCTTAGGCTTAATTGCATCAATGGTCCCCTAAATAATTTCCTGTAACACCCCGCTCGTCAGTTATTGGAGCATTACCAGTCGAACGTATCAAAGGACAAATATTCACGAAATTCAAGTGCGACGGAGGATGTTTTATCAAGTAATGTCAGTTAAGGACGAGTTTAATTATCAGTGTCAGGTTAATCACGTTTAAGACGAAGGGCATTATGGAACTTACGCACGAAGAGTATATAAGTGAGTTTGAGCCAAGATTATTCATTATTGTTGGAACTTTCCCTCTCTAAACATCTGTGAGCAAAATTCTCTCCTCCTTCCCTCTAGAAGTGGCGCCTCTCCTCAATCTTCTTCCCTCAAGCCTTCCAATTTCATGCAAGTGGTGAATCAAACATGGATGTTAGTGGCTTAGCAAGCAAGAACAACTAGAAGAATGGATTGAAGCCTTGAGGTTTGTTTTGATGAGCCAAGAGCTATGGATACAAGTTGAATCAAGAGCTAGGGTTTGATTGGAGTGTAAGAAGTGCATGTTGCTGAGAATCATGTTAAGGTGAGTTCTCTAGTTATATTTCCCTCACCATGAGTTTTTATGTTAGTGAGTGAGACAATTTGAAAGGAAATGTTAGGTTTATGGGTTGTTTGACTTAGTACCTATAATTGCCTTGATATGTTGAATTGTGTTAAGTAGTGTTATGTATTTGAACCTATACTGTTTTCTATGTATTCTGGACGCATTGTACACTTTAGAGACTTGATTTTGAGATTTCGTGGTCAAAAACACGTTTTTTGCAGGTCTGGTATTGATGAACTTCGCTTAAGTGAGCAAAACGTCGAAACTAATTGATTTTTCGCTTGGACGTTCGCTTAAGCGAAGTCGTAAGCGAGCCGCTCGCTTGAGCGAGCTACTTCTGCACTTCATGTTTTGAAAACTTTCCTGTGAGGCAGTAGCAACTTCCGAGACCATTCCTTGCATTTCTTTTAATCTTAAACCCCTCAAACGTCAAGCTTCGAGTGTACATGGCATAGTAAGATTTCAGAAATGAAATACATGGACATTATTAATATAATTCAACGGTAAATGGCACATGAGATATTGCGATACGATCCATGATACGGGTAGGAAATACCACTAGGTATGGAAGAAGCATAGAGCCTCGACGTAGACCGTCGAGAACTAGTATGTTAGCATGAAACCTAAGTATGTAAAATTAAGTTACGTATGAACAAGATTGACCATGTAAGCATTTTACCGCTAATCGGGTAGATCACGGACCCGTGGTAAATAAGTAAGCAAGTAATAGGTAAACCCTTATGTAACGCCCTTATAAAGTATCTAGAATTTTTACAGAGCGTTAAAAATTTCGTACCGGATACATTAAATTACAATACAGAGATTATATCTGACAAAATGATAATATACATATATCTCAGGACTTCTAATCAATACATCGGAGTACGTACGAAGTACATAATAACCGGATAATATTAGTACTAACTGTCGAGCACATAATATTATACAAAACTGAAACATAAAGTCCGACATAATATCTAGGGACTAAACCACATTGTGACATGTCTAGAGACATATATATATATATATATATATATATATATATATATATATATATTTATACACATATGAAAATCTTCACAAAAGCTTGAATCACTCTGTGACCTTCTCTTTACCTTTCCTGCTAGATGACGGAGGACTTGAAAAAAATATAAAATGGAATGGGATGAGACATAATGTCTCAGTGAGTTCCACCTATCTCGGGTGATGGTGATTAGGGGGAAACTAGAATCACCGACTTAATGTCTAACATTTTCTTGTCATAAATATTCATAAATTATCATAAATAAATTATGTTAGCGTGTAACAAGCATCAATATCTGAGTTGATTTTACAGAATAATCCCGAGTGGAGTAACCCCGGAATTTATTCCCATAACATAACCGGTGAAATTCCTAAAGAGGCTAACACCGGACTCCGCTTATCTTATACTGTGTCCACTACTAACGGGGAATCTCATCTCCACTACTAACGGGGAGTTAACTCCACTACTAACGGGGAGTTTGAGAATCACAGTTTAATCATAAACACATAATATCATAGTAATCATTTCTTATATAATGTCATTTCCCTGGTTAGTGTCTTGCCCATATTACTTATTCATGACTCATATATCCTAAAGACATCTCTTATGTCATTATAAACCACATTTATGTTATCAGCTTAGTTGGAAGAGTTTATAACACTTTGGTACAATAAAAGAAAAATACACATTTCCAGTTCATAACCGGACTTTTAATTATGGAAAAATAAACATTTCAAGTTTATAGTCGAACTTGGCTGTAACACCCCGTTTTCCCAGAATAAAAATTTCTTTAAAAATGCATCAGAGTAAACACGTAAACAGGACATCACATATCTTAAAACGTCTCATGGTAATGAATAAATAAACATTAAACCTTCATAAAATAGTCATAACATATTACTCAATATTGCAGCGGAAATATCATAAGAAAAACATCTCAAAAATCATCTTTGACACGCAGGCCTTATCAACGTCTTAATCAAAATAGTCAGAGCAATCATAAACATGCAAAAGAGCATAATACGCAAGGAACAGAGAAAATAAAAGAGATCCCCTATCCCGTTACGTATCAGAGCACCTAGACTCGACTGCAGAATCCTCACACGTCTGCACCTAATCTTGGTTACCTGCACTTGCCCACGAGGCGGCAATTCCAGCAGAAGGGGTGAGATTCACAAATAATTATATTAAACATGTAATTAAATAATCACAATCAACAATCAACACAATTTCACATATCTCAGATAAACATCTAGCATTTAAGCATCAACATAAACAATACATCATTTAGCATCATCATAATCATCATCATATACATCTCAATAAACATCATAATAAACATAGTAGACGACTCGACTCGACATCATCACTTGACTATGCAACCCTACGTCTTATATGCATGTGGTACCAATCCAGGGCATGAGCCCTCGTCGCTATGAGCATAAATATACTCCAAGGCATAAGCCTTCGTCGCTGGTGAGCAAAGCTCCAGGGCATAAGCCCTCGTCGCTGGTGAGTAAAAACTCCAGGGCATAAGCCCTCTTCATGGAATGAGTATGCATGAGACTCAATACTTTTTAACTTAAACAAGTTAACATCATACGTCGCATATTCATCTTAAACATCAAGGACTGACACATGCAGCAACTATACAAAAGTAAACAGCAACATGGCAGTAATCACATCATTCAAATAACATCCATAGAGCAAACATCTCAAGTAAGTCAAACATTTATAACTGAAACAATTCATATATCACACATAAGTGGCATGAAAACCATCAAAATCATCTCAGTCATTATGTATTCATCGTTACAGTTTATAATAAACATTATCAAAGGTCCCAGAAGCTACCCCAAAGGTCATCTCTCAAGGTTCTATGCGAAACAGTTCGCAAACAGGACAGGGTTCTGGGTTCTGACACAACTCGCTATGGCGAGTGGGAATGCTCGCCTCGCGAGTAACTTAGGCCTTGCTCGCTATGGCGGGTGGAAATGCTCGCCTCGCGAGCTCTAGGGTACTGCTCGCTATGGCGAGCTGGGTTGCTCGCCTCACGAGTAAACTAGGTCAACTGCTCGCTATGGCGAGCTAGGATGCTCGCCTCGCGAGTAAACTAGGTCTACTCGCCGCGGCGAGTGCATAGCTCGCCTCAGGCGAGCGACGAACAGTTTGCTACGGCTTCTGCGAAAATTCACCCAAAAAGTCCCAAATTCATCATCTTAAACGTCTAAACTCTCAGAATCATCATTGTTATGGATAATCTATGTTTTGTACTCATTCTAAACATCTGTTCTACAGTTTAATGACCTAATTTCATGATTTTCCTCAATTTTAACCTAATTCCAATTCTCTCAAAATCCAATCCTATGTTGTTAATCCTGATTAGATGCATTACAGATCAATATAATTAAGTGCTAGGCTCACCCTTACCTGGTAATAAGTAGAAATCGCAGCCCTCAAAGGTCTCTTCTCACTTCACGTCCGTTTTCCTCTTTTTCCAAAACTCTGACAACGCGCATACTGACTTCTAACCTAATTTTTCCCTTTTTATACTCCCAACAAATCTTATCTTATTTACTTTTCTCCCACATAATTCTCTAAAATCCAAAACTAACCCACAACTAAATATTTTATTTTATTTTCAAATCTTATTTTATTAAACAATAAAATAAGTCACCACGTCGCATAAAATCATATTAAATCTTCACTCAACATCGCATAATATATTAATAAATATATAACAACTTCTCTAATAAATCAAATAACTAAATAATAAAAAATGGGCGTTACATTGGCCATTCTTACATAATGAGTATTCCACTTCCAACAAAACTTGAAATTAGACATTAAATTGTGGTAACTAAAATAAAATTCCAGTTTTCAACTAATCTAGAGTTTTCATAATGTCATAATCATCAAATAATTTGCCTAACATTTTCCTCCAACATGTGCTAACATAAACATATTTATTAACATAAAAGAGCCATTTAGAACAAATAAGTGGGGTACCTAGCTTATGACATAACTACACTAGCTATATTAAAATTATTCTAAGTTACGTGCTAGCATTTCATAAGGCAAGATTCTACTACCCAAAAGGGAGAGTTCTAACTACAAGGAACTCACAATCTTGTGGGGATTCCTCTTGTACACTTTGTGGCACAATTTCAAAATCCAAGCCTCTAGTCAAGCCTCTTTCTCTTGCAAAAGTTCCTACAACATTTAAAATAAGTCATAATCACAATTACCCATAACTATTTGATATTCCTAATACATAATTTGGAACAATTCCAACAAAGAGCAATATTGATTTCTCAAGAGAGGGTGATTCGATTCACATGGTAAAGGAGAAGGGAGGAACTTCTTGAGGCTTACCTTATGCTTATTCCTTCATGGGTACCACTATAAACAACTTACAAAAGAACTCCCATGGATTTAGAGTAAAAAATGAAGTTTTGGATATTATGGGAAAAGGGAACGGTTTGCTTCTTAAGGAGGGAGGATGAATTTTTTGAAGTTTGATTCTTGTTAATCTCCACTACTAGGAACTTACTTGATGTTCATGCTTAATGATTCCTCCAACAATTGATGAATTTGTGATGGTGAGGGTTTAGGGGAGTGAGGTCGGTTTTGGGTAGAGAGAGAAAGGGGAAGATATTTTGGTATTCTAGAGAGAGAAAGTGTATAGAAGAATGAAGAAAATTGTAGATTTTGTCACTTAAATAATATTGAATGGCAAGATTACCATTTTACCCTTGACTAAAAAATCTCATAGATAGAAATAACACACAAATAAAAGACAACGGATTAAAACGGGATATTATACCTTATGTATGTATTCACTATGAACATGACTATGTAGGTGTCGTGTCTCTTGCTATCCACGCCAGGGGGATACATGAGGTTCACGTCAGGGGAGCTAGACACGCTCCGCAAGGTAGGCCCGCACGACACTGAGGGAGTCCGATGTACCCTAGCTAGGTTTTCATCGGTAAAGTAAGGGATTGTACTCGGGGTTACTCCACTCGATACACTTCGTAAAATGAACCAAGATAATGTTATTTGTTACACGATAACTTCTAACATAATACATGTTTATGTATACGATTATGTGATGTTACGAGACATGTACAAGCCATGCAATAGAACAAGTTTATAAAGATCAACTGTCGACGACCTTAGTATCTCCCCGATCGTCCAGTTCAGGAATCGTGTCACGAATGATTATACTTAGGTCTTGATGCGTTTAACGTATCTTGACATAGTAGTCTTAGGATCCCTCGACTGCCATGACACATATGATATAAGACAAGACTTGCAAGCCAAGATACGAAGAACCTGATGACGGACCTAGTATGCATGACCGTCTAAGTATGCATGCACCACACACGTATAATCAACCAGGAGGTTGTATTGTAGACACGTGGTAGCCCTAGGTTTTCCCCGAGGTTACCTATAGCCTAGGATTAGGTAGAACTCGCTGAGACATTATGTCTCATCCCAATCCTTATTTGTTTCAGATCAGCAGGTTGGTTAGCAGGATGTAGCGAGCTGGTGGCCGAATGGGTATTCAGCAAGGACTCGTTCGTACCCGCTGCAGGATGTTCCTACGGATTTTAAGAGTGTTTTACTATGTATTGGATTGTTAGTAGTGTATTTTTATATGTACGAACGTGAATTGTTCTATAAAATATTCATTCGAAGTCTTAATGTCGTAAATTTTAATGTATCCAATACTAAAGATAATGCACATGCTAAACTTTCTAGATACGTTTAGTATTGACGTTACATTTCCAGTTTACATTTTGGTCTCATAAATCGTAAAACCAACATTTTGGTCCCTCTTGTTTTGCTCCGTTAGTCAAAATGGTCCTTGACTGTTAACTTTAACCATAAATGTCTATAATGATCCAACCTAAAGAGTGTTCCACCATAGATATGTTAATTATTTTAATTTAAATTGCTTGATCTTCTTTTTTAAAAAGAGGACCATTGAATTATGCAGGTATATTTTATCTTACGGTGAGTCACCAACAGCGAATTAATTTTCACTTTCTTCATCTTCTTCCTCAATCTTATTCATCATCTTCAACTCATTTTCACCAACATTCATAAAAAAAAAATCCGAAAAAAAATAAAAACCCATAATTTCTTTCTCTCTTTACAAAACCTACTTCCCTTCTTTTCTTTCATTTTCTTTTCTTTCTTCCTCTATGTACAAATCATACTCTCCCTCTTCTCTCTTTTTCGGCCGAACTTTCCGGCCATTGTGGTGCTCCCGGTCATATTTTGTCAAACAAAATACATAATATTCATCCTTTCTTCCTTCTCTATCTCGTCCTGAAATTCAATTTTGGATCGGAGACATTTTTTAGTCTCCAAACCACCACTTCCATCGTTAGATCTAGGTCACTACAAATTATTTCGTGACAAACCACCACCATAAACATACTCTCCTTCCTATTCTCTACAAAACCCACAAAAAAAAACCATGATCGGATGAATTTGCTCCAGCGACCACCGTGCCAGAATGACACCACCACGCCGGAAATATCACCACCATGACCCAAAGCAATCAGAGCTTGTTGAATCTGATTTGCAGATCTAAAATCTAATTATGAATGAATTTTGAATCGAATTTGAATCTGAATATGAACTCTGTTGGCTTTTTGCTTGAATAGATTGATTTTGGAATCATTTTGAACATATGAAAGAAGCAAATTGGTAATGTTGGGAATGGAATGAAAGAAGCAAATTAGAGATTTATTAAAATTGAAATCATAGCAATTATTCAGAATTTGTTGTTGTTGTTGGATGATTTTGGATTTTGTTAATTTTTGTTGATTTTTTATGGGCATGTTTGTTGTTGGTTTTTCTAGGTTTAATGAAGATCATGTCTTTTTTAATTAAAAAAAAGCTTAATAAAACTCTCGGTCCCTTAACTTAATTCTTTTTTTCAAATTGGTCCCATAACTCTTAAAATCATCAATTTGATCCTTTATCTTTATTTTCGTCCGCAATTTAATCCAATTTTGATAATATTAATCCCCTAAAAAAAGAGACCTTTGGAATTCGGAGGTCTACCAAATTTTATAGTGTATCCCCAACACCTAATTTTTTTTACTTTATTCATCTTCTTCCTCCATCTCCATCTTCATTCAACCTTCATCATCTTCAATAAAATAAAAAAACCCAATTTTTTTCTTTAAAAAATTCATCATCCCACAAATTTTCGTGCTCCTTATTTTTTCAATATCATCTTTACCAATCTTCATACAAAAACTCAATCAAAACTGAAAAAAAAAAACACAATTTAAATTCAACATCAATCTCCTTAGCAAACCCCTAAATCACTTGATCACCACAATCTTCATTATCATCCTCTCATCACTACATCACTATCTCAACAACACCTAATATCATCACACGCATAAATCTTCAACCAACAACAACACACAAAATTGATTTTTTTAATGGAGAGAGATAAGTGCAGAAGATGAATCTTCCATTCCACAATCCACTCTCCCTCTTCCTCCACAACAAGTTCACTAACACCCCTATCGGCTATCACCATCCTTACACATAACTCAAAAAGTAATGATACAAGAACCTAGATCTCCATCTTCTGAATCCATCTCTACTCCCGATCTTCGAATTCGACGCTGCCTACATATTGAATCCATGTGCACCTCTTTTCCCACTCCCTCTTGATACATAAACCCAACTTTACGCCCAAACTGCAGGGTTTTTTTTTTTTTTTTTGCGGAGGTTGAAGCTTCGTCGAAAGCTGAATCGGACGTGACCAAGTTCGATTTGGATCTTCATCTCGCAGGAGTTTTTCGTTGGAATCGAGCTTCACATGGCGTCCCTTGTGGTAACATTGAGAAAGAGAGAGTATTGTATGTGAGTTTGCGAATTTGGTGTCTGGGTATGATTTTCCTATGAATTTTGGGCAAATCAAAATGGAATTGGTTTTATATTGCTGGATTTTGCTAGCCAAGCCAAATTTTAAAGAAATTCAAAAATCTTAATAAGGTGAATTTTCTATGAAATTGGTTTTATGTTGTTGGAATTTTTTTTGTTTCGACAATTTTTTGGTTCCGGTAATGAAAATGGAATTTTTTTAAATTTTATATTTTTGAATTTCTGGGTTCTAAGATGATGAAGGTGAGGTTGAAGATTATGAAGAAAGGGGAAAAATTTAGTTGTAGAGTTTTGAAATGTTGGATGGGAAAAAATTATGTGTTGGTAATACACTTTAAAATCTGGTAGATCTCCATAATCCAACAGTCTTTTTTTTAGGGGATTAAAATTATCAAAATTAGATTAAATTGCGGACGAAAACAAAGATAAATGACTAAATTGATGATTTTAAGAGATATGGGAGCAATTTGACAAAAAGAATTAAATTAAAGGACAGGGAGTTCAATTATGCCTGTAATTTTAATCAAAATCAAATTAAATTTGATGAAAATTCATAAAAACTATATGCATCAACACAATAAGAAGAGCACACAAACTGACACGGAATGCGTGTCTAAACTTTAGTATATATAAAGAGAATGCATGGTTTTGGGTTGAACTTTTCAGTTCCAATTATACCCTTAAACAAATTTGACTATAAGAATGTTATTTTGTTGGTGTCATTTAAAAATATAATAATTTATATTATATTTGTTACATTGTTGTCTCATTAAAAAAAAAGTATTCCGCTAACGTTTGAAAATTATGAAGGTCGTTTTTTTTTTATAGAATTTGATTAAAACCAAAAAATATAAATATTTGGTGCTTTCAAATTACCATGATTATCTATTCCAATGACACCAACAATATAACACAAGTATAATCTAAATTTATATTTTTTTTAATGACACCAACAACGATCTTTATTATAGAAAAATTGAAATTGTTTAAATGTATAATTAAGATAATGAAAAAGTAAGTATAGATATATATTCATCTAGTTTGTTCGTCATTCAAAAAACTTATCTAGCTTGTTACACATTTTAAAGGGTAAAGGAAAAAATTGGACATATCAATCAATCAATATATATATATATATATATATATATATATATATATATATATATATATATATATATATATATATATATATATATATATATATAACGTGTCACTTCCATGTTTATCCTCAATATTTTATTATTTTTTATTTTGTGAAATCAATATTTTATTTTGCGTAAATATCTCACCAAACTTTTGATCTTATCCACTAAATATTTTATTTAATTTTTTATTGAATTCATAACGTTTTATGTAGCGTAAATATCTCAACAAACTACATATAATACTTTCAATCCTATCGATTAAATATTTCACTTTAATTTTTAAATAACTAGCAACATACCCGTGCTAAGCACGTGGCCCGTGCTACGCACAGGCTGAACGTTGAAGTGTGATTTATGCGTCGAAGCACAAATGCAATGTTATATGCATTGAGAAATAAGAAACAAATTAATGATAAAACATTGAAATAATTTTTAGGCTTAATAGCAGTTTTAGCCCCCTAACTTTCCCAAAGTTGCGATTTTGGCTCCCTAAGAAAAAAAACTACAAAATCGACCCCTAAGTTTTGCACCTGTGGCAGTTTTGGCCCCCAAGGTCAATTTTGATTCGGTCTACGCTGACGTGGCACCCTAAGTGAGGTGTCACGTGTTATTTTTTTGTATTTTTTTTTAGACTTGGGGGGCCAAAACTGCTACAGTTGCAAAACAACTTAGGGGGCGGCTTTGTAGTATTTTTCTTAGGGGGCCAAAATCGCAACTTCGTGAAAGTTAGGGGGCGAAAACTGCTATTAAGCTTAATTTTTATTAAATATTATAAAGTGGTAGAATAAAAATATGATTATAAAGTGGTAGAATAAAAATATTTCAAAATATTAAATATAGTAAAGTTCTCATATTTTTTATATATCATTTACAAATACTTGTATTTTTATATACATCTATAAATAATAAATATCAATCATGTGTATATTTTTTATTATTGTAGTTACTATATTATAATCACTCTTATTATTATTTAGAAGATACATAAAAAAAATCAATTTAAATATTACAAACATTGGCTTAGTGGTTACTAAGTAATATCCCCGTGAGCTTAGCTCAGTTGGTAGGGATAATGCATAATATATGCAAGGTCTGGAGTTCGAATCCCGGACACCACCAAAAAAGTGGTTACAAAATAATATAAAGTGAACCCATTTGGGGTTGGCCTAGTAGTTGACTTGGGATCTTGAAGTTTGCTCCTCTCAAGTTCTCAGATTCGATTCCCCCTAGTGCCAATTTCGATGAGCAAGTCTATACAGATATTTGCTCTAGCTTTAAATGGCCACCCACAAGTGGGCGGTAGTATTGGTCCCCTCAGATTAGTTGGTTCTTTGATCGAATACCAAGTTTTAAAAAAACAATATATATTATAAAGTGATGGACTAAATATATTTCAAAATATTACAAAATGGAAAATATGACATTAATCTGTCATGTGCTTTTTTATGTATCATTAACAAATGTTTGTATTTTTTTATATACATTTATAAATAATAAATATATATTCAATGCATCCTTAAAAAAAAAATGTATCCAATGCATAAATTTAAAAGTAAACTGTAATTATATATTATAATTACAAAGTGGTAGACTACAAATATATCAAAATATTATAAAATGGTAAATATGGTGTTAATATATCCAGTGTATTTTTTATTTATCATTAAGAAATATTTGTTTATTTATTTAGATAAATTTTTAAATAAAAAATATGTATCCCGTGAATGATGATGATTATATTAAATTATAATAACTATATTATCACTTATCATCACTCTTATTATTATTTAGAAGATACATAAAAAAATTCAATTTAACTATTACAAACATGTGATAGTTATTACTAAATATTATAAAGTGGTAGACTAAAAATATTTCAAATATTACAAAATGAAAAATACGACATTAATTTGTCCTGTACTTTTTTATGTATCATTAACAAATGTTTGTATTTTTTTATATACATTTATAAATAATAAATATGTATCCAATGCATCGACCTCTACTTCACAACAACATCTAGTCAAGTGGCAGCCCCCTGCAGCCGGAAGGTATAAATGCAATGTCGACGCGGCTTTCTTTTCGCAAGTAAACCGAACAGCTGTGGGTATTTGTATACGTGATGCAGAAGGCACTTTTGTTCTGGCTAAGACTATGATCTTTCCTTGTCATGTTCAAGTGGATGTAGGTGAAGCTTTAGGGTTGCACACAACTTTACAATGGTTGGGTGATTTGCAGATTGATAATGTGGATTTCGAAACTGATTCTAAAGTGACAGCTGATGCTTTTCTTTCTACTAGGAACGACCCGTCTGACTTTGGCTGCATCATATCTGCATGTCGTTCCTTGTTTAGATCTTTTTTTTCTAACTCTAGGGTGGAGTTTGTTAGGCGACAAGCCAACATGGTTGCTCATGCACTTGCAAGAGAAGCCATGTCTCTAGCTAGTCCCGCCGTTCATTTTGAAATACCCACTTGTATTGCAACTCTTATTATTAATGAAATGCTATAAGCATGTTTCTCTCAAAAAAAAATTAAATTATAATTATATATTATAATTACAAAATGGTAGACTAAAAATATATCAAAATATTATAAAATGATAAAGATAGTGTTATTATGTCCATTGTTTTTTTTATGTATCACTAAAAATATTTGTTTATTTATTTATATAAATTTAGAAATAAAAAATATGTATCCTGTTTAAGATTTTTATATTAAATTATAATTACTATATTATAATTACTCTTATTATTTAGAAGGCACACAAGAAAACTTAATTCAATCAATTATTTATTAGTCAACTATTGCCTCGTGTATGAGTTGTACAACTATATTATTTAATGTCCTCGTGAGCTTAACTTAGGGGGATGTATTGAATTAGGATTTCAAAGGATTTTAAAAGACTTTTTAATGATGGAAAAATCTCGAGGTATTCAATCAAGACTCTTAGCAACTTAAAAAAAATCTTGTTGTATTCAATCAAGAATCTTTGTCATTTTAAAAAAATCTTGAGGTATTCAATCAAGACTTTTCATCATTTAAAAAAAGTCTTGTGGTATTCAAAATCATTCAAATTTTGAAGGATTGTTTAATAAATTGGATTTTGATGGATTTTGTGGGATATTCTAGTGAAATTTTAGCATGAAAAAGTCTTTCATAAAAACATGAGATTTCTTGGAATTGTTTTTCTTTTAAAATTTTACCATCTCTCTCTTTCTTCTCCTCTCTCTCTCTCTTCTCCCTTCCCCTTCTCTCTCTCTCTCTCTCTCTCTCTCTCTCTCTCTCTCTCTCTCTCTTCCCCCTCTCCCTTCTATCTCTCCCTCCTCTCTCTCTCTCTCTCTCTCTTCCCCCTCTCCCTTCTATCTCTCTCTCCTCTCTTCTCCCTCCTCTCTCTCTCTCTCTTTCTCTCTCTCTCTCTCTCTCTTCATCTCTCTATATCTAAAAAAAAAGTATATAGTGAAAATATTATGATAGAGAATGTGTTGTAATCATTTTATTTCAATGAATCTTTAAAATTGATAAAATCTTTTGAAATCTTATAAATCCATAAAATCATTTGAAATCCTTTAAAATCTTTAAGAATCTCATGATGTAAATCCATTGAAATCCAAATTATAAATCCTGATAGTCTTTTAAAATCCTGAAAGTCATTAAAATCACACAAAATCTTTTAAAATCCTCAAGACTTTTTTAAGCAAAAATTGTCCTTCAAAATCCTAATCTAATACACCTCCCTTAGTTGGTATGGATAATGCATAAATTTATGCAAGGTCCAAGGTTCAAATCTCGACAACCACAAAAAAAAAACTATATTATTTAATGACTCATTGATCATCTATGTGATATTTTTCATAGTCATACTTCCAAAGGATATCATAATTAATAATCTATAACAATGAAAAATTGATTTTATAATATGACATAAAGATAAACAAAAAATAAAGGAACATTATTTACACAAAATAATCAATCTTAAAAATTTGTAATTTTCTGAAAAGTAGGTGTTTGTCTTATTATAAATATCATTCCCGTGTATAATTTATAAGATACAAAATTTTATAACTTTTCCAAATTT
Organism: Medicago lupulina; assembly: GCA_958299785.1. Taxonomy (NCBI): domain Eukaryota; kingdom Viridiplantae; phylum Streptophyta; class Magnoliopsida; order Fabales; family Fabaceae; genus Medicago; species Medicago lupulina. The sequence continues at coordinate 53,091,290 of OY283141.1, read as the reverse complement.
ATGTTATTTGTGATTGTCAATCAAGTATAATTGAATAAATTTTGATGTAAAAATATGTATTAGTAAGAAATAGTCTATGTTTTTTTCTTTTTTATTTTCTTAGTGAATATAATGCTCCCGTGACTTGTTAAGTATTGGCGATAAATGTTTCTCCCAATTTTGTTTTTATATTAATGATAAGTGAAATGTATTAATTAATACTTTATATTAGAAACATATACAATGCTCTTTAATTTTTTTTTTTAAGTTATAACAAATGATCTCATTCCTTAAAAAAAAAAAAATGTCATCATAGGGACCATTTGTTTGGATTCAAATAAAAATGATTTTGACATTCAATAATTGAATATTTTTTTTGGAGATTTTATAAAAAGACGGAATTTATTTTTGTGTTTGTTTATCTTAATAAAATCATTTAAAAAAATAATAATTTAGTTTGTTTAAATACAACTATATAAAAGGAATATTTTGTTACAAAATAATCTCAATCTTTTGACGGTTATTTTCTCTCTCTTCTAAATATGATCTTTTGTTACAAAAGACACAAAAGGGTTAAAATATGTTGATGTGTCAAAAAATTAAGATGGGGGAATATTGTATTTTTGTTAGTCATTAACTTTCATATATAGAGAATAGATTGTTTTTATATTAATGATAAGTGGAATGTATTAATTAATACTTTATATTAGAAACATATACAATGCTCTTTAAAATATTTTTTTTAAAGTTATAATAAATGATCTCATACCTTAAAAAAAAACGTTAGGGACCATTTGTTTGGGTTCAAATAAAAATGATTTTGATATTCAATAATTGAATATTTTTTTTGGAGATTTTATAAAAAGACGGAATTTATTTTTGTGTTTGTTTATCTTAATAAAATCATTTTAAAAAAATAATAATTTAGTTTGTTTAGATACAACTATATAAAAGGAATATTTTGTTACAAAATTATCTCAATCTTTTGACGGTTATTTTCTCTCTTCTAAATATTATCTTTTGTTACAAAAGACACAAAAGGTTAAAATATGTTGATGTGTAAAAATATTAAGATGGGGCAATATTGTATTTTTGTTAGTCATTAACTTTCATATATAGAGAATAGATGATCTTATTCCTTAAAAAAAAAAACGTGATCATAGGGACCAATTGTTTGGGTTCAAATAAAAATGATTTTGACATTCAATAATTGAATATTATTTTTGGAGATTTTATAAAAAACAGAATTTATTTTTGTGTTTGTTTATCTTAATAAAATCATTTAAAATATAATAATTTAGTTTGTTTAGATACAACTATATAAAAGGAATATTTCGTTACAAAATAATCTCAATGGTTATTTTCTCTCTCTTCAAAATATGATCTTTTGTTACAAAAGGCACAAAAGGGTTAAAATATGCTGATGTTTCAAAAAATTAAGATGGGGCAATATTGTATTTTTGTTAGTCATTAACTTTCATATATAAAAAATATATAAAAAATAGCGACACAAAAGGGTTAAAATATGCTGATGTGTCAAAAAATTAAGACGGACCAATATTGTATTTTTGTTAGTCATTAACTTTCATATATAGAAAGTAGATATTAGAAACATATACAATGCTCTTTAATTTTTTTTTGAAGTTATAACAAATGATCTCATTCCTTAAAAAAAAAAAAAAGGTCATCATAGGGACCAATTGTTTGGGTTCAAATAAAAATGATTTTGACATTCAATAATTGAATATTATTTTTGGAGATTTTATAAAAAACGGAATTTATTTTTGTGTTTGTTTATCTTAATAAAATCATTTAGAATATAATAATTTAGTTTGTTTAGATACAACTATATAAAAGGAATATTTTGTTACAAAATAATCTCAATCTTTTGACGGTTATTTTCTCTCTCTTCTAAATATGATCTTTTGTTACAAAAGGCACAAAAGGGTTAAAATATGCTGATGTGTCCAAAAATTAAGATGAGGCAATATTGTATTTTTGTTAGTCATCTCTATTATAAACATTTGACCTATTTTATCTTTAAAGTACATTTGGCACTCCTTCTTGCTTCATCTCATTAATTGCTTGATCAAAGATTCAAATCATCTCATATTTACTCACATGCTATTTATGTCATTTGCATCAATCACACAAATTTGATTTATTTCAATTAATTATTAAAAAGCAAATGGAAATTATAAACATTTTAATGGCCTATCATAAATATGTTTTGTATTACCAGCAATAAAATTTGAGCATGATTCATGATTTAAATTATTAGCCAATCATAATTTATGATTGAAATTACCAACCTATCAAAATTGAGCATACATGTCATCCTTCTAAACTGTACTTATTGTTTTCACCCATATGTTTATAATTTTATTTGTTTTCATTTTCTTTATTTTTCGTTTTTTTATTACAACAATTTTGTTTATATACGAAGAGACAACTCTCTAAATTTTTGTAACGCCTTCCATAATTTATGCAGCATGAAAGAAATGATATGGTACATAATATGTTTATACACATTTTTAGTTTTTTTTGTTACACATTTAAATTAAATAAAAATATATTTTGTCAAAAGATAGTGTGCTTAAATTTCAAATATATGGTTATCAATAAAATAAAATCATTTGGTTTGAATTACTATGATTTTGTTTCTAAGATTAAATGCACCAATTGATGAATATTAATGTACAATATTATTTTTTCGTTACAATATGCATGAATCAAGCATTTGATTATATTGGTTACTTTATATCTTTGGCTATAAATATATGTTTTGACTCTCACACTTTTCACACCACTCTCTATTCACAATTCATATTATTGAAAGTCTTCTTTGAACCTCTATTTTCTCTCTTTATTACAATGTCAATTTTTTACACATTTCTCTTATTAATTTCCATGACCCATGTATTGTAAAAACTTATTTGATTTCTTTGATAATTCATATTGTTGAAAGTCTTTTCTGAGTCCGATTTTCATTTTTTGACAAATACAATGTAGTTTTTGTTGTATATTTTAAATATTTCAAAAGTTATTTATTTTATTTTGATTGACTTAATTAATATTAATGAGAAAACTAATTTTGTTGACTTCCTCAATGTCATCACGTTTCTGATTTGCCAAATTTGTGTAACTTCTTTTAAAATAATCTATCTATTTAATAGGTGATATTTGTTAGACTTAATTGTTTTTTCAATGTGCTTTTAAATGTGCCAAATGATTTTTTTAATGTGCCAAATGATATTGACTTGGTATGCACATACGTGTAATTCTGTTGGGAAAAAAACTGAACGTGTGCTCAATCTTAAAAACAATTTTCTCACATTTAATGAATATATTAAATTGCCTTTTATGGGGGAGAATTGGTTATCCAACGGAAAAATATATTGTTTCTATATATATCAGAAACCTTGCTTTCACGTTAACAGAAAAAAGAAAATCACTTTTTCTTCCTTTCTTCCTTCAATTTTCTTTCAAAAAATTTCAAGTAATGGAGTCATCTGAGTTTTGAGTTCTCGTGTCTTGATAGCCTCGGTACGCTTACCACTGAGAAGACCTGTTGTATTCTGGGGGAGTTGCGCAATTCTCACGGATAATTCCTTAGTCCAGTGACATAGTCACGCCTCAGGGTTTACGTTACATTTTATATTGTTTTGCAGGTTTTGCTCTTTCAGTCATCTGGGTATAACAGTTTTTCTTCTTCGGTATAAAGTTGTGTTGTTGAATATTTTATAACTTTTTGTTTGTTTTCGCTCTTTAACTTGCAGAAATTATTCATGAATAGAAAATATTTATGAAGATTGAATTATGGAAAGAAAAAAAAAGTAAAATTGAGATCCAAAGAGGACTAAAGACATACATGCTTCTTTATTCTTTTAACCGGAACTTCTCCTTTGGCATGAAAGAGATAATTATAATAGTAGCTATACTATCATTCCAGGTCTAAGATAGATGTCAATTATAATTATAATAGGTGATTGCGTTATAAATTGAATCAATATTCTATATTTCTAGAAAATTGTCTTAAGGATGTACACACTAGCCAGGGCTGGAACCAAGACGATAGAAGACAATGCCACTATCGTAATTGATCAGACATTAATATGACAATGAATCCTTGTACTTAAATTCATCATCAGAATAAAACCTATTTACTACATTGACTACCATGCCTAACTATAGAGTAAATAATTGTAATTATTGTTATTAGGGTATTAAATTATTTTGATCTTGATTGATTTACATTTATTAATATATATTTTGTCATTAATGTGCACAGTTTTTCTTTTGTGAGAAGGAATTTAGTATTAATGATGTAATTGTATTATTATATTTTTTTTAAGCAAAGGAAGATATATTAAAGAAAAGCAAGTATAAAAGCTGGGAGTAGATCCTTGACCCAACAACCATGAAATCAGCCCTAAAAGGGTATTAACATGATAAACATCAAATTATATTGCTATCAATGTTGATTAAACTCATAAAAATAAGTAATGTATAATAATTTGATTTTGATATATATGCAACTAAATTAAAAACTAATTATTAACATGATCGTAAAATAAATCAAAATTAATCAATTTAAGAGTAGTACTCATCACTTTAAAAAAATGTAGCACTTTTTCCAAAACAAATGTAACACTCATCCGACATTATGTAGTATCTTCTTTGATGGATAATTTTCAAGTATTTGTATAATTGCTCTTTGAATCACGAGACATGTCATGACCCCAGTGAGCAATTCAAACCAAACTCATCTACAATTAATATCTTAAAAGAAAATGTTTTGTTTAAATTTTAAAATTTAAATTTCGATATTGGTCATTGAAAAACCTCAATATTTTATTCAAAATGAAAGCCTTAATTTTGATATTCTAAAAGAAAAATATATTACTCAACAACATAGAAAAATCATATAATTATATAAATGTAATAACAACAAGAGTATAAAGAAGAATTGAATGATACCCAAAATTAAATTTAAGCAATAAACCCAGTAATTTTTCAAATTCCAATTATAGTTCTTTTTCTAAAAAAATGTCTTAAAAAAAATCAAAGTATATCGTGTCTTTTAGTAGGATTTGGATTCTCTACATTGAAAATTCTCTCAAGTGGAATCTCGACAATTAAACATGAGAGAAGTTGAGAATTAAATTATAAAAAAAAAATGGTTGTTGTGTTTTAATCGTGGAGATTGAAAATGGAGTAAATTTGAGAAAATTTTCAATAGAATCAATCTAATTCCCTTTTAGTAGCATAGTGCACATAAATGTCTTTTAATACAAAATAATAATAATACATTTATGGCTAATTTTTTAAATAAAAATATACACATAATAACACCAAAATGATCATTGCTCCATAATGTTTCCTAAGGTATAACATTTAATGCCGTTATTTAAAAAAAATCAAAAACCACAATGAATTTCTTTCTACTAAAAATATTTATAGTGAGGAAATGTTGGTTTTGTACAAAGTAGGGAAGACCTTAGAGATAAAAAGAATTCTCACAAATATTTACATTTATCTATCTTTAAGGATACTATCAGGTTCGAAAAGCAGAATCACTAAATTTAAAATATATCTTTTTACTACTAGACTAAACCCTTAGAGTTGAGAAATTACAATTAAATAGACAATCAATTTTTATATCAAACTAATCATAACAAATGAATATTACTTAAACATCTACTCTTATATTAGTCATCTCACTTATATGTTTGTCAACATATACTCTTGCATCAACTGTGAAACTTTAAGTCAAAATTGACACATTAACATATTTTCCTTATGTGTGAGACTTAATGCATTTGTGATTTGGTGACATAGCCGAACAAGGCCAGACATAGGCACAACATGGTAAAAAAGGTGGATTGATGGTGGTTTAATGGATGTAGGTTTATGTTCCCATATTTAATGAAAAGAGAGAAAGGAAACTACAAAAGGAAATAATATGAAAAAGCAATTTGAACTGAGAGAAATGATAAGATTATCACCAAAAAAAAAAAGAGAAATGATAAGAAAAAAAGTTTGTATTTTGTCCATGTAGATTTTTTTTTAAGGAGTCCATAGAGATTTAACGAGTAGTATTTTACCAAAAAAAATAGACTCAATTAAAAAGTTCCACATCATTATAAAATGTCACTTATGTGTGAGACTTGATGCATTTGTGATTTGGTGACATGGCCGAACAAGGCCAGACATAGGCACAACATGGTAAAAAAGGTGGATTGATGGTGGTTTAATGGATGTTGGTTTATGTTCCCATATTTAATGAAAAGAGAGAAAGGAAACTACAAAAGGAAAGAATATGAAAATACAATTTGAACATGAGAGAAATGATAAGAAAAAAAGTTTGTACTTTGTCCATGAGGATTTTTTTTTTTTAAGGAGTCCATGGAGATTTAAGGAGTAGTATTTTACCAAAAAAAGACTCAATTAAAAAGTTCCACATCATTATAAAATGTCACTTTGTCACCTCAACATAAAACATTTGTATTTTTCATTGTCAGATTCCACCAAAGACTAAAAGTGAAGGTGAAATAACAACCAAGCCTTATCCCCACTAAGTGGGGTTGGCTATAAAGATTTGATTTATTTTTTTTATTTTTTTATGTTTGTTGTTGATTCTAACGCAACCCTTTTCTTTTATCTGGGATCAAGGCTACCATAAACAAGATTAAAGTTCAAAAGTGGAGGTATTTGAAAGAACAAAGGTTAAATAAAAGCAATTGCATGAAAATGAGCGACATCCAAAAACTTATATTTAATATAAAATAATAAGCAAAGAACATACAAAAACTAAAATAACAATTTATCATAATGTTTGGATCTCCGAGGGAGCCTGTAATGACTTGGATCATCAAATTTGGCTAAGAGAAACTCCATAAGTGAGATTGACACCATATCTTCATCCAAAACCTTAAAACATTAGGTATATTTGTCATTTAACTTATATGTTGCTCAATATATAATCTTGCATTCAATGTAGAAGTTTTACTTACAAATGACACATTACCATCTCTCCCTTAAGTGTGAGATTCTTTGCGTTTATGATATGGCGAGATAGCAAAATAAGATAAGAGGAACAACATGGTAAAAAAAGTGAGTTTGTGGCTATTTTATTGAGGGGTGTCTTTGTTCCTCTCTTTAATGAGAAGATAGAAAGTAAATTTGAAAAAGAAAGAAGATGAAAAAGGAATTTAAACATGAGAGGAATGATAAGAAGAAAAACTAAGGAGAATGTGTTTTATCTGTGACAGTATAATTAATAGAATGAGTTGTTGGTAATTTTATGAATAAGGAATTGGAAATTATTGGGTAATTATACTACAAAAATAATAGATTCATTAAAATGTCACATCCATTTAAAATATCTAATAAACATGTATTTTGTCAATGTAGCATAACACATCTATATTTTTTCATTGTCAAATCAGACCAAAGACCAAAAGTGAAGGAATTTAAAATAATAGAGGTTGAATAAAAAATTACTTGAAAGCAAATGACATCCTAAAGCTAAAATTTAAGATAAAAAATTAAACAAATGACACCCAAAAACTAACAAAACAAATCATTATAATATGACGACTTCTATGGGAACCTACATTGGGGTGTATCATCATATTAATCAAAGAGCAATAACACAAGTGAGATCGACATCACTTCTTCACCCAAAGTCCTAAAGCACTGGTTATATGGATAATCTCCCTCATATGTTTCTTACCATCTACACTTGCATCCAATGTCAAATTTTAACTCACAATTGACAAATTAACATCACTCCATTAAGAGACTCTTCGTGTCTATGATAGACCACCAAGAAGCACTCCCTCCGTCGCCCACAATGTTGAACCGAGATATGATACCACCTTTAGGCCTTACAGGGGAGTCAACATTGATGTGATTCGACACATTACAAAAAGAGAAACCACACAAGTGAGAACGATACCACATCTTCATCGAAACAATGAAGACTAGAATATGAGTTTTATTAATTAATTTGTTGTTCAACCTCCACTATTTTATTCAATATTGAACTTTAACGGACACTTGATACATCAGAGCATTTTTCCCCCTCAAATATGACGAAATGCTAGCCCGTGCTTGACACGGGTTTCCATACTAGTTAACTTTCATATATAGAAAATAGAGACATAAAAGAGTTAAAATATACTGATGTGTCAAAAAATTAAGATGGAGCAATATTGTATTTTTGTTAGTCATTAACTTTCATATATAAAAAATAGATTTTTGATTTAATGAATTAATGGCTACTTCAATTTCAACATTATTCGTTTCAATAAATGTAGCTTTTTATTAGTTTTCGAATTTCAAAATTTGTTAAAAAATTGAAGGGAAATTTGTTAATGTTTTTAAAACTGATTTTTTCTTCGAATTTTCAAATATTTCTTTGAATTTTCATCATATCCACTAAAAAATTCACGCTAACAAAAACTATTTATTAAAGTTAATGACTAGTATGATTTTTGAATCTCAAACATGCTCTGTTTATTTCTTAATGTTAATCAAAATAAAAAAAAATTAAATTATTGAAGGTCAAAATTATTTTATTCTAATTTGTTACAAACAAGGTCTATGGGGTTGTTCGTTATACTTTTTTTTTTACTGAAACAAAGTTAACTATTATCATTAATCAACCAATGTTCAATACAAGAAGAATAAAAATAAAAAATACGGCGACTAGCCCAAGAACAGGCTGCCCTAGCTAAAGTATGAGCAACCATGTTCGGTTGTCTCTTAACAAACTTCACCTTGAAGTTGAAATGTAAAGATAACTGATAAATAATACTAGAAACAATAGCATAGAATTTCAAATCACCATGGTCCGTAGACGATATAGCTTGCACTATAGTGAATGAATCAGACTTGAAGACAACTCGGTCTCATTTGTTTGGCTACTGCCTCCCCCTCAAAAACTGTCATATTTACCTGCTGCCATTTCGTTTGAGCTCGAATAAATTGCCCGCGAGAGTCTCTAACACAACACGCAAAAAGATTACTTTAAAGAAAGTTGTTTCTATTTGTTATTTTTATTTTTTTTAAACCAAGATCTAAATAAATAAAAATCTAAATACAGTTTCAAATTAAAAGATATTAAGAGTATGTTTTTTAGGACCAAATTTGACTGACAAAAACACATAAAAGACCAAATTGAAAATTTTAATAGTTATAGGACAAATTTGAGAAAAATAAGTAAGTTAAGAGACCGGATGTTCAATTGAGAAAAAGAATTAAGTCAAGATGCCGGATGTTTAGTTAAGCCTATATAATATGATAAAATTATTTTATTTTTTCTATAAAAAAACAATATTTTATTTTTAAACATTATTTTTAAACATTATAGTGCATGAATTGTATAAAATTGTGTTTGTTTTCGATTTACGCACATCCTTATTTATTAATTTTGGTAGGTCTGCAATAATTTAACCTAATATTTTCCCGCTTATTTGCTATATTTGGTTAGCAGTAATTTAACCTAACAAATTTCATCTAAAAATGCATCGCACCAATTTCATTCCTATCTTCTTGCCTTTTTTTTTTTACAATATTTTGTACATTTTTTTTTTGAAGAAAATATTTTGTACACTTATTGAATACTAAAAAAATGCATCGCATCAATTTCATTCATATCTTGTTGCCTTGTTTTTTACAATATTTTCTACACTTATACTTATTTATTAATTTTGTTAGGTCTGCAGCAATTTAACCTAATATTTTCCCGCTCATTTGCTGTATTAGGTTAGCAGTAGTTTAACCTAACAAATTTCATCTAAAAAAATACATCGCACCAATTTCATTCATATCCTCTTGCCTTTTTTTTTTTTACAATATTTTGTACACTTATTTAATACTAAAAAAATGCATCGCACCCATTTCATGCATATTTTTTTTACAATATTTTGTACATTTTTTTTTGAAGGAAATATTTTGTACACTTATTTAATACTAAAAAAATGCATCGCACCAATTTCATTCCTATCTTGTTGCCTTTTTTTTTGACAATATTTTCTACACTTATTTAATACGTTTACAAACAGAATACCCTAATTTCCATGCAAACTCGGCTACCCTAATCCTTATTTATTAATTTTGTTAAGTCTGCAACAACTTAACCTAATTTTTTCCCTCCACTAATACCTTTTTAGGTTTAGGTTTGCAACAACTCAATCCTAAAATTTTGGCACCAATTTCATTCCTATCCTTTTGCCATTTTTTGTTGACAATATTTGGTATACTTATTTAATACCCGGTTTTTTTTTTTGACAAATATTTTGTACTTTTATTTAATACTAAAAAAATGCACCGCACCTTTTTTTTTTGACAATATTTTGACTTATTATTTAATACTAAAAAAATGCATCGCACTAATTTCATTCCTATTCTTTTGCCTTTTTTTTGACAATATTTTGTATACTTATTTAATACCCCTTTTTTTTGACAAATATTTTGTACACTTATTTAATACTAAAAAAATGCATCGCACCAGTTTCATTCCTATCCTACTGCCTTTTTTTTACAATATTTTGACTTATTATTTAATACTAAAAAATGCATCGCTCCAATTTCATTCCTATCCTATTGCCTTTTTTTTTTGACAATATTTTGACTTATTATTTAATACTAAAAAAATTTATCTCACCTTTTTTTTTTTTACAATATTTTGACTTATTATTTAATACTAAAAAAATGCATCGCACCAATTTCATTCCTATCCTTTTGCTTTTTTTTTTGACAATATTTTGTACACTTATTTAATACCTTTTTTTTTTGACAAATATTTTGTACACTTATTTAATACTAAAAAAATACATCGCACCAATTTCATTCCTATCCTTTTGCCTTTTTTTGTTGACAATATTTTGTACACTTATTTAATACTTTTTTTTTGACAAATATTTTGTACTCTTATTTAAGACAAAAAAATGCATCGCACATTTTTTTTTTTTACAATATTTTGACTTATTTTTTAATACTAAAAAAAATGTATCGCACCAATTTCATTCCTATCATTTTGCTTTTTTTTTTTACAATATTGTACACTTATTTAATACCCTTTTTTTTTGACAAATATTTTATACACTTATTTAATACTAAAAAAATGCATCGCACCAATTTCATTCCTATCCTATTGCCTTTTTTTTGACAATATTTTGCACACTTATTTAATACCTTTTTTTTGACAATATTTTGTACACTTATTTAATACGTTTACAAACAAAATACCTTAATCCTTATTTATTAATTTTATTAGGTCTGCAACAACTTAACCTAATAATTTTTCTCTAGAATGCCGCACTAGGTTAGCAGCAATTTAACCTAACTAATTCCATCTAAAATGCAGCACACCAATTTAATTCCCTCTAAAATGCAGCAATCCCTAATATTTCTCCTCACTGATGAGCTTTTCATTTCTATCATGTTGTGTCATCGTTTGTATTTATCTATTGTTTCTGTAGACTTTTCTTTTGACAAATTGTTGTACACTTATTTAATACGTTTACAAACATAATACCCTAATTTCCATGCAAACTCGGCTACCCTAATTTTCATGCAAACTCGCTACCCTAATTTCTACAGAGAGTCTCAATACTTAAAAAATGTTTATTTTATTCAATGTGAATTTTTTTTGAAGGAATTTTGTTCTACGTGAGTTAATAATGTTACTAAATCCAGTTAATTTCACCCATTTCACCCGTTGGTGCTTCTACTAATTTACGGTTACTTAAAATATAGTTTATTTTATTCTATTCATGTGTACTCATTAAGATATTTGTCATGTACATGTCCGTCTAACCCAGGCAACGCCGAGTAAATATACTAGTTTCCATGTAAACTTGGTATTTATACCAAGCCCTAAACCGTGTTATTTTATAAAGTGTTTTATTTTGTCTACTATGGATTATTACGTTTTATTTTTTTCATCATTCCCAATTATATATTGTATTTTATTATTTGCATGTCAATCCCTTTACAATAAACATGTGCGGAGCACGGGTCAAAAATCTAGTTAGTCTGTAATAGCGTATGTGTCGTATTAAATTATATGATTTGAACACATATGCATTAATATGATAATTTGTGCGGTCATAAACAGTGATAATCGACACGGTCTCACACTACAGGAGTAATCAGATTACAAATCGATGGATGCCTTCAAGTAATTCGCTTACAACTACTCCCTCCGTTTCATAATATTTGTCCATTTTGGAGAATAATTTTGTTTCACAATACTTGCCACTTTCAAGTTTCAATGCAAAATTAATTATTGTCTTGTCAATAATACCCTTACATATTTATTCTAGAGAGAAAAAAAATAGAATGAAATAATAAATGGTTAAAGGTATTATAGAAAACACACACATAATTTCATCAAAAATAACAAAATTTATTTGGTTTTTTGGATACAATTTCTCCAAAGTGGACATGTATTTTGAAATGGAGGAAGTAGTTAGGAAGGAAATTCTATAAATCCACAAGGCTAATTCAGTGAAAGGTTAACGCTGGATCTTATTATTGACAACCCCAAGAGATCCCTTCAATTGCAATGTTTTGTTTAACCTGCAAACTATTACAGATTAATTTGACATTATTTTACTGAGATTTAAGACTTTGGGGTATGGGTATTGATTAATTTCTTTTTTGGTGAAAGGTATAGATTAATAGTTTGATGGTGTCTCGCGAGTGCTTACGATACAGAGGATTTGTTAAAAAAAAAAAATATATTGTGAAGGAAGGAATATAAAAATCTTACAATAGGGATCATTAATTATTAATCATAGCCATTAATTAATATTAAAATTAAATGTCAAGATTTAGAATAACTCTAGAGTCAACGGATCCACAAATGATATTGATATCCCCCATGTGCAGCAGCTGCAAAGACTAATCTTCTGAGTCAGGCTCTACTGACGCAGCTACGTATACTACTATATTTGAAGCACTTTACACCCCAACTTTTTACAGCCACATTAATGGACTCCTGCAACAATTTTTTCACAATTAAATTAACCAATATTAAATTTGGCTGCAATACTTTTCAAGACAAATTTTAAAATTCAAGTTGAGTTTTACACATGGTACATTAAAAAGAAAATACATGGTTGACTTATATAGAAGAGCAAGTTCGTAGCTGTTGCTTTGTATTTGTTATCTACTGTCAGTGTTGTCAAAATTCCGCCATGGCAGATCGTGGCATTTTAGAATGGCAGATTAGGGACTGCCACCATAAGCCGTAACATCAATTATATACGTCATGTTTCTGCCATAGGCCACAACACCATGTTTATATGGCAGGTTTATGGTTGGTCACCATAATCCGCCGTTGATAACACTGTTGTCATTGCTATGTACTAATATCTAAACAGGATTAGAAACCATGTCCAAACGAGTAAGGATGTTCAAACAAAAATTTGTTGTAGATTGGGCTGCTAGTTTATGTAAGTTATTTAGGATGTGTTTGGATTGAGGTTTTAGGAGGGGAAGCGAGGAGATGGTTCACTTTTATTTTTTAAATTACGAACCATGTAAAATGTTTTTTTTAAAAATAAATTAAGTGTTTTTAAAATATTATATGATCATTTATCATGTTGTTAGTTCAATTTTCTAAAAATTATTTTATAATGTCCGTAATTTAAAAATGAAAAGTAAGTCCTCCCCTCCATTCCCCTCTCCTAAACCCTCCATCCAAACACACCCTTAGAGTTTCAATGTCATAAATATGGTTTTTGATATTATTAATTCTTATTTTCTATTTCAAGATTTCATTCTATCTTAGATTATCAAGCTCCAATTTGGGAAAAGAATAGCTTGTTAGGTAGTTTGGCCTTGTTATGTCTATAAATACATGTTGAGTGTAATATTTGAGATGCTTTTGATTAATAAATAATGTTTGCATCATTCAGAGTATATGGAATATGAGTAGTAGGCACACTTTTCCCAAAAGGAGGACGAATAACCCAAGAAAATGTACTTCTTACAGTTGCAATGCAATCTTACGGAATAAAAGGTCTAAGAAAGGGATAGCATCCAAACCCTAACATTTTGAGGAACTTGTAGTCACGAAGTTGATTAAACAGTTTATTGTAGAATGAGTTAAGTTGCAAAACCGTGGTTGGCAATGACATTCTGTTTATGAGGAGCTGTGAGAACTGAGAAAGGCATGAAATGATTCCAATAAGTGATTAATGACTATGTGAAGTCAGAAATCAGTAAGACGTCTAATTAAGGATTTGTAGTAAGACGTCTAATTAAGGATTCGTCCAAGGGGCAGAGAAGACCAAAACTGACTTTGGTCAGTTTTGTGGCCATTATGCTTATGTGTGCAGTTTTCTATTATGTGTCGACAGTTATATGTGCAGTTTTTATTATGTGTCTTATGAATTGAAATAAATAGGGAAGTTGTGGCAAAGGGAGGGTCATTCTGTTATTTGGATAAGATTGGTAGAGAGAAACCAAGCTATCGAATTCGTGGAAGGGAGAGACGCAAGACTTCAAATTTCTCGAGGAATCAACTTAACCGTGTCCTTGTTCTATTGCTCCTGTACTGTTTTGTCTTTTGTTTATATCAGTTTCTGCATAAATATTTTATATGCATTTGTATCTTTGATTGAGAATTCCTTCTCCAGTGATTATATCAATAATATCCTATCGTTTACTCATGATTCACTACACTTGTACTAGTTTCTTTCAAAACGGTTGAATTTGGAAGTGGGTGTGTGGTAGTGAATGGCCCAATAGTTTTCGAGAGTAGAAATAAGGGTGTAGCAGGAAAACGAGAAGAATTAGTTAGCAAATCACATACAAGTGCTGCTTGATGTTCGAGGAGAAAAAATATTGGAATTTGTTTTGCAGACGCTAACAAGTCATCTCTCTTTGAAAGGGCTTTGTCCTATGAGGGTAGTTCCAAGGACTACTTTTGGTGGTAATTTATATTTTCTGGTTCAATTGTTGTAGCTAGTCATTGCTCTAATATAACTACTGCAGCATAGTTCAGCAGACTTGTTAAATATCTAGTTGACATTAATAATACCTGGTTATTTCATGCCCATTGCGCCTCTTTCTTTATATGTGAACTGACAGACTTCATGCACTTACTGTATTGAAGTCAGACTTATGATCATGTATTATGAGCACCAACAAAATATTTCATTCTTTAGGTCCTGTCTCATTCCTTTAATTTTTTTCCCCTTATCTTAATATAACTAGATTCAAACAGGACTACCAAGTTATAAGTTAGACAGGTTATCCTTCAACCAAATCCCTACTGCTTAATGGACTCGGGTCGGATCCGAGCGGAGCTAGATTTGGCTTTAGGCCAATCCGGAACAACTTAAAACTGAGGTAACTAAATGCTACCATGAAAAGTATGAACCGATGGTATAATCACTAGCATAACTCACCAGAATCTTTTCTTCGAGCGTGTCTCTATCCTCAAGGAACTTGTCGAAAATAATCTTACTGACTTCACTAAGCATTGTGGTTTGAGCCAGTTGAATGACATCATCATAAAGGGTAGTCTCAACCTCATAAGAAGCAAGTATAGGATCCACAACCTGAACACGAAGCAAACCTTCAACGGGGAAGGTGACATTATCCTTAGTGGTAGCAAGCTGAGCAGGAATCCCGATACTATGTTCTCTTATAAAATAAGCGTAAGCAACTCTATCAACAAAAGGGATCAAATAATGTATCCCGGCTGGAAGAGTCTTAACATATTCTCCGGATCGCTCAATAACAAACACTGTATTATGCCGCACAGTCACAACCCCCCAATTTAACGGAGGAGTAATTTCATAATCCCTAATAAAAAATTCAATCCAATTAAATCAATAAAAACAAAATAATAGTGAATTCAATTTCATAATTCCTTATTAGTGAGAATGAAATTGACCTGTCTTGACAGCTGTGAAGAAATCGAACGGAGGACGCCGCCGCCAAGGATTGGGTGATGGAACGAAGTGCGATTCTCGCTGAATTGGATTTCAAAATGTTCGCCATTTTCGTGTTTGAACTTCTCTCCAACTGCAACTGTAACAAATCCCCTTTTGTTTTTGTTTTGTTCACCTGTTTTGTTGTGAGAAGAGACAAAAGGAAGAGAAAGAAGAGAGTTGATTTATCATATTGTTTGGTTTAAACGAGAAGAGAAATCAGAGAGAATGTGTTTAATTCTTCTATTAAGGTACGGTTTAGTCTGATTTTTTTTTACACTTTTAAACATATTTTGAAACAAAGTTAAAATCAAGGGTTTTGGTGGTGTCTAAGGTTCGAACTTTGTACCTACATATATTATGCATTGTCCTTGTTAACTGAGCTAAATAAGATCACTGGATAAAAAAATTAAGGGTTTATGAATCAAGTTAAAGTTGTTTGGTTACTTTAATTTTTTAAAGTTTTAAAACTATTTTTAAGTTCAAAGTTGTTTGACAAAATTTTGTACAAAGTTTTTAATTTATTATGAATTAACATAATAAATAAAAATATTTAAAATATTTTGTTTTTATTCAATAAGCACTTAATTGATATTGTGTTTGATCTGCCTTCTGATTAAAATTGTAGAGAAGTAGAAAAAAAAGTCGGGTCAAATGGTACCTAACTCTTAAAAAAAAAACCTTCTACTAACAATATAAAAAAATTGAAGTACAGTTCTTCTTGAAACATAATATGTGCATAATGTCATTTTGCAAATATATATATATATATATATATATATATATATATATATATATATATATATATATATTATCTTAATTATTAATATAAATTAAATACCAATCATATTAAATAAGGATAGAGAGATTCATAAAATTAACTTCAATAAGGCTAAAGTGCATTTTTCACCTCTTAAGTTTTAAAATGTTGCGATTTTGATCTCATATTAAAAAAATAAAAATTTGGCCTATATCTTTAGGAAAATATACACTTTTGACGCTCTAACTTTATGAAAATATGTTCTATTAACCCTCTATCTTGAAATTGAGGTTAATGTCACTAGGGGGTGAGGGGTGGTGATGAGTCAATAATTAGTGATTTTTTTATATAATATTTAAGTTTATTTTATTTAGATTTAATATAATTTTATTCAAGTTTATTTCCTTTTTAGAGCTATTTTACTTCAATTGCAAGATATTTTATTTTAGGAACAAATATTTTAAGGATTGCGTCTTGGAGCAAAAGAAAGGCGATTTGGAGCTGATTCGTGTCAAAAATATGAAGATTCTGCACAATTTTATCAGGCATGGCCGTGTCTGCAAGCTTGCAAGCCAAAATACAAGTCAGAAACACATGCACGACCCGTGCTTCCAGTGGCATGGCCGTGCCAACCCTCCAGACAACTTTTTGCTTTTTTTGCTTCTTGTACAAGCTGTTTATTTTAGTTTATTTATGACGTAAAGTTCATGGTTTCTTACGGAACATTCTAGTGATGTATTTTTTGGAGCTTAAGTTCTTGTAGACTATAAATAGAGCAGCTATCAATCACAACAATTCATCTTTTGTTCTTGAAAATAATAAGTGACAATTGTTTCTTTGAATAAATGAACGTGAGTGAGTAGACTCTTCTTGTCTTGGGATTGTTGGATGAGTCTAATGACCTAATCCTAATCAAACCAATCCTCAAACCCTAATTTTATGTAAATATACTTTCTAATCTAATTTAGCCGTTTTTATAATGAATTAACAAGTATCAAACTCATAAAGCGACAACGGAGGGTTAGTACTTGTTAATTCATCATCACAAATATCAAAGCGAAACATCGAAAGAAGAAGTTTTGATATTGGAACAAGTGAAATTTAGACAAGGATTGCGAAACATGAGAATAATCTAGCAAACCTTGAGACAAATAAAGTTTCGTTCTTCAAGGAATCCAATAGCAATCAACCATGAGAATAGGCGTGATTGCTAGAGGAACACACTCATTGAAACCGAAAGGAGATGTGATAAGCTTAAGAAAAACTTGCCTTTAGAAAGTGGTCCAACATAAAGTTCTAGGTTTAGGGTTTGGTTTGTGAAGGGTTTGTCATCAAGATGAACCAATAATCCCAAGACACCTTATATTTTTATATTTATTTTCTTAAAACAAAATCCAACCTTTAAAACTTTCATCTAATCATTATTCAAAGTTAATTGAATTCATAACTCCCTGTCGGAACGATATCTTTATTACTACATCGGTAAACCGTGCACTTGCGAATTTACTACATCAGGTGGCTACTAAAATAAACAATGCAGAAAGTAAAGAGTAGAGTTTAAGAGAGATCACACAGAGAAGTTATCCTGGTTCCCCCAATATGGGTTAGTCCAGTCGCCATAACTTATGTGAGATTATCCACTAGTTCTTAGGAGTTTCTTCCTCCACTTTGCAATGTGCAAAACAATATGTATTCTCTAAGCCTCGCTAGGCTTACACTATCACTCGTGCTTTTGAAGAGCTTGAGGATATACAACTATGTATTTTCTTAGCCTCACCAGCCTTACACCACTGATATTGTTAGCGATATACAACTATGTATTTTCTTAGCCTCACCAGGCTTACACCACTGATATTGTTAGCTTCAGCACGCTTACACTATCACTCAAATTTTTTCGGACTTTAGGATATACACTCAAAATGAGATTTGATATTTGGATCTAATTACAACTTTCAAGCTACTAAGAGAATGAGAGATTGTATTTTATAATACTCTTAAGAAGATGATCCGAAAATATGATTGAGAACTGTAAGAGTATTTGATATTAAGATTGATTGATGAATTTTTCACTTGGTTGTAGGGCATAGATTGTGTAACAGCCAGAACTACAGAGTCGTTATAATAAACCATTTATAATCATGACTACTGATTTGAGGATGATAATCAATATTTCATCAAAATCATGCCTGTTTCAATATTGACTTCTTGCATGTTTGGAATTACGGTAAGGTTGACGAAATCACCGTCACACCTTGTTTGCCAAAGTTAGATACTGCCAAAATCACATTGAGCAGTGTGATTTCATGAAATTCACCACCAATCTTGCCATTTCTCCTTGAATGAAAATCAAAGAATCTGAATCTTAAGATGCAACCTTAATTCTTCAAATGTTAGTTAGTAGGTCATCCTAATCTAATTGTGTAATTCCTATGCTATAATTGGCGCCCATGTAAGGGCATAAAGATTGAAGATGAATGTTCTTTTTGATCAATCAAAATGAAAGCAATCAAATGGAACATGTTCAACTCTTCATGCTACAATTTTAATAAAATAACTAAGTGCCAAATGAAAACATTAAACAAAACAAAAAGATGAATTAAAGCAATAGTTATTTTGAAGTATATCTTGGCATTTCCTATATATCATTGACATACTAAGATCATAATACAACTGCATGTTATCAGATATTTCTCGAATTTTCTTTCTTAAAGTGTAACATCCTAAACCTCATATATTATTTTTTTAATAAAAATATAATAATTAATTAAACATGCAAGGGTGTCACACATCTTCTTCAATTCAAAAATACTTCATTTAAATTAAAAAGTAGAAGCGAAATAAAGTTTTCAAAACATCAAAGTAACTGTCACATCATTTGTATCAATATCAAAACTGAACTATAAGACGAATTCTAAAACAAAATCTAAAATAAAAAGAATCCCCAATCCCTAGTGTCACAGATCAGATCATCGACTCGATAAAGACTCCCAAAAGCTATAAGTAAACGAGTAGGCTCCAAAGTCATCTCAGATATTCACTCTCAGATACTCACTGCTACTAAATTTCTTCTTCCTGCAAATCTACACCACAATGGTGTAGGCGCCCAACCCGCCACTAGAGGGTGAGAATATATTCAACATAAAAAATGCATAAACACGTGTATATATCAAGAACAAAGAATACATCATTTACATCATTTATGCATGTATACATCACAAACGGATAATATTCACATTTAAATATAAACCTTCGTTTAATAAAAATCAATAGGCATCGATCAACATCTTATATAACATACAAGTATCAACACCATTTAAGTATATCAAGTACACATTTAGAAAAGATATTCACACATAATCATATAGAAGCAGATCATTGAATGTCACATCTTAAAATAGTTACACTTATTTAAATTGCATATATATTAATTTCACATATTTAAATAGTACATCAATTACACAACACATCATCAAATAATTCACAAATTACACATCATTAAATATATAATCAAATTTACTACATCTTTAAATATTTTGGATATCATAGGCATATTACTGATTTATATCCACTACATCTTTAAATATACAATATCTTCCAATATACTTGACAGTGAATGCAATGTCCCTAAGTTTTGGATATTAGTTGTACTGATTTATCCCCATCTTTAAATTTGACTGACCATGAATGCATGAACACTAAGTAATGACTCGATAATGCACATCTTTATATGACTCGACAAATACACATCTTTAGATAACACATCTTTATAAGGTACATCTTTATATAACACATTTCTAAATCACACATTTTTAAATATCATATGTTTATATAACACATCTTTATATAAAACATCTTTGTATAACACATCTTTATACACATATTCAAATAGTACATTTGATTCATATCGTTAAATCACACGTCAATTACACATCTAATAATAAGTTATCTAAAAATGAAAAATAATATCAACGATTAAGTGAAAAGGTACTACCAACAAACACATGAATCACACTTTAATCCTTTGTATTAAATTACGATCATAAAGTCAGACAAATAATACTTTAACATTTAGGCAAATAAAATACAATATATACTCATTAGTCAATTATTAACGACCTAAGGACAACACAAAATTTAAAATAATTGCAATGGAACAGTATCATCATTACGGCAAGTAGGCATAAACTCAAAATTCTATAAGGAAGTTAACAGACTAGCGACCCAATGGCCTGAAGGATAGCACGAGCTCTAGATAATGCTAAGTAGCTCAGAAAACATGAAATCTGTCTTAATATTAATATAGCATAGATACAATTGCAATATTTCGAACTCGAATGCAGATTCACATTAAGTCTCAGCTATGAAAATTTGGTATAAATTACTCGGTTAGACTCTGAAACCGTGATTATTACTTTAAAGTGTCATGTGAGTCCTTGCAATTTAAGGATAAATAAAGGCGTGACTTTTTCAATGTGTATAAATATAAAATTTAAAACGCAACACAATCACAATTGATTCACAAATTTGGCACATCAACATCATGAATTCAAAGATAAGAACATAACCAAAATTTCAGCAACAAATTAAAGCATAAATTTGACATAAATTCATTAAAAATCATGAAAACATGGAAGAAAAACACAAACCCTTCACTATGTTCATACAACTCTTATGATTAATAGAGACTTCCCTTACCTCTAGTTTGCAAAATTAATGAATTTCTACGGTTGAATCTCTCATAAGCTCTTCTCTCTTTGCCTCCTTTCTCCGCAACCCTAGTTTTTCTTTGATCTCTAATCTTTTCTCTTTTGTTGTAAACCTATTTTCCTAATGTTCTCATCTATTTATAATAATCAACTAAGTTTGATACTAATCTATCAACTAAGTTTGTTACTAATATTTCTAATATTTTCAGATTATTATCTGCAGCTCTCGAATTTGTTAATATTCTTTTGTGACTACACCGTTTTGCTATTCACACTCCCCCCTGCTTAAATCATTAAAACACTACTCATCTCACTAACTACACCTCTTTTCTATCAAATTTTACTAATTCACCTCCGTTCGCGCTCTACTTTCTTATTCTCTAAAAAAAACCTCTATTTTCTTCCTAAATATTATTTTCTCTCACTCTTTAACCGACTAACCAATCTAACTACTTTCCCCTTACCTATTATCTCAATAAATAAGAATAATTAAATTAGGAATACCAAACAAATCAATACTATTAATAATATTAATATTAATATAATCTAATAATAATAATAATACTAATTGTTGTGAATGCGATGAAAAATCACACCAATAACAAACTTGATGTGTGGAGCAAGTGATAATCAAGCAACCAATAACAAAGTGTATGGAATTAAACACAAGCAAAAGTAGAAAACAACGAGAGAAAAGAAGAGAGAACACAAAAGAATTTGTTGACCTATTTCGGTCCAAATTGACCTAGTCTGGGGGAGAGAGCAGCCATCTGTTTCACTATAATGATGAGTAACCTTACAAAAGAGATATCAATGGGTTACAAGAATAAGTCTCCCGCCTAATTCTACCCAAAGCCCCAATCTCTTTCCGTAACCAAGAGACTCAATCCTCATAGTGTTTCCCAAGGTGAATCAACCCTCAAACCCTAGTGTTTGTTGCTGAGAGACAAACTCTATACAAACCCTAGTTTTGTTGTTGCCTTTCTAAACCCTTGTTTCAGCCCCCTCTATCTCAAGGTTTACACTGATACAATGTCTATATTTATAGTAAAATTAACCCCCATACAATGGCTAACAAATCAAGGTTTACACTGATGTAGGATTGTCGGTCTATACTTCATTTTGGATTTGTTGATGTTGTTGAGATATTATCCTTTTGTCGGAATTTGAAGATTTTATGTATTGATGCATTTGGAGTTTATGACATGTGTACTTGGAGACGTATGATATATATCCGCTATGTAGTTGTTTTTGAATTTTTATGCATGTTATATTTGGTGAACTTTTGGAGACGTAGCGTCTATTTCTCGAATAAATGTTTTATTCGCGTGTTTTATCACTTTAATAGAAATAGGGCGTTACATGGGACATTTGGCTCCGTTTAGAGGTGAAATCCGGATCATGAGCATTGGCATATAGATTGACCATTAGGGAATAACGCATTTTAGTCAAATTGTAACTTGGTGCTAGGGGTGATGATTAGGAAACTGGAGTAATGTGTCATGTATGCTTCATTTATTTTTTTGTTGTTATGAAATCTATGTTGCATGCATATTTGTACCATGTTTGTTAGTTGGAGATGACCCTTACTTTTGGACAGATGACCGTTGATCCGTCTTTCCTCCTTGACGGTGACGTCAGGGAGGCAAAGTGATCTAGTAGAAGAAGACGCAAGTAAAATGGCTTTGCACATTTGGAGGCTTGATATATTCCGACGCTGGTATTAGCCTTGTTGAGAAAACTTTTCACAAGCATCTGGAATCATGACCAACTAAGTTTAGTCTTGGGTAGAAAAAGACCAAGTGTCTTGCTCTTAGGAATATAATTTTTTATATGTAAAATTTACTATTTTGAAAATTCAAAGAGAAAATTATTTATTGTTTTATTTTAAAGTCGATGAGTTTCATATTGATGACTTTATTTTAAAAGGAAGAAAAAAAAATATTCGTTTTTTCACTAAAGTTTTTACTAATTAATGTTTGAAGATTTGGGTCGTTACATAGAGCTTTATGAGACAACACTATGAGATTGTGAGGTCTTATGAACTCCAAAGCAAAAGGGAGTGACTTTGACTTTTGACTATCGGCCTTGTGTCGGACCACATGTTTCAGACA
Source organism: Medicago lupulina (assembly GCA_958299785.1). Lineage (NCBI taxonomy): Eukaryota > Viridiplantae > Streptophyta > Magnoliopsida > Fabales > Fabaceae > Medicago > Medicago lupulina. Next base: position 53,067,769 of record OY283141.1, on the reverse strand, counting down.
TTGTCCTAACATCTGACAAGGAAGCTACTAGTTCTACTTCAAAGGAAGGTATAATTGAGGAACTTAAAGCTATGTCCAAGACATTGGAAGAGACAATCAGAATAAGCATTCGGAGGAAGATAAGTATGGAAAAGATGATTTTGCCCTGTCAGCTCAGGATGGAGATATGGCTGAAGAAAATATGAATGCCACAGGAAATGAAGATGAGGATATTGGTGTCATTGTAGATGATGGAAATGATGATCAGGAGGATGGGTCTGAAGCCGAGGCTTAATTTTTCTTTTCTCCTTATTATGTTCATGTATTTTCCTTTTGTGGGCTATGCCCTGGATTTATTAGCACTCTCTGTGCTTGGTCTGTAACATTTGCACTTATGTTCTTGTACTTCTATTCTGCACTCTGTTATTTTGCTACCTCAGTACTTTACTTCTACTTCTTTTGCTTGAAGTTTGTCAAAATTTATGGCTAAAAAGGGGGAGTAGAATGATGTTCATGTTCTGATGTTATGCATATTGTTATGACATGTCATGTATGCATGAGTTCTGGAACTGAGGGGGAGTAACTCTTATGTTATAGTAGATTGTCTTTATGCATGATTATTAAAGAAGTATTACCTGAGGAACATAATTTTTTTTCCTGATCTACCATTGAGGGGGAGCTTTATCTGTCTACTAGCCTGATGATTGCATGATTACATGATTAATGTCAGTATGAGCTTGATGACTGAATGCATGTGGGTGTGTGAGTTCTGGTGAACTAATGTCCTATCAGAAGTTCAGACATCCTGATAATTTGAGAAATTTATTTTTTCTCTGATGCATTCTATGCGGGAGTTTATTTCTCCCTGGGATGATTAAGGATTTATTCTTACGAGAGTTTATTTCTATCTGTGGAGTTTACTTCTCCTGATATTTTCTGTGAGGCTGGGTTCCATATCTAAATCCGTTGCTGCGAACGCCTCTGATGTGCTGGATGATGTCTCAACATGTCCATTTGTGCATTATTTTTAAGTAAGTTCCTTTTAAATAATGTTGAAGCTCTTGTTATCTTCTTTTCGTACTGAATTCCTATATCAAAGAGAAAGAAGGCACGACCTTATGATCTTTTATCCCTTTTTTCATAATGCAAAGGTTGTTTTAGCCAAAATTTGCTAAATGGGGAGATTGTTGGGTTTTTAGACATCTGTTGGCTGCATTTTGTTAAAACTTTAGTTATAGAAAGATGTCAGACATAATGTCTTAACATGTTGGTACGACAGTAGAACGTGCCTTGATCCGCTTCTTGGATATTCACTTTTAATTGTGAAGATTTTCATATAATATCTAAAGATTTGTATCACGGGAAGAGTTGACGAAGTTAGCGTGGTTCTAGAAGCAGAGGAAGGCGGTTTGGACTTAACTTAGTCCTTAAGAATGTTGTTGCAACACTTAAGGAAACATCTGATCTGCTTCAGAATATTTGTGCTGAAATATCAAGATTTCAGCTGATCTTTAGCCAAGACTTTCGCATCACACCTATTCTGCATGCAGGTTATATAAACAAAGACAGAAGACCTAAAAACTCACTGAAGCCGTCATATCAAAGAAATAGTCTTTTAGGGTTTCATGTCTTTGTAAGCCTTGTGTTTTACTGTATACCTCTCTGGTTGCTGTATTGAATATCAAAAGCACAGTTGGTTTGATGTAGTCGAGTTGTATTGGATCAAAACCATCGCTTTACAAAATAATATTATTAGGGTTTTTGAGTCCTTGATGTGAGCCACTCTTGTATCACGTTGATGCATAAAGTTGGACTGTAATTAAGTTGTAAACTCTGAATCACTTAAAGCTTGTAGGAAAGAGTTGATTCTTTTTCTAGGAGAGTGTCTCCATTTACGTTACTTTAAGGACGATCACTAGATTTGTGACTAAGAGGAAGTGGGAGGGGGATCTCTCATATCTAGGACTAGTGAGAGTCTTAGGTAGAAATTATACGGGTAGTGATTAAGTGAGAAGGCAGTGGACTGGGTTGTTCACGTGTGAACCGGGGGTGGTTTACATAGTGCTTTGAATTGATACTATCATAGTGAATTTTATTCCTGGCTTGGTAGCCCCCATATGTAGGTGAGGTTGCACCGAACTGGGTCAACAAATACTTTGTGTTATTTCCTACCTGCACTTTACATTAAGTTATTTATTATTCGAATATGTGCTGTTACGATGTCTTAACATTGCAGTTCGTCATTTATGATGTCCTGACATCGTATACGACATCTGTCCTCTACGATTCCGGAATTTCACAATGTAATCAACTTCAAATTCAAACCTGCAAATTGTGAATATTATTGAACATAGAAGAGAATGCAGCAAATACAAAGGATTCAATAGATAGCTTGCAGCTTATGAAAGACACCTAGAGGGCATTTTAGTAACTTGAATGTCTTCTTTTTTGTTTTAGTTCAGTTAGTTACCTAGCTTATGCCATAGCTATATATATATACCAATGTAATAACTGATTCATCTAATGAGAATTTCCACTCTTTTGTTCATTTGATATTATGGTATCAATTTTACTCTCTCTCTCTCTCTCTCTCTCTCTCTCTCTCCTTGAGAGGAGTTTGTTACGATTCAGTTAGCTTCCGCCATTGATGCTTGAGCTTCAAGCTTTTTCATCTTTCTCTTTTTCATTTTTCATCTTCCTTTCTTCTTTTTTCGATCTCAATTTCGTTTTGAAATTCTCTGTTCTTCTTCTTTCTCACTTTTTCACGCATCTTTGTTTGCGTTTGTTTTTCATCGTACTCTGGTTTTCACCATTGATACTTTTCCAGCTTCATCTTCGTCATGCCTCCTCGTCCAGCTCCACCGGTTGTTCATCAACCAAACATTGATTCTCCGTATTACGTGCATCCCAGTGAATGTCCTAACTTTATTCTAGTTACACCTCTTCTTGATGGTTCCATATACCTCGCATGGCATCGTTCTATGAAGCGTGTGTTAGGTGTGAAGAACAAACATTCTTTTCTTGATGGATCAATTCCCATTCCTCCTACTGGTGATTTGAACCATAGTGCATGGGAACGATGCAACTATATGATCCATTCTTGGATTTTGAATTCCGCTTCTCCTCATATTGCTCAGACTATAGTGTTCCATGAATACGCCATTGATGTATGGATTGAGCTTCAAAAACGCTTCTCTAAGGTTGATAGAGTAAGAATTGCTTCTTTACGTTCTTCTATCAACAATTTGAAACAAGGGACAAAATATGTGCTTGATTACTTTACTGAGATGAAATCTCTTTGAGAAGAACTCAACTCTCATCGCCCAATACCTATGTGTACTTGTCCTCATCCATGTCGTTGTGAATTTATGAGATCAGCTCACAATTTTCGTTTGGAAGATCAAATTATTCAATTTCTAACTGGTTTGAATGATAATTTTGGAGTTGTGAAAGCTCAGGTTTTGCTCATGGATCCTCTTCCCTCAAATTATATTCTCTTGTTGTTTAAGAAGAGAGCAACAATCATGGCATTACTGCTTCTTCTTCCATTGAGGATTCCAACATTTTAGTGAATGCTTTTGAAGCAAGAAAACCTTTTGGGTATGGAAAACCTAATTTTGGTTCATTTCCACCTAAGAACAATTCCAGATACTGCACCTTTTGTCACAAGACTAATCACACAGTAGAATTTTCTTACCAGAAACATGGTTTCCCTAATGCTAACAAGGGTAATTCTTCAATTAATATTGTGAATTCAAATGGTGTTCCTGATTCTCAAGGTGCTGCTGCAGGTTCTTCAGCTATTTCTCAGACTGGTTTGACTCAAGATCAGTATTTGCATCTTGTGTCATTGCTCCAACAATCATCTTTGATTCCACCAGTATCATCCACCCCCTCAGCCAACACGAATCATGTTATCTCCACACCATCCTCCATGACTGCTTCTGCATGTATAAACACAGTTTTTTCTTGTTCCTTGGATGTTAAGTCACATCATTGGCTTATTGATTCAGGTGCTAATGAGCACATTTGTTCTTTTATGACATTACTTCATTCATTTTACAAAATTAAGCCTATTAATGTCACTTTACCTAATGATACCTCTGTCTTAGTTCATTATGTTGGTACTGTCACCTTTTCACCTAGTTTTCATATCATTAATGTCTTATATTCACCTCATTTTCAAGTCAATCTCATTTCTGTATCTAAACTATGAAAGCTTATGACTTACAATATCAATTTTGTGAATGATCAATGCACCAAACAGGATGTGAAATCACAGAAGATGATTGGTTTGGGTGATCTCTGTGATGGCCTTTATAGATTGAGAATTCATGTTCCTTCAAGTTCTAGTCAATCTTCAGCTTCTGTTGTTAATTTTCCTTGTAATAGATTTCAATCTCAGTCATGTAATTCAATTTCTTAATCTCAATATTCATATACCTTCTCATGCTCTTTGGTACTTTAGATTGGGACATTTGTCCAATCAAAGACTGTCTCAGATGCATCACTTCTATCCTGATATTAAAGTTGATAATAAATCCATCTGTGACATATGTCATTTTCCCAAACAAAGAAAATTGCCTTATACTTCAAGTACCTCTATTGCATCTTCTAATTTTGAATTACTTCATTTTGATAGTTGGGGTCCTATTGCTAAAGTTTCCATACATGGTCATAGGTATTTCCTCATAATTGTTGATGATCATAGTAGATTTTTATGGACCATATTACTCAAAACCAAATATGAAGTTCCATCTCATATTCAAAATTTTATCCACCTTATTCAAACTTAACACAATGTTACCCCTAAAATCATAAGATCTGATAATGGCCCTGAATTTTTATTGTCTGAATTTTATGCTTCTCAGGGAATTATTCATCAAAAGTCTTGTGTTGAGACTCCTCAACAAAATTGTAGAGTTGAAAGGAAGCATCAACATATCTTAAATGTTGTTAGGGCTCTCCTTTTTCAGTCTAAACTTCCTAATTTCTTTTGGTCTTACGCTGTCTTACATGCAGTTTTCCTCATAAATAGAGTTCCTACTCCAATCCTTCACAATAAATCACCTTATCATGTTTTGTATAATTCATTACCTGACATCAATTCATTTAAAGTTTTTGGTTGTTTATGGTATGCTTCCACTCTTCAAGCTCATAGAACCAAGTTACAGTCATGAGCTAGAAAATCCGTTTTCTTAGGGTACAAGTCAGGCTATAAAGGTTTTGTTCTCTATGACCTCAACACCAAAGAAATCTTCATTTCTAGAAATGTCACTTTTCATGAGTCTATTTTACCCTATACTTCCCCTGCTCCTCATTTTACTTTCAACTGGCAGTATTTCACACCTTCCTCTACTCAGACACCTTTTACTGATATTCCTGAACCATCTATTGCCCAACTTTCACCACCTACTATACCTGGTTTACCTCAAACTCTTGACCCTCCACCTCTTAGAATCTCATCTAGAACTAGACATAAACCTGCTTACTTGCAGGATTTCATTTGTCCATCTCCCCATAATAACCAAACTAATCATCTCACCAGTAAATATCCTTTAGCTGCTTTTCATTCTTACTATCTAACTCTCATTCTTTGTTTGCTTTGTCCATTGCCACTTGTCATTGCCCAATTTTTGATCCAAGATTCCTCATTCATACATTGTTTGACCCTGAATAGTCTTTGACTTTTCAAAGGAAATTTTGGCAGAAAGGTATTTTAAAATACCTCATTTTTGTTCCGATTCAGGCCCTCTTCTCTCTTTATTTTTATTTTTTAGATTTATTTACCCTTTTATTTATTTATTTAATTTCCATCTTTTATTAATTTTTTAATTTTAATTTTAATTTTATTTTGTTTTATTGTAAGTTATTTTACCTTTTCTTTTAATTATTTTTTTATAAGTCCGATAAATCCATGAGTCCAGAATTTAAAAAAATGTCCAATAGGTCAAAAAATATGTCCAAGAGGGTTCAAGATTTTTTTTTCTCTGTGCCACATTTTCAGGGTCAAACACGTTTTTCTTTCTCAGCAAGTTCTTTCCTTTATGAAGAAACCCTAATCCTATAAAAGAAGGGGAAGAACACAGAACAAGGGGACCCACAAATTCAACAGAAACCTGCACACATAACCTATGAACAATTCACCAGCACACCTGCAAAGAAAAACCTGCATCGAAATTCACAAAAGAAATCTAGCAAAGCCAATTTTCAAAACCCTAGTTCTTTTTCTCAGTCATCAAACAACACATAATCACGAATCCATCAAGATCCAACCACAAATCCAAAATCACACAGAAAACCAGTTACAAAACCACCGTCATAATCAATCATTGAAACCAACAAATCAAACACAACCGTGTTCCACAACAACCCGAACTCATCAAATCAACCACAAATCTAATCCAAAACCAGCAAGGCCGATCCTAAATCAAACACAATTCGGCCGAACCGCACCAAATTTCAAACTGTAACGCCCGCTTTGAACTATTTTATTTATTTAATTATTTGATTGAGTTTAGAGTCTTTTTAAATAATTTATTTGATTTATGGTTATGTGTGTTATTTTTGTGTTATATGTTGGTGTTTTAGTAGCATGTTATATTATAATATATATGTTATTTGGTGTAGAGATATTATGTTATTTGTTGTAAAAATATATTTGTTATGTGGTGTAGAAATACTATGTTATTTGTTATAAAAATATATGTGTTATTTGGTGTAGAAATATATATGTTATTTTGTGTAAAAATATATTGTGTTATTTGTTATAGAAATATGTTTGTTATGTAGAGATATATTTGTTATAGAAATATATTCGTTATTTGGTTTGAAAATATATTTGTTATTTGTGTAGAAATATATATATATATATATATATATATATATATATATATATATATATATATATATATATTATCTAGTGTAGAAATATATTTGTTTTAGAAATAATAAGATACGATGATATAATATAATATATATATTTTGATGATGTGTGCTTTTATGTATTTTTAGTATTATCTTATTTGATTTATAATATAATATATTTAATTAAATATGGGTTGTTACATAATTTTAGAGAATTTGAGGGAAGGAGTAGAAATAAGATAAGATGAGTAAGAGAATATAAATAAGAGAATTAGGGTTAGAATTATTTAGTACGTGATATAACTTTTGGAGAAACCTAGAGAAAAAGAGAGGAGGCGCGAAGGAGAGAAGAAAAACCTAAAAAGAACGCAGCTTGATTCAGGAGACCAAATTAAGGTAAGGGTGAGCCTAACTTTCATTATATTTGTAACGCCCTAGTCGCTATTTTGTTATTTTTAGTTGTTGGGCATGTTTTATTTGAATTTATAAATGATTATGTGAATATGTGGTGTGTTTATTTGTTTATAATAATTTATGTGAAATAATTGAGTTATATGATTTATTGATGTATTATCTAAATGCATGTTATTTGTTATTTAATTAATTAGTAGTGGGATATAATATTTGCTTTGTTTTAAGAAAATAGAAGGAATATTATTATTTTGGAGAATTATGAAAATAGGAAGAATAATATTTATTTTAGAAAAAGAGGGATTTATTAGAGTTAATAGAATTAAGGAGAAATTAATAGAATTTAGTGGGGGGGAGTAAAGAGTAAAAAGAAGTTATACTTTGGTTGGTAAGAGTAGGAAAGAAAGAGTCAGACAAGTAATACGTATCAGTAAAAGAAAAACAAGCTTTTGGAGAGAAAACCAGGAAGAGGGCTAGGGAGAAGAACCAAGGGGAATAGCTTAGAAGATTGTTGCTGTAGCTTTTTATTCATCTAATCAGGTAAGGGTGGGCTAGCAATTCATTGGTTAATATATACATGTATGTTTTCATGATTTTGGATTGAAAATGGTGATTTGTTCGTTTAGGTTTAATATTTATGAAAAATGCCATTGTTGATGAATTATGTTGTGATTGATGATGTTTCTATAAAATGTTTGTTGTTTTGATGAGTAGTGAACCCATAAACAATGTTCTAATTCATTTTGGGTGATTGGGGGATCAAAATTGGGTTTTTGGATGAAAAAGGGCTTAGAAAATCGTAGTTTGAAAACTGTCCAGATGAAGCTTCGCTTGAAGCGAGATATTTTTCGCTTAAGCGAGATTCCCAGAATGCTGTCTAGATGAAATTTCGCTTAAGCGAGATGCAAGCGAACCCCGAGCGAGATTCCCTCAGACTTTCGTCATTTAAGTCGCTTGAAGCGAGATTAACTTCGCTTAAGCGAGATTGGTCCTGTGCGACCATTTTGTGCAATTTTTCAAAGTGTTCCAAACCCAAACCTAAGCTTCCTAACTTGTTTGTTAGATTTATTAATAATTGTTTGGATGATGAAACTTATATATGAAGATGAATATGATGGAATTATGTATGTTTATATGAAATAAAATATACTTTGCTAAGTTTGAAGTTGTTCTTGATGTTGTTGAGTGGTTGTGTCGAGTTGGGGAGGGTGTCTTAGATGTTAGACACAATTATTGATGTCCTAGTTGTTGTTGTTGTTGGTTGCATGCTGATATGCACCATTAGTTGTCGTAGGGTTGTATGCAGATATACACCATTGAGTCTTCATAACTCATTTGCATCGTTGGGGGCTTATGCCCTGGAATGTTTATACATTCAATTGGCGAGGGCTTATGCCCTGGAATGTTTATACATTCAATTGGTGAGGGCTCATGCCCTGTGTAACACCCCAATTTCCCATCTTAAAAATTTCATTAAATAAATCACATAAATCAGAGTACTTCTCAAAGGAGTGTCACATTTCTTCTTTAAAAACAACTTAGATAATAATTTATCAAATCACAAAAATATTCAATTACACAGCGGAATTCAAAAGTCTCATCTCATAAATAGTCTTGGCTTAAAAGCCATCAAACATCTCAGAAAGATTAATGTTTCAACATCACTAAGTCTTAAAGTTAACATTTATTCAAACATGATACATAAAGGAATAGACTCTATAAAAGACCCCATCCCGTTACGTATCAGAGCAACCCTACTTCACACAGACTCCTCGCATCAACGCATCTAAGACTGGGTACCTGCACTTGCCCACAAGGCGGCAATTCCAGCAGAAGGGGTGAGATTCACAACAATAATGTTAATATATAAATCAAACGTCAAGATTAACAATCATAAATCCAACTCATCACATATACATTATAGCACATCATAACATCATCATAAGCATCATCATAACAACATTACATCAAGCATCAACGTCTCAAAACATCATCTCATATATGTCACAATTGACTCGACTAAATGCAACACCTAACGTCTCAACATCATGCATGTGGTACCATATGATTATAGCATTAATATGCTTCACCGTCGCTTTGAGCAAATGCTCCACCGTCGCTTTTGAGCATAAAGCTCCACCGTCTCATATATATGCAAATGCATGGACTCGTCGTTTAACAACTTAATATACCGTCTCAAGACCATCATTCATAATACAAAACTGACACATGCAGGTATAATAGTTACATGGCAGAACATCATCTCATTAATCATATACATCGCAACACGTATCTTCATCATAATCACATATCATCATATTTAACCATCACTTATATTCAACCATATATCATTTATCAACAGCTCAAGTAAATCATCAGCAATCATCTTTACATAATACATTAAAGGGTATAAAACCTCACTAACACTATCCAAAGGGCTCCTCTCAAAGTCCCATGCGAAACAGATCGCAACACAACAAACAGTTCAGGGAGGCACTAACTCGCCGCGGCGAGTGCATCTGCTCGCCACAGGCGAGCACTCACATCAGCTCACTCGCCAAAGGCGAGTTGGGGGCGAGCTGGAGGCGAGAAGTCCTGGGGTGCTCTCGGCCTTTTTGACATTTTCAACAAAAATCCTCATTTTTAAGCTCTCTAAATCCAATTTGACCAAACCAACTTCACAGGTCATCTCTATAAATATAAGGGCACTCAAAACCATCTAAAGTTGGGCAAAAATCCTAAGTTTAAGGGTCAAGCTCGCCACGGCGAGCTATACTGCTCGCCTCGCGAGCAACCAAGGGTTACTCGCCACGGCGAGCGATCTCAGAACCACTACGGGTTCAGCCCCATTCACACCAATTCATCCCAAAACTCTCATGTTAATCCTCTAATTCATCAGCAATATTATCCTAGGGGATAATCTAGGTTCTGTATCAGGTTTCTACAGCCTTACAACTCAATCTCTCATCAATTCATCATAATTCACCAAAACCCTAGTTCATAAAACCCATCTCAATTCCTCTCAAACTCTATGCCAATCAAGAACAGATGATTTACAATTAAGATTACTGAAGTTAGGCTTACCCTTACCTGGAAAATTGTGCAGAATTGGAACCTAGCTTCTCTTCTCTCTTGAATCGTTCTTCTTCTCTTTTCCCAATTGTCTGTACGCGTTTCTAAAAAGGTTTTCCCTTAACCTACTTCTCTCATATACTCCCTCACAACTTAATTAATTCTCTCTTAACCCACACAACTCTTCTTAATTATAAATATAACCCCATCTCTTAAAATTCTATTTTTCCAACAATCTCTATATTTATCAAATAAATATCTATATAAACATCACTTATATTATTTATTAAACAATAAAATAATAACACGTCACACGTCACCAACACGTCACAAATACGTCACAAAATCATCAAAATCCATATAATATATAAACATATACCATATCATCTAATAAAATAATTAAATAATTAGAGAGGGCGTTACACCCTGGGATGCTTTAACCATCCAAAATTGGTGGGGGCTTATGCCCCGAAATGCATAGCATTCAACGCGCGTAGTTGGTACCACATTTGCATAATGCATTAGTAGTTGATGGAGTCTTGCATTAGTTGTTGTAGGTGTGAGTTGTTTTGTAGAGATGTTGTTGGTGAGGTGTCGCCACAAGTGATGTTGTCGTTGATGTTGTTAACCGAAGATGAATCTAAATATATTGATGATGTTGTTGCTAATATTGAAGATGTTGTTGCTTATATTGATGATGTTGTTGCTAATATTGAAGATGTTGTTGCTTATATTGATGATGTTGTTGCTAATATTGAAGATGTTGTTGCTTATATTGATGATGTTGCTGCCTATGCTGATGATGGTTGTTATTATTTGTTGTTGTTTTTCAATGCAATTTGATGATTCATATATTTATATATTACCTTTGTATTGTGAACTCATCCCTTCTGCTGGAATTGCCGCCTCGTGGGCAAGTGCAGGTAGCGAAGGATAGATAGGAGTTGGCTCTTGTGTCGTAGGCTCTGATATGTAACGGGATGGGATTTGATGTTTATGATTTCATTCTTTTATGTATCGGTTTTTGAGAACATGTTGCTTAGACTTTTATTGATGTTGAAGATTTAAATCATCGTTGAATAAATATTTTTATTATGTTGAGGCTTTGTGCCAAGGATGTTAATTTTAGTTGTTGATTGATTATCAAATAAATATTCCGCTGCAGATTTTTATAAAATGATGTGTTGAATTAAATAGTTTTTATATTCTATTTAAATAATTTTGAAAAGTAGATGTAATACTCCGTTGTTGTTGAAAACTCTGATAATTATACATGTTTACGTTGTTTTGGGAAAACGGGGTGTTACAATATTAAACTGTAATTCAATTCAATTATGATTAACAAGAGATGGATGAGTTTTTGAGAGAATTAAGAACTAGGTTAAGGTGAATGAATTAAAAGATGAAGTTGAAAGGTGAGAATTAAGGAAAACTAGTTTAGGTTTCGAATTGAGTTTCTAGTCTTAAAAAGAGTGGATAATCTAGTAGGTTAGTGAATAATTAATGTTCTAATGATAGGATAATCATAGGGTGATGTTTAAGGTCATGTTTTGAGGGTATTGGATCGAAAACGGAGTAGAAAAGGTTTCCCCAAGGCGAAACAGCAACTGAACTGCGATTTTGCTGTCGCTGTGCAAAACACGTTACTTGTTGTCTCAGTTGGACAAGTTTAAGTTCCGAACTGGGTTTAGGTGTCTTCATGAAAGTTGTATATATAGATGTTATCTTTCACTAGCCTTTGGAGTGACTCAATTTAAGCTTTTAGAACTCTAGATATGATTAAAATACTACAAAGGGGTCAACAGGCTCGTTCTCTTTTCGATTTTCTATAACCGAAAAACTAAAATAAAAACTGGGACTTTTCTGTTCATAATTAGCTTTTGATGTCTTCACGAAAGTTGTAGATAATTGAGTTAGCTTTTAAATGGCTTCAGAGTGACTCAAAAATGTTTTGTGAATCTTGAGTTATGATAAAAACACTCCAAGTAGGTCTTGGAAAGAACAGCATTTTCTGTTTCACGTTCTTGTGTCTTTTTCATACATTTGTGTTCCGAAATGGGTCTTGGTGTAAACACAAAAGTTGTAGGTAATTGAGTTATCTTTCTAATGGCTCTGGAGTGACTAGAAAATTATTTGTAGATTTTGAGTTATGATGAAAATAGTCCAAGTAGGTCTTGAGAAAACTTTAAGAAAACTTAGCATAACTAATCCCAAGTTAGTCCAAAGACTTTGAGTTGGTTTCCAAACTTCAAACTTAGGTATTAGGGATTTAGTTGAGGTGTTTTATGAGTATTTGACTTATGTCTTATTTAATCATACTTGATTACTTTTGAAGAATGTTATTGCTTATGAATTATGAATGATGAGTGCATAATGTGCTATACTTATAAAGTTAATGTTATGATTTGATGTTGTTGATAATGATTATGAATCTTATGTGCATTATGTGAACTATATTGTAATATATGTGATGCCTAAATGATGAATTTTTGATGTTGTTATATGATTGATGATTTGCTGTCATGTTGCTGTTATTATTTAATTAAAGCTGCATGAGTCGGTCTATGATGTGAGATGTTGTCCAATTTGTTGGAGTCATATGAGAAGTTGTGCTAACTTGTTTAAGATGTAAAGAGTCGAGTCCATGCATTTGCATAATTTGAGACGGAGGAGCTTTTGCTCAAAGCGACGGTGGAGCATTTGCTCAAAGCGACGGTGAAGCATATTAATGCTTATATATGGTACCACATGCATATAAGATGTCTAAGATGTTTAAGATGTTAGAGTTGCATAGTCGAGTTGCATTGTCGAGTCGAGTTGTTTAAGATGTTTTGTGATGATGTTTAAGATGTTTTGTGATGATGATTCTTGATGTTGCTTAAGATGTTATGAGATAAATATTTGAGACGTGCTTATATGTTAATTGTTGTTAAACTTAATTGTTGAATTATCTGTTTATTATATTGTTTGTGAATCTCACCCCTTCTGTTGGAATTGCCGCCTTGTGGGCAAGTGCAGGTAACCAAGATTAGGTGCAGTCGTGTGAGGCATTCCTCACTGTGTCTTAGGTGCTCTCATATGTAACGGGATGGGGAATCTTGTCAAATGCTTTTCTGTTCCTTGCATGTCAATTATAATTTTATAAAGACTAATTTTAGATGAACTTTTGAAATGTTATGAAGAGGCCTGCGTGCCAAGACTTTTAAGATTCCGCTGCAATGTTTTGAGAAGTTTAATAACTATTTTTATGATGAATGAATTGTTATTCAATTCCTTTGAGATGTTTTAAGAAAGTGATACTCCGTTTATGTGAAAACTCTGATTTAATTTACGAAATTTTTACGTTGGGAAAACGGGGTGTTACAATTGGTATCAGAGCAGGTTGGTCCGTCCGGCCAAGTAGTTGAGTCGCGTAGTGTCGTGTGACAGTTGAATATTGTCGTTGTGTTTTTTTTTCTTTTTTTCTAATTAATGGTTATGTTTTATTATGTGATCACGTTTGACTGACTAACTTTAATGTAATTTTTGTGTAATGTTTGAAGTTACTACTTTGTTATATATAATTTAAGATATTTAAGCAATAATTGAATTCATTTTCTTTTGTGCTTTGAATTTCGAGGACGAAATTCTCTTAAGGGGGGTAGAGTTGTAACGCCCGCTTTGAACTATTTTATTTATTTAATTATTTGATTGAGTTTAGAGTCTTTTTAAATAATTTATTTGATTTATGGTGATGTGTGTTATTTTTGTGTTATATGTTGGTGTTTTAGTAGCATGTTATATTATAATATATATGTTATTTGGTGTAGAGATATTATGTTATTTGTTGTAAAAATATATTTGTTATGTGGTGTAGAAATACTATGTTATTTGTTATAAAAATATATGTGTTATTTGGTGTAGAAATATATATGTTATTTTGTGTAAAAATATATTGTGTTATTTGTTATAGAAATATGTTTGTTATGTAGAGATATATTTGTTATAGAAATATATTCGTTATTTGGTTTGAAAATATATTTGTTATTTGTGTAGAAATATATATATATTATCTAGTGTAGAAATATATTTGTTTTAGAAATAATAAGATACGATGATATAATATAATATATATATTCTGATGATGTGTGCTTTTATGTATTTTTAGTATTATCTTATTTGATTTATAATATAATATATTGGCTTAATTTGATAATTGGTCCCCTAACTAAATTGTTGTTTTCATTTTGGTCCCATAAGTTCTAAAATCAACGATTTGGTCCCTTTTCTTTTGCTTCGTCAGTCAATATGGTCCCTTCTGTCAAATGCTTGTCTTTCCGTTAGTTTTTGCACACGTGGACGATCCTATGTGGCTCCACCGTGGCACGTATATAAGGTGTAGCTCATATCAGAATCCCAAAATTAGGGTTCTTCCATTTTCAATCACCTCTCTTTCTCTCTTAGAATTCCCCCATAAACCAGATCCAGATTCTTAGGGTTCTTCCATTTTCAATCACCTCTCTTGCTTGAAACCCTAAATTCGAACCATCCTCCAATTCGAATCTGTTCGAATTCGAATCGCCACTATCTACTTCCCTTCTTGTTCTATTCGAATTTGAGAAATGTCAAATCATGTGGGTCAATCAGCTATGTCTGTAGGTTCGAATTTGAGAAAAAGAGCAATTACGGAATGCAGGTGTGGAGAAGAAACAGTTGTTCGAACTGTTACAGATACCTACAATCCAAACTGTGGCAAAAAGTTCTTGGGCTGCAGAAACTACAAAAATCAATTTGACAAGGGTTGTAGTTTCTTCAAGTTAGTCGACGAAGAGTTATGTGATGACAGGGATTTGAAGATTGCAAAGCTGGAGAAAAAGAATACAAAACTGAAGACTGAATTGGGGAAGACCAAATCTTGGCTTAAGATGTCAATTATCTTAGGATTGTTATGTTTTGGAGTTTGCCTAGTTTTAGGAACAATACAATTATGCAAGCCGAATGGAAATCTGAGTAATGTTTATTTGAAATAGGAAGATTGTTAGAACTATGTTTTGTACTTTTGGTTGGTTGTGTAACCTAGAAAAGTTTGAAATGAATGAAAAATGTTGATTTTCCTTGAAGTTGTTGCTTAAAATGTGGTGTAATTTGATATGAAAGGATGAAAATGTATGTGAAAATGTAGCTTTGTATTGAACAGAAATTTGGTGATTGAAAATGCAAGATGTTTTGGACTGTCAATGAAAACCTAATTATGCACTTATGATTCAGATAAAATTACTAAGCAATACAACTTGGAATAATACGATCAGTAGGAGCAAAATCTGTAATCACAGTAATGGTAAGTAAGAAAGAAGGACTCAAGTAAATCAAATGGGAACATTTCATAAAGTATTGATCCATACCATAATAATAGGATTTGTAGCAACATAGTCAGTGTCATGAGTACATCAAAATAAAACTACCATTACATCAAAATAAAACCTAAACCATATGAGACACCCAAGTACTTGGTCATTACTAAACTTAAGCATAATAGGTTCTAGATTGTATCATGCACTTAGGCATTACAACAAAATATATGCACTTAGGCATTACAACAAAAAATATGCACTTTATAGCAGTTCTCTATTGCTGGCTTGAAGCTGAACCCTTGCCTCTAGCAGTTCTCTTCTTCTTTTTTGGGTTGCCTGGTTGTGTTGCTGAAACATGCTGCTTGCCCTTCCTTTTCCTGGTATTTGAAGATGGTGCAGGTGCAGTTGCAGTTGCAGCTGCAGGTGCAGCTTGTGGAGGCTGCACTGATCTTCCTTGGCTTGAGGATGGTGCAGTTGCAGTTGCAACTGCAGCTTGTGGAGGCTGCACTGATCTTCCTTGGCTTGAAGGTGGTGCAGTTGCAGTTGCACCTGCAGGTTGTGGAGGCTGCACTGAAGTTGTTGCAGTAGGTACATTTGCAGGTTGTGTTGGATTCTGCCCTGTTGTGCCTTCAGATGCTGGTGGAAGCTTGCAGGTGGACTTATTATGTCCACTCTGTTTACATCTACTGCACTTTATCCCCCACTTAGCTCTCTTCATCTGATTAGTATCTAGCATTTCATTAGCATCCTTGTTTCTCTTCTTCTTTGGCCTGCCTGGTTGCCTTTTGATTGGTGGTGGCAGAAGATCAGCATATGATGTTCTTTCCCATAAACACGGCCCATTAGCTGGGTAGATGACACTGTTGTAGCATGCAGCATACCTTTCTTTCTTGAAACAATCAGGAACAAAATCATTGATGTTCATGTCTTGGCTCTTAATGCAGGAAATGGCATGACAGCATGGTAAACCTGTCAACAACCATCTCCTACAATCACATTCCCTCCTAAGTAGATTGACAGAATACTTCTCAGATAATGAAGCAATGCGTCTGACTTCATAATCATACTCACTTGCACGCCTAAATAAGTTAACAAATTGACGAGCAATTTCAGGGCACAAATTAACCAACCAGTAATTATATTAGCATAAACATATAATTGACAGTAGCTATATGAGAGCACGTACCTAACCAACCAGTTATTGGTGATATTTGATTCTCTTGCAATTCTTTTTTTGATGTTAGGCAACACTTCATCTTCATATCTAGCAATTTTTTGCCTATTTGCTTCCCATCTCTCCATCAGGTACACTCTAATTTCTTCAAACATAGTGACTACTGGTTTTCCTCTAGCAATGATAATGGTGGAATTGAATGCCTCAGACATGTTGTTCACCAGAGTATCACACAATGGTCCACTTGTAAATCTTGACTTGCTCCAATGCCTAGCTGGGATTTTCTTCAGATACTCATATGCTCCTTCACTTATGGCTTTAATCTCATTCATAGCATCATTAAATGCATTGTCATGTGATGCCTTTGCTGCTTTCCACATGAGCTCTTTCAATTTCTTACCAGGATATTTCTTCCTGAAGTTGTTGTACAGATGCCTCACACAAAATCTCTGATCCACTCCAGGAAGTAACTCATCCATAGCAGGTAGAAGACCCTATACCAAATTAGTGAGTGTTAAAACAGGAATTGAATAAGCTTAACACAGAAATGAGCTGAATAAATAAAAATTATTTACCTTTTGTTGGTCACTAATAAAAGTGTAAGTCATGCACAATCTAGGTCCACCTAAGTCAGCAATGAGCTGCTCCAAAAACCATTTCCAAGATTCTTTTGTCTCCCCTTCAACCAATGCAATTGCTATTGGAAGCATTTGATCATTTGGGTCCCTTCCAATAGCAGACAGTAGTTGGCCACCATAGTACCCTTTTAAAAAACACCCATCTAGTCCTATTATTGGCCTACACTTGAAAAAACTCTCCTTGCAGCCTTTTAAACAAACATACATCCTTTGGAAATGGGGAGAGAAAACAGCACCAGGATTCTCAAGGTCTTCTTCACTTCCATGGTAAGGTTGAGTGGTAATAGAAACACTAGATTCTCTGTTAGACCTCAACAACTCATGTGCATAGTCATAAAGCCTGGTGTACTGCTCCCTAAAAGAACCATCCACCAAATCAATTGCTTTGCTTCTAGCTCTGTATGCCTTAGTGAAGTTCACCCCAATACCCCATTTTTCATTAGCTCTTTCCACAATTTTAGCCAACTTCAGTTCTGGATTTTCCTTCACCCTACTATGTAGCTTGTTACCCAACCATTCTGAATTCATCAACCTTATCTTAAACTCCCTAGTGCAGGTATGCTTCCCCCCCTTTATCCTCCTCAATTGCCATGTTTCTTCATTTGGTATCTTTGCCAAATATAGCTCCCTTGCACAACCAGGTTTACATGTAACCCTCACTCTCCTTTTATCACTCTTCTCAAACTTCATAGCCCTACCAGAATGGACTGCATAAGTTCTCACAGCATCTTGAAACTGCTTCTTTGACATAAAATATGTCCCTGCCTCCCATTCATAGTCTCTCATGTTTTCAGGTTGCTTGAAGGTTGGAAATTTATGCTTTCTGCCTATATTTTCTTCCTCATCTTCAGTTTCAGCACCACTATCCAATTCATCACTATTATACTCCTCATCATCACTTAAACCTCTATCCCTCACTATGCTTGACTGAACAGGAACCTCCTCACCATTTTCATTTCTGTTGACTTGATGAGCTAAGACCTCATCTTCAAACACAGGCTCATTGCTCTTTTGTTTTTGTTTCTTTGGTCTTCCCCTTTTTTTTCTTGGCCTTACTACCACTAGCTTCTCCTACAGTCTGAGCCCCTTGAGTTGATTCACCAACAGTTGTAGAGGATGGACCAGCTTCTCCCTGACTTGATTCACATACAGTAACAGTTGATGGACCTGCTAAAACCTCATCTTCTTTCTTTGCTAAAACCTCACCTGCTTTATCTGCTTCTTCAACTACTGCCTCACCAAAGTTATCTTCATCCCCAACCTCTTCCTCTGAGTCTCCAAAGGACACTTGCAGAGCACTATCTTCCTTTTCCTCATCATCATTATCTTCTAAGTTAATATCAAGCTCATCCCTCACTGCTTCATCTAGACCAGTTGTGTTTCCCTCCTCACCAGCAACACTTATGTCATTATTTAATCCCTCAACAAACTCAGTGGACCTCTCCTTATTTGTTTCATTCACACTAGTGGGACCCCCATCAATTATAATATTCTCCTCAGTTACTCCACCATGTGCCCCATTGTTTGTCCCACCATTGGCCCCACCATCCATATCACCTTCAATTACCACATTACCCTCATTCAACTCATTTCCATGCATATCATCAGCATTTCCCTCATTTTCCACCATGTCAACACCATTTCCTTCATCCACAACATTTCCTCCATTTTCTTCAACCACTACAGGGTACTCAATCATAAGAACACCACCATTTTCCACATCATCTACAATTTCCTCCAAAACAACTCCAGCATTGGGAACAGGAAAGTCACTGGCTTCATCTAAAGGGTTAAGGTCTCCAAAGGCTCGTGGGTCTATAGAGTGTATTACATAAACATGAACCAACTTATCCATTTCTGCTATATCTTTCATTCTGCTACAACCATGGTCATCCCTCAACCTAATCAAGTTTTCCTCTACATAAGGGTCATGGTACCAAAGGCTCGAAAACATGGGGCCTCCTAGTCTCTTAATAGTTGCTAGCAAAGAAAAATAACTCCAGTAATCTGGCTCAGCTTCTAACACAGTTTGTTTTCCAATATATTTGGTATGGTGAAATTCAACAAAAACCCCCCCATGATGAACCACAAGCATAAACCTTCCTTCTAACTGTTACAAAATCAAAACAAACAACTCTACTCAGTAAACAACAGGATTAAAATGAGTTGCAGTTCATTTAATTTCGAAACCATAAAACGATAAACAGTTCATTAAAAAATTGTTATTTTTTGAAAACCCTAACCCTAAACCAGATCCCAAACCCAGAAACCAGCATGAAAAACCAGAAACCATACCCCTAAACCGGAAATATGAACAAACCCTAAACCCTAAAGCAAAACGAAAGAGAAATAAGGCTTACATCGACAATCGGACCCTCAAATTCGGGATCTTCTGCAGCCATTTTCATCTTCAGCTAGCGACAACGACCTTCTTCTTCCTCTTTGATTCAAATCAAACAGCTTCTTCTTCTTCGCTCCCTCTCTCTCTAAAACCTTTTCAACTTTCTAAAACCAGTTTCTCTCTCTACTTCCAAAAAACGCCTTATATACGTGTCACGGTGGAGCCACATAGGATCGTCCACGTGTGCAAAAACTAACGGAAAGACAAGCATTTGACAGAAGGGACCATATTGACTGACGGAGCAAAAGAAAAGGGACCAAATCGTTGATTTTAGAACTTATGGGACCGAAATGAAAAAAACAATTTAGTTAGGGGACCAATTATCGAATTAAGCCTAATATATTTAATTAAATATGGGTTGTTACATAATTTTAGAGAATTTGAGGGAAGGAGTAGAAATAAGATAAGATGAGTAAGAGAATATAAATAAGAGAATTAGGGTTAGAATTATTTAGTACGTGATATAACTTTTGGAGAAACCTAGAGAAAAAGAGAGGAGGCGCGAAGGAGAGAAGAAAAACCTACGAAGAACGCAGCTTGATTCAGGAGACCAAATTAAGGTAAGTGTGAGCCTAACTTTCATTATATTAAACTGTAATTCAATTCAATTATGATTAACAAGAGATGGATGAGTTTTTGAGAGAATTAAGAACTAGGTTAAGGTGAATGAATTAAAAGATGAAGTTGAAAGGTGAGAATTAAGGAAAACTAGTTTAGGTTTCGAATTGAGTTTCTAGTCTTAAAAAGAGTGGATAATCTAGTAGGTTAATGAATAATTAATGTTCTAATGATAGGATAATCATAGGGTGATGTTTAAGGTCATGTTTTGAGGGTATTGGATCGAAAACGGAGTAGAAAAGGTTTCCCCAAGGCGAAACCGCAACTGAACTGCGATTTTGCTGTCGCTGTGCAAAACACGTTACTTGTTGTCTCAGTTGGACAAGTTTAAGTTCCGAACTGGGTTTAGGTGTCTTCATGAAAGTTGTATATATAGATGTTATCTTTCACTAGCCTTTGGAGTGACTCAATTTAAGCTTTTAGAACTCTAGATATGATTAAAATACTACAAAGGGGTCAACAGGCTCGTTCTCTTTTCGATTTTCTATAACCGAAAAACTAAAATAAAAACTGGGACTTTTCTGTTCATAATTAGCTTTTGATGTCTTCATGAAAGTTGTAGATAATTGAGTTAGCTTTTAAATGGCTTCAGAGTGACTCAAAAATGTTTTGTGAATCTTGAGTTATGATAAAAACAGTCCAAGTAGGTCTTGAGAAAACTTTAAGAAAACTTAGCATAACTAATCCCAAGTTAGTCCAAAGACTTTGAGTTGGTTTCCAAACTTCAAACTTAGGTATTAGGGATTTAGTTGAGGTGTTTTATGAGTATTTGGCTTATGTCTTATTTAATCATACTTGATTACTTTTGAAGAATGTTATTGCTTATGAATTATGAATGATGAGTGCATAATGTGCTATACTTATAAAGTTAATGTTATGATTTGATGTTGTTGATAATGATTATGAATCATATGTGCATTATGTGAACTATATTGTAATATATGTGATGCCTAAATGATGAATTTTTGATGTTGTTATATGATTGATGATTTGCTGTCATGTTGCTGTTATTATTTAATTAAAGCTGCATGAGTCGGTCTATGATGTGAGATGTTGTCCAATTTGTTGGAGTCATATGAGAAGTTGTGCTAACTTGTTTAAGATGTAAAGAGTCGAGTCCATGCATTTGCATAATTTGAGACGGAGGAGCTTTTGCTCAAAGCGACGGTGGAGCATTTGCTCAAAGCGACGGTGAAGCATATTAATGCTTATATATGGTACCACATGCATATAAGATGTCTAAGATGTTTAAGATGTTAGAGTTGCATAGTCGAGTTGCATTGTCGAGTCGAGTTGTTTAAGATGTTTTGTGATGATGTTTAAGATGTTTTGTGATGATGATTCTTGATGTTGCTTAAGATGTTATGAGATAAATATTTGAGACGTGCTTATATGTTAATTGTTGTTAAACTTAATTGTTGAATTATCTGTTTATTATATTGTTTGTGAATCTCACCCCTTCTGTTGGAATTGCCGCCTTGTGGGCAAGTGCAGGTAACCAAGATTAGGTGCAGTCGTGTGAGGCATTCCTCACTGTGTCTTAGGTGCTCTCATATGTAACGGGATGGGGAATCTTGTCAAATGCTTTTCTGTTCCTTGCATGTCAATTATAATTTTATAAAGACTAATTTTAGATGAACTTTTGAAATGTTATGAAGAGGCCTGCGTGCCAAGACTTTTAAGATTCCGCTGCAATGTTTTGAGAAGTTTAATAACTATTTTTATGATGAATGAATTGTTATTCAATTCCTTTGAGATGTTTTAAGAAAGTGATACTCCGTTTATGTGAAAACTCTGATTTAATTTACGAAATTTTTACGTTGGGAAAACGGGGTGTTACAACCAGCTGAACCAACAAATCCTTAAACAGTCACAGAACCGGATCAAAAAAAGACAAGAAGGTGGTATTTCTTTTTCTTTTAGATCTAGGGCCATACATTATTTTTTTGAGAATTTCGAGTGGAGAATCGAAAAGAGGGAGAGAAAAGAAGAGAACCTTTTGTCTCCGGCGCGGCGCTGCCGCGATGGCTTGCCAGCCACCGCGCCGGAGCTACCTCCGACCACCACTCCTCACCGTCGAACTCTAGAGAAAGAAGAGAAAGTTATTTTCTGTTTTTGTTTGAAGAGAGAGAGAGAGAGAGAGGGGGGGGGGGGGGGAAGGGAAATGAAGGAAAGAGAAGGGTTAGGCCTATTTATAGGCCGTCCGTATCACCTATGAAAGGGTGCATGGCATACCATGCACCCATGCGCCCCTAGCCCCCCTGATTTCCATCCAATGGCTTGAGTGGTTTTCCTCCATGAGCAAATCAAGGCCATATGATTTTAATCAAATGGCCAAGATTTGATCTGCAAGCCCATGCGCCCCCTGTTATTTATTTTCAAGCAATTAGAATGTATTTTAGGTCCAATGTAAATCATAAATAAGAAGAAACCATGCATGTGTCTTTATTTTTTTTTCCGCTTTTACATATATTAAAAATAAATGCAAAAATATTAGGTTAGAAAATGGTTTTCGTATTGAACCAACGTCTTTACGAAAACCTCCTCTCGTTTATTTTTATTGTCACGTTAATATTATTTTATTTTTAGGTTTTAATTATTAATTAAAAAGAACAAAAAACATTGCAAATAACCAAAAACTCACAAAAATCATCTTCATAATAAACCTTGATTTTCAATAAAGTGATTCCCTTTTATTTATTTATTTTTAATCAAATTTCAATCAATTTAATCATATTTTTGAGTAATTTTCTTTTAATATTAAAAAACACAAACAAATTCCATTTTTGTCACTTTGGCTTTTATCTTTTTAAAACCTTTTTCAAAACTAATAAAAAACACAAAAACAAATCAATCAAAATTTTTATCCCGAACTACGAGGTTTTGATCCCTCACGAGTACATAGGCAAAGGACCTTATCCTTCCAAATCATAAAAAATATCAATAAAAACAATCTTCTTTTTCTTTTAATCACTACTCCTTCTTCAAAAAATCAAGCAAGTTATAACCAAAAAAATAATTAAAATCAAGAGGTTCTCGTAGAATACTACGAACGTTTAGGGTGCTAACACCTTCCCTAAACGTAACTAACCCCCGAACCCTAAATCTTTTAAAATGTAGTTTATTTGAACTTTTTTCCCTTTTCTTTAAAAAATTAAAAGTTCAGTCGTGAAAAAAAACTAGTGAGTCAACTCTAACCAAATAGCTTGATCTCCAAAAAATGACGCGACACCACTCATATTGAACCGAAAACATATGTTGAGGCTATTAAACATGATTGTTGGAAGCAAGCTATGCAAAATGAACTCACTGCTCTTAATCAGACTGGTACTTGGCAAATAGTTGAGTTACCTCCAGCAGTCAAACCTATTGGGTGCAAATGAATCCATAGAGAGATACAAAGCACGTTTAGTGGCCAAAGGATACAACCAGATTGAGGGTTTGGACTATTTTGACTCTTACTCACCTGTAGCTAAACTCACAACTGTCAGATTCATCATTGCTTTAACTTCCATCAATCATTGGAATCTACATCAACTTGATGTAAACAATGCCTTTTTACATGGTGATTGATGTAGTATTTTTACCTCGATCAAAAGTAAGTATTTTATATATCGTCTCCTCAGGGACTAGTACGATATCACGGACAGTTCGACACCAAGTATCATTCTAAGTTAAAAAGTAGTTTGTTTGTTTGTTTGTAACCAAATGAACTATGTTGGAAATTTAAAAGTTGAGATTAATAAGGCGTGAAACTTGTTAGGATTAGAGTTCCTTGATCAAGCGTCACACGTAACCTAATGATCATATACGGATTCTAGCTTTTCTTTGATATTATCACGTATCCCTCGACAATATCATTCGTGTCTAAATAATATTGTGAGATCAATTGTATCATTCAATCATCGATGTCTCAAACTATTGAATGATCCAAGAGTCGGTCTTATCATTTAATCAATGATTTCTCAATCTATTGAATGATAAGAAAGCATTAAGTTTGGATACAAAAGGTGATTATCAAAACATCAATTCCATGTCTAGAATTCATGTTATGATAGATGATTATTCTAAACCTAGACTCAAGAGTATTTTTCAATCACAATTAAATCTAACATAAACAATAAGTGCAAGAATAATCTCAATATCAAATCAAATGCTAGAACCATATATTTATAGATCAAAAGATTACATGTTAGCTAAGATCAAGTACCTCTAATCCCAGCAAAGGAGATTTAACTACTCATTGTCATGGAAGCTTTGCAAGAATGAATTGAAAGAGAAGGATTCATTACAACTTTGTGATCTCTCAACAAAAGAGGAAGAATCCACCTTCAAACTCTCTCACTCTATGAAGAACAAGCCCTATCTCTCTCTCTCTCTCTCTCTCTCTCTAAAACTATTGCAGAAAAATATATGAAATTCTAAGCTCCATTCAATGAATGGATCAAGTGGGCTTTTATAGATTTTCTGATCTGCATCAACTCGCCTCGCGAATAGCTTCATTTGCCTTGGCGAGTTGAGGTTTCTTCACCAGTGGGTTTTGGCCATGTCACTTTTCAGGAGTTTAGGCCGCCCTAACTCGCCTCGCGAGTAAATTCACTCGCCATTGCGAGTGGCTCGCCTTCCATTCGCCTTTGCGAGTTGAGGGCGTATGGAAAATGGTGCTCTCTGACTATTGTTCGCCTTTGAGACTCGCCTTGCACTTGCCATAGCGAGTTCACTCGCCTTCTGCTCGCCTTGGCGTGTTGAGTAAGAATGATTTCTTGTGCTCACTGACTTGTGCTCGCCTTTGCTCACCATCTACTCGCCATGGCGAGTTAACTTTAGCACCATTTCTTTGTTTTTCTACTTTTCTTAATGTCTTGAGCTCAATTCCTACACAAATGGGTAAAGTAAGATAAAATAAAGCGTAAATGGGTAATAAACACTTATCTCTCGGCTTTTCCCTCAATAACTTGCAAAACAAGTAACAAAAGTGCTTTGAATATTCAATTAAAATACAACTTTCTAGCACTTATCAGTGATCTATAGGAGGATGTTTACACGACCATACCTCCAGGTGTTCCTCATTCTAAACCTAATCAGGTTTGTAAACTTGATAAGTCTTTGTATGGTCTCAAACAAGCTAGTAGAAAGTGGTATGAGAAGCTTACCACCATTCTTCTATCTAATGGTTACAAACAATTTACCTCTGATGCTTCTTTGTTCATCAAGAGCACTTCTTCATCCTTCACAATTCTACTTGTGTATGTTGATGATGTGATTCTAGCTGGTAACACTCTCTTTAAGTTCACATTCATTAAGAATGTCCTTTATGATGCATTCAAAATCAAAGATATTGGTCAGCTTAAATACTTTCTAGGACTTGAAGTTGCTCATTCCAAATATGGAATCTCATTATGTCAAAGAAAATATTGTCTTGATCTATTGGAAGATTCAGGTTTATTTGGTTCTAAACCAGTATCCACTCCCTCTGACCCTTCTATCAAGCTATATAATGATTCAACACCTCCATTTCTGATATACCAGCTTATAGAAGGTTGATAGGTAGATTACTATACCTTAACACAACAAGATCTGACATCACCTACATCACTCAACAACTCAGTCAATTTCGAAGTAATCCTACTCAAACTCATCACACTGCAGCTATGAGAGTTTTGAGGTATCTCAAAAGTTGTCCTGGTAGAGGCTTGTTCTTTCCCAGACACTCATCATTTCAAATCAAAGGATACACTGATGCTGACTTGGCAGGATATAAAGACACAAGGAGATCCATCTCTGGCCAATGTTTCTTTCTTGGTCAATCCCTTGTTTCTTGAAGAACCAAAAAGCAACTCACAGTTTCCAGATCTTCTTCAGAAGCTGAATATAGGGCTCTTGCATCTGCAACTTTTGAATTGTAGTGGCTTATCTATCTTCTCAAAGACTTAGAGGTTCAATGTATCAAGCCACCAATTCTATATTGTGATAACCAGAGTGTTATATACATTGCTGCTAATCCAGTCTTCCATGAACGCACCAAACACCTTGAGATTGACTGCCATATAGTAAAAGGATTATGGGTTGATAGAGGAGTGAATGATACATGGCGTGATGATAGAGCAGTGATGGTTGCAATGGAGTTGGCCAAACAATGCTGCTTCTGTAACAACATCATCATTGAGAAATGAGAATGAAGGAATGAATATCTTGGATTTTCGATTTTTCTGTAATGTTGTATTTAGCTATACTAGGTTGTTAGCTAGGTTGGCCCACATTGAAATGGTAAAATGCAGCAAGGAGTCGTTGTACTGGATAATTCTATTTTGTTTTTTTAGTTTTAAATTGATCATTGATTAAAATAAACAAGTTAGTCTTATAATATATTACTATTTTGTATTAAGTTATTTTATTTCTATAACCGTAAATGTTACTAGCATATTGTTATGGTAATATTTTCTTATCTTTCAGAATTTGAACCAGGGGCATTTACTCTTTGCCTCTTATAATCTTTTACTTCAATCAAATAACAACAACAACACCACCATCAACAACAACATTAATAACCTCAAATAAATAACAACAACAACAATAAGTACAACAAGAACAACAACAACAACAAATAAGAACAAAAGGAACAATAACAACAATGGTGATACAAACCCGGGTGTGGAAGGATTTTTGGTTGATAGAGGAGTGAGTGCTACATGGTATTATGAGAGAGCAGTGATGATTGCAATGGAGTTTGCTAAACAATGTTGCTTCCGTAACAACATTATCATTAAGAAATGAGAATGAAGGAATGAATATCTTGGACTTTTTTATTTTATTTTTTTCCGTAATGTTGTCTTTACCTATACTAGGTTGTTAGCTAGGTTGGCAAACAAAGAAATAGTAAAATGCAGCAAGGAGTCCATGTACTAGATAATTATGTGTTGTTTTTTAGTTTTAAATTGATCATTGATTAAAATAAACAAGTTAGTCTTATAATATTTTACTATTTTGTGGTAAGTTATTTTATTTATTTAACCATAAATGTTAATAGCATATTGTTATGGTAATATTTTCTTATCTTTCATAATTCGAACCATGGGCATTTACTCTTTGCCTCATTTAATCTTTTACATTCAATCAAACAACAATAACAACAACAACAACAACAATAATAAAAACAACAACAACAACAACAAAAAACAAAAACAACAAGAACAATAACAACAATGGTGATACAAACCCGGGTGTGGAAGAATTCTTGGTTGATAGAGGAGTGAGTGCTACATGGTATTATGAGAGAGCAGTGATGATTGCAATGGAGTTTGCCAAACAATGTTGCTTCCGTAACAATATTATCATTAAGAAATGAGAATGAAGGAATGAATATCTTGGACCTTTTTTTTTCTTTCTTTCCGTAATGTTGTCTTTAGCTATACTAGGTTGTTAGCTAGTGTCATACCCCAATTTTTGACCTAAGACACCACTGACACGCGTCATTTAGCCCAGAATATTCTCTGACTTTTCAGAGAAAAATTTGGCAGAAAGGTATTTAAAAATACCTCTTTTTTGCTTCGATTTTGGGATCGTTTATATTTTATTTTATTTTTAGTCTTTTTTACTTTTTATCTTTAGTTTTTTATTTTAGTTAGTTTCCATCTTTTATTTTTATTTTTATTTTTATCCTTTTGTTTTATTTTTAGGTTATTTTATTTTACCTTTTTTATTATTATTATTATTATTTTATTTTCTTTAGAATAGGTCCAAAAATAAAATGTCCAAGGTCCAAAAATTTTCAACTCAAGTGTCAACTTTCACATTCCTCTTTTAAAATTAACCATTAAACACCATTCAATTCACCATCAAAATCCATTAAACCATTTTTCCATTTTCATCAACATCCTCACCTATAAATAGAGCCATCATCCCTCACAATGACACACACCAAAAGTTCTATTGAGTTGTCAAAAAACTTTTCTCTCTTCTCCCTATTTAGCTTGTGTTGACGAGCTATTCTTTTCTTCTCCCTCTTTTTTCTGTCCCCTTCGGAATAAGTCCCTTCAGAATTTTGTCCCTTCGGTAATTTTTTGTCCCTTTGGTTGTCCCTTTCTTTTATTTTCTTGCATTTTATTTCTTTTTAGCATTTTTGCATTTTATTTTATTTCTAATTTAGCATTTTAATTATTGTTATTTATTTTCCAGCAATTAGAATGTATTTAGGTCCAATGTAAATATAAATGAGAAAAGTGTGTGTGTGTCTTTTATTTCTTTACTGCTTTATATATATATATATATATATATATATATATATATATATATATATATATCAAAAAATACAAAAAAATTAGATTAGGTTAAGAGGTTTTGTGGTGATCCAACGTTACTACAAAATTCTCACGCTTTTATTTCTATTGCTACGTTAGTTTTATTTAAGTTTCAATTCTTCAAAAATAACAAAAACATGCAAATAACCAAAAAATTCACAAAAATATTTTCATAATAAACCTTGATCCAAAATCAAGTGATTCCTTTTTTTATTTTCTTTCTTAATCAAATTGCAATCAAATTTAAATTCTACTTTGAGTCTATTTTCTTCTAAATTAAAAAATACAAACCAATTCTCATTTGACACTTGGCTTTTTATTTTAAACTTTTTCAAAACTAATAAAAAACACAAAACCAAACAAACGGTAATTTTTACCCCGAACTACGAGGTTTTGATCCCTCACGGGTACGTAGGCAAAGGACACAGTCCTTCCGAATTAATAAAAAATGTAGATAATAGGTTTCTTTCTTTTCTTTAATCACTATTCTTAAGTTCCTTCTTTTAAACTACAAAATAAGCAAGTTATAACACAAAAAGTAAAATAAAGTCGAAAGGTTCTCGTAGAGTACTACGAACATAAGGGGTGCTAACACCTTCCCCTTATGTAACCAACCCCCGGACCCCTTCTAAATTAAATAATTTTTTCAAAGTTGTGAAATAATTTAGTGAGTCAAAAGTTAATCAAATAACCTTGATCTCCAAAAAATGACGCGACAGCTAGGTTGGCCAACAAAGAAATAGTAAAATGCAGCAAGGAGTCCATGTACTAGATAATTCTGTGTTGTTTTTTAGTTTTAAATTGATCATTGATTAAAATAAACAAGTTAGTCTTATAATATTTTACTATTTTGTGGTAAGTTATTTTATTTATTTAACCATAAATGTTAATAGCATATTGTTATGGTAATATTTTCTTATCTTTCATAATTCGAACCATGGGCATTTACTCTTTGCCTCCTTTAATCTTTTACCTCAATCAAATAACAACAACAACAACAACACCAAGAAGAAGAAGAAGAAGAAGAAGAAGAAGAATGGTAATACAAACCTGGGTGTGGAAGGATTGGGTTGATAGAGGAGTGAGTGCTACATGGCGTGATGATAGAGCGATGATGGTTGCAATGGAGTTGGCCAAACAATGTTGCTTCCGTAACAACATCATCATTGTGATTGAAGAAATGAATATTTTGGACTTTTGTTTTTTCTGTAATGAAGAAGACAACATTGAATGACAGAAAAGACCATTAGATCATACCAGATGCAGCACAGAAAAAGGTCATACCAGATCATTGTTAGATAGTCATAATAGAATGTTACAAAGTTGATATTGATGCATCAATAGAAAAGTTAAGGCCACTGATCATGAACCTATCTATAAGGAAGAATAAGAAAGATAATGAATTAATCATATCGTCGGTTGAAAGGTAGTTGATCGACAAGTGGTGACACTCTTTTATCAAAATCAATGGTGACAAATATCTAAAGCATCCTATGTATAGCATAAAACCACCAACTCTTTGTCACCTTTTCAGCAATGTGTCGAGCAACAGCATGTGCAACCTAATTAACACGAAAACTAACATAAACTAATAAGTCTCTATTTTCATTAGGTAAAATTAGCAAGTCAGAAGGTATAAGCTCTAGGGTCTCCGAGACCTATATATATAAAATCATAGAACTAAATTGCAGTTTACAACTTCAACTGCAGTCACAATATAAAACTTTAGAAATTTCCGCAATTGCAGCCTCATTGGCTACATTTGCCTGCATTTTAGTACAATAACAAAATTCACAATGAAACCACAATCGCAACTGTAATTTAGAACTGCGTAGTAGTTTATTATAAAAACAAAGAGTTAGACAAAACAAAATCATAAAATACCTTATGGGTAATTATAGTTGCTTTCTCTGCATCACTTGAAAAATGCATAATCAAATCCCAGCTTAAACCTATATTCCCATTGGGAAAACATTGGCCAGATATATAAGGTAAAAAAAACTACCACAACCTCCCAATTTAATCCATCTAAATGTGACATAGAAGGCGGTAACCTTCGAGTTAAACGCAACCAAAGATGTTGCCAAATGCTACACTCAGATTCAGGGCTCATTTTCTTTCTCTTTCTCTGCAATGCATCAATAATATTATTAAGAATCTTTGTAAGCCTTACACTTTCTTGATAGATTGGAGGCATTGTACACCCTTCAAACCTTTGTTTGTATTCTTCAAAGTCCTTTGTTGCATTCCTCTCAAAAGTTGTTGGTAGACAAATAAAACAGGTTCGTTTCATGTAAGGAACAATTTCGAATAAAGAGTAATATCTCTTGGGTCCTCCAAAGATAAATGGATTGTGAAATTTGTTGTTGATTTCAACATTTCTTGTTGTGCCTAATTCTTGTTGAAGGATTTTGAGTTGATAGAGGAGTGAATGTTGCATGGCGTGATGATAGAGCAGTGATGGTTGCAATGGAAGAAATGAATATCTTGGACTTTTGTTTTTTTTGTAATGTTGTCTTTAGCTATACTAGGTTGTTAGCTAGGTTGACACACATTGAAATAGTAAAATGTAGCAATGAGTCCTTGTATTGAATAATTTTGTTTTGTTTTTTAGTTTTAAATTGATCACTGATTAAAATAAACAAGTTAGTCTTATAATATTTTACTATTTTATAGTAAGTTATTTTATTTCTTTAACCGTAAATGTTACCAGAATATTGTTATGATAATATTTTCTTATCTTTCAGAATTCGAACCATGTACATTTACTCTTTGCCTCATTTAATCTTTTACCTCAATCAAACAACAACAAACAAAAACAATCAGAACAATGGTGATACAAACTTGGGTGTAGAAGGATTCTTGGTTGATAGAGGAATGAGTGCTATATGGTATTATGAGAGAGCAATGATGATTGCAATGGAGTTTGCCAAAAAATGTTGCTTCCGTAACAAAATTATCATTAAGAAATGAGAATGAAGGAATGAATATCTTGACTTTATTTTTTATTTTTTCCGTAATATTGTCTTTAGCTGTACTAGGTTGTAAGCTAGGTTGGCCAACAAAGAAATAGTAAAATGTAGCAAGGCATCCATGTAGTGAATAATTCTATTTTGTTTTTTAGTTTTAAATTGATCATTGATTAAAATAAATAAGCTAGTCTTATAATATTTTACTATTTTGTGAAAAGTTATTTTATTTCTTTAACCATAAATGTTAGTAGCATATTGCTATGGTAATATTTTTTTATCTTTCATAATTAGAACCATGGATATTTACTCTTTGTCTCCTTTAATCTTTTACCTCAATCAAATAACAACAACAACACTACCACCAACAATAATAATAAGAACAAGAAGAAGAAGAACAACAACAAAAAATAAGAACAACAAGAAAAATAACAACAATGGTGATACAAACTTGGTGTAGAAGGATTTTGGGTTGATAGAGGAGTGAATGCTACATGGCGTGATTATAGAGCATTGATGGTTGCAATGGAGTTGGCCAAACAATGTTGCTTCCGTAACAACATCATCATTGAAAAATGACAATGAAGAAATGACTATTTTGGACTTTTTTTCTTTTTTTTTTCTGTAATGTTGTATTTAGCTATACTAGGTTGTTAGCTAGGTTGGCTCACATTGAAATTGTAAAATGCAGCAAGGAGTCCTTGTACTGGATAATATTGTTTTGTTTTTTAATTTTAAATTGATCATTGATTAAAATAAACAAGTTAGTCTTATAATATTTTACTATTTTATAGTAAATTATTTTATTTTGTTATCCGTAAATGTTACTAGCATATTGTTATGATAATATTTTCTTATCTTTCAGAATTTGAACCATGGACATTTACTCTTTGCCTCATTTAATCTTTTACCTCAATCAAACAACAACAACAACATCAACATCAACAACAATAATAAGAACAAGAACAACAACAACAACAACAACAACAACAAACAAGAACAACAAGAACAATAACAACAATGGTGATACGAGTGTGGAAGGATTCTTGGTTGATAGAAGAGTGAGTGCTACATGGCGTGATGATAGAGGAGCGATGATTGCAAAGTGAGGCAACAAGGGTTAGAAGAAGATCTAGAGAGAGAAAGCTTGGATTGGATCTTTGGAGCAAAATTGAGGCTAGGATTCTAATTCTTGGAGGTTAGAGGTAAGGGGGTAGTCTCTTTTTCACAATTTAAGCTATAATTACTTTTTCTACATGTGGGTTTAAGTGCTTTTGTTATAGTTGTGACTTTTTGTGATTTTAAATGATAAAATTCGTGCTCCATTTTCATGTGAAATTGTGAGTGTGATAAACTTCATGAAATTTATGGATTATGTGATAAACTGTAGAAGTTTTTTAGGGCATGCCAACCCTTAGTCAAGTAAATGTTGTCATTGTTCATATCGACCAACACCTCAAACTCATTGTAGTTAGAATCCACCAGACTTGTGTAGCGTCCAATTTGGTCTCCAAATTCATGACCAAACACTCTTGGCAAAACAACCATGCCCTAATAGTCAAAAAAATACAAAACAACATGTTAATAGATGAATGCGAATGGAAATGATGATATGAACAAATGCAAGCAGAAAGAAAGCCTCCTGTGTATAACATCAAGCTCAACGAAATACGTCATGTACTTAGTACGGAGATCATTGACAACCCTCTCAAGTTCGGATGTGGTATTCGAGTTCAAAGGGGCTGACAACAAAACATCAACAAAAATGTCAGTATTACGATAACATGATTTATATTACAACAAGTATAAAAAAAATGGCAAACCCTAAACCTGTCAAAGCATGATAAGACAGAAAAGCTTGTATCTCATTGTTGGCTATGCTTTTGTGAATGTGATGAGATTTGAAAGGATGAGATCCAAGCCGAGTGAATCAAGCATATATCAGAAAAAGTGGAAATCCAACCAAGAGTGCATTAAGTGTCATAAACGCATGGGGTAATAATATGAACAGCTTCTGAACAGAGTGATCAGGAGCGTATGCAGCGGAATAATAAAGAGAGAAAGGGAAGAAGAAAGACACAAGCAATTATACAAGCCTTTGTTGTAGATTTATCACTCATCTTCATGTACTCAGCACGTGAGATAACATTAACTAGAGAGCCTCTGATCTTGTGGTGTTTCTTGTACATATTTTTCTGAGCAGGAGTATGGATCTTTCTATCAACAGCAGCTCCTTCTTCATCAAGAACCAAGTCACCAACTCCATCTTCCAATATATCCCATAATTCTTCATTTAAACCCATGATATAACTGTAGAAGTTGGTTTTCCACCAAGAGAACTCTTCAGGATCTCCATTAAACTTTGGAACTTTTCCAGAGTCAGCTTTCTTCTCACTATTGTAATCATAAGACACATCATTATGATTAACACCAGAACCAGAAACAGATGATTCAGCAGACATGTTTTTCTCAGATCTTGGACTGTTACACTGTTAGGTGTTATCAACAGAACCAAGGCTCTGATACCAATTGAAGGGGAGAAAAACACAAGAAGGGGGGGTTGAATTGTGTTAGACTTTTTCTTCGTTTTCTCTAAAAACTCATAACACTTGTGATCAGAAGCAATA
The DNA here is from genome assembly GCA_958299785.1 of Medicago lupulina. NCBI lineage: Eukaryota > Viridiplantae > Streptophyta > Magnoliopsida > Fabales > Fabaceae > Medicago > Medicago lupulina. The sequence goes on along the minus strand of OY283141.1, from coordinate 53,033,386 downwards.
TGAACAGCTTCTGAACAGAGTGATCAGGAGCGTATGCAGCGGAATAATAAAGAGAGAAAGGGAAGAAGAAAGACACAAGCAATTATACAGGTTTCTTCCACAAACTGGAAGTAGTCATGTCCCCCTTGCACTTCCAAGGAGAGTTCACTAAAAGTAATATCTGATTACAGTTGCTCAAGCACACAAGCAAGAGACTTCCTTTGCTCAAGAACACAATCAAGAGACTTCTATGCTCAAGCACAAAAACAAGAGACTTCCTATCAAACAAAATTACAAAGAAAAGTGTTTGAAGTTGAATACTTGATATACAATAAGAGGTATTCACAATACAAATCAGATACAGACTCTAGGACTTTAGAATTTCTAAGATATGAATTAAGAACAGAAATTCTAAGTGATCTTTTGGATGCTGAATGAATTTGATAGAGTTTTTGCGCTTTCAAAATATTGTAGAGTCCCGTTCATTCTTCAAGTATTCACTCCTATTTATAGAGGTGAGAAATGAACGTTGTAACTGCCAGCACATCCAAATTAGAGTCGTTGTTGAAGCTTGATCTTTCACCAATGATTCCTTGCCTGATTTAGTTATTGTCCTATGAAGAATCAATTTCAAATTCATTCCACTTGAGAGGGAACATGTATGCAGGCGTTTGTTGTATATTAGAGTTGTTATCTTGTCTTGTAGAAGAGACACAAAAACAGAGTAGTGGAGAAGGTGGTTGTACAGTTCGTACAGAGTACAATGTCAACGCTTTTGTTCCTTTTGCAAGCAAATGCCTTCAAATCCTTTTGAAATGACCGTTGCAAAGTTCCACTAGTCTTCTGCCATCTTTAGACGAGTTTCAATCCAAGAAACAACTCTTGAAACTTGAATTCTGCAAATCCAGTTGATCTTCAAGCTTCTGGTGAAAACAGCTTCTGATGAGGCAGCTTCTGATGACGTGGCACTTCAGAACCTCTAGATTTCAGGAGCACTAGTCTTCAGGAGCACTTTGCCTTCAGGAGCTTCTAAGCTTCAATCTTGTTGATTCCTTTGCTCTTTATTTGCTCATTCAGAACCTTTGTATAATGTAAAATTTTTGTCTATGGTCCTGTACACTTGAACAAATATTAGCAATTCTAATTGTCAATTTTTAATACCTTGTTATCATCAAAACTCTAAAGGTTTATTGTTAGATACATTTTGTTCCAACAATCTCCCCCTTTTTGATGATGACAAACAATAGTATTTAAAACTTGATCAATTCCCGTCGCTTAAGCGAGAGACGCCAAATTTTGCCCAGAATCTTGGAAATAGCCTGTTCGCTTAAGCGAACCGTAAGCGAGCTTCAAGCGAACAAAACCCAAACTTTCGTCATTTGACTCGCTCAAGCGAGAAGCTGCTTGCTTAAGCGAGATGGGTCCTGTGGGACCATTTTGTGTAATTTTTCTAAGTGCTCCTAACCCAAACCTAAGCTTCCTATTATGTTTGTTGGATTTATTTAGAATTGTTTAGATGGTAAAACTATATTATGAAGATGATTAAGATGGAGTTATGTATGTTTACATGAAAATAATTATGCTTGCTAAGTGTGATTCTGTCGTTGATGTTGCTAAGTAGTATTGTCGAGTTGGGGAGGATGTCCTAAGTAGTTGTTGTTGGTTGTATGCTGATATACACCATTAGATGTTGTTGGGTTGTATGCTGATATACACCACTGAGTCCATTCATACTCATATGCATTTGTTGGAGGCTTATTGCCCTGGAATGTTTATCATTCACCTGTTGGGGGCTTATTGCCCTGGAACGCTTTATCGTTCATTTGTTGGGGGCTTATTGCCCTGGGATGCTTTAACCATCCAAACTGTTGGGGGCTCATGCCCTGGAATGCTTAGCATTCAACGCGCGTAGTATGGTACCACATGCATAATGCATTAGTAGTTGAGGTCTTTGCATAGTTGTTGTTGGTGAGATGTCGCCACAAGAGTCGTTGTTGTTGTTGTAAATCAAAGATGAAATGAGATGCTATTGTTGAGATGATTATTGTTGATGTTGTTGTTGATGAATGCTAATGAATGTTGATGTTTTCAATTCGAATTGATGATTTATATATCTATATATATTACCTTTGATTTTGTGAACTCACCCCTTCTGTTGGAATTGCCGCCTTGTGGGCAAGTGCAGGTAATGAAGACTAGTAAGATGTTGGCTCTTGTGTCTAGGGCTCTGATACGTAACAGGGATGGGGAATCGTTGTCTTTTCTTGCATTCCTTTATGTATCATTTCTTTTGAAGAACATATTGTAGAATATTTAATTATTGGATGATGATTAATTTGTTGAGGCCTTTGAGCCAAGGATTTTGTTGTAAGTTGGATAATGATGATTTAAATTAAAGATTTTTCCGCTGCAGATTTTTATAAAGATGATTTGTTAGTATTTGAATAGCTTTATATTCTATTTAAATAATTTTGAAAAGTAGTGTGACATGCCCGAATTGATGATTACTCTGATTATATATATATTATGCGTTGTTTTGGGAAACGGGGTGTTACAGCGCTTGTTTTACGTCATAAGCTCGACGCCTTTCTCAATGAAGAATCATGGATCGATTAGTGAAATTGTTGACATTTGCCGATCAACTTCACCACCGAAGTAGGGCTTCAATCTTTGCCCATTCACCGTCCAGCTGGACTTTGTCATTGGAACTTCCAACACTATCGTTCCATAAGGCTCTCCTTCTTTGATTATAAACGGACCAGACCACTTCGACTTGAGCTTTTCCAGAAATAACCTCAATCTTGAGTTAAAAAGTAACACCATTTGTCCGGGCTCAAGATTTTGTTTCACAATCCGCTTGTCATGAAAACTTTTCGCCTTCTCCTTGTACACTTAAGGGGATGCAATGCTTGAACGCGCATTTCTTTCTATTCTTGCATTTGAACCTTCCTCTTTTCCTCCACTTGCTATTGGTCGAAATTCAAAAACTTTAGCGCCCAAAACGCTTTGTGCTCCAATTCAACCGGCAAGTGGCAAGACTTCTCATACACCAATTTAAACGATGTGAAACCAGTGGGAACTTCTCATCAAGCTTTAATGACCAATCCATCCGTGATTACAACACGGTCTTCTCTAAGATCCCTTTGAATTTTCGACTGGACATTTCGGCTTGACCAAGTGATTAGCAACATAAAAAAAAAATATATGTGTATATATGTACAAGAAAGAATTTTGTGCAAAATTGCTTAACATGATAAAATTGTTTCGATACTTATGATATTATTCCGCTACTCCCCGACAACGACGATATTTTGATGTAAGATTTTTACATGTCATTTACCTAACTATACGTGAGTATAATAGGATCGCATCCACAGAGAGTTGCGTATATCATAAGCATTTAAACTTCATTTATCATATTAAGGGTTTGGGTATAAATTGTTTGTTTGTGTAAAACTATGTTCCTATTCGACATAAAAGTAAAACGAGAAGAGATAGGGCTATTTCGCTTGTGGTTAGAGACATCAACCAAGCGTAACAACTGCAATCTCTCGATCGATTAACGGATTCTAGCTTTTTAAACGATATTACCACAATCACTCGACAATATCATTCGTGTCCAAATGACATCGTTATCTCTAAGGGATCGTTTAAACATCGATTTCCCAAACATTTAAACGATCAAAAAGTCAATTGGATAGTTTAATCGACGATTTCCCAACCGATTAAATTACCCAAAAGCATTAAGTTCTAGATTAAAAGTGATTATCAAATATTAACATCCATGTCTAGAGTGATAACTTAAGATAGATTGTTATTCTATTTCTAGATTCAAAAGTATGTGTCCATATCATTTTGAATCTCAATAAAACATTAAATGCAAGAATAACAACAATATTGAATAAATAAGCTAGAACCATATATTAAAAGATCAAAAAATTACATATTAGCTTGTTTGAATACCTCAAAACCACAAGGGTAGATGTAGCTACATATGTCTATGATAGCTTTGCAAAGGATGAAGAAAAGGTGAAGATTCCATGCCTAGATCAAGATGTCTCATTGAATCTAGGGTTGAATCTACTCTTAACTACCTTGCTTTGTGTTTCTCTCTCTAGAAATGCCCTATTTCTCTCTCTAAAAACCAGAAAATGTAAAGAAAACCATAAAAGAATGTGTGGAAAGAGAGGAAAAAGCTATTTATATGGGGCAGAATTCGTGCCTGCACGCTTAAGCGTGCACTGGTCGCTTAAGCGTGCCACCAAAATACCACTTGAGAGCTGCCATGTGTGCCTTATCCAACTGCAGTTGATGAACTTCGCTTGAGTGTGTGGACAACGAGCAAGAAGCGTGCAAAAGGGTTGCTCTCTGGAACTAGCACGCTTAAGCAAGCTGAGGTCGCTTAAGCGTGCGGCTTGATTGTTGGAAGCGTGCTGGAAGCGTACCAGAAGCGTTCTGAAGGGTTTGTTTCGACATTGTGCACGCTTAAGCGAGCAGTGGTCGCTTAAGCGTGCTGAACTTTGTTCAGTGGCTTCTTTCTTGGTCCTTGCTTGTCATTTCCTGCATAAATTGGGTAGGATCAGGCATGTAAAGCATAAATGGTAAAATTACAATAAATGTTTGCTTTTTCTTAGATAACTTGCAGAACAAATCACTAAAATGCTTATTTTAACACATAAAATATGTTATTTTTGAGCACTTATCAAAAGCCTATTTGGAGGGCTTAGATTTCACATGAGAAAAAAAATTGGAGACAATCTCATCCTTCCCTTTCGATATAAACTGTCATGTTATCATTTAAAAACTTGTGTCAACCTAGTTATGATAAGGCCGATTTGTCAATCATTCAAGAAGTAAATTTGATTTCTCTTAGTTACAACCAAACACGATCTTAATTCCTTGAGGTGTAGAAGTTATCACTTCTTCAATTCTTGGAGCTTTAAGAGGTTGAGATGTATAAGTTATTCCTTGCTTTAGAACACAAATTAACATGACTCGGGTGCTTTTGAGTGGGAGACTTTTTTTTTACAACTCAAGATATTATTATGGTTTGAAAATTGAAGTGAGAGTAGGAAATGGAAATTAACTGCAATATTAGTGCTCTCCTACATGACAGCGTAGACTGCCTCGGTTCTCACGGCAATTTTATTATCTTGTTGGTCGTTTGTTCACCAACCAAAAACCGGAGAAAAAACCAGCAACTACTACAATTGTATTCTTCTGTTCAACATAAATTAAACCAAAGTACTTACTACTACCTTTGTTTCGCGCTCTCCGTATTCTCAAATCTTAGACAAATTTTATGCTATCACACTTCTTTCTCATCACTTTACTTTGTTGACAATATTACGTACATTATATATATATATATATATATATATATATATATATATTATGTAATTCATATAGTTGTATTATTTTTCTCTATTTTTGTCAAAAATATGCTTTGAAAAGAAGAGTAAATTTTGCTTTTGAATTAGGTTTACTATCAGTCAAGGCAGTGGCGCCTACAGACTGTACTCTTGTCAAGGATTTCGTACTATCTTCTTTTCCATAATTAAAAGGGATCAACCGGTCAACATGGAAGTTGGATATTTACGTACCATTAAGACAGTCTTCACTTTGACAAAATTTTCAAAATGTTGACTAAACTAAATCATAATTGAATAATGTGCAAAAGTTAGTTGTATACATGAGGGAATTGTAAGACTAATTACATGTTGGTAACTCTTTCTTACGCTAGAACTCTACTACCATAAAAATAGAGCAAGTTGTGTATTCTAAAGTCTAAGAGGTGTGCAAGCACTTTCACCAATTCCAATTTTGTAGAAAAAGAAGGAAAACACGTTAAATAAGAGAGTAAAACTAAAGATAGTATTGTTTCTTTTTTTAGACATTCATCCAATCCCACTCAACCCCTCTTTCTACTAATTTTAATACAATTTCTTAAAAAAAAAAATTTAATACAATATTACATTCACAATATATTTTTATACTACAATATTATTTCATAAAAAATGACAAGGGTCAACTTTTAAACCTTTTTTTTTATCAGTTCCATATAATTTGAAACTCAACATAGCTTTAGATTTCACTTTGTCTTGGGCCAATTCTGTGCTCCATTTCGGTTCTTATAGTTCTCAAACACACCAAGGTTTTTCAATATACATATAGTAAAGTAAGTAATATACATGTTTGTTTTAGATTTAAACAACATGTTTTGGAATTGCTTTTGTAGAGTACACAACATACAATGGAGTTTCTAAGGCGTAGTTGAAGTAGTGATCATTTGAAACAATCAAATGAATTTTAAAAATGAAGTCTGGAAATCATCTGACTCTTAATTCCATAGCTAATATTTTTACTTATAAAAAATGTATTAAATGACCGCTCTAGTATGTAGATTTAAATAGTATGTTTTCAAATTGTGTTTGGAAAATGAAAATCTTACGATACATCGTGAAATTTCAATTTTTCAAACGTACACTAAACATATATTTGATTTCACTTCTAACAACACCCTAGTATGTCTCTGCCAATCGACCGAATTTAACAGAAGTTATAAACCATAGCTTTGACCATGTTACGATTTGACTGATCCACCACAAAAACAAACAAAGCATTATTGCAAAAGTGATTTAATTAAGAAAATGTACAGACAAATGTGTAAGAAAGCTCAAATTGGAATCAAGATTATCCCGTTTGCATTAATTCAGAAGAAAACCAACCAAAATATGCTTTAAATATAGCTGGATAAAGTTGGCACATTAAAATCATTTGTGTTCAATATTTACTTGCTATATACTCAGTCACTAATGATAAGACATTTTTGAGAGAAAAATTTGTTCCTTTTTATAAAATCTCTTTCCTATTTTTCAAATTCATTAATTATTTTCTTTACCAACATATCTCTATTTATTTTACATCTTTTTCTTCAATCAATAATAAATATTATGTTCAAAATATAAATTAATTATTTCTCTTAAAGGATAAAATTGTAAAAATAATAGTAATTTCAAACAAATTTAATACTCTTACCAACTTTCTTAATACTCGTGATTTAGCCTAAAATATCTTATATTTAGGGACAGAGGTAGTATTAAATAAGTTCGGGAGAATATGAGTTCATGTTCTAACTAAAACTATCAACGGTTAGAATTTATTTACTTATCTCCCGAACGATGCAAACTCTAATTACCAGGTCTTTTTTCTTGTGGGAGGGTGTAGATAAAATTTTTTAAAAATAAATTATTAAAAAAATAATAGTATGAATTATCTATGAATATTCTGTTAATTTACCGACACAAAAAGGAAGAGAATTAATTTAGTCTCTCACCCTAGAATCTGGCCACAGGGAAGTGAACTCCAAAAAGTTGAAAATTAAAAAAACACAGCCCATATATAAATTGATTCCAGTTTAAGAAAGACAAGAAGAACAAACCTTATTCTCCTGTTCTGGCAATACTAAATTCCTGGAATTGTCTATACAAATACTTTTCTTTTCTGCCACACTAAATATAAAATTAGTAACTTCATTATCCTCTCCCATTTTAAAATAATATTAATTAATAATATTCTAACTCTCTCTCCTATAATTCTTCTGACTCAAGGGTTGTAAAGATAGAGGAGCTTACCCCAATCAATCATAAAAAAGCTCTCAAAACATTGACACCAAAACCAAAACAAAAAAGACAACAACATGGGTAGAGCTCCTTGTTGTGACAAAGCAAACGTGAAGAAAGGTCCATGGTCTCCAGAAGAAGATGCTAAACTCAAATCTTACATAGAACAACATGGTACTGGTGGTAACTGGATTGCTCTACCACAAAAAATTGGTAATATTATTTATATATCATAACCCTAATTTTTTCAATATATTTACATGTATCCTTTCTTTTTTTCCTTGATAAATTTGTTACTCTTCCACTATATCTAATCTTCATTTGATATAATAGTTATATAGCTTATGATTGAGCTAACTATTTTTTTATTTTTTTTAAGATAAACCTAATTTTTCTTTTTGGGTGGTTTTAGGCTTGAAGCGTTGTGGAAAGAGTTGTCGTCTCCGGTGGCTAAACTATCTTCGCCCTAATCTCAAACATGGTGGCTTCTCCGAAGAAGAAGATAACATCATTTGCAGCCTTTACATTAGTATTGGAAGCAGGTACATATGCATACATATATGCTTAGTTTCTTGCATAACATAATTGATCATTTGCTATTGCAATTGAAGCTGCATATATGTCAAAACCTTATGTCTTGATTTGAAGGATACACTATAATTTATATTATAACCTTATGCTATGTTACTTTTTGTTTTGGTGCAACCAATAGTGTTTAAATTTTTTTTAACTATCTATATATATAATTATTATATGTATAGATATAGATGTGAAAAGTGAAGACCCTTTTTGGTTTGGTATGAGAGCAGGTGGTCGATAATTGCAGCTCAATTGCCAGGAAGAACAGATAATGACATAAAGAACTATTGGAATACAAGGTTGAAAAAGAAGCTTCTTGGGAAACACCGTAAAGATCAACAACAACAAGCACGTAATAGAGGAAATAATGGTGTTATTGTTAAGCAAGAAAGCAATAATAATAGAGTGATGAGTAGTAGTGAATTTTCCTTATCAAATTTGGTTCAAGAACAACCATATTTACCACATGTCATGCAACCTTTGCTATCAACACCCCCACCTCCACCACCATCAATGTTGTCATACACAAATCAACAAGGGTTCAATGATCAAGATTCTATTAGAAAACTTCTTATGAAGCTTGGAGGAAGATTTTCAGGTGATTATCATCCCAATACTACTTTTGATGGTTTGAATATTGAATTTTCAAATGCTACTTCTTCAACTCATGAACAAGTTTATGATCAAGAACATGTGGGGTCTTCTACTTGTGTTAATTCTTCCAATGATAACAACCACAACCAAGTACAATTTGCAACAAATGGTCAATACTTTGATTCGGTGCAAGAAGAACAAGGCAAGTTCATTCCAGAAATTGATCATATGGTATCTACTAATTATCCACCAAGATTTGATGGGTTGGAATTCTTTTATGGTGAAGAAGACTTGAATATTGATAATAATAAGATACAAGGTTCTAGCACTAATTGGGCTGAAGCTACCACTTCAAGTTATCATCATCCTCTTGATTCGAAATATCAAGGTTAATTTGTGATTTGTGAGGTAAGAGTAGCGTATGGTTTTAAATTGCGGTTATGTTGTGAACCTTCTTATTGCAAAAAATGCAGTCGATGCAATCGAAATTGCAGTTACTATGCCGTTGCGGACACATCAAAATCCTTTATGTTGTGGCTGCAATTGTGATTTGCAATTTAAAAGAATGAGGTTACAAAATTCAGAGTAACTAATAACATTGTGTACATTCTTGTTAATTTCTGGTATTAGTCATTGTTGTGTTTGAAGTTTATTATTACAGACAATAAGGTTGGATATATGTCTACTCATATTTCTTTTTTATGAGTCTTTGAACCGTTAGTGGCAATGTGTTTTCTCGGACTATTGTTTTGTATATTTGTTTTGGTTGCTATTACATTATCCTTCGTCTTATAATTTGAAATGTTGGCAACATCATACATAAGGGAATTGCTTGTATGAAAATTACGATAAAAAAGATACAAAAATATTTGCTATTGTGACTGGGATTATTAGATATAAAAAAGCTAGTTATACCTGTTGGTTACACTAGTTAGTACATAACTAACTTTTATATTTAACAGGTAGTAATTGAAAGAAATATATATATATATATATATATATATATATATATATATATATATATGGATATGATATATGGATATGCATGGTGCATGATATAGTCTTCTCTATGCATTAGATGTGGTTAGAGTGTGTATATGATTCCACTTGAGGAAAAAGAAAGGCACATGCAATATGAAATTAATTTCTCTTCACCGATATTATCTTGTCAATGGTTGCATTTATTTAAGACACATAAAACCTCTCTATTAGAGACCAAGAAGTCTTGTATGAAAGGGAACATTAACTGCATAAATTAATTAAGATTACTTGTTTGAATGCTTTTTCTTTAACTTCCCTTAAAAAGATATTTGAGGTTCTTTACATAGTTTGATAATTACATTGCATGAATTGACTTGTAAATTAGGATGGGGTGCCATGGCATATCAACTAGAGTTAATGTACTGAGGTACGGGAAGGAAGGGTCTGTCCCTCATTTGTGGTGCTTAGTTGTATGGGCTATTTGAAAAGTGAGAAATGATCGCATTTTCTCTAATTCGGTAGCTGGTGTTGCTGAGGTTGGGTGGGTGAATTAAAGTGTCCTTCCAAAGAAACTGGATTTTACCGTCAAACTTTGACATATTCGTAGTTGTAGCATCGAGATCGAATGATTCATATTTTAATGTCTCTTTTAATTTTTTAAATTAAAAAATATGGATCTTAAAATTTGAACCTTTCAATCTTGTTTCACTTCATAATCATGAATGTGTCAACTTTTTAACTACATCAAACTTATTGATTGTAGTCATTATATTCTAGTCCCATTCTAAAATATTGTGCAACTATATTGGATGTAACACAAGCTCTTTGTATACGTTGTATTTCTCTCAAGAGTCGTGCTAACTAGTGTCTTCGAGACACTAGTGAAGACACTAGTTAAGGAAAAAAAAAAAAGGTTTTGTAATTGAAAACAGTATATATTTTTTATACTTTTAAATATTTGATTATACAAGTTTCAAGAAATTCTTACTATACGCATTTTGTAAACTAGTGTTAACATTTTCTTCTCTTAACAGTACTTACTTTATATATGGATTAGGGTTTTGGTGACTCAATTGGTTGAACAAGTTAAATGACTTGAGTTCAAATTAATCCTGGTGATTAAGAAAGTAATATAATAACAACTGCTTACTAACACTTACCTACAAAAAAAAAAAAAACTTTATTTGGTTTGGTAGCTACTCACTTTACTTGGTTTCAAATCTTTCTTAGATGTTTCCAAATATAAAAAGAACTTCAGCCACTTGACTGTAATAATAACATAAAAGTGACACTGTATAATAGTATGCATGGCTATTCCATCTTCCTTTGATCATGGACTGAAATGCTTGCCCATGCACTAAATTCGTGTGATTTGGAAAGCAAAAATAGAGATATGGATGAGATATGTGATAGAAAGAAAGAAATAAATCTTGGAAAAAGTGATGATGTCAGCATATGAAACTAAAATTCAATAATTGCATTTGGTTTTGTGACCGTTAATTATATTATATGTCCATTTGCTAAGAAGTGAATCTATCTTCACTTGTAGTACCACAGTAATACTTCAATCCCTCTTGAACAGTAATGTAACATGCATTCACCATACAACATTGATCTTGCTGGAATTAAGATATTTATTTAATTAAAGATTTCCCTTTTTTAAATTATAACTTCATATATTAATTTTCATCTCCCTTTCTTAGCCACCACTCTCCTCCAAGCTCTCTCCATAGGTAGGGCTAGGAGTAAGGCTATAATAGATCCTATATGTTAATAAATTAGTTGAAAGCTTTGAATTGAGTTTCGTCAAAACAATGAAAAGCCATGGTCCAAAGTTATCATAATAAGTGGCAAAGTATGCATTGAATAATGTCATATGTGTGATTTCAAAATACTACTAATCAGTTGTATATCCGATAATTAATTGCTATCTTTTTGACGAGAGACTTCCAAGCCATCATTTACATCCATAGCCCCTATACATCTTACTTTTGATGTGAAAATTATTGTTCATTAATCTTCATATACACTTTACTGGTTTATATTTATGGAAAATATTAAAAGAGTGTGTTTAAAACACTTATTAGCAAGACCTTATATTTATATTGTTGTTTACTTTGTTAAGCACGTTATGTTAGGCGTGACAATTATTATGTATCAAAAAACGTCAATTGTTATGTAGCTTTTTTCATAGGTGGGTTTTTCTCTTAAACCTTATGTTAGGCGTTCGAGAGGTGTGCTTACTATGTGGAGCATTGTTTTAAAATTCAGATTGGTGATTGATTTGGTCAAGATATTGGATCAGTAGTTGGACAACATGACTATTAACTCTATTATATAAAAAAAGATTAAAAATATTTATGACTTAAATCTCATAATCGTAAAGTTGTGGGGTAAAAATGAATCTTAGTGATTAACACACATAGGGTGCAAGACATATTTATAGCTAAATGCTTAGTTAGTTGCTAACAAACTAGCTTACTTGTGCAACAAGTTAAGTATGTTCTTAACTAACTAACTATGTGCAACTTTTTAGCACATGCCTAACAAAATTTTAATAAAAATTCTTCTATAAGAAAAATTAATACATTTTTTCAAGAAATATTAACAAGAAATACAAATTAGATAAAAATATGTAATTAATTAACAACATTTTTTCAATACAAATTAGATAAAATTAAATAAGAAAAAGATAAGAGTGATGGTTAGGAAAAAAGAAAATAAAAGAAATGTGCGTGAGTTTAAAATAAAAAGAAACAAATTTCATACGTTAAAAAACAGAGGAAAAAATATATAGGTGCCTTTATTAATTTGCTATTACATGTTTCTTAAAGAAAATATTAATATATGGTTTCGTGAGCATAACTCATTTGATATGGACAATATAATGTAATATGAATGTGTGGGATTCGAATCACGATTTCCCATTAAGTGGTAAAAAAAAAAAAAATTGAAAGAATTAAGAGGTATTTTTAACTACTAAGTTACTTGACAAAAAATATAAAGTAACAAATATATATAACTTAGATGCATCAATTACAAGCGATTAAACTCTGCTGAGTGGTAAGTTTAAGAAATACAAAGTCTTGGTCTCCATGGTCCCAAGTTTGATTCCCTATATTTATTAAATTTTCTTTCCAGCATTGAACCGGACTGGTTTGGTCCGAGCAATACCGATTCACTAGTTTGTTTGTAAATCTAGCTTATGAACTAACCAAATTGTCAACCCTTTTGGTTTTCGGTCGAACCGATTCAACGTCAGGTAACATAATATTTTCTCCAATTTTTACAACTTAGATTAACTTTAATTGTTCCTAAAAAATCACTAATCTATTTATCAGTTGATGATATTTTTCTCAACACAATAAAGAAAAATTTGCATTGCAACAAGTTTCTATTTTCTAAGATATTTTGAAGCCTCTCAAATATAAAAGCAATCATAACTATTTTATATTATTTTATTTTCATTCATATAGATAAAGTTTTCCTTTCAAAAAAACCGTAGACAAATTAGTTTTTGCACTCCTCAAATTACTCACTAGTCTTGTTTGATGTTTTAACAGCAAAATTTATTAAAAACCAGGTCTCTGTTCAAGATGAACCGAGACCGATAAATCAAAGACTACAAAAACGTCATATGTAGGCGGAACACCTAAAATAAACACCAATAAAGATATGAATACAATCGTCACATAACTAATGTATGAACCTTCAACACCCAAAACACCTTCACCAAAAACCAACTTCACCCCTAAATCAAACTTCAATGCAAACAACCACTTTTAACAAAATTCATACACACTCATCGCCACTACTCACACCAAAAAAACTCTCCAAATCAAAACAACCTGTTCACCTCCCCATAACTGAGCCACACTTGACCTATTTCATCACTCATTTGGTTTCCACCACTTCTCTACCCCGGTCCACCAAGGAAAATACACTAAATAAGACCAAAGCAAAACTTGAATCAAAGTACTGCAAAACGATCGGTCCACCAGACTCCAAAGTCAAATCAATAAGGTATCCCTCGTCCCAAGCCATCGAAAAAGACACCAAAATCAGCCACACAAACTTGCAACTAGATACTACCATGAGAATTTTCCTTGAGTGAGCAATTGCATGAATTTTTTTTAAGTGAGAATCATAAAATCAAATCAAAGTATAATAAATCCCTATTACACTTCACATATCAATGGATAAAAGCACTTGATCCTCTCTTGATATGCATGTATGTATCAATTCCAACAGTTGGTTTCCATCAATATCACAAAAGAAAGACAGCTTTGCATTACTCAAAGTATTGTTGTTTAATTACAATACCTTTTGACCTTTAACCTTATGTTCAAAACTAATAACCATAAACAACAATGAAAAATTTTCATTCCAATTTTATATTCCAACATCATTGAATTTTTACTAATGAAGTCGTCAGTTTTTGTCAAATATAGTTGGCATGCATCCTAACGACAAGTTTGATTAAATCTCAGTTCCGTCCAATGCATATATTTTGCTATTTTATTTGTTGAAATTATTTGGAAATTAATGTCTCAAAGTCTCTTATGGTCTACATACCCCTGATTTTTTTTATTAAGTTGTGGGAATGGAATATTGGAATCCAATGTGTTATTAATTTACTTGTATATAAGTTGATAATGTTATTGGTTAACTATTTCACGCAATAATATATTTTTGTCATGGTCCTGTGAACGGCATAAATAACTAGTTTCTCTTAAAAAAGACGGTAGGAATGTATGATGGAATACAAAACTATAAATTCTTAGGCATCTTGAAATTTGGTTGGGTACCGGTATTTTGGTAAAATTTGTTTAACATTCAAATTTATTTTAAAAGAAATTAAAACGAAAATACAACATATCATTGAATGATTGGTTGATGAGTACATGCCAAAACCAAACTAGGTAGATATCATTGTGTTCACCATAAAAAAACTTAAGTAAAAATCTAATGTTTTAGTTCTTGAGAAAACCGCAACACTTAATTGGTCCACTAAAAAAATGAAAACAACTTTTAATTCTAAAAAAAAATATATAAGTGTGAATGACGGAGAAAAAAATCCAAACGAATAGATTAGCTATATATTTATTAGGTTTGCATTATCACATCCTAATTTGTCCAACCTCTATTCCCCTAAGATGTATAGTCTACGTAGACCTCCCATTTTTGACTGTTAATTTGTTCAAAAGATGAAATGAGTCATTGTTATATGAATTGGCTGCGTCGTGTAGTTGATTATAGTTGTAATATTTAACATGAATTATAGTTGACTTATTTTGATAGTTTGGTAAGGTATGATCATGATTTGTTAGAGTTGGTTGCCACTCGAAATTATTTGACAATGCAAAACTACTTATTTTTTTGGGAAGAGAAAATTTGGAAGACATTGTAGCTAGCTTTCTGTTGAATATGTTGAGTTACATATGATTGTTTAATGCTTCTTTATTATTAGGAATCAAGCTTGATACTAAGTGTTCACAATACTCACATAACGTATATCAAATACTTACGCTAGATCTCGTGGTTGTGATTTTTTTAAGCTTGCTAGAAATATATGCCTCATGTGTTTTTTATTCATTATTGGTCTTTGAAAATTTAAAGAAACCGAAGATTTCCTTGTGTACTCTTAATTAAAACTGCATGTATAAATTTATATGTTTTTGCAACTTTATAAATTTATATGTTATGAGTTTTTCTTAAAAGGCAAAATATTTATTATGAGACGAATTTTACCTTCTTCGTCCCCCTACTCTACTATCATGTATTTATCCGTTATCCAACAGGGATGAGAAATTAAATCACATCTCTACCCCCGACGGTTTCGGGTATACCCACCACATCCGCATCCTCGAATTGGATAGTTTAGATCAATTGCTAATCAACTTGTAAAATAAAGTCTTATTAGAGGCCTCATATTTAATTCTTTTTAGTACCAATTTTGATGGGTTAATTTGCCTTTTTCAAGAAAACAATTAAAACTATCATCTCATAATAGAGAAAACCATGGCAAGGATTTCCTCAACAAAAAAAAAAACCGTAACAAGGATTAATAGTAAGATATTTTTTGATACACAAGATCCTTATTTCTAAGGGAGTGTTGAGCGTAATTGCGTCTCTATAAAGGAATTAATGACATGAGCATAATAACTAGAGCTTTTAAAAAGAAGATAGAAATTTAGAAGAACATGTTTTAACCGGGGAAATGTTAACAAGTACCCTTAGAATACTTGATAAGAGATTTAAAATGAAAATTTTGTCTTGAAATTTGTGTATTCAACACGTTAAAATATCAAAAAGTAATATTTTTTACATAAAAATTATCAATTTTTACTATTTTTTAAATCTTTAACAAATACATTAAAAACACTTGTTACCGAGACCCTTGCTTAAACACACAAGATTTTTATTTCATTTGCTTCTCCTTAATGTGTTACAACGCTTCTTCTTTCATAACCAACAAAATTTCGATATAGAACCAACGATAATTAATGTACCAACTACGTAAAAGCAAGATTAGAATGCAATCAGAATTTCGTGGATACATAAAGGCAAATTAGGAGATGGACTTAGGCTCCCCTTTCTAATTATTATTATTATTATCAGTATTACTCAATATTTTTTTTTGAAAGAGTATTACTCAATATTTTATTTCGTATTTTGTTTTATTATGATTGTTTTTGGCCTTGGATTGAAACTAGGCCTGTTCTTGCTGATTAACACGCTGGCACATGCAAATTCACTATAACCATCAGTAACTTGGTTAATTAACTGTTTAATTATTTAAACACGTTACTTGTTGTAGCCCACCAGACAGCTATAAACAGAAACTTCTAAGCTTAATCCAAACGTAATATATTATTATAATTCTATGATATACTAATAATAATATGATAAAAGTTAAGTCAAATTATTAAAGTTTATGTGTGGGAATAGTTTAGCTCTGTAAAGTAGAAGGGAATATCCCAAAGGCAGAACAAACGGGAGAGAACAATCCTACCACAAAAGACCATAGACTTCAAAACTAGAAATACAAGTGAGTTAGCAATTAGTGTATAATTATATAATCAAGCACTGAAAGATCAAAATTATTAAATTGGAGTGACTTTTCATGTTTGTGTATGATATATGATATGACACTAACTAGCATGCAAATTCTTCAAACTTTAGTTTGGCCTTTAGACCTGACATACGTGTTTTATTGGACATGAGTATATTGCATTACTTAAATTGAATCCAAATGATGGCATAAATTTTGGATTATGCAATTTTTCACACTCTCGATATTCGGATCAAAATTGGTTAGCTCTTGTTTGGACTTTGGACTCATATGTTGAATGTAGAAATTCAATATTAGATCAAAGAAGAAAATTTATATATTTAATGTTTAAGGTTTTTTAAGAAGATATGATGTTCAAACTCGCTTGTATGATTGTTCTTAATATGTGTGTCGATCCAACCTTAATGTAGGCTCTTTCGAAATTTCCAACAACATTTACACGGTCAATATAACATATTTAGATAGCTATTAATTTCTTCTGGTTGAAACGAAGAGATATCAAATCACTCTTTTTTTTTATGTCAATTGAGATGAATTTTTTTTTTTTATGTAAACTGAGTATTATCCACACGTAACGGTAGAGACAAATCCCACGAATCTTGTGGGATCAAAATGTGCATTAAATTCTCCCTAAAAGTTTTAAAGTTACATCATGCTCAAGATTAAATTTGAACCTAGGATATTAGTTAAGTTAAATATATCTTTATCATCTCATCTAAACCCTCTTAAGTAGAGATCAAATTATTCTATTAGTAACTTTTTGAATAAAATTACTCTGCATAATAACTTATTATAAACATAAAATTCACTCTCGTACTATCATATCTCCTTTAAAAAAACTATGATATCAAACCTCTAAGAAAACATCGTATCAAATAAAAAAGTATTTGGGTAAAATCAACTCTAGAAAATTTCACAAAGTTTCAAGGTTAAGCGGGATTAAAATTTCTTGTTTGCTACTTAGACTCTTTGTACGTGGTTCAGTTAGTAAAAAAATGTAACTCATTCCTTTCACTGTTATTCTAATTTGTTTGAGCATATAAAGGTCTATATAAGTATGGATTGGAGGATTTCTCTTCATCTTAGCTCATTTTTCGAAAAGGCAATGCTTGTGCAAATTTCTTTGAAAAGTTGGCGCCAATTTTACCGAGCCACTTGTGCAACTCTGTGAACCTCCTCCAGGGCTTTCTTTAGTTATTTTGGCTGACGCTTTAGGTGTCTCATTTATTATGGAGTTTTTTTCCCTTTCTTTTCTCATGTAATAAAAAAAAAAGAACATATAGTAAGTTTTAAAAAATATATCCAATCAAAATAGGTTTTTATAAATCTCAAATCAACTTTAAATGATTTTCTTTTTAATAATATGCTATGAATTTGAAAATAAATACTATTTTGAATCGCGTTCAAAGTTTAAACGCTAAAAATAGTAAATAAGTCTTGTTACTAAAGAAACACTACTTTAGTAAAAAAAAATATTCTTTTTTAATTTATCCAATTTTTCTGAATACGTCTGACAAAGAATGTCTCCCTTAAGAACTAATATCAAGTATATTAGTTAATTTGAAACGGATTATGTTTTATTAATAGCAATTGTTTGATTTCATTTTGTAGATTTTGTTTCTTAATTTTTATACATTAACGTTTTAAAACCTAAATCACTTAACGTTTCGATAAAAAAAATCATTTTACATTAACTCGATTTTAATCATACAATATGGCTGATAGAAAATTTCCCTCACGGTGGGAAATCCAAATCATCTTCTACTTAGTGAGAACTGTACCGTTTCCAATCATAGCACAGCTAACCGTGGTCCACTCTATTTGTTGTGTCAAAGGTGCCATTTCCAAATTTCAGAACAATACAATTTTTTTGATCAATTAACAAATACAATTTTAAACTTAAAATATGCAACAACACCTAAATAACAAAATATTGTGATCCATCGTTTCCACCATTACAATGACTAAAAATCTAAAATATATAGACCTGATGTACGTTTGTCTTTAAAATATTATTAACAGAGATAGGTGCAAGAGAATAGAGTAAGAATTTAAACACTGTGTCATTCTGATTTTTGTATTTACGTGAATATTTTACATTTATGCATGCTAAAATTTAAATAAAGGGTGTTCTTATGTCATAGGCATGAAGTGGACACTTTTACGTTCAGAGAAGGATGGCACATGTGACTTGTTTTATTTGGTTGTTTTGTTTATAAGCAAATTAAATTAAATCAGACTGGACAAATAGTATAATATTATTGATGATATCAACGTTAATTTAGAAAAAAGTAATTAAACAGAAGAAAACTTATAAGATTTATATTCTTTAAAATAAACGTGTATGTGTGTGAAACCATAAATAAGACATACATAACCATCAATTTCACTGGTACTATATAAATGCCTATGCCTAAATGACAAGTTGTTAGTTTTGTCATTGATCAAGTTTTAACAACATCTGGCGGTGACCTATTTTTACAATTTTCAAGTTTCAATTCACTGCATCTGTCACGAATTTAACTTCTTATATAAGATTTAAATTTAGGTCAAGAAAGACACACTTTTGTACTAAGTTGAGCAGAACTACCAATCAATTGATGATTTGCTGTAAAATCTACTTATAACTTGCCAGTTACGTAATTCTTGACTAAAACTCAAGTTCCAGCTAGTTGACCAAAACAAGTTTTAACTCAACAATAAAAACACTCACATTTAAGCACCCTTCATTACTGCGATACCATACGCTCATATCCACGGCTTTCTTTGCGAGTTTAGAGTGGAAAAGAGGGAATGGTTTTGAAAAAAGAACCAGGTGGAAGAATAGAGAACATTGAGAGTGGAGGGCTTTGGGGGTTAATTTTTCTTCATCATACAAAATCATCTTCATTTTGAGAAATAAAAAGTTGTATTGGATGAGAGTTTTGGAGGATTTTATGAATTCTTTAAATTTAATATATTTTGTTATAATATTCTTAATATTAAAAATATATGGATCATAAACATTGATTTATCCATTTTCTAAAAAAAAAAATACTCTTTTAAAAAAATATGAAAGATTTCTTTATTTTCCTCTATATTTCTCAACCCCCCAAAGCACTCCCATCCTTTTCCTCCAAACTCTCAAACAAAACAATTTGAATCTCATCTTAAAAGTTAGCTCAAACACATTTATACATCTAACAATCTAGAGATTGAACAATGTAAGACTCCTAACAACTTTAATATTAACCACACTAGCACATAAATATATCTTTCATATGCATTGACAAAATACATAATTTTTACACTAGACAATCATACATGTTTGATCAATATAATAAATGAGGAGTATTATGGACCCTATCTTTATAACACTCTCATACAATATAATTTTAAACTCATACAAATGATGATTTGTGATTGATTGTCAATTTAAATCTTTTTTCACCAATTATTCTCATTTTCAATATAATAAATTATAAGTGTTTTTTTTTTTAGCAAACCATCAAATTGGTCACGGTCTTTGTAAGAGATTCTCAATTTAGTCTCTGACTCTTTTAATATTTCAAACTAGTCATTGTCTTTGTTAAAAGTTTCTCAATTTGGTCCCTCATCATGTGAGGAAAACATAAAGACAAAGACCTAATTGAAAAACTTTTAACAAAGACAATGAACAATTTGAAATATTAATAAACTTTTAACATAGGGACCAATTTAATGATTTACTTTTTTTTTTAAGGGAATAAATGGCTTATTGCACAGTAAAGTAAAATACTTGTCTACAAGTGGAAGAAATAGATAAGAACAAAAAAAGTGAAAAAACAACGTGGGGTGTGATGAAATAGTGTAGGGTGAATATAACAAATCGATACCTTACTTTAAATATCTGCCAATTAAATTGGGCCAGGCCCATATCATGTCCTCAGCACAATCTCGTGAAAGAAACACGAAACCTGTGTTGAAGAACTCGAAGCTCCTAAGGATGTCGACGCTATCTTCTCTTGCAATTCCTTCAACTCCCAAGTTTCTGGTATGTTTTTGTTCTTCTGTCTTGTTTTCAACCATTAAAACATTTTATTTTATTAACTAGAACAAAAAAAAAACATGCCGAATAATGTCTCAAATGTTTCATTTACTTTAATTTTTCGTTGTGTTTTTTTCTTAATTATCTAATGACATAAGCGCTTGTGATACAATTTGATAATACTTATGAAAACAACTTATGATATGTTCATAAGCTGTTTTCAGCTTCTTTCTATAAGCTCTCCAGGATAGTTTATGAAAATAGCTTATAGATTATACGGAAACCGTTTGACTTTATTTAATCTTTTGTTATAGAAATAGCTTATTCATAAACACTTGTGCTATAGAAGCTGTTTATCCAAACAAGGCCTTGGATGAATTGCCACCTATACTATTACTAATTTTACTGTAATTAGATGGAAATGGAAGTGGTTAGATTAGGCTGAAGTTAAACTATGGACCTAGCATAAGTACTTGTGAGACAGTTTAGGGGAAATTGTAGAAATAATATTTGACATGTTTAGAAGTTGTTTTCAGCTAATTTTATAAGCTCTCCAGGATAGTTTATAAAAACAGTTTGTAGCTTATACAGAAATAATTTAACTTTATTTTATCTTTGGTTATAGAAATAGCTTGTACATAAGCACCTATGTAAAAGTTGCAAATTAAGCTGTTAATCCAAACAGGGTCTATGTGTCCTGGGCTTGCTTCTATATCATGAGTAAGCCAGAGTATAACATGTATGATAGCTATATCCAGAAATAAATGATTAGAAATACTGCAAATTGAGTTTTGAAAAGAACATTAGAGTGCATTGAACTGTATGTTTTTATGGAGTGGTGGTATAGTGTAAGAAGCTGCAATGGTGCAAAGTAAAATAGTTTTATTATTGGTGGTGTCAATTGTTAACAACATCAATGGAGATGTCTTTTACGGTGACATGCTAGAATTGGATTATGTTGATGATAGATAATGACGTGTTTTAAACCCTTTGTCGGCAAGTCATGTGTTTGCAATGGTTTATGTAATGTCTGATTTAGCCTGATTACCTTCGTGGTGCCTATGTATGGTTTATCAAAAGTTTGTGTTTTTATTTTGCTCTGAGGTGTACTCCTTGATTATAGTACAGACTATGTAATGTCGTACACCAATCTTTACGCATATTTTGCTTAGATTAGCGTCTATTAATATATTTTGTCTTTAAAAAAAGGATAGATTATTAACTTATAATGTTAATTAAATATATTGCATTTTTTGTGTCATCTTGAATACACATATGGCTATCCATATTGTATGTGCAAGTGATTCTACTAAGTTTCAGGTCCTACAATTTATAAATTATGTTATAGCTTTAGATAGGATGGAATTGTTTGACT
Source organism: Medicago lupulina (assembly GCA_958299785.1). Lineage (NCBI taxonomy): Eukaryota > Viridiplantae > Streptophyta > Magnoliopsida > Fabales > Fabaceae > Medicago > Medicago lupulina. Next base: position 53,011,175 of record OY283141.1, on the reverse strand, counting down.
ATTGCAATCTGGCACCATTCCAATGTTCGTTTATTTATAGCAATATCTTTCATTCTTTTGTGCAGGTTAATCCGTTTCGATGCCAACTCCATCATTTCCGTAGATGCCCGGAAATTTATCTTCCGAATCAAACAGTTTATACTCGTACCACTTCAATTAAAGCATCGGTGGCAGACCATAATGAGCCTAATGAAGTTAAGATACAAATCGGGATCATGAAGGAGAAGCTCAAAGAAGCATTGCCAAGCTCGGTTCAAGAATTTCCTTGGAGAAATGCTCAATATACACTTCTAGACCGACTACATCTTCTTGCGCAAGAGGCATTAAAGTGGTCTCTTGTTGTATATTTCATCTCTAGCTCTTTATCAGATGTTATATATACTTTTTCTATAAATCGAGAATTAATCATTCCTGTTGGCCTCTTTGTTGGTGTCTTTGTGGCTGATTTCTTGAAGGAGATATCACTAGAATTGTTTCATCAATCCGAGGTATATGTTGCATTATTATTTTATTGCTCCACATTTCCTTTTTTTATTACATTATTAATGATATTTATTGTATCTGCTTGTGGGCTGCCACTTGACAGGAGAATTATTTGAAATGGCATCGTTTGGGCTTGTGTGGTATTTTCGTGTTGGTCAAGTTTATGTCGACATGGTTCGCAACACAACCAGGGGTGTTTCTTTTGCATGTTGCAAATGGTGGACTGATGCAGTTACTTTGGTATTGGAGAAATTTTATGGAAGATGCAAAAATCAGACAGAAAATGAACACTCCTTCCGGTTTGGAGGCATAGATGGATAGTTGATTTCTACATTTTTGTCGCACCAAGCTGACATGAACTTCATCTTTTGAGCTTGTTTCATCTGTCTTCATTAAGATCATACTGCAGCAACTAACCACTTTCAATCATCTTGTTCATACGAACTTGTTGTATTTATTCCCTTGTTCAAGTGGATGAAACAAACTCAATGGAGCAAGTTATGAGTATCATTCATGTAACCATAGATTAGCGGCGGCATATGCTGTTTTGTTAGTGCATGCAGTGACATTTAAACATTCTAGAAAGTGATGTTTCATGTTATTGTTTTTGTGTGCATTAGTCGCAATTTAAAGCTCTTTGCCCCCTCTTCAAAAGAGTGTTTTATAGGGGTTGAACCTCGATCTTCCCCACAAACTTATTGTATAACCAACTTAGCAACACTCAATGAAGATTGTTTGGTAGTCGGTTTCTATTTTTTCATTTAACACACTATTTCCAACATATTTCATTTTATCTTTATGTTGATGTTTATTTTCGTCCAACAATTTATTGGATTGGAACTACTGTGAATTTATGCATAGCATATTTATACAATTTCATCGACACCATCAATTTCTTCAAAATTTTTGAATTTAGAATTTCTGACCTCAGTGACCTGCCACAAAAACCCTCCCCTTCTCTATAAGTCCAATTTTTCATCAGATTGTGGTTTTGATGTCAATCATGTATCGTGTGTTCGTTATTTTGCAATATGCTGAAGACTAACATATTTTCAAAGGTACAAGAAATCAAATTATTTTCAAGATAAAAATTGCAACCCTTAATTATTACTTTACCAATCTCTTCATGCTTAAATTGCAGTTTGCCGTCATCATCTTCACAAAACAACATTATGGATTTCGCACCTATAGCTATACGACTCTATAATATATTCAGTTAACATAGTGCATCTTTCGATTTTTTTAATTGAAAATATACAATTGATAAACAACCATTGTCCAAACACTGCATTAACATGAAGTTATGAACCATCTAGTGGTGCCGTAGCTTCGTCGTAGCCATGCATTTGAAACGGCCGCAGTTCCAAAAAATAAACATAGATTTTTTTTCTATGAGCTTAACTGAGTTAGTAGAACATTGCATTATACTATATGCAGGAGTCGGGATTCGAACACCGAATTCTCCACTTATCCATGTAGTGTGAATTACTAGCCATGATGGCTACTTGACAAAAAAAAAACAGATTTTCTTTTTTTAATGCAAGTTTGTGTAAGTCAATAACTAATAAGCATAGGACATGCTGAGATTAGAACATACAGTTAATAACAACAAACCTACATCCATCATTAAAGAGAATTTTGAGAATCCATGTGTTGTTTTCATAAACGTACAAACTAAGTTGAAGTTATACAACATCAATTTAACCGCTTCATGTCATAAGATATGAATCATATGATTAATTCATACCAATCTGTTGTTACGGCTACTGGTAACGCACTCATCACGACTCACGCGTCCCTTGCATCACCATAGTTTTATTTTTAAGTGTTACAAATATAATATGGCATTGTACAGTCCAAATATCCTTTTTACACTTGAACTATAGAAATGGAAATGAAGAGAATATGTCACCCACAATAGCCACTTCAGCTTTCAATTTTCAAATATTGCTTGCAAATGCACAACATTTTTATTCTGGGAAAATTTTAATTATGTCTATGTTATCTGTCTATTTATCTTTAATTGGATTTTTTTTTTTGGGGGAAACCATTTACACGATTTACAATTTAAATATTTGATAAACAATGAATCAAGATACCATCATAATCCATCTTTAATTAGATGTTCATGCACTGGATCGGGCACATCAAGAGTATTCTTATTCAATGTACAAGCAGGATCGCTCACTTGATTTCCACCAAGTACCGATATATCCAAAGTCGGACTCAGAGTGCGATGGATAGGTCCTGGTCTAGTCTGTTTAATGACTACGCCTGAAAAATGAAAAGCAAACATAGCCAAGTTATAAACATTGCCTGAAAATTGAAACCTCAACCATTATATAATGCAAACAAACCTTTCTCGATATCTTCTGAAGTCCCAGCAATCCCCTTGTCCTCTGCTGGGCTGGAGCATTCAGAAGGGCTTGGGACATGTGGCATGGGTTGTTTGTAGGCCGAACGCAATTGTTCGTAAATCTCTTCCATCTTTCCACATTGTTCATCTTTCTTATCCATGTCAATAAGAATCTAAAACAAACAGAATTTAATTTAAATTTGTGGATGAAAGAAAAACTAAGGAGCAGCGAGAAAGGGAGATTTACCTGTGCTGAATAGCTTCTAAATACTGGGAGAAATCGTTTCCTACAATACTGGTGAAAAAGAATGGTAACAATGAGCAAGGGAATAATAAATCCAGCTGAAACTGTGGAGCGTTTTAGTCCAAAAACTCCAAGCGCGATAAGTTGAGCAAATAGCAAAGAGCAGACCGTTGCGTTGTGTGCAATAGGCCAATATTGTCCCCCACCATCGTATTTTGTAATGTACACGTTGATAATCTGAAAAGGGTTAATGTCATTGCAGAAGCTTTTCCTAAATGTTAAAAATAAATCATGGAAACATTCATTTACTGACACAGAAGGAAGAATGTTTCATGTATTCTGGTTAACAAATTATCCTAGCAACAAATAAAACGTGAGCACATATTCACATATCATATCACACTTTTTGTTTTTTTGTTTTATTTCCATCTGGCAAGAAAGAATAAGAGAATCAAACATAAGAATCAAGTCACCCATTTTCTAATTCTCAAATATGCAATCAAGACCTTGATAAAAATAGTAGATACAAATGATGTTCAATGATCAAATTTTGTACACTATCAGTCTGACCATTTCAGCCGAAAGTGTAAAATATCCTTTACTAAGGTTCATTGAGAGCCCTGCATTATACCAGTTTCACCATCCTTTAACAATTCCTATATTATACCAGTTTCATTTGTCAAAACAAAATTACGTGAACCATGCTGCACCCCACCATTCTCTCAAAAATAAACCCTTGCCACACCTTACTGTCAAAACAACGTGACGTGAACCATGCTGCACCCCGCCATTCTCTCAAAAATAAACCCTTGCCACACCTTACTCCCCAATAACTAATCACTTAAATCTCACATTACATAAAAAAGTGAGAAATGGTTACGACTTGAATCTAGTAATAATGTATGACCAAATTTATTAGATATTAAGGGGGTGCATGGAAGGGTTTATTTAGCTTACCGCATGAGCATCGTCTTCATCTTATTTTCATAAAACTCCCTAAGATAGCTTATGGAAACATCTTATAGAAAGCTTATACGAAGTTTACCCCATTTTATCTTCACATCTTATATATTAAACTCTTATATGATAAGCTTTTAAAAAATTTAGCCTTTTCAATAAAAAGAAAATTATAAGTATTTATATTGAATAAATACTTAATCGAACTATTTATCCAAATACCCCTTAATTCCTAAAGTAAAATACAGTAAATAAAAGAGAGAATCTCCAAGCAAAACTAGGGAGTGTTTGTGCATAATGGAAAATTAAGAACAATGAATTCCATAACGAAGAAAAGAGAAAAGAAACATGTGATAATAATACTAACCTGGTTTCGGTAAACAAGATAAGCAAGGAAAAAGTAGATCAATAAGAAGGGAAGCATTAGAGGTGCCAGAATAGAACAGGTGAACCCAAGAAATCCAAACAGTAATAGCCTAGGAACTTCTGTATGGTATGGAAAAGTTATGCCATTAAGTGTATCATCCTTAACCCTGAGTAGGAATCTCTGGAATAGATTGTATAAAAGAGGACAAATTTGCAGAAGTTCAAATCCCAGACTTGCCCAACCAGATGACAAAATGTAAGTCGTGAAGAAGGTACCCTGCATACCATGAAAAAACCTAGTTAATCACAGAAGAGCTATCTCTGTATCTCTTCTAAAAGTTAAAGAGTGTTCATTGTATGTAATACATTCAAGCACACAAAATCATTTCAACAAGAAAAATATAACAATACTCTAGAACAGAACAAAAGGGTCGAAATAAAGGGTATGCGATTTAAAGTACACACTGTCATCTAGGAGTTTAGATAAACCACCTGAGCTGGCACTGCCTTTGCAAGTGTTGCAGGCAGGTCTTTTAAGCTAGAAAAGACTGAAAGTTGACTGATAAGAGAACCAGTTAAAACATTAACAAAAAACACATTCCAGATTGTGAAGTACAAAACTTTCCAACATGCACTTTTCTTCCTTCCACTGCGGGAAATAGGACCCTCAACTGTTGAAAATAGCATCATCAATGGTGGAACAAAACACAAAAATAAAACCAATATCACACTTGGTAGGTAACCAGTCACCACCCGCCTCACATATTGGCTGCAAAAGAAAGATTAAAAGAATTAATTTACAGTGAACTTTACAGCAATTCAAAAATTTAAAATACATATCTAAAACTCCATATTCCGTGTCTGATTTAATATGGTAAACCACATTTTTCTTCTCTTTAAAAATGCTTAAATTACAATGTCCTCCAATCTAATTTGAAAGTTATAATTTTCCTCCCCCAAAAAAGATGAATATGCTTTTCACTTCAGTCTATTGTAAACAGGTTTTGTGGGGAGTAGGGACATTTTTTTCACACCATCATTCAAACGGTTAGAAGACTTTAATTTGCTTATTTTAGATGACAGTGAGATATATAAACACAACGTTGGCTCTGCTTATGTGACAAATCATAAACTTTTACTAGTGAGCTAGCACCCCATGGACAAATCATAAACTAGTTAAAATGACAACGAGAAACTTCAATGAGCACGTGAATACTTAGACAATCACAGCGGACAAGCAGAAGAGAGGATAAGTTTAACATAGTTAACTAGTTCAGTGCTTTTTTTATCAATTTCTTTTTACTAATTTTTCAAGAAAACATTGCCATACCTATAAAGAAGCTCTACATACATTATGTATATTAAAGAACTTATGTAGCATATAAAAATGCAGCGTAACACAATTTATATCATGCATAATTCTTCTTCTCAAAGTCCTGATCCATGTTTTTGGTTAAAAAATGTGAGTTCAACCAAAGTCCATGATGTTCGTTCCTAATAGATGCAAAAACCCCTTACTTTTTAAGTACCCCTGCCAGAAAAGGGAACATTTTCTGAAGTTTTTCTAGTTGAGTCAAGCCTTGTACCAACGTAACCGGGAAAAGGAACACAAACATGAAGGCAATCGTAGCCGAAAATGTAGCCATCTTACGGATCCAAATTTGCCTATATGGTACACGAATGTTGGACCAGTGAACATCGTGTGGTTCAGGAGCCATGTCTGTCGCCCATAACATAGGATTTGATGTTTGTAGAGTCTGTGCAGCCATAAGAGCAGCATACCGACTTTTAAAGAACACAAAAGCAGCAGGGAATTCCTGCATTAGAGATCCAAACTTGAAGCATAAATTAGTGAGCATAAAAAATGTTATCTAATCTGAAATTATTTACATACTTCATGTAACGACTCAATGACAACAAGGATTATAATAACCTGCATTTCATTAGATGATAAATAATGATAAAGCACGCAGAAGAAGATAACACTAATCCTATTGAGTTGAGACAACATAAAAAAAAGTAATGGTTTGTCATGAATAAATATAGTGCTAGTGCAAAACAATTTATCCAACAATGACTGGTTCATATATGTGGCTAATACACAAGACGGAAACATTAAACATAAATATGAAACCTGTCAAGTGAGGACCGAACATTGGGCAATGAAGAGCCAACAAGAATGTTGTTAGAAGTGTTAAACCTCCACTGATGGAGCTTGAAGGAAACGGCTAGAGGAGAGAGAAAGAGAGAAAGAGAAAGAGAGGAACATATTTGTATATTGAATTAATGAATCAGTAGTTACAACAATTGATACTTATATAGAGGTATCTGATACACTAATGGAATGTGACAGATGTCACATTCTTATTTGGTGCCACTATACTTAGTTTACAAGCTTATATTTACTACTCCTAACAAATGTAAGCTCGGTGTTACAAAAATGGAAATGCTATAATGAATGAGTGATTAAACAAGACAGAGTTAGAAATGAAATTGTTAGGAATCAAAGAATCACTGATTCCATTAAATGAATGAGTTCATAAGCAAAGCATGAGCCATTAGGTACAGGTCTAAGAATGATTTTAAATCCCAACAAACCCAAAAGAATGCCGCTCAATCAATGATTATATATCCGTCCATGTTACACATTAGAAATTTGTTTTTCATCATTCACACTAATGGGGCAATCATACAATACTTTTGGAACTTCAACAAAAATTCTATGGGGCATTAGTTACAGATCAAACAATGCAACGAGTGATATAAATTCTAATCAAGTAAATGAACAAAAATCAAATATATAGAAGTTCGAAATGCAGTAGTTCAATGCCAAATCATGAAAATGAAAATGAAAATTTGTTGTAATTATATAAACTTCAATTGTAATTATATAAATTATAAACCAATTCAGGCAGAACAGATACCTTTTTCCTTGTATCTATGTCAGTGTAGCATGTTCTCTCATGAATACTACCCATCTCATTAGAACCCATCTTAAAAGAATCTGTGGAATTTCCCAAACAGCAACATGGCACAACACCTGGCTTACAACTATTTTCCGATGAATCTTTAAGTACCTTGCACATATGTTCAGCCCCGTCCTGGGGAAAGAAGATTCAAATAAAACAAATAAATGTAAAAAACTGTTCTCTCAAGAAGAAGAGTAATACAAGTTTATATTATTGAAAAAATAAAAAAAAATACTACAAATATAATTAAAAATTGAGAGAAGTTATATACTCAAACTTCAAGAATCATAATCAAAGCCCAAAACCAGGGAGAGGGGGTGAGATGCTTTGAATAGAATATATTTCCATTGAATGTAAGTTTAATTAAGTGATTATAGTATTGATATAAATGGTATTTTCTTATTGATTCTATTTTATATGGGAATGCAGCAACGTTAAAACTCTTGAGAGGGAGCTTTGCGGCCACTGTGGTCATACCCGACCTAAGAGATTTAATCTTTACAGTTGCACGTGGAGGTTACACAGTATACGCCAAAAATTATAGTACATTTATATGGATTAATATAAACATATATATTGTATTTTGAATTTTTTAGGATCTTATGATCCATGTTGTTATCTCAACTTCAACTACCTTGATCATATTACACCAATATCATATTCAAAGAAAATTAATATTTCTCTTCTCTTTTTATTTAAAACCCAATAGCTTGAACAAAAAGAAAAAACAGTATGATGATGAAATGCCAGCATACAGATATATTCAAAAGGTAAGATTCACACCTTAAGTTTCTGAACTTTGCCACACTTATAAATCATTTGGTGAGACAGATAGGTTGATGCGTGGTACTGTGAGAAGAATTTGTTCACTGTATCACAGTATGATTCGCTTATAGACCAGGGAATTGATCGGACAAGAATAGTAAAATGACTTAGACTTGGAGGAGATCCAGTAATATGTAGTAGCCTCAACTTAGTAATGCTCTTGTATTCCTAAACAAAAACACCGATTGACTAGTCATATTTAAGAATTGGAAACTAAAAAGAAAAACAAAACTTGTTGGTTATTATGCTAAAATAGGAGGAGAAAGCTCCTTACAAAGTAAAGGAGAGTGCAAGCTGCAAGTGTTATGATGTATAATGCAAGACAATGAGCCCAAAGCCTGACATACAAAAGAAGAAATAAGTATTCTTGAATAAAATCATGAATTATTACTTTATCACATCTAATTTTTTAAAAAAGAACAAAATAAATATAGTAGAACGACCCGGGTCTATAGTAACTCTAATTTCACATTTTCTTCTGTATAATTCACTCTTTCATATTTTTGAGAGAAAAAATAGCATAATAAACTCCAAATAAGGGAAACTCAAGTAATTTTACTCAGCCACGAAGGAAAAGCCAGATATGAAAAAACAAAAGGCGGCCATTAAAGGACATAGCTGAACCACATTTTTCTTTGAGCATTGTTCATTCCTGCCTATGAAGCTTCGAGTAGGCTTTTATATTCTATTCCTTTCTCAGCTTGTACATACTACTGGATCCAAGTGAGGGGATGGGGAGTGGGCCAACGTCTTGACCAACTGAGTAATTTGCCACACATCTGTAATGTTTACTACAACAGAAAGATTATTTCTTACAAGGTGGATATGTTGGAGGGAATCATGGGGAATGAAGGCAAAACAATAATTTTGAGTTATTCGGCCTCCGGCTTGGGAATTCAGCTTTGTGAGATGTGGGATATTTTCTTCTTTCAATTTTATCATTTCTTTTATCAGATTGTTCAGAAATAGTTCATTGTGTAACGTTTTTATGCTGAAGCTACAGGCTTTTCATGATTGTTTTCTGAGTTTCCATCACATAATTAGCACTTACATTGAAAAATAAGATATAACTCTTACCATTTTGAACCTTCTTCGACATTCTCAATGGTAAATACATCCAGTGACTCCAAAGGTATATGCTTATGTAGTCTGTCTTTACCATAATAATTCACAGGAAGCACTAGAACAGTGCAGATGACACCAGTGATGGAAAAAACTCGAATACTGTGGGAGTCAAGAGCAACATTGACAGTTAGCCTAGCCTCAAGATGGACAATTGATTTTGTTTAAGCCTATTAGGTTTTTATTTTATTTTGATTTGAAATGACATAAAATGGAGTGAAACCAAACACAGTAAAACCAAGGCAAGTAACAAAGGTTGAGCATAAAGATTTGTTGTACGTACATAAATTCCATACAGAGTACAACAATGCAATCTCAAACTTAACATCATGATTTTAGTTGAATGATGAGTCAACTGCCATATCTATATCAATTAGGCGTTCTGTATAATCAACAACAATGTCGCTGCTTTCTCTGTGAGCACAAATCTTAATAATGGTTATGGATATATAAATGGTTAAGGAATGCAAAAGCATTCTTATTCATGCAGAAAATCATCATTATTGGTGATAGACGGTTAGAAACACATTTACCACAGATCATGAGATCAAAGCATAAAATTTAATTGCATCACATTGGATTTTTAGCAGCCGTACTATCCAAGAGAAAAATATGCAATCAAGTGTGCATCTTAAATGGATCTTCTATTTCCAAGCCAAGTTCAATGTTTGTCTTCCCTTTGGCATAACCACTCAAAAGATTGACTTTCATGAGAAATCATTGTTGATGATGAAAAAAGGCAAGGAAAATCATTTACAAAGTGATAAAATTGTTGTGCAACAGTTAGCATGCTAATTAACATTGACCAGAAAATTTGTATGGTGCATGATGCATGTGAATACTATCAAATATTTTATTCCTGACATGAATTCTTAGGAGCGTCAAGTGCATCTAGTGAGTGGAATTTGAAAAAACATTAGAGTGAGCTTAATAGCATCTTCACTTCCACCTATCTAGGTATTAGAAATCCTTACATGGTAGGTTTAGTAGATTTCAGGTTAAAGTAAGACACAAATAACAAAGCAATTCAGATTCACTAGTGCAATGTTCATCAAGATTAACACAAGTCACGAAGCTTAAACTAACAATGTTTTAGAAGGATTGAACAACCTGAACACGACTATCCTTACAAAAACTACAGCATCCAAGCCACCAATAGCCAATATCTCATTCTCAGATGTTTCCCATGCTTTTAATATCCAGCCAGGAGAGGGAACAAATCTTTCCAGCCAGAAATCAGCGTGTCTAGAATACTGAGATGCTAGTCTCCGTGCAAAGTACACATTAACATTGCCGGGCTGTTTTCTTAGTATAGAATAAAGTGAAAAGATCACCACACACACTGCGATATTAATTCCGGCAGAAGTTAAAAGAGCAACAATGTCCATCATCCTTGCTCCCTATACTATGAAACTTGACAAATGTCATAAACGATGAAGAAAGGCATTAGAAATCCAAATCATGACCATCACCTGAAAGAGTTAAAATTGAATCAATGTCTCAGTAAATTTTAATATAATAATGAGTAATGAATGACACTAACTGGTGATGAAATTGTCAACATTCTTAGTCCATAACCCAATGCAAGTTATGGATTATTTGAAAAGCTGTTCGTACAAGCAGCATCCAGAAAGCTACTTGGCATCAACATACATAAATCCCATTTATCTTTTTACCAACAGATACCAATCAATAGCATACTTAACATAGTCTATAATCACTGAAAATTTCAAATCATATTTTAATTGAATTTAAATTAATTTGTCATGTTAGAGATTATTTCAAAGAGACTTGATATTTTGAATCGATTTACAAATCAAATTCCATATTCAAAACATATTAAAAATGACATAATTCAATGTATTGTGTAAGTGTCGGACACTGAGGCGTGTCAGACACCAAACACACCTTCAAACAGAATTTGAAAAATCCTACTTAGTTTCCATGACGAAAATTGAACAAAACTAAAAAGCAGTTTAAATCACTATCACACTACAGTAACAAGTAAAATTGAACAAAACTGAAATTATATACTTATCTCTCTAAACAAGAAAAGATTAACACACATAACCGAAACAGATTCAAATTAACACAACACAAATCAAAACAGTAATTAAAATGAAGCAATAATCATAATTCGAAGAAAACGAGAAAGAAAAATGTACCAGTGCACGGATGAAGAATTCTTCGATAAAAGAGTAGTTGAATAAGCGAATGCTGAATGAAAAAGCAAAAGGAAGAAGAAAGTGAGGCTTAAAAGTTAAAATTCACAAAGAATCTCGCGTGTTTTGCTTCTACTTCACCAGAACGTGCGTTTGTGTACACAAAATTGAATTCAAACGCAATAATCCAAAATCAAAAACCCTAAGTTTTTGAATTTATTCGCGAATTTTCCTAACCACTATTTATTTCTCTTCGCACCACCACGTAATGTGATGTGAATAAAAATCAAATACGGAATCGTAGCAAATATTAGTAGCCAAAGTAACCACTTAACCGCAGAAAAAGCCACTTTATAGAATAATTAATCATAAATCAACATAATTGAGTTCAAAGGATGAAGTAATAAAAAAATAAATATATAAATTCATGTTTGATACGCGATTGTGGATTAATGCATGTTAGGTTTAATTAATTAATTAATTAATAACTAATAATTCGTTGAATTGAAACGATGAAAGAGAAAAATAAGCGGGAGGGATGGATCTTCCACGTGGCAAACACCAAGGCGCCAACCATAAGTGTGTAAGCGTAACCGCCCTAACTGGCCACGAAATGAAAGCGTTTCGGGTACGCTGTGTCGCGGTGTATGACGCATGATACAGTGTCACGGTCCATGATGGTGCCAAGTGGCAGATGAGTTGTTGTGCCGACTTGTTTCAGACACGGAGTGTGGTGGGCTCCATAACCACGTTATTGTTGCTTGATGTGGACCATGTTGGGGCCCACTAATGGACTGTTTGAGAATTGGACTAGTTGAGATCTCATCTAAGAAAGTTGTTGTTTGAATGAAGGTTAATAATTACATATTCATCATGGGGACAATGAGCATACTCATGTTTATTTTGATTTGAGATTGAAAACCAATTATTTCATATATAAAGGTATTTAGAATAAAATAAATTTGGATTATGATAACCAAGGTCATAGAACTAGTTAATGATAAAAAAAAATAAAATAAAAAATAAATAGTCACTTTAGTCACTGACTTTGCACTTCGCTGTCACATAGGTCCCTGACTCAAGATTAAATACAAACAAGTCCCTAATTCTACACTTCCGTTACCACTTTAGTCTCTGCCGTTAAAAAAATCTGTTAAGTGATGATGTGGCACGCTGACAAGGAGTATGACGTGTCACAAGGGCTAAAGTGAAAGTAAAAAATGGCCACTTTGGTCCTTGAATCGAAAATCAATATCCTCAATTTATTGTTAGATCCCTGACTGTGTATACTTAATGTCAGTTAGGACCCTGAATCAAAAATCAATATTATCAACTTACTGTTAGGTCCCTGACTGTGTATACTTACTGTCAGTTAAGTCCCTAACAGTAAAAACGAAATTTCACTAAGATCCTTGACAAGTTGTTAGTTTAACATGCTACTTACTGACCACACTAAGATATATGTGCTAAATACCAAAATATTATTATAACACTTATAAAAATGATTCCATAGTTTAATAACAAATGTCTTCATAACATAACTATTAAGTCATTAATGTCAACCATAGAGTAATCAAAAAATTGCACCATATCTGAGCATATAATTCAACAAGTCATTACATAATGATTCAACAAAATATTAAACAAGATGTGGTGGCATATTGTTCAGATACTCTAAAAAAACTATTTCTGATATAAGGGAATACAGAGTTTCACTACTTGAGAATAACACATAAAATCTATAACAGAATAACACATGAAATTATATGGACATAAATTTTTAAAAGAAATATCTCATATCTCATTAATCATATCTCATATCTCAACAATCTCATGATCATGAAGTCAATACACATCTATTTATAACCATGAACATTGAATCTACATGTCAGAATTGTCTATAATATACTTAATTCAATAAGACCTTTAATGCAGGTACTATAATGCAACCAATAAGCATTAGTAAATGATTAAGACCTCTACTTTATATTTCTAGTCTTAACTCTTTTTTCACTAAACCTACACACAAACTTAAATCATGATAGAATAGATAAACAAGGTAGTTCTCCAATTAGGAGCATAACTTAAAGCATCATAGAATAGATAAACAAGATAGTGTTCAAACATAATAAATAAAAAAAGTAAACCTGTAGTGTAGAACTTGTTCACACTTAAATCATATATGTTTTTCTTTTGCTTGTAATTACAAAACCAACCAAATTACTTTACTAACAGAAGATGAGTTCTCTATATATACTAACTAAGAGAAACATAGAGTTTCAAAGACAAAATGAAGAGATTTTACCCTAAAGCTTCTTTTTATTTTTTTGTACTAATAAATCCATAACATATCTTTGTTAGCATGTTAAACTAACAACTTGCTAAGGATTTTAGTGAAATTTCGTTTTTACTGTCAGGGACCTAATTGACAGTAAGTATACACAGTCAGGGACCTGACAATAAGTTGATGATATTGATTTTCGATTCAGGGACCTAACTGACAGTAAGTATATACAGTTAGGGATCTAACAGTAAATTGAGGATATTGATTTTCGATTCAGGGACCAAAGTGACCGTTTTTTACTTTCACTTTAGTCCCTGTGACACGTCATACTCCTTGTCAGCATGCCACATCATCACTTAACAGATTTTTTTAACGGCATGGACTAAAGTGATAACGGAAGTGTGGAGTCGGGGACTTGTTTGTATTTAATCCTGAGTCAGGGACCTATGTGACAGCGAGGTGCAGAGCCAGAGACTAAAGTGACTATTTGCTCTAAAAAAAATGTTTTAAATTAAAAATAACACATTTAAAAGAAATCAAATAATAATATAAAAAAATGTGTTCTAATTAAAATGTGTTGTAATTATATATTTTAAAAATACTCATACTAATAATTAAAATGTGTTGTAATTATATATTTAAAAAATATAAATGATTAGCCAAAGACATCTTCGCTGCATACATTCTCTCACACTTGAAACAATCAAAGCGCTACAAATACTATGATTATTCTCTCAATTTCATTTTACCTTCTGCGCATCCATTCACCTTTATTTCAAATAATCAAAGGTACCAGTGTTAGGATTATCCTTTCAATTTCGCTCTTTGCATTTTGCATTTCACCCAATCCCAAAAACCATAATGTTATGATTATATCCACACTCTCGTTCTCTGTCTTCTGCATCATCCGCATTTGGATTGATTATATGTGTATGTATTTGTCTGTGCGTGCGCATGTGTAGGTGGGTACATGTAATTATATGTACTAGTTTTAACGTATAATTATATGTATTTTGTTATTCTTTGTTTTATTTAAAAGGGAAAGTAAACTACATATTATCATAACTAAGATATGTTGGCAAGTCATCCATCCTTGTCTTTAAAAGATGACAAAGTATAGTAACTTAAGTTTATGTCTTCTGGTTTCTTATCCCAGAGACTTTCAAATCCTAGCTGACTTTTCCATTCATATGAAGAAACCTTAATTCTTTGTGCGAACATGAATTAGCCCATCCAAACTCCTCTTTTCATATGTATTAGTATAAATAGAATTGCAAATAAATTTTTTCACATATTTTTACATTACCACTCTTGTTTTAGAGAGAGAAACATAGGGATAAGCTTTATTTCATCCTTAGGAATCATTTGGAGCTTTGATTCAAGCTTGTGGATGTACATCCATCATCAATCTTCATCTCCATGCTAGTTACTCCACCTATGGATAATTAATTATCTCAGAGTTGGGATTAGGATTAGTTATAGTTAGGATTTCAATGTAGTACTCTTAAATAGTTAAAGATTTATTTTTTATTTTTGGTACGTAATTGAAGCTTTTATTGAGAAATTAAGTTAAATTGTTAATTCTGTAAATTATTTTGTCGATTATGCAAAAAAAAAAAAAAAAACCATAGAATAACAATTGATAATTAAAAGATAGAGAGAATGTAAAATAAAAATTTACAATGAAAGGTTATAATTAAAGACGAAGAACGTGTAAATGTAAAATAAAAAGTCATATTTATTATGAATATTGTAAGTGAATGTGAACATAATATTATCTTGTGTCAACTCTCTCTTTCTCTTGTCCCTATTCTTGTTTTGAGGAATTTCACAACAATATCAAGAAATATTTATTTCTTAAAAAAAAGGCTAGTGCATGATGCAACTAAGAAAACTAAAAAACTGAACGAAACTTTTGAACCACCAAACCAAACAAAAAAAACCAAACTATTACTAACACTTTTAGAATGAACTAGTTCAATTCACAATTTATCAATGTGGTTTGATACGGTTCAGTCTGATTTTGGTTTTAAAAATGTTCTAATATTCAATTTGGTTTTTTTTATATATATTTTTTAACGATACTAATGATAACAATTCGTTTAAAAAAATTATTCCGTTCAGAATAGTAAATTTTGATTTTTAAAAAATTAGTTATGATTCAGTTCAAAACCATAGAACCGTGCCATTATAACAATTTGGTTTGGTTTAAAATACAAAGAGTTCCGGTTCGATTAAGTTATTTTGAATTTAAAATATGGTTTAATCTAGTTCGGTTTTGCTTCTGATCCAAACCATGTCCACCCCTAATCAAGACAGACTAATCCGAGATCAATTCCACCACCCACTAACGGGTTCAAACAAGGCTCTATATGATAGGCCCAACACACAAATAATTGCCACATGCAGAATTAACCTAAACCTAGTTAGCTGTGGAAAGTGTTCCTGAAAAACACAACCGGCAGCCGGCATAGATTTGCTGCGCACAATGTTGTCAAGGTTAAGCAGATATGGTGTTTCTGTTATTCCAAACAACAACAAGTTTTCTTCTCCTCTTAGTCGTTTTGTTTCCTCCTTCATCTCCTCAAGAGCGGTTCCTTCTAAGCCAAGTAACCTCGATTTTGCTTCATCCTCCATCATCTCCTCAACAGTGGTTCCTAAGACAAGTAAGTGTGATTATGTTCCTAGCGATGTTTTTATAGAATCATGTAAGACTTACCCAACTGCTGTTAATTTGTTTGAATCCACGCTCTCTCAAGATGTCTATCCCATAGCCCATTATAACTTTATTTTATCTTCCCTTCTTCAATTGGGGTGGCACACAACTGATCTTTCTTTTGCTCAACAATTGCTTCAAAATCTTCCGAAGCTTTTGAGCAAGGAATCTTTGCCATTAGAGCTACAGTTGTGTGTATATAAGCAAGCTTTTCAATGTATATGGCATTGGTAGGGTTCTCAACGGATCAGAAGCTTCATGTAGATGCAGTAATGCGAAGTGGTCGGAAGACATATGAAAAACAACTAAAAATAGATGTGTTGGATTTGAGAATGCTTAGCTTCAGCCACAATTTTTAGGAGTTCAAAGTAGGTATCGGTTTGCTGCAGGGAGATCCACTATCGCCATTTATTTTATTGATAATGGGTGAACATCTAAATGCTATGCTGAAATAATCAAGGGAAAGAGGGTTCTTTGAGTGATATAAATATGGTAATCAAGGTGACCAAATCTTGCACCTACAATTCGCTGATGAAACTTTGATCATTGGAGGAAAAAGCCGTTCAATGTTAGGAAGATAAAGGGACACTCCATGAATTTTCGGTTATGCTGAGCTTCATAAGGTTAAGGATTTATCATAAGATGAAGTTGTTGGAAGTGGTAGATATGGAAAAGTTTACAAAGTTGTGTTGTCTAGTGATGGAAAAGTGGTTCCTGTGAAGTGTTGCTTGGAAGGGAAAGGAAAACTATTTGAGCAGACTTTTGCTGCAGAATTAGCAGC
Source organism: Medicago lupulina (assembly GCA_958299785.1). Taxonomy (NCBI): domain Eukaryota; kingdom Viridiplantae; phylum Streptophyta; class Magnoliopsida; order Fabales; family Fabaceae; genus Medicago; species Medicago lupulina. Next base: position 52,993,910 of record OY283141.1, on the reverse strand, counting down.
AGTTGCACATCTTCGCCGCAAGAACCTTGTTCCATTAAGGGGTTTGGTTTGTTTTTGAGGACCAACTCTACCTTGTTTATGATTATATTACATGTTTAACCACACAACCTTGACAAAATCCTATTGAAGGAAGAGCCTCTTGGCTGGTTAAGGCGTAGGAAAATTACAGAGGTTTGTTTAACTGATGCAGTGTATTATCTGCATGAACAATTAGAAACTCAAATCATTCATAGGGATGTTAAAGCTAGTAATGTAACGCTTGATTCAAATTATATTGCTCGGATTGGTGGGTTTTGGTTTGGCATGGTAGCTAGAGCATGAGGTTGATCACTATGAAAAATTCTCAACAAGAAAGCCATCAACAATAATTGATCATTTCAGGTTGGCTTGGACAACAAGCATTGGTGGCACAATTGGCTTGGGAATGAAGAAATAAAGCAATATTCCATAAATAATGAGTGTCGAATATCAAAGAGGAGATGCTTTCAAAAGAATTGGAAGATGTTGCCAATGTTCGATATGATCTGTTTTTTATGTAATGATCTAATTGCTTCTGATGTTTTTGGTTGATGACCAATTACCATTAATAAAATCAATTCATTTTATCTTTCTAAAAAAAAAAATAGTACAAGAGTTACCGCACGAGTACTAAAAATATTAAATTAGTAAGAATACTAAAAGTACATTCCATTATACCCCAAACATGTTTTGACATAAAAATCAACTTTCATGGCTTGGTAAAACAAGTTTTTCTTTTGAGGAACTAAAACAAGTTTTTTTTAGGAACTAAAACAAGTTGATGATGAGGAGTTTAAAATTTAGATAACTTAGAAAAAGTCACCAATTCAATCCTTCATGTAACAATATATGGCAACAATAATTCGATTTCGTATTGTTGAAACATGGCAAATTTTTTTATGGTTTCGAATCATTACACTAATGTAACTTACTATGTGGTTGCATTCTTGGAACCTGGAAGTAATTCTAGTGTCGATTTATAATTTATGAGACTATGAACAAACAAAAAATCTGAGTTCTATAGTTGTAACTTGTAAGTTACCCTTGAAATTTCATTCACTATATTCTCTCCCTTCAAACTGAATTTACTTACAACTTCTTAGGTCACCGATCTAATTCCTAAATTAGGGTTCTTGAGTTAAGAATTGGGTGTTCTCGGTTTTGTCCCTAATATCCAAAGGTCACGCTGGTACAGTCAAAAAAATTACAAAATATGGAAGAAAAAATGGCAGTTCAACAAATAAATAAGACAAGAAGGAACCATTAGAGTTCACTATTTTGAACTACGTATAGATTATCTGTATAGAAATGTCACCATTCATTTATTTATTTCATTATTACGAACCTAGGTCTATTTGAAAACAAAATTTAACCATGAAAAATCCAAAAGTATCATCGTTCCCCCAGCTTTTGCTCTTTACAGTGTTACTGTGTATACTCCATAGAGTGAAAATAGATCGCATTATTTCTTCATACAACAACAGCAATGGAGTAGACCAAATATAACAATATTTAATTTATATTTCAAGAACAAAAAAGATGAGTATCACTTCAGTACAACAGCCACTGCCACTTAAATTATGATCACCTAATTCAACTTATAATGTAGTTAAATACCAAATCGTCATGTCCTTTGCCGCCAAGAATTGGTATTTCAAAGAATAAATATCTATTTCAAGCAACAACAAAAGTGATACACCATCTATGGCGAATATTTATCAATGAATTAAATTACCTTTATAGAAGATTATAGAAGAAAATGTTTTAGATGAAAATGAAGCAGCAACTATCAGTGCCGCAATGCTACTCAATTTATCAACTCACAAATCAATGGAGTGACTTCAAGTGGAATATCTGGCATTTTGGAACATAAGAATTCTGTGTTGAAGCTTGTTCAAACTTCTTATTAACAGCTTCATTCTCCTCTAAGTTACTTTGAAGGAAAAACTTGACCCACCAGGATCCACTCCTCATCTTGGCCTGAAGCAAGAGGAATCAGTTAATTTTTTATTACTAATTTTAAAATGAATTGATGGTTGTAGAGCGATAATATCCTCTGCTTCAAAAAGGTTGAAGGTCTAAATAGAGGATCAATGACAAAAGCATAGATAACAAAGCATTATGTGAAATCTACTCACCGCTCTTCCAAATTTGGAAACATCTGCTACCTTGGCCTTTTGATTAGTTGGAAAACCTTCATTTGTAGAGATGATTATCAGATGTCAGTGCCAGATTCAAAAGATTATCGACTACTAACTACTAAGACTGTCTTTAGACTATCAACATCAGCAGTATATAAAAAGCTCAAGCCTCAAGTAACTAAACAAATTTATCAAGTCAAATAAAGTATACATTCGTGTTGGCTAAAACACACTACTTCAAACAGCACTTCTGCTCTTGAAATTGTTTGGATTTAAAAAAATAATAATATATATTGTAAACGTTAAATTGAGTGCTTTCAATGCGTAGAAAATGAAATGTTAATGCAATTCAATGTTTAACACATTTGGGAAGTTTACATTCATCATTGAAAGGAGTGACAATTTTTCAATAGTTTTAGAAAGGTGAGAGATAGTCTAATATCCACTTTTCTTGAAAAGGTGAATCATTTGATATCTACTATCCTTCTTAAAAGAAGTCACTCCTCAAAAAGTTGAGGAATCCAAGTTCAAGAGAAGTGAGCAAATATCATGATCCCCTGGGTCTATAGTGAGTGCCCATCACTCCTTATAACTGTTATTAAGTGGGATACCCAAATTTGCACGAATGCAGTGCAGGATTACATACAACTTGGGTGGGTTTTCATGTTTTCATAAATTTGTAGCCTTGTCTGAGATAGTGAATGTTTTTGTTTGGAATGTTTCCGCATCTTTGATCCGTAAAAGGTGCAATTCTCCCAAAAAATATCTAATCATACTTTATCTAAATTCTAATTCAACAACCATGCCTTTGAAGTTTGAACTAACTGCTAGTTGGTTGAAACTATAGGGTTTTGCTAACCAGTGCCCTAAGGGCAATGGTTAAGGATGTCAAAAATAGAAATTTTTCCTTAAAAACAACAACTTTTTTACTTTCATAAAGTTAAACATTCCACTTTTCACCAATTTCCAATGCATAATTTCTATATTAATCTTCTTAACTAGTGCCCTAGTTAGCATTTCCCTAAACTATATTAATCAGTCACACTGTTGAGCTCTATCAAAAACCGAACTCAGCTGAATTTTTTTATAAATTCCTGTAGTGCCTCTGAATCAAAGTAATTCTGGAGAAACATCATAGTTTTAACGTAAATAGTAATGAATTTTTATAACCCTTTCCCACTTGGGGTTGTAAGTTGTAACCGTAATAAACTTAATGCAAGTTCCCTGCTAAGAAAATCTCTATGCACAGAAAAATAAAGTTTGCTCAGATGGGAATCAAAATTCCATAAAATGCACTTACCAGTAAATATCACTAAACCATCAGCTGATACCCTCACCAAATCAGGAAGAGTTTTATTAAGGTATCTGGGGGAAAGGTAGTCCAGAGTATCTGAAACAATTACAAGGGAGAAAGATTTTGGCCTATATGGAAGAGGAAACTTGATATCAGCCACACGCACATTGCCCCTACGGATTTGTGCTTTGCAATGACTATCAGCATCCTCTATATCATATGGTTCTATACCCCAGGCTTCAGTTTCATCTTCCTTTTGCAATTTAGAGACCACATAGCAAGTGTCTGGACCAACATGCAAAACTTTATGCATGCTATCTCCATATGCTTTCTGTAAAACAGGAATTGCTCGTTGGACTTCTCCGCTGCACAAATAATCACCTGCATCCACAAGTTATCTGTATTATTACAAAATATAAGAAACCTGCTTGAACGGCAAATGCTACTGGATATAGCTAATTGTTGATGTATGTACAAACAAACAAAATCTTAATGACAGAGAACAAAGGGAAGAAACTACCAATAAGTCACTGTGTTGGATGAAGGAGAACAAAGGGAAAGATGTTTTACATAAACACACAACTTGTTTGGTAGTTTTATCAAATGAGGCATTAACATGCGATCCTACATCCTGCCCCTACCCTCATCCATTTTTATAAACATCTCATCGACCTCCCTTCCGCCCCCAACTCCAGTGGATTTTAAACATCCAAACAAAGAGAAAGAAACCAAACCTCACATTATGTTCATTTCTCAATTTACAAAGACTTCAGAGAATATATTCTTTGCTTCTAATTTATGCCTTATGGTAACCATAAACAATATTTAACGATTTTAAAGAATGTATGTTGGCAATGATTTGACAAAACCCTGTCTTCCCATTTACTAGATCTTAGTCTTTATTAGGAATCAATAATTGGGTACTTATCGTGACCATAAAAGTTACCAAATACAATAACGAACCTAAATACATAGACATCACAGACACCAATTTATTTAAGCATCACAAAATTCTATAACACAAAATTGAACACCATTATTTGAAAACATAGTTTGTATGCCTTCTTAACCAAGTTTTCTTTGCATATCAATGAAGAATTATTTTACTGGCGAGTGAGGACTTCCGCTGCTAAGTTTTCTATCTCTCCATTTTCTCTCTTGAAGCAAACAGGACAAAACTCCAATTTCCTCCCAGTTTCTCTTGTATCAAACAATGTGTTGGTGAATAAAACAAACATGCAAGTCTTAATTATGCTATGCATTCTAGGCAGCACTGAGCATCAAATGGACTCAGAAAGAAATAAGCATCACCGTGGCTTGTTCTAACATAATGTCTTAAATTTTTATCATTCTAAGTACCACAAAGCACCGCATTTGATGCAGCAATCTCATTCACACTTAGATATCAAAGGAGAAAGGCATTGGATTTAAGTGACATACACCGCATTCTAAGTACATACACGACCTAGCGTTGTTGTCTAATACCTTAGACCTCAAGTCCATTGCATTGCATTTTCAAGATATTGTCCGCTTTGGGCCTTTGTGTGAGCCCTCGCGTTTTTGTCTGTTGTAAAAGGCGTCTAGTTGGGTTGAAGAGTGTAGGTGTTGTTTTTAAACTCCTAGCCTCGATTCCTAAGCAATGTGCGACTTTTTCGTAAATTGGAACAGACTTCAAATTGGAAAGTCATCAAGGGGATAATTAATTAACTAGTTACAGTTACAACCAATGAAAAACAATATATTATGCAACATAATTATTGCATATACCAAATAAGACACAAGTTACAACCAATAAAATATAGCATAATTATTACATACCAAATAAAAAAACAACCAAAATAGGAATAATAGAAAATTGAAGGTGAAACAAATCATAAATCAGCATTATAGAAAATAAAAAAAGTACCTTCAACCCTGCTAAAGGAATCTAAACGGCCTCCAAGTCCACCTATATACAAAACACAGCTTAATCACCACTTCACATAATATACAAAACACCACAAAAAACAATGAATCACCAACACAGACACGACACTGACACCGATAGTTATTTAAAAAAAGACATAATTGAATGTAATCACATGTGTCGATGTCGTGTGTCAGACACATAATATTCATATATCAAATTGAAGCAAGAAAGAATAAGAGGAATTCAATTGAAACCTGAGCCCCTGTACAAGTAACCAATGAGAAACAAGCCTCCCTACATTGCAAAAACAAAATTAATCAGATTGATTAATCAAGCTAATCATGATGTAAATCTAAATCAATGAATTATGAATCGATAATAAGGAAATAAATTCTAACCACAATTATAAGACCAATTGACAAAACTGGAGAAGATTTGGATTTGGTATCACCGAATCTTCTAGAAGAAGTTCCAGGTCTCCTCGACATCATTACTCGATTCAGATGTTACTTTACAAAATTGAATATTGATCTGAAATATCAGAATTCGTAATGTTTATATCACATTTAAAGCTATAAATATAAAAACGCATAAGAAAAAGAATGAATAAGAGAGAGAAATAGATCTGGAATGGAATGATTATTACCAGTGAAGAGAAGAGTGTTATTGAAATTGCATTATTATTATGAATTGAAGAAAGTTAGATCTGAATTAAAGGAGAGAATGAAAGAGAGAGAAAGTGAGAAACAGAGTGTGATATGTAATGTCGTTATGATGATGAGAATGAGAAAAAAAGAAGATAGATTTAGATTTTGATGCTTAATTAACTAACAACTTGCTTGCTTCATTCAGTGAGTGTCGGTTGGTAAATTTCAAACATTGCCCAACTGATGATTATCAATGGGCCATATCTTACTTATTAATGGGCTTTATGTACCCGTCTGTGGCCCAACTAGATCGATCAAAGATGAATTGCTCGTGTTTCTGAAAGAAAGTTGAGATTGCTAAAAAACTTATCCAACCACGGTTAATTGCGATATGCCTTGTTCCGTTGTAATTAACTATCAATGAGAATAAATGTATTTCTTAATATTTCACAACAAATGCTGAATTGGGAACAACAAGTTTTTTTTCTAAAAAAAGTTTACCATCACCGAAGATTGTTTTTAAATTGATATTTTTTTTCATGTTCAAATTAAAATCAAATCCAATCACCCCTCAAAAAATAAAATTAAAACCAAATAAATAAATAAGGGTTTTAGTCACCGTATTTAAAACCACGTTTGTTGTCCCTTATTTTACAAATGTTTCAACTACACTCAATTTTGGAGGGGTTCTGTTGTGGCAATGATGATAAAAGCCGGTCTTACGGCTGCCATTTACTTACTTGAAAATTGCTTTTTTGACAATGAATATTTCTTATTGACATAAGTAAATGACGTTTTTACCTCTAGCGGTAGTTAACAACTGTTAGATTAAGCGCCGGCAGTTAACTGTCGCTGGCTCCTCCAGTGGCTGTTAACTGCCGCTGGGCTCCTCCAGGGGTAGTTAACTGTCGTTGGGCTCCTCCAGAGGTAATTAACTGCCTCTAGCTTTGCTGCTTTTTATTATGATTTTACGCATTTCGGTCGAAAAATCAAAACAAATGGAAACTTATTCAGAATTCTACAAAACTTTACAGACACCTCTATAAAAATACATATAGATGATGTGAAAAGTTTCGTAACATTCCGAATAAGTCTTGATTTTTTTTCGACCGAAACGCGCAAATTCGCAAGTGAAAAAATAAAAAAAATCGACACTTATTCGGAATGTTACGAAACTTTGCACATCATCTATATGTATTTTATAGAGGTGTCTGTAACACCTCAATTTCCCGACTTAAAAAATTCATTAAATAAAAGCATATATCAGAGTAACATCACAAAGGAGTGTCACATTTTTCAACAACAAAATCTTTAAACCAAATAAATATTAGTCCATCCTTCGCAAAAATAATCAAATATAGCAGCGGAATCATAATTAAATTATCCTTCAAAAAGGTCTTGGCTCTAGGCCATCAAACGTCTCATAAATATTTAAGTCTAAAAAATTCATCGCAAATCTTAAAGTCATAAAAATAGATCAACATGATGCATAAGGAATAGACTCAATGCAAGACCCCATCCTGTTACGTATCAGAGCACCTAGACATCACACAAGGACTCCTCACATCGGCGCACCTAAGCTTGGTTACCTGCACTTGCCCACAAGGCGGCAATTCCAACAGAAGGGGTGAGATTCATAACAGAAATATTAACGTATAAATCAACATTTATGATTAACAACATAAACTCATCACATACATCGCATATTAAAATACAAACATAACATCATCGTCATAAACATCTCAAATAGCACATCATCGTCTCAAAACATCGTCTCATAATATGTCAACAATTTGACTCGACTAAATGCAACTCTAACATCTTGACATCATGCATGTGGTACCATATATAAGCATTAATATGCTTTACCGTCGCTTTGAGCAAATGCTCCACCGTCGCTTTGAGCAAAAGTTCCACCGTCTCATAATATGCAAATGCATGGACACGACTCTTTAACATCTTAACAAATCAACATAACTTCTCAAACATCACTAACAACTCAAGGCTGACACATGCGATTATAATAAATACATGGCAGAAGTTCAACTCATTTAACACATATTCAAAGGCACATAACATCATCAACATCACTTAACATCATGCTTTTAAATCATTAAAATATAAGCAATACATCGCATTATTATTAACATAAGAGAACTTCATTAAATCTTCATTACAGAATGCATCTTAGGACATAAGACATCTCTAACATTACCCAAAGGTTTATTCTCAAAGTTCCAATGCGAAACAGATCGCAAAACGAACAACAGCCCAGAATCACACTATCTCGCCACAGCGAGTGATTTGCTCGCTGAGGCGAGCTCTCTCAGGAAGCTACTCGCCAAAGGCGAGCTGGGGGCGAGCTACAGGCGAGCAATCTGGGTGCTCTCGGCCTTTTTGACATTTTTCGCCTAAAATCTCCGTTTTAAGGTTCCCTACGTCCGAAATGGTCCAAACAACCTCACAAGTCAATCTTATAAATATTGAGGCACTTAAAACCATCTAAAGTTTGGCAAAATCTCAAGTTCCAAAAGTTACTCGCCTCGCGAGCAGAAAGGCGTTGCTCGCCACAGCGAGCTGTGCAGCTCGCTTCACGAGCGATACAAGGCTTACTCGCCACAGGCGAGCGATGACAGGTTCACTACGGGTTTGCTCCAATTCTCACCCTCTCATCTCAATTCTCTCATGTTAAGCCTCTAATTCATCAGTAATGTTATTCTAGTGATTAATCTAGGTTCTGTAACGCGTTTTCTAAAGCAATTACATCAATTCTCACATCAAATTTACCATAACCCTAATTCATGAAACTCTCTCAAACTCTTCTCAATCCCTTAGCTAATCATAACAGATGAATTACCATTAATATTACTGGAGTTAGGCTCACCCTTACTTGGAAAAATTGCAGAAATTGCAGCTCCTAGGTCTCTTCTCTCTACACGTGCTTTTCTCCCTTTTTCCCAAATTTTGATAACGCGTATACTGATTTCCTTGACCTAATTTCCTTATATACCTCCTCCCAACTTATCTAATTCTATCTCAACCCTCACAACTCTTTCTATTTATAAATATAACCCCATCTCTAAAAATTATATATTTTTACTACAAATCTTTATTTTTCATATAAATATATATATAGACACCACATATCTTATTTTATTAAACAATAAAATAATCATCACGTCACAACATCATCTATACGTCACATAATCACCAAAAATCATATAATATATAATAATATACTATATTCTCTAATAAAATAATTAAATAAATAAAGAGGGCGTTACAGTGTCTATAACGTTTCATAGCATTTCGACTAAGTCTCAATTTATTTCAATTGTTTTACCGAACCATGCAAAATCGCAATTTTTTTCAAGTGCGAGTCCGAAAAAGTGTCCTAGAGGTTGAACTTTTTCACAATTTTTTGCACTCATTTTTAGAACAAAAAAATAACATCTCCCACAAAAAAAATTGAATTTTTCGACAAGGGACGGATTAAATATGAATTTTTAACGCGCCTAAAATTTAAGACATGAAAACATCAAAACGTCGACCTAGAAATAGAATTTTGATCTGGTTTTTTGCAGACAACTCTAGAGAGAGAGAGAGAGAGAGCTATAAAGTTTTGTAGAATTCTGAATAAGTTTCGATTTATTTTGATTTTTCGACCAAAACGCGTAAAATCATAATAAAAAGCAGCAAAGCCAGCGGCAGTTAGCTGCCTCTGGAGGAGCCCAGCGGCAGTTAACAGCCGCTGGAGGAGCCAGCGGCAGTTTACTGCCGGCGTTTAGGCTAACGGTTGTTAACTGCCAGTGGGGTAAAATCGTCATTTACTTGTGTCAATAGGAAGTTTTCTATAAAAAAATAGGCTTAATTGCAGTTTTAACCCCCCAACTTTCACAAAGTTGCGATTTTGACCCCTAAGAAAAAAAACTACAAAACGGCCTCCTAAGTTTTGCATCTGTAGTAGTTTTGGCCCCCCAAGGCCAAAAAAAAATAACACGTGGCATCTCACTTAGGGTGCCACGTCAGCGTAGACCGAGTCAAAATTGGTTTTGGGGGGCCAAAACTGCCACAAATGCAAAACTTAGGGGGCTATTTTGTAGTTTTTTTTTCTTAGGATGCCAAAATCGCAACTTTGTGAAAGTCAGGGGTTAAAACTGCAATTAAGCAAAAAAAATAAAAATTGGAGGGGTTTCTGAAGTACCTTCTGACATAAATGGGCTTCCTGTCGGCCCAAGTAGGTCTCCCGCGTTGCCACGTCATATGAAATGAAACCGCTTTTCAGTAATGGCGAATTCAATTAACGGGAATCTCATGCAGCAGCAGAACAGAGGGAAAGAAGACGCAAACTGCGCCGATTAGTCAAAAAGAGAAATCATAGAAACTGAAAAAATTTAGATACTTGTTATCACTTATTGGAATCATTACTGAATTTGAGATTGGTTAATTATTTTCTAAATGAAGGAAGATGAAGAAAGCGATGATAGGAAAATCAACGAAGAGAAAGTTCAAGAATTCAAGCTTTGGGGAATTTTTCTCTTTGGCTTAATTGGTGCTACCGCCACCACCTTCGCCGTGAGTTCTACGCCTTCTACTCTATTTTATTTTTATTTTCAATTTTAAGAGATTCTCATAAGCTATCTTAGTTAGCTTATGAAATTAAGCTGAAATCACCTTATGAACATAACTTGTTTTCATAAATTCTGCCAAAAAGTCTCATAAGTGTTTGGTAAGATCAAATAAGTCAATCCAAATAGGCTCTATATTCTGTTAACATGTGTTGTTATTTGGATTTATCTTTGACGAATCGTCATGCAATGTGAATCTGAGCATGCACGCTATTATTGAACTCTTTGTAGTTGTCCAGGTCGAAAGGCGGTTCTTTTCGATCAGCTTTTCAAGAAGAAGCATGGAAGAGATACAATAAGCGATTGCAAGAGGAGTACGAGGAAGAGGCTGAGAGAGTGGTGAGTTTTTAACATATTACTTACTTCTAACCTGATTTTATTGTTATTGTGGTCGTCGTCAAAATGAGAGGAAACCTTTTGTGATGAAGCAAAATTTTCTGGAATCCCTATTAGTTGATTGTAGGAATTGGATTCCCACAGCTCAGCCGTCTGATCTAGATCAACAGCTGAGATCGTTTCACTGCATGAAACTGATTGTGTGATTTGAACATTCCAATCTTAAATCGACAGTTGAGACGAACTACCACATGAAACTATGTGATTTCAAACTGCAGGCGATATTGATCTGTTGATTGTAGTAAGCTGCATAAAAGTATGATTTTTTTTGTTGCTTAGATGATTCATTTGTTGGTCAATGCTAGGCGATTTTGGTCTTGAGCCTTATGATAGTCACTTCACTTATGATTACAATAAGCCACTTGTGGAAGTCACTTACGATAAGTCATTTATGATTTAGTCACATATAATAGTCACAGATGATAGTCACTTATGAATATGATAATCACTTATGTAAAACTCACTTCTGATAAGTCATTTAGGTAATGTTTCTATCTTCTCTTTATAGGAAAGAATAAGGCAAATGCAAAGTGTGTTTAATAGAGAAAGGGAGAAGACATTTAGAAGAAAATACGAGAATTGGAAGGAAAATGGTTCTGGCACAAATCATCAGCATTTCCAAAGAGATGATTGGTATTGGAAAGCTGAACAAACCTTTAGAGACCAATGGAAAAATTACCGAGACACCCCAAGGGAAAATGGAAGTATAAATTATTCATTAACACACCACTACACGGTTTTGGGTCTTGACAGGTACTCACTGAAATCTAGTGTTATTTTTAAAAGTGTCTTGTATCAGCGACAACTATATCAGAATGCTAAAATATAGGTTATATTCAATATTTTCAACTTTTTTTTTAAATTCAAAATGATTTATTTTTGATCCTATAAAGAATAAAGAATTTTACACATTCAGAAGACTATGTTGTTGCACTTGTTTAAATATGTGTTTAAAAGATTCTGCAATATGCAAAACCTTAATTGCTACAATGATCTGAACTTGTTTGATGATAACATATGACCTGAAAATGTGTTATAAGTGGGAGACAGCATCCCTATTCTTACAATCCAGTTATGTAAGGATGAATTAAGCCAAATATAAAAGCATAATATGGTATAAGAGTCTATTCAAGATAAACATTATTCAGGCACTCAGGTTGGGGCCAACAACGTCTCAAAACTGGCTTGTACGGCGAAGGAGGCCCCTCACTTATAAGCATATTTGCAGACCATATCTCAATCAATACAGGCTTCTCAATAAATGTGATTCGATAGATATTGTGCGTGTGTCGCGTTGAGAAGTAGAAAATGTTCAATAACAATAACTTTCTAAGTGGATATATTGTATGGTACATCTAGAGGGTAACCAATAACATGTCTTAATTTATGTGAAATAGTAATCATATACCATCTGCATCAAAAGTCAGAAATAGTATGCTTGTTTGCGTTCATGATTAATAAATAAAGGTTCCTTCTTTTGATTGATCTCAGGTCTAGAACAACACCGTATACAGATGCTGAAATAAAGGTAATTGAAATTTCTCTTTTTAACATAATATCTTGGCATATCACTGAATGCGTTGCAACTATGATGATAGTCTTTTGTCTATTTCCCCTATCACCCTCTGTCATCTGTAGCATAGGGCTAGCTTTGACGCTTTTCATTGATGTTATTTGACGGATGGTATGCTTAGCACCATTATTATTTCTTAAATGAAAAACTAGTTTTGTACCGTTTTGTTGGACACTAGTGAAGTAATGTGAAAATTATTGTGTGTGATATGTACTTGAGAAAAATTAAAAGACTGCCATAATATGTTTGTAAATTATACCAACTATTTTGATTGGCCTTCGGCAAAATCCTATGGTATGATGCCAAATGACCTGTGAAATGCTCAAAGGAGTTCATATCAACTATATTCAGCCTATACGGATGGATTGTGAGAAGAAGTGTCGCACATTTCTTTTCTTCTTATCGATGTAACTCAGAAATGTAAATATGTGGGACCCATCGTATTTTTTTCACTCTTCTCAATTTATTTGCTGACTAAGTAGTAGAAGTTTCTCATTTCTCTTCTCTTTCTCTCTTGCGTTACTCTCTGCCATTTATATAAAACCGGTCAAAGGGTACATGATATTGATGATGGGGCAATCATCAATATGATTAGTGGGACTTGTATGAATTTCATTCAATAATAAAGAGTACAATGCTATTAATTTTATTTTTCTACAACAATAGATTTGCAGCAATGATCTACTTTAATAAGTTTATTCCTTTTTACCTTGATTTTCTGTAATACTTACTATGCGTGATTATTTATATACATTGCTATACAATAATAATTATTTTGTCCTCTATACGTTACTTTGACCTTTGTTTCATTTTTGGTAATACGTAGTTTCATTTTACAATATTTTATTCTTATCTCTTTCACAGACAGCATTTAGGACGAAGGCAATGCAGTATCATCCTGATCAGAACCAGGAGGATAAAGGTAGGTCTTATCTAGATATCTGAAGATCTTGTCATCTTCAATTGTGTCATTATTACTTAATGATTCATGAATGTGAAAATGTGACAGAAGCTGCTGAAGCTAAGTTCAAAGAAGTAATGGATTCATATGAGGCCATACAACAAGAAAGAAAGAATCATAGTCTGTAATTGCAACATTGCGTGATAATCCAGGGACCCTGAAGGATGCGAGGTATTCAAAATAAGCATAATTTTTGGGGTTGTGGCTAAGGTTGATGTAGTCCACTGGTATGCTGAAAACCAAGGAAAACCTTAATTTTGGGTATTTATTACACAATAGTGGTTTGTATCACAATGTTATTGTTATCATAGGAGTCATTGATTTTTATGTCGGGAACTCATAAAACAGAGCAGCCTAATGCGTATTTAGGTATGAAACAAATGGTTGAATCATTACTTCTATTTTATTTGATTATTTTTGAAATGGCAAAAATAGCCCAATGACAAAGAAATCGGTTTGTGTAAGAAACTCAATTGAGCATGTAACTATTTATTACTCGAGTACAATTTTAATGTCCGTAGGATTGTTAAGATTACATCCGTCCAACAACTCCCAATCTCCCTTGTCCTGATGATGTCATTAGAAATGTTTGTTACCAAATCAAATTGATTATGATATGGCTCTGGCTTTAGCTTTAGCAAATACTAGTAATTGAGACAAGAGTGAAGTTTTGCAGGTTCTCAGAAAGTTTAAACAGCAAACACATTATTGGAGAAATGTGACATTTTTTTAATTTGCATTGCTGTGTTTGAAAATGAGTTATCATAATTTTCAAACAAGTGAAATGCTTCTATTAAAAAAAAACAAGTTAAATGCTCTTCTGCCAAAGTTAAATATTGACTGACCTCAATTTTTATTTTGTTGACATTTAGTTACCTTTGTAACTAGGTTTAAAATTGGGGTTAATAGTGTTTTACCCTCCTCTAATATAGGTCATTTCCGGTTTTTGCCCCTGTAAAATATTTTTTGGGATTTCGTCCTTGTAATTTAAAATTTATTTGGTTTTGGACCTTCATGAAAAATTCCAACCCCTGTAATTTGTGGAAATTTCGGTTTACTCCCCTGTAATTTGAGCAAATTTTGGTTTACCCCCTGTTAATTTGATCAAATTTCGGTTTACCCCCTGCCATATCATCGATTTTGTACAGTCAAAATTCATGAAGGTCCAAAACCAAAAAACTTCAAATTACAAGGATGAAATCCAAAAAGAAAATTTTACAGGGGGAAAACCGAAAATGACTTATATTACAGGGGGTAAAACACTATTAACCATAGTTTGTAATTTAGGAATTTCGTAGTTTGGTTTCTTTACTAAACAGTTACTATGCTCATATTTTGTTTCTCAAGGTTGATTCAGTAACTAATATATTGCTGATCGTAATCTTACTTGGAAATTGGAATATATGTTGTAACCATACTTTTTCAATTGGAAACCAGATCGAAGGAAAATTTTAGCATTTCTGAGGTAATGTCATTGTTACCATACTTTTTCAATAAGAGCAGATATAAAGTACCTTTTCAATTTCTTTTTATAAGTTTTCTCCCCTCATACACTATGCATAAGCATTCTTGAGAATTTTTTTCCCAATCAAACAAAGAAAACTTCATTGAACAAGTATAAAAGATTATCAACAAAAAGAAAAAGTTAAGGAGAAAGATCATACAATCTCCATTCTCCACCCAAACAAAACTAATAAATTGTTTGTTGATCTTTAGATAGGTAAATATATATTTTTTATGAATAATGTCAAGCACACTCTATTTTCAACAATCTCTCTAACACTCACTCTCTTATTGGATGAAACTAACTTATGTCCCACCACTTTAAGTGGAACCCATTTTCAATGTGTGAAACTCACCTTGATTTAAACCAATAATGAAGTGAGTGTTTGAGAGAGTGTTAGAAAGAGAGTGTTGCTAGCACTTCTCATTTTTTATTGAAAAGAGTTTAGATGAGTTGAGTTTCGAAATCTCATTTGAATTAGATCAGACTTTAAGGTTCAACAAACAAATGTGCTTACAAATCACTTATGAAAATGATAAATTAGAGAGGTCAACTCTTTATTAACTGAGTCAACCTTCATTGACAATTCATAAGGTATCAATCAACTCTTTATTAACTGAGTCAACCTTTATTGACAATTCATAAAAAGATAATGATGTACATTAGTTAACTAAATTAGAGAGGTGACACCAATAGAAATTGAGTCTAGCAAAGATTAAGTTCTAACAACGTAGTGAAACTTTTAGAATCGAGGTCAAATTTTAAGTTGATCTCTTACCTAACTAATATGAAATTGAAACTTTTAAAACATATAACATCAAATGAAACTTTTAATAGACAAAATTGGGCAAATATATGATTCATCCTTAAAAAAATAAGAACATTAGTTTTCATTTTTCTAGTTGGATAATTTGAGGTCTTTATAGTTAACTTGGAATAGTTAACCATAGTTTAACTCATCACTCATTGTACATGTATTGTTGTTTTGTTTTATTCATTGTTGCACCAAACTAATTAACTTTCTATGCAGGTCAATAAATTTTCTCCAAGACAATGTTGGCGTTTTTAACTTTTTTAGAGAAATTGCTTTCATGGATGTTCCTGCTAGTAATATCTTGGAGGCTTGTTCCTTATCAAATTCTTGCGCACCAAGTTCAATAAATCGGGTCAGTGATATAACTAATGTATGAAAGTTGAGCATATATTAGAGATTGATAAGTTTTTTTGCACAATCCGAAATCTTAAATCAAAATCAACAATTATTTTTTATTATGAGTTTAATTTGTATCCATTGTTTGTGTAAAAAAATCAATTTCATTTTTAGAAAAAATTAAAACTTGTTTGATAAATTTGTTTCTAAACAAAATTTCAAAACCAATCTTCATTTGCTGTTTTTAAAACTAAAAAACCAAAATAGAAAAAAGGTTATTTGAAAAAATAAATAAGAAACGGATAAAACCTATTTTTCATGTTTGAGTCATGCTTGTTTAAAAAAATGAACAAAATATTTTTATATTTTATTTATCTTCTAATAAAGGAAAATATTATGTGTCTTTAGGGCATTCTTTAAAATAAAATATATAAAAATAACATTTACGTAGAAACTCGTAAATATACTACATTGATAGGTATTTGACTTGCATTTCTAAAACAAAATTTCATATAATGTACTAGCATTTTCGGAACAAAATTTATTACTTATTTTTTTTTTGAAGGAAAATTTATTACTTCTTCAGCATGACACTTTAAAAAATTATTACATAAGATACAAAGAAAATTCTATTGATTTTTCCTCACTTTTTTTCTTTCTTTCTTTTCTAATGACTTCAGTACGCAAGCACAGCTTTATTGATGACATTGAATATTCAGCGTGGCAGTGGACTTCAATGGGTGATGAGAGCAGATGAAGAGGAAAATTAAGACAGATTAAGTAGAATTGAACACAGTTGTTTTTGGATTTCCAAACTGTTGTATTTTGGTTTTCTAAAATTCTATTTTGAAACATAATATCTACCGAAGTTGTTACTAGGTTGAGTCACGACCAGGTCGCTCTCTTTAAGACGTTTCGTGGCACTGCCCAAAATTGTGCAAGACAGACTATCAACCACGCCGCCTCCAGGATAAAACAAGTTCAGCTACAACTGTGCGGTTAACTACTGCACTGTAGAAAACCGTTCGAGAATTACACCTTCAATATGGTACTAAGACCACTCTTTTAATACTGAAACCAATATGGTATTGTGACCACTCTTATGGTGTTGAGACCACTCAAATATGGTGCTACCACTAGTCTAATTTTTTAACTTCTCCAACTATCAATATGGTATTTCAACCACTCAAATATGGTGCTACGACCATTCTAACATCTAACTTCTCCATGAATTGAAGAAGAATATATATGTTTAAGATTATTCTTATTATACCGAAAAGGGACTATGATCTTAAAATATTATTTATTCTAAAGCGATATAAATAATTAAAGGGACTATGTTCTTAAGACCATCATTGATTCCGAAGGGACAATATACCGAAAAGAGACTATGGTCTTAAGAACGCTCTTAATTTCGAAGGGACGTATATTACCGAAGGAACTATGTTTTTAAGACCTTTCTTAGTTCTGAAGGGACATTATACCGAATAGGGACTAAGGTCTTAAGAACACTCTTAATTCTGAAGGGACAGAAAAAGGAGATGAGGAGAAGAATAGCTCGTTAACACAAGCTGGAGGGAGAAGAGAGAAAGAATTCTCGACAACTCAATGAAACTCTTTGGTGTGTGGAATACACTATGTGAGTTCTCTATTTATAGAGAAAATTCACAACTAATAAGTGAGAAACTTTGGGAGCAAGTAATTCACATATTAGATCTAGTACAAAAATATCTCAATTGAGCACCAAAATATATTATATTGAGTACTAAAATATATTATATTATGTACCAAAATATATTTCAGATCAAACACTAAAATATATTAGATTGCCTACCAAAATATTTCAGATTGTGTTCCAAAATATTCTAGATTGCGTTTCAAAATATTTTAGGAAAACTTGGAGACTAAGAAAGCACTTTCTAATAATGATTAAATTAATTATTTAATTTATCATTTCCAAATAATAAAATATATATCAATATATATATTTTCTCTAGTGCTTACTTTGTTCACATAACGTACCCCCCATTAATTAGAGGTACACCCCCACTATAAACACTACTAATGTGTGTGTTCCATCCGATGTGGGACTTCCACTTTTTTCAATTCACACAACACTAGTTCTATCCAACATGAAAATTTGTGTTTAGTCTTTTAACTCAATTTCCACTCATGTTCCAACAAACACTTGACTGATGAGTTTAAAATAGCTTATTTAAACTTATTTTATGATATAAGCTCTTTTGTAAATGTTGAGAAGAGTTTAACAAGATAACTAATGAAGTGTTCATAAATTATATTCAATCTATGCAAAGTTTACCATTATTTTTTCTTCACTTATGAAAATGACTCGAGCACTTACTGAATCGGTGCTTATAACTAAGTAAGTAGTGTTATCTCCTAATGCTTCCTCAATGTTAGAATGAGTTGTATTATCAAGGTTTGTTCAGTACAGTTTTTTATGCAAGAGAGACCATGACCAAACTAATCGGTGATCACCATCCATATTTGTTTTAAGTTTGTAAAATAAGTTTTAAATTTGTTAGAATTTTGCTATTTGCTTTTACAATGGCGATTGATATTAGACGCAGTGTTATAATGAATTGCGGATGGTAGCTGTGTCAGTAAATCGGATATGCTCCAAGTGCAACCGCAACGACTAATCTCTCGAATCAAATAGGACCACAATAGCGACAAAATTCTCCCTCGAGAGTTTTAACGTTGGTGCATTTCTAGGACTACATTCGGACGCATAACCTCTGATTAGAAGGGATGGAAGTTTTATTCTGGTTTTAATGTAATGGCTTCAATTTTCTAAAATAGCAAAAAGGAACTGGAAAAAACATACATGCACTTTTGAGATCGTACCAGTTATAAACTACAAAGAATACACACTATGCCAAAATGTATACATATATCTATTAGCATCAACCTTCCCTCAATTTTTCAAGAATGGATGATAAAGCTGGCTCATCTTGATTGCAACTTTGTTTTTTTTTCCAAAATATATTTGCCGATACTCACTCTTGTGAAACCGGGGGAGCTCTGTAATAAGCTGGAACAGTGGCAGGGAAAAACATCTGTCGAATTCCTTCGGCCTTAATTATGGGTAAAATGATTCCAGATGCACCCTAGGAATATAGATAAATTTGGTTTTGAAGAGTTAGGTTTCATGCTGTTTATTCAGACACAAAAAACTGAAATAAAAATAATATGATAATACTTACAGAGAGCAATCGAGCTCCAATCCACACCCGCTTAGGTGAAGGAAATGGTAATAGTAAACGGCCAACACCAAATACCGCGACAGCAAAGAAATGGAGAACCAAGCTTAAGGGCCGAGGGTTTAATCCTGAAAGTAAAGAAATCGGTCCTTCTGAGAATAGGCCTCCAAGGCTCAGATAATCAAAACAAGCTTGGCGCATTTCCTTCCTTGCTTCATCGGGGGATGCACTAAAAACCTTGTAAAGGGCTCCTGCCAATGTATTTATGGTGGATGCCACAGGCTGCAAAATGAATGACTAGCGTTAGTGTTTTAAGCTTTAGAAGTGTTGGGTGAAGTCAATATTGGTGCATTGAAAGGCATTCTGCTCCATCTTATTAATTGGATCACTGGCAAATCCAGATAGCTTTGTGACTGCTTATTTATTTGTGCTGGAAATTTAAGCCAAACCAAAAAAGACATACAACATTACCTTACGCAAGGTATAAAATGATTCGAGGTATTTGCAAAGTGTAGGTGCATCGTTCAGATCACGCATAGGCTTGAGAAGATTTCTCAACACCACAATGTCAGACAATGCTACGGTCATTCCGCCCCCTGTTAGTGGATGGCGCATGTTGAATGCATCTCCCATCAGTACGGCTCCCGGAGTAGGACGAGGATCTGCTGGCATACTTCTGTTCGGCATTGTCCTTATGTTGCCTTTGTCCACTGCAGCTATGAATGCATCATAAAGCTCAGGGGGGACCTGCAATTATTTTCAACGTAATGAGAACAAAATTCTACTCTGAAATAAAAGGGTAAACGACATGCCAAGGCTAAAAAATAATTTATAGAATTTGGAGAATGATTGGTACCTGCGGAGCAACTGTTGTCTTTAGATACTTTGTCATATCACCGTTTGAAATAGAAGGAACCTTCGTACCAGGTACATCAACCAGACAACGAATCTCTGTACTGCTTATAGGATAGAAAAGAATTGGCGAAGGATCTCCAAGTATGACATGGCCGTGATTGGCACATGGAAGTTCACAGTTCTCTAAAATTAAGCCAACAAAACAAGAGGGATTATCTACCTGCAAACAAAGCAATATAGAATATTAATCCAGAATTTTACAGACTGTTTCTTCTATGCATGACTAAGAGCCTTTAGTAGTAAGAAAACTCTGAACCAACCACTTTTGTAAACCAAAATAACAATGAATGAATTACCGAAATTTTTTTTTTAGTAGTTGTCGCTTATTTCTTAGAAAGAAGTTGACAACATGACGGGAAAATCCATTAAAGAATCATTCTGAAAGGAATTCTCACCTTAGGGTTGCAAAGAGAACGACGCAGGTTTGAGAAACAGCCGTCACAAACAATGGTAAGAGGAGCGTATGCTGTCAATGCCTGACCATCTTTATTCTTGTATTGCACACCTTTGATTGTCCCCTTCTCTTCAAGTAGGGAAATGACTGTTCCTTGCTCCATATTTACACTGCAATTATTGAAAAAGGAAAAACATTGCTTAAATACGAGTTAACAGGAATATATCTTCAGATCAATTGAAGTTTAAAAAAGTACATTCAAAATTCATCTCTGATCATATTATGAGAATTATATCAACTGGACATCCTTACTCCTTAGGATGATATGATCAAGTACTAGGAGACACAAGCTAATAGCAGAAAACTTTCAATAGAACTAATTTGGTTCAGGTAACATGAGTAAATTAAATATCAACCCAAAGGGCATTTTTGTGGAAAATAGAAACTGGGGTTAAATTACACTTTTGGTACAAACATTAAATCCTAAATGTAGCAAAGAATCACAGGCAGTTCCAACAATCTAGCAAGTCAATCTCTACACATCCACAAGCATACATTATACATTCACAAGGGAAGAAATGATTACTTGGGAAGTGAGGCAGCCTTCTCTCGCATCCTCTGAATAAAACGCCCATTGTGAAAGCTTCTGCCAGAGACATCTGAATGAAATTTTTCCAAGGGATAAGAGAGACGAGTATGTTTCCCGTCCTTGAAAAGAGCATAACCAAACACTCGCTGCGCATCAATATTGTCCACACAATCTGCAGTTAAACACAAGACGGTCGTTAGGCAGGAAAATCTGAACACAATTTCCTTTATAGCATTCATGATCCGCCACAACCTAAATGTTCAGTAATTTACACTACCTTGAAGCCCGAGTTCAACTAATTTGAGATAGCCACCGGGTTGTAGCAACTCTCCAACAATTCTGTCAGGCTCACTCAGATCTCTTTCAATAATATGCACTCGACGTCCATCCTATATTGCATAATATTTTATATAGTCAATACTCATATGTATTTTTTATTAAAAGAAAACAATACTCAACACAAAAAGGTTAGCACAACTCGTTAGACTTAAAACTAAAAAAACTATGTATGGCCTGAATCTAACCCATCAATAATACAAAAAAACACTATATATTACTGGCAAAATAGAAAATCAGCCAGTGAAACTGAAAGGTATAGGCCGCAAAACCCATAACAAAGTTTGATTCTCTTATGTGATCAAATTGCAGGAAGTATAACTAAAAAGAGACAAACAAGTTTGGGTTGCCATTTATTTCCACAAATTCTCCACGATATCTTATGAAAATAGATTATGGCATATATTGAAACAACTTTATTTTATCTTTTGGTATAAAAATAGCTTATACATAAGCACTTATGTTATAAACTTATATAAGCGCTTAATTAAGTTATTTATCCAAACAAGACCCACAATATAAAAAGTTTTTTAATAAAATCCTGAGGTGTATAAAAGATCTACTGAACATGAAATATTAGTCAACATCACAAACCCATTAGAGACCACAAGACATTATTCCAAGTGTTCAATTGGATTACAACCACGTGATCACAGCCAGCTGCAGATGTCATTTTCATTCAACAAAGGTACAAGAGACAAAAACACTGTTTTGTTGTACTTTTATTTGTGTAGCACCGACACCTCTGATCAAAGATGTGTCTTATGTCTAACAAGTGTCGGTGTCCGGCGTACGATATGTGTCGCTGTGAAAACTGACACAACAGCATGTCAATACATTCAATCAACTATTATCAATATTGAATTGTGTCAGTGCTTCATAGCTTTTCATTGGTGAAGCAACTCTTTCATAACGCTATTCCTTTCAAATAGATTCAAAATTTCAAAAAAACACGAAACTAACAAAAAAATCGAACTATAACATTTCACGTCAATTCAAAAACCTCAACAATATAAAAACAACCCATCTTCAATACTCATAATCAAAAACCTCAAACGCAATTTCAAAAGTAATCGATTAAATCTCAATACAATACCTTCCCAAGTGTATGAGCCAAAGCAGCACCAGCAATACCAGCTCCAACAATGATAACATCGGCATCACCATTAAGTTTATCCGATTGAATTTCTCCGGCATCAGTACTCGTCACGCTATCCTTCACCTTCTCATTCACATCATAATTGCTCTTCCCGGCGAAAATCAAATTGTATAACGCAAAGAGACTCAAAACAGAGGTTAAAATCCAACCGAGTAAATACAGATCCATTGTTACAGTGGAAAAATCTCGCCGGCGAAAACAAACGGCAATGATGACGGAGAATTAGGTGTAGTTTTTTTAGTTTGAGATTTTTCTCTCTCTGCCAAGGTGGCAGAGGAAAAAAATGAATTGGATGTAACAGAAAGTGAGGGAAAGGAGGAAGCATTTTATAATGCATGTGAGATGCGAAACGGCCACGGACGTATCTAATTAGCTGTCTTTGAAAACAAGAGAAAAGATTTGTACTAATGTGCGCCGTGTGCGTGTTGGATAAGAATCAAAGTCCCGCGCTCTTTTCACTCGTATCAAATATTCCCTTGCTTACTTAAGTTGAAAAAACAGAGTAAACAACTCCATTATTGGAAGGATTGTGTGGTCACGAGTATAAATCTAAATTATTTAGTCACACTCACCTAAAAAATAACTGGAAAGAGAAAAACAATTTTTTTATTAAATAATTAGATGATAAACTAATGAGATCAATTAGTGAATAAATTGTTTGGGAGAATTTAAATTTGATTTTTAGGTGGAACAATTATTGATCAAAGTTTAGTTACTTTTTGATCAAACTTCGGATTATTGTGACTATTCATAGGGCTAAAGTTTACTTACTTTTTAAATGCATTCAATATTATTTTTCATATTTTTAGACAAATTGATTTTTTTTTTTTATCAAGATATTTTCAGACAAATTGATAGTATTAATAAAGGATATATTTTTGTAAAAAAAAATAAAGGGTTAAATTTGTTTTTTGTATCTATAAATATACCAATTTTTTGTTTTACTCCCTCTAAAATTTTACTTCAAGTTTTAGTCCTTATAAAATTTTCAATCACTACTTTTGGTCTTTATTTTTAAGTTATTTTTTATATTTTTTAATGAAATTGTGCAAAAATATGTATAATACTGTAAAAACCTCTGTAAAAAAATTATTTTTTGAAGAGAATCTTATAATATTATAATTTTTCTGCAAACTTTTATTCGAAAATATGAATTCTACATATGAGTTTACTTTAAAAGAAAGACTAAAAGTGAATATGAAAAACTTTTAAAAACTAAAAGTTGAAGAAATTTTTTAAAAGGATTAAAACGAAAAACTGACTTATTTATAGGGACAAAAAGAATATTAAATGCATCTACAATTTTGTAGATGTCTTATATTTGAAGACAAACAATTTTTTTATAAATGAGCATATAGTTAAGAATGGATGAAGTATGTTTTATGCGTGCACGCTTAAATGATCAAGATTTATGGTTGTATGAACTATGAACAACTAAAAATTATCCAAAATGCAAATTACGTTTCGAAACTGCAAATTATGTTATACTATTAATCTTTCAAACATTGTATTGGTATTTTGCAATTTTCTAATCAAACAAATTAGGCTGCCCACTATTTTGCGCCCCATGAGTATTGGACGGTTGATCCAACTCCCACTCTCACGTTGCATTGACTGCCCATCCTTCCTATAGTAGTTCCTGGTCAGTCATCCATTATTCCACTGAGCCATAGAATTCCATGCATGATGAACTGAATGAATGACACTGAGTAGGGAAATTTATCCTTGAAATTGTTAGGATTGGTCTAATTAGTTCTTACATTTGCAGAAATGATAAATATACCTCTAAAATTGAACTGCGGTAAAAATAGTTCACATGTTAACTTTCACAGTTTGGTGCTTTTGGATTTAACACTAAATACTAATCAGTAGAAAACTTATATAACACACTAAAACCGATTATTTTGAGGATTAAATACGAGGTTCATAGCTACTCTTACAAACCAACATATAACAATTTTCTTTATTATTTTTTTTATTCAAATATTGTTTTTGAATAAATTGATTAGACTCAAAAGTTAATGAACTCCACTAAACAATATTTTATCGAGTTTTACCTATCTTGAGATTGAATTCCAAATCAATAGAACCTCATTCCCCTATGAAGAGTTGGATTAATAAAAAAAAAATAGAAATGATAGCAACACATATTCTAATACACACTTTTTAACACGTTATTTTTAATTGGTTGAAATTCACATGAGACCCACCAAATTTATATGAACCCACATGATTTGATGGAATTCATACAAATGTATTGTGTGTTAGAATGTGTATTGCTAGCCTTCCACTAAAAAAAATATAAATTATTCTTTTGTAGGATAATGAAATGATCGAGAGTACTTAAAGAAGTAGGGCCGAAGTTGCACCGGGAACCTTGCGTTCTGCGTGCAAAGCATGGCTTATTTTATATCGGTTTTTCTTTCCTCGTGTTTAAATTTTTTATTGTATATTTCTATTCAGTCAAAATATTGTTCCTTGTTAGATTTATTTATACCTATGATAATTAATAAGCAGTAACCCGATATTTGTAAAGCAAACCAAAACCATGGATGACAAATCAATGATGTATGTTCTCTAAGAATTAAAATCAATGTGCTGCATGTAACTCCAAATTCAACAGTATATTTCCTTCGATAAAGACAACGAGCAATTTTTTAGAATAATGGAATATTGGTCCACGTTAAGAACAATTATTTTTGTAAAATAGTGTGATAAACTTTTTGTTCTATCTTTGTTCAATTATATATATCTTTGTAAAATAGTGTAAAATGATGATAGAGAATACTAACATCTAGTAAATTAAGAATAATAATTAACCTACAATCAAATGTGATAAACTGTTTGTTCTGTAATTTTTGTCTAAACACGTTTTTACCAAACGAAGGCATTGTATTTCATTTGAAATTAAGAAAACAATACAAATATCAAATACGGATATCTATTTTTTTTTCCTTAAGCTCTTTTGGGTTAAGTACTTAAGTATACGCTAGATGATTTAGATGAAGTAGGTTTTAGTTTTATATGCAATAATGCAAAGATCTTTTGGTATAGTGATTCATTAAGTATGTTTAGGCCCGTGTTTAAGTTTTGTTGTGTTTTGGTGATGTTTAGATGGGTATTGTGGTTATCTTAAGTTTTAGTTATGTCAATGACATCTTTGATTGTATCATTTGTCTATGATTATTTTATTAATTAAGAGTCACTTTATAGACAAAATGTGGAGTTGTATTTTAGTTATGAATCAGTTGCTGAAACTTTGCTTATGAATCAATTTCTCTTTTTAAATTTTAATTTAGTTGTACCCGAAAAAAAACAGATACTACCACCCTTAAAGTAAAAACCAAAAATACGTGGGAAATTCATAATCTCGTTAAGATCCACATTCCATTTTGTTACCAAAATAGACTAAACTCCTAATGATTGTATTCTTTATATGCAAATTAACCTAATGATTTTAATTTGTCAATAACTAATGGATGAGTATTTACTACTTTTTTAACATGGATCTAAGGTTTTAAAATTTAGATGCAAGATCGAACTAGTGAAACCTATAATATTTCTTTCATTCAGTGTAGATGCTTATATCCCCCATTCAATTTTTCTTTTAATATTTTGAACTGTATGCCATAAATAAGACGAGATGGGTGGCCATGATTTTACTGGAGAAACATTTCGTAGGAGATAATCTCTTCCCCTTACTTAAATGCATCAATGCTTTTTTTTAAGAATCCAAAATCCAAATAGATTTTGTTTACGGAACTGTAAAATAAACAAACTAGATAAGTTGTTTCAGCACAAGGTGTATTAAAGCCAACTCATCAAGATTAGAGAAACATACAACCAGTTAAGTTCACTACAAAAACAGAAAAACAAAAAATATTAAATAAACAATAGATAAACACATAATAGGATTAGGTCTTCTAATCAAAATTGAATGTAACATATTTCGACTTTAACCACCAAAAGGACCGGAACTTGACCCTTTCACAAAGTGTTTGTAAGTTTTCCTCTTTGTTCTGAAATATCTGTCTATTCTGCTCTTTCCAAATAACCCAAAGAACGGTTATCCAATTTATATTAAGAGAATAACGAACTTTAGTCGAAAATCCCCCTAACCCTCCAAATTGGAGAAGATGGTCCATTAAATTGACATGAAAAGCCGAAGAGAAACCAAGCCAACAATAAGATGTCGGATTCTACCATAAAAATCACATTTAGCAAACAAATGATCCATGTCCTCATTTGATCCACATATCGTCGAGCAATCCTGCTCGCCGACCGTTGTAACCCTCCTTTTAAATAAATTGTCTCTAGTAGGAACACGATTCAAACCCACTCGCCAAGCAAAAAATGAGACTTTAAGCTAAAGAACATGAGAATTATGAGGAGTAGAGTTATGAAACACCTCTGTTACTCTATTATAAGCACCGTTAATTGTGTAACTATGAGATGTGTGTAAATGTCAAATCCATCTATCCTCCGTAGCTACCTGCAAAACAACAAATGTAAGTCACTCCACACACTCCCCCACCAACTTCTTTTCCCAAGCAAACAACCTCATACGTCACTTCCATGCTTCACCATTCACTTCCCACCCAAAGTAAACGTATTCGCTACCATCACCAACTTATTTAGCTCGAACAACCTATGAAACCTAACCTCCAAAGATCCACCATCCAACCAAAAGTCTTTCCAAAACAACGTATAATACCCATCTCTCACCTTACAACTAATATTATCGGTTAACAAACCTCTGTCTAACACCCAAACACTCTCTCTAATATTATTCACAGTTTTCCACCACACGGACCCACCTCCCCCACCAAAACACAACCACCCCCTAGCCTTCCATTAAGGCACACACAATACCCTATACCATAAACTCCCATTTTTCGCCAATATTAGCGATGACTGATAGCTTATGTACAAAAAAATAACATATTTCATTCCTATAATTTTATATTCTTTATATTTCACCTTCATTCTATTAAAAAATATTTGTTGAAGTCTAAAAATAACTTTTGTAAAAAGTTAAAATATCATAAAAATGGTTTATATAAAATACTTAAACATGAAGAATTCAAAACGATAGAGCTTAGACATTTTTTTATAAGGATAGATATTTATTTTTTAGGCTTAATTGTAGTTTGGTCCCTTAAGAATCACAATTTTACGATTTTGACTTCTTGTAAAAAACAAGAGAAATGTTAACTTGTATCCTTAAGGTACATGTTAAGAAATTCATTAGTAGAAATTATGTATTAAAAATTGTGTTAATTTACTGTTCAAAATGTTTAATATTAATTTTTTTCATTAAATTCTTACAATTAATGGAATGAAGTTAATGCTTAACATGTGCACTTAGGGCACAAGTTAACATGACCCAAAAATCAATAACAAATCAACCCCCTAAGTTTACTCCATTTTGCACCTTTGAGTCCAAACCAATTTTGATTGGGTCGATGCATATGTGGCACCGAGATAACTTTATTTATTAGGTTTAATTGCAGTTTTGTCCCTCCAAGTATCATAATCTTGCGATTTTGACTCTCTAAAAAAATAAAAAGTCATACGTGGCACCTCACTTTAAATGATGTGGGTGTCACGTATTCATTGACCCAGTCAAAATTGGTCTCAAGGTCAAAAGTGAAAAATGAGATAAACTTAAGGTGTTGATTTGTTATTGTTTTTTATAGGAGGCCAAAATTACAAAATTGTGGCAATTAAGGGGTCAAAACTGTCTATTTTTTATTTGCCATTTTCACATCCGACTCAAATTTTGAGATTAAAGTCAAATAAACATTTCAATATTTTTGACACAAAAGGACATAAAACTCCTCCAATTAGACATAGACATGAAGCTCAAAAAAAGCAGTGTAGCGGGAACTAGCATTGGTTTCCTGTAACTGTAAGAAGCAGAAAGCTATGGATTTTGGATGCAAAGACGTTAGCGTTTGGAAAGAAGCACTTTCAACTTACACATCTCAAATAGAATCACTTTCTCTCTCTAAAAACAAACCCAATTTAGTTTCTCTTAACCAATTTTATTGCAATGAACTACCTTCCCTCATTCACCAACGAAACCCTAACCCTTTCATCACTACCCAAGAACTCTCCAAACTCATGCAATGGAAACTCACACGTGGCAAATGGAGGTTAATCACTCACTCACTCCTTTTATTTTATTTCATTTTTATCTTTTGCTATAGAAGTAACTTGGATATCGCGTTTGTGCTATAAGCTGCAAATAAGTTGTTTATCCGAATAGGGACTTATTGCAAGTTTTTTTTTTTGCTTTTTAGGCCGCGTTTGTTGGATTTTGTTTCTGCATTAGATGAAGATGTAGTGAAACGTGCTTCTGAAAAGGCTTTTGAGAGTCTACCTGATATATCGAAAGCGATTTCTGAGCTGAGTGCTTTGAAAGGTGTTGGTCCGGCTACTGCCTCTGCTGTTTTGGCTGCTTTTGCTCCCAACTTAACTCCTTTTATGTCTGATGAGGTATCTTTTCCTTCAATTTTGTTTCATTACAATTTACACTTTCAATTCGATCCCTTATTATCATTATCATGATCCCAATGCATATAATATTATGTTTGGTTTGAGTAAATCTGCGTTTTAGTCTTGAAATTCTAAGGGGTAATTTAGCAACTCAAATTTGCGACATAACGGTTTAGTTTGTTAAATTAAAGAATGCAGTCAGTTTAGCTCTTATTTCGAATTTAGCACTACAATTTTAAGGTTCAACGATTGTTTTGATGCAACGTTAGACTATTTAAGACAACATGTTGGTTTTTCATTGGTTTTTGTGGACATTTTAGAAAGAGATACGTCCTTTCGTGGTTTTTGTCATTTCATGAATTTATAGTACTTGTTCGATCCTTGAAATTTCGAGTAGCAAAATGCTGCTATACTCTATTTTTTTTCAGTAAATATTTCTCTGAATAAGGCCCTAACTAATCATTAAGGAGTGTAAGAAAAATGAAAATTATCAATCAGAGCTCAAAGGTTTTAAATCTAGGTCGAAATTGTGCCTAATGAAAACTAAAACATCCCTAAAAACTATACTGAAAATACTATTTTCACCAACCTTTTTAAAGACTAAATCATATAGACCGCAATATATTTTCTCAAGTATCAGTTTGAGCCTTGCTTTGCTTTTTGTTTTGTTGTTATGTAAAAATCGTCATTAAGATACCGAGGGACATGCATCTTATCTTATATTATTATTGTTGGAACAAATTGTTCCAACAATTGTTGCGATTATTTATTACTTCTCATTTATTTTTGGTTTTTCTTGTGGTTATCTCA
Organism: Medicago lupulina; assembly: GCA_958299785.1. Lineage (NCBI taxonomy): Eukaryota > Viridiplantae > Streptophyta > Magnoliopsida > Fabales > Fabaceae > Medicago > Medicago lupulina. Next base: position 52,963,761 of record OY283141.1, on the reverse strand, counting down.
TCATTGGCTGCACCACTATGTAGGCCATGCATGCTGCTCTTGGAAACTCTAAAGATTATACGCTGAAGCAATATCTTATATTCGCCAATAAACTGCAGGAGAAAGCAAAGGTACTATTGATCAATGTAATTTTACTTTGAAAGGATTCATGATTGGTGTTTTGAATTTTGATGTATAGGATAAAAATAGATTGATTCATTTCTGGTCATTTTGAACTCAACTGTGATTATGTAATTATGTTGATCGAAATAATTTTATCCGCATAATTCAAACAAGTACCCTTTCGGTCTTTCTTAAAAATTTCCTATGGATGCCTGTTGCATCATCTCTGTCTCTCTATTGGTTTTAATTTGGGCATCAATTTTGGAGGCTGAGAAACAATCATGTGATTTTTGGTATGACCATTTTCTTTTTTACAATTTGCGACATTAATATATGATGAAGGAACTCTGTAACTGTACCGTTTGCGTGTTAGGAACTTAGCTGAGTTAATTTCATGAATATCTGGTTGGAAAATAATGTGCAGGAACTAAGTTCAGAAGAGACCTCATTTACCTCATCTGATGTAGAAAGGGCGTTGTGGAGTTGTGCTATACGGAAGTTATCAGCACCTCAATCAAATAAGGACCCTAAGAAGACCAATCCAAGCAATATCTCTAAAAGAAAGAGAAATACTTGACATAAAAGTGGACCATTAAATTTAGAAATTACAAGTAGTGTCTGTCCTTTTATGCTATGCTACTTTTGTCTCCCTTGTTGGGAACGTTTTTGTTCTTAAGCTGTAACCAAATTGAAGTTTCATGTTTTGTTTTTTTTATAAGTGCTAACATTCCTTTCTTGAAAATGGGCATGTGATGGACTTCATCTTGTTAATATTAACACATCATGGCTGATCAGTAATGTCACATTTAATGCTTGCATTGACTCCATCTTATCAAACAGTGCTCAATAATGTATCAAACCTAAGCCGTTCGTTTTTTAGTAGTACGAATTAGGCTCATTCCCTATAAAAAGATGATTGGTTCATTTGATAAAAATTGACTCATTTTTAAGTTTGTGGGTTCAACTCCGACTAAAGATTTGAGAGTCTCTTTAGTGGATGATGCATATGTACTTCAAAAAACGCTTTGAGTTTCATGTATGTTCTGACGATGAATCTTGACCCTGATGAATCTTGGAGCTCAATTCACATAAACTTTTCAATAAAAAAAAAAAACTTTAGGCATATTTAGGATGACATTTTGTTTGAACATGAGTTGTTCACTTGTTCACCTTAATAAATGAATTATTTTTTGGGTCAAATAATCTAATGACAAGAACTTCACCATTCAAGATGAATAAGTGAAAAATCCATAGTTTAAACCTGGTCTCTGCATATTACAATGTCGCTAGTTGATAGAAAAGAAGATATTTTTTTTTTTATGAAATATTAATTAAATTATCTTTATTTTTGAGTGACGAAATATTAAATTAACTTAAAAACAAAAAATCTCGAAAGCCTGAAACACTAATCCAATGTCATTTAAACATTCACAACTGTTATGAACAATAATTTAACATTGGAAAAAAGAAAATTATTTTGACCTTATATTATAAAAATTGTTTTGGTTAATATTCTTTAGTACAATTTTACATTTCACTTACTTTTTTTTTCTTTTAATAGCATAGTGGCTGAAGCTCACACGTTTAAACGTAAAAAAGTTGAGTTTCGGAGTTTGAATCTCAAACTCTACATAAATTATACAATATCTCTATCAATTGAGCAAAGCTCACGGGGACCACATTTCACTTACACGTTCATGGACAATAATGTAATTAATTAGCATATGGTTAACAACACTACTATTACTTTTCGTTTTCACTTAGAAGGAAGAAAACAAAAAGTGACACTTTTCAACTTCAACGATACTCACACTCTCTTCTCTCCTTCTCTATTCTTATCTTCACTTAACCTTTCCAAACGCAGAAGCAGTAATTCGTGAAATGGTTGCAAATGATTGGCATTTCGAAGACGTGAAGTTAGAAAATGGTGAATAATGTGTTGTCTATTCCATTGCAGCAACTGTGCTTAAATATACATAATAGTTTACAGTCATGGTCCTATAATTGAGCTAACCATAATTAAAATAATAATAACAATAATGTACAATGTTTATAAACAGAATGAAATAATGATGTTGACTATTTGTTATTAGGTAGAGGAAGTCAATGATAATCATGACATTAAGTGATGATATTCATTTCTTTAACTCCCCTTCTCAAACTGATGGTGACTCTGTCACTCCAAGTTTGTCCCTCAAGATGTTGAATCTAGTGTGAGTGAGAGCTTTGGTTAGGCAGTCTGCAATTTGATCTGCAGAAGGAACATAGGCAACTGCGACTTCATTTTGAAGGACCTGATCACGTTTGTAGTGAACGTCTATCTCAATGTGTTTAGACCTGGCATGCATAACCGGATTGGAAGCTAGTGCCTTAGCACTCAAGTTATCACACCACAAAACTAGCTTTCTATGTATTGGCACTTTGAGTTCTGCAAGTAGTGACCTGAGCCATGCCACTTCTGCTGCTAGATCAGCTAAGGCTCTATACTCTGATTCAGTACTTGACCTGGACACCACTTTTTGCTTTATTGAAGACCAAGAAATCAAAGTTTCACCAAGGAACACACATTGACCTGCCATAGACTTTCTATCATCTGTGCTTGTTGCCCAATCTGCATCTGAGAACCTTGCTATGTCAAGATCAGTTGATGGTTTACTTTGCAAGCCTAGATTTGTCGTACCATGGAGATACCTCAGTATTCTCTTTATTCCTTGCCAGTGATCTGTGGTTGGAAAGCTCATGTATTGAGCGAGCTTATTGACAACAAAGGTTATGTCAAGTCTTGTGTTGGTTACATATTGTAACGCACCTATAGCCTGTCTGTAGAGTCTAGGATTGGACATTGGCTCCCCTTCAGTTGTGAATTGTCTACCAGTTACCATTGGTGTAGGGCAGGATGATGCATTTTCCATGTTGAATTTCTTGAGCAAGTCTTTTGTGTACTTTGTTTGTTTCAAGTACATCTCACTATTGTCTCTATGAACTTCAATTCCTAAAAAGTAATGAAGGTTTCTGAGATCTTTCAATGAAAAGGTAAGATTAAGTTGACTGATGAAGGCCTCTAGGAACTTGTTATTACTGCCAATGATTATTATGTCATGAACATAGATAAGTAGAAATGTAGTGTGACTAGTCTCCCTTAAAACAAACAAAGATGAGTCACTCTTGGTGTTTTGAAATCCCCAAGTCAATAATGTGTGCCTTAAACTGTCGTACCAATCCCTTAGGGCCTGCTTTAAGCCATATATTGCCTTGGTCAATCTGCATATGTGATGTGGTTTGGTTTTATCTATGTACCCTTCAGGTTGATGCATGAAAACAGTTTCTTTGAGGTTGCCATTCAAGAAAACATTATTTATATCTAGTTGTCTAACTTCCCAATTGAGATGTACAACAATAGATAGAATGATTCTTACAGTGCTTGCTTTGACAACCGGGCTGAATGTTTTATCATAATCCAATCCAGCTGTTTGTTGAAAGCCTCTAGCAACAAGTCTCGCTTTCCTCCTTTCAATTGTGCCATCTGCCTTGCATTTTGTTTTGTAGATCCACTTTGAATCAATGATATTTTCTTGTCCATGAAATGGTACCAATGTCCATGTTTTGTTGTTCATTAGAGCCTTGTATTCTGCAGCCATCGCTTCTTTCCATTATGGCTTGACTTATGCTTCTCTTACACTTTTTGGTTCCTTGTCTTCTTTGAGTTCCTCAGTGAGCCCTATGTAAGGTAGTTTAGGCTTGTATATTCCTACCTTGCCTCTTGTTCTCATCCAATGGTGAATTGTTTTCAGGTGTTCCAACTGCTTCTGGTGAGTCTTTCGTTTCACTGTCACTTTCCCTGAGATTGTTCTCATGTGTATTCTCAAAGCTACCACCCAACACTAGTTGATCTGTTATTGTGTTACTGTCATCTAATTCTTGCTCTTCGTGATCAACAATATTGCTGGTTTCCTCAGTTGTGTTGTTAGTAGTAACACCTGCAGGATAAAAAGGTAACCCTGTAGAAATTTCATTAGTAGCAGTTTTTATAGGATTTCTTGTATCCAGAAAACCTTCTTGGAAGGGAAAATGATTTTCGTTGAAGACTACATGTCTTGACACAAAAATTCTTCCATGTGAATTGACACATTTGTAGCCTTTGTGAGAACTGCTGTATCCTAAGAATACACATCTAGTCGTGTGAAATTGAAGTTTGTGCTGGTTGTATGGTTTGAGGCAAGGGTAGCAGGCACAACCAAAAGGTTTCAAGGCAGTGTAGTCAGGGTCTTTCTTGAACAACAATGAGTATGGACTTTCATTTGTATTCACAGATGATGGCAATCTATTTATTAGATAGACAACAGTAGAGAAGGCTTCCCACCAGTATGAGAGTGGCATTTTGGCTTGTGCTAGCAGTGTCAATCCTAGTTCAGCTACATGCCTATGTTTTCTTTCAGCTCTCCCATTTTGTTGAGAGGTATATGGACATGACATTCTGAATTGGATACCAGATTCTATGGAAAGTTTTTGGACAGGCTTGAACTCACCTCCACCATCACACTGAATCATTTTTATTTTCTTGTCAAATTGATTTTCAACTAAATTTTTGAACTGATTGAAAGCATGTATAGTGTTTGATTTTTGTTTTAAGGGAAAAATCCAAGTGAATCTGCTGAAATCATCAATAAAATGCACATAGTATTTAAAATTTGATTGAGATAAAATTGGTGTTGGGTCCTATACATCAGTATGAATCAAATCTAAAGGTTCTTTAGCATGAGAGGAAGACGATTTGAAGGGTAGTAGGTGAAGTTTGCCAAATTGACAGGCTTCACAAAATGTAAATTGGTCACTAGGTGATGTCTTTACATTGCAATCTTTCAACACCTTTTCCAGTGCTTTATTGTTGAGATGTCCAAATTTCCTATGCCAATTTTCTTTGAGAGACATGTAGACACATGGATCTTTATTGGTTGATGGTTCTTTATTGGTTGAGAGTTGGTATAGGCCATCCTTAAACCTCCCCTTTAGAAGTGCCTTCCCTGTTGGTTTGTCCTTCACATAACAACATTTCTCATCAAATTCAACAATAGCATTATTGTCAGCAGTGAGCTTGGATGCACTTAACAAGTTTTTGGTGATTTCAGGCACATATAATACATTATGCAGGTTGCCATCATTTAACTTAGTATAACCAGAAGCTAATATTTTTAGTTTTTCACCATTACCAACAAGTAGAGAATTCTTACCACTGTTCTCACCAAGATCTTGAAGTTTGCCACTTTGGTGTGTGACATGATTGCTAGCCCCACTATCAAAATACCACTCATAGTCTTAACCATAATGGGGTGAGGCTATGAAGGCACTATGAGTTCCTTGTTTTACAGTCTCATAATAGTTATTTGAACCTGTATAGGACTTATCAAATCGATGGTAGCATTGTACAGCAGTGTGACCAGTTTTATTGCATACCTGACATATGAGTTTAGACATCCTTCCTCTTCCTCTACCTCCTCTCATTGCTCTAAAGTTGGAACCTCTCCAATTGCCTCGTGTTCCCTGTTTGTTTCCTTTATACTCAGCCTTGCTTGCAAAATTTGCAGATGCATTGATTGTAAGACCACTCAAGTTGTTGAGTTGATCTATTCTGCTTTCAAAAGCTAGTAGTTGGGATTGAAATTCAACCCAACTGAGATCAATCATATCAGCAAGCTTAACTACCACTGGATTATAGTCAGCATCTAATCCATTCAGAATTTGGATCATCAAGTCAAAGTTTGAAATTGGTGACCCTGCAAGTTTCAACTTGTCTGCAAGAGTTTTCATTTTCATGAGATATTGCTCCATCTTCATGTCCCCTTTACGAGTATTATGAAATTCTGATTTGAGGTAGATTGTCCTTGACTTTGTATGAGCTCCTGCAAGCTTTTGGGCTTCATCCCAAATTTCCTTGGATGTTTCACAGTGTAGTAACTGTGTGGCTATGTCTGTTGTCATGGAGTTGATTAGCCATCCTAGGAGTGCTTGATCTCGAGCAATCCAATCATCATAGTCAGGATTGGCTTTCCTTGTTGTTTCACCTGATGTGACAAACTGATCTGAGCATGCTTTTGTCCCCAACATGTAAACATCAAGTTTGCAGCCTCTGATCAATGGAAGGACCAATGATTTCCATAATGGATAGTTGTCTCTGTCCAACTTGACAGAAACTATTGTGGGAAGGTCATTTTTCTGGTTTGTGTTGGCAGCGGATGACATGATTGGATCGATGAGAGCTTTCAAGCTTAAAGCTCTGATGCCAAGTTAGAAAATGGTGAATAATGTGTTGTCTATTCCATTGCAGCAACTGTGCTTAAATATATATATAATAGTTTACAGTCATGGTCCTATATTGAGCTAACCATAATTACAATAATAATAACAATAATCGTACAATGTTTATAAACAGAATGAAATAATGATGTTGACTATTTGTTATTAGGTAGAGGAAGTCGATGATAATCATGACATTAAGTGATGAGATTCATTTCTTTAAGGTTAATTGCACTTTTGGACCCCTATCTTTTCAAAAGTTGCGGTTATGGACCCCTAACTAATTTAAATACAAAACAGACCCTTATGTTTTGATTCTTTGGCAGTTTTAGACCCCCACCTCATTGTTGACTTGGTCGTTGCTAACGTGGCACCCACATCCCATTAGTGAGGTGCCACATGTATTATTTTTTTTTATTACTTTTTTTAATTCGTCCACGTCAGCCATGTGACACCTCACTAATGGGATGTGGGTGCCACGTCAGCAATGACCAAGTCAACAATGGGGTGGGGGTCCAAAACTGCCAAAGAATCAAAACATAAGGGTCTGTTTTGTATTTAAATTAGTTAGGGGTCTATAACCACAACTTTTGGAAAGATAAGGGTCCAAAAGTACAATTAAGCCTTTCTTTAACTAGTGATAGCTCTTCTTCTGACTGAGCTTGACTTGTTGTCAGAAAGAGGTGAAACTTTTTTCTTTTAAGTCAGAAATTTTGTGAATGATTACTAAGTGGGGCTATAGTTAAATTTACCGTGTAAAGTAAAACCCTGTAACTCATGAGGTAGAAAAATAGGATCAAAAGAATAAATAATAAAGACTGCTTAGTATAATTGACTTGTTTATGCTGCAATTTTTTTATTATCTCATTTCAATAGGCTTAAAAACTAACTATAACTTGTGAAGATTTGTATACATACCGGATATCATTTCTATTGTGAAATTTATAAGGCCATTCATGTAATTTTTTTTCCATCAACAAGCAGCTTGCTATATTTTCATTATGTTCAAATTTCAGGGAGTAGTGAAAATCGCAACTAAATAAAGTAACTCATCTCATTGTAATTACACGAGAGAAATGTAAGAGGACAATAACTTTTTGAATTTGTTAACCAGATTGTAATTTTCTCTTATTTCCCATGAAAAGGGCAATATATTTACAAGTAAAAAACATGGTTGACAGTCTATATTCAAACTAAAGGGATAATAATCTTGTACCGTCTATATTTTCTCAAGGATTTTGTGATAACAATGTACCACTCTAGCTAAAGGGATAATCTTGTACAATTTTAAGACCATTGATGTGTTGGGTCAGTGAGGGGAGCTTGGGGGACCGTCCACATCGAGGCTAGAACACCGCACAAGTAAGAGAGACACCACACTCTTACCCAAAACCTTAAGACAATTAGTTTATGGGTCCTCTTACTTATAAGGTGATCAATATGGACATATAACTCACACTTGCACACAACAACATGATGTTGCATAAGACAAAACATCGGGAGGTAAAATGTCAACACGAGAGTAAGCTTAGTGTAACAGAGATGAGAATGTTACACTAAATGTATGAAAATACTAGATGAGACAGGATTAAGAATGATAGTATTGGATAAAGTCGGCGTAACACTTAGGAAAGGTGTCTGATTCTAGACTTTGGTGGTTTAGGAATGGTAGAATAGATCTATAGATTCCATAGTAAGGAGAGTTAAATCTATTTAAATTGTATGTTCCTCCTATATGCTCTATAGTCCTCCTATTGGATCTCTGACCACAAACTCAGATCGTTCATCTTACTATAATACTATGTGAATCTATATTGCAATGCAAATCAATTCCAACCTTTCAGTTTTTTCAAAAAAGACAATACATCGAAGAAATATTTCATTATGCTTGGAAAAATATTAAATTCTATGCGTATATATATCATTCTTTTCAACCGCTTGTATTCCTTGCATACTTTTTAAGCATGGACCTAAACCCTTTCTACTATTCTAATTTGGAACATGGATTGAAATTTGTTATTGCCGAACAAATCCTAATATCAATTCTTACGAGTTGCTGCTACCTGCTTGCTATTATCTGCTTAATCCTATTTATCTAGTTTGGTTGATTAATGTGATCGATACTATTAGTGTTACCGAACCTTGTATTATTTATGGTTTAGTTCATAACTAAAATATATGTTACTTGATAATTCATGCTTGTACCCTATATATCTCAATATCTTAATCTTAATGTATATAAAGTATAAAAGTAAGTTGTCACGTGGCCATGACTTTAAGCATTTTTTTTTAGCAAAGCCAAAGTTAAGCCATTTCATTCAAAATCAATGGGTACAAAGTAGTTGGTACAATATTAAAAATATGGGGGCTAGAGTTAGATAAGGAAGCTCTAGAGATACTATGAGCAACCTTATTTGCTTGCCTCCGTATATGCGACACTACAAATAAAGTCGGTTCTATTAATTAAGAGACTTTTACATTGAGATATGAGATCACCAAACTCATTTTGAGGAATGTTGGTGGTGACAAGAGCATCAGATATAGCTTTGCAATCAGTTTCGAACCAAACAGCGTGCATTCCGTTTGATATGGCCACTTTGATAGCTTCCAATAAGCCTATGGTTTTGGCTTCTAGAATAGTGGTGGAGGAATAATAATAATCTGATTTGCCAAGCATAAATATTCCGGAAGAGTCTCTAAAGCACATACCATACCCCTTAATAGAGTCATTGTTGAAGGAAGCCACATCCACATTACATTTTTATAATGCCCACCGGTGGTTTGCTCCATTTGGGAGGGTGTTCCGCATTGTGTGCCGGTAACTTTGCTTTTTGTATACAACTCCATTCGTTGAGGGTGTCCTTTGCTCGGGTGACGATGAAGGACGAGGTGTGATCTATGGCTTCCCAAAGTTTAGAGTTGCGGTTTTTCCACAAGCTCCATAAAACCATCGCTGTCAAGGATTGTTGATGTGGAGACAACCTGTTCAACAAAACAAAAAGCATAGTGGTAAAATTTTCAACTGTAGGGAGCAGTTCCTGGATAATGTTGTGGATGCCAATATGTTCCCAGCAATTTACGGCCTTTGAGCACACAAAGAAGACATGCATATGTGTTTCCGCCAATAGGTCACAACATACACAGGATTCTTCGCAAGGGATGCCTCGGGTGAGAAGGTTTACTCTAGTAGGCAAGCATTGGTGATTAAAGTTCTGCTATTAAGAACAATTTTGTCAACATGGTTTTAATATTTTCAGAGTCATCATTAATTTTATTTGTTGCATGCAGGATCAATGTAACTGTTGAAGAGCTGAAGTTATTGTTGAGGATGATTTTTATTTATTCATAGCTGTTGACTCTGATTTCCTTGATTAAACAGGTAAGTTTACCGATATTGATCAAATTGTTTGACTTTTGTTGATAACTTTTCCTGATACTTTGACTTTTTTAATGAAACATAAATCTGATACAAGACCATCTATTCAAAATCTTATTTCATTTGTTTCTACTCAATTTTTTGTCAAGCTCAACACAATTAGAAGTGATAATATAGCTTCGAATTTCAAATGCCTACTTACTATTCTTTAGGAATCATTCATCAAACTTCTTGTATGGATACCCCCACCACAAAATTCTATAGTAGGAAGGAAGCATAGGCATTTATTGAATGTTACCAGATCTCTTTTTCATTCTAAATAAATTGCCCAAATGTTTTTGGTCTTATGCATTAATCCATGCTACCTTTCTTTAACATGTTTGGTTGTTTGTCCTTTGCTAGTTCAACAAAGAGACAAACGACCCAAAAGCTAGTAATGTATATTTTTAGGCTACAAAATTGGCACCAAAGCTTATGTTTTATTTGATCTTACTACTCAGTGTACTTTTATTTCTAGACATGCCATTTTTTATGAACAAGTTTTTCCATATCAGAATTTACATCATGCTACCAATGAAAATTGCAATTATTCTGAAAATTGCAGTTTATGGATATCAACAATCTATTTCTGACCCTTCTCTTGTTTATTAAAAGTAATACAAACTCATTCACTGCTTTGCTTAATGATGTAGATGACCTTATTTTAGCTGGAAATGATACTGAAGAAATCACATGAATCAAAAGCTTTCTCCGTAGCTGGTTCAAGATTGAAGACCTGGGATAATTGAAATATTACGTTGGATTGGAGATTTCCAGGTCTCAAACTGACACAGTACTACTTGCTTCCAAATTAGCCTCCACACAAATACAGAGGGGCACCAAATTGTCTTAGGAATCAGGCACACTTCTGATAGATCCCGAATCATACAGAGGACTAATTGGTATACTGATTTGCCTAACCAACACAAGGTAAAATATTTCCTATTTAGTGCTGCAGCTGGGCAAGCTTATGAGCAAGCGCGCGCTACCCTTCATTGTGAAGCCATCAAAAATTCTCTAGCATTAGGGCTATTCTTGCCTTCAAATTCACACCTACAGCTGAAAGGGTTTTGTGATTTAGATTGGACAACAAGCCCACACAACAGAAAATCCAAATCATCATGAGACGAATGTTGTGCCATGACATCCACAATCTGCGAATTGCAGTGGCTCACTTATCTTCAAATCATCATTTTGTGATTTGTTCTATACTGTGAAGTGACAGCCAATCAGCTTGCTGCATTGGCAATTTAATGAAAGGAGAAAAGCACATTGAATTACACTGCTACATTGTCCGAGAAAAACTTGTTCCATTTACTTCTTGTTTCTTCTTCACTGCAGTTAGCAGATTGCCTCGCCAAACCATTGGAGCCTCTCCCTTTAATTTCCATACTTGTGTCACCAATCTAGGACTAAAGAACATTTACTCTCCAGCTTAAGAGGGTCTAATAGTGATGAATGTATAGTTATTTAGCCTCTAAGATATAATGGTCCATGATCCTTTATTTTTTTGGTCGATCTAGATATAAGTTATACACACGTATTCACTCCTAATGTAATTCATTACTCATTTTTTACATCTATGGACAATTTGTATGTCAGTAATTCTCTGCTTGTCATAGTTAAGGTTTGTCTAGCTTTTTTATTTGATTTTGTTGCAATTGATTATAGTAAATTTAATGAGCAAAGAAATGTAAAGTTCATGTAGATTCATTTATAAGTAAAAATAACTGATAATACTTAGATTAACAAAAGAGATTTAATTAAGCTATTTAAATTTTTTAGCGTGATCAAAAAATAATTTCACTTCCTAAACAATTTTTTATTTTGTAGAAACTTGTCACATTAAAGAATATTTTAAAGATTATAGTATTTGAAGGTGGGAACAATATTTTACATCAATGGAAAACTAATGATCTTTTTGTTTGATTTATCAAGATTCTAACTAAGATAGAGTTATTTCAAAAAAAAAAAAAAAACTAAAATAGAATTTTTACACTGTTTTGACCAAAAAAAGACATCGAACTCAAAAGTGGTGTAGCGGAAACTAGCAACTGTAAGCTATGGATTTTGAACTCAAGGACGTTAGCGTTTGGAAGGAAGCTCGCTTGTTTAATCACCCACCTTTTTTTATTTTATTCATTCATCTTGTATTTTTAGAGTTAAATAATTGATTGAGTAAAATTGAATCGATTATAACTTGAAGCTTCAAATCATAACAACTATTGCATATGAAAATGATTAAATCAACATTGTTTAGAAAAGGATACGTGAGAAACCTGATGAATTGTGCCCAAGTACCATGCGTAAGTATATATGAAGCACATAAACGGATACGACACTGACAGTGATAGGTCGACACCAATACGTTAACTTTAATAATAATTAAAAAACATTATATAATTCAATGTAATCAAATTTGTTGGTATCGTATCAGACACCAGATACGTCTTCAATCAGAAGTGTCGGTGCTACAAAGATAAGTATTATCCTTTTATGAATACGAAAGACTATTCATAATACAACATATGCCGACACCCAAAAACTATTTTCATAATAACAATATAACATACACCGACACATGAAAGAAAGAGAGAATAATAATGATAAACTTTTATTAATTGACTAACTAAGCTTGTAAGGTTAAGTTTAAAACCGAAAACCACAAAGTTGAGGGGTGATATGCCAACCAAGTGACGTATGTTAGATTCTAACTGACTTGCTTAAGTCAACTAACTAATTGAATTACACATTACTTCTCAACACACCTTCTTAATTCACTTTGGTCAGTGACTCCACTCCAAGCATTTCTTTAAGCTCTTCAAATCTGTCTTTACTCAGAGAAGCACATTTGCCATTTGAACCTTTGTCTTGAAATGCAACATTTGCAGCTTCTCCTTGTTAACATGATCACACAAAATATGAATTTTTTTCACAATAATATGTTTTCTTATTCAATGTGCAACGTGATCTTTAGCCAAATCTATCATAGACCTTTAATCTACAGTAGCATCATTGTCTCTGATGACGGATCCATTTAAACCAATTTCATCAAGTAACATTTCTAACCATGATGCTTGACAAACTGCCAAAGATGCACCCAAATATACGGCTTCACATGAGAACAATGCAACCATATTTTAAGTTAAAAAGGCATGGACCTTGATGGTGTGACATAACTTCGCTACAAACCTCTAAAACTCTTCTCCAATACAATTTTTGAATTTTCAAAATAAAGAGGATTTAATATTATAAAGAAAAATAAACCCTGTCCTCCCCTCCCAATTTCTTTTCTACTTCATCTTTTTTCCAAAACCCTCCCCTCCATTCCTCACCAAACTCTTATATTTTTTCAACATTTCACCACAAACTTTTGTTAAATAGTTGTCTCAACAGTCAACTATGTTAAGAAGCCACGCAACAAGAGTAAACACTAATTATCCTTAAAATCGTTATAATTGCTCCTTAAAAAGATTTAGCGTTTGGATAAAACTAGGATAGGAGTATATATCACTCACGAAGAATCAATCAAATGTCGTGAAAAATACACCTCTTGCTAAGAAGATAGATCCTGTTTCTGTAAACAGAAACAAAAATAATTTAAGATTGGATATTATGTACCTCTGAAATGCTATCAGTGATACTAAAGTGAATTTATAACCATTAGAATACTTGAAAAAAAGTCCCTAAAAAAAAATAAATACTTGAAAAAAAGTAAAAAATAAAATAAGTACATATCTAAAACAGTAACATGGTTAAAATAGTTCACATGTTAACTTCCACACTTAGATGTTCGTGAATTCAAGACTGGCTAGAAAACTTATGTAACAAATTAAGTTGATGCATTTCATGTTAACAAATTATGTTGACTTATGAGTATTACACTCAGTCCCTTACACATGCAATTGAATTTGGAATAGAATAATTGACAAATTCTAATATTTCAGCCATTTAGAGAAGTCTAGTTCTCAAATAAGGTTGTGGGCATTATGGATTGCAACTTGCAAGCCACAAAATTTTATCTAACATAAACAAAACAAGAATCAATATGCATATAACTGATATACATATCATAATCATTATCAACCATCAAAACATGGCCTCATATTGAAGATAATATTAATAATCCACACGACATATATATATTAACATCAATAATCATCAAAATACCCTAACTTACAATCTAATTAGTAATGAATCCTAATCTAAAATAGAAAGAAAAACAAAAAATCCTAATAACTATCAATTATAGGAAACCCTTCCATTCATGAAGTGTGCCATCAGCTTCCTTGCAAGGCTTCCTTGCGAGGGTTCTAGCTCCGACAAAGGCATCCAGCGGTGGAATTCAATGATGGCAGTGAGGATAGGAATAAGAAGGAACTCATTGGTGACATTGGAAGACGGGTTGATCAAATGGATGATGCGAGGGATCGACAAATAGAAAAGGAATCCATAGCATACGTGACTGAATAATGCCATTTTAAGATCCATTGTTGTGGATGCAAAGCTCCAATCGAAGCGGTGAAAGAGGATGATGGTGATGACGATGGGAGTGAGCATGCCTTTGGTGGTGATGTTGATGAATGGATTGATCCAATGGATGAAACGATGGAAGTACAAATGAATAAAGAGTGTGAGGCATGCATAAACAATGAACTCTGCTGTTATATTCATTGTCACAAATGCATTGATCCAATCCATGAAAGGAGGGAGGCAGAACTCAAAACATAATGTGTAGCATATATGATAACATAACTCCGTCATTTCCATTGTTTCTGTAAACAAGAAAAAGAGAGTATAATCAGTAATATGTAATATTCAAAATTAAAAAATGGGTACATAAAAGAGAAGGATTTTGACCCCTTATGTTTTTCCTTTTTTTGTGTGTGAACTGGGTATCTATGCAAAACTCTCCTCAAGAGATTTAATATTGTTGCATTCCCATTAATGGATCTGAACCCAAGACCTATGGTTAAGAGAGAAGAGATACCTTATTATCTCATCCAGCTGCTTTTGGGGTTTACTTTCCCCTTTTTAATTTGCTAGACTTCATCCCCATTTTCTTTTTAATTGAGGTGCCCTAAGTATAGATTTCAATAGCTTGGGAATTTAAGAGTGGAATGGAAATCACAAAGGCAAACAAATGTGGGAGTCAAAACCGCACAATTGCGATACTTAATGGGGGAAATTGGAATCAGTCGCTGATATCTTGTTGATTAACTAGGTGATTGTAAAGTTAAAAGGAAATAGTAATGGAATGAGTTTTAAGGAAGATACTTACCTTTATTCTGATGCGATGCGATGCGTTGCGATTTGTGAACAAGAGAAAGAGAAGTAAGTAGCTTTGTATCGCTACCAGTTCAGAAGCAGAAAAGGTGAATATCCTTAAATAAGTAACAACTTTGTTTTGGATTTTTCAGAAAACCTATTTTAAACTTATAATAATGGTAAATAAAAATCATATCTTAAATCAATTTAAATTTTTTTTTTTGAGGAAAAATCAATTTAATATTTCATGTGCTAACAAAATATGACAAGTCCTTTCTTTTAAAAAAATATAAATTAATAAAAAGTTAGATTTATTGATAATTTTTTTTTTGTCTATGCGACTTAATAGATTCGGTTTGATATAACGTAACTAATAACCTATGACAGATAAAATAACTAATTAAACTCATAATGATTGATAAAATTGATAAAATAGCGGTTGAATTAACTTATAAATATAAAAATAATATTTATACTATATATAAAGGAAAATAACATTTTCAACGCACTTTCGGGTTGAACTTTTCTTTTCAAAAATACCGTTATTTTTAATGCAAGTACACATATAACAAATATGTAACAAATAGATAAGAATAAATTTAAATATTATAACAAATGTAACAAACACGATACAAATATATGTATTTATGTTTTTTTTTCCTTTATCATTTAAAAAATATAACAAACTAGATGAGTATATTTATACTTATTTCTTCATTATCCCAATTATAACCTTAAACAACTTTTTCTATAATAAAAATTGTTATTTGTGAACATTTATATTTTTTTTTGGTACAAAAAGAGGGCAGAGCCCAAGAAAAAGGAAACTACGAAATTAAACAGACATTCCTAGGCATGCAAACCCCGGAAATATCATCAAACACGAGCTTTTGAAGCTCAGTAGGAGGAGTCTTCAAAATAATCAAATTCAATTGATTCACAAAAATGCTAAAATTAGCAAGCCAATCAACACTTCTATTTCCTTCGTGCAAAGTATGGTTGATTTTCACATGCCAATCCATTCTCAACAGCTTCCTGATACGTTGAACTAAAATAGGGATATTCCCATTAAACTTGAATTTGTCAGAAATCATGTCGATCAATATCTTCGAGTCGCTTTCCACTATAAGATGATCAAAATGCTCCCTCTAAGCCATCTCTATACCCAAATACAACCCCCACATCTCAGCATGTAGGGCATCACAAGCTCCAATCTTCTTAGTGTAGCCTTTATATTTTTACTTTTAATCAAAACTAAAATTTCATAAAAAAAATATTGTCTATAAAATAAAAAGAACGAAAAACGGACACATAAAATATTTTCGCTAGTATTTAATTAATATTACGGGGGTAAATTGATCTTCGTCATCTTTTGGGTAAATTGATCGATCAAATTAGAGTAAGTAACGGCAACATTCCAGACAGACTTTGACGAGGATTCCCCCTGACAGTAAACTCGAGCAAAAATTTGCCCTAATCTTCAGAGTCCTTACTCTCAACCTTAAACCACCTCGACAACCACTAACTTCAGAGTAAGCTCATTAGTTGGCTCAGGGACACTCAGCTATTCTCCATGTCTCTATTCTTTGATTTTGGTTTTTGGAAAATAGATTATTTTTTCAGCTTCATTCGCTCAATTTATACTCAATCATAAAGTTGAAACATTTTTAACGTTTATTGTTATGTGAACTGAACAACTTAACTAACTCTACAATGTTTTATTATATAAAAAAGCTCATGCTTTTTTGGACTGGTGCAGGTCGACCTTGTTAAGAACAAACTTCTACACCTTGACAGGCTTGACGCTTGGCGGACTGTGGACTGGTGCGGGTCGACCTTGTGAAGAACAAAGGTCTACGCCTTGACAGGCTTAACGCTTGGTGGACTGTGGACTGGTGCGGGTCGACCTTGTGAAGAACAAACGTCTACGCCTTGACAGGCTTAACGCTTGGTGGACTGTGGACTAGTATGGATGACAATACCATATAGACTCTACTTTACATTGACTATTTAACATGTCCAACTCAACCGGATCGTCCAGGTCACATGAGCTCAACCTTCAACGTGCTTAGCTCGGCTTGATCACCCATGTCACATGAGCTCGACCTTATCATGCCTAGCTCAACTTGATTGTTCAGGTCACATGAACTATACCCTTCAACATGTATAGCTCAGCTCTACCCGTCCAGCATGCTCCACTCAGCTCTACCCGTCAGCATGCTCAGCTCAGCTCAACAGGTCTTCAGTTAACACTGGTTTGGTTGTTCAAGTCAAGCCAGCCAGCTCAGCGCGTCTTCGCTTAATACCATGTGTCTTGTACGGACGATCAATGCGTCACGATTCCACGCGCCTGGTACGAATGAGTTGTACCCTAGTCCACGCGCGGCCGTACAGAAAGCAGGCAACCAATGGGAGGCTCTGGATCACAATTTAATGGGCTTTGAATGATACGAGAAAGGCCCATTAGACCAACATTTTGATGACTATAAAAGGTGACATATAGATTGTTGAGGAGGGGAGATTCTAAGGGGAAAAACAGTGTAATATTCGTTTACTTCTGAAGAGTGCTCTTGAGACTCCACCTCGGACGTTTCACGGAGCAGCTCACCTGTTGCACTTAAATTTGTGTTTACATACGTGAACATTGGCGCCCACCGTGGGGCTACGGTAAAACTTTCCAACGACCTAGCTCCATTTTCAACAAACATATCATCATGGTAGGACGCAGACCAACCCGGAGCTCGTCCGAATCCGAACTGGAAGGCGACGCCAATCCCCAACTAGCTCAGCTGCTCGAGGAAGTGCGTGAACTTCAAGAGCAGAATGTCGAACAACAAAAACAAAATGACAAACATCATCGCCTTTAAGTTGAAGCCCGAGCTCAGGAGGTCGAGCTGAAACAACAACTGGAAGATCGAGAGTGCGAGCTCAGACATTAGATGGAGACTAGAGAGAGGGAGTTGAGGGAGCAACTTGAGCTCTTAAGAAGCAATGTCACCAGAGCTGAAACTATCTGACTAATATCTAAGGTTTTCCAACCATTGTCAACACAAGTTCAAGAGGTGGTTATCCCTCTTCACTTTCGGGTGCCCGCCATAGATTCATATGATGGGACTAGTGATCTGCACAGTCGCGTCTCAACCTTCCAAACTCAGATGTTCATAAGTGGAGTAGATGATACATTGAACTGCAAAAATTTTGCAGGAACTTTAAACGGTGTAGCACATAAGTGGATTGCAGGGCTGCCTAAAAGTGTTTAGCGAAATCTTTGAAGAGTTATCTCGCTCGTTTCAACACCACCACTCTCAAGATGACATAGCCTAACAAAGATATTCCTGGCATGGCCGTTGAGAAGGGTACGAGCTCTGGAACTTTCACCGAAGCTTTAACTTTGCGGAAGTCAATCTCCATGGACAAGATTCAGATGAGGGCGAAGAAGCATATTGAAGCCGAGGGGATTTTTCAAGAGTAGGGATCTAGGGAGACATGAAGCAAGTAACAAACAAATGAAGACCGCCGAGAAAGGGTGCTGAAAAGGCTAGGCGGAGAAGGGTTGCTAAGAAATGTCCAACCAGATCGAGGAAGCCGACCAGAGCTTGAGGTCCCGACGAAAAGAAATCCATGGGAAGAAAACTCCACTCCTTTGAACACTACAGTTATAAGGATCATTGTAATTTTCTTCTAATTTTTATAATTTTGAATTAAGGCCATTTTCTGCAGGATGCATTCAAGCATACGTTATAGGGAGAGATCCGTTAGAGACTCTCCTTGACGTCTTAATAAGGGTGGCCGGGTAAAGCCACTCCTTCAAGACCTAAGCGAGTATCGGTATAGACCCGACCCTTAGGCAAATATACGTTATAGGGATTGATCCGTTAGAGACAATCCTTGACGTCTTAATAAGGGTAGCCGAGCAGAGCTACGCCTTCAAGACCTAAGCGAGTATCGGTATAGACCCGACCCTTAGGCAAATATACGTTATAGGGATTGATCTGTTAGAGACAATCCTTGACGTCTTAATAAGGGTAGCCGAGCAGAGCTACGCCTTCAAGACCTAAGCGAGTATCGGTATAGACCCGACCCTTAGGCAAATCTACGTTATAGGGATTGATCCGTTAGAGACAATCCTTGACGTCTTAATAAGGGTAGCCGAGCAGAGTTACGCCTTCAAGACCTAAGCGAGTATCGGTATAGACCCGACCCTTAGGCAAATCTACGTTATAGGGATTGATCCGTTAGAGACAATCCTTGACGTCTTAATAAGGGTAGCCGAGCAGAGCTACGCCTTCAAGACCTAAGCGAGTATCGGTATAGACCCGACCCTTAGGCAAATCTACGTTATAGGGATTGATCCGTTAGAGACAATCCTTGACGTCTTAATAAGGGTAGCCGAGCAGAGCTACGCCTTCAAGACCTAAGCGAGTATCGATATAGACCCAACCCTTAGGCAAATATACGTTATAGGGATTGATCCGTTAGAGACAATCCTTGACGTCTTAATAAGGGTAGCCGAGCAGAGCTACGCCTTCAAGACCTAAGCGAGTATCGGTATAGACCCGACCCTTAGGCAAATCTACGTTATAGGGAGAGATCTGTTAGAGACTTACCTCATAACCTGGACGAGTAGCGGTGTTGACCCGACCCACGAAAAATTTTACGATAATAGGGATGGATCCGTTAGAGGTTTTCCTTGACGTCCAAATAAGGGTGGCCGAGCAGAGCTACACCTTCCATCTTCTTAAGTGTGCTCAACTTACTTAAGCATATTAATAAGAGTCATAAATAATACAAAGCAAAATAGTAGTGAAGTAGAACTTAACATATCAAAGTGTTATGTTGAGCTCTCCTCAAAAGATTACTTCCGTCTAAATGAATTAGGGAACAACTCATTACAACAAATGAAGCTATGACAACATGTTTAGGTTCACTCTTGTAAGATCGAAAACTAAGAGAGGGGGAGAAGCCTACCAGCCATGTGGACTGGTATAGGTCGACCATGTTAAGAACAAACGTCTACACCTTGATATGCTTGACGCTTGGTGGACTGTGGACTGGTGCGGGTCGACCTTGTTAAGAACAAACTTCTACACCTTGACAGGCTTGACGCTTGGCGGACTGTGGACTGGTGCGGGTCGACCTTGTGAAGAACAAAGGTTTACGCCTTGACAGGCTTAACGCTTGGTGGACTGTGGACTGGTGCGGGTCGACCTTGTGAAGAACAAACGTCTACGCCTTGACAGGCTTAACGCTTGGTGGACTGTGGACTAGTATGGATGACCATACCATATAGACTCTACTTTACATTGACTATTCAACATGTCCAACTCAACCGGATCGTCTAGGTCACATGAGCTCAACCTTCAACGTGCTTAGCTCGGCTTGATCACCCATGTCACATGAGCTCGACCTTATCATGCCTAGCTCAACTTGATTATTCAGGTCACATGAACTATACCCTTCAACATGTATAGCTCAGCTCTACCCGTCCAGCATGCTCCACTCAGCTCTACCCGTCCAGCATGCTCAACTCAGCTCTACCCGTCCAACATGCTCAACTCAGCTCTACCCTTCCAGCATGTTCAGCTCAGCTCTACCCCTTCAGCATGCTCCACTCAGCTCTACCCGTCCAACATGCTCAACTCAGCTCTACCCGTCCAGCATGCTCAACTCAGCTCTACCCTTCCAGCATGTTCAACTCAGCTCTACCCCTGCAGCATGCTCCACTCAGCTCTACCCGTCCAACATGCTCAACTCAGCTCTACCTGTCCAGCATGCTCAACTCAGCTCTACCCTTCCAGCATGTTCAGCTCAGCTCTACCCCTCCAGCATGCTCAACTCAGCTCTACCCCTCCAGCATGCTCAACTCAGCTCTACCCGTCCAGCATGCTCAACTCAGCTCTACCCGTCCAGCATGCTCAACTCAGCTCTACCCCCCAGCATGCTCAGCTCAGCTCAACAGGTCTTCAGTTAACACTGGTTTGGTTGTTCAAGTCAAGCCAGCCAGCTCAGCGCGTCTTCGCTTAATACCATGTGTCTTGTACGGACGATCAATGCGTCACGATTCCACGCGCCTGGTACGAATGAGTTGTACCTTAGTCCACGCGCGGCCGTACAGAAAGCAGGCAACCAATGGGAGGCTCTGGATCACAATTTAATGGGCTTTGAATGATACGAGAAAGGCCCATTAGACCAACATTTTGATGACTATAAAAGGTGACATATAGATGGTTGAGGAGGGGAGATTCTAAGGGGAAAAACAGTGTAATATTCGTTTACTTCTGAAGAGTGCTCTTGAGACTCCACCTCGGACGTTTCACGGAGCAGCTCACCTGTTGTACTTAAATTTGTGTTTACATACGTGAACATTTTTATTGACGGACAGGTACCTATGCATGTAGCTTACAAGTAATTAACTCTTGTTTTGTTCACAGAAATGAATACATTTTGGATAGCAGTGAAAGCACTAGGGGTGATGATCCTGATATTAATGGTGGCCAATTTAATAATGTAGCTAATGGTGGGAATGGATTTACCTCATAAGCTTCGTCAAAGAAGACGACTTGTAATCATTTTGGAAGGCTTTCTTGCTCAAGGCCAATCGATTCGCTTGCCACGATTGCTCGGGTTGGTAAGTCTTCTTATTATGTACTTCTAGAGACTGCCAATGATTTCTTGTCCTGGTTAACTGAAGATCATGTGTCACTTTTTTTTGTTGAAAGAATGTGTTAGAATCACTTGATCTCTTCATTGACAGGAAAACATCTGGGTGGGACAGTATGAATTTCCTTAGTTTAATTGTGTTTCCATCATTTGAAGAAAATACTTTTCCGAGCATCCAAACATAGCTCCTGCACTTGCAATTTTTAAAACGATGGACTTTACTAACATGGTGCTTTTGAATACTCAATAGTCAATAAAACTTGGAAAGCATTCTTCATTTTAACCATAATGCATTAAAGTCTGATTGGAATAGAAGATTTTTAATATATCAGATACTATCTGCCTTATTGTACTTGCATGGTTTAGGGGTTTCCCATGTTAATATATGCCCGTCCAATATCATCTTGACTGACTCATTATGGTCTTGGCTTAGATTATGGAATGAACCTATATTGGAATCTAATTTAACTTTGCAAGAGACTGAAATCAGTAATTCAAAACCTGCTAAAATTGGTTGTTGTATTGCTGATTGTCATTCTAATGATCTTTATGCTAATTTAAGGCTCTCTCCATTACATAGATTGGCATTCCAGCTTTCATCAGAGGTGGAAAGGAGAACTAAGTAATTTTGAGTAGTTACTCAGCTTAAACAGATTAGCAGGAAGAAGGTGGGATCCAGTAATCCCTTCGGTTGTTGAATTTAGCACGAAAACCGACGATAATTGTGATGCAGGGTGGCGAGATTTGAGCAAGAGCAAATGGTACTTGGCAAAAGGCGATGAACGGCTGGATTTCACCTATTCAACGTCTGAAATTTCTCACCATGTATCAGATGAATGCCTGTCTGAATTGGCTGTTTGCAGTTATAAAGCAAGAAGGTTGCCTTTGAGTGGTGTTCTTCAAATGGCTGTTCATTCAGTGTATGAACCTACTAAATATCCTTCCTCAATGCAGAGGCTCTATCAATGGACACCCGATGAATGCAGAATTTTATTGTGACGCCCAAATTTTTAGGTTGGTACATGATGGTATGTTGGCTACATCTTCGTGGGCAGAGTGCCCTGAGGATTACATTAAATTGCATCGTGACACATTGGAAAGTAACAGGTGTTGTTTCAACTCCATCACTGGATAGATATAATCTTTGGGTACAAAATGTTTGGTCAGGTCGCAATTGTTGCTAACAATGTTATGCTTACTCCATCAGAATCCACAATGCCATGATCAACAGGACGTCATCAGCTCTTTATGTGGCCACCCCCCATTCATCATGCCACTTCCAGAATAACACGTAATGGGAATAATAAATATGCCAAAGTTTTGACCCAAACAAATGGAATGCAGTGAGAGACATCTCTTCTAATCTGAAACTGCTTATCTACAAGAACTCAAACAAACATCTGCATTTTCGGAACATGCTAGGCATTTGAATGCTTGTTACCGTTACTTATTAAGTCAAATGAAAAGGAAGAACATCTCATCTATGGGAGATCCAACAGCAGGTACATTTAGTACAAATATTAGCGATGTATCTTTGATTGAAAGTAATTATCGGGTTCCATATGAAAGAGGAAGATGAAGGATGTTCAGGATATCCAGACTTGCCTCTGAAGATATTGCAAGGGACATATTTTATGTCGGTTGTCTATTGGCCGAATTTCATCTTTGCAGGATGCTCTTTGACTCAATCTCATTGGAAATATACTTGGAGGATGGAACATTGCCAAGATTTCTGCAGGAACTACCTCCTCATGTTAGAATACTTGTTGAAGCATGCATCCAAAAGGATTGGATGAGGTATCAGTCCACACGTGCACATCTGCATTCTATAACTGAATGCTTGTGTTTCTCCTGTTAGGTCTGTTTTTTGTGCGCTTGTTTTTTCTATCAAGTTATTGAAATATACATTTTTTCTATATAGCAGGCCATCTGCCAAAATTCTTCTTGAATCACCTTATTTTCCAACCATACAGAAAACAATCAAGTGACTTGGGTCGGCCCAAGCGTAAGGCTACTAAAGCCCTCGCTTTAGGCCCACCAACAAAAAATAATTTAGCATTAGATTTAATAAATAAAAAGGCCTCATATGAATGAAACCAATAAAGGCCCCTTATATTAAATTTTGTTTTAGGTCTCACTTACTATATTTTACTATATTTCTCCAGCTAAATTTTTTTAGCTGCATCTGCTTCTGTGCTATTAATCGGTTCTAGTGAGGAGACTGGTGTCCCAATTACCATCAATCAGGTACTTTTAGTTTTGCAACAACCTTCAATAATATGTTTTCCTTTGTCCACATGAATGCACTCCCAGTTAAGTGCAACCATTATTGTTTTATTAACCTTATATTATTGAATCGGGCTATCTTGCGTCTTGTTCAGTGCTTTGGGAAAGGACTATATTATTAACCTTAATCAATTGAGTTTCGTATTTTTCCATATTTTCATTACCAAGATCTTCAGTTCTAACCCCCTTTCATTTTTTTGACTTCCCAGGGGGTATTTTTGGGGAATCTTTTATTGTTAAACTGATGCTACTATTGCTGAAATATGTTGTCCGATCCTTCATTGACGTGTCATGCATGAATAAGCTTGATCCTGTTGTGAGTTAGAGTTCTTTAGCGCTTATTGACTGTATGATGACTTTAGATGCCCTTGTAGCCTTCTTGACAGAAGTCTTTGTAAAGCAGCTGCTTCAAGCATGTTTTTATTCTTTTTTTTACTTCAAAATGCTTTAATTGCCAATAAGTGTTGTATAACAATTAATTATTGAATCCGCGTACTGTGGTGATGTCTGAACCATTTATTTTCCATAAGCCATCTTGTCCATTAACTAGTTGCTTAAATTGTTAAGTAATTCTTAGTTGCCTTGTGTTGTCAGGTTGCTGCTAGTTTACTACCACTCTCTTTGGAATTTGTCGGCGGATGGGAACAAATTTGACGACATTGTATATTCTTCCAAAACTTAAAGAACTGTTTGATGAACTCGCTTTCTCTTAGGAAATTTATGAAGGTTTGACTACTGTTGGCCGAAACTTGAAGGTTGCCAGATTAAAACTTGTAGGGGACTTCCAAATTGAGAGTCGTATGGTTCTAGTGTGAGTTTCCAAACTGAATTCCAGAGTAGGTTTTATGATCGGAGAAACCACTCTCTTTGGCTATTCATTGCTAAAGTAAAATAACTCGAGGTAAAAAAGAGGAGAAAATGGTATGAAATGAAAGTAGATGAGAAGGAAATCACATAAGGATAAAGAGAAATGAGATTTTTTTGATGCAGGAATTGGCTATGGATATAACGGAACTGTTCTGAAGTTGGAATTGAGCCGAACTAACTGTATGTCCGGCTATTATGACCATGAGGAGGTTTTCTTTTTTGCTTTTTTTTGTTGAAAATGACACTCTGCAGCCATGCAGAACTATTGCTTGGTGTACAACCCTGTAGTATTTATATATTTCCCAGCAGAGATCTATTCAGTACCGTAAAGTTTCAACTATGGTATCAATATTCTGACTACAAAGTAAAGGGTGATGAATGATAATTTTAAACAAGAGGGCCTGTGGTATAATTGGATATATTAGGAGCTAGTGCAGTTAACTATTGTATAGCCAATGGTAACAGTTTCCCTTGACCTTGAGTTGAGCTGTGCTTGTAGGTCTTTTTAGCAATGATATATTATATTATTATTATGTGCTAACCACAAAGTGATGCATGATGAAGATTTTAAACGAAAGGAGTTGTAGTATAATTTGATGTATTAGGTACTAATATTTTTTAAAGCTAACCGAGGCCTCACATACAAAGTTTCATGAGTTCAAAAACCATCACAAAAATATTTATACAATTAACCCATTAAATAGATAATGCAATAATCGTCCAATAATTTAAAAAATTGTACTCACAATATTAGGAACAATGTCATCTCAATTTTTTTTTTCCATTACATATCATAATTATAAGAATACGCAACAGTTTAATATGAACTCTTACAAGCTTCCTAAAAAGTTTTTCAATAACAATGTCATCAGTCTCTTCCTTATGATTCAACACTACACATTATATAAGCATTCCTAATTTGTACAATTCCAAACTCATACACATATGTCATCTAAGTGTATTTTAAGCTAGTCAATAGTCATGCAACACCATTTAACACTAATTTGAAGAACATATGTATTAAATGTATACAAAACATCTGTATTACAAAAAAAGAATGCACAATCCAAAATATGCTGTGTATAACAGTAGCAACCAAAATCAAATTTTAGACAAAAAAAACAAAGTTTGTGGACCTATACAATATCATTTCCTAGTGTTTGAACTTCACTAGGAAATGAATTGCTACCAATAACACTGCTATATAAACATAGCCAACTATCCATGCCCTTCCTAGTGTCCAAGTGAAGGAGCAGCTGCTCTTAATCTGCCTGGCTATGTTCCTAATATGCCTTGTGATCACAACAATAAACCTCATGGTCCACCTATACAGGATGGGAAGCACATGCACCAGAAAAATCAACATGACCGGAATCACTTGTGCCACTGTTGGCATTGGCACTGGTGAATAGAGGAAACCTGCAGTTGAATTAATTCATGAAACTTTTTTAGTACTTTGACCAATTATGAGTTTTTTTTTTTTTTGACAAATTGACCAATTATGAGTTAGTAATATATACATTTAACACAACGAAAATTTAAGAAATGTAAATGTTTGACAGTTTTATATATGCAATTTTGACAACTAACATGATATTATAAATAAGGTGAGTAATCATCTCCTCATGCAATATTTCTAATGTTTCTATATAGTAAATAAGGGGATTGAATTCTCTTCCTGTGAGAATTCCTCCAATTAAATCTCGCTCATTAAAAAACATATATTAAACAAAGTGGATTCTAAGGTGAGGCAGCAATTAAATCCTCACCTATGTACCCTAATAAAAATCTAACAATGGAACAAATTCTTCAATTTCCTTGGTTTGGTTTCAATTTAACTCTAACCCATAAACACCATTGAAACGTGCTAACAAACATCAGTAATCCTTTGAAGCTGTTGATACAAACAAAGCCTAAGGGTGATCCCATCGACAGTTCCAGTCTCAATTTGGTAAAAACACAAAACAAAAGCATAAGAGACAAAAATAATTTTTCAGGAAAAAAAAGTCGACTTTTTTAGTTAAACCGAAACACCCCATGAAAACCTTTCTATTTCTCCACCAAAACCTTCCTGTTATTTTCTATTGACCTAGGAAATATTTTGATACCTTGGTCCTATTTGTGTAAAGAAAGCTATGCCAACCAGTTACTTTGATGATCACCATTTGTGGGTTACAAAATGATGGTTTAGATGTAGGAACTCTTATGATCATGCTTCTCTTTAGTGCATGTGCATGTTAAAAGTCTATTTCTTACTTTGGTCTTCCATGAAATCTTGAATTTTAGAGGTTTGGATCATAGTCACCAAGATGGTGTTGAAAAACAATATGAAAATTCAAGAACTGCATAATACAAAAACTATATGACTGAAAACTTACATAGTCCGAGAATCATGGTGTGGGATGATGAAGCAACGTCAACAAGTGCAACACAGAAAACGTAAAACTGAGTCCCAATACCTATATTGTTGGAAAAATTATTAATGAGAAAGAAACAGGTGGGGAAAATAAACCAAGAAACACATTCTGACAAACGTAATCATACGAAAGAATGAAAACAACAAACAAAACAATTATCATAAGCCACTAACTATAATCACGTGAAAAAAAAAAAACCAAGAAACATGCCTGAGTAGGAAAGGGTGCGAGAGAGGGAGAGAGAGAGTGTGTGGAATGTGATAGGAGACAGAGAAAGAGAGGAATCAGTGAAGTTGTTGCTCTCTCTCAGTGTAACAATGTTGGCCTTCTTGACTTATAAAGACTCTTGAAATTCATCAATAACTGAAAAAACAGCTAGCTCACTCAAATGATGAAAAACCACGTCAAATGTATTTTGTATTTTTTTTATTCATAAAATGTAGTTGAAATAACTATTTTACTAAACTATATTAACCCCTATAAACAATTCAATTAAACTGAATTACCATTTCAACTATTTAACCAAACTACCTTTTCTTTATAATTAACATCAATTAAAAAACATTCAATAATTAAAATTAAAAAGGTAAAAAAATTGTTAATCGAAAAGTATGTATCACACTGCGTCAATAATCGTCGTTAGTGGGAGGTTAGGTAGTTCAATTTGTTTGAATTAAAGAATAAGAGATAGGGCATTCTTAAACTCGAATTAATGAGTAAATATTAATGGGGTAATAGTTATTTTGCATTATGTTAGTCAAAATAGTCACTTACTTTTAAAATAATTTGTTAATATTGTTAAATTAATTCCTTAATATACTTACTTATTTTCATAGCAATCCCTATAAGTATATACTTGGTGTCGTATCAGTCCTCATATAAAAATGTCAATTTTGAGGGACTATTTTAACGTCTAAACTATTTTGACTAGCAAAGTGCGCAATCAAAAACTATTTTTAAATTTCGATACATTTAGAGACTATTGTAGACTACTGAACATTCAAGGAGCAAAATGATTATTACCTGAAATATTAATCTAAGAAATAATTACTAACATTTATCGATTAAAAAAATATAAAAATTGTTAGTAGTGTCGCAAAAGAGATAGGGATACAATTGTGTGTAGAAATGTGTTGATTTCTCATTTTTTAGGAGATATTTTCATTTATTGATAAAATTTAACAATTTTTTTTTATGTTTCTCAAATGAGAAATTTAATTAAGCCTTCACCTAAAGCCATCCAACAAGTTATTATTGTGTTTCACAAATTCAAAATCTCATAATCTTTTGAAAAAAAAATATTTTGACAACACAAAAGTTGTTTGACAATCATACAATTTATACGATTGTGATTTTAATAATAATTCTCTCTCTCATAACAAAATGAACACTTGTTTTTTAAGTGTCTTTTAAACCTTGTCTCATAGTTATCAAATTTTGGTTGTTTAAATATCCTAACTCTAATTTTTTCGATAAAAATTTCCTTTTGGTTTCAACCAAAGTGTCTTAATTTAATTTTCATATATGTAGTATAACCAAGGTGTCTTGGTTATTTTCATTTTTCATACGAGTCTCTATCTACAATATAAATACCATTTTTAGAGATTTTAACATAATAAAAATCACAATTTTTTTGAAAAACGCATTTCTTGAAGATGATTTTTATGAGAAACCATTTAAAATTTTACCATAAAAAAAAAATCTAATAAAATGATTAAATACTTTAAGTAATTTAGGAGTATGTTAGCTAATAGCTATTTTGACTCTGGAGTTAAAAAGAAAAGGTGGACCCACTTGACTTATAAGTAAGCATTAAGCAACAAGGTAACTAACCGACTCTAAGATGGGAAAACAGAATTAACAGACTACCAATCAAATCAAATAACCGTCATCTTTCTTTCAAAAAATAAAATAACCGTCATCGTTTTTTATTGCTTTGTTACAACTATATTTTAAACCATTTCAAATTTATAATCGAGAGCAATCCAAGTAAATATCTAATAATGTATCTTTTGCATACACACATTAGATCCCACGTTAACAGAGACAAGTAGTTTCTTTTGCATAAATGACATGAATTGAGAAAAACTAAGGTTGGATACGATGGCTCAGCTTCAACTAAAATTTGTGTTCGTGGCTGGGGTTCTTTTGAAAACACCAACGTTGTTGTTTTTGTTTTTGCCGTTTAGTTTACATGACCATATACAATATCTGGTATCAACTGGTTGGTTGGTCTCATAGATCTTAAAATTTTATGTTATTATCAGTCCTTTTTCCCTTTTGTTACATTATCGAGTCCGTTTGTTAAAAAAAACGTAGTAATTATGAGATTAAACAAGTTAAAATAATTATTTTCTAATATTTTTAATTCTCTTTGAAACAAGTTATAACAAAATGATAAAATACTTTAAATTTTTTTTTTTTTTTTAAAATGAAACTTATATGTTATAGATTCTTGAAGCCACTTTGTAGTAGCTATGCGTGGCCTTTCTTTTTCTTGATTGCATTCATTCATATTAACACATTAGAGTTTTCTTTTTCTTAATTGTCCATGCAAAATGTTTGTTGGAGGGAGTTTTCTTTTTCTTCATTTTGTGAGTATAATCCATTTATTTTTTTCTTTATTTTCAGGATCTCTGCTCCAGCATTTGGTTGCATTGGTTTGTAAACATTGTCATGCAAATGACCAGATTGAATCCATCCCAATAAGAAAACCAACGATGGAAATATTAATAAGTGTCCTTGAGGCACTTGATAATAAGTTTAAAGTAAAATATTTATCTTGAAACTTGTATATTCAACGCATTGAAACATTAAAAAGTAGTTTTTTCAACATAAAATTTATCAATTATTTCATTTTTTGAATCATTAACTAGTGTCCTAAAGGCACTTGTTAACAAGACCCAAAAAATAATTAAGTAAATTTTTTTTCTTCTAATAATGGTTTTTAGGTGAATTGAGTCCAAAAACCCACCGGGATTAAGGAAAATCACAAAGCATTTAGAACATATTTAAAAAAAAGGTTGATTAGAACTTGCGATGGAAGAAAAAAACACAATTTTAGACATCCGACCCATGCAAGTTGAAATACCCCATTGCATTATACCAAATTATCAAAAACAAACATTGCATTTTGGACTCAAGGACGTTAGCGTTTGGAAGGAAGCGCTTTCAACTTACAATCGCAAACGGAGGTAGCTAACTTGACTAATCACCCATCTTTTTTATTTTATTAACTAGTTACAAACCCGTGTTTCGCACGGGTTGAATTACGTATTTTTTTAAAAAATTTACTCTAAAGGAGAGATGTTCAAGTTATGAAACATTGTCATTCTTCGTAAATTTGAGAACGAAAGTTGCATAATCCGAATATTTGTGATGCATGTTCTAAGACATGACATAAAAGATAACATAACAACCATTGTCATTACATTCTCTCTCAAAAAAAAAAAAAAAAACCATTGTCATTACATACATAATATACTGCAGCAGAAATATAGACGCTGCCATGTAGTGTACAACCAATTTAAGGTTGATTACCAAAAATGGGTTTGATTACTAAATCCAAACCACATTTAAAACATTTTCATTTAAATATCAGCAAAATATACATGCCAGCATACAACTTCCAAAAGATTAGAACTTTTCTTCAAGCAATATTATTTCTACGAACCACCTCAACAAACAACACTGTAGGAGGAACACCCAAATCGAATAGCAGCTTGTCGCCCTCTTGTAGGTGGTTTGTTAGCTGAATAGGTGAATCATCAGTAGCATGAAGCATCATAACTTTGGTCGAAGTTATTTATGCATAATAACTGAAGCATAAATGCTAACCAAAAAAACTCAAGCATAGAGTTCATAGTAAATATAAAAGATTAAGATGTTAACTTACAAAGTATTTAGTTATCACCGAAGCCGCCACATGATCCGAAAAAAACATGAAAAATGATAATTTCAATTTATAGAAAATGTATCATTCAACAGATAAATGGAGTTTTGAGATACATGCCTGAGATCCATACACACAATGTTTTAATTTGTTTTTTAAATTTAAGTTTGACATCAATTAATTAACATAACATTTAATCTCTACTGTTGTATCCAAAAAATTCAAGGACCTAAAAAACCCTGATTTTACTCAACTTAAAATTCCTCTAATAAGAATCTTCAAATATCCAGACTTTACTGCAATCGGCAAAATGTTTTGAAAGATCGTGAAAATAGGCGGATTATAGGCCAATCAATAAGCAACATGCTAGATGAATAATTCCAAGTCTTTAGGGGTAACAATGAATGGTAACTTTATATACATTGTAATGCACAGAAAAGCATATGATGATATTTAGCTCATCCTTATCATTTATTATTATCATCACTGTAAATATTGCAGTATAGCACCGGGAACTGACCTGTTTATCATGGCTCATGTGTGCATGTGATGATTAGAAACCAAACTTGGAATGTTAGGATATCGGAAACTTAGGATATCAGAGACCTGTTTATCATAGCAGTAGAGCAATCCATTTCTTTTACAGGGAGTATATAACAGAACTGAATAACCATTTTGGAAACTTAGGATACATCAAACAACAACCAAGCCTTATCCTACTAAGTGGAGTCGGCTACATTGATCAAATGACGTCATAACGTTCTTTTTGGATACAACAAACATTCTGATAAAATCATAAAAATGTCTCCGAGAGATAACTCAAGTGTTTCAGCTGAGACATCTAAAGGAGTTTAGGAAGGAGGTTTAGAATTCAAACTCTAACTATAACACAACATACTAACAACAAAAGACTAACATTTGTCTATCAAAAAAAAAGATAAAAGCCTAAGATTTCATCTTCTCCAACCTCATCATCAGCCACGGGTCTGCTTACACTTGTTGAATCCACAATTCTTATATTGCTAAGCTATATTTTCTTCCTGTGTCCTTTCAAGCTGCATATCCCTTTTCCACTCCAGCCATATCTTTTAGCTTGCCTAGTAAATATAGCAAACATTACACTTAAAAAACTTCTTATCTTTTACAGATGTACTACCGAACATGTATTTACTTTTTCATAAAAATTCACAATTTTACAGTTGGATCGAATTCTGTAATTTCATTCTATTGGTGAAAATGACACTTAAAGGAAGAGTTAAAACAATATACAAAGAAAAGGAACAACTTAATGAGACACATGCACATACATGAGCTCCCTAACATCAGGGGGGAAGTGATATCTTACCTTCCAAAAAGTCAATAACTTCATTCTACTTCTCCTTTTGGCTCTCCAATGAAAACGCTTTTGATTTGAGATATTGCAGGCCAATGCTCACCACATTGCGGATGATATTTTCTGTACAATTCAGGACAACCATCTATGCGCAAATCTTCAAGACCAGTGAGGAGAGGCATGTCACTTGGAAGCAAAATCCTGTTAAGAAGAGGACAATCGTAAATATAGAGCCTCTTAAGATGCAGCATATTTATTAGAAAATTAGGAAGCATCTTAAGATTAGGACAATTACCAACCATCAAGGTCTCTAAAGTGTGAGTGGCGCCTTCAATCCATGTAGGCAATTGGAATAGCTCATGAAAGCCCTCATGATGAATGAATAAATGCTGCAAGCATGATTATACCTGTGTCTATCTAACACGTGCTCTATTCTCTCCATGGTTTTGTTTCTTAATAATGATGAAGCATTTTGGTGCCCATGGCATGGCAGTACATGAATTATTCTCTATGGTTTTGTTTCTTAATGTGTGCTAATGAATTTTTTTGTTGATTTGAAGCTTGGCCATGTTGGAAATTCTAGCACTAAATCAGGGCTTACAAAGTCCAAAGATGTTGGTGGAATTACCAAAATTACATCTTCATCATTCTCAACTTCAGGTTCATCTAAGAGAGCTAGAGCTATTAACAATGGAACTCAGATAGTTTCATGTCTTGCGGATGGTTAGTAACTATAGAGACTATCATAAGCGCCATAAGGTCTGTGAAATTCATTCCAAGACTGCACAGCTAAATACTTGAGATAGATAAGGAATAAAATAAAATGTAATTTATTAAAGAACCTTGAGATCATATTACCTTTTCAAACAACAAGATAAGATTGTTCAGGAGCTGATCTCCTTCTTAGTTGATCTCCTCCGTAGATTCGCCATTACTGAACCAGGATTACATGAATTTTGAGACACCGGAGGAAGGGAATTAATATGTTTTTTTTTAACACCTTATACCATAGACTGAGTTGTTTCAGAACTTACCTCTTAAGGGAAGAATCAATGCCAATTGTAGAGCCTGATTTTGCACTTTGCTGCCATGCCAATATGAACTGCAAGTGCAATTAAGAATTACAAAGATTATGATAATAAGATATTCCATTTCCGATCATTGGACAAATGACAATTTCGAAAACGACCGATTATATACCTTTGTAGGGCATTTTGCAACAGCAAATGTTTCTGCAAGCTGCACGGCATATGTGTTTGATGTCACACCTGATAAAATACAAAATTCAACATTTAGAAACGGCTTTTAAAGATGTGAATGTTGCCATAAATGAAGATCCAGGAAGAATTATACCTCCAATAATGACAAGACCATCAAGATTCAAATTGTTGCATGTAGCAAGAGCAGCATTAACTTGTTCAGTGGTCCTAATTTGATCTTTTGTCCGCCCAAGCAAATCATGACCACCTAATAAAGAACAATCATCGTATGATAATAACAATTTTAAAAAAATTCCGAGAAATAATTGATTTAAAAAAAAAAAACAGTTTTCCCAAGCAAATCATGACCACCTAATTTGCATTCAATCCTAATTTTTATCCCAAAAAAACAGTTTTCAGATTCTGATTAATTTAAAAAACTTAAACAAACACAATTAAAACCACTAAAAATGATTTTTTTATGATTTTTTTCTCAAATAGTCTAACAAATGGAATCAATTAAACTATTACTGATTTCATTATGAAGTGCTTCAGATATATACCTCAATGGAAGCAAGAACGATCCTCAAGGCCATTTCATGGATATATTTCCCTCTCGTCGGGTATGATCCATATCTGATGTAAAAATCAGTGGTTAGAAGACAGGTTCACGAAACAAACAATAGTGCAAAGAAAGCTCATCATCGGGTATTAACATTACTTTGACTAGCAGACCTCCCCGTTTGAACCGCAGAGTACAGCCATATTTGTTGCAGTACACATCAGTATACCTCCATCAGCAACAGATTGAACTGCCGAATCAAGAAACACAGAAGGCAACCATATGGATCAAGATCAACCTGGAAAACAGAAAAATGTGAACACCGTCAAAAGGGTATTTTCATTATAATAAATTAAAAGCAGTTTTGTCAACCGCAGTCGCGCAGATAGCAATTTATTCAAATATTGCTATCCTATAGTGCTATATTGCCGCTATGTGACAACACTTTTGCACTAAATAGCACATTGCATAAAAATAGTGATTTTTTTTCAAATTCTGGTATACTTTAGATCCTTTATTTAACAACATTGATTAAAAAATGAATAAAAGTGCATAATAGTCGCAAGCATCGACTTACCACATCAAACTTTTTAGGGTTTTCTAGCATATACACACGAGCATCAGCTTATCAACATAAAGTATAAACTAAGGATTTTCCATACACAACTCACTAAAAACATGGACAATTTAAAATCCTTTTCAAACCAACAATATGCTCGATGTGATTCAAATGCCTCTGAAAAAATCATTGAATAGAAAACCTGCATTGATGCTATGGCAGAAAAGGACTTTTACACACAAGAAAGAACCATTAAATTGACAAATGATAAGATTCAAAACTACTACAGAGTGAAAGGTAGTGAGATTGGATTCCCTTTCTTGAGTAACCTCATTGACCTACTGAGTTCATTGCTAAAAATTTCTGTGTGCCTCTACCACAGTTTACACAAACATTGTTGTAAGTGTGTTAATCACAGTCATCATATGAAAACACAGGGACTATATTACAGAAACTATTATAAAATCTTTCCCAAACATTTGAACTTTAAGTGTTTAAAATAAACCAAAGTGAAGTTATCTTGAATGTGATTATTGAGCAGATTTAAAAGAAAATAGGAGTGCTCTTGCTTCTAGACTAAAATTCAAGCTCATGGTAAAATATATATGTTCATAATCTTAGGAAGAGACCTATCAGTTCACAAAAAATAATGTGTAGGAACCAAATCAATGTCACAGACAAACCCATAAGGGTATATTTCCCCATTTCCTACCCAAAATTGATGTAGAATAAAAAACATTAGTTCCACTTGTAAAGGAAGTTCCATATCAACAACCAACGAAAAGTAAAAGGTCCACATCAAATGTTAAACTGTTTCCCCCTCTTTGTTTATTATCAAAATCCTCATAAACTTTTGTCCCCAAGTAAACTCTCCAAACAATATTACTCTTCGGTCACCCGGTCACCAAAGTCTTTATCTGACCACCAACTTCTTCAATGATCCCAGGACACTCATGACCAATAATCATTGGTTCCTTAACTATAAAATCTGCACATCTTAGTGTCTGAAAGTAATAAACTAATCAATAAAAGACGATACTTTTTACTAAATAGATTATAGAACAAAGATAAATGCAGGAAATAGCCCTTGAATCAAAATTGCAGATTATGTAGGAAACCGTTTGGAGAAAAAATCATTAAAACTCATCAAATCTAAATGTATCCTTATTTTTTCTCATTGAATATTGAAATCAGATGTAACAGAAACATGCAAAAACCCTAAAATTACGAAAACAAAACATCAAAATCACCAACCAACAACAAAAAACGAAAGAGCTATGAACTCACCATGACTTATTCTAAACACTCTCAATAGATTATGCTCCAATTCAAAGCTCTTGCCATTGCTATCCCTTCAGCCCTCTTCTCTTCTCTTGCTCTTAAAGCCATAGCTTCAGACATATGCTTCAGTCCTTGTAATTTCAATCCAAGCGGTGAACCGAATATTTTAACATGAACATTCCAACCACATTAGAGCAGATTTTTTATTCAATAACTGAAACTTGTAACTCAGTTTTCTTTATCATAACATAATTGAATTAAGCAATTCCAAAGCCTATTTCAAGTTAATTTCTGCCTTCTTTCTAATCGTATAAGTCACATTTCAAACTGGTGCATGAACATAGAGATATGACAGAACATTCCAACAACAACAGTTCAGATTTTTACTTCGACTGGCTTAATTTGTGCTTTACCAAATGACACATACCTCAGACATTATTACCCAAGGAACCGGTCCGATTCCAATCGAAAATGCTGCTACGTATATCTGATACAATTTGATACAATTTCAGGTCAAATATGCTTAAAGAATGTATCTGATTAACTAACTTTTCATTAACTCCAATCCCTTGATCAACATTTTCAAATTACACTCACCAGAATGCCTGCAACAGCTAATATTGGTACCAACTCAAGCAGCAAGTTTTGATCCTGATCCATGGAATAATACAGCAAAGTTTCAAAATTGACTAATTAAGAGATACACATCATAATCTATATAGAAAATATGATTATTAAAAACTTGCTTTGAGAAAGAAAGCATTTTCAGTCATAGAACAGCCTAAAAATGTTCCACTTGCTGAAGCCTACATGCATATAGAAACTTATATTAGGCTACAAAAATGCAATAGTCAAGAAGAGATGAATAGAATAAAAAGTTTTAAAATTACTACAAAATCATGTTCCAATGACAAAGAAAAATAACACAAACAGCAACCAAAGTTTTAAAATTACTTGGTGTTCAAGCAACTGCTATCCATAACCATCTTAAGAGAACAACAATAATATTAATTTGTTATTACATATAATTTGTTATCTCACCACTGCGCTCAAGCTCCAACACCCTTAGTTTATTTTTATAAACAGGTGTCTTCTTCACCATGGCCACAACCTTAATTAACAAAAAAAAGTCATTCCAATAAATCTGGATGTTTTAATCTTCTGAAACATTTCACAAATAACAAATAAAGCAAGTTTCGATTAAGTCGCATCCAATATGTCATGAGCCCAATTTTTACAACTGTGGCTGTCACCATAATTCCTAGCACTCAAGGACCATGACAAAATTGCAATAGTGAAATATTATACCAAGAATCAGGCTAGATAACTTCCCTGTAGAATCAGGCAGCCAATCAACTTGCCCTGGAGCTTGAGATCACGAGTTCCTTTCTTTGCAGAAACCTCAATTATGCTAGCAAGTTTAATCAACTCAACTTATCACCATCTTCACTTACAAAACAACATTCAATCAAAGTCTAGTTCAATTGCAATTTAGGCAGCATCAACCAAATTAGAGACCGCAATTCTCAACGATATCAAGAATAGCGACACAACCGATCGTTATCATTACTACTACCATGGTTTAAAACCTTGAATATGGCTATCCAAACAAACAATAAATAATTTGTTCCTCACTAAAATGCTTTTTGACATCTTTTGATGGTACATGCTTAATGTTAACTCTCCTAATTCTCAATCTGCTCTAATGTCGTAAGTTAAATGCACATACCCCAGTTACTATCTTCTCAGGGTTTCTGCTATCATACATAAGCTCTAATGTCATAAGTTAAATAACTAAGATTGTTAAAGCTTTTTCTCTACTCCATCACAACTGAAAGATAAAATCCAGAATTTATAGTACTTTTTAAACCAATTGCAGTTCTTACCTCAAATATACAAATTCCATGACAGATCTCCAATATATACATGTACAAATTTGTCATATTCTCTATAATATTCTCTTTCAACTGATCTTAGGTGTCAAAACCTTTTTTATTTCAAATTTAACCAAACTGGGATCTGATAATTTTCAATCTAACATATCAACAGATTTTCCAAATTACAAAAAACAACAGCTTTAGTCCGCAAAACCAATAATCTCACTGGTTTCAAGCAAATGATATTCATGCCAATCTTTAAGATCAATTGATCACAAACACTGATTCAAATGGCTCAAAATCCTTTTTATTTCAAATTTAACCAAACAGAGAAATCATAATTTTCAATCTCACATATGAGCAGAGAAACTTATAAATCAACTAACAAAAGACCCAAAATCAAATTTAACCAAACAGAGAAACTTATTGCTTTTATCTCAAGATGTAGCAATTGTCTCAAACATGCAACCAAAATCAACTAACAAAAGACCCAAAAACATATAAATCAACTTTAAAAAAAAAAAAACAATCATAGAGTAACAACACAAACAGAGCAGAAGCACACAAAGAAAAAGCAAAATATCAAGAAGCAATTAACATAAACAACATCAAATTTCAGAATCACATACCCTTATGCTTGAGGACCAAGTAACCTGCAGAAAAAGATGAAAAACATAGTCGGTACAAACCCAAAACAACAAAAAATGCCAAACAAACCAGAAAAACACAACATATATGATGATCAAACTAAAATCACAAACCTTTACACTCACTATGAACGAACCACAGCAAAAAGAGAAGAAAACTACATGAAAAATCACAGAAAAGTAAAAATATCAACATTCATTGTAAAAAAAATAACAGAATCACAGAAAAATTAAAAATACTCACAAAAAAAGAACATGCAAGGCAATCAAAAACAAAACACAAACCTTTACACTTGATTCCAAACAAACCTGAAGAAGAACAGAAACAACCTTAAAACAAAATCAAAACACAAAAAAATGAGTGAACCATCAATTTTGTCCCTAAATTTT
The DNA here is from genome assembly GCA_958299785.1 of Medicago lupulina. Classification (NCBI taxonomy): domain Eukaryota; kingdom Viridiplantae; phylum Streptophyta; class Magnoliopsida; order Fabales; family Fabaceae; genus Medicago; species Medicago lupulina. The sequence continues at coordinate 52,924,715 of OY283141.1, read as the reverse complement.
TACGGGTCGGTCAAATTCATCCCTCAATTATGCAAAATATCTACTTAGTCACTAAATTTCTCAGACGTCCATCAAAACAGTCCCTCCGTCCAAGAGCTCCGTTAGCTAGGATGATCTGTCGTCCAACATGTTGTGTTGTCTTGTACACGTTGCAAGAAGGAAGCCACATGTTTAAGGACTAATTTGATTGAATTCGTAAAAGTTCAGTTTTTCACTTATCAGATTATTTTTTGTTGCTTTTCCTATTTTGCCCCTGCATTACCCATAACTCTCCTTCACATTTCACTAAGAAACATCAAAAACGTCCTTGACCCTTCTCCTTCTCGCTAAAAGTTTCTCCATTCTCACCCCTCCAAAATCATCATCATCTCCGGCGATTCTGACGTTTTTTGAAGTCTCTTTGTTCGGCTGTGATTAAAGGTAACACATTTCCTGTTGTTTATCAAGTTTCTGTGTTCGTATTCACCTTTCCTCTTGCTTGGGCATAACGCAAGAGGTTGTATGAAGCAAGGTGTTAGTAGGAGACCAAAGAACTGGATTGATGTTGACAATGAAGATGTTGAGAATGAAAATAATGAGAATGCTCCTAATGAAGTGCCTGAAAATGTTGTGCCAGAAAATGCTCCTAATGAAGTGCCAGAAAATGCTCCTAACTTTGTGCCACAAAATGCTCCTAACTATGTGTCAGAAAATGTTGTGCCTGGAAATGCAGAAACTGCAGGAAATGTGTTTGCAAATGTTGAATATGTATAACTCTTTATTTTAAAGGATCGTTTTGCCAATTAGTATATTAATTGAAGGACTGATATGATTGATTATGTTATGATTTTAGGGACTAATTGGATTGAATTTGCAATTTCAGGGTGTTACACCAAGGAGGTATGGCCTTAGAGGACTAGCTCTTTCAGCTGATAGGCCTAAGAAAACACCAAATAGGGGTCCTGCACCAGCTCATCCAACTCCTGCTGGCATAATTACGGTTCCAAATGAAGGGGAGAAAAACACAAGAAGGGGGGGTTGAATTGTGTTTTTAAAAAAAAAAAATCTTTTTCTCTTTTCAAAACTTAGAACCAGAATGATCAGAAGCTAGTTAGACAGCTTCTGAAGATACTGTTCAGGAGCGTATGCAGCGGAATGAAAAACAGAGAGAAAAGAGAAGAAGCAGGACACAAAAGATTTATACAGGTTCCTTCCACAATTCGGAAGTAGTCCTGTCCCCCTTGCACTTCCAAGGAGAGTTCACTAAATGTAATATCTGATTACAAATGCTCAAGCACACAAGCAAGAGACTTCAAATGCTCAAGAACACAATCAAGAGACTTCTAATGCTCAAGCACACAAGCAAGAGACTTCTATCAAACAAAATTACACAGAAAAATGTTTGAGATTGAACACTTGATATACAATCAGTGGTGTTCACAATACAAATCAGATACAGACTCTTTAGACTTAAGAATTTCAAGGATATGAACTTGAAAACTGAAATTCTAAGTGAACTTTGAATGCTTAGACAATTTAACAGAGTTTTGGCGCTTTTGAAAACTTGTAGAGTCCCTTTGTTCTTCAAGTCTTCACTCCTTTATATAGAGGTGTGAAGTGAACGTTGTAAGTGCCAACACATTCAAAAAGAGTCGTTGCTGAAGCTTGATCTTTCACCAGTGATTCTTTGCCTGATTTAGTTATTGTCCTATAAAGAATCAATTTCAAATCCATTCCAATTGAGAGGAAACAAGGATGCAGGCTTGGTTGTACATAAGAGCTGTTATTCTTGTCTGTTTGCTGAGACAAATAACAGAGTAGTGGAGAAGGTGGTTGTACAGTTCGTACAAAGTACAATATCAACGCTTCTTGTCTATTTGCAACAAAATGACTTCAAATCCTTTTGAAACAACCGTTGCTTTAATCCACTAATCTTCTGCCAATGCTCTACAATTTTCGCTCCAAAATACAACACTTGAATCTTGAAATTTGGTGAAATACTGTTGCTTCGAAGAATCAGCTTCTGAGGACCTTCAGCTTCTGATGACGTCATACTCTTCAGGAGCTCTTGTCTTCAGGAGTGCTAGTCTTCAGGAGCGCTAGTCTTCAGGAGTGCTTTAAGCTTTAAAAGGATACTTCCTTTGCTTTTTATTTGTTCGTTCAGAACCTTGATGAGATATATCACTTTGTTTACAGTCCTCTGTATACTTGAACAAATATTAGCAATACCAATTGTCAATTTTTAATACTTTGTTATCATCAAAACTCTTTAGGGTTTATTGTTAAACACATTTTGTTCCAACAATCTCCCCCTTTTTGATGATGACAAACCATAGTATTTAAAAATTTGATCAATTGTTGTTAATCTAATTAACAAGTTGACTTATAGGGTATGAGGTTTGTAAGCTCCCCCTGAGTCTAATAGTACTTTAAGGTGAGGTTTGTAAGCTCCCCTGAGTTCTATCTTTGTTAATTAGATTCATTTAACGCTTAGTAAAATAATCAAAGAGAATAGAAGTGATAGAGAGAGATAATGGTTCAGTTAAGTTAATTTAAAAAAAAACTTAATGGGGCTCAGGACCTTTAAATACTATCACACTTACTCCCCCTTTTGTCATTAACAAAAAGAAAGTAACAAAAGAAAGAGAAAAACATAGTAACAGGATTCAGAGCATAATCAATATCACAAGTGAAATGCGTTAAAAAAAAATTAATAAATCAGAAACAATTAATAAGATCAGGAGCAAAGAAATATGTAGAAGTGTTTGAATTCAGAAGCATATACAGTTAATAAAAGAACAAACTGAAAAACACAACAAACAACAAAGGGTGTGCAACTATGGGTTGGTTTGTTTGAGAGTGTTTTCAAGAATCTTCTTCAGGAGGTCATTGTTTTCCTCTTGCTTCTGCTTCATCTCAGCTAGGCTTCTGGCCATATTTTCTTCTCTGATCCTGGCTTCTTCCAGCTTAGCATCAGTTTCAGCTTTATGTTCTAAAAACAGTAGCCTTTGCTCAAAGAGATCTTTTTCCAGTTTCTTATTCTTTTCCTTTAAGATCTTGTTCTCTTGAGCTAAAGCTAGATCAGGAGCTGATGCCTTTAGATTGACCTTTGTAAGGAAGGATAAGTCCAGGTCCTTGGGATGAATGTACTGAGGCAGAAAATCAGTTGGTTCTCTTCCTCTGATACTTAAAGACGATCTAGCCCAAGTTCCAGTTATCTTAACCTCTTCAAGATCTTCATTGATGCCGTTCAGCCAGTCCTGAAGTTTCTGCTTAGCTTGCTCTTGAGCTTCTACACATGTTGAGGACAGTGCTTGCATGACATACTCAACTCTCTCCTTGAGCCTACTCCATTGTTTCTCATAGCTTTCTCTATGACTCAAGTCACTTCTAGATGAAATGAGCTTGATCATCTTGTCAGCTATGTCCTCACACACGCCCTTTAATACATTAGAATCTAAGAATCTGGTGGGTGGTGAAGGTTGTTTTCTAGGCTTGGGAGGAGCACAGGGTTGAATTTGTAGGTTATTTAAGGTTGATGATTGAGTATTGCTTTCAGATTGTGATTGTGCCTGATCAGAAGCAGACTGGTCAACCTCCATAGGAGAAGATTGAGTAGTTTGTGTATCAGGATCAATGACAGAATCATCAATCTCCATAGCATTTTCAGTGTAAAGAGTTTCAGGAGCATGGTCAGAAATGGTTGGTTCAGGAACAGCTTGTTCAGGAACAGATTGTTCAGGAACATACTGTTCAGAAGCAGATGGGGACACAAGTGGTTCAGGTGCTTGTTGATGGGGGCTTTCTGAAGCAACTTGTGAAGTTGTTACTTCAGAGGCTTTTTGTGGTGTTAGGTTAAAGTTTGGAAGTTCACCGGATAGATGACTGCTGAGATTATTTATAACAGAGTCATCTTCTGGCTTGTCAGGTAAAATCATGTTGACAGGTTTAATGGTTTGTGGTTGAAGTGGATGATTAGGGGGTAGTTTGCTGCATTGTAACTCTAGCAAACTACTGACCCTAGCTTGGATAGATGGTTCAGATGGTTTGAAAGGAGAAATAGGTTTGGAAGAATTTTTGTGGAGTTTGGAGGATGGTGATAGGCTTCTTCTGAGGATGCTAATAGGAATATCAGAAGATGAGGATGATGAGGTTTTGGATTGAGAAGGTGATGAGGGAGTGGAGTCAGATTCTATATGTATTAAGGGTTGTGAGGAGGATGTACCTGATATAAAATCTGATCCAGGAGTAGCTAGAATACTTGCAGCTTCAGTAGCAACTTCAGCTTGCAGTTCTAATGAGCTCATCAGAGCTTGCTCAGCAACCTCAGCAGCATCTTCCTTGAGCAAGACCTCAGTAGGTACTTCTATTTCCTTAGCCAGCTCCAAAGCCTTCTGAACAGCTTCAGATTCAGCCTTCTTCTTCTTTCTTACCTCCCTGGTAACCAGTTCGGTAGCCTCTACAGCTGCACTTTCTTCAGCAGTGTACACAGATTCCTTCAATTTCCTTAGTCTCTGAGTCCTTTTCTTCTTTTGAGGAATCTGCTTCACTTTCGTTGTTGTTGTAGATGCTGAAACCATTTGCTTGCCACTTCTGGTCTTCTGAGGAATAATAGCTCCTGGGTTCAGATCCTGAACCTCTTCCTGAAATGATGATTCTTCAGGAGCACCAGATATAGACTTTTTAGGAGCCTTTTCCTTCTTCGCCTTCTTGGAAGGATTTTCACCTTCTAAGTACTCTTCTTGAGTAAGTACCTTTCTTTTAGATTTTCTTCCTTTAGCTACAGGAAGTTCTTGTCCATACATTTCCTCTGGAACCTCATCCAGACTAATTAGCTTTCCATGGGTCTCATAGTGATCAGCAATGAGAGCCATTTGAACAGCCAGGGTGTCTTTCTTGCAGATAGGAGGGAAGTCCTCCATGAGATTTGAAACCACCCTTGATTCACAGATGTCTGTCTTCAGCTTGGTTACTTCAGGAATCAGTTTCATATGCTTCAAGGTGCTTGCATTCAACACCTTTCCGGTCTCAGTTTCCAGCTGTTCATCAGTGAAGTAGTTTACTTCATTCAAAGCTTTAATGATGCCTCCTTGATGGAAGATTTCTGAGATCAGTCTTCCATAGGGAACCCAGACTCTGCACTTGTTCTGGCTTTCCCTGAGCTCTTTAATCATATGCCTGAAGATGTACTTGGGCAGATTTATCTTTTCTCCAGTGATGAGATGATGAAGAAATACCTTGTGAGCCAAAGATGGTTGATCTCCACCACCTCCTTTAGGTAGCATGTTCTCATTGAGAATCTTCAAGAGCATCTTGTTGATCATGTTCAGGTCACAGTATTTTCCAGCTGTTGTAGAATTGAAGAGAGTTTTATTCACCAAATCACTCCAGGAGCTTGACTGAGAGTTTGGTATATCTACACCGGAGTACTTTCCAGTTGCTTCTGCTCCAATGACAAAAGCAATTATAGCTTCAGAGATGTAGACTGGAATACCCATCAGGCTTGACCTGATCTGAATTTCTCTGAATGGTTCCAGACCCATTTCTTCTCTGGTTTTCCCTTCAAGAGAGGGATCAATCAAAACTTTTTCTTCTTCCTCCAGTTTTGATGCAGCTTTATCATAGACTGATGCTCTTACCCAGAAGTGTCTTACTAATGTCTTGTAGGTAGGACCGTTGAGCATACTGAAATAGTTCATCAGCCCTTGAACTTCATAAAACCTCTTGATGTCACAGCCATGATAAGCAAGAGATTCAAAATCCACCGGATTCTCTGTTTGAATCTTAAGTTGCCATTCTTTTAGGCTCATGGTGACTCCTTTGATCTCGTAAGCAGCCCTTTCTTGCTGACCTTCAGCTTGCTGAACTGCGAGTTGAGCGTTGGATTCTTGAACAGAACTTGACGAAGCCATTGATGTTTGAAGAAGTTTGAGATTTGGGTTCTTAGGGTTTTGAGAGAGAGAACTTTTCTTAGCAGATACGAAAACAAAAACAGAAAGTGTAGGATGTGAAGTGAGTAGTGTGTGTTTTTGATTAAGTGCTTTTTAGCGAAAAACGTTTGAATAACAGGGGACAAACAAACATAGCATTAATGACAGTTGGGGGCGCGAGATAGTACTACGAAAAGTAAAATTAACATCATTGCCCTTTTGAGTTATACGCCAATACATTTATGCCACGCTGTCAGATTTCAGACGAGCTGTATAAGTTAGTGGGACAGATGTCGCCAGGAGCAACTCTAGAACTTCCACTAACTTCTGCTATTCAGGAGCACAAAGATTCTCTTCTGAAGGTTGAGATTCTGATGACTCATCAGAAGCACATTTTCTTCAGGACCTCACTCAGGAGCTTCTGAAGGACAATGGCTTCTGAAGTGACTTCAGAACCTGAACTTCTTATTCAGGAGCAAGCAATTTTAATCAGACACGTAGTGCATGTTCAAATTTTTCTTAATAAAATCAAATCTTTCAACAGTTAAAGGCTTAGTAAATATATCAGCCCATTGATTTTCAGTATCAATGAATTGTATATCTAAAATTCCTTTTTGAACATAATCTCTGATAAAATGGTGTTTGATCTCAATATGCTTGGCTCTTGAATGCAGAATTGGATTCTTTGACAAGCAAATAGCAGCAGTATTATCACAAAAGATAGGAATACTGTTAGCATGTATCTGATAATCTTCCAGCTGATGTTTCATCCAGAGTAGTTGTGTGCAACAACTTGCAGCTGAAATGTATTCTGCTTCTGCTGTAGACATAGCAATAGTTGCTTGTCTCTTGCTAGCCCAGGATATCAGATTGTCACCCAGAAATTGACAATTGCCACTGGTTGACTTTCTTTCAATCCTGTCACCAGCATAATCAGCATCACAGAATCCAATTAGCTTATAATCTGGTGATTTTCTATAAAGGAGTCCCAGATTAGTTGTTCCTTTCAGATACCTGAAGATTCTCTTAACTGCAGTTAAATGAGATTCTCTAGGATCTGACTGAAACCTTGCACATAAGCATACACTGAATAAAATGTCTGGCCTAGATGCAGTGAGGTATAACAGAGAACCAATCATACCTCTGTATAGCTTCTGATCCACTTTTGATCCTTCATCTTCTTTGCTTAAGGTGCATGTAGGATGCATTGGAGTGTTCATCAGTTTGCAATCTTCAAGCTTGAACTTCTTCAGAAGCTCCTTCGTATATTTTGTCTGATGAACATATATTCCATTTTTGCTTTGATTAATTTGAATGCCCAGGAAGAACTTCAGCTCTCCCATCATGCTCATTTCAAATTCATCCTGCATTAACTTAGAAAACTCCTTGCAAAGAGATGAATTAGTAGAACCAAATATTATATCATCAACATATATCTGCACAATAAGAATGTCTTCCTCAAGAGTCCTTCTGAAGAGTGTTGTGTCAACCTGACCTCGTTTAAAATCGTTTTTAATCAAGAAATTACTTAGTCTGTCATACCAAGCTCTGGGAGCTTGTTTCAAGCCATATAGTGATTTCTTAAGTTTGTAAACATGGTCAAGATGCTTCAGATCCTCAAAGCCAGGAGGTTGTTTGACATACACTTCTTCTTCTATGACACCATTAAGAAATGCACTCTTGACATCCATTTGATATAATACTATTCCATGATTAATTGCATAAGATAAAAGTAACCTGATTGCTTCCAATCTTGCAACTGGAGCAAATGTTTCGGTGTAATCAATGCCTTCTTGTTGACTGTACCCCTGAGCAACAAGTCTGGCTTTGTTTCTGGTTACTTCACCTTTTTCATTCAGCTTGTTTCTGAATACCCATTTTGTTCCAATAATGTTCTTCTGAGGAGGTTTGGGTACCAGATCCCACACATCATTCCGTTGGAATTGATTCAGCTCTTCTTGCATAGCTATGATCCATCCATCATCTGAAAGTGCTTCTTCAACAGTTGTTGGTTCAATCATTGAAATTAGTCCAATCATAGATTCTTGTTGTCTGAAGTGTGATCTTGTTCTTCTGGGACTTTCTTTACTTCCAATGATTTGATCTTGAGGATGAGAAGACTTGTATTTGAAAGTATAGTTGGATGGATCTGCTTGCTGTGAGCCATTTTGTGCTTCATCAGAAGCAACTTCATCAGGAGCTACTTCATCAGGAGCAACTTCATCAGGAGTGACTTCATCAGGAGCGACTGATGTGGGTGCTGCTTCTGAACTATCTTCAGATTCAACTGACTGACCAGGTTCTGGAATGTCTTCAGGAACCCGTATCTCTGCAAAACTTTCACCTTGCTTTGAAGTTTTATCTTCAAGCTCTTTGTCATCAAATTTAACGTGCATAGATTCTTCAACACATAGTGTCTCTGAATTATACACTCTGTATGCCTTTGACCTTTCAGAGTAACCTAAAAAGATTCCTCTTTGGGCCTTGGCATCAAATTTCTTTAGGTAGAGCTTGTTATTCAGAATGTAACATGTACATCCAAATTGATGAAAGTAAGAGATATTGGGTTTTCTTCCTTTAAACAATTCATATGCTGTTTTCTCCAAGATAGGTCTAATATAGATCCTATTCTGGACATAACACGCTGTATTCACAGCTTCTGCCCAAAAATGTTTTGCCAAATTGTTTTCATGAATCATGGTTCTGGCCATTTCTTGTAACGTTCTATTCTTTCTTTCTACAACTCCATTCTGTTGTGGAGTTCTAGGAGAAGAGAATTCATGGAGGATTCCATATTTTTCACAAAAAGCTTCAAATGGCTCATTTTCAAATTCACCACCATGATCACTTCTGATTTTCAAAATTTTGACTTCTTTTTCAGATTGAATAAGGGTGCAGAAGTTACTGAATACATCGTATGCATGATCTTTGCTTTTCAGAAATTTCACCCAAGTCCATCTGCTATAATCATCAACAATAACTAATCCATACTTGCTTCCATATAAGGATGCAGTGCTAACTGGTCCAAATAGGTCAATATGAAGCAGTTCTAAGGGTCTTGAGGTGGAAACATTGTCTTTTGCTTTGAAAGATGATTTAACAATTTTTCCTTTCTGGCATGCACCGCAGAGTGCATCTGAATGATAATCAATGTCAGGAAGGCCTTTGACAAGCTGTAACTTGCTAAGCTTAGAGATTAATCTCCAGTTAGCATGTCCCAGCCTTTTATGCCACATCCATTTCTTATCATTCATTGATAGAAGGCAAATTACCTTCTGATCAGCCAGTTGAGAGAAATTGATTTTGTAGACATTTTCCACTCTCTTTCCCTTGAACACAATGGACTTGTCATTCTTGTTGATTACTGTACAGTTGGCTTTTTCAAATAAAACATCATAACCATTGTCACAGAATTGACTGATGCTCAATAGGTTATGTTCAAGCCCATCTACCAACCATACATTATTAATAGAGGTAGAGGAGTTACCAATAGTCCCCGTACCAATAATCTTCCCAGACTGGTTGCCTCCAAACTTTACATTTCCTCCTTCTTTCATTGTGAGGGATAGGAACATTGACTTCTCTCCTGTCATATGCCTTGAGCAACCGCTGTCCAGGTACCATGATTTTTGTTTTGTTCTTGCTTTTAGACAAATCTGCAGTATTGACAATTTCAGATTTAGGTACCCATTGTTTTATGGGTCCTTTGGGGTTAGAGCTGGAGAATTTACTCACCATTTCCTGATCCTTTAGATCCTTCTTGGGTAGCTTCTGATTAATCATTACCTTAGGTTTTTCAACTTTTGGTTTTGATACCTCAGGAGCGCCAACTGCCTTGCCCTTCTGAACCTTAGACTTTAGGACATCAGATTCTGATTTTATCAGACTCTGAGGAACAGGTTCTGATCTCTTCAGAATCTTAATCTTTGTGGTCTTAGATTCAGAATTTATCATATCCTTAGGCTTGAAATTCTTTGGCTTTGATGTAATCTTAGCCTTAGAACTGGAAGCTTCAGGTTCTGATTGAGCAACAGTTCCCATTTTTGCACCTTCAGGAACAAAGAAGGTTTTCAATCCTTCCTTTATGCATTCACAATACGCTTTGAGATTGGTTTCACTAGACTTAGCTTCTGAAAATCCAATCCCTTTACCATTGTTTTTGTAAATGCTATAAATCATAGAAGCAATTCTGCTTCTGTCAATACCAGACATAATGAAATCTTCAAGAGCAATCTCATGGTTACTTAAAGATTTTCCATCACATTTTTCTTGCAGCTTCTGACACAAGAACTTAAGTTTGTCTTCATATGTCTTGCATATGAAGTCAAAACCTCTGAGTCCTTCTTCAGACGCTTTTAGATCCAATAGAGTTGATTCTTGTTGCTTCATTAAAGCAACATATTTTTCTTTCAAACCTTTCAACTCATTGGTTCTCAATTCAAAATGAGTGAGGAGTTCTTTAAGTGACTCTATCAGTTCTTCTCTAGGGATTTTGGAATATACCTCATTTTCATCTTCTGAATCTGATTCAGTTTCAGCTTCTGAAGTTGCTGTAGCTACTAACCCAACAGCTATCTTTGCACCTTCATCAGACTCTTCTTTGTCAGATTCAGATTCACTATCCAAGTTATCCCATGTAGCCATCAAACTCTGCTTTAACTGTTTCTTGAACTTGCTTGACTTGAATGTTGGTTTCTTTGACTTTTCTTTTGCTTTTTCCTTCTGAAGATCAGGGCAATCAACAATGAAATGACCAGGCTTCTTGCAGTTGAAGCATCCCTTTTGATCTTCCTTCTTTGAGCTTCTGAAACTACCTCTCCTGGACACAAACTTCTTGTTCTTTTTGGCTAGATACTGAAGTCTGTTTGAGAGCATAGCCATCATCTCAGTAACCTCTTCATCAGAATCTCCAGTTGGTGAATCTTCTTCATCAGACTCAGCCACTTTAAGAGCTTTGGATGACTTGCCTTTTGATGGAAGAGCTATTGATTTACTCTTTTTAGTAGACTCATGTTCATTTAGACTTAACTCATGAACTTTGAGAGAACTAACAAGATCTTCAACACTTAAAGTGTTTAAATCTTTAGCTTCCTCAATGGCAGTCACCTTTGGTCTCCATCTGGCAGGAAGGCTTCTGAGAATCTTACTCACGTGATCAGAAGCAACATAGCTTTTCTTCAGTATTTGGAGTCCAGAGACTAGGGTTTGAAATCTTGAGTACATCTCCTCAATACTTTCATCGTCCTTCATCTTGAACAGTTCATACTGATGAACAAGCATCAGTGCTTTGGCTTCTCTAACTTTCTTGCTTCCTTCATAGTTAGCACATAAAGATGCAAACATAGCTTTAGCAGTTGACTTATCACTCATCTTCATGTACTCTGCTCGTGGTATAGCAGAAACTAGAGAGCCTCTAATCTTGTGATGTTTCTTGTACATCTTCTTCTGAGCAGGAGTATGTATTTTTCTATCAACAGCAGCTCCTTCTTCATCAAGAATTAAGTCACCAACACCATCTTCCAGAATATCCCAAAGTTCTTCATCTAAGCCCATGATATAACTGTAGAAATTGGTTTTCCACCAAGAAAACTCTTCAGGATCTCCATTAAACTTTGGAACCTTCCCTGAGTCAGTTTTCTTTTCACTATAATCATATGCAACAGCATGATGATTACCACTAGAGCCAGCAGAACCAGAAACAGATGAATCAGCAGACATGTTTTTCTCAGATCTTGGACTGTTACACTGTTAGGTGTTTGACAACAGAACCAATGCTCTGATACCAATTGAAGGGGAGAAAAACACAAGAAGGGGGGGTTGAATTGTGTTTTTAAAAAAAAATAATCTTTTTCTCTTTTCAAAACTTAGAACCAGAATGATCAGAAGCTAGTTAGACAGCTTCTGAAGATACTGTTCAGGAGCGTATGCAGCGGAATGAAAAACAGAGAGAAAAGAGAAGAAGCAGGACACAAAATATTTATACAGGTTCCTTCCACAATTCGGAAGTAGTCCTGTCCCCCTTGCACTTCCAAGGAGAGTTCACTAAATGTAATATCTGATTACAAATGCTCAAGCACACAAGCAAGAGACTTCAAATGCTCAAGAACACAATCAAGAGACTTCTAATGCTCAAGCACACAAGCAAGAGACTTCTATCAAACAAAATTACACAGAAAAATGTTTGAGATTGAACACTTGATATACAATCAGTGGTGTTCACAATACAAATCAGATACAGACTCTTTAGACTTAAGAATTTCAAGGATATGAACTTGAAAACTGAAATTCTAAGTGAACTTTGAATGCTTAGACAATTTAACAGAGTTTTGGCGCTTTTGAAAACTTGTAGAGTCCCTTTGTTCTTCAAGTCTTCACTCCTTTATATATAGGTGTGAAGTGAACGTTGTAAGTGCCAACACATTCAAAAAGAGTTGTTGCTGAAGCTTGATCTTTCACCAGTGATTCTTTGCCTGATTTAGTTATTGTCCTATAAAGAATCAATTTCAAATCCATTCCAATTGAGAGGAAACAAGGATGCAGGCTTGGTTGTACATAAGAGCTGTTATTCTTGTCTGTTTGCTGAGACAAATAACAGAGTAGTGGAGAAGGTGGTTGTACAGTTCGTACAAAGTACAATATCAACGCTTCTTGTCTATTTGCAACAAAATGACTTCAAATCCTTTTGAAACAACCGTTGCTTTAATCCACTAATCTTCTGCCAATGCTCTACAATTTTCGCTCCAAAATACAACACTTGAATCTTGAAATTTGGTGAAATACTGTTGCTTCGAAGAATCAGCTTCTGATGACGTCATACTCTTCAGGAGCTCTTGTCTTCAGGAGTGCTAGTCTTCAGGAGTGCTAGTCTTCAGGAGCGCTAGTCTTCAGGAGTGCTTTAAGCTTTAAAAGGATACTTCCTTTGCTTTTTATTTGTTCGTTCAGAACCTTGATGAGATATATCACTTTGTTTACAGTCCTCTGTATACTTGAACAAATATTAGCAATACCAATTGTCAATTTTTAATACTTTGTTATCATCAAAACTCTTTAGGGTTTATTGTTAAACACATTTTGTTCCAACACCATATCCAACCTATAGTCCACCTGGTTCGACTCAACCTATTAAATTCATGGAGTTTATACCAACTCCTGGCTTTCCAAAGAAGTGATGCTTCCTGGAGTTTAAAAGATGTTTTGGATTTGTAATATTTAGGCTTATTTGAATTATGTCCCATAGTTGAGTTTCTTTTTGCTTAACTTTCCGTTTAAGACTTATGACTTGTTAATGCCTCATAGTTGGGTTGCTTTTGCCTATGTAATTTCTGAGACTTATGACTTATGACCTATGACTTTTTCCTATGTAATATTTTAGTTTCAATTTGTGTGTTCTAGCTTTTTTAGTTTATTTTCTACACATATGTTTCAAGGATCAATTTGATATCTGATTAAACAATTCAGGGACTTATTTGATTGTTTTTTAATATAACGTAGGGATCTATTTTATGGATTTTCTGATTCTATACGAAAAAAATTAGGGTTTGAAGTTTTTTTAATTGGGGAAGAACTGAACCACTTATTATTGGAGGAAATTTTGGTGATTTTAGAGTGTAGATTGCAGATTGTGTAATTAGGGTTCCAATTTTATACAATTGAGGAAGAAAGAGCCGTTGGGGAAGAAAAGAGCCATTTGGGAAGAAAGCCAAAAAAAATTCTGCAAATCAATCAATTTAGTCCTTCAAAATGTTTGTTATTATCGGCCAAATTAGTCCCTGCCTACGTGGCCTATGACATGTGTGAGGTTAACGAACACGTAAGCACTGTTAACACTCCGTTCGAACAGAAGGACTAACTTGATTGACATTTATCAAATTCAGAGATTAAATTGATATTTCGTATAATTGAGGGACGAATTTGGCCGACCCATACAAATTCAGGGACAAAGTTGATGATTCACTCCAAAAAAATAGAAAAAAAAACAGCAAAACAAATACATGCAAACGATTTAGGGATTGGAGCTGGGAAAAAGAAGAGGAATAGGAACCGGACTCACCTGGTATGAAAAAGAAGGAGAACCGGACTCAAGTGAAGGAATGAAATAGAGGAAATGAAGGTTGAAATCGTATGAGACCATATATATAGGGCAAACACAACAAATTTGTAATTTACCAAAATACCTCCTATAAGGGTAAATTAGTAAAATAAACGAACAAAGATTGTCCTAAATAGTTTAGTAGATTTATGTTGTTATTACTAGTGTATGTATATTTTAGAGTTATATAATTGATTTTGACATATATCGTTGCTCTTGAGTAAAATTGAATTGATTCTGGCTTGAAGCTACAAATTATAACAACTATATATTGCATATGAAAATGATTCAACCAACATTGTTTAGAAAAGGTTATGTGACGAACTAGATGAATTGTGTCTAAGTACCACGTGTAAGTATATATGAAGCACAAACATCAGATACGACATTGACACTGACACGTTGGCACCAACATGTCAACTTCGATAGTAATTAGAGAAAATGATATAATTCAATCTAATCAAATTTGTCGGTGTCATGTCGGACACCCGACACACCTTCGATCAGAAGTATCAGTGCTACAAAGATAATGAAAGATTATTTTCATAAGAACATCATAACAACATATACCGATAAATACATGATGATAAATAAACTTTTATTAATTGACTAGCTAAACATGCGAGGCTAGTTTCGAACCGATAAACCACGAGGTTGAGTGGGATATGTCAACCAAGTGACGTCTTTTATAGGATATGTTTGTGCACTTAACAAACTGTTTGGTTAGATTCTAACTAACTTTACTAACAGATGTCAAGTTCGGCACTAACTAACTCACTTAAGTCAACTAACTAATTGAATTACACATTACTTCTCAACACACCTTAATTCACTTTGGTTAGTGACTCCACTCCAAGCATTTCTTTAAGCTCTTCAAATCTGTCTTTACTCAGAGAAGCACATTTGCCATTTGAACCTTTATCTTGCAATGCACCATCTGCAGCTTCTCCTTGTTAAGGTCACACAAAATGTTAAATTTTTTCTCAAAACTATGTCTTCTTATTCTATGTGCAACGTGATCTTTAGTCAAATCTATCACAGACCTTTAATCTACAGCAGCCTCATTGTCTCTGATGACGGATTCATTTAAACCAAAGTAACATTTCTAACCATGTTGCTTGACAAACAGCCATAGATGCAGCCATATTCAGCTTCACATGAGAACAATGCAATCACATTTTAAGATAAAAAAGGCATGGACCTTGACGGTGACATAACTTTGCTACAAACCCACCAAACTTTTACACGGCCATATTCATCAGTTACTCTTTCATACTCAGCCATAGTTCACACCAAGTTGCCACTATATTTTCCCATCTCAGCTTTGAGTCTCTTTGGCATATTGGCATTAAGATATGCTTCTACAGCTCCATACGCATCACTTTTCTTGAGTCTGCCACACTGTCACAAACACTATTTACTTCATCTTACAGGTCAAAGGAAGAAAAAACGGGATAAGAGTTTAAAATTAAGTGATTCAATCACTTAAATTTGATTCTATAATTGAATTCTCAACTTAAATTTATTGTTTAACGCGCACTTTTACGTGAATATATTTACACGTAACTCTTTTTACCTTCAGCTCATGTTTATTCATATTCAATTTTACATAATGAATTCACTAAAAATCAACTTAAGATTGAACATAATATACCTCTGAAATGCCATCTGTGATGCTAAAAAGTCAATTTTTAACCATTATGATACTTGAAAGAAAAAAAGAAGTAGAATAAATACATATCTAAAATAGTAACATGATTAAAATAGTTCACATGTTAATATAGATGTGCGGAAATGAAATTCAATGTGTTGTAGCTTTATTTTTTTTTTATAAAATTTAGGTGCATTTCTGGAGATGTTTTTCGAATGGTTTTTAACTTAAGGTACATTATCATTTGTTATAACAAACTTTTAAAAAATTATGGTTTTTCGAATGTTTTTTTTTAAGGAATGAATTTGACGAATTTCTTTTAGACAAAAAAATGAATTTGAAGATATTTAAAATCATTCAAAAAATATTTAAAACATAACACTAAGTTTTTCCTATTTTTAACTGTAGCTCTTTTTTTTTTTGAACAAATATTTTTAACCGTAGCTAAGTAGAGTCAAGCCCGCCAGCTTCTCCTAGTAGACGTTTCGTTGAACCCACACCCTTAAAACCTTCTGGTTCTCGGATCGAAACTGGCATTTAGTGACGGAAGTAAAGTCAAGCCCAATGGTGGTAGTGGATCCAACCGAGCATCTAACATGATGAAGTCGATCCAAGCATCAAACAACATTTATTTAACATGATGTTAAATGGGGGCTTTACTTTTCACATCCTATCCATTTTTTGTTACAGAAATGGTCGTGTGATTTTTGAATTTTAAAATTCAAATTGAGTTTTTTCTTTATTATGAGGTGAAAAAATAAATTTTTCATCGATTCGAATTTTATAATCCAAAATGAGTTTTTCGAATAATATGAGAGGGTGTTATTATTTTCACATCTTCACTTTTGTTTTCCACAACCTCTTTAAAAATAAAACTCCATAAGATGTTATAATGTGACACAATAAATTAATATGTAATATTTTACATGGATACATCTATAGCTTCAAGTATCGTCGGTCTTTCCCTAAAATCTAAAACGATAAGGCTTCATCTTTATTTATTTTTGAGGGAAGGGCTTCATCTTTATTGTTGGCCTAAAACAAAAGTGGGGACATAGACTATTTTAAAAAACAAAATATTTTGCATAGACCAAAAACTATTTTTTTTTACAGAGATTAAAACGAAAACGAGACATATTGACAAAAACCATATTTTAGTCTTATGTATAAAAGAATGAGGCGAATGAAACGAAACAACAAAAAAGAGCAAACAAACTCGTATGAGATGAATGCTAGATTGTTATTTTTTTTGACAAAAGAATGTTTTTTTTAAAGAGAATGCTAGTTTGTTATAAGTTTATTTGTTATATAAATGATTTTTATCAAGAAACTTATCATATTTTCTTGTGAAATCAAATATTAGATTTATTAGGGAACCATCACGAAGACGGGTACAAGTTGTTACTTATTTAAGGATATAAACTTGGGTTATTAGCGGAACCAGCTAGTTACTCACTTCTTCTGAAATCAATCGAAGAAATCAGGATTCTGGACTGGAAATCGCATCAGCAGACTAAAGGTATGTCCGTCCCTCCCTTCCTTACTGCTTTCTATGATCTCTATCAATTTCTTGAGTTTTCCATTTGATATCTGTTTCAATAACATTAGTTCCATAAATTGCTATGTTTGGGACATGAGAGACATCTTAAATTTTGGTTCCACTTTTCTTTTTTCTTAATTGCACTTTTGGCCTCCTCTAAATACAGTTATCATACTTGAGGATTAGATGTGCAATTAAATACATTTTCTTTTACACTACCATCAAATTCGTCTCGTCTCCACTTCCAGGGAGCTCTCAAATAGGTCACTCACATATTTGAATATTTTTAAAAAGGTCCTTGTCTCTATCAAATTTGACTCCTATTAGTCCTGATAGGACCAACTTGACGACAATTAATAGAGCCTCCGACTTTTTTGAAATATTCATAATCTCATGAAACTACTGAAGTGCTACAAAGTCGATGACTAATTTCGTGGTTTACCTTTTTGTATTTGTTTGATTTGTAATATTACTGATTATACTCACTTTCTCTTGTTCACAGAAACAATGAAAATGACGGAGTTATGTTATCATATATGCTACACACTCTGTTTTGAGTTCTGCATCCCTCCTTTCATGGATTGGATGGAATCATTTGTAACAATGAATATAACAGTAGAGTTCATTTTTTATATTTGTCTCTCACTCATTGTTCAGTTCTACCTTCCTCGGCTTGTTCACCAGATCAATCCATCGTTCAAAATCACCGCTGAATGCATGCCCCCTGCCATCTTCATGCTCATCGTTATCTCTCACCGCTTCAATTGGACATTTGCATCCGCAACAACAGATCTTAAATTGGTGTTATTGCAGCATATAGGCCTCTGGTTCCTTTCCAGGGTGTCGATCCCTCACATCATCCATTGGATCAATCCATCTTCCAACATCAACGCGGAATTATTTCTTATTCCTATCCTCGTCTTCATCATTGAAGTCCACCACTCAATGCGTTTGTCGGAGCTAGGACCCTCTCAAGGAAGCCTTGAAGTCTTTGCCGGCGGCGCTAGAACCCTTGCAAGGAAGATGATGTCGCACATCATGAATGGAACTGTTTCCTATAATTGACAGTTTCTAGGATTTATTTTTAATATTAGGATTCATTACTAATTAGAATGTAAGTTAGGGTATTTTGATGATTGTTAATGTTAATATATAGATATATCATTTGGGTTATTCGTATTATCCTCAATACGAGGCCATGTTTGGATGGTTGATTATGATATATCAGTTACATGCATATTGATTCTTGTTTTGTTTATGTTAGGTAAAATTTTGTGGGATGCAATCTATATTGCCAACAATACTTTATAAGATTTTGCCAATTATTCAATTCTAAATTCCATGTCATGTGTCATGGACCAAGTGTAATACTCTAAATTAAAACATGGAGGGGACTTCCAAATTGAGAGTCGTATAGTTTCCAAACTGAATTCCAGAGTAGGTTTTATGCTGGGAGAAACCACTCTCTCTTTGGCTATTTATTGCGAAAGTAAAATAACTATAGGTAAAGGAGAGGAGAAACTGGTATGAAATGAAAGCAGATGAGAAGGAAATCAAATAAGGATAAAGAGAAATGAAATTTTTTTGAGTCTTATTAGTGGTTACTGCAGGATTTGGCCAAGGATATAAAGGAACTGTTCTAAAGTTGGAATGGTGCCAAATTAACTGTGTTGCTTTTTCAGTTTTTCTGAAAATGACACTCTGCAGCCATGCAGAACTATTGCTCAGTACTGTCAAGTTTCAAACTACAAAGTGAAGTGTGATGGATGATAATTTTAAACAAAAGGGCCTGTGGTATAACTGGATGTATTTAGAGCTAGTGCAGTTAACTATTAGTATAGCCAGTGGTAACAGTTACCCTTGACCTTGAGTTTCAGCTATGATATCATATGTGCTAACCACAAAGTGAAGAGTGATGAAGATTTTAAACAAAAGGGGTTGTAGTATAATTTGATGTATTATATGTACTTATGTTTTTTAAAGGTAACCGAGGCCTCACCTACCAAGTTTCATGAGTTCAAAAATATTTACACAGTTAACCCATTAAATAGATAATGCAATAACCAGCCAAAAATTTAGAAATTTGTACTCGCAATATTGGGAACAATCATGTCATCTCAATTTTATTTTCCCCCTTACATATCATAATTATAAGAATACTCAACAGTTGAACTCTTGTAAGCTTCCTAAAAAGTTTCTCAATAATAATGCTGTTGTGACACTATTGTATCATCACTCTTTTTATGATGCAACATTACACATTGATATCATAATTTCTCAATAGTACTAATTTCCATTCACTTCTAAAAGGAAGGTAAAGTTTCTACAATTCCAAACCCATACATACAGTGTCAAGAAGAGATCTAAGTATCTATATAGAACATAAGTAACAAAACATATGTATCAAAAAAAAGTGATCCAAGCTATTGCGTATTGTTCTTTGCTTGTTGTGTATTGTTGTAGCTGCTTCTCTTCATTCCTAGCTTGCCAAGTTAGCCGTGATTCAGTAGATAGTACAAGTCAGGAGCAAGTCTTGTGCTTTAAAGTTCTATTTGTTTGATTTTGCAAAATTCTGTACTTTATCCAATAGTGGTAGTGATCTACACATGGTGTAATCTGTGGCTATTATAGCTTCTTGAATGAATGAAATATTTCTTTGACCAAAAAAAAAAAGTGATCCAAGTATCTATATAGAACATATGTAACAAAACATATGTATCAAGAAAAGTAAACAGTCTAAAAAATGCCATAGTACAACAGCAGCAGCCAAAGTCAAATCTAGTCAAAAAAATAGTCTATCAATCTATACAAATCATTTCCTAGTGTTTGAATTTCACTAGTAAATGAATTGCACTTAACATGAGTGCTATGTAGAAATAGCCAAAGATCAACGCCCCTCCTATAGTCCAGGTGCAGCTATCCCTGATCTGTCTGGCGATCACCGGGATCTGTCTGGCGATCACCGGGACCACCCTCATGGTCCACCCATATACCATAGGAAGCATGTAATACAGGAAAACTAATGTGAATACAACCACATGCGGCATTGCCTAGATCGGCACCGGAGAATAGAGAAAACCTGCGATTTAAATAAGAAAAAAATTATTACTTTAAACAAATCATCCACAAAATCTCATCGCTTTTAACATTTTCACTTCAGTTCTTTCATTTCCTTTTGTTTCAAGTCTGAGGCTAGGTGCATAAGTGAACCATACATTAGTGTCCCAAATTAGATTCCAAAATAATATAGTCTACACAATAAAAAGTAATGTTAATCGACGGCTAGACTGCATGGAACACCGTAGTATATTATCATGGATTTTGCACAACAAAAGCAAAAGGGACAAAAATAATTTTTCAGGAAAAAAAAGTCGACTTTTTTCGTTAAACCAAAAAACCCCATGAAAATTCTGCATAGAAAATTGAATTCCACAAGCTCCTAATTTTCATGGATTTTCTCAATTTTTTTGGTTGGAGTTGAAGGTGAAATTAAGGAAATTGATGAATATATAACAGACAAGAAAATATTATGGTGTGAGAATCCATAATAACATCATATGATCCACTTATGCAGCCTAAATCACACATTACTAAGTTATTTTAGAATTTAATGGGAGACACTAATGTACGTACGAGACATGATCCACTTATGACCCTGAATGACACATTGTTAAAGTTATGCAAAGCAAGTGAAAATTCAAAAACTTATATGACTAAAAAGAAACTTACATAGTCCAAGAAAAGGCATAGTATACGGTCACAGTCACAGAGGGAAAAAGAGAGGGAAGAAGATCAACAACAGTCCCAAGAAAAAGTATAGCCACCAAATCTCTCAGTCCCTATATGGTTAAAGAAAATGAAGAAAAAAAGTCAAGAAACATCTATGTTCAACGAAGAAATAATAACATATGAATGTTGATCTACTACCTGAGTAAGAGAGTAAGAAAGGTTAACAAAGAGGGAAAGAGATAGTCTAGAACAACTGAGTATCAACACAGAACCGTCCCTATATTGTTGTAAACAAGGTTAAAGAAAGTGGGAGAAAAAAAAAAAGAAGAAGCCAAGAAACAATAATGTATGAATGTTCTGCTACGTGAGTAACAAAGGCTAACAAAGAGCTTGGGGGAGAGAGAATCTGGAACAACCGAGTATCAGTGTAACACAATAATGGTGAAGAAATCTCTCGCTCAATGTATCAGGAGTACAGGCTTATATGCTTGAGTTATAAGTAACCAAGAGTCAAGAAACTCAGTAAAACTACCAAGTACTAACTAACTAACTCAAATAACCGTCATTATATTTATTTAATTATTTATTTTTTTCATATCTAACGTCAACTAAAAAACATTCAAAAATTAAAATCGAAAGTGGTAAAAAATTGTAATTAATTGAAAAGTATATATCATGATCGTGAATAATTATAAGTAATGTCACAAAAGAGAGAGGGACAAAATTGTGTGCTATGAATCACTTGACACACATACACATTTTTATAAGTGAAGAACTTAATTGAGCTCTGACCCTAAAGTCATCCAATAGCCTTATTAGCAGTGGCGGTTTCACCGCCCAGCGACCCCAGTCACTCGCCTAGGCTCAATCGACACTTTCTTTATCTATGGTACAATCCAATAGCACATTAACCCACTTAAGAAAAAAAAAATGGACAAAATCTGAAAATTCTCACAAGCAAAGAGGTCTCGGAAAGGACATTTACCTCCTAATTTTATTTAGCATACTATTGGCAGGTTCATCTCTCTTGTTTTGAACGGTTAATTGTTTAAATTGACCATGTAATATACACTATGTATGAAAAATGACCCTGTAAAATAAAAAACATATATTCTAACATTGTAATTCGACTTTCGTCTTATTTTTGAGTCTATAATATACGCATAGTATAAAAATGTGACATAGATGTTGAATTTTTTCATGATTTTTTCCATACATGTTTGGTACGTTAAAATACAACTTTACACAAAAAAACTAAATTTTTTCGATCAGGGACAAATTAATTATGAATTTTTATTCCCTATAACTATGAATTTTTTAAACAATTTATAATTAATTTGTATATCGTTTAAAAACTACAAAATTTCATTGTGTAGGTTCTTATCATGCTTTAGTCATGCCTACAAAATTAGGGAACTAAATTTGACCTGTGAGTATACGTTTACTCGGAACAAAATTTCAATTTTGCACGTTTTGGTTGAAAAATCAATAAATTGAAACGACTTTGAAATGCTATGAAACTTTACCAATCCTTTATGTTTTTTTTTATAAATGTCTGCAAATAACGAGTTCAAAATTTGATTTATAGGTCGAGATTTCCATTGTTTTGTTTTATTTTAGTTTTTGACACTTTAAAAATTCATAATTAATTTGTCGTTTGTCGAAAATTTGTAATTTTTTGTGTAAAGCCATATTTTAACGTTCTTAACACGCCATATTTTACGATAAATTTTTCGCCCAGGCTCTATAAATTTCCTGGCTCCGCCACTGCTTATTAGAAACAAAAAATAAAATAAAAAGGTTTCTATACACATCAGTAAAAAATTATTGAACACTTTTAATTTTCAATTGGGCAGTACGGTACATGCCATAAAGGATATGAATTGAGAAAATCCAATGTTGGATACGATGACTCAGCTACAACTAAATTTTGTGTTGGTGGCTGGGGTTTTTCCGAAAACACCAACGTTGTTTTTGCCGTTTAGTTTACATGACCGTACAATATCTGGTATCAACTGGTCCCGTAAATCTTTATAATTTTATGTTATTATGGGACGTTGATATTGGTCCTATAATTTTATTAATTTTAAAAAACTAACTTGTATGTTGTAGATTCTTTTTTTTTGAGGGAAATTGTATGTTGTAGATTCTTGAAGCCACTTTGTAGTAGCTATGCGTGGCCTTTTCATTATCTTGATTGCATTCATTCATATGATATCAACACATAAGAGTTTTCTTTCTCTTAATTGTCCATGCAAAATGTTTGTCGACATATTTTCCACTTCAGCCATGCTTTTCATTTCTATGATCTGTACATACTTTTCATTATAATCCATTTTTGTTGTAGTATTTTCTTTTTATTTTCAGGATCTTTGCTCCTCCGGCATTTTGTTTTGGCCACTGTGAACTTCGTTTGGAAAAGCTCTGATAACACTAGTTCGGATAAAGTAGTCTGGGAATACATATGGCTAGAGATGCTAACACTGATTAAACTCTTTTGTTCACAGAAACAATGGAAATGATGGAGTTATGTTATCATATATGCTACACATTATGTTTTGAGTTCTCCCTCCCTCCTTTCATGGATTGGATGGAATCATTTGTGACAATGAATATGACAGCAGAGATCATTTTTTATACATGCCTCACACTCTTTTTTGACTTCTACCTCCCTCGGCTCGTTCATTGGATCAATCCATCATTCAAAGTCACCGCCGAAGGCATGCTGCCTGCCATCGTCATCGTTATCATTGTCTCATACCGCTTAAATTGTACCTTTGCATCCACAACAACAGACCTTAAAATGTCGTTATTTCACGATATATGCCTTGCATTCCTTTTCAAATTGTTGGTGCCTCGCATTATCCATTGGCTCCATCCATCTTTGGATGTCCCCGGGGAATTCCTTCTTATTCCTTTCGTCGTCGCTGCCATCATTGAATTCCATCGCGGGATGCCTTTGTCGGAGCTAGAACCCTTGCAAGGAAGCCTTGAAGCCTTTTCCAGTGCTAGAACCCTTGCAAGGAAGGTGATAGCACACACCATGAATGGAAGGATTTCCTATAATTGATAGTTACTAGGAACTTTTTTTTTCACACACACACATACTGTTTGCTCATTTTAAATTTGCTCTATCAATGTTTATTCAGAACTTCAAGTGCAAGATTTTCATATGACAACTAATAGGGTAGTCAAAAATTTCTAATACCTAATGAGGTGTGTTTCATAGATTTTGTGTGTGCTTTTTACATGTTCAGGAGGTAGGAGTTGAGTGCTAACAAAAAATGAGTAATATTCTCATTTAAGTATTATTTTTTCATAGTTTCATTTACCACATTCCATTACATTGAATCGACACAACAAAGTTGATTATTTGCTACTTTATATTTTTCGATAAAAAAAAATGATACGGAGTTTAGGAGACTGCATTTTCTAAAACTTTATAATAGTGATCAAATCTATGAGTTACTGCCGTATGCAGTTGTCTAGTTACTCCAACCATTTATGTATGGTTCTCTCATCACTCATCAGTAGTTGATGTTTGAATGTTTCCTAGGAGTTTTACTAGCCACAATTTAATTCCAAATAACTCCATGATCTCTCCCTTGAATAGGTTAGGATCATATGTGTGTTTTTTTTATTTTAGGGGAAACTTCATGTGTGTTATTTATTTGCATTTATTTGAGATTTATTAAACTATGCTACTATTACTAGTGAAAAAAAAAATTATGTTGTCCTGTGATTTAAAAATGGTTGATTAATTAGTTTAGTCTTACATAATGTAATTACGTTTCAAAAAGATTGATATGGAATTTGGGAGTTTAGTGTTCAATTGATAAGGCATTTGCCTACCCTTCCTTAAAAATCTGACACATATTAGTGTTCAATAGCGCGCACTTAGTAAAATTTGTAACAACAATTCTTATAATTAAAATGTCTTTAAAACAAAATAATAATTAAAAGGTGATGACTTTGCATTTGCAGTTTAACTTCTTATTTGAGTGTAATTAAGTTAGTTATGACAGGTGTAGTTAGTTATGATTTCTGACAGCTGTCGCTATTAGTTTGGTAATTCAAACTAACTCAGCTTATTCTTTTGTTTTCATTGATTTTCTTTGAATGTTTTTGCATAATATGAGAAACTCAATGGTGGGTGCCGTAGCTAAGAGAAAAGATGTTGAAGGTCATGAGTGAAAAAATTACTATAACAATTAATTACTAACAATATTCTTAAAAAAAAAAATAAAGTGAAACTCAATATTAGGACATCTTTAAGTATTACTAGGTTTGGGTCATGACGGAACACGTCGACACTTTCTAAAATTTGAAAAAATAAATTAATTGAACATGATCACATGTGTGTATATATTCTTCTATTTCACGCTTCATAGATTGTGTGTATATATTCTTCTATTTTTTATTTTTTTTAAAGAATATTGTCATATATATTTTCAGACGTACCACCGATTAAATATAACAATAATTTGTTTATGTTTTATTAGTGAAGAACTTAATTGAGCTCTCACCGTCACCCATTACCCTATATGTAGCCTTATAAGAAAGAGAGAAAAAAAGTTTAAATAGGAAAAAGGTCCTAGAAGTTTAAAAAAAAAAAAAAAAAGAGCTCTCTCTTTTTTCCTTCTTCTTCCTCTATTTGCGTCCTAAAACTCAAAACTCATTTCCTACAACAATGTTCAACTATAAATGATCTCAAGAAAGAGTCTAGTGAATTACATGAAGTGCTCATAACAAGCGAAGCGTCAGAGAGCTAGTGGAAAGTTTTGAAACGGTCTCATCCCTTCTTAGGAAACTGAAGCACTGCGTGCTCAGAGAAAATCCTAAGGTTGATAATTGTCTCCTGTAATTCTGGATGATTTTTGATGTCCTAATTCTTGATGATTTTTTATAATTGTGCTCTCATGTTGGAAAAATCTCTATACTCATAATTTATGTTGATGATATTGTTCTTACCCGAGGTGATATAGTTGAAATGGCAAGAGTGAAATAAAAACTAACTTTTGACTTTGAAATCAAAGACTTAGGATCCTCGAAGAAGGGAATTGTAGTGTCTCAACAAAAATACATCCTAGATCTCTTGAAATAGGAAAATGCTTAAACCAGAGAAAAATATCATAACGAGAACATCACGAAGGGGTATTACTGCTATGCAATTGAAATTCCACTACCCTACCAACCCATTTTTGCCGGCCAGTACGTGATATGATTGGTTGCACAACAGTTCGGGACGAGACCAGGACAAAAAGTCTTGCAAGAAATAGCAACGCTGCTTGAAATAAATAGGAATGAGTGGTTATCGACCAGTAGATGCTCTTGTGGACCCTAATGCAAAACTTTGGGATAAAGGGGATGTTCATGTCGATACTGGAAGATATTAAAGATTGGTTGGTAAACTGATTTACCTATCACATACAAAACCTGACATTGTCTTCTCAATCAGTGTAGTAAGTTAGTTTATGCATTCTCCTTTTTAGGAACATTTCTAATCATATCTATGATTAGATGACATTGTCAGCTTATAGTCATTCATTAGACACATATCTATGTATGTGATTAGTTTTGATGAAATTGTTAAAATTTCATGGGTTTATTTTCTTATTATAGTTGGTTATCCTCATTCAAATTATATTATAAGGCTTGATTTAATTTGTTCAAAGGTATAGCTATTGATCAACTTCAACAAGATTAATAATTAGATAAAGTATGGAAGTACCATTTTCCTTTCTTTTCCTCTTGGATAATAATAAAACTAATCAGTAAATGACACCGGAATAATTTGTATATATATACTATTCACCTTCATTCCATGAAGTAAGGAGTTCATATTTTTTACAACCAATCTGGAAAGGGAAAGCAAATACCAATGGAAACTAAACATTGCTTCCTTCTGTGGAGAGAATCGTAAACGGAGAGGATCTTGACTCATGTTGGCAAGCCATTCATCATTGTCTATATAAGACGACAAAGTATAATCACTTAAGTTTATGTCTTCCGGTTTCTTCTCCCAGCTAACACGGTTTGTGGTATTTGCACAGTACAATCAGCTTCTACAAAGATGATATCTTGCTTGCAAAAAATTGTATACAAATTAAGAAAAAGTCACATGAGTTAAATATTGAAAATTGTAAATAATACTCATGCATTCTTGTAAGAAACAATTTTCTAATGTACTCATCTCATGCATTCTTGTCATTTTTTTGTAGTCGGATATTTGTTGTAGGAGGGCATCTTGTCTTATATAGGTAGTAATGTCTTATATATTTTCTCATTATGTTGTTAAGAAACAATGGAAGTTAATTATTCATTGGTAGCAAATGAAGTTATGAACTGAAAATAGATGTAGGAGGGTAAATGCTTTTTCAAAAACATAAAATTTTGCAACTAAAAATAATTTTGAGAACCAAAATAAATAAGCAAACTCCAAAACCTATTCCCCCTAATTTGACTACCACTAGCAAACCATAAATTAGGGTGCAAATCAGATTAAAATTAGGGGGCAAAACCTACCCCTTCATAGTCTGCAGCCCAAAATGTTCCTTTAATTGAACATGGTTAGCAACATTAACACTAACTATAAAGGAAAAGAAAAAAAAAAGGCCTAAACTAAACCACAATTAAAATTTCAAAAAAATAAACGACCTTAAAGACTGCATCTTTCCATAACTCGTTGAAATAATAATTAGATAAAGTGTTAAAAAAATTTGGTCCTTTATAAGAGAGATTGACCAATTTTCTAATGTATTAGATGTTAAGTTTCATTTACCCTTATGTATTATGAAAGAATATTAAAAGTTCAAGACATTTCCATAACACATTTTCAAGATGTTTCCATGGCAGGGCGGACCTCATCAAGGCACAGTGTGGCAGCCACACCAGCCTAGGTCCCTTTTTTTTAAAAAAATTTTTTACACTAGTTCATTATAAAATGTTATTCATATATTAATATAGACTTAATTTTTTATGTTTATACATGTGTCTATGTTTTTACTTATATATTAATACGAAGTCATATTTTTTTATAATTTATACATGTGTCTATATTTTTACTCATATATTAATAAGATGATCTATTTTTTTAATTTATACATATGTTTATATTTTAACTTATATATTAACACGGGGATCGATTTTTTTTTAATTTATACACATGTCTATATTTTTACTCATATAATATTTAACACGGAAATAATTTTTTGTACATATGTCTATATTTTTATTCATACATCAATACAAAGATCTATTTCTTTTTTTATAATTTCTACACAATTGTGACTTTCTTTCAAAAAAGAGCGCACTCGTTCGTATGCATGGGTATCATGCTAGAGCATTTGATTAATCTCTTGTAACCTATATAGAAAGAGATGTTGTTAGAACAATTAATAATGATATAAATTTAGTTCATTTTCAACAAAAGGAAAATAGATTATTTTCTTTGTAATTTTTGTTGCTATAACTATTTTTAGTATAACTTCTTATTAAATTTAGTATTATTTAATTATATAATAAACAAAAACTGCCCCACTAGTATTTTGAGTACAAATTTGTCCCTGTTCCATGGTCTTGATATATAATGTGTTTTGTACCCTTAGGTGAATACTTTTTAAAAAACATATTTACAAAAAAAAAATAAAAAATATTGAGCAGCGGAAAAGAATTTTGATTACCATTATTATAAAAAAATATTTATTTAAAATTAAACTTACTCATATCCGTGTTGTTCCCAAGTATCCCATTCTACTGGATCCACCACGGAAGAAAAATATGTTTCCCAAAATACAACTCTTGCAAAATGCCCCCAAGCTCTTCCAAGTTTCACGCTATGACAAAACCAGGAGGTCTATTTTCAGCTTGGGTAGCATTCACCATACAATTCTGCATAAGTGAAAAACAATGACAAAATTAATGCATAACTAGTTGAATTAAGTAAAAAAATATTATAAATTAAAATAAAAAAAACAAAAAAGTAAAAAGAGCAATATATTAAAAGTTAAATAGAATACGTCAAAGTAAGCTCGTCCAACACCGTAGATAAAATCTATTTCCCCATGAATATAACAATTCTAAAAGTAAGATATTCCCGATGATATCAATAATGTATCTTGGTAACCTATGAAGCTACTCTCAAATATGGCAGTTTTATCGCCATAAAAGTTCGTTGCAAGTGCACGCTCCCGTTGGCCCAAATGTGTTCTATAAATTAAATTGAAATATATTAGAAGCAATTTGTGAGTTATCAAAATTTGTTGGCAAATCACTTTATTCTATTTTTACCTGGAATGTGATGCCTCTAACAACCACATTAGGGGGTCGGGATATAAATGTAGCACTCATAGATGTGCCATTAGTAAAATATGAGTTATCATAGGTTATGATAGTATCCTTGCTACTTGATCCTTTTAATATAATGCAAGACTTTTCATTGGGAATTTGCATAACTTCCCTACAGAGTTTTAAAGTGTTAAACCATGATAAATTTAATATATGTTGTAATGGAAGAATAAAACATTATTATTATTATTATGAAACATTGATATATAACTTCTGGTTTCAACTTTAAAATGGAAGAATAATCAACATTTTGTTAAACCAATTAGGGATGGCAATTGGACCCGGGCCCTATGGGTACCCGCAAAAAATATCCACAATGGGTAGGGTAAAACCCCGCTTTCATGGGTTTGGGCATGGGTCCGGGTAATACCCACACATATTAATGGGTATGGGCACGGGTAAGGGTACTATAGTGCCCAGATCCGCAACCCCGCATATACATATTTATATAATATCATAAATAATTTATTTATTTTTAGTTTATAATTAATTAATTTATTTGGATATTTAAGCCAAAACTTAAACCTAAACTAAAAAAACTGCTTAATACAATATCAGCTCTATCCTGTCGGTGTACAATTTTTTAAGGATATTTTAGATGTTTTTTATTTGAGTAAATACTACGATTCGTATTATTTTATAAGTTAATTTTAAAAAATTTGAACCATAGTTTTATTTCAATAGTGATGTTTTTATTGTCTTTTCATAGTTAAAATGCGGGAATAGGTACGGGTATGGGCACTTAGGTACCCATAGGGTATAGGGAAGGGCACTAAAGTTGTTGCCGACGAGGGTATGGGCACGGGTACGGGTATTTTTTTCAAATGCAGGTATGGAGATTGACACTAACATACCCATTGGGTACCCATTACCATCCCTAAAACCAATAAATGGTATAACAAGGAACTGAATCAAATAAAACAAAGCTACTTAGTACTTACAATCTTGTCACATAATACAGTGATATTACTCGGTCAATCATGTTGATGTCAAACTTCATTGGCCTAAAAACACTTTCTTTTTTTTGCTTTCAAACAAATATTAAATTCCAATCCATCAAGAAATCCACTTAAATTGAGGTTGGACCACTCATGTTAGTATAATGTATAATTTTCTGTTTTGAGTCCCTTATAGAAAGGGCCCTTATCAAATACATAGAACTTGTTGACACATTTCGTAAAAAAGAAACTTCTTTACAAATTTTCAAAAAGTTGGATATGTGTGAAAATATGAACCTTAATTTAAAAAAATAATAATAATTTTACCTATATATGCCTGCATTTATTTGAATCATAATCCATTGATCATTTTGACACTTTATAGAGTCAATGGCAGCTTGGATTATTTGAAATGCCCCCATCTTGTTGATTAACAAAGATGGTACGTGAAATTTTATTGCCACCACAATCTATGGCTCCACCAATAATATAAAAGCTACTCATGATGAACAAGATCATCGGAAAAACTTAATAATTTTAAGACAAAATTACAGAAATGGCCCATAACTTATTTTTAGGTAACGTTTTCGTTCTTTATCTTCTTTTTTTTTCATTTTTGTCCTTTATCTTTTTAAAATGTTTCACAACAACCCTTTAAGTGGAATCTGTTAACTAGTCGGTTAAAAAAAAATTAATGTTATGTTCATCTTCTCCAATGTTCACACAAGCTTCTTCTTCTCAGTCACCCTTTAACCTGCAAGAACCCTAAAAAATCAAATCTCAAAATTCCGCTTCGTTTAAGTGGCATCCTCCCGCAGACAAGGTTCACACACACAATCATTTTCCGATTCCTTCGTTTCTGGTGGATGAAACTTGTTCACGCAAGAATGTTTCTGCAAGATGCAACCTGTTATTAGAACAGTGACGAAAATTGGTCCTAATAGAGGAAGGAGATTTTGGGGTTGTAGGAACTTTGTGGTGAGTATTCATACATATGATTATGTGCATACCTTTTTCTCTCTTGCTCATCCTTTTCAGATTTGTTATCACTAGTTAGTTTTAATGATTTTTTTCTTCATAAATTGTAGGCTAGTAACATTAATTCTGGATGTGGTTATTTTGACTGGGTGTCAGATTATCACCCTCAAGCACAACAAGCACACCAACCATGCATTGAATGTCTTCAAAATGAATTGGAATCAAGGACACTTAAGAATGTTATCCTGAAGATGCAAATGGACCACAACTCAACAAAAAAACTAGATGAAAATTTTGATTATCATCTGTTTTTTATTTGGTGTAACTTGTGTTATTATAATGTTTAAGTTGATCAATTAAGGTTGTTCGATTGTTAAGAAATTATGTATTAAATGTGCTCGATAGTTCATCTATTGATGAATTTAGGTTGTTGATTGTTAAAATATTATGTATTGAATGTACTTGATGAATGTACTCAACAATTATGTTAATTTGATGTAGTTCAACTGAATGAGTTAGTGTCAACAATTTGTGACTTGATCTCAATTCATTTTGCAAGAGTTTTTTTTTTTTAATCGACAAAATATTATTAGCCACCAACCCGTGCGAGAAGCACTAACAAGCCATGGACGGAAACGGACAGAACAGAAGCAATTAAAAATGGTCAAACCAAGACCAAAAAACAAAAACCAACACCTATAGGGGGCTGCTGGCAGCACAGCAGCAGAATGCTAAAAAGGAAAAAACCTGCAATATTTAGCAGGTTTTTTCTTTACAAAACCAAAACCCAGCTGCCATAATAACTTCCTCTACGAATCTATGTCATATAATTGGTGTCTTGTAGTTTCAATTAACATGTTCATACACAACAATATCAATTGGTATCAATAGTAATTAACTTTTGTCATAATAACTTCTCTCATAATAACATAATGCAACATAAAGGCAGTACAAGCTCCTTACAAAATGACATAAGGTTCGAAAGTAATAAATTTCAACATAAAGGCAGTACAAGAGCTGCATACAAAAAGACATAAGGTTCCAAAGTAAGATGTAGCACCCCGTATTCCCAAATAACATAAATCATACTTAAAATTAGAGTATTTCAACATATATAGAATGTCACATTTCTTTTCATAAAATCATAAATAGGATAGAGTTACTATTTATTTAAAACATGTCATATCAAAATCTCAAAATTACATCACAGCGGAATTCGTTCAATCTTTTAAACAACAGGTTCATAAAATTTCATAAATAATACGTAAGGAATAGAAAGCAACGACAAAATTTCTCATCCCGTTACGTATCAGAGCACCTAAGACACACGTGAGAGAAGTCCACTCACAACTGCAACTATTCTAGGTCACCTGCAAGTTACCCATACAAAGGCAATTTTCAAGCAGAAGGTGTGAGATTCACATTCAATAATAATAAGCATATAATTCATTAAAAGAATTTAACAACATAAACAACAACAATTAACAATGCTAATACTTCACATAACTCGTCATTAATCTCTTATTAATTCTTTGACAACTCGACGACGACGACAATGCATCAACGACGACACAACACTTGACAAATGCAGCGACAAAGACCTCAATATGCATGTGGTACCAATTAGGGCATAAGCCCCCAACGTGTTAGAGTAATAATAACTCTCACGGCATAAGCCCTCATCATTTGGAGTAAAGCTCCCAGAGCATAAGCCCTCATCGTGGTTAGAGTAATAACTAATGACACTAGGTCATACATACTTTTATGTGTGTTTTTCATGTATTTTTAAGTCGAGTTCAGGTGATTTTACACAAGTTGGAAGCTACAAAAGAGGAAATTGGATGCATGAAAGAAGCAGAAAATCGTAGTCCGATTTTGATGGATCGGGCTCCGATTTGTGGTTCAGTTTGACACATTTTGTTACGTAAAAAATCGGGCTCCGATTCGAAGGTCATCGGGCTCCGATTTGAGGAGCGTGTAATATCAGCAAGCACGTCCAGGAGCCATCGGGCTCCGATTTCTAGCATCGGGCTCCGATTGTTCAGTTACTGGAATATTTCCTATAAAAAGGAAATCGTTTTCTAGAGCTGGGGTTCGGAATTTTGGAGTGGAAATCATACTTTTGGAGCTGGAAAGCGAGATAAAAGGTGGGAGACCATCAAAAACTCATAGCCGGTTATCAATTGATGTAATGAATTCTTCCTTATCATTAGTTATTTGTGCTTTAGCCATGAGTAGCTAGATCTATTGTGATTAGGTCTTGAGATGAATCTGTAATAGCTCATGCTTGTAACCTGAAACTCTATTTTTTCTATCAATGTCAATCTGGTTTATTCAGTATATTTTATGCTTAATGCTTTTATGATTCTGACCCAATATAATTGATTCAAGAGATTATATGACTACTGACACTAGCGTATAACTCGGATATACTTATACTGTTTCACTTAACGGACAATCTAGGGATGGAACGTTGTTAGGTGATGATTTTGGAATTAACGTGCTAAAAACCTTTGAGAATTATAGGTTCACCTAAGGGATTAGGGAATTATAATTAGAGAAGAGGACTTAGGATCAAGGGATTGACCTAAGTTATTTTGTTAATTTGTCGTTAACCTTGTGACATGAATAGACTTTTAGACTCAGGTTGCATATGAGTGATTTTCAGATGATTCGAATGACCTAATCATTCTTCCAAATTATATTCCAACCAAAGTTTAATTTCTGCAATTTATTTCTTATTGCAATTTCAAACCATCTGCCTAGGGCAACCCCCCATTTTACATACATCTTTAATAATAATGACATTACCGAGTAGAAGTTGAAACAGTCCCTGTGGATACGAATCTTATAAATTGTATTACTTCGATATAAATTAGTACACTTGCTAATTATGTATCAAGTTTTTGGCGCCGCTGCCGGGGACTGTTGAATCATTTCAGCTTGGAAATTTCGTTATTGTTTAGGATTTCTGTCATTTACATTTTTTTGTGTATATTAAAAAATTGAAAAAAAAATATATTATGATTTATGCTATTCATGTTGATCTCATCGCACTTTGCTGCTAAAAAGTTTATCCAAGTTTTGTAGCTATGATAGACAGGTTAGTAGACAGATTACGCCTTTATGACACAGAGGAGATTGTTACATTGGAGTATGAAAATTATCTGCTTTCTTGGAAGATCAAACAACAAGACAATCAAATCTCAAGATTAAATGCGAGATGTGATCTTCTTGAGGCGAATCATCAGGGTACAGATTGTGAAGGGCTGAAAGAGCTTATAAACATCGATTACAATACTCAGCTTCAAAATATTTTAGATGATTTCTTGATATTAAATCAAATTTCATTTGAGAAATTTGAAGTTCAATGTGGTGATCTTGTTGGGAAAGCGAATGAATGTGAGAAGCAGCTGGTTGAGATGGAGACTGAGTGTCATGTTGTGGTGGAAGAAAATGCACAAGTGAGGAGTGTTGGTCTCTACCTGAAGTCTCAACCAACGGGGTTGAAAGAAACCATTCCTTTGCAAAGGTATATCGATATCTATTCTTCTTTATGGTGGGAGAGCTCAACTTTCGAAAGTCTAGCAGTTGGATCATGGGAGCATATGCTACATTGTATGAAGTACATGATATTCCTACCAAACAAGAGGAATAAGAAAGATGATATATTCTTTCTTTTTGATTTGCCACCCTAACAGTGGCTGAGACGTCAAGCTTAATGACGTAAAAGAAAGCGCTTGATGGGAGGCAACCCATCATATTTTCAAATTTCGTTTATTTGGCTGGTATTTCTTTTCAAAAAAAAAAAAAAAGAGAGAGAGAAAAAACATATGTTTGTGACCGCTGCTAGTGTTATAAATTTTGTATTCCCCTATGTTTTGTAATTGCATCGGCGGTTGCTTATTATTAATGAATTTTCTTTGGAATTGAATTTTATCAGGTTAGTAGTATATGGTTCAACAATGGTGTGTCAAAAGTTCAAAGGAGGAAGAGCTTACGCAAGGATAAATAGTGAAGGGTACGGCATGTGATGGTAACAACTTCCATAAATCTCAGCCTGTAAGTTCACTAGCCAAATTTTTTTTATCAATTTTCACATACATGAGTGTTCCATGCTAGTGCTATTTCTAGGATTTGCGGATTTTCTTTATGTCAATCGATTGTATCTCATATCACACTAAGGCAAAGTGCTTGTACCTTGAGCCTTTGAAGCCCACCTTTTGTTTCATATATTACCTTTGTTAAGCAAACTTTGAGCCATTAGGTTAGACCAGTTGTTTCGGTGACAAACCATGTTTCATGCTTAGAGCCTTAGGTGTTGTAACCCAATTGTTGTTTTTGGAATGATGCATGTTGATATGTTGGCTAAAACTGAAGTTTGGGGTTGCTCATGGGATAGCAACTTATTAAGTTTGGGGTAGGGGCCCATTATATGAAAAATCACTGTGTCTCAAAAGAAAAAAAAAAAGAAAAATATCAAGTTGAAATTCATAAATCAACTCAAAAAAAAAATGTAATAAAATGAGACACAAATGTGTAATTATAAGTGATCTACGAGCCTCATGATTACTCAAAGTTTCCCGGTTATTATTCAAGTGGTTTCATGTTGTGGGGTGTTCATTGTCAAGAAGTAGCTTAATTCCAAGTGTCGAGTTGAACCTACTTTCCAAATTATCCTACCTTTTAACCTTAGCCCCGTTACACCTTGAAAGTCCTTGAAAGTGTGAATGTGATACAACTTTGATTGATGTTTAGAAGGTTTTCAAATTTTGGTAATATAGTGATTGGTATGTCGACTGTGTGAACCCTTGTTCATTGGATGTGTGAAGTTGTGGGCTGATGTTTGGCAAGCAAGTTAGTACAAAATTTTTGCTAGCAAGAAGATGAACTTTTGGCACGGTCATTGTTGAGGTATGTGCTAGTGTCTGTTAAAAATTCAATTTTAAAGTTTATTCCTTGAGGGCAAGTAATGATGCAAGTTTGGGGTTGTGATGACACTAGGTCATACATACTTTTATGTGTGTTTTTCATGTATTTCTAAGTCGAGTTCAGGTGATTTTACACAAGTTGGAAGCTACAAAAGAGGAAATTGGATGCATGAAAGAAGCAGAAAATCGTAGTCCGATTTTGATGGATCGGGCTCCGATTTGTGGTTCAGTTTGACACATTTTGTTACGTAAAAAATCGGGCTCCGATTTGAGGAGCGTGTAATATCAGCAAGCACGTCCAGGAGCCATCGGGCTCCGATTTCTAGCATCGGGCTCCGATTGTTCAGTTACTGGAATATTTCCTATAAAAAGGAAATCGTTTTCTAGAGCTGGGGTTCGGAATTTTGGAGTGGAAATCATACTTTTGGAGCTGGAAAGCGAGATAAAAGGTGGGAGACCATCAAAAACTCATAGCCGGTTATCAATTGATGTAATGAATTCTTCCTTATCATTAGTTATTTGTGCTTTAGCCATGAGTAGCTAGATCTATTGTGATTAGGTCTTGAGATGAATCTGTAATAGCTCATGCTTGTAACCTGAAACTCTATTTTTTCTATCAATGTCAATCTGGTTTATTCAGTATATTTTATGCTTAATGCTTTTATGATTCTGACCCAATATAATTGATTCAAGAGATTATATGACTACTGACACTAGCGTATAACTCGGATATACTTATACTGTTTCACTTAACGGACAATCTAGGGATGGAACGTTGTTAGGTGATGATTTTGGAATTAACGTGCTAAAAACCTTTGAGAATTATAGGTTCACCTAAGGGATTAGGGAATTATAATTAGAGAAGAGGACTTAGGATCAAGGGATTGACCTAAGTTATTTTGTTAATTTTTCGTTAACCTTGTGACATGAATAGACTTTTAGACTCAGGTTGCATATGAGTGATTTTCAGATGATTCGAATGACCTAATCATTCTTCCAAATTATATTCCAACCAAAGTTTAATTTCTGCAATTTATTTCTTATTGCAATTTCAAACCATCTGCCTAGGGCAACCCCCCATTTTACATACATCTTTAATAATAATGACATTACCGAGTAGAAGTTGAAACAGTCCCTGTGGATACGAATCTTATAAATTGTATTACTTCGATATAAATTAGTACACTTGCTAATTATGTATCAAGTTTTTGGCGCCGCTGCCGGGGACTGTTGAATCATTTCAGCTTGGAAATTTCGTTATTGTTTAGGATTTCTGTCATTTACATTTTTTTGTGTATATTAAAAAATTGAAAAAAAAATATATTATGATTTATGCTATTCATGTTGATCTCATCGCACTTTGCTGCTAAAAAGTTTATCCAAGTTTTGTAGCTATGATAGACAGGTTAGTAGACAGATTACGCCTTTATGACACAGAGGAGATTGTTACATTGGAGTATGAAAATTATCTGCTTTCTTGGAAGATCAAACAACAAGACAATCAAATCTCAAGATTAAATGCGAGATGTGATCTTCTTGAGGCGAATCATCAGGGTACAGATTGTGAAGGGCTGAAAGAGCTTATAAACATCGATTACAATACTCAGCTTCAAAATATTTTAGATGATTTCTTGATATTAAATCAAATTTCATTTGAGAAATTTGAAGTTCAATGTGGTGATCTTGTTGGGAAAGCGAATGAATGTGAGAAGCAGCTGGTTGAGATGGAGACTGAGTGTCATGTTGTGGTGGAAGAAAATGCACAAGTGAGGAGTGTTGGTCTCTACCTGAAGTCTCAACCAACGGGGTTGAAAGAAACCATTCCTTTGCAAAGGTATATCGATATCTATTCTTCTTTATGGTGGGAGAGCTCAACTTTCGAAAGTCTAGCAGTTGGATCATGGGAGCATATGCTACATTGTATGAAGTACATGATATTCCTACCAAACAAGAGGAATAAGAAAGATGATATATTCTTTCTTTTTGATTTGCCACCCTAACAGTGGCTGAGACGTCAAGCTTAATGACGTAAAAGAAAGCGCTTGATGGGAGGCAACCCATCATATTTTCAAATTTCGTTTATTTGGCTGGTATTTCTTTTCAAAAAAAAAAAAAAAAGAGAGAGAAAAAACATATGTTTGTGACCGCTGCTAGTGTTATAAATTTTGTATTCCCCTATGTTTTGTAATTGCATCG
The DNA here is from genome assembly GCA_958299785.1 of Medicago lupulina. Classification (NCBI taxonomy): domain Eukaryota; kingdom Viridiplantae; phylum Streptophyta; class Magnoliopsida; order Fabales; family Fabaceae; genus Medicago; species Medicago lupulina. The sequence goes on along the minus strand of OY283141.1, from coordinate 52,886,408 downwards.
GCGGTTGCTTATTATTAATGAATTTTCTTTGGAATTGAATTTTATCAGGTTAGTAGTATATGGTTCAACAATGGTGTGTCAAAAGTTCAAAGGAGGAAGAGCTTACGCAAGGATAAATAGTGAAGGGTACGGCATGTGATGGTAACAACTTCCATAAATCTCAGCCTGTAAGTTCACTAGCCAAATTTTTTTTATCAATTTTCACATACATGAGTGTTCCATGCTAGTGCTATTTCTAGGATTTGCGGATTTTCTTTATGTCAATCGATTGTATCTCATATCACACTAAGGCAAAGTGCTTGTACCTTGAGCCTTTGAAGCCCACCTTTTGTTTCATATATTACCTTTGTTAAGCAAACTTTGAGCCATTAGGTTAGACCAGTTGTTTCGGTGACAAACCATGTTTCATGCTTAGAGCCTTAGGTGTTGTAACCCAATTGTTGTTTTTGGAATGATGCATGTTGATATGTTGGCTAAAACTGAAGTTTGGGGTTGCTCATGGGATAGCAACTTATTAAGTTTGGGGTAGGGGCCCATTATATGAAAAATCACTGTGTCTCAAAAGAAAAAAAAAAAGAAAAATATCAAGTTGAAATTCATAAATCAACTCAAAAAAAAAATGTAATAAAATGAGACACAAATGTGTAATTATAAGTGATCTACGAGCCTCATGATTACTCAAAGTTTCCCGGTTATTATTCAAGTGGTTTCATGTTGTGGGGTGTTCATTGTCAAGAAGTAGCTTAATTCCAAGTGTCGAGTTGAACCTACTTTCCAAATTATCCTACCTTTTAACCTTAGCCCCGTTACACCTTGAAAGTCCTTGAAAGTGTGAATGTGATACAACTTTGATTGATGTTTAGAAGGTTTTCAAATTTTGGTAATATAGTGATTGGTATGTCGACTGTGTGAACCCTTGTTCATTGGATGTGTGAAGTTGTGGGCTGATGTTTGGCAAGCAAGTTAGTACAAAATTTTTGCTAGCAAGAAGATGAACTTTTGGCACGGTCATTGTTGAGGTATGTGCTAGTGTCTGTTAAAAATTCAATTTTAAAGTTTATTCCTTGAGGGCAAGTAATGATGCAAGTTTGGGGTTGTGATGACACTAGGTCATACATACTTTTATGTGTGTTTTTCATGTATTTCTAAGTCGAGTTCAGGTGATTTTACACAAGTTGGAAGCTACAAAAGAGGAAATTGGATGCATGAAAGAAGCAGAAAATCGTAGTCCGATTTTGATGGATCGGGCTCCGATTTGTGGTTCAGTTTGACACATTTTGTTACGTAAAAAATCGGGCTCCGATTTGAGGAGCGTGTAATATCAGCAAGCACGTCCAGGAGCCATCGGGCTCCGATTTCTAGCATCGGGCTCCGATTGTTCAGTTACTGGAATATTTCCTATAAAAAGGAAATCGTTTTCTAGAGCTGGGGTTCGGAATTTTGGAGTGGAAATCATACTTTTGGAGCTGGAAAGCGAGATAAAAGGTGGGAGACCATCAAAAACTCATAGCCGGTTATCAATTGATGTAATGAATTCTTCCTTATCATTAGTTATTTGTGCTTTAGCCATGAGTAGCTAGATCTATTGTGATTAGGTCTTGAGATGAATCTGTAATAGCTCATGCTTGTAACCTGAAACTCTATTTTTTCTATCAATGTCAATCTGGTTTATTCAGTATATTTTATGCTTAATGCTTTTATGATTCTGACCCAATATAATTGATTCAAGAGATTATATGACTACTGACACTAGCGTATAACTCGGATATACTTATACTGTTTCACTTAACGGACAATCTAGGGATGGAACGTTGTTAGGTGATGATTTTGGAATTAACGTGCTAAAAACCTTTGAGAATTATAGGTTCACCTAAGGGATTAGGGAATTATAATTAGAGAAGAGGACTTAGGATCAAGGGATTGACCTAAGTTATTTTGTTAATTTTTCGTTAACCTTGTGACATGAATAGACTTTTAGACTCAGGTTGCATATGAGTGATTTTCAGATGATTCGAATGACCTAATCATTCTTCCAAATTATATTCCAACCAAAGTTTAATTTCTGCAATTTATTTCTTATTGCAATTTCAAACCATCTGCCTAGGGCAACCCCCCATTTTACATACATCTTTAATAATAATGACATTACCGAGTAGAAGTTGAAACAGTCCCTGTGGATACGAATCTTATAAATTGTATTACTTCGATATAAATTAGTACACTTGCTAATTATGTATCAAGTTTTTGGCGCCGCTGCCGGGGACTGTTGAATCATTTCAGCTTGGAAATTTCGTTATTGTTTAGGATTTCTGTCATTTACATTTTTTTGTGTATATTAAAAAATTGAAAAAAAAATATATTATGATTTATGCTATTCATGTTGATCTCATCGCACTTTGCTGCTAAAAAGTTTATCCAAGTTTTGTAGCTATGATAGACAGGTTAGTAGACAGATTACGCCTTTATGACACAGAGGAGATTGTTACATTGGAGTATGAAAATTATCTGCTTTCTTGGAAGATCAAACAACAAGACAATCAAATCTCAAGATTAAATGCGAGATGTGATCTTCTTGAGGCGAATCATCAGGGTACAGATTGTGAAGGGCTGAAAGAGCTTATAAACATCGATTACAATACTCAGCTTCAAAATATTTTAGATGATTTCTTGATATTAAATCAAATTTCATTTGAGAAATTTGAAGTTCAATGTGGTGATCTTGTTGGGAAAGCGAATGAATGTGAGAAGCAGCTGGTTGAGATGGAGACTGAGTGTCATGTTGTGGTGGAAGAAAATGCACAAGTGAGGAGTGTTGGTCTCTACCTGAAGTCTCAACCAACGGGGTTGAAAGAAACCATTCCTTTGCAAAGGTATATCGATATCTATTCTTCTTTATGGTGGGAGAGCTCAACTTTCGAAAGTCTAGCAGTTGGATCATGGGAGCATATGCTACATTGTATGAAGTACATGATATTCCTACCAAACAAGAGGAATAAGAAAGATGATATATTCTTTCTTTTTGATTTGCCACCCTAACAGTGGCTGAGACGTCAAGCTTAATGACGTAAAAGAAAGCGCTTGATGGGAGGCAACCCATCATATTTTCAAATTTCGTTTATTTGGCTGGTATTTCTTTTCAAAAAAAAAAAAAAAAGAGAGAGAAAAAACATATGTTTGTGACCGCTGCTAGTGTTATAAATTTTGTATTCCCCTATGTTTTGTAATTGCATCGGCGGTTGCTTATTATTAATGAATTTTCTTTGGAATTGAATTTTATCAGGTTAGTAGTATATGGTTCAACAATGGTGTGTCAAAAGTTCAAAGGAGGAAGAGCTTACGCAAGGATAAATAGTGAAGGGTACGGCATGTGATGGTAACAACTTCCATAAATCTCAGCCTGTAAGTTCACTAGCCAAATTTTTTTTATCAATTTTCACATACATGAGTGTTCCATGCTAGTGCTATTTCTAGGATTTGCGGATTTTCTTTATGTCAATCGATTGTATCTCATATCACACTAAGGCAAAGTGCTTGTACCTTGAGCCTTTGAAGCCCACCTTTTGTTTCATATATTACCTTTGTTAAGCAAACTTTGAGCCATTAGGTTAGACCAGTTGTTTCGGTGACAAACCATGTTTCATGCTTAGAGCCTTAGGTGTTGTAACCCAATTGTTGTTTTTGGAATGATGCATGTTGATATGTTGGCTAAAACTGAAGTTTGGGGTTGCTCATGGGATAGCAACTTATTAAGTTTGGGGTAGGGGCCCATTATATGAAAAATCACTGTGTCTCAAAAGAAAAAAAAAAAAGAAAAATATCAAGTTGAAATTCATAAATCAACTCAAAAAAAAAATGTAATAAAATGAGACACAGATGTGTAATTATAAGTGATCTACGAGCCTCATGATTACTCAAAGTTTCCCGGTTATTATTCAAGTGGTTTCATGTTGTGGGGTGTTCATTGTCAAGAAGTAGCTTAATTCCAAGTGTCGAGTTGAACCTACTTTCCAAATTATCCTACCTTTTAACCTTAGCCCCGTTACACCTTGAAAGTCCTTGAAAGTGTGAATGTGATACAACTTTGATTGATGTTTAGAAGGTTTTCAAATTTTGGTAATATAGTGATTGGTATGTCGACTGTGTGAACCCTTGTTCATTGGATGTGTGAAGTTGTGGGCTGATGTTTGGCAAGCAAGTTAGTACAAAATTTTTGCTAGCAAGAAGATGAACTTTTGGCACGGTCATTGTTGAGGTATGTGCTAGTGTCTGTTAAAAATTCAATTTTAAAGTTTATTCCTTGAGGGCAAGTAATGATGCAAGTTTGGGGTTGTGATGACACTAGGTCATACATACTTTTATGTGTGTTTTTCATGTATTTCTAAGTCGAGTTCAGGTGATTTTACACAAGTTGGAAGCTACAAAAGAGGAAATTGGATGCATGAAAGAAGCAGAAAATCGTAGTCCGATTTTGATGGATCGGGCTCCGATTTGTGGTTCAGTTTGACACATTTTGTTACGTAAAAAATCGGGCTCCGATTCGAAGGTCATCGGGCTCCGATTTGAGGAGCGTGTAATATCAGCAAGCACGTCCAGGAGCCATCGGGCTCCGATTTCTAGCATCGGGCTCCGATTGTTCAGTTACTGGAATATTTCCTATAAAAAGGAAATCGTTTTCTAGAGCTGGGGTTCGGAATTTTGGAGTGGAAATCATACTTTTGGAGCTGGAAAGCGAGATAAAAGGTGGGAGACCATCAAAAACTCATAGCCGGTTATCAATTGATGTAATGAATTCTTCCTTATCATTAGTTATTTGTGCTTTAGCCATGAGTAGCTAGATCTATTGTGATTAGGTCTTGAGATGAATCTGTAATAGCTCATGCTTGTAACCTGAAACTCTATTTTTTCTATCAATGTCAATCTGGTTTATTCAGTATATTTTATGCTTAATGCTTTTATGATTCTGACCCAATATAATTGATTCAAGAGATTATATGACTACTGACACTAGCGTATAACTCGGATATACTTATACTGTTTCACTTAACGGACAATCTAGGGATGGAACGTTGTTAGGTGATGATTTTGGAATTAACGTGCTAAAAACCTTTGAGAATTATAGGTTCACCTAAGGGATTAGGGAATTATAATTAGAGAAGAGGACTTAGGATCAAGGGATTGACCTAAGTTATTTTGTTAATTTGTCGTTAACCTTGTGACATGAATAGACTTTTAGACTCAGGTTGCATATGAGTGATTTTCAGATGATTCGAATGACCTAATCATTCTTCCAAATTATATTCCAACCAAAGTTTAATTTCTGCAATTTATTTCTTATTGCAATTTCAAACCATCTGCCTAGGGCAACCCCCCATTTTACATACATCTTTAATAATAATGACATTACCGAGTAGAAGTTGAAACAGTCCCTGTGGATACGAATCTTATAAATTGTATTACTTCGATATAAATTAGTACACTTGCTAATTATGTATCAATAACTCTCAGGGCACAAGCCCTCATCGTGGTGGAGAAAGCTCCCAGGGCCATCAGCCCTCATCTTTTAGAGCAAAGCTCTTAGGGCCATCAACCCTCATCATTTAACGACTATGCATGGACTCATCAAGCAATGCAACTCAACAACTTAGACACATCTTATAACTTCATCATCTTTGACAACATCTTACAACTTAGATATCTTAGACAACATCTTAGGACTTTGACATCTTAGACAACTTCATCACAAAATTCATATAAAATCAATCATAGGAGATTTGCATACCCAACCAAAGCTACTGGAAAGATAAGTCATATATCAACAATTCACATGTTTATAACAAAGCTCAATTCAAACAGAAACAACTGAAAACGGTACAAGAATTCATCATAGGTAATCTGCCACGGCATCAGCTCCCCAGGCGAGCATAAGCGCTCGCTATGGCGAGTTGGGACTACTCCCCAGACGGGTAAACTTGCTTGATAGGCGGGCTCTCTACATCAGTTCGCCAGGCGGAAAACTTGCTCGCTAGGCGGGCTCCTACATCAGTTTGCGAGGCGGATAAACTTGCTCGCTAGGCGGGCTCCCTACATCAATTCGACAGGCGGATAATCGCTCGCTGGGGCGAGCGATGACAGAAGGGTCTGCGAACAGACCTCTGTTCTCACTCAAAAACCCAAAATCTAACCTTCTAAACCCTAAAACTATTAGGAATCAATACCTACGTATAATCTACGACCTAGACATCAATTCCCTGCAACAATTCATGCAATTACAAACTTTCTACCTCGTTTTCATGAAATTTAACCTAATTCCCAAAATCCCAAATCCTCTACCTACAACATGTTAATTTCAATTTCAGAATTATAAACCCATTATTAGTGTAAGCTAGTCCCACCCTTACCTTGGATGAAGAAATCGCAGACCTCTAGCTCTTCTTCTTGTCTTCTCACTTTTCTCCCTTTTCTCCCAAAAACTGTTTTACGTGAAAACTATTCTGACTCTAGGTTTTCTATTTTTATAACCTAAGCCAACTCTCATAATTCACTTAAGTCCACAAGACTCCTTAAAATTCTATTTCAGCCCCACAACTCTAAATATTCTATTTTATTATCAAATCTTATTCTATTTTTAACCATAATCTACTAAATAAATAATTAAAGCCACTTAGTAAAATATTACATATCACATAATTAATTAAAACATATAATTAGACTCTAAACTCATCAAAATAATCGAATAAATAAATAGGGTGTTACAACTCTCCCCAACTTATAGAATTTTCGTCCTCGAAAATGTACCTCGTGCAAACAACTATGGATAAGACTCCAGCATCTTACTCTCCAACTCTCATGTTAAACTTTCACCAGTCGCTCCTCCCCAAACGACCTTCACTAGAGGTATCTCCTTGCCTCTCAACGTCTTCACTTCACGACCTTCAATTCTCACTGGTAAAGTCTCAACCGTAAGGTTATCTCTAACTTGCACATCATCCCTTGGAATTACATGAGATGGATCCGAAACATACTTCCGAAGTTGCGACACATGAAACACATCATGCAAATTCGAAAGATGCGGTGGCAAACCCACTCGATACGCCACTGTTCCAATTCTTTCTGATATCTGATATGGACCAATAAATCTTGGAGTAAGTTTCTTTGACTTCAATGCACGTACAACACCAGTCACAAGACTGACTCACAAAAATACATGGTCTCCCTCCTGAAACTCAAGGTCTTTCCTACGCTTATCATGATAACTCTTTTGTCGACTCTGCGACGCTTTCATCTTCTCTTGGATCAACTTAACCTTCCCAGTAGTTTGTTGAACAATATCTGGTCCCAAAACTACACTCTCACCTGATTCGAACCAACACAATGGAGTTCTGCACCTCCGACCATACAAAGCTTCGAATGGTGCCATTCCAATACTAGAATGATAACTGTTATTGTACGTGAACTCTATCAACGGGAGATGACTATCCCAAGTTCCTCCTTGCTCAAGTACACAAACTCTCAACAAGTCCTCCAACGACTGAATTGTTCTTTTCGACTGACCATCTGTCTGTTGATGATACGCCGAACTCAACCTTAACTTAGAACCCAAAGCCTCTTGCAAACTCTTCCAAAATCTAGAAGTAAACCTTGAATCTCTATCTAACACAATGCTCAACGGAACACAGTGTAGCTTCACAATCTCTCGAATGTAAATCTCTGCCAACTGCGACACAGGAAAACTGATGTTAATCGGAACAAAATGAGCCGACTTCGTCAATCTATCTACAATCACCCAAATAACGTCATGCCCCCTTGGAGTATTCGGCAAACTCGTCACGAAATCCATGGAAATACTATCCCATTTCCACTCTGGCACATCTAACGGTGTCATTAACCCAGCAGGTTTCTGATGCTCAACTTTTGACTTCTGACAAGTCAAACATGAATATACAAACTGTGCCACATCACGTTTCAACCCAGACCACCAAACACAACCTTTTTAAATCGTGATACATCTTTGTAGCTCTTGGATGAATACTCAAGCTACTTCTATGACTTTCTTCCAGAATCATCTTCTTCATCTCATCATTGTCAGGAATACAAATTCTGCCTCGGAAACGCAACACACCTTGATCATCAACCTTGAAGTCACTATCTTCAGTCTGATTATTATCAACCATCAAATCCACAAACTTTACGTCCGTTTTCTGTGCTTCTTTAATACTATTCAGAAATTCACTATCAATTCTCAGCATCCCTAACTTCACACTTTGAGGCGACAATTCACAAACCAAACTCAGGTCTCTAAACTGTTCTAGAAGCTCGAATTCTTTAACCATCATAGCAAACATATGTAGAGTTTTCCTACTCAAAGCATCTGCAACAACATTAGCTTTACCTGGATGATAATTCAACCCAAAATCATAGTCTTTCAACAGTTCTAGCCACCTCCGCTGTCTCATATTCAATTCCTTCTGATCAAACAAATACTTTAGACTTTTATGATTACCGAACACTTCAAATCTTGAACCATACAAATAATGCCTCCAAATTTTCAACACGAAAACCACAACAGCCAACTCTAGGTCATGTGTAGGATAATTTCTATCATGAATCCTCAACAGCCTCGACGCATAGGTCACCACCTTGTTATCCTGCATAAGCACACCACCTAAACCCAACTTGGACGCATCACAATATACCACAAAAGGTTCATCGGACTTTGGTAAAATCAAAACCGGAGCCGTCGTCAACCGTTGTTTCAATTCGTTAAAGCTGTTCTCACACTGAGCGTCCCACACAAAAGCCTTACCTTTACAGGTCAACTGAGTTAACGGAAGTGCTAACTTTGAAAATCCTTCTATAAATCTGCGGTAATAACCTGCCAAGCTTCTAACCTCGGTAACTGACTTAGGAGTCTCCCATTGCGATACCGCATCAACTTTTGACGGATCCACAGCAATGCCATTACCAGAAATAATATGGCCAAGGAAACTCACTTCTTTCAACCATAATTCACATTTTGATAACTTGGCAAACAACTTCTTCTCTTTCAGCACTTGCAAGACAATCTTCAAATGCTCTGCATGTTCCTCTTCAGACTTAGAGTATATCAGAATATCATCAATGAACACCACAACAAAGCGATCCAAATAAGCATGAAAGATACGATTCATGTACTCCATAAATACACCAGGTGCATTAGTAACACCAAAAGGCATCGCGGTATACTCGTAATGGCTGTAACGTGTCCTAAAGGCCGTCTTCTGCATATCCTCATCTTTTACCTTAATCTGATGATAACCCGATCTCAAATCAATCTTGCTAAACACACGTGCACCCACTAACTGATCCATCAGATCATCAATTCTTGGAAGTGGATACCTATTCTTTATCGTCACTTTGTTCAGCTGTCGATAATCAATACACAACCTCATATTACCATCTTTCTTCTTGACTAGCAACATCGGCGCTCCCCAAGGTGAAACACTCAGTCTTACAAACTTCTTATCAAGCAAATCTTCTAACTGTTTCTTCAGTTCAGCCAGCTCGGAAGCCGACATACGGTAAGGTGCCATAGACACAAGCTTCGTACCCGGAACAAGATCAATCGAAAATTCTACTTCTCTTTCTGGCGGTACATCATGAATCTCATCAAGAAAAACTTCTGGGAACTCACATATAACTTGCAACTTATCAATTACTGCTTGATTCTCAACAGACAAGGATGCCATTAAAGTAAACATTGGAACTCCATCACTAACTAGCTGCTTCAGTTGCTTAGTAGTCAAAAACTCAGCTTCACTCTCTTCTTCAGCAGAAGAAAAATACACCGTCTTACGAAAACAATTAATATGAACATGGTTAAACTCCAACTAGTTCTCTACACAACAAACAACAATCAGGACAACACACTGGCAGTATTTCAACTGCCACACGACACAACGCGACTCAACTACTTGGCCGGACGGACCGACCTGCTCTGATACCAATTGTAACACCCTGCATTCCCAAACAACATAAATCATACTTAAAATCAGAGTATTTCAACATATACGGAATGTCACATTTCTTTTCATAAAATCATAAATAGGATAGAGTTACTATTTATTTAAAACATGTCATATCAAAATCTCAAAATTACATCGCAGCGGAATTCGTTCAATCTTTTAAACAACTTTGGCACAAAAGGTCTCAACGTAAAATCTCATAAATTTATTCCAACAACAGGTTCATAAAATTTCATAAATAATACGTAAGGAATAGAAAACAACGACAAAATTTCGCATCCCGTTACGTATCAGAGCACCTAAGACACACGTGAGAGAAGTCCACTCACAACTGCAGCTATTCTGGGTCACCTGCAAGTTACCCATACAAAGGCAACAATTTTCAAGCAGAAGGGGTGAGATTCACATTCAATAATAATAAGAATATAATTCATTAAAAGAATTTAACAACATAAACAACAACAATTAACAATGCTAATACTTCACATAACTCGTCATTAATTTCTTATTAATTCATTGACAACTCGACGACGACAATGCATCAACGACGACACAACACTTGACAAATGCAGCGACAACGACCTCAATATGCATGTGGTACCAATCAGGGCATAAGCCCCCAACGTGTTAGAGTAATAATAACTCTCAGGGCATAAGCCCTCATCATTTGGAGTAAAGCTCCCAGAGCATAAGCCCTCATCGTGGTTAGAGTAATAACTCTCAGGGCACAAGCCCTCATCGTGGTGGAGAAGGCTCCCAGGGCCATCAGCCCTCATCATTTAACGACTATGCATGGACTCATCAAGCAATGCAACTCAACAACTTAGACACATCTTATAACTTCATCATCTTGGACAACATCTTACAACTTAGACATCTTAGACAACATCTTAGGACTTTGACATCTTAGACAACTTCATCACAAAATTCATATAAAATCAATCATAGGAGATTTGCATACCCAACCAAAGCTACTGGAAAGATAAGTCATATATCAACAATTCACATGTTTATAACAAAGCTCAATTCGAACAGAAACAACTGAAAACGGTACAAGAATTCATCATAGGTAATTTGTCACAGCATCAGCTCGACAGGTGAGGATAAGCACTCGCTATGGCGAGTTGGGACTACTCGCCAGGCGGGTAAATTTGCTTGCTAGGTGGGCTCTCTACATCAGTTCGCCAGGCGAATAACTTTCTCGCTAGGCGGGCTCTCTACATCAGTTCGCCAGGAAGATAAACTTGTATCGCTAGGCAGCACCTCTACATCAGTTCGCCAGGCGGATAATCGCTCGCTGGGGCGAGCGATGACAGAAGGGTCTGCGAACAGACCTCTATTCTCACTCAAAAACCCAAAATCCAACTTTCTAAACCCCAAAACTATTAGGAATCAATACCTATGTATAATCTACGACCTAGACATCAATTCCCTGCAACAATTCATGCAATTACACACTTTCTACCTCGTTTTCATGAAATTTAACCTAATTCCCAAAATCCCAAATTCTCTACCTACAACATGTTAATTTCAATTTCAGAATTATAAACCCATTATTAGAGAAAGCTAGTCCCACCCTTACCTTGGATGAAGAAATCGCAGACCTCTAGCTCTTCTTCTTGTCTTCTCACTTTTCTCCCTTTTCTCCCAAAAACTGTTTTACGTGAAAACTATTCTGACTCTAGGTTTTCTATTTTTATAACCTAAGCCAACTCTCATAATTCACTTAAGTCCACAAGACTCCTTAAAATTCTATTTCAGCCCCACAACTCTAAATATTCTATTTTATTATCAAATCTTATTCTATTTTTAACCATAATATACTAAATAAATAATTAAAGCCACTTAGTAAAATATTACATATCACATAATTAATTAAAACATATAATTAGACTCGAAACTCTTCAAAATAATCGAATAAATAAATAGGACATTACATAAGACATCACAAAAGTTGCCCAAAAAATACATTAAACAAACTGCCATCCAATATCATGGCCTCCATATTTTCAGCTTTTGTCTAGCAAAGTGAGTTGTTGTTGAATCTCTTGAGCTTGCAGCAGGTTGAGAATTTGCACCAGATATGTTTGTTACCATATCTGATGTTGCAGAGACACTACTTGTAACAGGTTGAGTACTTGCAGCAACATTGAATTTTCGAGGTCTTCCTCTAGGCTTCTTTTTTTTACTTGAATTTCCTTCATTTTATGACCCCTTCCTCTTTTTACCACCTAACCTTTTCCTTCTTTCCTCATTATCCTCAATAGTTGGTGATATTTCCCTAAGAACGGCAACTTCTGTTTGTGCATCACCAAAACCATCATTATTGAGCAGCTCATCATCCGAGTCTCCAAATAACACATCTAAGGCAATATCATCAGAGTCTCCATCGTGCATTTCAGGTTGGACTTCATTGTTTGTTTCATATTGGGCTTCAGTTTGTGTTTCAGGTTGGGCTTCACTATAGATAATATAGTTGGGTTGTGACACTGGATGTACTAGAAACAAATTCACCTTTCCATTACCCTTGGCCCAATCACTCATTTCTTTAGCTCCAATATCATTTGATAGGCGCTTTTTAACACCACCAACCTCATACCACATACTAATGTAATCCTTGTACCCCAATTTGCCAACATATTATTCAATATCAAAAAAAACACCAATAGTCTGTGTCACAAATCCTATTTGACACTTCACCTTGGTACACATTCTTTGATTGGTCCATGAAATAGCCACCATGATGAATATCAACAGATACTGTAGACATTTGAATAACGACAAAAACACAATCAATGGAAAAGTATTAAACATATATGTAGGGACCACAACAAATCACTACAAAAAAAAAGACCACACCAAATCAGAAACACATAAATGTCTCAAGTAAAATCTCAACATGACATATATAGTAAACTAATCAAAATGGATTTTTTCAGCATGCTTTAAAAATAACACAGACAGTAACTAAATATAACACCATGATTTGCTTATTAATATGAAAACAAAGTAACACAAACGAAAAGGAAAAAGAAACAGAGTAGCTACAATGACAAGAACAAGGAATATAGATAGGGTTTTTAGCAAGTTCATGAATCAAAACAACACTAGAAACACATAGTGATTCAGAAAAACAAATAATTTCATTAAATCGCAGACACATACCTTCAAATCGCATATTCAAAATTGATTAGGTTTTCTAGGTTTTCCAAATCGCAACTTCAAATTGCAGAACTCCGTGTCTTTTCAAATCGCAGAACTCTGTTTTCTAGGTTTTTCGAATCACAACATCAAGCTTGGTGTTCTAGGTTTTCATCTTCGGATCACAGCATCAATCGCGTTTATGTTCTCTGTGTTTGTGAATATGCGTTTCTCAAAATAACAAAGAAAAAGAGGGTAATTATAAAAGGGTAAAAAAGGTAATTAGAAGATAGAGTTTTTTTTTAACAGATGGTTAATAGAAGGGTAACGGTGCAACATTTTAAAAAGATAAAGGAAGAAAATGGAAAAAAAAAAAAAAAAAAGATAAAGGACGAAAACGTTACCTAAAAATAAGTTATGGGACCATTTCTATAATTTTGCCTAATTTTAATATTGTCTTTTTTAATGTTTATATTTTTTAATAATCAGGAAAAACTTAATATTGTCTTTTTTTAATGTTTATATTTTTTTTTATATTTTGGACAAAATTATTAGAGATATCATACATGTACTTTATATAAAAAAAATTAAACTTGATAAAAAAAAAAGATAAGTTGATACATGCCCACTTCTTTGTTGTAGTAATCCATTATCGCCTCAAAAAAAAAAAAAAATTAATCCACTATTTTCTAAGTTGTAGTAATCCATTATCGTCTCCAAATAATAAAATTAATCCACTGTTGGATTTTGATTATCAATGGAAAATCCATATTATGATTATTCAACAATTTCGATATGTTGCAGTAACAGGGCCGGCCCAATGTGTTTTTAGACCTAAAGTGAAATTTAAATAGAGGTTTTTTAAGTGCGTTTAGAGATAATAAGACAAAATTAATAAAAAAAAATCTATAAGTTTCCTCAATCGAAAGTAATTCTATATGAGTATTTTGTCAGCTAGAAAACAAATTTTGTTTTGTCACAACTTCATTAGTGTGTGTGAGTATGTGGGTGCGCGCGTGCATGTTAAAAATAATATTTAATATAGACATTATTTACCAATTGTTAGAGATCATAAAATAACAAAATAATATTGAAATGATACAAATATAAATTAATTTTTTACTTTTACAAACTTTGGTAAAACACTACTTGTCTTAATATATTTTGAACAACCGACATCGAATTAGATTGATAGGAATCTGAAGGCAAAAAGAATTTAAGTATGGTTCATATAACCAATAAAATAGCTAGAATTGAAATCGAACTTACAACATGAATGATGACTACTCACACTTGAACTTCGAGTGAACATGTTTACAAAATTAAACGTACGAAAATATTTTCAAAGACAAAAATATGATGCCTAATAGAAAACCTACAAAATTTGGGGGTATAAAACCCTTGCTTTAGTGGCAGCCCCTTGGGTCGGCCCCTGTGTAGTAATGTTACTCATACTTTTGCCACAATACAAAATTGTAAAAAATTCATCACTTTAATTTTCTTAATTCTATGTGGAATTGTAAAAAATAATAGTTTCTCCTTCTTTATCACTTTAATTTCTTAGCCATTAAGTTCAGCTTTAGATAAAATTGATTCTAACAGAATTAATTTTCATAGAATTGATTATGATAAAATTGATTTTGCGAGAATTGATTTATGTTTGAATACAATATTGTAGAATTGATTAAATAGAATGGATATTGTTTGGATAGTTTTGATTAAAATTGCTTTTGAATGTATAATTACTAAAATGGATATAGCTAAATACAAATAAATGGACATAGTTAAATGTATATATAGATCAATACTAAATATTGATATATTATTTAATTTATATAAATAAAAAAATTATATCATAATTTAAAAAATAATAAATATGATCATTAAACTAAATTTTTTTGACAAAATATTTATTCTATGTATTTTATATTTTTTGATAAAATATATTGAAGTTAAATAATAATAGTGATGGTTGCCAAAAATTTGAACGGAAAATTGTAAAGAAAAATCCAAAACTTGGTAACTCATGATCATAAATATTTTTTGAGGCTAATTTAGTTCGTTAATTTTTTTGATTAAATTTGGTTCATCAAATTAAATACAAGCCAAAAAGAATAATTGATGAACGTCAATAAAGGAAAATAATTGGTTGTAATAATTAAAATATAAAATTTAATGGAGAATTGATTCTAGTTAACTCAAAAGCTAGGAATTGTAACTTCAACCAAAATTGTTTTTGGAGAAGAAAATTGCTTCTCTAAAGTTGAACCAAACATGTGATAAATTGCTTTTTTTCAATTTTAAGACTGTAGAAGTGATTCTGAACTATAAAAAAGTTGAAACAAACAAGCCCTAAGTATAGTATGCATTTGTGTATATTTCCAACAAATTAATGTAATTTTAAAATGGGAAACGTGTTGTTTTAACTTTTTAAACACTCAATTTTGGGGGAAAACTTGTATCACTAATATGTACGTCTCAAATTAATAAGTCAATATGACATGGCATCACTTTCTTAAACAATCAATTTAGGGAAAACGTCTATCACTGTCACTTCACATGAGACAAATTAGTCTTCCCAAGTATGTTAATTGTACCATATCCATTAATCATAATCATTTGACTTCTTCTCCCTTGTGATGTTATTATTATACCAGAAATCCCTGGACCTAAAGAAGCACCAATTACATAGATGGAACACTACTATGGAAATTACATCAAAATATATTTCCACTATTTTTTGTATATCCAAATTTTCCCTTTATTTTAAAATATTATTTATTTTTTTTAACAATGAAGATAAAATGATTGAATAAATAATTCAATTGAGAGATTAGGCCGGAAATTAGTTACTGAACTTGGCAAATTCTCAATTAGAAAATGGAAAAGGAGAACAAAAAATAGAATAAAACCTTTTTGAGTTCAATTTTTTTTTTTAAAAAAACTAATTATAAGAAGAAATGAGTTGATTTCTTTGGTCATAGATTTAAGTAGATAATTTTATTTCCTTTTCACAAATGTTAGTAAGTGCGCTAAAGAACTAAACATTTTGTCAATATTCATTTTTTTAGGTCGTTTAAGAAGATTAATCTCTTACTTTTACGTGATAATTCAATTGCATGATCTAAGGAACAAATTGAGGTTATTTGGAATGGTCCACACAAAATCAAATACTTGTCAAATGGGAAAAATTGCTATTATTAATGTCAACTATTAAACCATTTAATTGATTGTTTATTGATATCAACGTTAACTTTCTTCTCTAAAAAAAATAAGGGAAATGCTAACTGGTATCTCCGGGCACTGGTTAAGGATATGAAAAAGGAAATTATATAATAGTTAATGTATTGAAATTGTGTAATTAATTTATAATAATGTCAAAAACAACTTTCTTTTATAGTAATAATTCTTTTGTATGGTATGTTTAACCAGTGCCCGATGACACCGGTTAGCAGGACCCAAAAAATAAATCAACATTAACTTTCTCACTTTTGAGACACAATTAACATAGTAAAATTTCACCATGTTAAAAATTGATATCAACATTAGTGGCCCGATGATAAGAGTTGTGAATTGGAAGCATGTGGATTGGAAGCATGTGGTACCAGATTTGTTTTTATGGGTTTAGATTTAAAGTTGCTTGGATTTTTCTTTGTTTTGTAATTGGTATTTGTAGTTTTTTTGGTGGAAACCAGGTATCCTCCACGTGCAACCGTGGAGACTAATCCCTCGAGCATTGTGGGACCCAAATGGGCGGCAGGCTCTTCTTAAGAGTTTTAACATCGAACTCAAGACTTTGGTTAAGCTAGAAGAGACTCGTTCCATCTCATCTAAGCGCTCTTGGGTTTGGTATTTGTAGTTTGAATATGTGTTTCTGGTTTAATACGATGATTTATAGGTTTTCTTTTCTTTTTCCAATTATTTTATTTCATTTCTAATTATGTGGCTTTTATTCTTTTTTAAAAGAGTAAATTACACTCCCCTCCCCTCAAAGATGCTTGAATTACACTCCCCTCCCCTCTTATGTTAAAATATACATTCCCCTCCCCTCTTATTCAAAACATATTAGAAAAAAATTCATTCCCCTCCCCTAAGAAAAGCTTGAATTACATTCCCCTCCCCTCTTATGTTAAAATCTACACTTTACTCCCTCAATATATATTTTTTTATTTTTAATAATCTAGAAAAAAAAAATTAATGCACTTCGAAAAAAACAGTATTGCAGGTCTATTTTAACATAATAAAAAATTGAATACATATTTTTTTGCTATTTTTTATTTACAATTTCATTAACATGTAGTTTTAAACCCGATTATAAATATGAAACAAGCCAAAATAAAATTAAAATATGTGAAAAATTACTAACGACAATAAACCATGGTTATTTAAAAGTTAATTTTAAACTCTAAATTATAAAATCAATAGCAAAATATTTAAATTTAATTATCATTAACATTTAAATTATAAAGAAATGAATTAATTTTTCTTAAAGGGTGGTTTAAAATTAATATATATCATAAAAATATTTATTTATGTTAAAATAGATTAAAGTGTAGTGCATATTTAATTATCAAGGGAGGGGGTTGTAATTCAAGCATCTTATAAGGGAGGGGAGTGTAAGTTTTATTTTTCAAGGGAGAAAATTGTATATTTTAACATAAGAGGGGAGGGGAGTGTATTTCAAGCATCTTTGAGGGGAGGGGAGTGTAATTTACTCTTTTTAAAATTATAAAATCACACAGTCAACATGTGACATGCCATCCACATCAGTTTTGACCGAGTTAAAATCAAGGGAGATCATAGTTTTGCAAAGAGTGTAAAACTTAAGGGGGAAAAGTGTTATTTTCAAATCTAGGGAGTCAAAATCGCAAGTTTGTGTTTTGGTCCAATATTATTTCTTCTAATTTTATCCTTCACTTAACTTCTTTTTTTAGGGTACCCTTCACTTAACTATTTTTTACCATTGCTTTATACAATAGTAAACTAAAATAGGTTCATTCTAAAAAAATAGTAAATTAAAATAGGTATTTTTTTATTTTGGGAAACACTAAAATAGGTATTAATTTTGAAACTTTGAAACTTTCTGTAATTATGTTATAGATTTGAATGTATATCTAAATTTGAAAAAAGAATTGAATTGCTAAAAATAAATTTATCTAGCAAAATGTTCGACCAAGGCAAAAAGTAATAGCTTTTTGGAATTGTTTTAAGTTAATAAAAAGCTATTTTTATATGATGATATAAGATAATTCTGTTATAAAAATCTGGCGTGAGGATCTTACGGGTATATATAAATATACCCACACGCCCAAGGGTTATTAGTGATACAAGTTACTTTGCGATCAATTGAGAAAGCAGGATTTTGGACTGATCGCAGTGTTCACAGACTAAAGGTAAGTCCGTCCCTTCCAACCTCCCTCTCACTTCTTCTTTTTATCTTCTCCACACAAAAACGTTTCCTAATTTCTCTTTATTGCTTTCTTGTTTTTAACGTCCTTAAAACTTTACCATGACCTAATTATTAAACTACTTAGTTACCAAATCATCACATCAGTGAGTGGTTCCAATTACTTTGCAATTTTTCATAGATTGTCACACCAACGAGGCACTGACGTACGAGACGACACTAACACGTGTGTTATTTTAGTTTACGAGACACATCTTTGATCATAAGTGTTGGTTCTACATAAATCATCATAACTAATCGGATAAATGACAATGTTTTTTTTTTCTATTTTAGTTCAAATGTTTAAGAAAGGAAAAAGTGGATAAGTTTTTTTTTTAAAAAATAAACAGGTTTTTTTTTTGAAAGATTTAATAAACAAGGATGATCTGTCGTGTTTGATTGAGACATAGGAGATAGTTTACTAGGAGGGTCTATCGTGTTTATTTGGGGCATAGGAGATAGTTTTTATTTTTTTACAACAACGTTATTGATTAAAAGCATCTATGTACTTGTAATTTCTAGATAACTAAACTTCTAGTAAATCTGATTGGCCATATTTAGTGGGATCTTTGGGATTTTTAATAGTAGTCGTGGCTGTGTTAAAGATCTCACGAATCCGCAGTTACGGATGTTGCGACACGGATTGCATTGTCGTAGTGTAAATGAATCACAACATGGCACTTATCTTATTAAAATTGTTTTTGAGAATATAATAGTTTTTTAAAACCCAATCACATTTTTCTATTATTTGTCCTATTTTCTTTTATGTATTAATTAATTTGAAAAATTACTGATTAAACTCTTTTGTTCACAGAAACAATGGAAATGATGGAGTTATGTTATCATATATGCTACACATTATGTTTTGAGTTCTGCCTCCCTCCTTTCATGGATTGGATGGAATCATTTGTGACAATGAATATGACAGCAGAGATCATTTTTTATACATGCCTCACACTCTTTTTTGACTTCTACCTCCCTCGGCTCGTTCGTCGGATCAATCCATCATTCAAAGTCACCGCCGAAGGCATGCTGCCTGCCATCGTCATCGTTATCATTGTCTCATACCGCTTAAATTGTACCTTTGCATCCACAACAACAGACCTTAAAATGTCGTTATTTCACGATATATGCCTTGCATTCCTTTTCAAATTGTTGGTGCCTCGCATTATCCATTGGATCCATCCATCTTTGGATGTCCCCGGGGAATTCCTTCTTATTCCTTTCGTCGTCACTGCCATCATTGAATTCCATCGCGGGATGCCTTTGTCGGAGCTAGAACCCTTGCAAGAAAGCCTTGAAGCCTTTTCCGGTGCTAGAACCCTTCCTAGGAAGGTGATGGCACACACTATGAATGGAAGGATTTCCTATAATTGATAGTTACTAGGACTTTTTTTTTACATTTAAGATTAGGATTCATTACAAATTAGGATGTAAGTTAGGGCATATTGATGATTATTAATGTTAATATATATATATATTAACTGTTTGCTCATTTTAAATTGGCTTTATCAATGTTTTTATTCAGAACTTTAAGTGCAAGATTTTCATATGACAACCAATAGGGTAGTGAAATTTTTCTAATATCTAATAAAGTGTGTTTCATAGATTTTGTGTGTGCTTATTACATGTTCATGAGGTAGGACTTGAGTGCTAACAAAAAATGAGTAATATTCTCATTTAAGTATTAGTTTTTCATAGTTTCATTTACCACATTCCATTATATTGAATCAACACAACAAGGTTGATTATTTGCTACTTTGTATTTTTCGATAAAAAAAAAATGGTACAGAGCTTGCGAGACTAGATTTTCTAAAACTTTATAAAATGAAGTTCAAATCTGATACTTAGGCTCAAATCTAATACGGATGAAACTTAGAGTATATGAGGGAGACCAGTTAAGGAATAAGAAAAGAAAGATAGAACATTGGTAATAATCATTAAATTCATACTAATTTAATCATTAAAGTTTACAAAGTAGAAAATTGCCAGTGCTAACAAGACTAACACTACATTGGCAATAGTAAATGTTATAAAATAAAGGAAGGGGTGTAAGATATAAACTCCATCATCACTTCTACCTATAATTATAGGGAATGTAATGAGCCACCTAGTGATCCACATAGCAAGCAGGTACAGAAAATACAGCACAATAAAAACCATGATTGAGCACATTTTAATAAATGCTGTCGACATTTATGTGAAAAATATTACACCTGCAGATTGGACAAAACTTACTTTAAGTCACAGAATTAATATAATTTATTTTAAGTCAACAAAAAAAGGAATATGCATTTTAAATTGTATCAATTAAAAACTACTAAATCTAACAAATCAACTAAGAAAAAAAAATGGATTTCAAAATAAAGAAATTGATATCGGAATATAAACAACTTACTGGAAATGAAATTAATCAATTAAGTAAGGAGTAAACTTTGGAAGAAAAAAAAAATCTTCTATGGCTTACTAGCTAACTCCTCTCTGCAACATAATCAAATCAAAATCAGGAACATGCTTTTGCATAAGAGATGACATAATCATCATGAGAATGTGCGAGAAAATATTATAGACAATGAAGAAAGAAAGAGGAAGAAAGAAATATGCATCAAGCATGCACATAATAAGGAATATGCACGTTACTTTGTATTGAGTAATTAAAAACTAGTAAATATAACAAATCAACCAAAAGAAAAAAATGGATATAAGAATATAAACAACTTACTGGAAAGGAAGTTAATCAACTAATTAAGGAGTAAACTTTGAAGATATTTTCTTGCCTACTAGCCAACTCCTTCCTGCTGCAAAACTAGGAAGACGTTTGTGCATGAAATGACATAATATGTGAGAAAACTTTTTGGACAAGGAAGAAAGAAATAAAGAATTATGCATACACATTATGTATAAGGAATATGCATGTTACATTTTATAGAGTAATTAAAAATTAGTAAATATAAGAAATCAAAAATTAGGAACTTGTTCATGCATGAGAGGACATAATCATCATCAAAATGTGTGAGAAAATTTATTAGACATAGAAGAAAGAAAGAGAAAGAAAAAAATATGCATGCACATACTGTATAAGGAATATGCATGTTACATTTTATGGAATAATCAAAAACAACAATTTAACAAATCAACCAAAGAAAATAATTGATATCAAAAGCAAGAGATGATATAATCATCATGAAAATGTGCGAGAGATTTCTTAGAAAAAGGAAGAATGAAAGGGAAAGAAAGAAAGAAAGATTTTAAAAAAAAATGCAGTGTTGTACCGTGGTGGTGACTGCCTCTAGGTGGTGGCTGCCGCTGGGTGGTGGCTGCCTTTAGGTGGTGAAGAAATTTGAGAAACTTGGTGAATGGCTAACTTAGTTTGAAATGAGAAACTTCTTTTGCTAACTTTTTTTGATGAATTCTTTCTCTTGTTAATGTTAGATTTTATATACGACTCTCTTCGCTTCACTCTTCTTTCTTTGTTTCTTTCCCTTTTCTTTATTACCAAGAAACAAGAAACAAAAGAAAATTGATATATAAGCGCCACTTTTTTACCCCTCTCCCCAAAGATATTCGAGACTTACAATTTCCTTAAAAAAAAAAAATATTTTTTCGTACGGGAAAAAGTAATATACTTTATTTATTAATATATATGTGTGTGTGTGTGTAAGATTTTAGTAATATACCTCATTTTAAATTGGCTTTATCAATACTTTAAGTGCAAGATTTTCATATGACAGCCAATAGGGTAGTGAAATTTTTCTAATACCTAATGAGGTGTGTTTCATAGATTTTGTGCGTGCTTTTTACATGTTCACGAGGTAGGACTTGAGTGCTAACAAAAAATGAGTAATATTCTCATTTAAGTATTAGTTTTTCATAGTTTCATTTACCACATTCCATTATATTGAATCAACACAACAAGGTTGATTATTTGCTACTTTGTATTTTTCGATAAAAAAAAATGATACGGAGTTTAGGAGACTACATTTTCTAAAACTTTATAACCTTAGTGTTCAAATCTGTTACTTAGGCTCTCTCATCACTCATCAGTAGTTGATGTTTGAATGTTTCCTAGGAGTTTTACTAGCGACAATTCAATTTCAAATAACTTCATGATCTCTGCCTTGAACAGGTTAGGACTTAGGATCATCTTCATGTGTGTTTTTTTATTTTAGGAGAAACTTCATGTGTTATTTATTTGCAGTTTTGATTATTTGAAACATTAATGAGTCTAGCAGATTGGGGTTATTTGAGATTATTTATGATTTTCTGAAACTATGTTACTGTTGTTACTAGCGAAATAAATTATTCTAAATGTGATTAAAAAAGTGTTGATTAATTATTTTTTTTAAAATTGTTTATGTGTTGGTGATTTGTCTTTGGACCAACCCGGTTTTGTGTTTTGGTATTGTCCCATATATATTGGAGCCAATGTTCGTTGAGTTTGATTGGGTTTTGTGTTGGTTTAGTGTTTAAAAATTAAGAAACTTATTGAATGGCTAACTTAGTTTGAAATTAGAAACTTAGAGCCTGTTTTTCCCAAAAACTTTTTTTTAGTTTTTAAAAACTTATTTGTTAAACTATTTTTAAAATTACAGTTTTTGAAATTGTTTTGAATTTTTTAGTTTTGGAGACTAAAAAACTAAAACATGTAAAAGGATAATTATTGTGAAAAAAGGACTTGTATATTTCAAAAAGTGAAAACAAAAACTATTTCAAACAGACCCTAATTTGCTAACTTTTTTTTATGAATTCTTTCTCTTGTTAATATTAGATTTTATATACGATTCTCTTCACTTCACTCTTCTTTCTTTGTTTCTTTCCCCTTTCTTTATTACCAAGAAACAAGAAACTAAAGAAAATTGATATATAAGGGCCGATTTTTTACCCCTCTCTCCAACGATATTCAAGACTTATAATTTTCTTAAAATAAAAAAAAATCGTACGGGAAAAAGTAATATAATTTATTTATTATTTTTAGAGAATGTTAATTTGCAAATTACAAATATTGTAAAATAAGAAAGAAAAAAAAGGTAGGTTAGTAGTTTAGATAGTAGTTACAAACTTATTTTTTAGGGAGTTATAAAGTTAGATACATGGTTACTATATTAAAAATATAAGGTCTTGATAACGAATATCTAAAGAGTCATCTTTAAACAAGTAAAGTCAAGCAACTCAATTTTCAATGCATTGAATATACAATTTTTTTTTATATAAAAAATTGTTATTTAAGATCTATAAAGAGCGGTTTTAAGTAAGGATTAGTATCCTTTGGACATGGTACTATAGTGTCCATCCTCATACCCAACCGCATTTATAAAACATGCTTGTACATGAGGTCATACCTTCGCGGACAACAAGTTAGGTGCTCATCCTTGCACACTCTAGGCATGTACGTGTTTGTACCCTGCGGTTTAATAATGTAAAGACAATAAATAACAAAAGAAACATCACAACAAAATTAAAATATGATCTAAAATCAGGGATGGCAATGGGTACCCAATGGGTAGGGTACTACAGTGCCCATCCCTATACCCGCATTTGAAAAAAATACCCGTACCCGTGCCCATACCCTCGTGGGCAACAACTTGAGTGTCCTTCCCCATACCCTATGGGTACCTAAGTGTCCATACTCGTACCCATTACCCGCACTTTAACTATGAAAAGACAATAAAAACATCACTATTGAAATAAAACTATGGTCCAAATTTTTTAAAATTAACTTATAAAATAATACGAATTGTAGTATTTACTCAAATAAAAACATCTAAAATATCCTTAAAAAATTGTACACCGACCGGATGGAGCTGATATTGTATTAAGCAGTTTTTTTAGTTTAGGTTTAAGTTTTGGCTTAAATATCCAATTAAATTAATTAATTATGCACTAAAAATAAATAAATTATTTATGATATTATATAAATATGTATATGCGGGGTTGCGGGTCTGGGCACTATAGTACCTTTACCCGTGCCCATACCCATTAATATGTGTGGGTATTACCCGGACCCGTGCCCAAACCCATGAAAGCGGGGTTTTACCCTACCCATTGTGGGTATTTTTTGCGGGTACCCATAAGGTCTGGGTCCAATTGCCATCCCTATCTAAAATCTTTCGAATCAATTTATAAATATTACACATTGTAGTATTTAGCTAAATAAAAACATCTAAAGCATATATATATATAAAAAAAAAAAATACAAGTGCATATTATAATATATTATAAAAAGAAATTAGGATTAATTAACTAATTTTAATACTATTAAAATCATGGGTATAGACTTTATAATGTGTGGGATGCAGAACTGGAGTGTTTGTTCCTGCACCCATACCCGTTAAAATTTGTAGGTAGTTATGCACAAATCCTCTTATCCATAACCAAATGTCAACATGTATCAGCTTATTGTGGATATTTTTTGTGGGTGTCTGTTGATGGCATTTAGGGTGCACAAGGGGAAGATTTGTGCACCATGCACAAGTCTTAAAAAATTCATTTTTTACCTGCTGGAATATTTTAATCAAAAATATTATATTGTAAAATATTCCATTTATTGTTTCTGCTGCTCACCACTCCCCCCCTACCCCCTAAAAAACCACCACTTATCAGCAATAACTTGTACACCCCCTATTAAAATTGAAACATGGAGAATAGTAATTCAGTTTCTTCTCACACGTGACACCCTAGTAAATATCATTTTGAGCTTTGTTTCCCTTCTCCTTCATGCTTAACATTCTTCTTCATCTCCATAGCACCCATGTTCTTGACATTTCTAGACATCCTTTCTCCTTCATGCTTAACTTAAAGTTCTTCTTCATCAACAAAATTGTTCAACATTATTTCACTTTCCTTTATTGATCTGGAGTTTTCAGCTTAGTTTGGTTTATAGATCTTGATTCATTTTCAACTTAAAGGTATGAATAAAATTTTGTTTATCATTTTAAATGTTTTATTATGCTACTTAGGTTGTTGTATAGTATTGTTGTTGGCTAATTAAAGAGTGTAAGATACCATAACTGAAAGAATAAATTATCATTTTCTGAGTAAGTTTTTGGTCAACGAAAGAGGGTAAGAAGCCAACAATGGCTGCAACACAGTTGTTTAGAAATATTTTGGAGCTGGTTTCGTGCACGGTCGTGCTTAATTTATGCACGACCGTGCTTAAACTCACTGGTTATTGGATGCATTTAGTTTATTGTCACAAACACGATCGTGCTTAATATTGACACGGTCGTGCTTGTCCTAATGGAAGTGAATGTGGATGGTTTAGGCTGGATTTTTTCAGATATATTTTGAACTGCAGTCGAGCACGATCGTGCGTTTTACGGACACGGTCGTGCCAAAATTCCATGCATGAAGTATAAATTTTGTTTTTCGAGCACGGTCGTGCTGTCTACCGAAACGGTCGTGCCTTACATCCTGGAAGTAATTGTCTTTGCTTTCTACTAGTTTTGCTATGTAGTATTGTATTTGTTTGATTCCTGCAATTTTGTTCATATAAAGGAAGTGTGTGTTTTGGTGAATTTGTGATTGTGATTATTTAAATCCATCTATGTCGTATGAACAGGAAGATGGATATTCCTGAAATTCTGGAAATTTTTGAAATTCCTAATGTAAGCAACATAACTAGGGGATGCAACCTTACTGGGGAAGGTTCAGAGGTAGAGGTATGTTGATGTGATTACATTATTGTGTAAATTATTTTTGAAGTTAGCGAAAATCGTTGGGTAATTTTGGTCCGAGGATTGTAAGTTAGTAAGTTATTTTGCATTTTTTATTGTTCAGGACATGGACAATAGCTCTTGTTCGGAGAGTGATGTATGTCCCTCGGATGAAGATGTCGAAAACATCTACACTTCGTTGTATGGGTGCAACTTTGACAATGAAACGGCGGTTGATGTAACGCCCTATTTTAGATTTTACTAATTTTGGTTGATTTTTAATATGATTGGTGTATTTTATGTGAAAATGTTGATTTATATGAATATTGGTGTGTTGTTATTTGATATATATTTTCATTTTAATTATTATTTTGGGAATTATGAAAATAGGTAGAATAATTATTAATTATTAGAATTATGGGGTTAATGTGAATTAAAAGAAATTTAGTGAGGAGTTAAGAGTAAAAGGAGAGGTTACACTTTGTGGGAAAATAGGAAATAGAAAGAGTCAGTAAAAGGAAATAAGGAACAGAGCACGTATCAGTAAAACAAAGAAAAACAAGAGTTTTGGGAGAAAAGAGAAGAACCAAGAGGGAAGAGGTAGGAAGAGGGAAATTCATCCATTTGCTGTAGAATTTGCTGAATTAAGGTAAGGGTGGGTTTACTCTTCAATTGTTAATATATATGTATGTGTTTTCATGAAATTAAATTGAATTTGGTGATTGTTGTTCTAGGTTTAAGAAACATGATAAATTGCTCATTCTTGTTGAATTATGTTGTTGATGGTATTGTTATGACTTGTTTATGTTGTTTAGTTGTGAATTGAACCCTTAACCATTGTAGCAAATCATTTTGGGTGTTTGGGGGATCAAAAAGGGGTTTTTGGATGAGTTAGAGGTTGTGAAATCGTAGGTTTTTAGTCTGCCCAGATGAATTCTCGCTCAAGCGAGATAGCCGTCGCTTAAGCGAGCGGCACTTTTTCTTGCCCAGAATCGTTTCGCGTCAGTTCGCTCAAGCGAGCGCTAAGCGAACAGTAAGCGAACCAAAACCAAACTTTCGTCATTTGCGTCGCTTAAGCGAGATTCCCGTCGCTTAAGCGAGAGACGCCAGATTTTTCCCAGGACTGTGTATTTAACCTGTTCGCTTAAGCGAACCAGAAGCGAGCTTCAAGCGAACCAAAACCCAACTTACGTGATTTGACTCGCTCAAGCGAGAAGCTTCTCGCTCAAGCGAGAAGCTGCTCGCTCAAGCGAGAAGCTGCTCGCTTAAGCGAGCTGGGTCCTGTGCGACCCAAAATGTGATTTTTCTAAGGTGTTCTAAACCCAAACCTAAGCTTCCTAACTTGTTTATTAGATTTATTAAGAATTGTTTGGATGGTAAAAACTATATTATGAAGATGATTAAGATGGAATTATGTATGCTTATGTGCAAATAATTATACTTGCTAAGTTGAGTTGCCTTGTTGCTGTTGAGTGGTAATGTCCAGTTGGGGAGGGTATCCTAAGTTGTTGTTGTTGTTGGTTGCATGCTGATATGCTCCATTAAGATGTTGGGTTGTATGCAGATATACACCATAGAGTCTTTCATACTCATATGCATTTGTTGGGGGCTTATTGCCCTGGAATGTTTATCATTCACCTGTTGGGGGCTTATTGCCCTGGAACGCTTTATCGTTCACCTGTTGGGGGCTTATTGCCCTGGGATGCTTTAACCATCCAAATTGTTGGGGGCTTATTGCCCTGGAATGCTTAGCATTCAACGCGCGTAGTTGGTACCACATGCATAATGCATTAGATGTTGATGGAGTCTTGCATTAGTTGTAGGTGTGAGTTGTCCTTTTTGGGATTGTTGTTGGTGAGATGTCGCCACGAGTGTTGTTGTTGTTGTTGCCGATATTAATCAAAGATGAATTTAAATTATAAAGTTGAGATGATATTGATGATGTTGTTACTGATAGTTGTTACGAACTGTTGTTGTTTTCAATTTACTTTGATGATTCATATATTTGTATATTACTTTTGATTTGTGAACTCACCCCTTCTGCTGGAATTGCCGCCTCGTGGGCAAGTGCAGGTAGCGAAGATTAGTGATGTTGGCTCTTGCGTCTAGGGCTCTGATACATAGTAGGGATGGGGAAGCGTTATCTTTCTTGTATTCCTTTATGTATCATTTATTTGAAGAAGATGTTGTTGAGATTAAATTGTTGGATAATTTTAATATGTTGATGGCCTTTAGTGCCAAGATTATGATGTAGTTGTTGCATATGATTTCCAATTAAAGATTTTCCGCTGCAGAATTTTAATATGATGAAATTGTTGATGGTTTTAAATAGTTTTATATTCTATTTAAATAATTTTGAAAAAGTAGTGTAATACTCCGTTGCTTGTTGAATTACTCTGATTATTATTTTATAATTATTACTATTACGTTATTTCGGGAACGGGGTGTTACAGTTGATTGCATGGCTGACCTTGAGAGAATTAATTATAAGGAAATAGGGTCTGATGAAATCATGAGGTACCATTTTCCGGATCGTTTAGTTGCATACAAGTTTTACAATTTGTACGGTTGTGTACGGGGATTAGCTGGTAGAAGAAGCCGTGTTGTTAAGAACAAGGATGGCGATGCTTGTTAACAAACCTTTGTTTGTCATAGAGAAGGTCTCAGGGTTGCAATTAATGTTGATAGAAAAAGAGAGCAGAACCCAACTAGTAGGTGTGGTTGTATGGCAAAAATTCAAGTGCACGTTGACGATGGTAGCGGTCGATGGTACATAAAATTGTTTGACGATATTCACAATCACACCTTTTTGGAAGGCAAGTATGAGGGATTGTTACCCGCATATAGGAAGATGAGTGACTATGACAAATACCAAATGAAAACAATGAGGAAAGTTGGCATCACAACGTCACGCATCTATGGTTTTTTAGCTTCACAGGCTGGTGGATTTAAAAATCTTGGATATACAAGAAGAGACATGTACAACGAGCAATTCAAGAAAAGTGAGAGGAAGAGTACAGATGCAGATGATGCAATTGATTTCCTTAAGGAGTTGTGTAGTACGGATGATATGATGTTTTGGAGGCACACAGTTAAGGAGGATGGAACACTTCGTCATTTATTTTGGTGCGATGGGGTTAGCCGTATGGACTACTCGGTGTTTGGAGATGTTTTGGCATTTGATGCCACCTATCGGAAAATTAAGCACAACACACCGTTAGTTATTTTTTTCGGTGAGAACCATCACAATCAAAGTGTCATATTTGGCAGTGCGATTGTTGGTGATGAAACTGAGGACACTTACGTGTGGCTGCTGCGACAATTTCTCGAGGCAATGGACGGGAAGGCACCTGTTTCAGTTATAACTGACGGAGGTCTGTCAATGAGAAATGCAATTAGAAGAGTATTTCCAAATGCTCATCACTGTCTGTGTGTCTGGCATTTGGCAAGAAATGCAACGAGCAATATCAAAAATCCAAAATTTGTCCTGAAGTTCAAACGGTGTATGTTTGGTGATTTTGATATCGAAGAGTTTGAAAGTATGTGGGTGGAGTTGGTAGCAGAGTTTGGGTTGGAAAATAATAAGTGGATTCATGACCTGTATGAGAAGCGGGAGCAATGGTCAACTGCTCATATCCGTGGTAGATTTTATGTTGATTTCAGAACAACCACAAGGTGTGAAGGTCTACATTCAGAATTTGGAAAATATGTCACTGTATCCGTGGTAGAATTGATTTAGTAAATTCGGTTTTTTTGTTTGCGGCAGGAAGAGAAATTTTGAAAAAATGGCTTCTAAGGGAAAGGGTGTTCATGTTGGCAGCACTTCTTGCGGAACGAAGAAGCAGAGTAAACTAAATGAGAGGGGACTTATTCTTAACAAATCTGAAAGGGAAAGGTACAAAATGCTTTTGAACAGAGACATTGTACCCAATAGGTATCCCGATTCAGCCGCTTTACAGGCATTGGGTATAGAGGACAATGTCACGACACTACTTAGTAACATAGGCTGGGAAGATTTCGTAGGAGAGACACACTTCACCTTCCAAACTAGTACACTAGAATTTTTGAGTACCCTTTATTTTTTTCATGACATAGACAATACCACACACTCAAACCACACCATTTCATTTAGTTTGGGCAACGTGGAATATAACATGTCCCTCACTGAATTTTGTGACATAATGGGCTTCGAAAAGCATGGGGGTCATTCATGTATCTTGTAACCATGATGAAAGGCACCGACAATATGACAAACATAGGTTTTGGTTTCAAATTATTGGCCGGAGTTGCATAGAGTTATAGCCTGCACCATTTTCGGTAGGCCAGAAACTGCAACGGTGAGGACTGATGAGCTATTCCTTTTGTGGGCTATGGTTAACAAATGTCCCGTAAACACGGGCTACTACCTATTAGAGCATTTGGCATATGTGGCAGCACAAGCCAAAGGTAAGATAGTGGTGGGGGGATTGATTAGTTTCATAGCTTGGAAGCTGGGAGCGAGAAGTGCAACAAAAGAAATTGGCCTTGATGGAAACTATACCATTGATATTGATTTCTATAAACAGATACATATGGTCTAGATGGGAACAACATGAATTTTATATTGTTGGTATTCGACGAAGATTCAATCTTGTTGCCAGATACATCGAGAACCGACGTAACAATTTCAGCAAATTGGCTTTATGTGGATTTAGATTCACGGGTACCTAAAGAGCAGGCTGCCAAAGACGAAGAAATGGGTGATTACCACGAGGACAATGATTGGCGTCGAAGGATGGAGGCGAAGGTTGACAGGACGTATGATGAGGTTGCAGACGTCAAACAAATGCTTGTAGTAATGATGAAGCACTTCAACATCCAATATCCTTCAACCGGTCCACAGTAGTCAAGTTACACTTATTCATCTTTAATGCTTAGTTTTGCGTGCATTTTGAAATTCCTCTTTTAAGACCATTTCAAACTTTGTTAGGATTTGGTATGAACAATTGATCCAAATGTAATTATGTTGTCAATTATATTAGCTCTAATAACGATAATAAACAGTAAATACATTTGTAAAAAAAAAAAAATTAAATACAATCCACGTAGTGAATATCTTGATTAATCAATTAACATTTATCGAAATACTTTTCCTATAAGATTTTTGTTGGTAGGGTAAGGGATGTGGGTTTGACCAATCATTGAACGTCATTGAAGTACTTTTAGTCCAAGGTTCTTTTAGTTAGGGTAAGAGTTTTGAGTTTGATCAGTTGTTCTGGAGTGTTGGAAGTGGTATAGGTAAAAGAATCTTGTCGTTAGGGTTAGAGTTGTGAGTTTGATGGGTCGTATTCAAATGTATGAATTAGTTTAGGTCAAAGAGTCTTGTCATTACGGCTAGAGTTGTCATTAGGGTTAGCTTTGTTAGTCGATAGACAGTGCAATCAGTCATTGAACGTTCAACCAACCACTTTGACTACAAGATTCTTACAGTTATGGTAAGAGTTGTGAGTTTGATGGGTCGTATTCAAATCTTTGAATCAGTTTAGCTCAAATATTATTGTCATTACGGCTAGAGTTGTCATTAGGGTTAGCTTTGTTAGTCGATAGACAGTGCAATCAGTCATTGAACGTTCAACCGACCACTTTGACTACAAGATTCTTACAGTTAGGGTAAGAGTTGTGAGTTTAATGGGTCGTATCAAAATCTTTAAATAAGTTTAGCTCAAAGAGTCTTGTCATTACGGCTAGAGTTGTCATTAGGGTTAGCTTTGTTAGTCGATAGATAGTGCGATCAGTCATTGAACGTTCAACCGACCACTTTGACTACAAGATTCTTACAGTTAGGGTACAAGATTCTTACAGTTAGGGTAAGAGTTTTGTGTTTGATGGGTCGTTTTGAAATCTTTCAATTAGTTTAGCTCAAAGATTCTTGTCTGGAACTCTCGTCCATCATTTTTCTATTTCTACTTCCTCATTTGTAATAGATAGACGAAATACTAAACTATTAAAAACTCATTCAAATTTTAAATCGTTTTTTAAATTATCAATTACGAGTAGAACAGAAAACTGACTAGAGATATGCAAGTCGGCCGTAGCTTTAATTTGCAAGATTCCCATGGTGATAGATTAGATTTATCCAGTATTGTTATTGTTTAGCTTTGCAGTATTATTGGACACTGCTTCACGACATCATAAAGGAAATTATTGACTAATTGACTTAAAATTTGTTGTAATAAAAACTGTCAACTATCTTAATTTTTATTCCATTTTTTTTACAAACCATCAATTTTACGTTTTAGTAATTTTTAAAAAGTTTTATATTAAATTTCTATTCAACCATTAATTATTTTATTTAAAAAATATATTTACATGTATCCAATTTCTATTCAACCAAACAGTCTTTAAAAACAAACATAGCATATGAATTTATTTTCCATCAAACTTTTAATACTACCAAACAAACATTTAATGATTTTATTTCACTCATTTACATAATATTTTTTCCATTTCTTCCATGAAGCTTAAAATTTTACAATCCAAACAGGTGAGAAGGGTTAGGGTATGGTCCATATAAGAATTGTGGATCTCATTTACGGCTCCATTTCTAAGAAAATCGGACCCTCTTTTCTCCATCTTCAACTCTCTGCCGAGCTTCAACTACTTCCTTTCTTCTTCAATTCGTTTCTTCAATTGGTTACAGAGTTTCCATGTAAGTGTACCTTTTAATCACAGTTTCTATTGTCTCCTTCAATTCGTTAGTTGTTTCACCTTTAATTCCGTTTTCGAATGAGGAGTTTATATGTTGTTCTTCAATTTCAATTTGGTTGGATATGGTTCATTGATTTGGTTTTGTTTGAAAATGGTTTTCTTGATTCCTCTCTTTATCTCTCTAAATTTCAATTTCAACTTCTGAAATTTGTTTATGGTTTTAATATGGTTTATTAATTTGGTGTAGATGCAATTTTTGACTGAACCCTAGTCTAAACAAAGGGGATAATTTTCAATTGTACTAATTGTGGTGTAAATTTTCGATTTGAATCTGGGGTATATTGAAGTTGTATATTACTAATTTTGGTTTTGAAGCACTATTTTTATAAATTAAGTAACAATATTGTTTTTGAAATTGATTTTTCTTAATTAAACATTCATTAACATATTGAGCTGGTTGGTTATGGTGATAACTGATATGTGATCTTAACAGTGAAACCATGAATGCATCAAAGGCCTCATCAAGCAACAATGGAGCAAAAGGGGGTTGGATTAGATATACGAATAAGATATGCTTCTGTCACAATGTAGCTGCGATTAAGGTCTCAATGATTGTGGAAAATCCTAATCGGCTGTTTTACCGTTGCAAATACGAAAGAGAAGAAAGTTGTGGATTTTTTCGATGGTGTGAACCTATTGGATGTGAAACAAAATCTACACAAAAGGTGGATAGCTGCACGATGGATGTTGATGATGAATTAGACGGTGTACTAGTTGATCAAGCTTCGAAGTTTGATGCTATGAAGAATGAGCTTGAACGTAAGCTGGCTGAGATGAAAAGGTTAATGGAGGAAGAGATTGTGAGTGTGAAGAAGGAAACTGAGATGGAGATCTCAAACTTGAAAAAAGTGGTAGAAGCTCAGGTGCAGTTGGTCCAGGAGGAAAACAAAGAGCATTTGCTTGAAGTGAAAAAAGTATGGATGTGGAAATTGCTAGTTTTAATAAGATTGTCATGGAGGAGTTGGCTTATGTAAAAGAAAAACAAGTTGATGAGGCATCCTTGTTGAAGGAAGATATAGGAAGGTCAAACAGATTATTGTGCAAGCTGAAATGGGTTGTGGTTATGATGATGTTCTTGCTTGTTTTGAATGGGTTTTCTGCAAAAATGGGAATTCTAGGTTAAATGCACGGTCGTGCACTAAAATCACACGATCGTGCAACCAAATCAACAAGAAACATTGGGTGTTATCAGAGAAGTGTGGGACGGTCGTGTGTAATGGTAACACGATAAGATGCAAGTTTCCAGTGCAGAGACGCACGACCGTGTCATTAGTAAGCACGGTCGTGCTTGATTATCAGGTCACTATTTTTGTATTTTATCTAGGATTTCTTTTAGATTGTGTGTTAATTAAGTTAGTTTGTAATGTGTCATTTAGTATGTGTGTGCTAGTTATTGTAACTTAATTATGAAATTAATGATATTTGAGGTTATGGAATTAATGTAGTATTTTGGTTATGTGTAACTAATCATGGAAATTTATATATGATGTTGAATTGAAATTGTGGAAATTCAAAATGAAAGAGGAGGGATGGGTCAATAATTCCAATAGATTAAACATTTGAAAGTACACTAGTAAGTCTTTTACCCATTGGATAATTACATGCTTTCTGAGTAATCGATTGTATAGTTGTAGGTGGCTGTCATTTGTTAGCAGATTTTGTGAGTAGTCATTATGAATTGGTGTACTTTTGCATAGGATTTTTTCCAAAATATCTCATCCCTACTCTGTTAAGATAGAAAAAGGAAAAAGTTGGTCTGCAAACTACAAAAAGCAATCTAAAAGCTGTTCCATTTTGTATTAATATAAAAATAAGACAAGGGTAAGGGATGGAGTGTAGGGGATCGAAAAAATGGCAGTTGGGGATCCAAACTTATTTTAAATTAATAGTTTATATTGTAGTAGTTGAGTGTAATAAATATTTTCTGAAATATATGGTTAGATATTAATTAATATCATTAATAACCCTATAAAAATATATGTACAATCCAAATTTTTATTTTACACTTAGTATTATCATTTTTCAGAAAAGAACTCTCTGTCATTACAATCATTCTTTCAATTGAATTATATAGAGAAAAATTTCATGCTATTAAAATCATGCATTCAAATTCAAAATTTTTTGATGTTGTTATGCTGAAATGGGTTCAATTTTATCATGAAGCTGCTGGCTACAAAGAACAAAAGGATGCATTGAATTGTTACAATAGGAGCTGGAGTTCAATGTTGAGTTCAAAGATATCAATGGAGGATACTTCTGAACTGATATGCTGACTACCTTAGTGTTATCGCGATTTTCGGGTGTCAAATCATTAATTAGATTTGAACCTTTCAATCATTGATATCTCTTTTTTTTTTTTGGGGAAAGGTAAAATCGAGAGAAAACCTTAGAAATTCTGAGCTCGGGGCTGATTTCACTACGGGAAGGTGTTAGGCACCCGTAATGACTATAGTATCCTATAGGAACCGTTTTACTAGTCTTATGTATACGCTTTGCTTTTATTGCTATTTGTAAAGAAGATTGATTTTAAGAATGAGAGAAAGAAGATTTTGAGTGTTGTTTTTATTGGACTTGAAGAGATTTTGAGTCTCTTGCCTACATACCCTTTTAAGGGATCAAAATTCCATGTAGTTCTCTTCCAAAATATTTTTTGTGGGTTGGTTCAATTTTAGTTTTGAAAATGGTTTTGAAGAAAAGGATGAGAGGCCGTAAAGGCATGAGATTTGGAAACAAGTGAGGTTAGTCCAATTTATTTACAAAAACGGTTAAAGTTGAGAATTAGTGTTCATTTGGATTTTTGATTAATAAAATAAAGGAAAATTATGGAGTTTTGACTCCAACATTATTGTGAAAATATTTGAGTGAAGAGTTAGTTTTTTGAGAAAGAAAGCATGAGTTTTTCCTAAGTGTCACGCTTCCTAAACATACATCTAGCGGTAAACATACAACGTGTGTGCGTGTCGGTGCTTGTGTCGGTGTACATCATTATAGTCCATAGTCCTTTACATCGGGTCCTAATTTACATTCTATGATCTTGCAAGAATTTGAAAGGAAAGTAAACTACCTAAACATTGCATGAGAATTAGTTGAACGTTCCATGAAAGAGTTAAAGGAAGAAATGGGAATGAGATGAGATGCTTAGTATGCATGAAACATAGAGTAAAGTGGTTAGTAAAACAAGATGAAATAATAATGAAATACTAATCCTAAACGAAATGGTAAACTATCACAAAAATTGGCATCAAATCACACTAAACAAAATTGCAAAATATCACAAAATTGGCATTAAAACTCTAACTAAACATAATCGCAACATATCACACAATTGGTATCAAGAATCAAACTAAACAAAGTTGCAAAATATCACAAAATTGGCATCAAAACTCTAACTAAACATAATCGCAACATATCACACAATTGGCATAAAGATCAAACTAAACAAAGTTGCAAAAAATCACAAAATTGGCATCAAAACTCTAACTAAACATAATCGCAAAATATCACAAAATTGGCATAAAGATCCCACTAAACAAAGTTGCAAAAAAATGTAAACTTGGGGACAAGAATTAAACTACACAAAGTTACAAAATTCAAGTTAACAAAAATTGGGAATATCGCAAAGGCATCAAGCTTAACAAAATTAAATGAGCTATCGTGCAATCAGAGGTAAATCTTCATGGAATCAAGTGCTAACCATCAAAATCATATGACAAGAATTTGGATAAGCAAACATGCAAGAAAATTTATAAAAAACACAAAATATCCCAATCAAATGAGAAATTAGCACCTGCCAAATTTTTATCAATTTCCACATGTAAGATATCACAAAACAGTCACAAATATACCAAGAACGCATAAGAATTTTTTTGGGATTTTTGTAAACAAATGAGGACGAACAGGGAGTTCAGATAGCAAGAAAAAAAAGGTGTGCGTAGCAAGAAAATAAAGAAAACATGAAGGAAACTCCCAAGCCCACGACTACAGGCCCAAACCCGTGCCACAAGTGGATCCGGATCATTCTTGACGCTTTAGGAGCGTTAGATTGATCCGGACGCTCCATGGATAGGATCCAATGGCTCACACACGAGGGAGATGGACCGGGTCGGAACCGACCCGTTCCACCAGCTAAATAAAAGGGCACAGGATCCGGATTCTTGCATTTCCTAACACTCTTCTCCTTCTTCCTCTCTCTCACGCCGTTCTCTCTCAAACCCTAACCCTAGTTCTTCCAATCCTACCCAGAAATGACTCAAACACGGCTTAAACGGTTCGTATCATTACTCTAAGCATGAATCATTCAAAAGAACGCAACTTTAACCGTTGAACAATGTGAATCCTTGAGTTCCGCCTCTGTAGGTTCGAACCGTTCAGATTCTTTGTGTTTTTGGCTGAAATCTTTATGAAACAGTGAGAACTTGCTTCGATTCACATTCGTTTGTGAATCTCGCAACGTTTCTCTGATTTTGGAACAAATTTTTTTTGGTTAGGTTTAGGGTTTGGATCGAACGGTTCGGATTCTCTACGGATTCACGTTGCTTTGAACTCTGTAGCGATATTCAATGAAGTGTGATGAAGTTCTAGTGTTACCTGTGTTTTGGTTTGGAGATTTGGACCGTTTCTTTGGATCCTTGGCTCTGAATTTCCGCTGGTAATCCGGTTTCACCCCTTTCTTTCCTCTCTTGATCCAGATCCTGTGAGAATTCTTCTTCTCTGGTTCGAAATCTTCGAATTCGTTCCCTCTTCTTCTCAAATCCGTGCCTCTGTGATCGCGTTAGAGTTTGTCGCCTTTGTGACGAATCTGACGCTTGAATTGCAGAGGGCAAGGCTCAATGATGAAGATTCACCATTGAATCTCTGAGAGCTGAAACAAACTCCATTGATCCTGCTTGAATTGAGCTTCTGAAACGGTTAGGGTTCGTAATTTTCTTCAATTTCTTGAGTTTGTTATGGTTTTTGATCTAACTGAATGGAGAGAGAAATTTTTGAGTTGTTTGTGATGTGGCACTGATTTGTGTATCTCCGATTCTGACTTGTACAGTGGTGGCCTTTTATAGGCTGCCATGTGTGTACCTGATCCAATGAGATGGTGACACCTGTAACTGGACTGCCTGCGTGGCTTCTGGGATGAAACTGTAAAAAATGAACTCAAGGACCAATATGCAATTAATGAAACTAAAGGGACTGTTTTGCAATTAAACAAGAATTGGACTAAAATGCAAAAAATAAAAAGTATTTGGACTGTCTTTATTAAAAGAATTGGGACTAATTTGCAAAAAAACATAATATTTGGACTGAATTGCAATTTCTAAAAATGTTTGGACTAAAATGCAAAAATAATAAAATTGGTTAAAAAACTTAAACTGACTGCAACGTAAAGCGAAACAGTTAAAACTGGCAAAATGGACTAAAACGAACAAACTACCTAAAATGAGGTATTTCAAAATACCGCTCTGCCCAAAATTTGAACAATGTGAAAAGACTAAAATGCCCCTGGGGGCAAAAACGACTCAAACTGACTCAGACTGACTCAGATGCAAAACTAAGATGATTTTTGTACAAAATTTGATTAATGATTCATGCAGACAAATTGAAAAGATTCAGGGACAAATTGTAGGGACTAAAATGAGTTCCTTTGTAGGAAATGACCAAAATACCCTTTTGTATGATTTTATGCAAAAATAAAAGACTGAAGCAGTGACGTATGCAGTTGAAGCACAGTAGAAAACGCGGTGAATTTGGAAGCATTAGGAAATAGCAGGGAAGTTTGAAGGAGTATTTTTAGGTCCAAAATGAGGGTATGACAGCTGCCCCTATTTAAGTTTCTTTGTCTGGAGAGTCAAGAGACAGAGTCTTTTGCTTGACGCGACGAAGATACTTAAATATCAACATTTGCACTGATTTTGGGCGTAAAAATATGTTTGTAAATGCTATGCATGCCATGCAACATTTGTGTTATGAATGCAAGACAGACTGAGAATTGATTTTAACAAAATATGTCGTATCCATTGTGGGACTGGTAGACATTAACAGAATAGAAAAAACGGAGTATGTCGTATCCATTGCGGGATTGGTAGACATTAACCAGAATAGCAAACAACAAAATATGTCGTATCCATTGCGGGATTGGTAGACATTAACAAGATAGTAGATAACAAGACTCACTGGGGAGACTCGATAGCAAATTTGACGGGTGCAAGCTGTTCTTGGATGCGAACTAGCCGCTTGACCGGGAATATTGACAACAAAGGGCGCAAGCTGCTCTTGTGTTTGAGCTGGTTACTTGGCTGAAAGAAAATATAGAAAGCACAAGCCGTTCTTGTATTTGAACTAGTTACTTGGCTGACAGGAAACAAAAATAGAAAGCACGAGCTGTTCTTGGATCTGAACTAGCCGCCCGGCGGATACCAAAAGGATAGGTACAAGCTGTTCTTGGATACGAACTTGCTACTTGACCGGTAACAAAAACAAATTGACAGGTACAAGCTGTTCTTGGATGTGAACTTGCTGCTTGACCGATAACAAGAGTGGATTGGCAGGCACAAGCTGTTCTTGGATGCGAACTAGCCACTTGGCCGTTAATGGAAACGAATTGTATTATAGAAACAAATTGAAATTGACTTGACATGACGGCAGGAGCTTGAATTTGAAAGGATAGCTAAAGTTTGAAGTTGACAAGATTGTTGGATTTTGAAATTGACATGACAGGTAGACATTTGTCATTAGCAGAAGAAATTTGAAATTGACATGATTGATTTTGACGGAGATCAACATAGGAATTGAGAATGCAAATATGTATGAATAACATGACAATTTTATCAAATGCATGAACATATAGAATGCATGATTATGCACGTATGAATGCTTTGAAATGCATGATGATTGGCAATTTGTAGACATAATTTCGCAGAGACAGACGAAACATTGGAATATTGGGCACGTAATGGCTCGTGCTCGGACATATACTTGCAAAAGTTCCTCTTCTGGGGATGCCGTCGTTTGAAGATACATCGAGACCATCGTTGAAGGCAGGAAGCTGTAAAATCGTAGAGGAAGGCAGTCTGAACGGTATTGCTGCTTGTTGGACCAGACACATAAATACTTCGGACATCGCATCTGTGGTCAATGCTTTTGCATGTTTGTTTTATTATTTCTTTTTCATTTTTATTTTCATCATCCCATTTTTGCCTGGATCGCCCTTTCGGGTTTTCGACCCACCGGGGAATAGTTTTTTCACATGCCCCTGTTTTTGCCTGAATTGCCTTTGAAGGTTGTCAATCCATCGGGGTGCTCATTTTTGCCTAAGCCGCCCTTTCAGGTTTTCGGCTTAGCGAGCATATTCATTTTTCATGCTTTTCATTCTGTTTTTTCATTCTTGCCATTGACCACAGACCGTCACTGGTGGGAAGGCTTGCTAGTAACTTAAATTGGAATTGATATCAATGTAGATTTGTTCATGCATGTTTCATTTGAATATACCTAGCTGTTCAGGCTTGTTTTCAAAATATTCAAAAAATTTCAATTTTCAGGATGTTCATTCCAGACATGCATCATTATTAACATAGAAAAAATCTTTTGTACAAAGCTTTGAAAATAGAATAGAAAAAGAATTAGAGTGCCAAACAAAAGCATAGGCTCAAATTGACGTGTAAGGGTGGTAGTCGGCCAAAAGCGCGACCCCACAGATTTACAAAGCTTGGAAAATGGTAATTTTATTGGTTGGTGGTACATTGAACACAGTAACTACTATGGTATCTGAAACTCTTGAATCCACAGGCGTCGGAACCTCGGATGAGAACAGCCAATCATCAGTTGCAAAGATCCCAAGGGGAACGGTAACTTGCCAGATATAGTCAATTGTCTTTTACTTCAATCTCATTTTTGCATGAACCGCCCTTTCGGGTTTTCGGCTCATCGAGACGCTCATTTTTGCCTGAGTTACAAGTAATCTCAGCGAGCTTTTACATTTTGTTTCTTGTCCCTTATTTTGCCTGGATCGCCCTTTCGGGTTTTCGATCCACCAGGAAGCGTATTTTTGCCTAGGCCGCCCTTTCGGGTTTTCGACCTACCACGCTGTTCTTTTCATATCTAGACAAAATATTTCTTGACTATATCGGCATTCACAGGATTCGGAAGTTCTACACCATCCATGTGTGTGAGAATCAGAGCACCGCCAGAGAAAGCCTTCTTGACAACATAAGGTCCCTCATAGTTAGGCGTCCATTTGCCCCTTGGGTCGGGTTGCTGACTCATTCTTCTCTTCAATACG
This sequence comes from Medicago lupulina, assembly GCA_958299785.1. Taxonomy (NCBI): domain Eukaryota; kingdom Viridiplantae; phylum Streptophyta; class Magnoliopsida; order Fabales; family Fabaceae; genus Medicago; species Medicago lupulina. Next base: position 52,845,155 of record OY283141.1, on the reverse strand, counting down.
AGTTCACCCTCTTTGAATTCCCGAGGACGAACTTTCTTGTCAAAAGCATTTTTCATCCTTGTTTGATACATCTGACCGTGAGCCAAAGCATCCAGGCGTCTTTCCTCAATCAAATTCAACTGGTCGTACCGACTCTGGCACCATTCAGCCTCAGACAACTTTGCTTCCATAATCACACGGAGAGACGGAATCTCTACTTCCAATGGGTGGACTGCTTCCATGCCGTATACAAGAGAAAAAGGCGTTGCCCCGGTTGAACTACGGACTGTAGTGCGGTAGCCGTGTAAAGCATAGGGCAACATCTCATGCCAGTCTTTGTATGTTGTTACCATCTTCTGCACAATCTTCTTGATGTTCTTATTGGCAGCCTCAACTGCACCATTCATCTGAGGTCTGTAGGGAGAAGAATTGTGGTGTTCAATCTTGAATTTCTCACATAAGGCCTGCACCATGTCATTGTTCAGGTTGGTACCGTTGTCAGTAACGATCTTGCTAGGAACACCATACCGACAGATGATATTGTTCTTGATGAATTTGACCACCACTTGCTTGGTTACATTGACATATGATGCAGCTTCGACCCATTTGGTGAAATAATCGATTGCTACCAGGATAAAACGATGACCATTCGAAGCTTTTGGTTCAATTCTTCCGATCATATCAATGCCCCACATAGAGAAAGGCCATGGAGAAGACATAACATTGAGAGCGTGCGGAGGCACATGGATCTTATCAGCATATAATTGACATTTGTGGCACTTCCTGGCATATTGATAGCAATCACGCTCCATGGTCATCTAGTAGTAACCAGCTCTCAACAGCTTTCTAGACATAGCATGCCCCGATGCGTGGGTCCCAAAGGTGTCATCGTGCACATCGTGCATTAGCTGTTCTGCTTCACATTCATCAACACATCTTAACAACACCATATCGAAATTCCTTTTGTACAGGACATCACCGTCCAGCACGAACTTGCTAGCCAATCTGCGCAGCGTCTTCTTGTCTTTGTTGGAAGCATTCGGCGGATATTCACGGCTTTGTAAAAACTGCTTGATATCGCAATACCAAGGCCTGTTGTCGACTCCGTCTGAACCCGTTTGTACAATTGCATCACTGACAGTAAACACATGAGCGGGCCGGTCTAAGCGTTGTACTTTGATCATCGGTACATGATTCCAATGGTTTACTTGGAACATGGAGGATAAGGTAGCAAGAGCATCGGCCATTTGGTTCTCCTCTCGGGGAATATGGTGCAACTCGACCTTTGTAAAATACGTCAACAGACGTCTCGCATAATCACGGTAAGGGATCAGATTGGCATGATGGGTCTCCCATTCTTCCTTTATCTGGTTGATGACTAGTGCAGAGTCTCCATAGATGTCGAGGTGCTTGATTCTCATATCAATTGCTTCCTCGATCCCCAAGATGCACGCTTCATACTCGGCCACATTGTTGGTGCACTCAAACACAATCCGGGCTGTGAAAGGAATGTGATGCCCCTGCGGAGCCACAATTACTGCGCCAATTCCTCGGCCATAAGCATTAACAGCACCATCAAAGACCAACCCCCACTTGCTATCAGGTTCTGGACCTTCACCGATCAGTGGTTCTTCACAGTCTCTTGGCTTTAAGAACATAACCTCTTCGTCGGGGAAGTCGAACTTCAAAGGTTGATAGTCATCGAGCAGTTGGCAAGCGAGATGGTCAGCCAGGATACTCCCTCTAATGGCTTTCTGAGCTTTAAACACAATATCATACTCTGACAGTAACATTTGCCAACGTGCGATTTTTCCAGTGACCGCCGGTTTCTCAAAGATATACTTGATTGGATCCATCCGAGATATCAACCAAGTTGTATGATCTATCAAGTAGTGGCGCAGGCGTTTGGCAGCCCAGGCTAGTGCACAACAAGTTTTCTCGAGCATTGTGTACCGAGTCTCACAATCGGTGAATTTCTTGCTCAAATAATAGACTGCATGCTCTTTCTTTCCAGTTTCATCTTGCTGACCGAGCACACATCCCATGGATTCATCTAACACTGACAGGTACATAATCAAGGGCCTTCCGTCCATGGGCGGGACAAGGATCGGTGGCTCTAGCAAATAGTTCTTGATGTTGTCGAAAGCTTCTTGGCATTCATCATTCCATACCACAGGTTGATTCTTCCTGAGTAGCTTGAAAATTGGCCCGCAGGTCGCAGTCATGTGGGATATAAATCTAGAAATGTAGTTCAAACGCCCGAGGAAACCTCTGACTTGCTTCTCGGTTTGCGGGGCCGGCATTTCACGGATTGCTCGGACTTTGTCAGGATCTACTTCAATGCCTCTCTGACTGACAATGAAGCCTAACAACTTCCCAGACCTAACACCGAACGTACACTTGTTTGGATTCAGCCGAAGCTTGTATTTCCTCAACCTTTCAAACATCTTAGTCAAAGATTCGACGTGTTGCTCTTCATCCCTTGACTTGACAATCATGTCATTCACGTACACTTCGACTTCTTTGTGAATCATATCATGGAATAAAGTGGTCATCCCTCTTTGATAAGTAGCACCAGCATTTATTAGACCGAACGGCATTGCTTTACAGCAGAAAGTTCCCCACGGAGTGATGAACGACGTCTTCTCCCTGTCTTTGGGTGACATTTTGATTTGGTTATAGCCAAAAAAACCGTCCATGAAGGAGAACACCTTGCACTGGGCAGTATTGTCAACGAGCACATCGATGTGAGGCAGTGGGAAATTGTCTTTCAAACTTGCTCTATTCAAATCTCTGTAATCAACACACATCCGGACCTTACCATCCTTCTTTGGCACAGGCACAATATTAGCAACCCACTCGGGATACTCAACTGTCATGAGAAAACCCGCGTCAATCTGCTTTTGCACCTCACCTTTGATCTTCAGGGCCATGTCCGGCCGAGTCCGTCTCAACTTTTGTCTGACAGGGGGACAGTCTGGTTTTGTCGGTATCCGGTGTTCCACAATCTGGGGATCTAAACCTGGCATATCCTCGTATGACCATGCAAAAATGTCCGAGTATTCGCGGAGAAGTTGGAAGATCCTTTTCTTGACCCCTTCCTCTAATGCAGCACCGACTTTGATCTCTCTTTTGTTATCCTCGGTACCCAAGTTGATCAACTCGATCTGTAACACTCTAAATTTTATTTTGTGGTTTGTGGTGATTTTTAGTTGATTTTGGTGTGCTTGGTGTATTTTATTTGAATTTATAAATGATATATGAAATATGTGGTGTGATATTATTGGTTATATTTATTTGTTGTATTTTATGAAAATAGTAGAAAATAATAATATTTGATAAAAAGGGATTAAGTAGAGTTAATAGAATTAAGGAGGGATTAAGAAGAAATTTAATAGAATTTAGTGGGGGGAGTAAAGAGAAAAAGAGGTTATGTTTTGGTAAGGTGAGAAAAGAGAAAACCAGTAAGGAAAGGAAAACATTTCACGTATCAGTAAAACAAAGAAACAGACCTTTGGGAAGAAAGAAGAGTAGAGCCAAGAGCCAAGGTGAATTGCTAGGAATTGCTGTAGATTTTGCTTATTTGAGGTAAGGGTGGGTTTTATGATTCAATTGCTGATATATATATATGTATGTTTTCATGAATTGAATTGAAAAATGGTAGTTTTGTTGGATTAGGGCTAAAGCTATGAAAATGCCATGAATAATGAATTATATGATGATGATGATGTATATGTAAGTTGTTTCTGTTGTTTTGTTGTGCCATGAACCTGTGAACAATGTTTCTAAACCATTTTGGGTAATTGGGGAATCAAAAATGGGATTTTTGGATGAAATAGGGTTAGAAAATCGTAAGTAGAAATTCTGCCCAGATGAGCACTCGCTTAAGCGAGATACCCTTCGCTCAAGCGAGCAACATTTTGCCACGCCCAGTCTGAATTTTAGCCGCTCGCTTAAGCGAGCCACGAGCGAACCCCAAGCGAGCAAAATGCTAACCTTCGTCATTTGCGTCGCTTAAGCGAGATTCCCGTCGCTTAAGCGAGATACGCCCAGGATAGTGTATTTGGCCTGTTCGCTTAAGCGAACTAGAAGCGAGCCAGGAGCGAAGTAAAACCAAACTTACGTGTTTTGACTCGCTTAAGCGAGAAGCTGCTCGCTTAAGCGAGCTGGGTCCTGTGCGACCCAAAATGTGATTTTTCTAAGGTGTTCTAAAACCAAACCTAAGCTTTCTAAATGGTTTATTGGATTTTTAGAGAATTTTTGGAGTGATAATTATATAGAAAGGAGATGTTTATGATGCATTTACGAATGAATCTTTTATGAAATGAAATGAACTATACTATACTAAGTTGAAATTGTTCATGGTGTTGTGGTGTGATTGAGTCTAGTTGGGGAGGTGTCCTAGTTGGTGTTGTCGTTGGTTGCATGGTGAAAATGCACCGCTTTTCTGTTGTAGGGTTGTATGTAGATATACACCTTGAGTCTCATAACTCATTTGCATTGGTGGGGGCTCATGCCCCGGAATGTTTATACATTCAACTGGTGAGGGCTTATGCCCTGGAATGCTAGTCATTCACTTTGGTGAGGGCTTATGCCCTGGGATGCTTTAACCATCCAATTTGGTGGGGGCTTATGCCCCGGAGTGTTTAGCACTCAACGCGCGTAGTTGGTACCACATTTGCATAATGCATTGGTCGTTTATGGAGTCTTGCATTAGAAGTTTAAGGTGTGAGTTGTTGTTGGTGAGGTGTCACCACAAGTGGTGTTGTTGTCGGTGTTGTTATTTAAGGTGAATCTAAATATTATTTGTTGAATTGTTTATGAAGATTACTGATGATTATGGTGATGATGATTGTTCTTGTTGTTGTTGTTTTTCAATACAACTTTATGAATTATATATGTATATATATTGCTTTTGTTTTATGAACTCACCCCTTCTGCTGGAATTGCCGCCTTGTGGGCAAGTGCAGGTAGCGATGGATAGTTAGAAGTCGGCTCGTTGTGTCATAGGCTCTGATACGTAACGGGATGGGATTTATGTTTTATAATTTCATTCCTTTATGTATCATCTTTACTAGGAGGATTGTTTAATAATTATTTGAACCATGTTAGAGAATATTTTACTTGGTGAGGCCTTCGTGCCAGACATGTTGATGTATAAGGATTTTATAAAGATGATTTGATGACAATTATTCCGCTGCAGACTATTTTATAAAGATGTTGTTTGGAGGATTATTTAAATAGTTTTATGTTTCTATTTAAATAAATTATTTTTTTGAGTTATGCATGTAATACTCCGTTGATTTTGGATTAACTCTGATGTTTGGATATTATTATATCATTTTGGGAAACGGGGTGTTACACGATCTCCTCCTAATGAGGCCGAATGGTTTTCTCTTCTTGCTCAAGCAGTCGGGCAATCTCGTCTGGTATATCATCACTATCCTCATCTTCGGCCTCAAACACTGGGGATTCAACAGTTTGGAGAAACATAGGGTCACTGTGTTCAACGGGTTCATTTTGGTTCGATCTGCGTGACATGATTGGATGATTTTTAGAAAATAAGTTTCATGCAGATCTTTGAAATTAATAAGAAAATACAGACGTTTTGGTTTTTTCTGGCATTACCATTATTTCCGAGGGAAAAGCATTAAAGAAAGAAACAGAGTCGTGAAAGAAACGACGTTTTTTATTGATAATGGTGATGTCGGAACAAACATGCCCTTTACAAAAGTGTCACTTCCGCCTTGGGCAGGGCGGAAGGATTGTTATTTTGAAAACAAAAGCCTAGACAGCAAGACGCATTACTTAGAATCATGCACAAACACAGGGAGATTGATAATGTTCCAGTTCTTTGCAATGCCTCCTGGTACAACAAACACGGGCCTAGACCCACTGAGCACGAGCCATTTTTCAAACTGCGGCAGAAGAACCAGGAGACAATGAGCACTTGGAAGTTTTTTTTTTTTTGTGACCGATGAATGATGCATATGATGCATGATATGTATAAATGCAGATGCAAAATGACTCTTTTCGTTATCGAAGAGTTTTAGACAAACTAGAAACTTTTGCAAACATTTTTAGCAAGATGACGAGATTAGAAATCTGCCAAGACAAATCATTTTGAAATGCTAAGCGAAAAGAAGTGGGATCGACTTCCTTGAACTTGTAAGACTTAGTCCTCTTCATGCCTGGTTATATTTGCAAAGAATTTTAGTTTGTCTATACCCTTTGATAAATGCATGTAAAAAGGTTTATGCATGAATGCATGTGTGCATGGTTTTGTTTAACAAAGAAAACACGGTGGGCTAAAGTAACAAGTGGACACGGTGTCCGGTGAAACTAAGGCTTTGATAGTAGTAACCAAGGTTCTATAAAGTTCCCAAACCACAACCTCTCTTCTGTATATCATAGTAGTACAAAGCAACGCTTGTCCATGATTATTCGTAAGAAGGTCTAGTTCGGGTGTAGTATCGCGTGACGACTAAATTTCGAGACAACGCTCGGTTTAGCCACCGCACTACGTCCTAAGAAAGGCCAAAGATGGGTTTGGTAACTACGGTCCATAGCCTTCATCGGTCAATTGGAAGTAAAGTGCCTAAGCATGACAACACACGCCGACAACATCACCTCCAAAATGCCTCAGCTATGTGAGATTGATCGCGTAATCCAATGCACGAGGCAACCCCCGGAATGGATTGTCGATTATATCTCTTCCTAATCTTAAGTTCACTTAGCCCGGGTATAGGACTTTTGATATTCTCACCCCACACGTACACAAGAAAATTTTACATGTAACAATAAAGCAAAGCATAAACATAAAGCATGTAAAACTAGGTGTAGCCCTAAACTATTCCCCAGTGAAGTCGCCATTTCTGTTATCGCGATTTTCGGGTGTCAAATCATTAATTAGATTTGAACCTTTCAATCATTGATATCTCTTTTTTTTTTGGGAAAGGTAAAATCGAGAGAAAACCTTAGAAATTCTGAGCTCGGGGCTGATTTCACTACGGGAAGGTGTTAGGCACCCGTAATGACTATAGTATCCTATAGGAACCGTTTTACTAGTCTTATGTATACGCTTTGATTTTATTGCTATTTGTAAAGAAGATTGATTTTAAGAATGAGAGAAAGAAGATTTTGAGTGTTGTTTTTATTGGACTTGGAGAGATTTTGAGTCTCTTGCCTACATACCCTTTTAAGGGATCAAAATTCCATGTAGTTCTCTTCCAAAATATTTTTTGTGGGTTGGTTCAATTTTAGTTTTGAAAATGGTTTTGAAGAAAAGGATGAGAGGCCGTAAAGGCATGAGATTTGGAAACAAGTGAGGTTAGTCCAATTTATTTACAAAAACGGTTAAAGTTGAGAATTAGTGTTCATTTGGATTTTTGATTAATAAAATAAAGGAAAATTATGGAGTTTTGACTCCAACATTATTGTGAAAATATTTGAGTGAAGAGTTAGTTTTTTGAGAAAGAAAGCATGAGTTTTTCCTAAGTGTCACGCTTCCTAAACATACATCTAGCGGTAAACATACAACGTGTGTGCGTGTCGGTGCTTGTGTCGGTGTACATCATTATAGTCCATAGTCCTTTACATCGGGTCCTAATTTACATTCTATGATCTTGCAAGAATTTGAAAGGAAAGTAAACTACCTAAACATTGCATGAGAATTAGTTGAACGTTCCATGAAAGAGTTAAAGGAAGAAATGGGAATGAGATGAGATGCTTAGTATGCATGAAACATAGAGTAAAGTGGTTAGTAAAACAAGATGAAATAATAATGAAATACTAATCCTAAACGAAATGGTAAACTATCACAAAAATTGGCATCAAATCACACTAAACAAAATTGCAAAATATCACAAAATTGGCATTAAAACTCTAACTAAACATAATCGCAACATATCACACAATTGGTATCAAGAATCAAACTAAACAAAGTTGCAAAATATCACAAAATTGGCATCAAAACTCTAACTAAACATAATCGCAACATATCACACAATTGGCATAAAGATCAAACTAAACAAAGTTGCAAAAAATCACAAAATTGGCATCAAAACTCTAACTAAACATAATCGCAAAATATCACAAAATTGGCATAAAGATCCCACTAAACAAAGTTGCAAAAAAATGTAAACTTGGGGACAAGAATTAAACTACACAAAGTTACAAAATTCAAGTTAACAAAAATTGGGAATATCGCAAAGGCATCAAGCTTAACAAAATTAAATGAGCTATCGTGCAATCAGAGGTAAATCTTCATGGAATCAAGTGCTAACCATCAAAATCATATGACAAGAATTTGGATAAGCAAACATGCAAGAAAATTTATAAAAAACACAAAATATCCCAATCAAATGAGAAATTAGCACCTGCCAAATTTTTATCAATTTCCACATGTAAGATATCACAAAACAGTCACAAATATACCAAGAACGCATAAGAATTTTTTTGGGATTTTTGTAAACAAATGAGGACGAACAGGGAGTTCAGATAGCAAGAAAAAAAAGGTGTGCGTAGCAAGAAAATAAAGAAAACATGAAGGAAACTCCCAAGCCCACGACTACAGGCCCAAACCCGTGCCACAAGTGGATCCGGATCATTCTTGACGCTTTAGGAGCGTTAGATTGATCCGGACGCTCCATGGATAGGATCCAATGGCTCACACACGAGGGAGATGGACCGGGTCGGAACCGACCCGTTCCACCAGCTAAATAAAAGGGCACAGGATCCGGATTCTTGCATTTCCTAACACTCTTCTCCTTCTTCCTCTCTCTCACGCCGTTCTCTCTCAAACCCTAACCCTAGTTCTTCCAATCCTACCCAGAAATGACTCAAACACGGCTTAAACGGTTCGTATCATTACTCTAAGCATGAATCATTCAAAAGAACGCAACTTTAACCGTTGAACAATGTGAATCCTTGAGTTCCGCCTCTGTAGGTTCGAACCGTTCAGATTCTTTGTGTTTTTGGCTGAAATCTTTATGAAACAGTGAGAACTTGCTTCGATTCACATTCGTTTGTGAATCTCGCAACGTTTCTCTGATTTTGGAACAAATTTTTTTTGGTTAGGTTTAGGGTTTGGATCGAACGGTTCGGATTCTCTACGGATTCACGTTGCTTTGAACTCTGTAGCGATATTCAATGAAGTGTGATGAAGTTCTAGTGTTACCTGTGTTTTGGTTTGGAGATTTGGACCGTTTCTTTGGATCCTTGGCTCTGAATTTCCGCTGGTAATCCGGTTTCACCCCTTTCTTTCCTCTCTTGATCCAGATCCTGTGAGAATTCTTCTTCTCTGGTTCGAAATCTTCGAATTCGTTCCCTCTTCTTCTCAAATCCGTGCCTCTGTGATCGCGTTAGAGTTTGTCGCCTTTGTGACGAATCTGACGCTTGAATTGCAGAGGGCAAGGCTCAATGATGAAGATTCACCATTGAATCTCTGAGAGCTGAAACAAACTCCATTGATCCTGCTTGAATTGAGCTTCTGAAACGGTTAGGGTTCGTAATTTTCTTCAATTTCTTGAGTTTGTTATGGTTTTTGATCTAACTGAATGGAGAGAGAAATTTTTGAGTTGTTTGTGATGTGGCACTGATTTGTGTATCTCCGATTCTGACTTGTACAGTGGTGGCCTTTTATAGGCTGCCATGTGTGTACCTGATCCAATGAGATGGTGACACCTGTAACTGGACTGCCTGCGTGGCTTCTGGGATGAAACTGTAAAAAATGAACTCAAGGACCAATATGCAATTAATGAAACTAAAGGGACTGTTTTGCAATTAAACAAGAATTGGACTAAAATGCAAAAAATAAAAAGTATTTGGACTGTCTTTATTAAAAGAATTGGGACTAATTTGCAAAAAAACATAATATTTGGACTGAATTGCAATTTCTAAAAATGTTTGGACTAAAATGCAAAAATAATAAAATTGGTTAAAAAACTTAAACTGACTGCAACGTAAAGCGAAACAGTTAAAACTGGCAAAATGGACTAAAACGAACAAACTACCTAAAATGAGGTATTTCAAAATACCTCTCTGCCCAAAATTTGAACAATGTGAAAAGACTAAAATGCCCCTGGGGGCAAAAACGACTCAAACTGACTCAGACTGACTCAGATGCAAAACTAAGATGATTTTTGTACAAAATTTGATTAATGATTCATGCAGACAAATTGAAAAGATTCAGGGACAAATTGTAGGGACTAAAATGAGTTCCTTTGTAGGAAATGACCAAAATACCCTTTTGTATGATTTTATGCAATAATAAAAGACTGAAGCAGTGACGTATGCAGTTGAAGCACAGTAGAAAACACGGTGAATTTGGAAGCATTAGGAAATAGCAGGGAAGTTTGAAGGAGTATTTTTAGGTCCAAAATGAGGGTATGACACTTAGTGGGAAAAATGGTATGTCATTCATATATGTGTGTGTGTGTGTATATATATATATATATTTAAATAGTCATTTTATTAATTAATTGTGTAGTTTTCTTGTGTTTTATGTTACCTATTTTTATTGAGTTGGATATAGTAGCAGGATCATAGTAGCATGATGTATGTTAATATTGTTCATAAAATATAAAGTAATTATGGAAAATATGTGAATATGAAATTAGCATAAAATAACATTAATTAATCGATCTCATGAAGTATACATTAGAAATGATAAAATTCATTACACAACGAAACATTAAGATTGATAAAAAGCATCGGTACAAACTACTATGGTCATGGACTGCATCCAACGAGTAGCATGGTGTGAGAAATTTTCTTCACCTTATGGGTAGGTTCTTGAAATCTTCTGAAATGCTCATTGAAAATGAAAAATGAATAAGTTTAGGGTGTGAGAACTTGAAAATTGAGGGTTTTGTATTTGTACGAAAAAAAATATTATTTAAACTAAGACAATTGAAAAAATAATTGGAAATTAGTAACTAGTAATAAACGTTGGGCCCTTGTAGTCCTTTTCTTAACCATTTTGGCCAATGATGATTTGCCACACATGGGGTAGGGATAATAATAATTAAAAACTAAAGTTAACCTAGTATTCTCTAGGGGGAAGGGTTAGTATCACAGAAACCACAACCAAGAGCAGCCATAACACAAGAACCATCTCTCTAACTCTTATCAGAAGAAAAAAAAAAAGCTAAAGTGCAAGATTTGAACTTCTCCAATGGATGAACACGTAGATGGGGAGAATGTTGCGGATGCCAACCATGAAAACCTTGAATCTCCTGCTGCATTGCAGTAAGTTTTATATAGTTATGAATTGTTTTTACAACTTTTGTGTACATTAATGAACCTATACATTTATTGATGTAGCCATGTGCCAATTGAAGTTGAAGATGTCACAAGTGGTTGTGTTGCAGACAACGTAACTCCTCGTGTTCATAAAGAGTTGACCCTAGAAGTTGTGATGGAAGAGATAACTTGTCTTAAACTTTTGTTGAGTGAGATTATGAATAAACAAGATAGTCTAGAGAAGGTATAACAATTTCAATCGTATGATACTATTTTGTTCGTGAGAAAGTATGTAACGGTAACGTATTTATGTTATAACAGGGATTAACCAATGAAGTGCATTTGTTGAGGAGGTCATTTCTTACTATTCAAGCTTCTATTGAGGCACTATAAGTCATTGCGCTCACCAAGGGTAAAGATTCATCAAGAAGCTATGAAAAGGAAGTACACAAGGATCCGGTTGTGAGTAGCGAACAAGAGCGGTTTGCTAAGGACCTGGCTGATATTGCCGTGAGTGGTAATGCTCGCAACGTGGACGAATCATTTGGGCAATACATTCATCAAGCTGTTGTTCGTGACGGTTCATCTGGTGGTTCATTTACACGCAAACAATGTCATGGTGGCAGTAGTAGCGTGTTTGGAGGTGTTGATGGTATGGAAGATCACATTGTAGACATCAATGTTTCGAAAATGAAGTTTTCGAACACGGTGGGTAAAGCATTCGTACCCGAGCATTGGTTGGCGGAAGATACGCCGGGGAAATGTAGGCATAGTGCAAAACAGGGTTCACACATTTCAAAGAGTGACTACAAAAGACGCTCTTACTATACCCCAAACCGCACCATTCATGGTACCAGAGAGTGGGGTGAACAAGAAACTAAAATTCCACACCCCATCACCGGATGGAATTCAAAGTCGTTGTTCGAAATCGACTCCCAAAGCTCATCAATCCGGGAAGAAAGTGATTGTCAAATATGACGAACGTACTCCCAAGAGAAGTAGAAAGTCAAGGGGAGATACACTGAAGGTATTAAGTAATAATCTTTAAATTATGCTTATGATAACTAAGTATTTGACATTGGTTTTGCATGTACATAACTATCAAATTTTGACTGTATTGTAGGGTAAGGAAACTGATTTTGAAGATGTGCCGTTTCGTTCGAAATCTGTTGCCCGTGAGGAAGACCCGAGCGTTACTTTAAGGAATGCAAAAGTATGCTCTTATATTTTCCAACCATCACCAGATGTTAACTTGATGAACGAAATCCTCGTGTTGACTTTGGTTTTAACAGCCACTAGGTCTGAACTTCAGAGCCTCGTTCCGCAACAACAAATAAGTGAATTGGTAAGAACATAAATTTACTTATAATTGACATTAGCAAATTTTGTCCAGTTTAACTAGAGTATATAATCTATACAATGCAAGGTAATTGCACTTGTGGCTGCAAGGATAACATCTATCAACACGGCATTGCAGTATGTCTGGGTCCTACCTCCTTCATTTGCAGTTGACTTCCTAACTCTATGCTAAAATGAACTAGTTCATCAAAACTTATATAAAACATAAGTAGTATTCTAACAATTATTATTCTTTTGTAATAAAATCTAGTTGGATATGGAGGGCGGAATGACGTTGCAAGAAATAAGAGCTAAGTATTGTAAGGACTGGATGGCACCTTTCTCAAAGCTAAAGTTTGTAAGTATACATATCAATCACTTAAACCATATCGATCACGATATTTATTATGTAAATATGGGGTGTACAATGTCAAAGGTTATTAACCTAAAACGGGTACATAATGTTGTCTTTTAGATCTATATCCCATTGAAGGACAAAGAGCATTGGTATCTGATGTTGGTAGATGTGGACTCTGGAATTACTTACCACTTAGACACAAATTATCCAATTGGAAGGACTGTACCAAGAACCATGAAATTGAAAGCTATGGTGAATTTTTACTCATATTTGTGTTACTATATATATACTATAAATTAGGTGTACATCATTGACATTTTAATCCATTTCGTTATAGGCGGTGTTGTTATACCACCTTGCTTCTGGGGTTGATTATGAGCTTGTCTTTGATAACAAGCAAATTGAGTTCCACAAATATGAAATTGTGAAGCTTGTTGCTATACCGAATGTTGGTAGTAGGTATGCAAATGTACTTGTCTTAAATAATGCAAATTTTAATTTGCTTCCAATATACAATATAAATGTAATTTTGGTGTCAAAACAGTGAAAATTCCGGAGTATGGCTATTACAGTGGCTCAATATGGAACACTTCTTTACCCCGGACAGTTTGGTTAGCAAGGTTGGTATTCGATTTAAATATCATATTATATGTTATTATTGGTTCGAATTACAAATTATAATGTTACTGTGGAATTTGACCTATACACGTTAATTTCGTTAATTGTAGTTGAATGAGAAGGCGGTTCGGATGAAGAATGCAACAGACTTGTTGATTGGTGATCAGAATGCATTACGGTTTGAAGTCATACGGAAATCCGAAGCATTCTTCAAGACAGCAAGTCCAGGAAACCCCATTGATGTTGACAAATATTAGCCGTTGTGAATTTCATCTCAAATCAAGCTTTTTTTTGGAGCCAAGTTTAGTTTGATAGGGAGATGACATTTACACAAGCAAAACCATGTTATCCTTAAGCAAAAAATAGTTTTAACTTTGGGGCCGTTCTATTGTACACGACCGTGTCAATATACCGCACGGTCGGGCGTAGATCAAGACAAAAATGTAGTTACTTCCAGTTAGTGCACACACGACCGTGCATATATACCGCATGGTCGTGCGTTGATCAAGATAAAAGATTACCTACTTCCAACTAGTACACACGACCGTGCCAATATACCGCACGGTCGTGTGTTGATCAAGTAAAAAAATTGCTTGCTTGCAGCTAGTACACACACGACCGTGTCAATATACCGCACGGTCGTGCGTTGATCAAGACAAAAATGTAGTTACTTCCAGTACTGGTACATACGACCGTGCCAAAAAAACACACGATCGTGTGTATGTATCAGTATACCCCAGTAAAATTTGCCTGACAATTGTACACGACCGTGTGGTTTATTGGCACGGTCGTGTGCATCAATCAGTTCAAACCTTTGTTTCCAGACTATAAAGCACGATCGTGCGATAAATACACACGACCATGCTTAACTTAAATACATAACTTACCCCATTCATGCACGATCTAGCCACCTATTTCACACAATCACTCTCAAATCTTTCAACTTTTCTCAACTTCCCCCAAATCTTCTTTCTCTACCAACGTCTCTCACCTTTTTAAACAAAACTTCTCAACTTCTCCCAAACTTCTAATAACTTACCCCAAATCACTCCCAAACTTCTCTCAACATCCCCCAAATTTTCTTTCTCAACCAACCTCTCTCACCTTTTTAAACCAAAACTTCACAAATTCTCCTACCATCAATTTCCGTAAGCACAGGTAATTTAATCTTTGACTCACTTAATCTATTTACAAACCCTAAAATCAAAATGAAGAAATGGGTTATTTTTGTTATAGAATCTAATTATTATTATTTTATTTTTTTAATTTGGGTATGAATTAGGAAGTTTCCCATGTCTTATATAATGTTAATTATGATTATTGATTGATTGGGGTATGTATTTCGCTTTTAATTTGTTAGTCGGGAATGAATTGGGATTTTCCCAGAACCGTACTGATAGTATCATAAATGAATCTGATTCCTCATACGTACTTTAATGACAGTGTCTCAAGTTATGTGTTTATACGTGGTGCATGTATTATTGATTTGTAACTGGTAAAATTTGATTGCGACAGGAACACAATTGTCGAAAATGTCTTCGAAGAGAAAGGTTGTCGTTGATGTTGGTAGTTCTTGCGGCGTGGTGAAAAAGGGTAAAGGTAATGACCATGGCCTTATCCTGAAGTTATCATCTGAAAAGACAAGGTACATGATGCATGTCAAGAGAGAAATAGCACTGAGCAGGTATCCCGATGTATCTACTTTGAATACCTTAGGTATAAAGGACAATGTTATCACCTTAATTGATAACATAGGTTGGATTGAAATTTTAGGAACCAAACATTATACCTTCGAAAAGCAAACACTTGAGTTTTTGAGTACCATTAGTTTTAAAAAGGATAGAGAAAACATCAATAACCCAGACCACACTGTTTCTTTTAGTCTGCATAACAAAGAATTTATGATGTCACTTACTGAATTCAACGAGAAAATGGGGTTTCCAAGCGCGGGCCTAATTCATGGGTCACGCAGCCAAGATACTAAGCCTGTAGGTTATGACCAACAACAATTTTGGTCACAAATAACTGGACGAGACTATTTCGAATCTAGAACTGCCAAAGCTAGTATGATACATAACCCTATTTTCCGCTACGTACACAGAGTTATGTCGTGCACCATGTTCGGTAGGACGGAAACGGGAACAGTGAGAAGCGATGAGCTATTTCTGTTATGGGCTATGATTAACAAACGTGTTGTGGACACTGGCTACTACATTTTGAGCCATTTGGCTTATGTCGCGGCTCAGTCCAAAGGTAAGATAGCGGTGGGGGGAGTCATTAATTTCATTGCTGATAAGCTTGACTCGGATGACTCAGATGATATAGATTATATTCAAGGGAACCATTACATTGATCTTGATTATTTGAAAAATATTCATATGGTTAGGGAAATAGAAGGGCCGACACTTAATTATCGATTGATGATATTCGGGGAAGATTCTATTGTATTGCCTGATCAGTTGAGAACTGACATCACAAAAGAAGAAAATTGGCTTTATCGTGATATAGCTTTACAGGTACCTCAAGGACAACATGAACAAGATGAACCTCAAGGGCAGCATGCGCAAGAAGAACCTCAACATAGTATGATTTTCACACTTCAATTTATTATTGTCACTCATTTTGTCTGATCTAAGCAAGGGCATATAAAACTCAAATGAAAGAGTAGTCAACAATTGTCAATCACTAAAATTTATTATTAACTAAGACATAATAATATTACAAGCAGTCACACATTGTTTATACTTGTAAAACAATGTGTGCTAAAGAGCCCAAATAATCAAATTATTCAAAAGAATTTCCTATAAGTTTGTCATACATGAACACACATGTAAGAGTATTCTTATAAGTTTGAGACAGGGACTCTGTATAGAAGGGAACATAATCACTGTCTCTAAAATGTTTTTTAAAAGAATTTCCTTCTCCGGAGAAAAATTCCCTACTCGCAAAGTGAGGTAGTCCTTGAACGAAAAAAATAGGCGCCAAAAAAACCAACCGATAGTTCACTCAAACGACTTGATAATTTTACTGATAATTCAAAGGTCTAGAGCCAAAAAAATTCTAAGAAGCACTTGTATACTCAATCTGTCATATTCATACAAGTTGCAACATGTTCATTCTTATATAAACTCAAGAATTTCTTCATTCATTACATTTTCTTTTCAAAGGAACAATACAAGAACAACCAGAAATCCTTAAAAAAATGCACACATCACATAACCCCAAACACAAATTTTGAACAAAATGATTTCAAAAATCCAAGTCCTGCAACTCTATACATAATTTCACAGAAGTAATGATAGTTGCATACACTTTACTCACATGCTCCTCATGTAATTCCATGCCCTTCATGTCAATAAATACCCTTGAAACTTGTTCTTAATGATCAAGATTTTACACACATTCACACAATATGTGTAACTCATTTTCCATTTGATATTGAATCTAACAAAGTCATCTTCTACTAAAAATTCGAAGCGCCAATAGTTAGGTATTAATTAAATCCTATACAACTAAAACCTTTATTTTCCTTTTTTTTCCCTCTATTTTTTTCAGCATCAGTTAAATTGTGCAGTCAACAGGAAAATTCCAAAGTCTTCTGTTGTAGAAACAAGGCTATATATTCAACACACTATAACTCTGGTTTCAACCTCCCTGTTCAACATGGAAATATATTGATTAGAAGAAATTGACAGTTAAATTTATTGCGCAAACAATAAAAAAAGAAAACGTGAATGGTCATTTTGGCTTTTGAATGTGTTGAGCGCTGTCACTATAGTCTTGAGTTAACAAAAAAATCCTCAAATGTGTCTATCCCAAGTCAGTTTGATAATCAGATGCATGTTTTATTAGTTAGTATGATCATTGAATGTGTCTTTTATTAGGCCGTTTGGTTCATCAAATTACTAACAGAAGATACACACAAGGATGCTTTTGTAATTTTCATATATTCAAGTACTAAAGTGACAATGCCTCACACATGTAGGGACCATAATGACGGTGGACTCAAATAAAAAACCTGCATATTTACCATTAGGTCCCAAATTGTCAAGTGCTGTATTGGGATCATATCCCATTCCATAAAAGTTTTGGAAGTCATGGTCCAAAGCATTCTGCATGTACATAATATACATCAGTATTTCACAAACAAGTGAATTAATGCTACAATGTTGAAAAGATCTTTACTCTTTTTACCTGAGGCAAAGGAGGGAACTGTGTCGATGAACTAGGCATGCCAGCCATGTTACCCTGGAAACTTGCATTTGGGAATGGATGAGAGGAGCTTATACCAGGAACAAATCCACCAATTCCGAGTCCTAAGCGTGACTGGAGAATCTAATTGATACAGAAATACAGGTCATAATCATAACTTTGTATTTAATGGACTAAGATTATAAGAGCAACTCTTCAAAAGTGTACAATTCACTTCAGAAGATAAAGTAAGTAATTTCAACAGTTGATGAGAAGATTCTAGAGACCATGACTGATATTCGGACACATTTAAGATTTGGCATAAGCATATCAATACATCAATAGCTAAATTGCTCATCAACAATTGAGATTATTTACTTCACCCTCCAAAGTGAATAGTTCACTTCCAAGGAGTCAAATCCGTATGAGTAAGATCTTCACTTACATCTTTGGATAAGAGTCGTTCTACATCGAAGTTCAGTTCCGGGTTCACAGTGGCAAGTTTCATTGACAAAAACTGCAACATATATCTTTATAAGATGAATAGCCACAAAACACAATGGAATTAAAGCTTTGAAGTCGTGTGGTTATCATAAAACAATCTCTTAATATTCATTATTCTCTGAAATGGTTAAATCCTCTATATTATATTATAAAAGCATTTCCTTTTTTTATCTCCCTTGGTGTTAAGCATGTGCACAGTGCAAAACAGATCAAGTTTGAACTTTGAATAATACTAATAAATTGATACTTTAAAGATTGCAAGGCACTGATGTCTTACCTCAACCTGTTGTTGCAGGGATTGCACATAGTTTATTATCTCATCTAGCATTACTGCTTTGCCAGTTATCTAATAAGAGAAGAAATCAAAGACATCATCAGAAAAATTAACAATCAAAGACAAAACTAATCGTCTAATCAGTATGTCACCAAATATGTAAGTTAACAATCAGTATGTAAATTAACAATCTGTCAAGACATATATCAATCAGTATGTCACCAAATAAGTAAGTTATGATGAACCATAAGAAAACATTTAACACAATCATCTAATCAAATCACCTTATTGCATCCCGGAACAAGTTCTTGAAGCAACCTCATCCGTTCACTAATCTTTTCTCTTCTAACCTGCAAAAGCAAAAACAAAAGTTATTATAACTTTGTATACATTAAGAAGATGGATTTATCATAACAAACATTATAGTATAAGATGTTGGTGGTTTATCAGTATGTACCCTTTCTGCAAGACTGTGGCTGTTGGTGGCTTGACCTCTTCTAGCTCTCACATGAATGAAATTATCTTTAGAAGCATCTCCACTTGGAGAGTTGTCTTTAGCTTGTTTCCCTGATTGCTCAACTTTTGGTTTCTTATCATGTTCTTTTGAACCATCAGAAATCTTCCTCGGAGAATCTTCCACTCCATCACCCTCAGCATTCTAATCAAACTCATATAAGGCATTTCTTTCATTAGTATCTCAGAAAACCTCATAAACAAGACAATTAAATATAACAAGTCCTATATGAGATTCATTGATATAAGAATATCAAACTTAGCTTAGCAATAAAGTTTGATCTAATCCAAGCTCATATATAAGATATTTCATTCATTAGTATCTCATAAAACCTCATAAACAAAACAAACCAACAATACAAGTCCGATACAAGACACCGATCAAGTTCTATGAATCAGGTCTATGTTCAACCTCTACTACTAACATTTCTCTCTCCCTCTAACAAATTAACAACTAACATTCATCTATTAAAGTCCTGCATAAGATTCATTGATATTTGAATATAAAATTTAGCTTAGAAACAAACCTTGTTTGGACTGAAAGTAGAATTTTGATCAAGTCCTCTTTTTCTTCTACTTCCACTACCAGGTGCAGATCCTGTAGCTCCATCCTCATGAATAGAGTCCTCAATCTGAGATTGTTCACCATTAATTTGACCCCTTTGGATTCCAGCATCCTTGATGTGATTATAATGCTGTGATGGAATTGGATACCCTGATGTGTTAGCTACATGTTCCCCACCTGACCCATGTTGGCCAAAGGAACCAACCATTTCTGAGAAACTTCCACTTCCATAGGAAGGAATCTTGTGAATCATGCCTCCAAGATTTGAGTATTGAACAAGATGAGAAGTGCTACTCATCCCTTGATTCTCCAAAACAAGAGGGTTATAAGATGAATTTGCATTAGCAAACTCATTATGAGAAACCATTGAAGAACCACCAAAAGTATGAGCTTGACTCAATGAAACAAGTGGATTATCCCAAGCCATGAAATGATGCTGCTGCTGCTGCTGCTGATGATGATTAACTACATCTGAAGAAGTCTTAGCCATATTTGACACAGAACTAATATCCATTTCTGAAGATGGACAAGAACTCATAATATTCTCATGATTTCCATGTTGAAACTCCATTGCATTTTCCTCACCACCCATCTTCTTAATTCAAGAAAGAAAACAACACCTTTTTCTATGTCTATGTCTCTCTCTTTCTATATTTATATAACAGTTGATTAGAACAATCCTGACTCAGCAATTGGCTCAAGAAATGCATATAAATGATTAAAGGGAAAGTGAATTTTGACTAAGTTTGGCTCAAGAGATATCTTGCAGGACTAAACAAGGAACAAATAACTTGGCAGCTTTATAGTACTGAGATGAAGTTAAAGTAAAAGAAGAAGAAATGAAAAAAAAAATATAACCCTTCTTCTCATAAAATGGAATATAATCTAACTAGACAGAAACCCTAGGATCAAATCAAAATCTAATGAAGAAAAAAATAAAAATAATAAAAATTGTTCCCTCTCTCTCTGATACAAGAAAAGTAAAAACCTTTCAGTCTTGTTAAGAGCATAAAGTATATGACAATGACATAGCTAACAGCTCATATTCATATATATATCAAACAACAAATAAAGCAGATTCCCTTTTCTCCTTTGTCCACAGTCCACACAACAATGTTTAATACTATTAAGCAAAGATTATTATGAATAGTTATAAGAAGAAGGTTCTGTGATGCAATTTAACAAAGAGTTAATGGTGAAAGTGAAAGTGTTGGAATCCAAGAAGGAAGAAAGAGCAAAAGAATCAAATACAAGTATTCAAATCCTGCAATGACTTAGGAAACTTGAAATTGAAAGGGACAGGGACAGGATTTAGCATCAAATGCTATATAGATTAGACAATATTAAGAAAAACCAATTTCACCAGTTGGGTAGTAACCATAAACAACAAAGGTAGTATAAAAATCTAACTTTTATAGATTACAGATAACACTATAAGCTAGAACTAGAAAGAGAGAGAAAGAGAGAACATATATAGAGATAGAGAGAGAAAGTGTGTGTTTTGCTTTCTTTCTTTGCTTACCTGCCCATGCTATGAAGTGACATGTATCATTTTAAAAGACATACTAACTACTGCCAACTGCTCCTGTTGGTAAATTATTGCACAAATATAACAACATCAACAACAACCTAATCACTTTTTTTAGTTTCATAAATCATTTTCTAACTTCTAATTTTGATGTTTTTAATATAATGAACTTTGATTTTTGTATATTTTTTTAATATGTGTATGTCATAAAAGATAAAAAATAGAAATGAAATAAAGATAGATCAATTCGTATTGTCTGGTACAAGCAACTTGTATATTTACACAGTCGGTATATTGTTGGTTGTTGAATTGAGATCAGATCCTTTAGATTTTAAACTTTTTAATCTTAATTCAAAGATGATAGATATATCTACTATGTGAATATGGGAAATTGTCGACCATAAACAGTCTAAATTCAAAGATAAATTTATCTGAAGTCATATGTACGTTGCTTATATTTTGATGTTCGAATAATACAATAGTTTTATAATTGCGAAAGTTATAAAAGATAAAAAGTAAAAAAGATAAATCAATTTGGATTGTCTTTATTATTAACAATGTTTACATTCGATGACAGTTGGATCAAGATCAGATCTTATTGATTTTAAACATGATATTTTAGTTGTTTCCACTCAATTCACACATTTTATTGTTATTACCAACTGTAATAATTATTCAGGTTTGGGGTTAGTTAATTAATCATGTAATTAATCAATAATTTAATTAAGTTTTCACCTTTTTCTTCAAGGGCGTGTGCATTTTTTTTCTTTGATTGAATTCTCAAATTGAGAGGTTCTTCTCTTGAAGGCCAAGCTTGTTCCCTTTAGTATTCTTTCATAATTAAAAAACATCTTTAGTATTTTTATTCATTTTTTTAATGTTTTTACTGACACATTTGCCAACTGTTCTAAGTAACATAACCTTTTTTTTTCCCTTCTTTCAATCTCTCTTTCTTTGCTGTTACACACTCATTTTACTCGGTGCCAACTAACCTTATTCATTTCTTTTTTAGAATTCTCGATTATATACAACTAACCTCCATCATCCTTCATCAACCCTCACTCAGTTACTGTTCATCATGGTTTCCAAACACTTTACCCCACCAAATCTTTCTTCTAAGAGTTAAATGTCAAAAATCAAATGATGGCTGAGAAAAATAATCCTTAGACCCATTTGATGAAGATAAATAAAAACATATTAATTTTCTTTTAATATTTGATTTATTAATTAAAGTGATCATTTAAAAAATTAAATTAATTTTTTTAATTTAAAAGTTACCGTAATTAAAGTATCTGACAATCAATAAATCTATCAAAGTAATCCACATAATTTGGATCGACTATAAAACTTATCTCTAATTCGATTAACTGAGCAAAATTTTCCTTAGTTTCCATCCTCCTATATAAATCAATGTTCTAGTAAATTTTCTCTGTTTTTTTTTTTGTTTTAAAGATTCCAATGACAAAACTCCCACAAACTAGATGCATAAATCAAAATTTGTGAGTTCAAACTCATATATTAGCATATTAAATGTTCTTGTATGTTTTAATATTTCTTGTGTTTATTTCTGATCTAAAGAACATGATGTTTGCATTTGAGGAATTAGTTCGGTGGTAAGTGTTTAATCTTGTAACTTGAAAGTATTGAGTTTAAATCTTCTCAACAACTATTGTAAAATAGTTATTAATATCATTTTAATTAATAAAAATTTCACCATTCTTCAACGATAAAATTCAAACACTAAATACTCAAAAATGTAATATTATGGACTTCAACATGCCTCCTAACATATCAAATGTTCTTGTAATTTTTTATCATTTAAATCATAATTCGTTTCAAAAAATCATTTAAATCATAATTACGTGATATTTAAGTTATTACTTATTAAAAACAAATTTGACTTTAAACAAATAAAAAATTAATCATTCAACTAGATCATGAAAACAATTTTGTGTGTTAAATTATTTTATTTTTCAAAGGTCAATTAGATCTTTCATGTTTTTTCTTTGTAAAATAAACCATTCAAACTTGTGAAGCATAGGAGTGTAATGTGTGGTGGCAATGCAGAGTAGTATAGCTTGTATCTCTACTTTAACAAAGAGCATTTATTTAAGTAGTAAATAATCCTGAAGCAGAAAGCTTTGTTTTAATTTAAATTTTCTATTTGTAACTTTAGAAGAGAGTGAGTGAGAAACAGAAAGAATAATAATGGAATCTAATCATGAATTTTACCTTCTTGTCCTGCCTACGTTTTCCAGCTGTAGTCTGTGAAGCCTTGTCTATTCAGCCAATCCAGTCAAACCAAAATGATACTCTAGTCAACATGTGACTTTGTTGTGATCTTGCTGGAAATCCTACATACTACTAGTACCTCCTCAAAATAATTAAATAAAATTTCCCTAAATCAACGGGTTATTTTCTTGACAGGCATAATCATATCAAGAATGAGACACATATAGAGTCAAATAAAATAATAATACTACATTTTTGAAAGGATAGATCATACTAATACTACATTATAAAATTGCTTATAAATATCCCTGCTGAAAATGAATAAATATATTTCCTAGAATTGAGGGTAAAGTTGTGATTTGAAGCGTGTGATTAGTGGAGATATTTGTTAAGCACACGTACACCCAACTAGTTGAACCAAGGAACAATATGAACACCAATGGAAGAAGTCTTTGTAGTTGCTTTTTTTTCTTCTGAAAATATATTATTTCTTATCTAATCGTAATTAATTAACAATAGAGAAACATTTGATATGTTTGACTTGAGTTAAAATTTACAATTTTGTTTCTCTTTAGATTCTTTTAACATTCATGCTATAGAGACTCCTTGTAATAGGATTTTAAGTCTCATTTTTTATGACATTTCTAGGACTTGCATACCTAGGAACATTTGTGTATCTCATTAAAAAAAAATTCGTTTTTGGGCGTAAGCCCTCCTTTTCTATCAAAAAAAAATCACAATCTTGCATTTCTCTTCATTTAAGATAGGTAAGATTCCTCACTAAACTCTTTAAAACAGAACATAAAAATAAAAAAAACATTAACAACAGTCGTTTGGATATCATCTTTTAGTTCTCGTTCTTTTATTAAATGAAATGTATGTGAGTTTTGTCATTTACAAGTTAATTTTAAAAATAATGAAACTCGCCTGAATTTCAATAATAAAATATGTGTGTTGAAAATAGAGTTTTTGAGATAATGTTGTTAGCAATGCTCAATGTGAGAAGCACCTAAATAATATGTTAATTTAGTCATATATTTTGATTAGAGCACGCTTCATGTTCCTTAGGAATGACGATGGGTAGAGTGAAGTACGGTGCTAAAATATTTGTCACAAATATGAGGTTTCAGATTCATACATGTGTGGGTACTAACCTTAACAATTGTTTCAATACTCTCTAGATACTAAGTACTCATGCTCCAACTACTCGTTACTCACATTTTAACAAAATTAAATCGATAAATAAACAAAAACTTATGCTAACTAGTGTCCTATTTTAATACAATTAAAAAAGTATTTAAAGTGTCTCCGTAAGCTTAGCTCAGTTGGTAGGGATATTGTATATTATATGCAGGGGTTGGAGTTCGAACCTCAGACATCCCACTTCTCCACAATTAATTGTGTGACCTCTAACCACTAAATTGTCAAAATTATTAACTTTTTAAAACTATAAACATTTTAAATGAGTAAATATTATAACCAACGTCAAAATAATAATTTGATAAACTTACAAGTCATTTATTCTCCAAAATGTTTGTAAAAAGTATACATCACATAGATTTTTTTTGGTGGGACGAGATGGATGCTAAGCTACTCATATATGCTCATTTTAGTAGATAATTATGTGTATCCATATCTATAATACGGGTTTTATCAAACTCATTATGGGTATGATATGCCACTATCAAATGGATATGAGTTTTACCATACTCATTTAGTTTCATATAAATTTGGAATACCTCTTTTCAATTCTCTCATTCTTAATGTATCTCTGTTTCTTTTTTATTTCTTTATTTTTTCGTCACATTTTTGATTTACTCATTGATCATCTAAATTGTAAAATTAGTCAAAATATTCCCTCATCTTTTCAGTCGGTAAATATACCCTTGAAAATATAAAATATTTTTCAAATTGATTGTTTCGTTAACTTCTATTAGACCAAGTGCAATGGGGTTATTGAAAGAGTATTGAAGGTTGTTGAATCATTGGAGGAGAGGGTGTTGAAGATGATGTGGAGGAAAGAGGTGATGAAGATGTTAAACATGTTGAAAGAGGCCATGTGGCGCGTTACGGTTGGTTGGTTCGATTTTTATCATTTTTATGTTTTGGACTCAATTATTTCATTGCAAATAATTTTTTTATTTTTTTATCAAAATTCGTGATTTTTTTTCTCTACAAATAGAGACTTGGATCATTTGAATTGGACACAGAAAAAAAACCAAATTTTTCACTCTCTTAATCTTATTATTAGCTTTTCTGTGTGTCGCGTGCTTAGTTTGTTGTATTGCATTTTAAGTTAAGAAAATAAAAATAAATTTTGTTTTTACAAAAAACAAAAAAAAAATTGTTAAGTGTTTCTTTATTTTAATTTAATTATAATCGATAATTGTAATTTTATGTAATTATAAAAACAAAAATATAAAATTAAATAAGAATAAGAAATAAAAGGTGGTGGGGTAGAGTATTGAATGAGAAAACCATTGGAGAGGTAAAAATTGAATGAGTGTTAAATTAAGAGAGAGAAAATGATGTGGAGTGTTGGGAATTGAAAAAGTAGGTGTTGAAGGTTGTTGAATATGTTTTACCATTGTACATGGTCTTATTTAGGAATATGATGTGACGCATTAATTGGACATGTGGGACTAATTTCATATGAAATTTAAGTTATCTTAACATAGATAAAATGATGATTGATAAAAAAAATAGTCATTTACTTTTAATAATGTTCAAGGATCAAACTTTTAATTATTATCATAAATTAATTATATCCTTTCTTGTTGTGCTTCAAATAGGGGCTAAGTTGTTCCAGCTTATTTATCAAGATCATTTTTATTATTCTCAAGAACCAAACCGAGTCTCCAAATTTAAAAATACTATGTTTTAAAGAAATTGAGAAGACATCAACTAAAATTGCGTCATTGAGATAAAAAGAAAGAACTAATATTTTTAAGAGTAATTTTAACAACTCTAACACTCTTCTTTTAGCATTTACTTTTTCATTGAACAAAATTCACATTTTGATACTAAATATCATACATAGTTGTAAGATTTACATGAATTTTAACCAATTAGATATACATATTAAAAATAGTGTTAGAGTAGTTGTTGTTGACACTTTATCTTAACCAAATATTCTTATGATTAAAAGACGAATAAATAATATATGTCATATTTAAACATCTACATATAATAAGTAATGTCTTTAGCGACTGAGTTATAAACTCACGGCTAAAGTTGTTGTTAACTTTTATTCCCCACATAAAGTGCCATGAAATCTATTTAATTAAATTTCTGCATAAACTTTTTAATTTTCTTTACATAAAGTTATCAAAAGCCAAACCTCACTTTTTCAAGAAGACGAGACTTCTCCTGAATGAATATTATAATATTAATTAACAGCCGATTAGAGAATCTAATGAGAACATACATAGTACAAAACAACTCAATTTACATAAAAATTGCCAATAAAGCTCTACTAATCTTTTTTTCAGTGATTACGTGACTGCGAAGTGTACCATTATAAGCTCTCTAATTTAAAAAGATGGAAGCATGCGAAGAAGGGTCTGAAGCAGCGCAATCATCATCGGCCTTGCTTTAAAAATCCAAAAGGCTGCTATACCTTAATCAGTACATTAGGAAGATGTTACTAACTTGGATGCTTCCTTAGTTGGTTTTCTCTTTGAATAATACTCCTATGTTGTGACAAGTGCTAGATAAGTCTCATGTTACTTAAGAAAAATTAAAGTCGAGCATTTTATAGGTGAAAACATTCATAAATTTATTATTTTAAGTTTTTGGTGCATTGTGGTGTCCAATTTGTTTGCGTGATTGTTCGTAATTTAATTTAATGTGGGTTATCCTCAAGCTCTCTTTGTAACCCTACAATGATATTAGGGTTCAAGCGACTCTTTTATTGAAAGTCTTTTTGACAAGATGTTTGGATGGAATTTCAATTTTGTGTGATAAAAAAGTTTCCGTTTGAAGGGAAACATAGTGAATTGATGGAGGCAAAGAGACCATTGTAGCAAATGTAAGTTTATAATAGTGAAGGTTGAACATTCAATAAGAAAGAATTATAACTCATTGTTTTAAGATTTTGAGTTAAACTATAGTGTTCAATTCACTTGTATGATTGTCCTTCGTCTGATATTAATTATCCTCTGAACTACCTTACAACCCCCACGTAATAATTTCAACCTAAAATGATAGGGAGATGGTGTTTAAAATATACTACTGCAAAAAAAAAATGGATCTCAAATAATGAAGATTAAATTGGAGAAATATTATACTCTCTAACCCTTAATATAAGAGTTGTTTACAGAAATCACGGCATTAAAAAAAAGTTATTGGAGTAATTTTATTTTTTTTGACAAATATGTAAATATTATTAAATCGTCCTTTATGAATAAATGTATTCAATGTTAATTTTTCATATTTCGAGATGATTGATTGTATTAATAAGGGGTATAATCAGAAAAATAACAACAAATACATTTAAAAACACATAGATGGTCTTATATTTAGAGACAAACAATTTTTTTATAAATGGTCTTGTAATTAAAGACATGAAAATATTAGGTCAAATATCTTCCCGGGTCCTTTAAGTTTCATGTTTGTTTCAGATAGATCCTTTAAGTTTCTAAAGTTTCAGATATGTCCTTTAAGTTTCGAGTTTGTTTCAGATAGGTCCTTTAAGTTTCTAAGGTTTCAGATAGGTCCTTTAAGTTTCGAGTTTGTTTCATATAGGTCCTTTTTGTGATAGAGAAATAGTTGAATAGAAATGACTTATCTGAAACAAACTCGAAACTTAAAGGACCTATCTGAAACCTTAGAAACTTAAATGACATATCCAAGACAAACTTGAAACTTAAAAGGCCTATCTAAAACCTTATAAACTTAAAGGACCTATCTAAAATAAATGTGTAATTTAAAAGACCCGAGGAGATATTTGGCCAAAATATTATTTGGGTAGTTTGCTACCACTTGTGATGCAGTTCATCAAAGTTACAAATCAATGACGCCTCAAAAGAATTCGGAGCATAAATAATTTGAGATATTTGTGAATTATTTACATTTAACTCGTAAAATGAACTAAACTAACTTTTTTTAGATAATTAAGTGATAAGTCAATCTGAAGTTTGTAGATTGAGTTCAATTATTCAATGAGTCAATCACAAACCTAGCAAACTAGACATTAAAATAATCGCGAGTAACTCTAGGTGTTGTATTTGTACTCTTGTCATGACTAAGCTTATAAATATGCACTTGGCAGTGGCGTATGTACCCTTTTAAGATGGTTTGACCATATTTTTAAAGAGTAGAGACAACATTCTCTCTAATATTAATTTTTTATTGGCTTAAATTGTGGTGGATCTCACACTTTAAAAATGAGTTATACTTAAAATGATGGATCATACATTTGTTTTATCCAATAAAAAAATAAGTGTTGAAAAGAGACTGACTTTAACATTCATCTTTTTAAATGATGACAACAATGATATCCATTTAATTCGTATGGATATTTACCCTTCATCCGATTATGTTTATTATAAATGATGAATAAATTTCGCGAGGATACCACTATCCAATTAAACTCTATTACCTAAGAATTTACATTTTTAAATTTCTTTTCGGTAATGACCAATAACTTTGAATTTTAGATACAGTATGTTAAGTACATATATCTATACATTGTGGTCATGGAGGAATAAGTGGGCGCATGTTCCTTCAAAAAAAAAAGTGGGTGCATGTTGATAAATTTGTGATGCCATGCCAGGGAACTCGTGTTTGGAGATTAGTAGCCGCAGGTTAGTTCAATGATATGGTTCTCAATCAAACTTTTTCGTAACATACATAGAGACTATGGTAGGGAAGATTTAGTGGTTGTCTCTAGTAAGGGTCAGATTTATTTGAACATGGATGGTGCATCTAAAGAAGGCATTATAGCGATCAAGGTGTGGAGAACGGGGATTGGGTTTGTGTGTTTTCGAAAGGATTGGGAGTGTGTAGTAGTTAAGTAGCAAAGTTGTGTGTATATGGGCGCGTACGATGGGGGTGGAGGGTGTCCAGGGGTCGAAGTTGATTTGATCGCAATGATTTTCATAAGGTGGAGTTTCATATGATTCTCGGCTAGTGGCTAAAACTATTTCTTCTGCTCAAGGAGGGTCAATGACGGGATGTAGTTTGCTGCAAAACATATCAAGATTGTTGGACTTGGAGTGGCATGTTCAAATACATAAAGTTGAGATTTTAGTACCTAAAAGATCTTAAAATTCCTATTATTCCATTAAATGAACATATTTACATGGCAAGTTCAAACATTATGAGTGCTTCTATGTCACGTTTTTTTTTTAATCTACTTCTAAACATGGTGTGAGTTAAACTGTGAGCTCTTCAAGATCACATAGTTTCATCTTTGGTGGTAAATGTGAGGATTAAAATTACATGATTATGTTGTAAAGACATGCAAGAATCACAGTAGACACTATTTTGAGAGTGTTTTTATTTCAAGGTAAAATTATTCGTTGATTATTATGCTTTTCAAATTGTTGATGATCATAATTCATAACAGTAATGTCTATGATGTGCCTTTTTACTACTCAAGGTTGGTACAGACGGATCACATTGAGCTAATATAATTTTGTTTGGAATTAATACTCGCCTTGTATTAGGGACCAAACTATACAGATAAGATCGTTCCATCTAGGCTCCTGAGACCAAATTTCTCCACCCCTGATGGCATCGCACCTGAGGATCAATTTTCAAGACTATTATTGTTAGTAGAGCTGTCAAAACGGGCCGGGCCGTATGGGCCGGCCCGTTTAGCCCGATTAATTTTAGGGCTTGGGCCTTAAATATTGAGCCCGAATTTTAATAGGGCTTTTTAGCCCGGCCCTAAAAAGCCCGGTACCCGTTAGGGCTAGCCCGAACGGGCCGCGGGTAGCCCGTTAGCCCGCATAACAAAAAAAATCCTATAAATTATATATAATTTTTCAAATAATTCTTTACTTAGTTAATTATCAAAGTAAAAAATAAAAGTGAAAATTCAATGAATTAGCACATATAAATGTAATATAAAATTATATTTACTCGTTTCGTTATTTATAATTTTAAAGATCGAATATATAAATATCTATAACCATAACGTATCTAATTTATTTAAAATTGTTTTCCTCGCCGTTTTAGTTTACGACTAGTGTACGAAAATGTTTACAATTTATTTTTGTGCTAGACATTATTTAAACATATTAAAAATATTATTTATAGAAAAAAATTATAGGAGTATTTTATAATACTTGTTTTAAATATAAAAAATGTAATTTTTAATACGGGCCGGCCCGTTAGCCCGTGGCCTGTGTAGGGCCGGGCTCGAGTAGTATATTTCAAGCCCGTTTTCCAACCGGGCTTTTTGGCCCGGCCCGATAAAGCCCGAAGCCCGTTTAGGGCCGGGCCGCCCGTTTTGACAGCTCTAATAGTTAGAGTTCTAAAGTAATGCTGAATAGAAGGGAAAAGAGAGATGATAGAGAATGATGGAGAACATTATGGAACTTTTCATTTTGCGTCCATTTTGTTCGCGAAGTTGACATTGTCATTTTGTTTGGGAAGCGAAGAAAACCCCTAGTTAACAATTTTTCTCCACCAACTAAAACCACAACACACCACCGTGATCTTCACCAAATAATTTGTTGAACCACTGTCATCAAAATGCCACCTCGAAAACAAAATGAATTTTTTTGCAAGAGATAGAGATGAAAGATGTAACACCCCGTTTTCCCAACATAAAAATTTCTTTAGAAAGAATAGCATGCATCAGAGTAAACACGTAAACAGGGCATCACATATCTTAAAACATCTCATGTTAATGATTAAATAAACATTAAATCTTCATAAATTATTAATCATCGTCGCAGCGGAATAATCATAAGGAAAAACATCTCAAAATCTTTGGCACACAGGCCTCAACAACGTCTTAATAAAATCCTCAGAAGAACATAATCATATCATAACATAATACGCAAGGAACAGAGAAAATAAAGAAGATCCCCTATCCCGTTACGTATCAGAGCACCTAGACTCGACTGCAGAAATCCTCACACGTCTGCACCTAATCTTGGTTACCTGCACTTGCCCACGAGGCGGCAATTCCAGCAGAAGGGGTGAGATTCACAAATAATTATATTAAACATGTAATCAAATAATCACAATTCAAACAACCAACATAATTCAACTCATCACAGGTAAACATCTAGCATTTAGAACATCATCATAAACAACACATCATTTAGCATCATCATAATCATCATCATATACATCTTATTAAACATCTTAGACGACTCGACTCGACATCAACACTTGACTATGCAACCCTACGTCTTACATGCATGTGGTACCAATCCAGGGCATGAGCCCTCGTCGCTATGAGCATAAATATACTCCAAGGCATAAGCCTTCGTCGCTGGTGAGCAAAGCTCCAGGGCATAAGCCCTCGTCGCTGGTGAGTAAAAACTCCAGGGCATGAGCCCCCATCATAGAATGAGTATGCATGAGACTCAACACTTTAACTTAAACAAGTTAACATCTTAAACGTCGCAAAACATCTTATTCATCAAAGGACTGACACATGCAGCAACTATACACACATAGACAGCAACATGGCAGCAAGTACTTCATAAAGTATAACATTAATATGGCAAACATCGCATGTAATTCAAGCATTCATCACTTATTCAATTCATATTATCACACATAAGCTTCATAAAATCATCATAAACACTCTCAATCATCATGTTTCATCATTACAGATTATAATAGACATTATTAAAAGTCCCAGAAACTACCCAAAGGTCACCTCTCGAGGTTCTATGCGAAACAGTTCGCAAACAGTACACAGTTCTGGGTTCTGACTTAACTCGCTATGGCGAGTGGGATAGCTCGCCTCGCGAGTACTAAGGTCCTGCTCGCTATGGCGAGTTGGATTGCTCGCCTCGCGAGCTCTAGGGTAATGCTCGCTATGGCGAGCTGAGTTGCTCGCCTCGCGAGTAAACTAGGTCTACTCGCCACGGCGAGTTGCATGGCTCGCCTCAGGCGAGCGATGAACAGACTGCTACGGGTTCTACGAAAATTCACCCAAAAAGTCCCAAATTCATCATCTTAAACATCTAAACTCTCAGAATCATCATCATAATGGTTAATCTACGTTCTGTGCTCAATCTAAACATCAATTCTACAGCTTTTTGGCCTACTTCATCATTATTCTCACTTTTTAACCTAATTTCAATTCTCTCAAAACAGCCCTATGATTGTTTAATCTTGATTAGATGGGTTACAGAATAATATAATCAAATGCTAGGCTCACCCTTACCTGGTTATAAGCAGAAAATCGCAGCTCTAAAGCTCTTCTCCTTCACACAGCCGTTTGCACCTTTTTCCAAATTCTGATACGCGTACGTGTTTCTAACCTAGGTTTCCCTTTATATACTGCCAACAAATCTTATCTTATTTACTCTTTCTCCCACATAACTCTCTAAAATCCAAAACTAACCCACAACTAAATATTTTATTTTATTTTCAAATCTTATTTTATTTAACAATAAAATAAGTCACCACGTCACATAAAATCATATTAAATCTTTACTTAACATCGCATAATATATTAATAAATATATAACAACTTCTCAAATAAATCAAATAATTAAATAATCAAAATGGGCGTTACAACTCTCCCCAACTTAAAAGATTTTCGTCCTCGAAAATTACCTCAAGCAAACAACTCAGGGTACGACTCTAGCATCTTACTCTCTAATTCCCACGTCAAGCTTTCGCCGGTCGCTCCCGACCAAACGACTCTAACGAGAGGTATCTCCTTGCCCCTCAGCGTCTTCGTCTTTCTATCATCAATCCTCACTGGTAAGGTCTCAACCGTAAGGTTGTCCCTAACTTGCACATCATCACTCTGGATCACATGAGACGGATCCGGAACATACTTCCTCAGTTGCGACACATGGAACACATCGTGCAAATTCGATAAATGTGGTGGCAATCCAATACGATAGGCCACCGCCCCAATCCTCTCTGATATCTGATATGGACCAATAAACTTCGGGGTTAACTTCTTCGACTTCAATGCACGACCAACACCGGTCATAGGAGTCACTCTCAGGAACACATGATCTCCCTCTTGGAACTCAAGGTCCTTCCTACGCTTGTCATGATAACTCTTTTGTCGACTCTGCGACGCTTTCATCTTCTCTTGGATCATTCTTACTTTCTCAGTAGTCTGTTGAACAATCTCCGGTCCTAACATCACATTCTCGCCTGACTCAAACCAACACAACGGAGTTCTACATCTCCGACCATACAAAGCCTAAAAGGGTGCCATCCCAATACTCGAATGGTAACTATTGTTGTACGTGAACTCTATCAACGGAAGATGACTATCCCAAGTTCCTCCTTGCTCAAGTACACACACTCTCAACAAATCTTCCAACGACTGAATCGTCCTTTCCGACTGACCATCTGTCTGCGGATGATAAGCCGAACTCAACCTCAACTGAGAACCTAACGCCTCTTGCAAACTCTTCCAAAATCTAGAAGTAAACCTCGGGTCTCTATCTGATACGATGCTCGAAGGAACACCATGCAACTTCACAATCTCCTTGACATAAATCTCTGCCAACTGGGCAACAGGAAAAGTAATATTAATCGGTAGGAAATGAGCCGACTTCGTCAATCTATCGACAATCACCCAAATAGCGTCATTCCCTTTAGGAGTATTCGGCAAGCTCGTCACAAAATCCATGGATATACTATCCCATTTCCACTCTGGCACATCTAAAGGCACCATCATACCAGCAGGTTTCTGATGCTCAACCTTCGATTTCTGACAAACCAAACAAGAATAAACAAACTGTGCCACGTCACGTTTCAAACCAGACCACCAAAACATCTTCTTTAAATCATGATACATCTTCGTAGCTCTCGGATGAATACTCAAGCTACTTCTATGACTCTCTTCAAGGATCATCTTCTTCATTTCCTCATTATCAGGAATGCAAATTCGACCTCGGAACCTTAACACTCCTTGATCATCCACTTTAAAATCACTATCCTCCGTCTGATTACTAGCAACCAACAAGTCCACAAACTTAACATCTTCTTTCTGCGCCTCTTTGATACTTTTCAAGAACTCATTATCAATCCTCAGCATTCCTAGCTTTACACTCCGAGGTGTTCTTTCACAAACTAAACTCAAATCTCTGAACTGTTCCAACAACTCGAATTCCTTCACCATCATGGCAGACATATGCAAAGTCTTCCTGCTCAGAGCATCCGCAACCACATTAGCTTTGCCCGGATGATAATTCAAACCAAAGTCATAATCCTTTAACAATTCAAGCCACCTTCGTTGTCTCATATTCAATTCTTTTTGGTCAAACAAGTACTTCAAACTCTTATGATCACTAAACACCTCAAACCTCGAACCATACAAGTAATGTCTCCATACTTTCAATACAAAGACCACAGCTGCCAACTCTAAGTCATGCGTCGGATAATTCTTCTCATGAATCCTCAATTGCCTTGATGCATAAGCTACCACTTTACCATCTTGCATAAGAACACCACCTAAACCCAACTTGGACGCATCACAATACACCACAAAAGGTTCATCGGGCTTCGGCAAAATCAAAACTGGAGCCGTCGTCAAGCGCTTCTTCAACTCATTAAAACTGTTCTCACAATGAACATCCCACACAAAAGATTTACCTTTACACGTCAACTGCGTTAACGGAAGAGCCAACTTAGAAAATCCTTCTATAAATCTTCGATAGTAACCAGCTAGACCCATAAAGCTTCTAATCTCAGTAACCGACTTAGGAGTCTCCCATTGCGATACCGCTTCAACTTTAGACGGATCAACCGCAATGCCATCGCCAGAAATAACATGACCAAGAAAACTTACTTCCTTCAACCAGAACTCACACTTAGACAACTTAGCAAAAAGCTTCTTCTCTTTCAACACTTGCAAGACGATCTTCAAATGTTCGGCATGCTCTTCTTCAGTCTTAGAATAAACCAGAATGTCATCAATAAATACCACAACAAAACGATCCAAATAAGCATGGAAGATTCTATTCATATACTCCATAAATACGCCAGGTGCGTTAGTAACACCGAAAGGCATCACCGTATACTCATAATGTCCATATCGCGTTCTGAACGCCGTCTTCTGCATATCCTCATCTTTCACTTTAATCTGGTGATAACCCGATCTCAAATCTATCTTGCTAAATACACAAGCACCCACCAACTGATCCATCAAGTCGTCAATTCTCGGAAGTGGATACCTATTCTTTATGGTTACTTTATTCAACTGACGATAGTCGATGCACAACCTCATACTTCCATCCTTCTTCTTGACTAACAACACTGGAGCTCCCCACGGTGAAACACTTGGTCTCACGAACTTCTTATCAAGCAAATCCTCTAACTGTTTCTTCAGCTCCGCCAATTCAGAAGCTGACATACGATACGGCGTCATAGACACAGGCTTCGTTCCAGGAACAAGATCAATCGAAAATTCAACTTAGCAGCACAATCAAGAGCAACAAAACAATGTGTGGCACCAGTATCAATAATAGCAACTAAAGGTATATTATCAAAATAACAAGTACCTCTGATCAAGCGATCCTCGCTCTCCGTCTGCGTACCCGACAAAGCAAAAACTCTCCCAGTAGTCTGAGTCTTCTTAGGTTGTGTGCACTGGGACCCAATGTGACCTTCCTCATTGCAATTAAAACATACAATATCACCACGTTTACAATCAGCAGTAGTGTGACCCTTCTTGCCACAACGAAAACATCTCTTCACCTCTCCAGGACAAGCATTACTCTTATGGCCCTTCACGCCACAAGTATAGCAAACTATCTCAGCAGGAGCATCTTTCTTAACAGGTCTCCTCTCATCATTAACTCGCTGTTTGCCCTTATCTGCGGGTGCACTGTAGGGCTTAGGACGACTTTGCTGCCCCTTTCCTTTCCTCTCATTAACCACCTTGTAATGAGCCTTAGTGTCCTCCTCGTAAATCCTGCAGCTGCTCACTAACTCAGAAAAGTTTCTAATCTTCTGATACCCTATAGCCCTCTTGATATCAGCTCTCAATCCGTTCTCAAACTTAATACATTTAGAAAATTCGGCGGTCTCAGCAGAGTAGTGTGGATAAAACTTGGCCAGCTCCACAAATTTTGCAGCATACTCAGTTACAGACATGTTCCCTTGCTTTAGCTCCAGGAACTCAATCTCTTTCTTGCCCCGCACATCCTCAGGAAAATATCTGTTGAGGAATTCTCTCTTAAATACTGCCCAGGTCACCTCAGCACCGTCCTGCTCCAGGGTGGGTAGAAGACTAATCCACCAATCGTCTGCCTCCTCAGCCAGCATGTGCGTACCGAAACGCACCTTCTGCACCTCCGTGCACTGCATAACTCTGAATACTCTCTCAATCTCTTTGAGCCAAGACTGGGCTCCATCCGGATCATATCTCCCCTTGAAAGTAGGAGGATGGTTTCTCAAGAAGGTCTCCAGCATACGGACCTCTGCACCAGCACCAGCATTAGGCTGCTGTCCCACGGCTTGAGCAACAGCTTCCAAGGCAGCAGCAATCGCGGCATCATTTCTTCCAGCCATCTTAATCCTTAACAAAACAAACATAAGTTAGAATAATACAATAATACTATTCTAACTCTAAGACAACGTCACTCGACTCTCTACTTGGCCGGACGGACCAACCTGCTCTGATACCAATTGTAACACCCCGTTTTCCCAACATAAAAATTTCTTTAGAAAGAATAGCATGCATCAGAGTAAACACGTAAACAGGGCATCACATATCTTAAAACATCTCATGTTAATGATTAAATAAACATTAAATCTTCATAAATTATTAATCATCGTTGCAGCGGAATAATCATAAGGAAAAGCATCTCAAAATCTTTGGCACACAGGCCTCAACAACGTCTTAATAAAATCCTCAGAAGAACATAATCATATCATAACATAATACGCAAGGAACAGAGAAAATAAAGAAGATCCCCTATCCCGTTACGTATCAGAGCACCTAGACTCGACTGCAGAAATCCTCACACGTCTGCACCTAATCTTGGTTACCTGCACTTGCCCACGAGGCGGCAATTCCAGCAGAAGGGGTGAGATTCACAAATAATTATATTAAACATGTAATCAAATAATCACAATTCAAACAACCAACATAATTCAACTCATCACAGGTAAACATCTAGCATTTAGAACATCATCATAAACAACACATCATTTAGCATCATCATAATCATCATCATATACATCTTATTAAACATCTTAGACGACTCGACTCGACATCAACACTTGACTATGCAACCCTACGTCTTACATGCATGTGGTACCAATCCAGGGCATGAGCCCTCGTCGCTATGAGCATAAATATACTCCAAGGCATAAGCCTTCGTCGCTGGTGAGCAAAGCTCCAGGGCATAAGCCCTCGTCGCTGGTGAGTAAAAACTCCAGGGCATGAGCCCCCATCATAGAATGAGTATGCATGAGACTCAACACTTTAACTTAAACAAGTTAACATCTTAAACGTCGCAAAACATCTTATTCATCAAAGGACTGACACATGCAGCAACTATACACACATAGACAGCAACATGGCAGCAAGTACTTCATAAAGTATAACATTAATATGGCAAACATCGCATGTAATTCAAGCATTCATCACTTATTCAATTCATATTATCACACATAAGCTTCATAAAATCATCATAAACACTCTCAATCATCATGTTTCATCATTACAGATTATAATAGACATTATTAAAAGTCCCAGAAACTACCCAAAGGTCACCTCTCGAGGTTCTATGCGAAACAGTTCGCAAACAGTACACAGTTCTGGGTTCTGACTTAACTCGCTATGGCGAGTGGGATAGCTCGCCTCGCGAGTACTAAGGTCCTGCTCGCTATGGCGAGTTGGATTGCTCGCCTCGCGAGCTCTAGGGTAATGCTCGCTATGGCGAGCTGAGTTGCTCGCCTCGCGAGTAAACTAGGTCTACTCGCCACGGCGAGTTGCATGGCTCGCCTCAGGCGAGCGATGAACAGACTGCTACGGGTTCTACGAAAATTCACCCAAAAAGTCCCAAATTCATCATCTTAAACATCTAAACTCTCAGAATCATCATCATAATGGTTAATCTACGTTCTGTGCTCAATCTAAACATCAATTCTACAGCTTTTTGGCCTACTTCATCATTATTCTCACTTTTTAACCTAATTTCAATTCTCTCAAAACAGCCCTATGATTGTTTAATCTTGATTAGATGGGTTACAGAATAATATA
Organism: Medicago lupulina; assembly: GCA_958299785.1. Taxonomy (NCBI): domain Eukaryota; kingdom Viridiplantae; phylum Streptophyta; class Magnoliopsida; order Fabales; family Fabaceae; genus Medicago; species Medicago lupulina. The sequence continues at coordinate 52,806,429 of OY283141.1, read as the reverse complement.
ATCAAATGCTAGGCTCACCCTTACCTGGTTATAAGCAGAAAATCGCAGCTCTAAAGCTCTTCTCCTTCACACAGCCGTTTGCACCTTTTTCCAAATTCTGATACGCGTACGTGTTTCTAACCTAGGTTTCCCTTTATATACTGCCAACAAATCTTATCTTATTTACTCTTTCTCCCACATAACTCTCTAAAATCCAAAACTAACCCACAACTAAATATTTTATTTTATTTTCAAATCTTATTTTATTTAACAATAAAATAAGTCACCACGTCACATAAAATCATATTAAATCTTTACTTAACATCGCATAATATATTAATAAATATATAACAACTTCTCAAATAAATCAAATAATTAAATAATCAAAATGGGCATTACAAAAGAAATGAGGCGACAAATTCAACAACTACAAAAGACCGTCACTGCCCAACAAGCCCTTTTGGAAGTACAACAATGACAAAAGTTTATAATCAATGATATCAAGGTAGGCTTTTTAGATTTTGAAGGAAAATGCAACCAGATGAGTTTGTTGATTGGCTTGAGACCGCTGACGCATATTCCAGTACAAGGAGATACCTAAGGATCATAAAGTAAAGATCGTTGCACTCAAACTTAGGAAACATGCTTTAATTTGATTGAAAAATCTTAAAAGGAGACATAAATATGAAGGGAAAATCAAGATCAAGACGTGAGATAAAATGCGTTAGAAACTAACCTGTAAGTACTTACATCCTTGTTGTTATCAGGATAATTTTACTCAACTAAAATGATCCAATTTTACTCAACTAAAATGATCCAAAAAAATCTTCATACCAACCTCTTTTCTCCACGAGAAATCATATTGATTCTCATAAACCACTAATCCATCAATCTATTTCTTCATTTAAACCCCAACATAACACAATCAAAGAGGTAAATATAAAGACAATCAAATGTTTCATGTGTCAAGGGTATGAATACATTGTCTTAAATTGTCTGAATGTTAAGGTAATCACTGTCGTTAATTGAGAGATAAACAATATTTTTTAAGAAGAAAGAGAATACATCCATGAATTGTTTGAAGAAGAGACAATGGAAGAACCAATTTATGATGAAGAATATGTTGGTGTTGGCTTTCTTGAAGTGTTTAAAGAAGATGGAAACATATATCTAATGTATGACAATGAATATGGTCTAAATGACATTCATGAAGTGTTTGAAAAAGAGGAGAATGACAAACCAATATATAACGTAGAATATCTTCCTGCTGAATATGGTAAATCTTTGGAGGTTAAAGAAGGTTGTAAACAACAACAACAACCAAAGAAGAATTATGGCTAAGACACAATATACTCCACACTCGTTGCATTTCACAAGACATGGTTTGTAATGTCGTTATGAATAATATAAGATGTGAAAACGTTTTATTAAACTATATAGCGGAAAGGTTAAAGTTTTTAATGATTGAGCACCCAGATCCATACAAGTTGCAATGGTCCAACAAGGATAATGAGGTAAAAGTATCTCAACACTCCATTATTTGATTTTCCATTAGAACAAATTATAAAGAAAAGTTATGGTGTGATGTTATTCCTATGGATACTTGCTTGTCACATTCATCATGGGCGACCTTGTCAATATGATCATTGTGACTAGAGCTGTCAAAACGGGTTGGGCCGTTTAGCCCGATTAATTTTAGGGCTTGGGCCTTAAATATTGAGCCCGAATTTTAATAGGGCTTTTTAGCCCGGCCCTAAAAAGCCCGGTACCCGTTAGGGCTAGCCCGAACGGGCCGCGGGTAGCCCGTTAGCCCGAATAACAAAAAAAATCCTATAAATTATATATAATTTTTCAAATAATTCTTTACTTAGCTGATTATCAAAGTAAAAAATAAAAGTGAAAATTCAATGAATTAACACATATAAATGTAATATAAAATTTTATTTACTCGTTTCGTTATTTATAATTTTAAAGATCGAATATATAAATATCTATAACCATAACGTATCTAATTTATTTAAAATTGTTTTCCTCGCCGTTTTAGTTTACGACTAGTGTACGAAAGTATTTACAATTTATTTTTGTGCTAGACATTATTTAAACATATTAAAAATATTATTTATAAAAAAAATTATAGGAGTATTTTATAATACTTGTTTTATATATAAAAAATGTAATTTTTAATACGGGCTGGCTCGTTAACCCGTGTAGGGCCGGGCTCGGGTAGTATATTTCAAGCCCATTTTCAACCGGGCTTTTTGGCCCGACCCGATAAAGCCTGAAGCCTGTTAGGGCCGGCCATTTAGGGCCGGGCCGCCCGTTTTGACAGCTCTAATTGTGACTTATAGGATGGTTGTGCCAACACCTACACTTTCGTGAAGAGATGTGATGAAAATCAAGTTGGCACCTATACCAACCAATGAATTCAATTAAGTAAAAAGGGAATTCAAGCCACTTGAACTTTTAGTCAGAAAGGAACTATTCAATGATAGAAAAAAAGTTATATATGCGTCGTCTAGTTCCTAAGTCATCTTGGAAAGATGGCAGAATGAATTTTATCCTTGAAATTTAGACTCGCCTACAAAAAGATTCTAAAATGGTTGTCGAAGACATGTTTTAAAAAATGACTCATTTCATTTTATCTCAAATGTTGGTTAGAGTTGTTGTCTTGAGGATGAAGAATTTTTTTTCGACTCAAGCACAAGTATCTTCCAACCCAGAGAGAATGATAAAGAACATTAGAGAACATTCATGTATACTACTGAATAAAGTCATAATAACTAGGAGCATCTTGATATCTAAATTTTTTTCTAACTACATAAACTAGATACTTGTATTTCTAGGTATTTCGTGTAACAAAGTAGTACCGTTTAATGCTTCTGTATTTCTTTATTGTGCGGAGTGATATGAACACTCTCTTTCTAACATACATTAATTATTCAATATATCTAAAAAATTGTTTTTTTCTTATAAATATGATCGGAGGAAGTAATCTACATGGAGTATTTGTTAGCATTTCGTATAAGAGGTGTGTTGTTCTAACAAAATTTTTGTATGACAATATCTGAGAAAACCATAAATATAAAAAAAATAAAATATTTATTAACACAAAAATCAAAACAATAAAAAAAATATTTTACTTAAAAAAAAAATTAGTCCAAATATCATTTCTCTCCCCACAAAAATACAAAAATAACTAGACCATCGACCCGTGCGTAATCGATAGTAATAATTGACAAAGAAATATAAAATAATATGAGTGCAATGACATAGTTTATTCCATAATGAAACATCTGTTTTGCGAATATAACATAATATAATATTGAAATGACATAAGTCGTTTAACACAAAAAATGTTTTATTCTTTGCGAATACATTCAAAATGACTGTTTGTCACATGTTCTTCCATTGATTTGATTTTTCCATATGGTCATTATACATAAACCATATTATGAGAAAGTCTTTTAGTTTTGAAATAGCCATCTAATCTGAGAGATAAATGGTTTATAAGTAAAAGATGTCAGGAGAGTAATATAGAGTGGGGTAATTCCTTTCCAAAAAAATAGCATAAAATTAGGAACATAATTTGACTTTAGATAAACATTAAATGCAAAAGTGTGGAGGAAAAAATTAGGTTGAAATTATGTTTAATATTTCGAGACAGGTTAAACTTTATAAGTAAGAAATGTCAGTAGAGTAATATAGGGCGGGGTGAGACAGATTAAGCTTTATAAGTAAGAGATGCCAATAGAGTAATATATGGCGGGGTAATTCCTTTCGAAAAAAATAGCATAAAATTAGGAAAACATAATTTGACTTTAGATAAACATTAAATGCAAAAGTATGGAGGGAAAAATTAGGTTAAAATTAGGTTTAGTATAGCGAGACAGGTTAAGTTTATAAGTAACTAGAATTTTGTCCCGTGCGACGGGGTCTTCTCGATTATAATAGAGACCAATAAATAATCTTTAACCCGTAGGATCATGGGTTAATCAATAAACGCAAATTAAATTATTAGAGATACAATATTATAATCAAATGATAATAAAAAAATTATAAAGAAAAAAGATAGAAAGAATACAAATTTATATTGTTGCACGGGTCAATTTTATTTATTACTTTTATAGTTAAACATAAAAAATTAATGCAGTTTATGGTTCCTAACAAATTATTTAGGGTAGCCCAGTTTTTCATAGAATTTAGGGTATTCTGTTTATAAACGTATTAAATAAGTGTACAACAACTTGTAAAAAAATAAAAATCTATGGACCTAATAAAATTAATAAATGATAAGGATAAAAATTAAGATATCTATTAAATTTTTGTTTTGAAAAATATTAACGGTTATTAGAGAGAAATGAAAAACATATATGATGCAAATTTAGAGCCAAAATTTTAGGATAAAGTTGTTGCAATTAGTGGAGGGAAAAAATTAGGTTAAGAGTTAACAAAATTAATAAATAAGGATAAAGATAAAGATTAAGATATCTATTAAACTAGACCATTGACCCGTGCTGTCACACGGGTCATATCGACTATAATATACAAAAATAAAATATATCATTTTATAAATTTGAAAAAACAATATTGAATATGAAAACTTTGTCGTTGATATTACTTTCGGATATCACATTTCCTTTCGACATATATTACTCAATCCTTGCTGTAATCAGTTGTGTTCCACTGTTTAGTCATTCTATTTGATATATATTACTTGATAACATTACTGACAATCCAACTCTTGATCTTAATTTATGATTTGAAAATCTCAAAGTAGTAATTATCTTGAGATGCATAGATCTAGCATATCTATATAATTTTATGGTTTGATTTACTATTTATTTTATTTTTTTGGACCTAAGGTTGAAAAGGAAGGAAACGCATTAGAAATTTGACAAGGTTGAAAAGGAAGGAAACGATATTGTTTTGAAAAATATCAGGCAATGATGTTGCATTTTAATAAGGATGAGAAGACAATAAAAAATAAAGGAAGACATAATTGAGGAAATGCATGAGAAAAGAAATTTGATAAGTTTGAAAAGGAATGAAACAATATTGTTTTGAAAAATATCAGAAAATGTTGTTGCATTTTGATAAGGATGAGAAGGCAAGCAAAAATCAAGGAAGACATAATTAAAGGAACACAGAAGTAGGAAAAGTAGTTGACTGATAGGGTTTGAAATTATTGCAAATAAATACCATTTAATTTAATATGTGAATAATATCTTTCAATCCAATTATTTAGGAATGATCGGTTAGGTTAAAGAAGAGGGAAAACTGGCAGAAATTTTAGGTTAAAATTAGGGCAACAGGGTTAGGTTTAGTAATAAGAGATTTTTGCTTTGAAAAATATCAACGGTTATTAGAGAGAAATGAAAAATGCAAATTTAGAGCAAAAATTTTAGGATAAAGTTGTTGCAATTAGTGAAAGGAAAAAATTAAGTTAAGACTTAACAAAATTAATAAATAAGTATAGTAGGGACAAACCTAAATTTTATAAAAAAAAATAAAAATTGGACTATTAAACATTGAAACCCGTACCTAATATAGTTTCATCCTCCATTCTCAATTCCGAGCAACAAAGAAAACTTATCCAAAACCAAATCCTTAAACCCTAGCCACCATTTTCTCCCAATTCTCTGCAACCATGTCATCATGCAACCTCTCCTCATGCAACCTTTCTTCCTCCGCTTCCATTTCTTCATTCCCTTCTTCTTCCACCCGCAGACAAACTACTCGCACCGTCGCTCTCACCAGGAAGAGTCGGAACCTTAAAGTCTCCGCCATGGCCAAGGAGCTGCATTTCAACAAAGATGGTTCCGCTATCAAGAAACTTCAGGTGGGTTATTCACTATCATGCTCAAAAACCGAAAAAATTGATTTTTTTTTTAAATGTTTTTTTTATTGTTTTGTTTGTGTTTTTTATTACAGAATGGTGTGAACAAGCTTGCGGATTTGGTTGGTGTTACTCTTGGTCCTAAAGGAAGGAATGTTGTTCTTGAGAGCAAGTATGGTTCTCCTAAGATTGTTAATGATGGTGTCACTGTTGCCAAAGAGGTGTGTGTTTGTTTACTTCGAATTTTGTAATGTTATTTTATTTTATATATATGAATTGGATTAATTTGTGTGAGTTTAAAGTTCATGATTTCACTTGAATTATTGTTTTTGGTTATATATTTAATTTGTCTCATTTTAGATTTTACTTGAATTACCGTGTTTTCAGTGAATTATTTACGTGGGTTGTTTACGGTCAAGGATTTAACTTGAATTACTGTTTTTAGTGAATTAGTTATCTGGGTTGTTTAGGGTCTAATACTTCACTTGAATTATTGTTTTTGGTTATACATTTAATTTGTCTGAGTTTAGGGTCAACGATTTTACTTGAATTACTGTTAAGTGAATTATTTATGTAGGTTGTTTAGGGTCTAAGATTTCACTTGAACTATTGCTTTTTGTTATATATTTAATTTGTCTTAGTTTAGGGTCAAGGATTTTACTTGAATTACCGTGTTTTCAGTGAATTATTTACCTCATAGTTTAGGGTCTAAGATTTCAGTTGAATTATTGTTTTTGGTGAATTAGTTATGTGGGGTGTTTCATTTGATGTTATGTTTGTATTTTGGTTGAAAAGGTGGAGTTGGAGGATCCAGTTGAGAATATTGGTGCTAAATTAGTGAGACAGGCAGCTGCCAAGACAAATGACTTGGCAGGTGATGGAACTACTACCTCTGTTGTTTTGGCTCAAGGTCTTATTGCAGAAGGTGTTAAGGTACACTTGTTATGAGTTGTGGAATAAGTAACTGATAACTGCTTGGTTTGGTTTTGCTTGTTGTTACATAATTGGGGCCTCATTTAGAGTGATTTTTTTTATAGGTTGTTGCAGCCGGTGCAAACCCTGTGCTTATCACACGTGGCATTGAGAAAACAGCGAAAGCTCTTGTTGCTGAACTTAAACTAATGTCAAAAGAGGTAAAGCCGTTTTCTTGTTTATTTTTTTGTGTATCTGTGTTTAAACATTTTTATTACACGTGCTATGGTTACCTTAAACTACCCACTTTTTTGCTTATTCTGGTGTGTTCATTGCTTAGCAATTATTTCCTAATACCTATGAAGCACAAACGCCTTTGGGATTACATTGCTTAGCAATTATTTCCTATGAAACACGAACACCTTTGGGATTAGGCTTGTCTCCACCATGTCCAACACGTGTCGTTACACGACACATGTATAACATGTGTAAGACAACTTAAACAAATACCAAAAAGATTTTTTTTCCTTTGCTTCAACACGCCTTAGGCACTCTTTGGACATATCTATGGGGTTAGAGATGCGTTGAAGAAATGATAATCAATGAGGGGATGTAAGATATTCAATTTGATTACATCACTTTATCTTTTTCGTTGTGCATGGATAAATGAAGGTGAAAGACTATATATCTTGTAATAGAATAGAATTAATTTGTAATGAATTTTTTTTCTCAATTTAGATGTAGAGGTGTGCATGGTTCATGAATTGAACCAAATTTATGGTTCGGTTCAGTTCTTATAACCTTTATCATCCAAAATCAGATTTTTTTTTTTTTGTAAACCCGGTTCAAAATCGGTGAACTGGTTTATAATACAAAACTAAAATAACCTTTTTTTCTTTTTCATGAATTGAAATGGTTTTGTGCTAAAAAATTAGCCTTCAATTCTGGGATGAAATAAAATTACAGATTTGTAAATTATGAAATGGGGGTTTGTGAAATCGCATGAATATCAGAAGAGGGGTTGTGAAATGGGTACAGATATAACCCAGTTTTGAGAAACAATTAACCAAATTGTTTTTTAATTTTTAAATTGGACAGGGTCAGTTTTTGTAAACAACAGTTTGGGTTTTTTAGATTGGTTAACTGGATCTTATGTTATGATTCATGTGAACCAGTTTTTATGCACACCCCTATTTAGACGCACATGTATATTTTGATTCTCAATTTTAATATTTTATAAATAATGTTACTCTCTCCGTCCCGCAATAGATGACCCATTTGAAAATGTGTAATTTTGACCTAACTTACTTTGACCATATTTTTCTACTAATATACAAAGATAATTAATATCGTATAAAATGTCGTTAGATTCATCTCGATGAGTATTTTCAAAATATCAAATTTTCATAATTTTTTCTAATATATTATTCAAGATATTTAAGCTCAAAATCATGCATTGACATGCGTAATAGGGTCAATTGTGTCATGTATTATGGGACGGAGGGAATAATATTTTATTAAATTATAACACACACACACACGCCCTGGTGTCAATGTCCTATGTTTTTTAAATCAACAATGTCAACGTGTCTGTATCGTGTTAGGTGTTTGTGCTTCATAAATGATTTCACTCATCTTTTTCATTTAAACTTAGAAGAGTCGTGGTCGTGTGAATTGCAGGTTGAGGATAGTGAATTGGCTGATGTGGCAGCAGTTAGTGCAGGGAACAACTATGAGGTAGGAAATATGATAGCTGAGGCATTGAGTAAGGTTGGTAGAAAGGGTGTTGTGACACTTGAGGAGGGAAAGAGTGCTGAAAACAGTCTGTATGTTGTTGAGGGTATGCAATTTGATCGAGGATATATTTCACCCTACTTTGTTACTGACAGTGAGAAGATGACTGTTGAATTTGAGAACTGCAAGGTGCGACAGTTGTTTTCTATTCGGCAACTTATTATTATCTCCGCCATCAACTTATGTTTTTACTTAAAAATTTATATATGTTTTTATGCAGTTGCTTTTAGTTGACAAAAAGATATCCAATGCAAGGGATCTTATTAACATTCTAGAGGACGCAATTAGAAATGGATTCCCTATTTTGATCATTGCGGAGGATATTGAACAAGAAGCTTTGGCAACTCTTGTTGTGAACAAACTTAGAGGATCACTGAAGATTGCAGCACTCAAGGCTCCTGGATTTGGAGAACGCAAGAGCCAGTACCTTGATGATATTGCCATCTTGACAGGAGGTTTATAAATTTAAATCTTTTATGTCTTTGCTTACTCTGTTAAATTTAGAAGTGTATAATTTCTCCCTTTGTTCCTTTTTCGGTTTAGCTGTTGGTAACAATATGTATCTTCCTAATTCGCTTACAGGTACTGTTATCAGAGAGGAGGTTGGCCTTAGCTTAGACAAAGCTGGGAATGAGGTTCTAGGCACTGCAGCCAAGGTGGTGCTTACCAAAGATACAACCACAATAGTTGGTGATGGAAGTACCCAAGAAGCAGTTACCAAGCGAGTTTCACAAATTAAGAACCAAATTGAGGTTTCCCTCTCTCTCTCTCCTTCCCCTCCTCTCCACACCCTAAAAATTGTTTGCAAGGCATGTGACTTTTTTGAGACCTTGTACATGAAGAATAAGTAATGGTAGTGTTGTTAGTGAAGGGTTCTAAGTAATGGTAGTGTTGTTAGTGACTCTTAAAAAATGAGAAATATTTTGGAGTCATGCATAACATTAGGTAGATAGTTAAAATTAGTAATCCAAATGTATGTATGTAGCATACGAGTGGTCATATATGAGGAGCAACTCTGAAGGGTTCTACGTATAGTAGAGTACAAGAGATTCACATTTATGCTGACTCTAATAAAATGTCTACATAAGCCCACTTGGGTTGGCCTGATGGTTTCGGCTTGGGACTTTGGATTGTGCTCCTCCTCAAGGTCTCGGGTTTGATTGTCCGTGGTGCCAATTTGGGTGGGCTAATTTAGCTGCTTCAAAAAAAAAATGTCTACATCTTATACAGGCTAGCTTCTTCAAAAAAAAATAAAATAAAAATGTCTACATATTATACAGGCTGCAGAACAAGATTATGAAAAAGAGAAGCTGAACGAAAGAATTGCAAAACTGTCTGGTGGCGTGGCTGTAATTCAGGTAATAATGATACCATCTCAGTGAAACTCGTTGAAATTCGATAATAAGCTTGCGTTTAACTTCTCTGCAAATCATATTAAGCTGTACAAGTTTTGTTTTGTTATGAGTATAGGTTGGTGCACAAACTGAGACAGAACTCAAGGAAAAGAAATTGAGAGTCGAAGACGCTCTTAATGCCACAAAGGTAACTTAATCTTACTCAGAATGTTCATTAATTCATCCTTTTACTGGTTCTATAAGCTCATTTTTTTTACTTTCAGGCCGCGGTTGAAGAGGGTATTGTAGTTGGCGGAGGTTGCACTTTGCTCAGACTTGCATCAAAGGTGGATGCCATCAAGGCTACTCTTGCAAATGATGAAGAAAAAGTGAGTCATCATTTGATATTGCATGAACTCAAGTTTTTTTTTTTGTGTTGGTATATGGAGATATTTTTGTTTTAGGTCCTTGAAAGTGTTATGTGTTATTGACTTGTTTTTGTGCTTTGTTCAATGATATAATTATTTCATATTCAACTTTCTGACTCTGATTATGACTTTATAATTAAAACGTGGCGCAGGTTGGAGCAGATATTGTTAAAAGAGCTCTTAGTTACCCTCTGAAATTAATAGCAAAAAACGCTGGTGTAAATGGTAGTGTTGTTAGTGAAAAGGTATAAAAATCGGCTAAATTTGGAACTTGTTACTCTCGCATGTGCTTGTGCTGATGTAACTTGTATATTGGTAGGTTCTATCTAGCGCCGATACGAGATACGGATATAATGCTGCCACTGGCAAATATGAAGATTTAATGTCTGCCGGGATCATTGATCCAACTAAGGTGATTTATACATTCATTACTGTATTGTTTTTTTTAACTTATTTTCATATGAATTTACAACTATCTTTAGTAGCCTGTGTAGTAAATTAAACTTAGCTTGTAGGTCTAGCATCATTATAAATGGTTTGTATATGGATGTCTTATGTTAGTTTTGATTAAATTTTGGTTTCATACCAAATATGAGGTGTTCTTTAATCATGCATATTATTGCAAAATGGCGGTGTATCATTCCTTAAAAAAATTGTATGTGGAGGATGTTAGGGACAACACATTACAGATTTGTTGAAGTGTCACCGGACTTTTAATGTGGGAAACAAGACCTGATTTATTTTATGTTCTAGTTTCTTGATTAGGGAAATTGGGGCGTAATACTCTTCTATGACGATTCTTAAAAGGCTTCTTTAACATAGCTTATTGTGCATGTTTCTGCCTTCTTTAAAGACTATCTTACAATAATATACTAACAATATGATACTAATTCTTGATACGAAACTTTGATAAACTGAAGCATCCTACTCTTGTCCAGGTGGTCAGATGTTGCCTGGAACATGCAGCCTCTGTTGCGAAAACATTCTTAATGTCAGACTGTGTTGTTGTTGAGATAAAGGAACCTGAGGCTGCACCTGCTGGTAACCCTATGGACAATTCAGGTATGTAGTTTGAACATTTGCAGTATTTTTTATGTTTCTATTGCCGTGTCAATAATGGAAATGTATGTATGATATCTTTATAAAAAGATAGTGATATTTTAATTAAAAGTGAAAATAGAAAATAATGACAAATATTTTGTTAACATTTTTTTATGTGAAATATGTGTAAACTATATGTATTTGTTCGTAACCAAAAAAATACCATCGTTTATTCCTATTACATTGTGTGTAACTGTCAATTGATAACCTAAGAATCTTGAATTTTAAGGTGCAGAATATGATTTTATATATTGGGTAGCTCACATATTTTGTAAAATGTTGTTGGCTGACTCTGCCTTTCTTTTTTCCTAGGATTCGGTTATTAGAAGTGGCGGCTGCTTAAAATGGGAACACCATTTTCTTCCTATTTTTTCCGTTGTAATACACAATCTGGTAGCTATTTTATTTGTAGGACCAAGTCCAAATGTAGGATTGACGCCTGTAGTGTAACGAACTAGTGACATTTTTGTTTCTCTCGAGCTAATAATCGAAAAAGGTTTTGCAAATCATTTGTCCAATATATTTTTCTTTTATCAAACTATTCTATACGTGTTCCTGGAAATAAGCTGAGAGAGCTTGAAAAATAAAAAGGTAAAATAAGCTAGGAAATCATATTGAAAAAGCTACACAAAAGGAGATATACTTATTCTACTTATAGGGAGTAGTCACTTTGAAAAGGATACACAAAGTGAGATACAATTGTACTCTAACTAATTGATCCTAAACAGAATTAACTAATATTCTTAACAAAACTATTCTAAAATGCCCCGTTCCCCTAACAAATTCTCTATTTATGTTGCCCGTGAAGGATTTGATGTTGCCAAATCAAAATAATTGGGATCATGCTGTTATTTGGCTTTTTTCTTGCCCAGAAGTTGATTATGTATTGACTACCCTTAGATACCTTCAGCGTGAACAATACAAGAATATGGGCTCAAACAAAACATATGTCAGTTTCATATATGAGAATGAATCCTGCACTTTACCCAAATGGTTTTGCTCATTCTCAATTGAAATGACCAAAATACCCCTACGTATGTTAACTCATGCTACATGACTTAAGTCACCTCGAAAAAACACACTGAAACCCAGCGTGAGTTAACTCACGCTGGCTTCTTTGCACATATTCCAATTATTTTAGCATATCAAAACTAATGTAGTTGGTTCTACTAACTAGTGGAAGTGCCACCCCTTTGACAATGATCACTGCACGTGGATCTACATGTCTCTGTCCAATTCCTAAACAACAATAACACCATTAAGTTCAAACTTCCACCTTCAATTAAATTATTAAAATAATATAAAACATTGTTCAGTACATACTCCTATATAATACATAAATACAAACAAAAGTACATAATTAATTGGCTCTAGCTCTATTGAATATAATATAATATTTCAGGTTCATTAATGAATTTATAATCACATGGAGAGGAATGAGAAGAAAGAAACAAATGAGTTGGTTGGCAACGGGTGGAGTTTCTTTAATGAATTTATAGCAAGATAGGATGAGTTGACAAACAAGAATAGAAACAAACAAAGATTATGCATGTGGTGAATATGCAAGATATGTTTCTTTCTAATTCACGTGAGTTAACTCACGTTGAGTTTTACACTAGCGTGAGTTAACTCACGTTGCGGGAGTTAACTCACGCAGCACAAGTTAACTCGCGTCGGGGCATTTTCGACATTTACTTTGGGAATGAGCGAAACTGTTTGGGTAAAGAGCAGAATTTTATGAGAATTGCTCTTCTTCGTTTTGGTTTTGCTCGTTCCCTTTAAAAATACCCAACATGAGTTAACTCATGTTTGACATTTTTCAACATGAGACAAAAGCAAAGCGGAACGAGCAAATCCAAACAGGAGAAGAGCAATTCTCTTCCTATATAGTTAAGTCAGTTTATCAATGGCCAGAAACTCTAGTTGAATACTATTCCTTAAAAGAGGATAGAGTTATCAATTATTTGAAAATTGGCAGTGTCGTCTAGAGTAATGTCCTCTTTTTTAGAAGAGATTGTTTCCCAACACGATCTGAATTGTAGCTCAAAGGAGTTCAATGTTAGTTTGTGTGAAAATGTGGCGGAAAATCCTTAACATTTATTTACCTCATGCCCTTCTTTCTTAGGAGTGGTATAGAATGTATGAGTTTTCATCAATGACATAATATTTGCCATGCAGTCATATGGTCATCCAACATTTGAAAATTTCCCGATGGCCTTTTATGGTGTATTTGTTTGAAAAATATTGTACTTGCAAGAAAGTACGAGTAGTGAATACTAGGGTTTGTATCGCTTTCTAGAGTTTATAATGATTATTGGATGCCTTTAGAATACTCTAAAGAGAGGTATTTATAGCCTGCTGTGGGCTTGAGTTTCAGTTTCTAAACCTCCAAGTAACAGGGGTATTTACGGTATTTAGGCGGTTTCTAGATAGTTCTAGAAGTTAAATAAGGCGGCGCCCTAAAGGAGGCGCGCCTAGGCCCTCGAAGCCCTCTTGGAGGGCGTCCCAGCCCTTCTATAGGGCGTTTGAGTCCTTCTAGAGGGTTCTTAAGTTTTTAGGAATATTATGACGGTCCACAACCCCTCAAGCACGAGGCTTGGAATCAAGGCGAAGTGGTTGATGTTCTACTGTTTGATTTTGAAATTTCGGATGATCCTCGTTGATCTTGAGGGGTCCCGCCCAGGGTGCCCTATTCAATCTTTAGAGCTCCCGAGGGACGAGACTTGTTTTTGTTCAAGGATGATGTTTCACAGCCCCCCAAGCGCGAGGCTTGGAATCAAGGCGAAGTGGTTGAAGCTAGGCTACCTCTTCGTATTCGTCGTGGTGTCTTTATCTTCTCGACAACGGCGGGATAGACTTCTTGAAGTCTCTCCCTAAACGTGAATGGACAGGATTTCGCGACCTTTCGTTGATCGTCCACGTGTCTGGAAACTCAGGCAATTTGTGACACTTGTCGAGGGAACACGTATACGCGAGGAGGTTTCTAAAACATTTTTCCTTTAAAAGAGGCGCCTTTGCTCATTTTGTTCCTTCATTTCAGTTTCTGCGTTTTCTGCTTCAGATCTCTTTCGCCATTTTTCATTAGCTCTGAGCTTTTTCAAGGACGGTCCGAGTTTGTTGATTTCCAGGTACTTTCACTTTCCACTCTTTGCTTCAAAGCTTTTTTTTCTTTTTGTGCGATGGTCGTGATTCGGGAGTGCGATGAGAGGGGGAGGGAACTTCGTCCCGTAGATCCTTTAGAAAGGGCTAAGCTTCAGTGGGACTGTCTGAGGCATGCAACGCGGCAAAACGACATTATTGACTGGGAAGCGTATAACTTGAGCTATTTTAGTCATATGTCTATGTCGGATTTGTCCAGTGAGAGCGATAGCGATGATTATGACGATAGTGACTGTGTTTTCCTGTATTCAACTTCAGGAAAGGAGGTCGTCGTGTACGTTACTCCTCAAAGGATGCAAGGGAAGGGAGTTTCTTCTTTGGGATCGAACGTTGATACAGAGATTTTTGGTGATGACGTCCAGAGTTACAACTCCATGTACTGTGACCAGACAAAAGTGGAGCTTTTTAGGAGTAAAAACTCTGTTTCCTCGACCGGGCGAGAAGAAGACGTGGACCTATTGCCCTTCCCGCTAGGCGAGATAGTGTGTGTGTTACGTCCTAAAGGTGTGAAGGAAATTTTTTTCATATGTATGTCGTTCTGGAGGAGTTCGGGGTGAAGATTCCCTTCACTCGTTTTGAAATGGATGTCTTGCGCTTCCTGAACGTGGCTCCTACTTAGATCCGACCCAATAGTTGGCCTTTCATCCGTGGTTTTGAAATTCTTTGTGAAGCACTGGAAATGATTCCCTCTGCTGGTGCGTTTTTCCACTTCTATGGGTCCAATGGGGTAGATAAAGGTACGTGGGTGTCCCTTAGTGCGCACGTCGGTAAGCAACTATTTCCCTCATACGCTTCCAACTTCAAGAAGAATTGAAGGATAAGTTTCATGTGGATCCGAGCGTCGAAGGATTCGGCTGTGTCTGTCGTCAATATAGACGGCGACCTACAATTTTCGCTAAGTTGGATTAGTAGCCCCTGGGCAATTGGCGGTTATGATTATAAGAAGATGTCGGCCTATGAACAGGGGGTGGTTGGTTTTTTATACCGTATGAAACTAACCGATATTCGCATACTCCTGAACAAAGAGACGGATTCGGAGGATTTAGAACTTTATCTTCGTGAGTATATTAGGCTTTCTGTCTTGGCCTTTGTTTCTTTTAATTGTTTCTAATTGAGGCGCCCTCCTTTTTTTGTTTTGCAGTTCCGATGATGCCACTCACTTGGAAGGAAAGACGAAAATATCTCGCTGCTTTGAAGGAGAAGAATGTTGTTAGGGACCATATTGCCAGCGATCCGGCCGGCTTACTACTCCAGAGGGGAAAGAGGGACCCATCTGTTGTCTTTGAGATTTCTGAGGGCGATATCGACAGGGCGGCTTGTTCATCAGGCAAGGGCGTGGTCGCCGAGTTAGAGCCTTTAATGAGGTTAGCCCTGTTTAGGCGCTCTATTTATTTAACGACGCCGTGTTCGCTCACTGTTTAGGCGTTCCAAGTTTAACGACGCTGGGATCCATCCCTGTTTATGCGTTCCCATTTATTAGACATCGAGTTAGAGCCTTCGATAAGGTTAACACTTGTTTAGGCGTCAGACTTATTTAACGACGCCGGGTTCAATCCCTGTTTAGGCGTTCACGCCGAGTTAAAGCCTTCAATAAGGTTAACCCTTTGGGCGCCGAGTTAGAGCCTTCCATAAGGTTAACCCTTGATTTTATTTAACGACGCCGAGTTAGAGCCTTTGTTAAGGTTAACATTGTTTATGCGTTCGCGCCTAGTTAGAGCCTTCGATAAGGTTAACCCTGTTTAGGCGTTCCAATTTATTTTCGAAGCGATGATAGTAGAGCCAGAGTGCACAAGAACAAGATGTTTTTAAGAAAATAGGGTGCCTCATTAAAAACCCTGCCCTTGCAGGGGAAAAAGAGTGCTCCCCTATCCCTTTATTGAATACTTTTAGAAATTAAAACATAGTTTGAGGCGGCAACTTATGCCTTATTCTGTAGGAAGATCAAAAACAGAAACAACAAATCTAAAAACTTCTAATTTAACTATAGTAATGGCGCAGGTTAGCCATATTCTAGGTTCTTGGCACCCGGGTTCCATCTAGCTCCTCCAGCTTGTAAGCTCCATGTTGTAGCTTCTCCTTTATTCGATACGGTCCCTCCCAACTTGGTAGTAATTTTCCAATTTTGGTCGGGGTGACAACCTGTTTGAGGATGAGGTCGCCTTCCTTCATGCTTCTGAGGATTACTCTTGAGTTATACCTGCGAGCTACCCTCTGTATGGCGGCAAATTCTCTTATATGAGTCTCCTCTCTTATCTCGTCGATCATGTCCATCGTGCATTTGACACCTATCTCATTCGCTTTTGTGTTGCAAGAAATCAAAGTGAGTATTGTTAGATACCTCAAAACATGTTATGTTATTTGGAAGAATAGAAGTCAAAATAAAACGGATGGGGGCGGGAACCTGAAAACAAATGGCTGTCAGTTTGATCATGAGTGTGGAACTTACCTTCTTCCATAAAATTATCACAGCGCCAGGTTGGGGTGTCGATTTCGACAGGAAGCATGGTGTCTGTGTCGTATACCATAGTAAACGGAGTTTATTTGGTCGTTGAATGTGGGGTGGTGTGGTAGGACCAGAGTACTTCGTATAGTTGTTCAGCCCAGAGACCTTTGGCTGCTTCTAGCTTCTTTTTAATGTCGTTTAGGATTACTTTGTTTGCCTCTTCAACCTGTCTGTTCGCCTGAGGGTGGATTACTGAAACGAATTTTGTTTGAATTCCGAGTTGGGTACATAAGTCAACCACTCTAGTGCTAGCAAACTGGGTCCCGTTGTCAGTTACAAAATATTTGGGAAGTCCAAAACGACATATGATCTTCTTCCAGTAGAACTTCTTAACCCTGTCCGCCGTGATTTTTGAGACCGCCTCGGCCACTTAGTAAAATAATTGATGCCCACGATGAGGAACTTTAACTGCTCAGGAGCCAAAGGGAAAGATCTCACGATATCTACTCCCCACTTGTGGAAAGGCCAAGGTGAAAACACAGAAGTGAGCTCGTTGGCCGGAGCATGTTTTTTGTTGGAGAATCGCTGACACTTGTCAACTTCTTTGCGAAAGCGGCGCAATCTTGTAGCATTGTCGGCCAATAGTAACCTGCTATTAATAATTTAGCCGCCAGAGAGTGCCCCCGATGTGGCTTCCACCCACTCCTTCATGTACTTCTAGTAGGACGAGCTCAGTTTCTTCTTCGCCTAAGCACCGGAGCATGGGCGTGGCGCGTCCCATCTTGTATAATTTACCGGCTACCATGGTGAACTTGGCAACCCGCCTTTTTACTGTTTGTGCTTCTTTTTCGTTCTTGGGAGAAAAAGAACCTGTGAGATACTTGATAATGGGGGTCATCCATCCTTCTACTTCCTTATTGACGACGAGGACCTCTTCTGACCCCGTGTTGGGTGACGCGACGACTTCCTGAAGCACTGTTCTATTGTTGCCTGGGCGCTTGGTACTTGCCAACTATGCTAACAAATCTACCCTTGAGTTTTGCTCCCTTGGAACGTAGATTGCCTCAAAGAACTTGAACTATTCGGCCATATTTTGAACCTTTATCAGATACTTGCAGAGTTGGGGGTCCTTGGTTTGATATTCTCCTGAGATCTGGCTTGTTATCGATTGTGAATCGCTCTTTGCCCTGAGGTTTTCTGCTCCCATTTATGCCGTCAGATTCATTCCCGCGATTAGGGCTTCATATTCCGCCTGATTGTTGTTGGCCTTGAATTCAAACCTTAATGATTGCTCTATGAGTATGTCTCCAGGGCCTTCTAGGATGACGCCCGCCCCGCTTCCCTTCAGATTTGAGGATCCGTCTACTGATAAGAGTCATACAAAAGGGGCAACGTTATGGGCGGGAGACGTGAATTCCATGACAAAGTCGGCCAGGACTTGAGATTTGATGCTGTTCCTCGGGACATATTGTAGATCATATTCGGATAACTCTACCAACCACGACACCATTCTTCTAGCTAGATTTGGTTTGCTGAGGACTTGCTTTACGGGATAGTTCGTATTCACAATGATCTTGTGACTTTGAAAATAAGGGCGCAATTTTCTGGCGGTTGTTATAATTGCCAAAGCTAGACGCTCAATCTTTTGGTATCGTAACTGAGCTCCCTTGAACACCTTGCTAACGAAATACAATGGCCTTTCTCCTTCTTCTAAATCTTCCGTCAAGACAGAGCTCATAGCGTTGTCAGACACGGACAAGTAAAGGGACAAAGTAGCCCCTAATGATGGGCGATGTAGGACTGGAGGGCTTCATATGTTGGTAAAGGATTTTTCACATGCGCTAGTCCACACGAATTTTTCTTTCTTCTTGATAGAGGCAAAAAAGGTGAACGCCTCGTCGCCAGCGCACGACAAAAATCTGGATAAGGCCGCTAGTCTCCCTATCAACTATTGCACCTCTTTGATGCTACAGGGGCTTCTCATGTTGATGATGGCTTGGCATTTGTCTGGGTTGGCTTCTATCCCTCGACTGGTAAGTAAAAAACCGTGAAACTTCCCTGCCTGAACCCCAAAAGTGCACTTGGCGAGGTTTAGGTGCATGTTGAATTTCCTTACTTGCTGGAAGATCTCGCCCAAGTCAGTGGTATGGGCGGCGCTTTCTGGTGTCTTGACTACGAGGTCGTCGATGTACACTTCTAAATTTCTTCCAATTTGCGTAGCGAATATGGTGTCCATTGATCGGTGGAAGGTAGCGCCCACATTTCGTAAACCAAAAGGCATTACCTCGTAGTGGTAGTTTTTGTGGTTTGGCATGAAGGCACTCTTTGGGGCGTCCAGTGGGTCCATTCCGATCTGGTTGTAGCCTGAATAAGCATCCATGAAACTTAAGGTTTTGAACCCCGACGCGCTGTCAATTAGATGGTCTATGCTGGGCAACGGGTATGGGTCTTTAGGGCATGCCATGTTCAGATCGGTGTAATCCACGCACATTCTCCATTTTCCCGAAGCCTTTTTTACTAGGACTGTGTTTGCTAGCCAGATGGGGGATGTTTTTCTTCTCTCCTCGCCCATCTTTCTCTTTCTCTGAACGACAAGTTTTACCGTTGGGTTTACGTCGAGGTTATGGCAGGCCACGTCGGGATCTATTCCTAGCATGTCTGAAGGAGCCCAGACGAAATGATCCAAGTTTCTCCTCAATAGCTGAATTAAATCTTTTTCTTCGAAAGGTGCTAAAGAGGTTCCGATCTTTGTTGATTGGTGAGATTGAGAACGATCAAAAGTTCTTTAAGGTTTTTAGTTGGTTCCAATTTCTCCTACTGGTATTCTTTCCGAGGGTCGAGGTTTATCATATTCACGTTGTCACCCTTACTCTCCTTCCTTCGCAGTTTGAGGCTTGCAAGATAACATTCTCTGGCAACCTTATGGTCGCCTTTAATCGTCCCAACCCTGCCATCATCTAAAGGGTATTTCATTACGAGGAACTTGGTGGACAAGAGGGCGCCTAACCGGTTGAAAGAAGGACGTCCAATAACTATATTGTAAGAGATTGGAGCGTTGACGACGAGATACCTTATTTTTATTGCTTTAGCTTGCTTTCCAGCACCAAAGATGGTCTTCAAAGTGATATAGCCTCGAACGTGCACCCTCTCTCTAGTAAATCCAGAAAGTGTGCCTTGGAAAAGTTGCAGTTGTTCTTCTCTTAAGCCCATCCTGTCAAAGGCCTCGAAAGTCAAAATATCTGCATAACTGCCGATGTCGATGAGCACTCGCTTGATGTTCCAGTTGAGTATTTGGAGAGTAATCACCATAGGATCGTCGTCATGGGGAGCAACGCCTTCGAAATCTTTGGCAGAAAAGGTGATGTCCGAACTTTTTTCAGCGAACGCGTGTGAGCCTTCGTCGATGAGCATTATCTGGCGTGCATAGTTCTTTCGGGAAGCATTTGATTCACCTCCTCCGGCGAAGCCTCCTGAGATGGTGTTCAGGGTATGCTTATTCTCCTCGCCCCGACGGTTATCTCTGACTTCATTTGTTCCCCGCCCGTTCTCATCGTGTCTTCCTCTCGTGTAGCCCCTTAGTTTACTGCTCTGAATTAGCTTCTCGATCTCTCTTTTAAGGTGTATGCAATCGTCGGTATCGTGGCCTCTCACCCGATGGTACTTGCACCAGGCATCCTTGTTGCTGCCCTTGATATGAGTTCGTGGCGGGTTGGCCTCTAGGATAATTTTGGACTCATATACCTCCTTCAGGATTCGTTCCGGGCGCATCGTCAGAGGAGTGAAATGCTCCGGGGCGTACCGACGAGGTTGGCGATCCCTCTCAGGATGTCTTTTGAAGGTTCCCCGGTCTCTGCTCGGGGGAATGTCTTAGTTCTTGCGCTCTGAGCCTGAGCTTCACGTCACGTCACGTCACGCGCCTGCTTCTCGGTGTTACTTTCTTCTCCTTTGATATAGCATTCGGCCGATTTCTGAGCGAGAGACTCATTGAATTGACCGGCCTTCAGACCGTTCTGGAAAGCCCCAACGAAAAGCTCCTGGTTTGGATTTGATACCTTGATGGTAGAGTCATTGAACCTGGCAAGGTAATTTCGCAAAGACTCACTCTGCCCCTGGCACACATTGAACAGGCTGTTGGAAGAAACTTTGCGGTGGCGGCTTGCGGAGAATTGTTGAGAGTTTTTCCGGATCATATCATGGTAGCTTACGATGGAGAAACGGGGAAGGTTTATGTTCCATCACAGCGTAGCATCAGTGAAGGTGACGGCTAGAAGTTTGCAC
The DNA here is from genome assembly GCA_958299785.1 of Medicago lupulina. Lineage (NCBI taxonomy): Eukaryota > Viridiplantae > Streptophyta > Magnoliopsida > Fabales > Fabaceae > Medicago > Medicago lupulina. The sequence goes on along the minus strand of OY283141.1, from coordinate 52,785,165 downwards.
TTGAGAGAATCGGTTGCTCCGACGACGGCCATACGGGTGTTGAAGGCCGTTACGTGCTCCATAGGATCGCCCCTACCATCGAAGGTGGAGAGATGAGGCGGTTTAAAGTTATCTGGGACCGGGGCGTTCTAGATCTCCGTCGACAAAGGTTGAGGCTCTGGCTCGATAGGGTCGCCGTGGTGAGATCCAGCTTTCTCTTGCAGTTGTTATTGTTGGATAGTTTCAACCGAAGCCTGTAAGGCCTCGTTTTGCTCGATCAATTGGGGGATCTGTGCTTTCATCGTATCAGCTTCTTGCTGGGTAGCCATGGCTGAGGAGAATCGCTTCAAAACTGTTTTGATGAAACGATGTGATCTGGGAAACGTGGTTGGAGGCTAGTTTTACCTCTTCCCACAAACGACGCCAACTGTACTTGCAAGAAAGTACGAGTAGTAAATACTAGGGTTTGTATCGCTTTCTAGGGTTTAGAATGATTATTGGATGCCTTTAGAATGCTCTAAAGGGAGGTATTTATAGCTTGCTGTGGGCTTGAGTTTCGGTTGCTTAACCTCCAAGAAACATGGGTATTTACGGTATTTAGGCATTTTCTAGATAGTTCTAGAAGCTAAATAAGGCGGTGCCCTAAAGGGGGCGCGGCGCGCCTAGGCCTCCGGATCCCTTCTAGAGGGCGTTTGAGTCCTTCTAGAGGGTTCTTAAGTCTTTAGGAATATTATGACGGTCCACAGCCCCCCAAGCACGAGGCTTGGAATCAAGGCGAAGTGGTTGATGTTCTACTGTTTGATTTTGAAATTTCGGATGATCCTCGTTGATCTTGAGGGGTCCCGCCCAGGGTGCCCTATTCAATCTTTAGAGCTACCGAGGGACGAGACTTGTTTTTGTTCAAGGATGATGGTTCAAATATGTAATAATAAAATTGTCTGAAAAATATGTAATTATTGCTCCATGCGTCCCAAATTGTATGTCGTTTTAGGGAAAAAAATTGTCCTAAATTTATATGTTGTTTTACAATACCAATGCAATATTAATGTTACTTTTCCTATCATAACCCTAACTATTTATTACTCTCTCTTCTTTCAATTCTTTCATTTATATTTTCCATATTATTTATTAAGGACACTTTTGTAAAACAACGCATAATATCTTTTTTCCACACAATATTAATTGTGTTTCTTAATATGTGTGAAATGCCCAAAACGTCATACAATTTGGGAAGGAGGGAGTACTAAATTGCCTTTTATGAATAAATAAATTCAATGTTGATCTTTCATATTCCGAGATTGATGAAATTGACTTGAAATTGAAGTTCTGAAGGAGTAAAAAAACGGTGGCCGAATTGCTGTTCTCAATGGCCGATTTTGAGTGAGTTCAGCAGCTTTTGGTTTGGCTTTTTTCGGGGGCCGAATAGCAGTTTTCGGTGGCCGAATTTGAGGATAAGGTTGAGTTCGTACAGTATGAAGGCAAGAATTTGGTGGCCGAATTGCTTTTTTCGGTGGCCTAATTTGACATTTGTTGAACACTATAAAAGGTTTCATTCTTCATTTTTTTAGTAGAGCTTCAAGAGAGAAACCTAGGAATACAAAGGAGAGAACTTTAGGGTTGAGGGTCTTTGTAGTGAGGTTCTCTTGGGTTGGGAAACATTGTAAACACCTTGGGTGAGTGAAAATCATTGAGTGGCTTGTTCATTGGTGAGATTGGGAAAATAGGTAGAAATTAGGTTTTGTTCTTTGTGAGCTCTTGTGCTAATTTCTTGTAACCCATTTGTATCTCTTTGTAAGAACTCTTTGATAGTGGATTGGAGAGATCAATCTCTCCTACATAGTAGGTCAAGTTGGACCGAACTGGGTGAACAATCTTTGATGTGTTTGTTTCCTTTCTTTTTTGGTTTCATATGCTTGTGGTTTTGTGCTTTTCACTTTGATTCCTAGATAAGATCTAGGTGTTGTTGTTATTATTGTTGCTTGTTGTTACTTTGAAATTGGTTGCCACTTTCCTTTGCTCCACACATCATAGTTTGTATTGGTGTGAGGTTTTAGACCGGAATTCACAACAATTGGCGCCCACCGTGTGGCATAGGAGTGAATTGGTTTAGTGAGTACCATGTGTTCAAAGTGGGATATTGAGAAGTTCACCGGAAGTAATGATTTTGGGTTATGAAAGGTGAAGATGCAAGCGGTGTTGATACAACAAAAGTGTGAGAAAGCTTTGAAGGGTGAAGGTGTGTTGCCGGTCACCATGACACAAGTGGAGAAGACCGAGATGGTGGACAAGGCTAGGAGTGCCATTGTCTTGTGCCTCGGTGACAAAGTTTTGAGAGATGTCGCGAAGGAACCTACCACGACGTCGATGTGGTCGAAGTTGGAGTCTTTGTATATGACCAAGTCTTTGGCTCATAGGCAATTCCTAAAGCAACAACTCTACTCATTCAAGATGGTGGAGTCAAAGACCGTAACAGAGCAACTAACGGAGTTCAACAAAATCCTTGATGATTTGGAGAACATTGAGGTGCAAATTGAAGACGAAGACAAAACTATACTCTTGTTGTGTGCTCTACCGATATCATTTGAATCCTTCAAGGACACCATGCTCTATGGGAAAGAAGGCACTGTCACCTTGGAAGAAGTTCGAGCGGCTTTGAGAACCAACGAGTTGACCAAGTCCAAGGACTTGAGATCGGATGAAAACGGTGAAGGCCTTAGTGTCTCAAGAGGAAGTGGTGGAGCTAGAGGTAATCAGGGAAGCTCAAAGGGCGGTAACAAGGCAAAGTATAAGTGCTTTAAGTGTCACAAGTTTGATCACTTCAAGAGGGATTGTCCGGAGGATAATGACGACTCCGCGCAAGTTGTGTCTGAGGAGTATGAGGATGTGGGTGCTTTGGTTGTGTGTTGTTGGGAGGATGAAGGTGAGGGTTCTCACCTTGGTATTGATGCCTTGTAGAGCGGTAATCGTCTGGAGAGATGTTAAACACTCAACATCAGCCTGGAGAGGCGGTGGGAAGAATACTCATGGTTAGTCAGGAGAGGCGGTGTGAATAATACTCGTGATCAACCTTTGAGGTGGAGTTGCAAGGTGAAGGCATTGTGTGTATACACATTTGGAAGTTGAGGTAGAGAAAGCTCAACTTGAGGTGGAGTTGATGACACCAAGAATGGTACAACTATGAAGGCCTTGGGTGTTATGCTTTAGTTGTGAGCATGTGGATTCTTCAAGAGGACGGAAGGCATTCCGGGGTTTGAAGAATGTATGGATTGACTTGTGTGATTACCTAAAAGACCAAAGGTGATGGGATGCAAGGATATCTTAAAGGAAGTGGGAGACGTTCCGTGGTTGAAGAGGTTTTGGTGTAGACTTGTGGAGCTACTTGGTGTAGTTGGATGCAAGGAAAAAGAAAAAAAAGAGATTGGTGGTTGATGGTTAAAGTGGCATCATCATCAATTTGAAGCTAAGGCGGAGAAATGTTGAAATTGACTTGAAATTGAAGTTCTGAAGGAGTAAAAAATCGGTGGCCGAATTGCTGTTCTCGGTGGCCGAATTTGACATTTGCTGAACACTATAAAAGTCTTCATTCTTTATTTTTTGAGTGGAGCTTCAAGATAGAAACCTAGGAATACAAAGGAGGGAACTTTAGGGTTGACGGTCTTTGTAGTGAGGTTCTCTTGGGTTGGGAAACATTGTAAACACCTTGGGTGAGTGAAAATCATTGAGTGTCTTGTTCATTGGTGAGATTGAGAAAATAGGTAGAAATTAGGTTTTGTTCTTTGTGAGCTCTTGTGCTAATTTCTTGTAACCCATTTATATCTCTTTGTAAGAACTCTTTGATAGTGGATTGGAGAGATCAATCTCTCCTCCAGAGTAGGTCAAGTTGGACCGAACTGGGTGAACAATCTTTGGTGTGTTTGTTTCCTTTCTTTCTTGATTTCATATGCTTGTGGTTTTGTGCTTTTCACTTTGATTCCTAGATTAGATCTAGGTGTTGTTGTTATTATTGTTGCTTGTTGTTACTTTGAAATTGGTTACCACTTTCCTTTACTCCACACATCATAGTTTGTATTGGTGTAAGGTTTTAGACCGAAATTCACAACATAGATAATTGGTTGTATTAATAAGGGGTATAGTCAGAAAAAAAAATAACAAATGCATCTGAAAATTTATAGATGATCTTATATTTAAGGACAAATATTTTCTATAAATGGTTTCGTAATTAGGGACGGAAAATCGTATTTGAGAAATTTGCTACGATGTGTGATGCGGTTCATCAAAGTAACAAACCAATGACGCTTCAAAAGTAGTAGAATTCAGAGTATAAATAATTTGAGATATTTGCAAATTATTTGCATTTAACTCATAAAATGAACCACACTAACTTTTTTAGACAATTAGGTGATAAGTCAAACTGGAGTTTGAAGATTGAGTACGATTGTTCATTGAGTCAATTACAAACCTAGTTGTTGTATTCATGCTCTTGTCATGGTTAAGCTTATAAATATGTACTTGGCTGGTGCGTATGTACCCTTTTAAGATGGTTTCACCATGTTTTTAAAGAGCATAGCTAACAACACTATCTTTTTGACACTTATTCTAACACTTGCTTTTTATTGATTTAAATTATGGTGAATCTCACATTTTGAAAATAGGTTCCACTTAAAATGGTAGGTCATATATATTGGTTTCATCCAATAAAAAAATGAGAGTTGAAGAGAGTGTCATTAGCATTCATTTTTTTTAAATGGTGACAACAATAGTATCCATCTAATTTGTTTGTTACTTTAAAAAAAAAAATCTAATTTGTTTGGGTAAGTGCCATCCGTAAGTTAAATGCCGTGTAATATGTTTATTATAAATGTCAAATAATTTTTGCAAGAATACCAATATTCAATCAAACTCCAAGTTACCTAAGAATTTACCTTTTTAAATCTCTTTTCGGTAATGACCAATAAACTTTGAATTTTAGATACAATATGTTAAGGAAATATATCTATACATTGTGGTCTTGGAGGAATAAGTGGTGCATGTTGATAATTCTGTGATGCGAGGGAACTCGTGTTTGGAGATTAATAGGTTAGTTCAATGATATGGTTCTTATTCAAACTTGTATGTGGTAACGCACAAAGCCAAAAATACGGTAGAGGTTGTCTCTAGACAGGGGTCAAATTCATTTAAACACGAATGGTGCATCTAAAGAAGGCATTATAGCGAGGTGAGGAAAACGGGGATTGGGTTTATGTTTTTCGAAAGGATTGGAGTGAGTAGTAGTTATGCAATGGAGTTGTGTGTGGCGGTGTTGTTGAGGGGTTGAAGTTGATTCAATCACATGGTCTTCATAAGGTGGAGCTTCGTATGATTCACAGCTGGTGGCTACGGCTCTTCTTATGCTCAAGGAGGGACAATGTCGGGTTGTAGTTTGTTGCAAAACATAACATGATTGTTCAACTTGGAGTTGCATATTCGGATTAACTATTTTTTTCAAGAAGCAAACAAGTGCGTGGATGCATTAGCGAAGCCATTATTAATCCACTTGTGTTGGTCTAATAATGTCTATTTGGGAATCGAGCGGTCTAATAATGTCTAATTGAGAATCGAACTTGAGACTTTGAAGAAGAGTACATTCTAAAGTCTCACGCCAACACTATCAAACTAACTCAAGTAAGTTGTTTTCCTTCTCAATACTAAAGATAATACAAGGTTAACATGCGAAATGCTCGTAGCAAGTTGAATAAAAAAGGTGTTGGTATGGATTATATTTTTAAAAGAGCTCAACTTGTATCCTTTGGTAAAAGAAAAATCACCTTGTACGTAAAGAAGAGAGGTGGGTGGAGTTGAAGGGATTAAATATATTATGGTGTTGAACCAATGTTTTAAATATATTCATATTTAGTGTTTAATATATCATGTATAATTACTTTCAATCAAGATAACCTATAAAAAAATTTAAAAAGTCAAATATCTATTCTTTTCTGGTCTCAGGTCTCAGATATAAACAATTTTTTATCTTTAGATTTCCTTAATAACTTATGAATATAATTTATATTATAGATCAGATACATCAATTATTTAAAATGAAATTAGAGGAAAGAACCAATGAAAAAAAATGCTTTTTTCTTTTTCTTTAGGGAGTAATATGAATTTTTGATTTTGGTAACAACCAAAATGAATTTTCTAGAAAGATATAGAGACAAAACTAACTTAAAAAATTGTACCACTAAACATTGAAACCTCTACCTAATATATAGTTTCATTTCATCCTCCGTTCTCAATTCCGAGCAACAAAGAAAACTTATCCAAAACCAAATCCTTAAACCCTAGCCACCATTTTCTCCCAATTCCACACAACCATGGCATCATGCAATCTCTCCTCATGCAACCTCTCTTCATCCGCTTCCATTTCTTCATTCCCTTCTTCCACCCGCAGACAAACTACCCGCACCGTCGCTCTCACCAGGAAGAATCGGAACCTTAAAGTCTCCGCCATGGCCAAGGAGTTGCATTTCAACAAAGATGGTTCCGCTATCAAGAAACTTCAGGTGGGTTATTCACTATCATGCTCAAAAACCGAAAAAATTGATTTTTTTTTTAAATGTTTTTTTTATTGTTTTGTTTGTGTTTTTTATTACAGAATGGTGTGAACAAGCTTGCGGATTTGGTTGGTGTTACTCTTGGTCCTAAAGGAAGGAATGTTGTTCTTGAGAGCAAGTATGGTTCTCCTAAGATTGTTAATGATGGTGTCACTGTTGCCAAAGAGGTGTGTGTTTGTTTACTTCGAATTTTGTAATGTTATTTTATTTTATATATATGAATTGGATTAATTTGTGATAGTTTAGAGTTCATGATTTCATTTGAATTATTGTTTTTAGTTATATGTTTAACTTGTCTGAGTTTAGCGTCAAGGATTTTACTTGAATTACTGTTTTTAGTGAATTAGTTATGTGGGGTGTTTAGGGTCTAAGACTTCACTTGAATTATTGTTTTCGGTAATATATTTAATTTGTCTGAGTTTAGAGTCAAGGATTTTACTTGAATTACTGGGTTTTCAGTGAATTATTTATGTGGGTTGTTTAGGGTCTAAGATTTCATTTGAATTATTGTTTTTGGTGAATTAGTTATGTGGGGTGTTTCATTTGATGTTATGTTTGCATTTTGGTTGAAAAGGTGGAGTTGGAGGATCCGGTTGAGAATATTGGTGCTAAATTGGTGAGACAGGCAGCTGCCAAGACAAATGACTTGGCAGGTGACGGAACTACTACCTCTGTTGTTTTGGCTCAAGGTCTTATTGCAGAAGGTGTTAAGGTACACTTGTTATAAGTTTTGGAATAAGTAACTAATAATTTGCTTGGTTTGGTTTGGTTTTGCTTGTTACATAATTGGGGCCTAATTTTAAAGTGAAAATTTATTTTATAGGTTGTTGCAGCTGGTGCAAACCCTGTGCTTATTACACGTGGTATTGAGAAGACAGCGAAAGCTCTTGTTGCTGAACTCAAACTAATGTCAAAAGAGGTGAAGCTGTTTTCTTGTTTTTATTTTTTATTTTTTATGTATGTGTATATGCATTTTAATTTTATTCCACGGGCTACGGATGCCTCAAATTTCCCACTTTTTTTTTTTTTTTTGTGTGTGCATATTTTGGTGTGTACATTGCTTAGCAATTATTTCTTAATACCTATGAAGCACGAACACACCTTTGCAATTACATTGCTTAGAACTTATTTCCTATAAAACACGGACACCTTTGGGAGTAGGCTTGTCTCCATGTCCGACACACATCGTTGCTTGACACATGTACAACATGTGTAAGACAACTTAACAGATACCAAAAACAATTTTTTCTTCTTTGCTTTGACACACTTTAGGCACTCCTTGGACACATCTGTGGGGTTAAAGATGTGTTGAAGAAATGATAATCAATGAGGGGATTTAAGACATTCAATTTGATTACATCACTTTATCTTTTTCGTTGTGCATGGATAAATGAAGGTGAAAGACTATATATCTTGTTATAAAACTATTTTGTAATGAATTTTTTTCTCAATTTAGATGTAGGGATGTGCATGGTTCCTGAACTGAACCAAATTTATGGTTCCGTTCAGTTCTTATAATTTCTTTCATCCAAAATCAGTTTTTATTCTAAACCCGGTTCAATACGATTCAAAATCGATGAACTGGTTTATAATACAAAACTAAAATAAACTTTTTTTCTTTTATATGAATTGAAATGGTTTTGTGCTAAAACATTAGCCTTCAATTCTGGGTTGAAATTAAGAACTTGCAGATTTGTAAATTATGAATGGAAGTTTGTGAAATCATATGAATAGCAGAAGAGGGGTTGTGAAATGGGTACAAATATACCCCAATTTTGAGAAACAATAAACCAAATTGTTTTTAAATTGGACAGTGTCAGTTTTTGTAAATAAACAGTTAGGTTTTTTTTAGGTTGATTAACTGGATTTTAAGTTATAGTTCATGTGAACCGGTTTTTATGCACACCCCTATTTAGATGCACTTACATATTTTGATTCTCAATTTTAATATTTTATAAATAATGTTAATTCTTTATTAAATTATAACACACACACACGGGTGTCAATGTCCTATGTTTTTTACATTAATAGTGTCAACATGTCTGCATCGTGTTAGGTGTTTGTGCTTCATAAATGATTTCACTCATCTTTTTCATTTAAACTTAAAGTTGTGGTTATGTGAATTGCAGGTTGAGGATAGTGAATTGGCTGATGTGGCAGCAGTTAGTGCAGGGAACAATTATGAGGTAGGAAATATGATAGCTGAGGCGTTGAGTAAGGTTGGTAGAAAGGGTGTCGTGACACTTGAGGAGGGAAGGAGTGCTGAAAACAATCTGTATGTTGTTGAGGGCATGCAATTTGATCGAGGATATATTTCACCCTACTTTGTTACTGACAGTGAGAAAATGACTGTTGAATTTGAAAACTGCAAGGTGCGACATTTGTTATGTATTCGCCAACTTATTATTATCTTCGCAATCAACTTATGTTTTTACTTGAATATTTATATATGTTTTGTGCAGTTGCTATTAGTTGACAAAAAGATATCCAATGCAAGGGATCTTATTAACATTCTAGAGGACGCAATTAGAAATGGATTCCCTATTCTGATCATTGCGGAGGATATTGAACAAGAAGCTTTGGCAACTCTTGTTGTGAACAAACTTAGAGGATCACTGAAGATTGCAGCACTTAAGGCTCCTGGATTTGGAGAACGCAAGAGCCAGTACCTTGATGATATTGCCATCTTGACAGGAGGTTTATAAATTTAAATCTTTCATGTCTTTGCTTATTCTGTTAAATTTAGAAGTGTATAATTTCTCCCTTTCTTCCTTTTTTGGTTTAGCTGTTGGTAACAATATGTATCTTCCTAAATCACTTACAGGTACTGTTATCAGAGAGGAGGTTGGCCTTAGCTTAGACAAAGCTGGGAATGAGGTTTTAGGCACTGCGGCCAAGGTGGTGCTCACCAAAGATACAACCACAATAGTTGGTGATGGAAGTACCCAAGATGCAGTTACCAAGCGAGTTTCACAAATTAAGAACCAGATTGAGGTTTCCCTCTCTCTCCTTCCCCTCCTCTCCAACCTCTAAAAATTGTTTGCATGACATATGACTTTTTTGAAACCTATTATATGAAGAATAAGTAACGATACTCTTAAAAAATGAGAAATATTTTGGAGTCATGCATCACATTAGGTAGATAGTTAAAATTAGTTATCCAAATGTATGTATACAAGTGGTCATATATGAGGAGAAGCTCTATACGGTCTGTACGTATACGAGAGATTCACATTTACGTTGACTCGAATAAAATGTCTACATAAACCCACTTTGGTTGACCTGATGGTGTTGGGACCTTGGCGTGTGCTCCACCTCAAGGTCTCAGGTTTGATTCTTCGTTGTGCCAATTTGGGCGGGCTAATTTAGCTTCTTCAAAAAAAAAATGTCTACATATTATACAGGCTAGCTTCTTAAAAAAAAAAAAATTAAAATGTCTACATATTATACAGGCTGCAGAACAAGATTATGAAAAGGAGAAGCTGAACGAAAGGATTGCAAAACTGTCTGGTGGTGTGGCTGTAATTCAGGTAATAATGATCCCATCTCAGTTTTATTCAAAAAAAAATGATCCCATCTCAGTGAACTTGTTGAAATTTGATAATAAGCTTGTTTTTAACTTCTCTGCAAATCATATTAAGCGGTGCAAGTTTTGTTTTGTTACGAGTATAGGTTGGTGCACAAACTGAGACAGAACTCAAGGAAAAGAAACTGAGAGTTGAAGACGCTCTTAATGCCACAAAGGTGACTTAATCTTTCTCAGAATATTCATTAATTCATCCTTTTACCAGTTCTATAAGCTCATATTTTCTTTCCTTCAGGCTGCTGTTGAAGAGGGTATTGTAGTTGGTGGTGGTTGCACTTTGCTCAGACTTGCATCAAAGGTGGATGCAATCAAGGCTACTCTTGCAAACGATGAAGAAAAAGTGAGTCATCATAATTTGATATTGCAAGAACTCAAGTTTTTTTTTGTTTGTATATGTAGATATTTTCGATTTAGGTCCTAGAAAGTGTTTTTTTTTTTTACACTAGGTCCTTGAAAGTGTTGTTGACTTTGTTTGTTTGTGCTCAGTTCAATAATATCATTATTTCTTATTCAACTTTCTGACTCTGACTTTATAATTAAAATGTGGCGCAGGTTGGAGCAGACATTGTTAAAAGAGCTCTTAGTTACCCTTTGAAATTAATAGCAAAAAACGCTGGTGTAAATGGCAGTGTTGTTAGTGAGAAGGTATAAAAATCGGCTAAATTTGGAATTTGTTACTCTTGCATGTGCTTGTTCTGATGTACCTGATGTAACTTATATATTGGTAGGTTCTATCCAGCGACGATACAAGATACGGATATAATGCTGCCACTGGCAAATATGAAGATTTAATGTCTGCCGGGATCATTGATCCAACAAAGGTGATTTATAGATTCTTTCTTGTATTGTTTTTTAACTTATTTGCATGTGAATTTACAGCTATCTTAAGTAGCATGTCTAGTAAATTAAACTTGGCTTGTAGGGCCCGCGTCATTATAAATGGTTTGTATATGGATGTCTTATGTTATTATAAATGGTTTGTTTATGGATGTCTTATGTTAGTTTTGATTAAATTTTGGTTCCTCACCAAATGAGGTTCTTAAATCATGCATATTGTTGAAAAATGGCAGTGTATCATTGCTTAGAAAAATTGTATGTGGAGGATGTTAGGCACAATACATTACAGATTTGTTGGAAGTGTCACTGGACTTTTAATGTGGGAAACAAGACCTGATTTATTTTATGTTCTAGTTTCTTGATTAGGGAAATTGGGGTATAATACTCTTCTATGATGATTCTTAAAACGCTTCTTGGAACATAGCTAATAGCTTGCATGTTTCTGCCTTCTATGTGTGTGAATGCTATCTTACAATAACATAGTAACAAAATGATATTTATTCTTGATACGAAACTTTGATAAACTGAAGCATCCTACTCTTGTCCAGGTGGTAAGATGTTGTCTGGAACATGCAGCCTCTGTTGCGAAAACATTCTTAATGTCAGACTGTGTTGTTGTTGAGATAAAGGAACCTGAGGCTGCACCTGTTGGCAACCCTATGGACAATTCAGGTATATAGTTTGAACATTCATTCGAATCGTTGAGTTTGCTATTTTTGTTTCTATTGCCGTGTCAATAATGGAAATGTATGTATGATATCTATAAAAAGATAGTGATATTTTAATTAAAAGTGAAAATAGAAAATAATGATAAATATTTTGTTAACATTTTTTATGTGAAATGTGTAAACTATATCTATGTTTGTAACCAAAAAATTACCATCCTTTATTCCTATTACTCAGTGTGTAACTGTCAATTGATAACCTAAGAATCTTGAATTTTAAAGTGCAAAATATGATTTTATATATTAGGTATCTCACATATTTTGTAAAATAATGTTGGCTGACTCTGCCTTTCTTTTCTCGTAGGATTCGGTATGTAGAAGTGGCGGCTGCTTAAAATGAGAACACCTATTTTTTCCGATGTGATACACAATCTGGTTGCTATTTTATTTGTAGAACCAAGTCCAAATGTAGGACTGACGCATGTAGTGTAACGAACTAGAGTGATATTTTTGTTTCTCTTGAGCTAATAATCGAAAAAGGTTTTGCAAATCATTTGTCCAATATATTTTACTTTCATCGAACTATTCTCTATGTGTTCCTGGAAATAAACAAGCTTGGTGAGCTTGAAGGATAGAAAGTTAAAACTCATAGATTTGGTAGTTACTGCAATTGGTGGTTAACCAACGCCTAACTAATTGATCCTCAAAAGAATGAACCAACATTCTTAACAAAACTATTCTAAAATGTCCCGTTCCCATAACAAATTCTCTATTTATGTTGACCGTGAAGGATTTGATATTGCCAAATCAAAATAATTGGGATAATGCTGTGCTTTTCTCTTAGTTGATTATCTATTGACTACCCTTAGACACCTTCAGTGTGAACAATACAAGGATATGGGTTCAAACAAAATATATATCCCTTTCCCATACAGTTAAGTTTTATTAGTGGCCAGAAACTCTAATCGAATACTATTCCTTAAAAGAGGATAGAGTTATCAATTATTTGGAAATAGGTAGTGTTACCCAGAGTAATGTCCTCTTTTTTAGTTGAGATTATATCTCAATTGCAGCTCAAAGGAGTTCAATGTTATTGCATTTGTAGTTTGCGTGAAAATGTGGTGGAAAATCCTTGACATTTATTTACCTCATGCCCTTCTTACCTAGGAATAGTATAGAATGTAAGAATGAGAGTTTTCATCAGGGACATCATATTTGCCATGCAGTCCAGGACCGAGTCTTATGGTCCTCAACCATTTGAAAATTACCAATGACCTTATGGCGTATTTGGAGGAACAAGAATGGAAACTTTGGGCAAACAAGTTCACTGCTTTAGGCAATGTAATTATAGAAATAGATCGTAATTATGTAGTTAACCACTTGAACCAGACTAGAGATCATATTTCTGAACTATGTGCTATGTATTTTAGTTCAGTGTGATTGTGAGAAGCTTTGTTATCTTCTTTTTCAAACCTTGGTAAGATTCACTAGGAAACAATCACTCAGCTTAGTTAGGGCTAGGGCAACCACGTTAACTTATGGCTATCTAGCACCTACGTTTTTCATCTCATTGTTGCATTGGCACTTTGATTTCTACTGATATGAATCCAATTGTTTTTTATTTTAAATACACAAAGACAACTAAATTCCGTTTTGTGCAATCATTTCACCTGAGTACAATCAATGAAAAGAAGTCTTTTGTAAATGCAATGTGAGTCTGAATGTCTTCTCTGTCTAGAATTAAATCACCATCCGCTCATCTTAATTTTGTAACAAAAAAATCAACGAGAGGACCAAATTGAAATGAGAAGATTAGGTAGTGATCTGTCTAAAGGGGACATGTACCAATTCTATTCTCTCCCTCAAACTTATATAGGGAATCATATTGAAACAGATACACAAAATGAGATACAATTATTCTATTTATAGGGAATCACATTTTTATTTTATAGGCTACAGGGTATCACATTGAAAAAGATACACAAAATGAGATGCAATTGTACTGGTCAATTATTCAGGAATTAGCAGTATCACCGAATAATATTATTGCATTTGTATTTTGTAGTATGTGTAATGTGTAAAATGTGGTGGACAATCCGTAGCATATATTTACCTCAAGCCTTTATCCATTTGAATAATATGGGAAGTTTGCAGTTTGGAGGAATATGAATGAATATCTTTGAAGGTCAGGATTACTTACCTCCCGACCAAACCTCGAATTATCAAAGCGCTCTTTTCTAAAAACCGGAGGATTAAAAAATCAAAAAATCCATTGTAATAATACGCAATGTAAAAGAAGCTAAATTCCTACTTATATGAATTCATATTCTCTTTTATTTCAAATATAAAAGAAGCTAAATTTCATTTTGTGCAATCACTGCATGCAAGGACAATCAATGAGAGGAAAAATTGAAATGAGAAGATTTGGCAGTTAGAGGCAGTAATTAAATTAAAGGCTTCCTCAAAGGAAACATGGACCGTCTAAAGGGGACACCCAATATTCTCTCCCTCAATAACACCACAAAATAGTCACAAGGTTTTCTCTCTGTCCCTCAGTGGTCCTGTTACTGAACTAATATGACATTCCATATTTTTAGTTTCAACCAAGTTGTAAGGGGACCATCTATGTTGCATTGCATTCAGCATGGTTGTATATGTGTGTGTGGTAGGGGACCTTTCTTCATCAATGACCTATCTAAATTCTGTACAAAATTTACCATCACTATGCTGTACACTTTCCCAAAAGTTTAGTATAAAATTGTATTATCCAAAAAAAAAAAAATTGTAAAATTAAAAATAGAGGGTATATGAAATTGGAAGCTCAGACTATCAATGTTATATCTTTTGTGATCGTACATGTAACATAGATGCATTCTACCAATATATTTTATTTTGGTTTTACTGTAAACTATAGAAAAAATCGAAGCATTTGTACTTTTCAAAATTATGCCAAATTTTTTGAGTAAATTACACTCCCCTCCCCTCAAAGATGCTTGAATTACACTCCCCTCCCCTCTTATGTTAAAATATACATTCTCCTCCCCTCTTATTCAAAACATATTAGAAAAAAATTCATTCCCCTCCCCTAAGAAAAGCTTGAATTACATTCCCCTCCCCTCTTATGTTAAAATCTACACTTTACTCCCTCAATATATATTTTTTTATTTTTAATAATCTAGCAAAAAAATAATAATCTAATACACTTCGAAAAAAAACAATATTGAATACATATTTTAACATAATAAAAAATTGAATACATATTTTTTTGCTATTTTTTATTCACAATTTCATTAACATGTAGTTTTAAACCCGATTATCAGATATGAAACAAGCCAAAATAAAATTAAAATATGTGAAAAATTACTAACGACAATAAACCATGGTTATTTAAAAGTTAATTTTAAACTCTAAATTATAAAATTAATAGCAAAATATTTAAATTTAATTATCATTAACATTTAAATTATAAAGAAATGAATTAATTTTTCTTAAAGGGTGGTTTAAAATTAATATATATCATAAAAATATTTATTTATGTTAAACTAGATTAAAGTGTAGTGCATATTTAATTATCAAGGGAGGGGGTTGTAATTCAATCATCTTATAAGGGAGGGGAGTGTAAATTTTATTTTTCAAGGGAGGAAATTGTATATTTTAACATAAGAGGGGAGGGGAGTGTATTTCAAGCATCTTTGAGGGGAGGGGAGTATAATTTACTCAAATTTTTTTACACCGTTGTAAGGATAATCGGTGTAAATTTTTTACATCAATTGACTTTGTAATCGGTGTAGAATGTTTTTTTACACTGGTTATCAATACAACCGATATAGAAAGTATATATTCGATATAGATTTGTGATCTCCCTCTTTGCATTTGGTTTCGTTTTTATAAATTCTAGCACACTCGTTTCCTTTGTCCCACACCACCATCCTCGATGTCTACATCGCATAACAAATGCAGCACCATTGTGGTCATTTCATTATGCGACTCAGACCCAAACTCGTAGTACCATAGTGTTACTGTCACCTTTTGTCACTTCTTTTGTGCATTGTCCGAGTTTATTTGTTATACAGGAAAAAATTACATATAATTATAATTTGGATTATAGAGTTATGAAAATTTCCTCATCGTGTTTTCAACTTATGATAAAGTAGAATACAGTACTAATCTATATGTATGATCCAGCTCATGCACAAATGCTTTTGGAAAACTTTTTGTTCTTAATTAGGATATTTCCAGAATAAGATTTGTAATCATACTTGTTGACTAATCACTAAGGTTAGTAGGAAAAAAAACATGCGAATGAAATGGATCTATCTTTATTATTTTTCTATTAGAAAAGTGGTATACATATTTTGCTTTCCTATTTTTTCCACTAGACTTTGCTAGCTTTTTGACCATCAATTTTAATTTAGTTTAACCTTTAGTTTGTCATGCAATCCTTGCTTTTTTTTTTAATAATAGTTTATCATGCAATATATGAATGAGGGCAATGAGTACTTCTTATTGTTTTCACTTTATTTTATATGCTTGATTTTCATTTGTCAAAAGAAATTAGTCTTTTATATTCCACATATAATTCATTTTGGGTAAAGACAAAGAGAAAAGAAGAAAAAATTGTCTCGTCTTATTTGCACCGTTAACTAGGGAAATATCTCCACCTCCTAATTGAACAAAACCATTGAACAAAGACTGTTCCATCTAGGAAAATTGTACCATAATATAAGTGATTATTAATACATTATTGTTCCATGCAGAGATACAGCTATTGCTGACATTGATTCCTCCTTGTCGTCCTAACTCCTAATGTTACGGTTTAAAAATCAAAATTGCAATCGAGTACCCATATTAAAACACAAGAGACACACATGTGTGAAAGTAAGCACTCGATAACCTTAAACAAAAGAACTCTAATAATGTGCAACATTTCATACATTTAGGGGCGTACAAAAGGGTTCAATTGCAATAGAATAGCTAGGCATATAAATACTTTTTAAACCCTAGCAAAAAAAAGTGAAAGTCTGAGATATATTTGTGAGATGATGGACGTGAGAGAATAAGTGGAATGTACTCGTATCCTCTTAAATGTTTGGGATGAGGCGAGTAAACTCGAGGATTACTCTCAACCCAACTTACGATTGGGATGGATCAACGCGCAAGACTGGAATTCGTACAACTAAACATACACTAAGACATTTATTTTACGCAACATACATCAAGACATGAAATCACCTTTTAGGTCACAGTAAAACATATTTCTTTTTTCATTTGACAATAATCATCAATCTTCCTAACACTCAGATTTGTCAAGGAATAATGGAAGGTTGCCTTTAAACAAGGAATAGTGGTAGGTACACATGTTTTTCACAACTTTACATCTAATTGTATATTTGGTTTAGCAAAGTTAACAATTGATTTTCATCTAACTAATTTTATAAAATTATTTTTAACTAAAAGTAAATTTAAATTAAAATGGTTGATATTTGAAAACAGTCACATAAAAAAGGTTAAACAACAAATTTAAATATAAAAACCACGTTTAGAGATAGAAATTACAAATAATAGTTCTAAGTTAAAGTCTATGTTTGAAAAAACCACATGAACGTGCGCGTCTTACTTGAAGCTACAAAAGGTAGCTTCTAGTTTTATCACCGTAAATATTCCCAAATGTGCGGTGGCGATAACTAGAGAGAAACTAAACCAAACACACTAAAAACCAGTTTTTGAGATAGTCAATTCTAATCGAAAAACCTCAAACATGTGATTATCGGATTTAGACTTTTAAAACCATTTTTATCTTTCTTAAAAGTGAATCCAAACATACACTAAGTGATAATCTAAACAAATTACGACAATGGGGTAGACAAAAACTTTAGTGCAAGAAGATTTACGACAACAGCTTTTGATCTTTCTGAATGAGGATGAGTGGAGTACTTCAATGTTATAAGCAATGATCTCAAGATTAGAAAAATGTTTTAAGCAATGATGGTATTAAACACTTTGAGAAATACAAAGATACAGCTAAACTAAACAAGATAATAATAGTACCACTCCATGCATTATTGCCAAACATAAAGTTGTTGTTGTACTTAGCTGGACCCATAAAATTGTACATCACCTAATAAAGCAAATTCAATAATAAAAGGCTCATATCAAATATTGTCAAAACATCATTTCATTTCACTTTGATTTGAAAATTAATCATTAGTCTTCCTCCTAACAACACTTTCCCTCCATAAGCATATTTTCCATCCACAAATTATAGAGCCAAAAAGCTATGATTGGAAAGGTTTTGTTCCACCAGCATACATTAACATGACACATAAATTTCTCCTACACCCCAATTAACTAATCCCAAAATTCCTTCACTAACATACATATATTATCAATGTTACATCAAATTCCATTTTTTCTTCTCACCCTATCAACTATTCCTTGCTTTTTTTTCTCTTTTCCTTTTCCGAGCACAAGTTTGACAAAATCACGATAGTACTGTGGTTTTGTTCATGCTCGTCATTCCAAATATGCACTAAGCATCACTCCAAGCCGCGAAAACCGGAAAATGAGACATTGAGATAGCACTAGCTGAGGGAAACCAAGATCCAACATTAGTAGCAATAGGACTCAAAGTTTTTGACCCTGATGGAGGTTTTGGAAAAAGCATTGTGGGGCCAGTACTTTTGTTGTCAGGGCTGCATTCTCTTGAGCTACTTAAACTAGTCACAAGTGAAGATGAATTTGAAAAATGAGTCTTTATCATCTTGTTGGAAGAATCATCTACCATTACTTGGCTAGATCCTGCTACTGAATCAATCCCAATGATATCTTGTAGGGACATAGAGAAATCAGAATTTCTAATTAATTTTTGGTCACATGTATTTGACTCTTGTTGTGGGGACTGATTCCAATTATTTTCATTGTTGGTCACAGCTTGAACTTCTTGACTATGTATGATTGGACTTGATACAACATTGTTGTTACACTCTTTGGCCTCAGTTTTTTCATTACTGTCTTTACTCTTCTTTGTTCTTCTAGCTTGTTCACCAGCAAGCAAAGTGTTACTGGACATGATTTTTTCAACATTGTATTTAGACATGTCGAAGTTTGTCACTGCATTTAGGCCACGAAATTTGATTGCGGCTACATCATATGCTTCAGCTGCTTCCTCTTGAGTGCCTAAATTTAATTCAAAAAAATTACTTCGCGTTTTTGGAAAATTGAGCTCTCATGAGACCAATATGAGACAGACACGAACACAACATAATCATTATAATAAATGTAATTAAATGTGTCGGTGTCATACACGCTGCATTCCAAAAAAGTTGATGAGACTTTGAATTTGAATGACCATGTGCTAAGGATCTTCTTAAAACCAAGTTATTAGTAGTACCTTATAATTTGAATGCTAAAAAAGTCCATTATTTATGGTTGTGTAATGAAGTACATGTAAATGCTATTTATTAGAGGGACTTACTAAATGTCCCAAGATAAAGGTCCCTATTTCCTGCTACTCTGCCTATCCTTGCTTGCCATCTACCATGCTGGTGGTGCCTGCATAACATTTAAGCCTAAAATTAGTACAAAATCATTCTTAAGTAATCTATAGAGGAAAATAGACAAATAGGAATCAAATGCAAAACCTTGTCACCCCTCTATACATTGAAGCACCCCTTGAAAAACCACTACTCTTTCTGCAAACCAACCAAAAGCTTAGCATCATTATACCATTAAGCACATCAATAATTGATAGCTTTTAGCAACAAAATAATTAGAGTGAAGGGACATTGTGATACTCAAGAAAAAATGTCTAACACAATTTATTCTCTAAGAAAAATAAAAGAATATTCTAATCCTCGAGAAAAATAAACCGAGACAACTTAGTCTTTACCTTAACATTGTCGCGAGTTTCAATTTAGTTCAAGTAAGAATTAAGTTGTCCCAACTTATTTGTCTCTAGGGACTCAAAGTTGTCCTTTATTATTCTTAAGAGACTAAATTAGATGATGCTTTTTTTCTCATGGACCACAGTGGGTCCTCACTCCAATAATAGCAAATTAATAAGTGTTTATACCTTCTCAAATGAGCAACATATTCCTGCCTATTCATGTTATTCATTTCTTCAAGTTCATTTTGGTAAATTTCTAGCTGCCAAAGATAACAAAGGAAATTAGTCTCTAGTACAAATCTAGTAACAATTTCCCTTGATTTTTTTTTTAATAAAAATAATCGGGAAAGTGGAAAATAATTTTAAATTAAACTGACAACGATAATCATTTTACAACTGTCTCAGAGAATTTGAACTGTCTTTAAAGTCAATATGACGTGAAACATACCGAGAAGTTTATATGTGTTGAAGGTCCCCAATATTTGAGAGCAGCAAGATCATAAGCTCTTGCAGCTTTCTCTTCCATATCATAACCACCTTTAGTAACATTTTCATAAACAAAAATTTACCATATATATCAGTTATAGTGGGAATAGGGTGTTTGAAAAAAATAGATCTATGAAAAAGGACATAGTACTTACCCAAATAAACTGTGATGTACAATGAGTTGTTGATTTGTCATCCACAATGTGAACATGTGACATGTTAGTTGACACAGTTCAGAATAATGGACCAATATTTTCAGATGTATAAAGTGTACTACATTTTACAAATGATGTAAAATTGTTTTAAGAATTTTTGGTTACTAACCTTGTCTTCCTTTCCTTGTTTGCCCTTCCTTCTTGCAACTGTTATCCCATAAATGTGCTTCATATCTACCGGTCCATCTATGCCTGATAGACAACAAACAAACAAAAAGTAGTTACTACAAAAACTATACTGAAAAATTAAAACAATTGCCAATGCTCATAAAATTAGAACCATTTTTTAAACTTTCTCATGAGAATTCGAATGGTTTAACTATCATCGAATCGGATGACAAATAATTGAAATAAAGAAAATTACAATATCAAAGCCTCGCAACAAGTCAATATAGTATTATGGTCTTAAAAGTGGTGAATTCAATTTTTGAAACATTTTTTATTTAGGGTTAATGATGTGTTTTGTCCTTGTAAATAAGGGTGTTTAAAAATTCGTCCTTGTATTCGTTAATCCTTGCTTTTTAGTCTTGCAAAGTGGTGAATTCAATTTTTGAAACATTTTTTATTTAGGGTTAATGATGTGTTTTGTCCTTGTAAATAAGGGTGTTCAAAAATTCGTCCCTGTATTCGTTAATCCTTGCTTTTTAGTCTTGCAAAGTTTAATCAGTTAAAATTTCGTCCCTTGACCCAGTTAATGACTGTCACGTCACTAATTTGATGACGTGGCAATCACTGCCACACATGAAATTCCAATTTTGCCCTTAAGAAGGGGAAGAAAGAATTGGAAACCCAAAGGTAAAATGGGAATTTCATGTGTGGTTTAGTGCCATGGCAGTGATTAAGTGGGAAGAGGGACGAAATTTTAACTGATTAAACTTTGCAAGACTAAAAAGCAAGGATTAACGAATATAGGGACGAATTTTTAAACGACCCCTATTTGTAAGGACGAAACACATCATTAACCCTTTTATTTATTAACATATGTCGAGCCTTCGTCAGGTAAGGCCTGATAAAAACACTAACGTTGAACCGTTTCAACCCTAGTTTGATCCCGTTGCTAAAATCAAGTCAATCATCAAACTAGCCATATCAACTATGGTTTATAAAACATTGAGTATAACTAATGAGAATCAAATTAATATTGTTACTCAAAAGTGAAACTAACCTTGTTACTCCTCTATACTGAGAAGTTCTTTGACCAAATGTGCTAATAGTTTTCCTATGAGCAGATTGTTTCGGTCCAACCTTAGCATGTCCTCTCTTTTTAGCTTCAACAACTACTGAATCAGTTCCAGAAGCTGAAATCTGATTTGGAACAGTAACACAGCTTGATTGAGAACCAGGACTCATAGAAAGGCTTAGAGTCTGTAACTCTCCACAACCATTAACTGTCCCAACAGAACCATCATCTACAATACTACCAACAGTATTATTCACTTGATGATGATGTTGCTCCATAGAATAATCTCTAGGAGCCACAAAGTTTTTGAAGCTATAAATATTTTCTTCCTTGGTTTCTTCTTCTTCCATTAATGGATTTTGATACATTCCATGACATGAAAAACCTGAAAAATATGATGAATGGTCAAGAGAAGAATGTCCTCTATTGGTTTCATGTTCTGCATTGTTGTTATAGTAGATGCTGTCCAAACTTAATAACGCCATTGTTTCTCTTTCATGTCCTTCATATTCATGATTGTGATCTCCCATAGTTGCACCTCCAAGGAAGTCTTCTAGTTTTGGAGATGAAGTTGGCATCATCACTAAAACAATAATGAACATAATCAATTCAAAATGGTCATTACAAAATAGCTTATTTCAGCTTACAAACCCTCATAAAAATAGTTTATACAGAAGCTTATGCTATAAATGTTTATTTAAATTCTAAATAGTGTTGCAGTGAAGAAAGAAAGTAAATAAACATGGAAAAAAGACTAACCTTGAGATTGTGATCTAGTGAGAGCTTCTTCCATTATGCAAAGTGATCCATCAGATTTAAGAGGCATCATAGGTAAAGAAGAATGAAAGGAATTATTGTTTTCTCCAAGACCATAACATAATGAAGAAGTATTGTTCATGTTTAGTTGTGAAGGTGACATCAAGTAAAAGTTTGAGGGAACAACAGAAGAAGAAGGTTGATTGTCATGATGATGATGATAGAAGTTATGATGATTTTGATGATGACTAGGATGATGATGTTGAGAAGGGTCAGAAGAAGTAAGCTCCATTTTCATGTGGTAGGGTGAGAGAGAGAATCCTAACCAGTTATGATTGTTTCCATCATCACTAATGTTACTATCATTCATCATGGACTTCATCTTCTTGCTTCTAAAAAGGTTTGAGTTTGAACTTTGTTACTGAAGGAAAGACGAGACAATGATTAGGTCACAAGTAAACAAATACTATCAAAAAACATAAATGTTCAACTTGGTATTTTCATATTTTGTTGTTTAGCTAGAATTTTGAAGTAGAACAATTTTTTTCACACTAACCAAACTTGGTTTGTTCTATATATGTTCCTTCCTTCACTTGTGAGCACAATTAAACTAGTCTCATTAAAATAAGCAAAAAGAATGAGTTACTTTAGAAAATAAAAGGAGCACAAACTTAACTCCATAGGGATCTGTGTACATATATATTATATGAGAAAGAGTTTTTTTTTTAACTAAGTATGGACATTCTTCAGATTAGATGTGTCTCGGTATCAGACACGTATCGTGTTCACTTACATATATAATTATATTAAATTTTTTTTTTTAAATTATTAACTGTGTCGGTATATCGGTGTATGTGCCGTGTCTGACGTTCCTATAATGCATCATAGGTTTTTTTTTCTTTCTTTTATTTATTTTAAAAAATCTAAAAAAAAGAAAATGTATGTCCCACACTTTGTTTTGTTTAAAAAAGTAAAATCATTTGTTAAACAAAAACCAAACTAATATCTAAAAAACCGAAAGCAACATTCTAAAAATGGATAAAAAGAAGAAATACCTCAAAAATACTAAAACAGTAAATATGGTAAAGATAAGATAAACTATTTTTAGATCCTTGGAAATTTGAATGCTATGTTGTATGCTAATTAGTAGCTGAATCTAGTGAGACTCAGATAAGAAATATCCAAAGAATCCATCGTATAGTATAATTTTACAGTGATAACGTAGCAGCAGTGCGTAGGGTTTAATTAGATTTGACATGCAGCAGGACAAATATCTGCTCCTCTGGTCACTTCATACAGTACTCCACTCTGTGCCCTCCTGCATTCTGCAAACTGCAAAGTTTTAAAGCATCTTTATTTCTTGTTAGAGATATTTCATATTTGCACCGCCTGTATTTCTTTTTTGGCTTAATTGCAGTTTTGGACCTTATCTTTTTAAAAGTTGCGGTTATGGACCCCTAACTAATTTAAATACAAAATAGTCCCCTATGTTTTGATTCTTTAGCAGTTTTGGACCCCCAAGACAAAAAAAAAATAAAAAAATTGACACGTGGCACCTCACTTAGGGTGCCACGTCAGCGTTGACCGAGTCAACAATGGACTGGGGGTCCAAAACTGCCAAAGAATCAAAACATAGGGGGCTGTTTTGTATTTAAATTAGTTAGGGGTCCATAACCGCAACTTTTAAAAAGATAGGGGTTCAAAAGTGCAATTAAGTCTTTTTTTTTTAATTGATCTGAAGTTTAATTTACATATAAAGTAAAGTTAATATTCTAAAAGTCAAACTAGTTGATTTAGTTTGACAATTTATTTTGTATACTGCCTCCTTAATATACTAGTCTATTTAATTTACCGATTGGGTTAGGTTGTTTTTCTTTCTAATAAAAAAGGGCTGTAGCCCAAATGGTTTACGTTGTTTTTTTTTTTTTTCGTCGAAAGGTTGTTTTTTTTTTTAAAGTGTATAAATGTCAATTCAAAATTATGATTTTGGTTATTGGAAATTAAATAAAAATAATAATATTTCATCATTTAAGCAAAAAGACCTCACTTTAGAGTTCATTTTAGGTCTAGTTTGGTATTGGGTTGGCCTGTTTATGTGATTTAAGTTATATAGGTTATTTCGGTAAATAAAAATTTAACTATTCATTGAAACGGTTGTCTTTTTATAGTATAAGTCAAACCATTACAAATTATATCCTTTGGTAATTTCTCTTATATGACGCATTTTTCTTATCCTTTTGGTATTCAACATAACATTTTATTTCTCATACTACAATGATTGGGGACATGTCATCAAACATAACCCCTAAACAATGACATACAAAAGTCGTAAGACTCCATACACTTGTATGATCGTATTGTGCGATCCACAACAATACATTTTCAAGCGCTGCATCTCTATACATTACCAAACTCCTTTCCAACGTTGTATCTTCGTATCACCATAGCAAATCTTCAACATGTTTCACAAAATAACCAAAACAAGCATTAATAGTTCAATATTATTAATTAACAATCAAAACTAATTAAATCTCTAATTTCCTAAATAGCCATTGATTAGATGTTATAAGTAATGCAATCAGTCAATTTATCATAGAATACAGAGGATAAATATAAGTAATAACCAACAATTATAGAGTTAGCTACCCCAAGAAATGTATAGTGAAAGATACCAGTATAAAATATAAAAGATTAACTTAGTGGAGGAATACCGTAATAACCAACAATTATAGAGTTAGCTAACTCATAATTAAGAAATGTGTGCTCTACGACATAAAAGATAAACTTACTTTTCTTATTTTGCCAATTTCAATCTCAATAGTAACTATACAAGGAGATTTATCAACCGTGGAAATTGTCAAGATAATATTTGAAATTTTTATTTTATTTTTCTATGTATTTAGCCATGTCTTAAAATCTTGGTTAGCTTCGTCACTATTTATAGTGCCACTTACCGTAAGGAACGACGAGCAAAGAATAAGTTTTAAGGATGGTTGTGCACTTTAGGCATCGTTAACGAATCTCAATTAAAGAAGGAATTTTTCAGCTGAACTTGGATCGTCACACGCCTCCTCAGCTAGGGAAAACTAAGACACTACCCAAACAAATAGCTAAGCAAGACTAAACACCGTAGGGCATGTCATTTTACCTATAGAAATAGTTTTGTTATAGATGATAATCTCGTACAATTATTTTTACTTTTATCTCTATAACTTTCTACCTTTATCTTTACTTTACTTGCATTTCTTATTTGAGTAACTACAACCCTGAAAAATACCGTACTTAGTTGAGTAGCTAAAATCCTGAAAATACCGTAGTTAGTGTGTTCTACTGGAATAGTTAATGAACTTATAATTAAGGAATATAATTTCTTCTTCAACACAATTATTTGATGAGAGAATCATAGTTGAGGATTATCAATCGACATTCCAGTTGTTAACTCTTTAGTTCGACAATAAATACTTTTAGTTAAACAAAAGTGATAAAATTAAGTTTCTCGCCTTACAAATTTTCTGCATAGTTATATATCAAATAAGAATAAGATCCTTCCGACATGTTTTTCCAAATCAAATTTTGTCAAATCATAACCAAACATACACCGTGAACAGAGAATTTGGTTTATTTTTGTTTATAAAATTATTTTGAAGAGAGCAGTTTAGTTAAAAAAAATCTTGTGACATGGTAATAATTTCAACCATGAAACTTTTGTGTCTCCGGTGCACACACCTTCTGTTAAACACTGAATGAATAAGCATCTGACATTATTATTATTATCATGAAAGAAAAAGACAAACTAACTAGGAAGACAAATGCACTATTCAGATGTTCAGAACAATTGATCCCAGCCAAGCATACGGATTCCATGCCATGGTCATCCATGCATGAGCTTCAAGGACATATTTTCCCATTCATCAAGAAGATTTCGAATATAAAATTACTCCATTATTACTCAATGAGTACAGCAGGAGTGAATTACTATTTTGCTCCTTCAAATTATAAATTTAGATAATTTAATGAGAACTTTCTCTTGTACATCCGTAAGTTAAGGTGTACCGGTACTTTTACTTCAAAAATTTTAAATTAACTATTATTTTTAGTGAATAAAGAGCTATTTGTTGATATTTATATTTTAAAAAATGTCATTTCATAAGAAAAAAACATCATTTCATTGTTTATAAAAATCATACTAATTTTTTTTACATTTTATTGTAAAAAATAATCAAAATTCTTTATTATGAGTACTAAAAATTCAGAAATATTTTATTTTATTTCGTTGTCATTTTTGGTAAATAAGATTTAATTATAGATGATAAAAACAATTTTACTCTTCAAAAAATAACACATTTAACTATTAATTTATTGATTTGGTGTACCAATACACTTGTATATTTGGATGTACCATAGAATTTGTCTAATTTAATACTTTAAATTTATCAAATAATAATTTTGTTCTTAAATCATAAAAATCACCTAATTCAATTTTTATTTTATTTTGCACTACAAATATTAATAAATGAGACAACAAGTGTGAGTCGATCTATGGTTAAAAATTGTTTGAAACTCTAACAATAAGTGTGAGTTGATCTATGCTTAAAAATTATTTGAAACTCTAATAATAGCAGTCGTGCTTCTTGTAAATAGATCAAGTTTTTTATATTACTCGTGAGTGTGGCTTAATCGAAACAACAATTTAACAAGAAAAATAAATGTTAGTGTCTCAAAATTTAAATTATGTCTCCTCTTGTTTTTATTGAATTAACACAGATTAAATCACCGGTACTTTTTAAGACAAAACTTCTAATTAATACTTGTGTTCTTTATAGTTCATGTGTTATCAATGGTAACAAATCATGATGAATCTTGTAATAGCTACAATCTAAAGTTTCAAAAAGATCCTGATGACATATAATTTTTTTCAAACCCATCGTGATCATGCCCTAATAGATTTTAAAGTATATATAAATGTATGCCCTAGATGATTTTCAAGTATCAATGTAAACCATATCTAACACTACTTCACCCTAGTATTTGTCCCAACATAAAACAAAGGTTGATTTTGATATCACTGGTTGATAGCAACCTGACTGAGAAATATCAATTGCTGTAACTTGTAAGGTAAAGAGGTGCTTGCTGCCACTGCCCTGCCTGCATGCATGTTTGGATATTAGAATTCAAATGCCTTTCATGTCATGCAAATTGGTCTACAACCTTTTCCATTTTTATTCTCATACTCTCTCTCCTCATTATGTCCCCTTCCTTTGATGCAAAACTACTGGATATTCAACTTAAAATTCAATCCAACTACTCTTCCTTCCAATTACACACTACCACTATATATTTTCTAGTCTCTCTGAGTCATGACCCCGGTAATGAAATGTCAATATCTAAGCTTTGTATGTCCTGTCACGGTCACCTTAGATTCTTACTCTTTTGGCTTATCAAGGTAATACTTCTTTAACTTCTTTATCTATTTTTATTCTCTCTTTTTTCTTATCTTAGTGAGGGACAGACACAGATGAAAAGCTAAGAGACAACTTATGGGTACGTTATTTCTGCTCTTTATTAATCTTTTATCTATGCCTTCTGGTTTTAGTACCTTATCACATATGTCCCTATTGAAGAAAAGTTAAAAAATGATATTTAAATGTCTTATATTATTCAACACTTATTCTAAATCCTCTGTCAAAAAAAAAAAAAAACACTTATTCAAAATCTTATTTTTATTCAAAAATAATTCTCTCATGTGTAATTGATGAATCAAATTACATAGCAATCATTTTTAAAAATTTAAGTTCGATTCTTTTCAATATCAATTTAGATCAATTAATTTAGTTTCTTAAAAAATGACGCATCAAATTATAAATGGTAATCTATCCTAATTCAAATTTACTTTATCTAAATTTTTCATGTGCTTTTCTTGTTTTATAAATGATAAAAGATCACACACTTTATTAAAAAAAAAAAAATAGATCACACACTTTACTCTCTCATTTGTAAATTAAACAAGAGAAGATTCATTCTCATATATTTTTCTTTTTATATCACATCATCAATGTTTTCTTTATTTTTCTTGTCCACGTTTCTATTCAGATATAAACCTCATCGTTGAACTATTTTACTCTCATTTTTTATATTAAAAATTCATCTCATAACACATAAAAGACATGAATAAGAATTAGAGAGAATTTATCGTCCTTAAAATTCATACACTCATGAGATATCAACGCAAATATTTTCCAAGAAACAAACAATGCTATAATTAAAACCCTTAAAGGGATTGTTTAACTGCGAGAAGAAAATGAAAAGTGAGAAGAGTATGAGAAAATAGAAAGATGCGAAAATTATAATAGATTTGATGTATTATTTTTTTTAAGGCAAAGATAGTAAAAATAAAAATTGAAAGAAGTTCTCTCACAAAAAGAAGAAGTGAATTGTCTTTTTCTTTTCTTTTTTTTTTCTTTTGTTTTGTTGGAATCTTCAAAATAATTTCATTTCACGTGATTAGTTCAATTTATATAATTGAATTATTTAAATTGATGTCATTGAACTTAATTGATTTCTTAAAATGACTAATCCAAAATGAACAATGATATTCGTATATATATATATATATATATATATATATATATATATATAGATAGATAACTTTCATGACAACCATATTTTTATTTTATTTTTATTAGTTAAAAATAATAGAGAAAAAACGAAAAAGAGAAAATAAAAACATATAAATATAAAAAAGAAAGTTATAAAAAAATTGTTACAACATTTCTCACCCAAAATATGTCCAAGAAAGAAACGCAATGTTAAGGATAGAGTTCATAATATAGTAGCTAGCTGGCAACGTATCTAGGGTGAAGCTGATTTGACACTGCATGCAGGGCAGGGGGCCCAAATTAAGCATTCCCTACGGCCCCCAACAGCATGTAGCACTCGGAGAATTAACACCCTACTCTCTCTATACAATCTACCAGCAACCCTATCCTACCACCTATACCTCTCCCTTGTGTCACGTCACAAATATTTTCCTCTAACCCGTGTTCTAAGACCGTCAGTTTTAAAACAACATTTTTTATATTTTTAAATATTTGATCATACAAGTTTTTAAAAATCCCTATTATACTTGTTTCTTTAACTAATGTTATAAGAGCATTAATTAGCATTTTCGTACATTTACTGTTAAGGTTATGCATTGTTTGGATATGCGGCAAAAACAAGATTTTTACATCCTTAGATAAATTTTGCTGTGAAAATAACAAAGCTACAAAATGTAACATCAAAGCAAACGTGTATTTTTCCACTTCCACCGCTGCAACAAACATAGGCTAAAGAAACCAAAAGTATTTGTTTTATATTGTAAAAGACGAATGCTATTTGTACGTTCATTTTTTTTTTAATAACCTTTTATTTTATCTTCTTTTGGAACAAAAAAAATGAGAAAAAAAATGGAGAGCAAAAATAAAAATAAAATGTAAGTATAAGTGGAAAAGTTATTGCAAATAAATTTTATTAATGGTTGTATAAATATCATTTTTCTATTGTAAACATCAATATTTATATTTAAAAAAATTGAACCACGCCATTTTTAAAACAAAGTTTATATATTTACGTTCTTAACCAATACTCTACATGCATTTATTATCATTTTTTTTTGTGTTATAACCTACTCTTCGTATCAAATTAGAGTAAATCTTTCTTGAGCGCTGGTATTTAGATACATGAAAGTTGATATCTAGTCGAGTCGATGTTGGAGAAAGAGTAACTAAGGTGAAAGAAAAGTAATATAAAAGTATAAGTCATATAAATATACCGTGTTGATATTTAATTTTGGATATGAAAGATATTTTCCCTAAAAAAGATATTACATTGAAATTGTATTTAAGTTTTACACTGTTTAAGTTTCTGAATTGTTTGATGTGTATATATGTAGTTGAATACTCTAATTGTTTGACTTCATTTTTTAGAGTGATATATCCATTTGAATCTCACAAGTATTTTTGGTTGATAATTGATGAATACAGAAACAAGCGAACTATATATTTCAACATTTCCGCTACCAGTATAATGACTTTTTTAAAAAATGATTTTAAATAGATCTACATACACTTCATTAATCCTGAGATCTTTTTCGACTCTGATGAATCCCAGAGTCCAATTCATTTACACTTTTTTATATTTTTGAAGAAATTTACACTTTTTATGTTGAAAAAATAGTTTGTAGTTAGAGTGATTGTGTTTTGATTTGGGTTGTAAAATAGTTTTTTTTAAGCAATTAGAGTTGTAAAATTAAACACTACACAATGATAAAAAAAAATACTTAGATATTAAGTTTTAATATATTAAATTTCAGTGTCTTCAAATATACACACTTGTACACGGTTAGTTTACCTCGAGAAAAGTCAAAGAATGTCGGAAAAAAAAAACCTTACATGTTGTCATACACATGAATTGAGATTCTCTCCATTTCACAAAAGAAATGGAGGTGTCCATTACTATAGTTTTAATATATAAATGACCAATTAATGTCAACTTCTAAAAATGTAGAGGAACTCAACACTGTACACACTAGGTTTTGAGATTTACTCATTGTTAAACAAAATAACTTAACATGTTCTCCTCATACAGTTTAAGTTTGAGACAAATACAATTCAAGTCAGAGTGCTGCTTCATAAGCATATCATTTTACAGAGAAAACAGCACACATATATCTAGCTCCTTTTCATATATTTCTTCCGTTTCTCTTAGGTATCGGTATAACCTTTCGCTTAATACTACAAACCTAAAATTGAAGCTTGAAACAAGTCAAAAAATTTCATTACATTCCTTCTAATATCGTTGCATTTCATATGCTATTTCGTAAAGATAAATGTTAAGTGGATATAGTAGAGATTCTTTTCTACATTACTACCTCATTTCGCCATCATGTGATGTGAATGACGAGCTCATTCAGAAAACCTAGCAGATCATAGTGCAAATGGGTATGACCAAGATACAAATGATTTAAAGCACTTTACAATGATCAAAGTTGTAAATTGTGTCACAAAAAATGATTGAAATTCAAATACAGTAATACATATGTATGCTACTACTTGTTTTAGTTGAATGAATGATACAAAGAGATTTAGCTATGGAAACTGATATCCTGATGCATATACATTACAGTTCCTTGAACATTTAATCGATCGCTACCACCGCCGTACTAATGATGTGAGAAGCTACAAAAGAAAAGAAACAAATTTTCTATTATGTTCAGTATCACATTGCTTTGATACATAACTTTCTTTTTAACAGAATGTAACATCACAACTTCAGAACTGATAAAGATGAAAAGATTATGTACCTCAAAAAGTTCAAAGGGACTTCCGCGGCGATAGACATCACTCTTCTTACTATTGTCAACTGGAAGAACGGCGTATAATAATGCTCTGACTGCGATTAGTAAAACAGCAGTGCTTCCAAGACTCACTAATACAAAACCATAGTTAGGCAAATGGCCTGATCTTGCTGCCCTTATTGCAATTCCTATCTGCCAAGAAGTTAAAAAAGATAAAAAATAGTATCAGTTTTCAGCAATATCACTGGAAAGAAAGAAAAAATGTCACCCTTATTAAGGACAATTTTTTGTCAACCTTAGAGAAGACAATTCTGATGTGTCTGTGTTCAACCAAAAGGGTCTCAAAGTTCAAAAGTATATCTCAGAAACACTTAAACATCCCTATGAATTAAATGCAACTGTCTAAGATGTAGTAATTAGAAGTTGCAACTCAGAAGTAACATCGTACTTAACTAATCATTGTTCAATCTTTACTTAAAATATAAAGTTTCATTTATGGCTGAATTCTTGTAAGAAACTAGTTTCTTCAATTATAAAGTTTCAAGTGTTCGAAAAACTGCATCAAAGTTTCAACAATAAAACGAGTACCCCTCAAAAAAATAAAAAATAAAACGTGTAAACAATCATGTTGGTACATAAATATGCGAGATGTTGTCACAAGTCACAACAGTCCCTAAATGTTTGAAATTACGGACCAAATTGACTAACAAAAGTTGTATTCGATATCCAAACTAAACTAACAAAAGACACATTTAGGTCAATCCCTAAAGAATTACTGCATTTTTTTTCAATCCTGCACAAGACCCTATTGTCAAAGAAGCTTTCGATGCATTCTTTGTCTTACACTTTCTCACACTGTTGATTACCCCTTATGCTTTTTTAAAATTTTCAGATATTTTGTTTCTAGCATAATTTAGTGCTAATTGGATTGGATTATTTTAGCTTATCTAGGATAACATATAAAACAGCTTATAACTTATATACATGTTCGATTCTCCCCGATGCCAATTTCGGTGGGCTAGTTTGACTTCTTCAAAAAAACTTATATAAAAGCAGTGAGACTATTTTATCTTTTAAAAAATAACCAATACATTGAACATTTATATGACAAAAGTACTTAATTAAGCAGTTTATGCAAACAGAGCTTTTATGTCTGCAAAAACCAGCATGTTGTTGTTCCCTGTAGTTGTGTCGAGTGTTATCAATTTATCATAAAAAAAATGAAAGATAGTTAGTTGTGTCATGTGGCCTTTGTTGCCAACTTTATAAGTCAGGTTACGTTTATCTTTTCCTTACTATTGATTCATGAACAAATGAGTTATCAGCATATAAAACTGTCGGTGGAAAATACATTGATGAAAAATTTTAAAACTAGATTTTACCTATCAACCTAAACATTGCATTATACAATTATCAGATAAAATGAATTTGAGCCCCTTGTATCAGAAACTGTATCAGAAATCAGAACACAAACCCAAACTGTGTCTAAGCTGTAATTAGCAGTTGGAACTCGGAAGTAGCATCATACTTAACTCATCACTGTTCAATTTGTACTTAAAATATACACGTTCATTTCATTATGGCTGAATTCTTATAAGAAACTAGTTTCTTCGGTTATTAAATTTCAAGTGTTCGAAAAACTGCATCAAAGTTTCAACAATAAAACGAGTAAATAGTCATTTTGGTTCATAAATATGTGAGGCATTGTGACAAAGTCCCTAAATGTATCGAAATTATGGACCAAATTACTAACAGAAGTTGCATTTGATGACCAAACTAACTAACAAAAGACATAAGTGACAACCAAATTTACTAACAAAAGACATGTTTAACGACTATTGCGACAGCGCCACACACATTTAAGAACTAAAATGATTGTTTAATTGCAATGAAACAGATGCTATAGAGAAAAAAAATGTCAACTATGAGAATATCAACACAGTTACACTCATGCTATGGAATTTTTTTTGTGGAAAGATGGATGATTGCAATTTCCAAGTAAGGCAATAAGCTTCACATAAGAAGCCATTCAACTTACAGGGATCCCTACAGCCCATGATTTTGCAGTAGCAATGACACCTTTGGGTAGACCGTTCATCCCACGCCCATCTTCACTAAAACCTCCAAGGAAGTAAGCACCTAAAAACCACCCTGCCAACCATTGAGACACATCCAACAAAGTTCAAGTCACAAGGCATCTTTGGATAAACAACTGAATTTAGCGCTTATAACATAATCCCTTATCATTTAAGTGCTAATGTCATGTCATTAGCACTTACATGTAATCCCTATAAACTGTTTTCGTAAACTATTTTGAAAGGCTTATCTAAATAAGTTGAAAACAACTTATTGACATGTCATAAGTTGTTTCATAAACTCTCTCAAACAGTCTCACAAGTGCTTATGTCAATAAATAAATTCAAATAAATCAATCCAAACAAGCCGATAATGTATCTACAACCACTATGTTTAGTTTGATTAAGGATGCACAAACCCATTTAACCGCAATTCTTCACAATATTAAAGCGACGCGACAACAACTTAAAACATAAATTTCACAATCATGAAAACAAAACATACCAGCTATAAAAGGATCAGCAGTGTGCAGAGTCTCAAAATCAAAAACAGACAGTCCATGACTATATCTTCCAATTGTTGAAAACAAAAGCAAAGCCAACACATCTCCACCAGCAAACAGAGCTACACGCCTACAACAAAACAAACAAAACCCAGATGAAAATTCACATAAAGTTTCCATTTTTACATAAAAAAAAAATGCAAAAAAAATTACCCCCATTTTTCAATACGAGAGGAAGAGTTGTTTGGTTTATCAAACTGAATAACACCCTCTAATGGAACATCTTTGTCACCAACAAAAACAGTTTGATCATTGGCAAAAGAAGAGGGTTTTGTAGGTGAAGATGATGAGTCTATGTTTCCTTCAGCTTTGGCTAGTGTAAGATGCAAGGGTCTAATGAAGGTTTTTATGGTGTTGAATTTAGGTGGTTGATTATGGGAGAATAATTGTTGTGGAGAGATTGAAGGGATGAATTTGGTTGAAGAGTTTGAAAACATGGCTCCAAAAGGAGGTTGGATATGGCTAACAAGTATCATTAGTTACTAACGTTTGTGTTGATGCTCAATGATGATGTTGTTCATTTCTTCTTTCTATGCTCTCATCCACATATTATGATCTTTTTTTTTTTTATTTGCAAAACAATAAATATTATACATATAGATATAGATTAAATAATACAAGATAATATTTCCTACGTTAAAAAATTAAAAAAGGTAATTTAGTATTGTTGATAATCTTTATTTATGACAAAAAATTGTTCCATGATTTAGTAAGAATTCATACTTTTATTCACTCGTTTGCTAACTGTTTTGTCCGGTCTCATAGTCGATTTATATATCAAACATGATACAAAAATGCCGTCCAAATAAGTCCCTATTTTTTAACAAATCAAAAGTACACGTAGGTTTTTTTGACAAAAATAAATTGATGTTCATTCATTAAATAGAAAGAATATGTCATTTAACATCACTAAAAACCATGAACGGACCTGAATACCCATGTCTTTGAATGTGTAAGTCGACGCTCAAATTGTTGATTGAACAACCAATCTTTTAATAGGAACCAAATAAACATCGCAGCAAGATGAAAAATCAAACAACGCTACACAAGACAAGAAACAACACAACGCCGCATTCTGACGACAAAATCACGAAGAAAAACCTATACATGTGAGTGTGTGTGTGTGCGCGCGCGTGTGAAAATCACATACTTAGATTGAATTAAAAGACCAAAAGATAAAGAGCGGTAATTTCATATAATAATTTTATAAATATAAAGATGGAGGGGAGCATTCAGATTATGGTAGTGTACCAACCTCTACTACCTTATTAGTGTAATGTCATTAAGTCCTTAATAGGTATTTTCATTAAAAAATTATAAGGAGAAGAGCAGTCGTGGGGACTTTGATCGGGACGGTGGCATTTGAAAACTCCTACTTCTTCGACTTTAGAATCAAGACTATACCCTCTGCCAGCTTCTTTCTCAACGCAATACCCAATATTATTCTATGGAACATATTTTTTGTTGGTAAATTGGTGGATTAGAAACATGACTATTGCTTTTCAATTAGTTGTTTTTGTATTAATTGTTGCTTCATCCATTTTATTGATTGGTGAAACAAATGATGTAAACATGTGAGATTCATTTAAAGAGTCTTATTAACGTATTATTATTATGGATGCTCTAAGTACTATTATACATACATATAAAATAATACAAGACGAAATTGTGCTAGAGAGAAATTGAAAGATAATATTTTCTATGCTAACGAATAAAAAAGGTAATTTAATATTGTTGATAATGTTTATTCATGACAAAAAATTGTTCCATGATTTAGTAAAAATTCATACTTTTATTCACTCGTTTGTTTGTTAACTGTTTTGTACGCCTAATAGTCAATTTCTACATCAAACAAGATAAAAAAACGCTATCCAATTAAGTCCCTATGTTTTAACAAATCAAAAGTACCCGTAGGTTTTTTTTTTTTTTACAAAAATAAATTGATGTTCATTCATTCAAATAGAAAGAATACATCATATAACATTGAGTAAATAGGCAATTACCCCTTGAAATTGTAAGTTTCGTTAATTATCCATCTGAAATTAACAAAATTTCAATTATCCCCAGAAATTGCACAACGTTAATCAATTTCCCCCCTCCGTCAAATTTTTCTGTTAGTCAACATGACATTTTGCAAATACACCATGAAGTTTTGCACTTATGTGCAAAATTCCCCCTGAACTTAAAAATTTATATTTTTTTCCCTATTCTTGACTTAAAAGATATTAAAGGTAAACAATATTCGATATATCCTAACTTCAATATTCAATATATCCTAACATATGCACCAAAGTTTAACTTCTAGCAAATGAGATGACGGAGTCCTATATTATGAAGGCCAACATAGACAGACACGAATCATGATGGATGCATATATATATATATATATATATATATATATATATATATATATATATATATATATATATATATATATATATATATATATATATATAAACTTGTAGACCAATACTAGTATTCCCTGCAAAAACAAATAAACATTTTCAATATTAAACTTGAGATTAATCTGTCAGATCCTAAGAACTCAATTCTTGAATTAGCATCTATAACAAATTTAAGAAATGTGTTACCAAACTAAATCAAAGAAAACTTGTTTATTGTGAAAGTAGTATTGGTTCACTAAGAAATTTACACATTATGAACCTGCTGGAAGGATTCCAAAAGCAGACATTTCAGATCACGGTTAAAGTTGAACACTTGTTTGCGAAAATGAAAATAGCCACATACATGACACGTACTTTTCACTAGGCAAAAATCCATATGGAGAACTCCAACTGAATAATGTAATACTTAAAAGCTCAAGAGTGATGATAAATGTTAATTGTTTAGTTTTAATATCTTTAAAGTGAAGGAAAAGAAGAAAAAATATAAATTTTTAAGTTCGGGGGGAATTTTGCACATAAGTGCAAAACTTCAGGGGAGTATTTGCAAAACATCATGTTGACTAACAAAAAAATTTGACGGAGGGTGGAAATTGATTAACGTTGTGCAATTTCAGGGGGGTAATTGAAGTTTTGTTAATTTCAAGGGGGTAATTGACGAAACTTACAATTTCAGGAGGGTAATTGTCTATTTACTCTATAACATCACTAAAAACATGAGTAGACCGGAATACCCATGTCTTCGGATATGCAAGTCGACACTCAAATCGTTGATTGAACAACCGATCTTTTAATAGTAACCAAATAAACACCGCATCAAGATGAAAAATCAAACAACGTTGCACAAGACAACGAACAACACAACGCCACATTCTGACGACAAAATCACGAAGAAAAATCTATAAATGTGGGTGTTTGTGTGTCTGCGTGTGAAATACTTAATTAGATTGAATTAAAAGACCAAAAGATAAAGAGCGGTAATTTCATATAATTTTTTTTACCTGAGACCACCCTGAAGAAAACATAAAAGATAACCTAAAATGGGAAAACTATGATTAAATATGTTTCAATCCTATAAAATTTGCCATTTTTTATTTAACTCCTAGAGAGATTTTAAGTCATTTTTGCTTTTAAATGGAACAAAAGTAGTTTTACCAACAAAATAAAATTGAACAAAATAGTGTGATTTTTTGTCCTTGACAAGATGAAAAGCACGCAAATTTTTTAAATTTTGGACTTCCTGTGCAGATAAAATCCATTTTAAGATTTCATGCAACTTATTGAATTCGAAAATAGTTTTTCCCACTTCACACAAAACTAAAAGACACTATGAAATGATAAGTTTTACCTAAAATTTTATCGATAGTCAATTGCCACCGGTTAAAATCCAGCAAGAGTTAACTCGTGTTTCTAAGCCTTGTGTAAAGTAGGAAAAGCAATTTT